>JAXCHB010000062.1:1482500-2777500 GCA_036926305.1 Uropetala carovei | reverse complement strand
TTCTGCCTGCGAGAGGAACTTGTTGGGTGTGATGTGGACTCGTTGAAAAATTTACGATTATGCGACGAGCATTTCAGGAAAAGTGATTTTAAGTCAAAATTTCCTAGGCCACTACTGAAAGCTGATGCCGTCCCAAGTGTTACCATAGGTAAGTTTCGATATCAACATCAGTTCTTTATAGTTAAGGATTTCTCTGCCAGATAAGAGCAATATTGATTAACGCAATGGACACGCAGTTAATATAGTTTCTGTTTCAGGCGTTCAGCAGAGGGAATGTGATGATGAAGGCGAAGTTATTGAGACACTCCCAAATACAGGTGTGTATAAGACATTTTTTATTTTATTTCAGAAAATGTTACAATTAGACCTTTGGCCAGGTGGCAACGCTATAAAAATAATGTTAAAGAGTATGTCAATAAATAATTTCTTAAATATAATATAACTATGACTCTTGTATTACCGGTGGATGGTGTGAATTATTATTGATTTCTTCTTTATAGTGCTTGATGTAACGCCGAGAGTAGAATTTGAGGAAATTCAGGTGTCAAGGACACCTCCAGGAAGAGGCAAGTTTTAAAACCACATTGTTATTATTTACTTAAATTGTTTTCGGTTAATGAAATGCATATAAATTAGAGATAATGCAAGGAAACTAATCTTTGTAATTAGAATACATTCATAATCTTGTATATGTTAAATTCTTAATAATTTCCAGTTTTTTTGTGCTTTCCTCAGGTGATGGGTGCAATTTTGATGATAATATTCAACACCATGAAGTTCCTTCATGTTCTGGTATGGTTCTTCATATTCCTGTTTACATAAACAAATATACTGTGTCTATTATGTATTTAATATGATAAGTTCTGAATAAATACATGAGCTGTATATTTCTTTAAAATAGGTGAGCAGCAAATGGAAGAGAGGCATGATGAAAACCAAAGTCATGGCCTTCATTCCCCACCTGGTGCAGCAGTTGCCTTCTCCACTCCAAGGAGATCCAGTACAGGAAGGAGTCAATATACCCCAAGAACACTTAGAAGAATTCACAGGTATCGCAGCCTCATCACTAGTCTTCGAGGAAAAATGTTTCGTATGGGTACACCGAAATCCATTACCCGCTCCCAGGAAATGCAGGACGTAATTAAAATTTCCAGAAGGTATCTAACCGAGAGGAATCATAAGGTGTTTAAGGCTCAAATTAAATTGGGCCAAGTAAATAAGTTTGGAAGAAGGTGGTCATCATCGATGAAAGATTTTTCCCTGTCTTTATATTACCATGGGCCCCGATCTTATAGATATTTGCAGAAAAGTTTATGTCTGCCTTCTGTGAGGTCGTTGTTAAGATGGCAGAAAAAGATAGTGGTTAAGTCAGGCATAGACAGCAATGTTTTGGGTGCTTTAAAGGAAAAAGCTGTCAACCTAGGTATAGCTAATTTAGCTGTAGCATTAGTTGTAGATGAAATATCTGTCAAAGAGCATCTTAATTATGACTGCAGTAATGATTTAATTGTAGGGTTTTGCAATGTTGGACAATTTCCCAAACCAAAAGTTGGAAGCAATTGCTTAGTAGCAATGGTGAAGGGTATTAACCAGAATTGGAAGCAATGCCTTGGGTATTGGGTTACCCACGAAAGTACCTCGGTTGATACACTGCAACAAATAATTATGCAGTGTGTCGAAAGTATATGTAACACTGGATTTAGGGTCATTACTTTGATATGTGACCAAGGGCCTCATAACCAAAGTCTCTGCAGGAAGCTCAATATTACTCCTGCAAAACCTTATTTTATGTTTTGTGAGGAGAAAATTTTTTTTATGTTTGATCCTCCTCATTTGCTGAAATCAATTCGAAATAATTTAATAAAATATGACTTTGAGTTTGATGGGAATATTTCTAAATGGAGTCATTTCAAAGAACTATATGAACTTCAGGATCCATTGAAATTAAAAATCATACCAAAGATTACTCAGTCACATGTGGATACCCGAGCATTTAAGAAGATGAAAGTGAAATTGGCGTCACAAGTTTTCAGTAGAAGTGTAAGCATTGGGCTTTCCGTGTATGCCATGATGGGTAGAATAAGCAGTAGCGCTGTCCATACTGCCACATTGTTTGAATTTATTGACAAGTTGTTTGACTGTTTCAATAGCAGGGAAAAAAAATTAAATTCAGACAAATATCGATTTGCCATGTCTGAAATGAGTCCACATATGGATTTTTTGGGGGAGGCATTTAATAAGTTTAGTGGAAGTAAGTTTATGGGCTGCAAAAGGCAACCTCCTTGCCTAAATGGTTGGTTGATCAGCATTAGGAGCTTGATGGGTATATACCTTCATCTGAAAGGTAACTTTAATTTTAAAGTACTGACAACGAGAGTGTTGAATCAGGATGCTCTAGAAAATATGTTTGCTGTTGTTAGACAGCAGCATGGATGTAATGATAATCCAACTGTTGACCAATTTGGAAGGGGATTGAAGCACTTACTGCTTACATCCATATCCAAATTGTCAAACGACAGCAATTGTGAGGTAGACATCAATGCCATGTTAATTAGGATTGATGATTTTGTTGAGAGTGATAAATCATTGAATCGTGAAGATAATGTGTTTTGCGACGTTAATCTTCCTGAAAGTGAGGTGGTGAACAGTAAGATTATGGATTTTGAATTGGAAGAAAGAAATGTTATATATTATGTCTGTGGCTACCTTTGTACAAAGTTCTGCAAGATTCACAAGTGTGATAAGTGCAAGAGGTTTCTCCTCAGTGATCAAAATGTCTTCACTGAGGCCTATCAAATATTCAGCTATTTGAAAAGTTGTGGTGAGCCAGGGAATGAATTTCAGAAAGTTTTTTTTTCACACCAGGAAATATTTTCTGTTGTAGAGGATTGGGAGGGAGTTTTCCTTAGCATTTTTCAAAGGATGATGGCAGAACAAAACATTGCCAGGAAAATAGGGGTTTTGCTTGGTGAGAGAGAGAAATTCCAAAAGCTGACTTTCCCCTGTGCTAAAAGTAAGGACATTTTTCTTTCTTTGTATGTTAAAACAAGAATTTATTGGGCAGTTAACTTCCTCAATAGGGAGAGAACAGGTCAGATCAATTCAAAATTAATCAAACCTTCCCATAAACTTAGAAAATTGTCTCATTTGTAAATTTAAGTATCATGTATGTTGAAATTTTTTAATAATATTTTTAGCCAATATATTTGTGAACTCTAGTTTTTGTTTTTAGAATGCTCTACCAAATGACTTGGTTTTTTTATTTCTAAGATAACATGGAAAACATTAAAAATTGTATATTATAGGACAAATGAGTAACTACTTCATTAGTTTATATTTTGTAATAAATTTAAATCAGTTGCACATTGTTTTGAATTTTCATAGTTTTATTATTGCTTTATCATTTTATTCAGTTGTTTTTTTTCGTATTGTAAAAAAAATGAACACAGTTTGTATATTTTTTATGATTCTATATGACTTGTCCTATAGTAGTATTTAAACTCTTGGATGAATGAATTGAGTCTCATTTTATGCCCCATTTGTGTCCAACTCTTTTCCTCTTTAGCGGTTCCCGTAACTCGTAAGAAATATTTGGTATATTGGATATTCAGTGTTTTTCCACCGATATATTGAGTATGAATATGAATACTTTAAAAAATATCGACTATTCGATGTTTTTTCTGATATGTGCAACACTATTTAGAACAATTTATTTGAATGTTGAAAATGCGAATTGGTGAAATTATGTAAAATGTGAACATGCCATACTATTGTACATTACATCCATGCATTTTATTATAAATAAATTTTATTATAAATAAATTGACTTCGTGTTGTTATTCGGTAGAATTATTTCCTTTATAGCTATCGACATTCATAAAGTCAACATTGTTTCTCGTTAAATAAACTAGGATTTTTATCTTCTCAAATTGAACTTTCGTCAGAATTGATTTGATTTTCGCGCGCTAAAGTTTCACTCCGAGCCGCCAGAGTGCTCTGCGTGAAACATATTTCCATTAGCCTTACGGAAGTGTCGCTTCCTGTATTCCTTGATCAGAGGTTCCCAACTTTTCCGTTGGGAAGGGCGCCTTCGGTTTAAAAGCGAAGGGTGCGGAAGCCGGCGTCCTTTCAAGAGCTCGTACATGGAAGAATAATTATTCTTCCATGGCTCGTAGGTGTAATTTTATTCTAAAATCAATTTTTATTAAACATAGAAGATACAAAGTTACAAACGAGATTGTACATATAATACGAGCATATAGCCTTTCGAATATTTTATAAGGTAAGTACGTACCGGTGTTTTCATCCATGAACAGATATGGGACTAGAGCGCAAACATGAAGTGACACTCCTTCGTCAACAAGGAAGAAAGGCATGACGACTGTTCACAAAATTGATGAGATACATTACAGTTAAAATGAAAGGTAAATGATACTTCCGAGAGGTTGGCGAATTGATGAAAAAACTTGATAGGGGAATGCTCTGCAGATATGTAGGGTAGGAGGGAAATAAAATACCTCCCGCGGACCAACAGGCAGTAGCGTCTGTTCTCCATGTTAGGAGCGGCTACAAACAGCGTCTGTTCCCCATGTTAGGGGCGGCTAAATGTATGGGCGGAAGGCAACGGGAAACCGCTTTAATCTATCCCATGTATAGGCATCATGGCGAAGTCTTCTTTTGTTAAATGTTCCGGAGGTAAAAAAGCCTCCCAATCGGATCTCCGGGGGAGGCAGCATGAGAAGTTTCATCAAGAGCAAGTGGGAAGGGAAGATGGAAAGAGGATAAGGATAGGCACGTGGAATATAAGAACTCTTCTACAACCAGGAAAATTGGAAAATCTTAAAAGAGAAATGAGAATAAACAGGATGGATGTAATTGGAGTGAGTGAAGTGAGATGGGAAGGAAAAGGGGAAATAAAGAGTGATGATACTGTGATATACTATTCAGGAACTAGAAGAGGGAGGAATGGAGTAGGAATAATTTTAAATAAGGGAATAGCAAAATGTGTAAAGAGGGTGATTTATGTAAATGACAGAGTAATTGGTCTTAGAGTAGGAATGTACCCAAAAGATTTATTGTTGATACAAGTGTACATGCCGACCGGTCAGCATGAAGATAAGGAAGTTGAAGACGTATATGGAATGATTGAAAATATTATGGAGGAGGAAGGTAAAGACTGCTGCAATATAGTGATGGGAGATTGGAATGCTGTGGTAGGAGAGGGAAGAGAGGGGCAAGTAGTTGGAAAATATCGACTGGGGATAAGGAATGAAAGAGGCAAAAGACTTGTAGAATTCTGCAAGGAAAAGAAGATGTTTATATCAAATACATGGTTTGAAAACCATAAGAGAAGGATATACACATGGAAATCGCCAGGAGATGTAGCCAGATATCAAATTGACTTTATACTAATGGAAGAAAGATACAGGAATGGAGTGAAAAAGGTATATGGACTACCAGGAGCAGACATTGATAGTGATCATGTACTCCTCCTGGCAGAAGTAAAACTAGTTTTAAAAAAGATTAAGAAAGCAAATATCGTAAGGAAATTGGACTTAGGGAAAATAACAACTGTGGGGAAAGGAATAATAGGTGAAAAATTAGCTCGAGCAATGAAAGGGGGAAGAGGAGGATGTAGAGGAATCTTGGAATAGGATTAAGAATGCTATTAAGAAAACAGCAGAGCAGGCCCTTGGGTTTTTTAGCGGAAAGAGGATAAAGAAACCATGGGTAACAAGGGAGATGCTTGAAAAAATGGATGAAAGAAGAAAATACAAGAATAAAAATGATGAAAACAGTAAAAGGACATACAAGAAGCTAAATAATGAATTAAGAAGAGAAACCCAGAGAGCAAGGAAGACATGGCTGGAGAAAGAATGCTCAGATATAGAGGGTCTAGAGAGGAAGGGGCTGTATGACCTCATGTATAAGAAAGTTAAAAAGGTAACGGGATAGGTGGAGAACAAGTGCATGCTTAAAGGAAATTGCAAATAAAGAAGATAGAGTGCTATACAAGGAAGAGGAGGTGCTTGATAGATGGAAATAATATATGGAGGAGCTGTACTAAACAAATGAGAAACCAAAGGATCTCTATATTGAAGAGCAGGATGAAATAAAGGAGGATGAATTAGGGGCACCAATACTAAAGATAGAGGTTCTACAAGCGATTAAAGATATGAAGGATGGGAAAGCCATGGGGATAGATGAGATACCAATAGAATTATTTAAGTGCCTTAATGAAGAAGGATTAGAGGAAGTGGTGAAGTTGTGCAATATAATCTATGACGGGTAAGTGGCCAGGGGATTTTGTTAAAACAATCATGATTCCAATTCCAAAGAAACAGGGAACTAGGAAGTGCAGTGAACACAGAACAATTAGTTTAATTTCACATGCAGCAAAAATTGTTTTAAGGGTCATGAATAGGAGATTAATTAGTAAAATGGAAGAAAGTGTTGCAGAAGAGCAGTTTGGATTTAGAAAGAAAAGGGGCACAAGAGACGCAATAGGGCTAATGAGAATGATTGGGGAGAGATATATAGAAAGACGTAAAGGAATTAGTCTATGTTTCATAGATATGGAGAAGGCATTTGACCGAGTGGATTGGGTAAAACTCATAGAAATATTAAAAGGAAAAAGAATAGACTGGAAAGATAGAAGATAAATTAAAGAGATATACATGAAACAGGAAGCAGTCTTGAGGATAAAGGCTGCACAGACCAAATGGTTTGGCCTAGGAAGAGGAGTGAGGCAAGGGTGCTGCTTATCGCCTACCTTGTTTAATATTTATATAGAAGATATGCTTAACAGCGGAATAGATGATGATAAAGGGATTAGTATTGGAGGTAGAAAAATAAATTGTATAAGGTTTGCTGATGATATGCTCATCCTGGCAGAGGAAACGAAGGTTATTCAGGAAATGATTACCAAGCTAGAAAATAAGATGATGGAATATGGTATGAAAATGAACATTAAGAAAACCAAAGTGATGAGAATAGGGGATGAGGAAACTATGAATGTGTTAATGAAGGATGGAAGGATTGAGCAAGTAAAACAGTATAGATATTTAGGATGTTTGCTGGCAGACGATTGGAAGAGCGGAAAAGAAATAAGATCAAGAATAGCAATGGCAAAAGAATCATTTTATAGGAAAAAACAGTTATTGTGTGGTAAAATGGAATTAAATTTGAGGAAACGTCTTGTAAAGTGTTATGTTTGGAGTGTGCTACTTTATGGATGTGAAACATGGGCGTTAACAAAGAGAGATAAGAAAAGGTTAGATGCATTCGAAATGTGGGTGTGGAGACGATTGGAGAAAATTAAGTGGACTGAAAAGATAACAAATGAAGAAGTATTAAGAAGGGTGGAAGAGAGGAGAAGGATACTTGAAACAATTCAGAAGAGGAAAGGTAATTGGTTGGGGCACATCTTGAGAGGAGGAAGTTTGTTGACGACGATGCTGGAAGGATCAGTAGAAGGTGGAAAGAAGAGAGGACGTAGGAGGATAAAAATGATTGATGACCTAAAAGGAAGGGGTAGATATCAGGAAATGAAAGAACTGGCAAGGAACAGGGAGGAATGGAGACAACGCTGGTGCCAGGGACCTGCCCAAGGGCAGAGAACCTAATGATGATGATATTAAATGACATTGTATGTAAATTCTATGTCTTTTTAGATTGGTACTTTTCTGTATTGTGTGACCGTTCAACACTATTAGTAGCAAGAGTTGCAAGTTTTAAGGGCGCCATGGCGCTCGTGGGCACCGCGTTGGGAAACCCTACCTTTACTACCTTAGACAGGACATGACGAGTTAGTATTTAAGGTGTTAATAAAAATCGATGTCTAATTTCTACATCGAGAAGAATACCTTCTTTAATTTTTAAAATAAATCATTTTTTTCTGTAATTTAACTCCGTTTTATGATGCATTCGACAACGTAAAGTATGCTCCCAAGCACTTGCTACTACTGTCTGCATATAGCATAAACTTACGTCTGACGGAAGATAAAATGACTAAGAGATGTATGCAATGTTTAATACCGATTATTAGATTTTAGAGACGAAATAGCACACTTCATAACCATTAGCAGACAGATTTTTGACTGGGCGTAACGACAACTAGCGCTGGTAATTCACTATTTCGCCACGGCCTCAAAATCGAGCCAAACAAACGAGAGTTGCACTGGCGTGGAAAAGTGCATATAAACAAAAACGTAACGGTGTGAGAAGTTCTGATACGCTTCGGAAGATACGTCAAAATTCACAAGCAACAAATGTTAAACTTCTCTGTAACGTAAAGCAAGGTATGATATAATTATCAGGTTGTTAATATTCCGTAAAGTCAAAATTAACAACAAGCCTACAAATGTTAAACTTGAAACAAGGTATGATATAGTTCTAAAAATTTTAAAATTTCAAAAATGTTTGCTTCTTTGAGCAGTCAATGGGATGTTAGTTGTAACTGACGGTGCATTTAATGTTTTTGCCTGATATTGTAGAAAAATTTGTACAGTGCTTCTGTTGACAGGTTACTTTCTATAAAGTTAAGAATTGACACTTAAATTTTGGGCTACGTTTTCAAGTAAAAAAGATTAAAATAATAGCGGAACTCTTCCTCCGCATATACATAATAACTTATTTTCTGTGATTAGTAGCTATCTCGTTACACGTCGCAAATTTATGCTTTCATTTACACTTCATTGCTATCTCTCATATAAATTTGATGTGTGTTTGAAGGAAATATATTGAAAATATCATGATCTCTTTTCGTAGATGATGGGGTTTACTTATGAAAAAAGACCGCTAAAGAGACCGCGCCTTGGTCCACCTGATGTTTACCCTCAAGATCCGAAACAAAAAGAGGTAATATACTGTTTTCAATATCAGTTTTCCCTATTATTAACTTTTATATTGGATTCAGTAAGTATACCCTGTTCTACATTGGTAAACATTTCAGGATGAATTGACCACAGTCAATGTGAAACATGGCTTTACCACATTACCTCAACTTGCAGACGAATTTGGAACCGCAAGAAACGCTAATATCAGCGCCTCGAAGGTAAAAGTTATTTGAAGGGGTTATGAGTTATCATTCTGTGATTGATTTAATCATATTACTCAGTTCTGATATTTTTACACAGGTGGGAGCATATTTTAATGCTATATTATCCAAAAAAGAAGAACTCAATACACTCCCAGATACAGGCAGAAAGAGACAGCAGATAAATCCAAAAGATAATTTTTGGCCTGCCACTGCTCGAACTAAAAATGCGATCGAGGCCTGGTTCAAAGATTTAGCTGGGAGTAAACCCCTCAGCAATTTATCAAAAAAGGTAGAGAACTCTTTGTACTATTTATCTCAATGTTGAAGTAGTGTAGATATAATTTTAAAATCTAAATATGTTTACTCTTAAATAACTTTTGTAGGCTCCAAATTTCAATAAGAAGGAAGAGATTTTCACAATGCTTTGTGAGTATCAAGTGCCTATGCTTAGAGCTGCATGGTTCATAAAGCTCAGCTCTGCATATGCAGTGGCCGTTTCTGAGGCTAAGATAAAGAAACGACAACTTCCAGATCCCTCTCAAGGTAATCAAAAGATCACAAATTTTACCTACTATCTCTATATCTTATTTTAAGTGAAAACTTATGCATCCAAATAATTTTTTATGTTATGTTGATCAGCCACCATCGATTATATTTTAAGTTTTATGAAATGTTATATATCATATTGGCCCAATTATAAGGTGATGCTTTTTTTAAAGTAAACCGAAAAACTCATACTTGTCGTAAAATCGTGACCAAGTATTTCTTCCTCTCAATCCCTCTTCTCTCCCTGAAAAAAATTTCTTTCACCTAAACTTCTGAAATTGAAGGTTGCTTTATATTCGAGGACACCCTAAAATCTGGCCAATATGGATTTATGCACTTAAAAACGTGGTTATCATCCATAGATACCAACACAGTTGACTCCTGCTATGCATGCAATTATGCATTGAGTCCCACTGCCATGCACTGCCCAAAAGGTTGCATTAGTATATTTTTTGTTCGTTATCATAGACAACATTTAAAAAAAATTCTAGAAATGAAAATTATTCATATATCTTCAAGAACAACTGACAATTAATCTAACTACAGTAGAACCTCACTGATTTGGATTGCCTTCAGTAGGTCAAGCATGAAGAGAAGAAGAAGAAAGTGAAGGAGAAAAACTTAAATTACACAGCCAGAATCTCCTTCAATACTCTTATTAAATTTTCCAATTCTGACGAGGAATTCAAAAAATATTTTGACACTAAGAGAAATGGAGAATGTTGTTATGAAACGGCAATAGGTTAGAAAATTTCCGATTTCTTCAAAAAAGACAATACAATTTGGGAGGGACTGTCTACGTCTGATTAAATTTGTAGTTATTAATGTTTAACACATTAATTAAAGTTTATTGTTTAAAAAATTGTATTCTTTGTGTTCTATTTGATTTTAATTCTTCGTGTTCAATTTTTTTGTGCAATAAAGTAACGCATTTACTATTAGAAACAGTAAAGTAACAGTTGTTCGTGATAAGAAATCAAATATGATATGTGAATAACCTTCGTTTGAGAAAATGTGATTGTTAACATACACTGCTGGAGTGTGAATACATTTTCTTTGCATTCCGAACTGCATCCTACTATCAACACTTAAAAATGATTCAGACTCTTATAGAATTCATCCGAATGTTTGGAGACGAAGAAAAGGCTGTACAATTTTTAATTGACAGTAAAATCATTGAATCAAACTGTTGTGAAATATAAATTTTGAGATTATCCTCCTATGGACTTATAATTGATTTGGTTCCTTCTTTCTTATGACAGAATGGACACAAACTCTCATCAAGTTTCTGAAAGACCAATTGCAGAAACTCCAGGAATATTATCATTCCCTGAGTGGAAATTCAAGTGCCAGTGGTACAGCGCCAAACGTATCCCCTTCTGCTCCTCCTAATCTTCCTGCCTCCACTTATTCTGTCGGTGGCTCTCCAGCCTGTGAGGAACATGGACCTGCCAGACGACAGTGGCAGTATTGTGTTCAACTTGCTGGCCATCTTTATGAGGTGTGAATATTTTTCATCTTTAAACATTTATAAAATATTGGAACAACGATACTCATGTTGGCATGGAGCTGTCGTACCCTAAATTTATTTTTTCACTAATTTATGAAGTAGATGTAGATTTGGTTTAATTTTATTTGAGTTAAAGCATTTAAGATGAATTTACAACAGTTTTACTGCCTGTGTAATAATTATAAACTAGGAAAAAGAAACAATGTAACATCATCAAGACATGATGATGTTACCTTGTAATGAAACAGGTTGTATTAAAATTGTGTATGTGGATCAATACATTGTTTCTTTATCGTAGTTTATAATTAGGGAATCGTTCCACAAAGTATCGATAAATACTATTAAATTAATTGCCTATATAATAGTCTAAACTTGGGTAAGTTGCTACTAGGCATAGTTGTCTCTGTGGTGAGAAGCCACTATTTAAAAGTAAATTTTATAATTGATTAAAGAGAATAGAGTTGAGTTTCTTCAAACTTTACTCTGAATCCTGCCATCTAGAAGTGATTATTTCATATCTACTATGAAACTAAGTGGACTGTTTTGGTCCTTTATGCAGGTTGGTTTTTACTGTATATGTTGGTATAAAATTGGAGTATTCACAAAAAAGCATTAAAATTATAGAATTAATTTGTTTGCAAATACTGGTAGTCCCCGAGATACGTTGTCTCAAGATACGTCGATTTGTTTATGAGTCGTCAAGAAATTAGGGATGGGTTTCATATATACATCGCTGAAGTTTTGCTTATATGTCATTTTCTGCAATCATCGAAATTCATTTTAGGACAAACTTGACACACTCATTCTGTTTGACACTTCTTTTGATATTTTCATAGTCACAAATATATTGCTTCAAATCAAACACAATCTGTAATTTCCCCAATCAAGAACATAGTCACTGCTGTCATTCTTTTTGTCATTTCTTTTTTACTTTCATAATCACAAATATCTTGTTTCAAATCAAATACTGACTGGGATTTCCTTCTCCATTCCTCTAGCAAAGTAAGCACATTTAGGTAGTCACTTTCTAGAAGCAAAATAATCCACAATCCACACCTTTGAGAACTTTATGATTGAGTCAGAAGACGACCTTCAAAATCAATCCTCCATGTAGTAACTTCACCAATCCTCCTCCTTTGCTGTTATGACATGCAGCCGTCTAATTCTTTGGAGAGTGTGAAATAGTCCCTTTTTACTTTCTCCATATGTAGTATAGGGAAAATATTGTGATCATGAAAAAAATCGACAGATTTCAATGGAAATACACGTTTTGAGGTCCCTAGAACACGTTTAGACTATTTTCGGAATGATGTATGTGTGTGTCTGTATGGATGGATGTATGTATGTGATTGTGGGCACTCCAACTCAATAAGTACTTCTCATATTAATACCAAATCTTATATATAACACTTTAGCATGGGCACAGAGAACTGATTAGTTTTTGGACAATACCGGTTAACCGGAAGTCAAGGTTTATTTGAAACCTGATTCGGTTTTTGCGATATTTCTCCGTTAAAACATCATTATTGTATATGCAATTCTATACAAAGGTCATAGAGAATGTAATTTCCTACAACTTTCATTTGAAACAATTTTCCACAGTAGTTGTTGTTTAGGAATTATTTATAAATAATATATCTCCTTAAAAACGTCGTTATTGGTAATCTTCGTGAGGACCAAAGTTGTAGAAAATAATATTTCTTCCAAGTATTGTTTGAAGCAAATTTTCGTAGAACCATCCATTTCGGAGATATTTTGCTTATTCGTAAATTTCCAGTATAGAGCACCATCACC
This sequence comes from Uropetala carovei, assembly GCA_036926305.1. Lineage (NCBI taxonomy): Eukaryota > Metazoa > Arthropoda > Insecta > Odonata > Petaluridae > Uropetala > Uropetala carovei. The sequence goes on along the minus strand of JAXCHB010000062.1, from coordinate 2,764,610 downwards.
ATGTAGCTGTGAATTCAGTAAACATATTCAAAATATACCTAATTAACAGCAATAAGGATGACTGTATTCTTTTACGGTACGAAATAATAATTTTACCTTATAATGCTATTCATAATAATTTAAATATCTATACCCCAAATATGGAAAAAGTCGTGTGTTGGCCGCATGAGATTTTTTATATTTCCTAATGGTTTACTTGAAGATTTCAATTAATCATAATACAATTTAAATAAGCAAAATCATAAATTAATAATAATGTCACTTGACTTATATTTTTACTTGTAATTTGCTCTGAAAATCATTTTGGTGTACTAATATTTCTTGCTTTGTTGTTTTAGGAGGGTCTTTTGGATCAACAGGAATTTCTTCAGTGGATCTTGGATCTTCTCGATAAAGTAAGAACACCTGATGATGGCATTCTCAGGCTTATTCTTCCATTGGCCCTGAGATACCTTGATGAATTTGTCCGGTCGGAGCTTCTTGCTCGTAAGTTAGCGCATAGTTGTGCTCGTAAGCTGGCCCGGTTATGTGCCGATCACCCACTGACCTCATCAGTGTCTTCAAACAACTCATTGCGTGGCACTAATGGAAATGATAGTCATCGCAGGTGGGTACAAGAATGCTCTATTGACAGAATGAATATTTGCAGCTCTCAATTTCTTGGAAGAGTATATTTTGAAAATTTATTGTTACGTATTAGTTGTGATGCAATGGGAATTATTACTGATTTTAATTTTTTATTGGCAGTGGATCTCATTCGTGTGCAGTGTCCCGTCCTAACTCTGTGTTGTCTTCATTGAATGAGTATTTGAATTGCCCTCTGCACCGAGAAATTATCCTTTCACTCAGTTCAATTATACAGGTTAGTCAATCTTGTTATATTCTGACGGTCACTTCATGAAAGTTTTCTATGTTTAACCCATTCAAACCTGATGTACATTGTGGTGTACTTTAATTTCTGATTTTATTCAGAGTTTCCCATTAGTTCCATCTCATGAATGATCATTTGTAAAATATAATAGATGCCTTGGCAATGCTTTTATGTAATTATTATAGCCATCTTTTGTTCAACTTGCATTATCTGTGACTAAATAAACAAGATGTCAGAGCCAAGAGCCACACTGTTTTAGCCAGATGAATCATGAATGCTAGGGTCACAGGTTCGAATCCTGACCAAGGGCATGGTTGTGTGTGTTTGTCCTTGTTATTGTTGTTACTTGGTAATGTTGTTGTTACGATATTCAGCATAACTGTCTCTGAATTCTTGCAAATAAATAAATAATTATTTTAGACTTCTACTTTATAATCAAATATCTATCGTACTTTTAACTTTATTTTGCAATATTGGATAATGTGTGGTACATTTCAAAACATGATACAACACACAGAAGGATTTCCAGAGCAGTTTTTACATCAATATGCTGTCTCCTTCCTTATTCCCTTCTTTGTGCAAACAATGCACTTCCTTTGTCTGACTCTTCTTTTCCTTGAAGAGGGATTCTCTTGCTATTGAGTAAGTAAACAGCCTGAAATTTTGTTTACAAATAATTCACAATGTTAATTATCTTGTAAATTTTGGGATAACTACAGATTAAGTCTTTGTAATTATTATCCACAAAATGCAGAAATCATGATAGAAAAGAAAATCTTTCCTCAGACATAATATCTGGCAAAAATGGAGTTGCTAAAAGATACTTAAGAGTAGAATACATCTTTATATTTGGTTTAGAAATGATGCCCATTAGAAGATACATTCCCAAAAGAACTCTTATTTCTTTAGGAGAGGTGGGAAACCACTTCGAAAACCTAGACTTACGAAAGGAAAAAATTTTCTCTTTCTCCAAATACCAGCTAGCGTATTGATTGGTCTCTTCAACAATTAGTTATATAAAACTATAAAAACTTTCAAAGTACTCTAGCAGGCTATCACTTAAACTTTTAAGGTTCACAGCACTTGCACATTCACAATCAAAAGAAACAAGTTAAGAAAGTGTACAACGTATCACGTTTCGTGCAATGGAGTATTAGAAAGAAGTTATATGTACCTGTACGTAAGGGAAATTGCATTTTAAAGTTCTTTTCTTCATCATAAATAATCCATTTTCTTACTATTTAAAAATAGTACATGCACACGTAAGTAAATTAAACATTTGTTTGTGAGACTGTTTATGTTAGCAACAATGAAGAAGTAACCATGCAAGAAATTTTCTAATTTCAACTTGATTTAAGATTTTCTTGTTCGATTTTATGGATAATGGCTACTCCTACAATAAAAATGTATAGGAAAAGAAATACTCTAATTTATTAGTTCTACAAGTTTTATTTGAAAAATATTTTGATATGATCAATACTTTACGAGATATGACGGAAAGTTGATTTTTTATCATCAGTAAAGTGGTACTTCTGATTGGCTTACGTGATTCATTTATGTGATTTTCTTATTATATTTGATTGAAAGTCCTTAATGTCAAATTTCATGAAAATCCGTTTGGTAGAAGCCGAGGACGGACGGACAGACCGACGATAATAGGCGCTCAGCTGGAAGCGAAACGCGCCTAGAAACTACATTTGCACTATCGATATCATTCCAATGACAAACAAAAACACAGGCAGTCAGTTCATTTTCTAATCTCTCACAACTAACATCCTCATATTCAATTTTCCTTTCTGAAGTGAATAAATATCCTTAGAAAGTCTCACCCATGAAAGAAACAATACTTTTGTTGTCAGTTTCATCATTAGCAATTACATTGAGCGCTTCTGCATCAGTAAGCGACTTATTTGTTGATGCCATGGTCACAGACTGAACGAGGGGAAACACCCTCTTGAAAAAATCTTCAAGTGACAAAAGAGAGATAATGTTTACTTAGGAACATTTCCCGACTCATGACATTTATGTAGATACATCATTTACTACTGTGACTTAAAGAACAAAGGAGATAGGAGCTGTAACAGAAGATGCTGCATTAGATGACATATGTTGTCGTACATGCTTAAGAAGTTAAATACCAAGAATAAATCCATTATTTAAAGGTTAAGAACATTTTATGTAGATAACCGACCAAAGCAGACTATTAGGCTTAAAGGTAGATAAAATAATGTGTAGCATAACAGTCATTTGAAGATTTTAAAAGTGAAAGGGTGTTAGTAAAGAAGGCTTTTATTTTTGAGGGCAAGTACTGTGGTGAATATTTTATAGTCTGGGTCTTTATATAAAGTATTGTGTTTATGTTTGTTGCTGGTGTGGTTTTTGGTAAGACTTAAGACATTGACATACGTTAATTGTTTTGTTAGTTTCAGATTTTAAGAAGAATTTGAAATGTTAGATATCTGTAAAGTGTGTGGAAATATGTAAGTTTTTGAATCTATTCTACAGTGGGATAAATTTTCTTTGAGTCTTGAGAGTGTCTGATTAAAGAATTTCATGTTAGAAAATATTTTAAATGTCCTTTGATGAAAAAGAGTGCAAAGAAAGTGATAGTTGTAATTTTCCTTTTATAGGCCATCACAATAGACTGTCCCACTGCATTAGTGTGGAACTGTGTTGGAGAGGGTCGTGGTCCATCTATCTTGGATGCATCCCCTCTTGATCACCTTCCCTGTCCACCCTCTATGCTCCCATTGCCTCAGCGTTCCCAAGGACCAAGAATAAGGTGAGACGTCCAGAGAAACATCTTCAATTGAAGTATGTACATGTGTAATATACATACAGGGTGGCGCACGAAATGTCATACCATTTATTTTTCCTTTTTAATTGTAAATGTAGCATGTAACTTTTTTGTTCTTAATAAACATTCTATACAAGATATAAATGGTATGACATTTCGTGCGCCACCCTGTATGTATATTTTTTTCGCAAAAAAACGTCGCCTAAAATCAACCAGCATCTTATGTGCCAGGAGTAAATATTTTATCAATGGTATAGATATGCTGATACTTTGTATAAAAGTATGAATGAGTGAAAAATAAAAGAAACATTTCCTAAGCCAATATCAAAGTTCTTTTATGAAACAAACAATACGAGGTACTATCAAAAAGTTCCCGGACTGGCCGCGTGGAGTGCTAACCGGACGTAGTACAGACTTGGGCCGTAGTTAGCACTAAAGAGCTTCATTATGAAGCAGTGTGCCGAGTGTCACATTGATACACGCAAGCGTTTTTTTTTCACAAGTGTTTTTGTGCGTCAGTGTTAGTGGTGTTCTGAGATTTTTGCGAGAAGAGAAGTTGCAGACTTGAAAGAGCAGCGCGTATGCATCAAGTTTTGCTTCAAACTCCACAAAACCGCATCAGAGACCCACGAAATGCTTAAACAAGCATTTGGTGATGACGCCATGGGCAGAACCCAGACTTTCGAGTGGTTCTCGTGGTTCAAACATGGGCAAACGTCGGTTGAGGATTCTGAACGTTCTGGTTGGCCCTCAACCAGCAGAACCGAAGGAAATGTTGAAAAAGTGCATCGGGCCATCCACGAGGACTGTTGGCGAACGATTAACAACATCTGCAGCATCGTTGGCCTATCGTTCGGTACATGCCAACGCATTCTCGCAGAGGAACTCAACATGAGGCGGATCGCTGCCAAATTCGTGCCCCGCTTGCTGACTCAGGACCAGAGGTAACACCGGCTCACTGTGTCCAGGAACAGGTCAGAAATGACCGAAACTTCCTTTCCAAGGTCATCACTGGTGATGAAAGCTGGGTTTATGGCTACGACCCAGAAACTAAACAGCAGTCATTCCATTGCTGCTCCTTCAAGTCTACAATTTCTCTTCACGCAAAAATCTCAGAACACCACTAACACTAACACACAAAAATGCTCGTGAAAAAACATGTGACACTTGGCACACTGCTTCACAATGAAGCTCTTTAGCGCTACCTAGCGGCCCAAGTCCGTACTACGTCTGGTTAACGTTCCACGCGGCCAGTCCAGGAACTTTTTGATAACACCTCGTACATGCTTTTGTTACAAAATAGATGTCATAATAATAAAGATGTTCACTTTGTGATCAAACTATGTGTCAGTATTTGTAAACGACTTTGTGGTTGGCTTGGTAGCTATAAATGTAAATTAGTGTACAATTTATCACGTTCATCTCAATCGTAAATATTCTACCCCTGGATACAGGGAATCACCTTTCTTTCCCTGAACAGGGTGATTCACCGTATCAAGAGTATAGCGCATTGGCATGCATCGCATGTTTGATATAGTATTATTTTATCTAAGTGCGGTTACATTCAATTTGTAATTACTGTGTCAAAATATAAAGTGCCAATTCTAGTACATAATGGGATTAAAAAATAAAAGGTTTCCGTACAGTAGAGCATTTAAACTGGAAGTTGTGAAGTATGCTATAGATCCCAGAAATAGAGCAGCTGAAAGGCATTTTGGTCCACGTGTAACAGAAACAAGTTAGGAAAGTGTACGTACAGCGTATCACCAATGGGCGCATTTCATGCAGTGGAGTATTAGAAAGAAATCATATACCTGTACATAAGGGAAATAGCGTTTATAGTTTTTTCTTCATCATAAATAAGCCATTTTCTTCATATTTAATAATATTGCATGCACACGTAAGGAAATTAAACGTTTGTTTGTGAGATTGTTTATGTTAGCAACAATGAAGAAGTAACCATGCAAGAAAATTTCTGTTCAACTCGAATTAAAACAATATGATTTGATTTTCTTGATAACGGCTACTCCTACCATAAAAATGTATAGGAAAGGAAATACAGGCGACTCCCGAGATTTGACAGTTCGAGATTCGACAAATTCGAGATTTTGACACAGCCAATTGAATTTGGAACTAATTTACGCGAAGTAATTTTCGTCCCAACCAACCACGTGAGGTTTAGTTTCAGTGTAGACATAGTTATTTCTGCTCTAATTGTTTGAATTTGTGCTGATTCCACTCTTTTTTCTGTTAATCTTTTATTTAAATTATTTATTTTATTGATTTATTTATAAATGTATCACTTGACATGATATTTAAAAGGAAATGTAATAGTGATAATTCAAGCGAATCAAATAAAAGAGTGTCGTTCAACTATTAACACTTATGTGAAACAGAAGGAGAAAATTCTAAAACGTGATAAATTCACGTAATTTGATGGCTGGTTTGACAGATTTAAGAGAAGGGCAGGTTTGCATAACCTTAAATTAACTGGTGAGGCTGCAAGTTATTTTGTGCTTTTTAATAACTTTTATATTAATTTTGCTGCGATATATAGTTGTATGTGTAGATAGATGTATGCAGGGTTGTGCTGCAGATGGCCTGGTCCGGCTCGCACAAGTCATTTGTAACAAACGACTTGTGCGAGCCGAGATGCAGGAACGTATCCCCGATTATAACATGCAAGTCTATGGAAAAATGGTGTTCGACAATTCGAGATTCGACCATGTTTTCAGGAACGTATCCCTGTCGAATCTCTGGAGTCGCCTGTACTCTTCTTTACTAGTTCTACAACTTTTATTTGAAAGATATTTTGTTATGACTAATACTTTATGAGATTGACGAAAATTTCATTTTTTGTCACTAATAAAGTGGTATCCCGGATTGGCATATGTGATTCATTTTGCGATTTTCATATTATATTTGATTGTAAGTCCTTAATATTAAATTTCATGAAAATCCATTTGGTAGAAGCTGAGAATGAACATGTGGACAGACGGATGGACGGACAGACCGACGATAATAGACACACACACTGGAAGCAAAACATGCCTTAAAATGATACGGGAATGGAGGAAGCAAAAAGAAAATTTAATGAAGGTAGAGCCAGAAAAATTTACGTCGATGTGCTGCTAAATGGCCACATCTTGAAGAAGATGTTAAAAACTGGGCTATTGGTCATAGGAGGAATGAATTGCTGTATCAACAAAAATGATATTAATTGAAGTGAGAAGAACTGCAATTGAAAGGAGAATTGCTGATTTTTTTGGGACAACATCGTGGTGCAAAAGATTCATGAAAAGACATGGGCTAAGTATGCATACTAAAACTAGAATAACACAAAAAATGCCAATCAAGTACAAAAATAAGATTATGGAATTCCATAAATATGTCCTAAACATGAGAAAGAGAATGCGATTTGAATTAGGACAAATAGGAAACATGGACGAAGTACCTCTTACGTTCGATGTTCCGTTGAACAAGGCAGTGGGTGTTAAAGGTGTTAAGACAGTTATGATAAAAACCTCTGGTTATGGTAAGAACCACTACACTGTCGTTCTTGCATGTTGTGCTGATGACAAAAACTGCCATCTTTATTAATATTCAAAAGAAAAATGCTTCCAAGAGATAAAATTCCTAATGGATGAATGGATGGAGAAGGCATGAAGATATGGTTAGAGAAAGTGTGGTCAAAGCATCCTGGCAGTCTTTTGAAAAAATCGTCTTTATTAGTGTGTGATCAGTTCAATCAGGCCCATAACTAGACACTTGAGTGCGCAGGGCAAACTACTAAATATGAGCCCTTTCCCCCTTCAAGAAATTATTTTCTCTAGTTTGTTTAGCTACGCCTACGAGGAACTCTAGTAGACATTATGCTCGATAAATTCTGTCTCGAAAATTCTCGTTAAAATTTGTTATTTCATATTCTCGATTACCATTAAAACCATTTTTTTAAAATAATTCGGTAATATTGCTTCTCAATGAATTCTCTGGAGAATCTCAAGAAACATCTCTTGGGAAACCACGCAAAAAGTCGATACAATGCATGAACTTGGGGATAGAGGAGTCGGCAATGCGACCGCTTCGTCCAAGAATTAGGAGAAAGCTATGTCCCTGCCTCCAAGACAGGCATGAGGGCGTCATTTCTAAAAATTCGGCCTTTGAAAACATCTGGCAGACATTGACATAGACCCCGACAACGCCGTTTCCCAGGCATTCTTTCGGAAATCTAGCCTGCTTTTCCATATCCTAATACCTTTCGGGAAAGGGAAGAGATGCACAATAAAATTCTTATCTTGCCTTCAACAAGTTCAATGCCACTTACAAAGTAAGAAGTGCCGCCCGAGCTTTGAGGTTCCCACCAGGAACCCCTACAGACTCATTTCCCTTTCCCTAATGGGATTGTCCACCGAAAAATAATGCAGAACGCGCATAGCGGCACTTTATCTCATATAGTAGAATTCAGGAGGGATATGCGAAAAACGAGGGTGAGGGCACAATTTTTCAGCCACATTCGATTCGGTTTATTGCTTACAGCTCTGGTATCATTTTGGAACTTAGGAAAACAGTGAAACGCATCTCCTCAGTTCTCCTAAAACTGTGGTAGAAGGAACATCAACTGTGAGAACTTTTTCTTGTGGCATGTGAATCTTACCTGCAAACAAAAGGACACCTGGATTTATTAGACATTTTCATGAAGAATTTGACATTAACATAGAAGGTTAGTGCATTCATTTATATTATTTAATATTTCAGTATGCATGCTCATGGGCCATTTAAATTAATTTAGAATGCTATCTCTGTTAAATAGTGAATCTTTTATTCTTTGGAAGTTTTGGACGTAGTCTGGGAAATGAGTTCAGCATTTTAGTTTTAAAGGTTAGTACCGATATCTCTTCAATATTGTAATATAAGAATATGATACTCTTTTTATACGACTTTTAAAATAGAATTCGCATATTTTATATTCATTAGTATCCCATCACGAAAAAATGAGTGCCTTCAGGGAGAGAGATATAGGAAGAAAATAGAAGAGTGGATCACAAAAAGGGTGAAAGAAGTACAAGAACAATTGAAGAAACAAAACGGAACATTAAAAAAGTTCATCCAGCGCTAAGTGACATCATATCGGGTAAAAGTGAAAGTAAAGCAATGATTTCTTCAGACGTAGGAATAGAGGTGTCAACAAATAGTGACAATGAACAGCAATTTGCCAAACACGTTCATTTCGTTGTGACTCCATCACCAAGTACGCCATCCTTTTCTTCCCGTGATGTGAATAACGCTTCCATAAATATTAGTCACAGTCACCTTGCTGTAAGCTCTGAAAATTTTAATTTTACGTCAGACCCCGGTACATGGCCTACATTTATTACCCCTTCTTATAGGGATCTTTTAGTAGAAATGGGTCCGAAGTACACTGAAGAAAAAATGAGGAATTATCCACGCAACTCAGAGCACAGATGCTTTTCTGACTACCATTTTTATAGGATTTTGAAAAATGGGGAGAAGGTGAGAAGGACATGGTTGTTTTATTGTGAAGAAAAATATGTCTTCTTTTGTTTCTGCTGTAAACTGTTTCCATCATCAGAGTCAAAGTCGGCATTGGCGTCTGAGGGGTTTAGTCAATGCTAAGTACTATTCTATTATTCTGGATTGTACTCCAGATGTGAGCCACAAAGAGCAAATGTCAGTAATTCTAAGAATAGTTCATATTGAAAACAGAAATGTAGAAGTAGTTGAACACTTCATAAACTTTCTTGAAGTCACAGATACTACAGGAAAAGGACTTAGCCAAATTCTACTGAAAGAATTAGATGATATGGGAATTTCATTGAAATATTGCAGAGGGCAAGGGTATGACAACGGTGCGAATATGAAAGGTCATGAACAAGGAGTTTAAATTTGTTTATCTTTCAAGAAAAAGGTACGAAAGGCCAGGTATGACTCACCCATAGCTCGGGAGTGGTGTTAAGAACAGCGATGATGTCTTTAGAATGCAAGACCCCTTCGAGGAGCAAGTATAGAAAAGAAAACTTCCTGATCCCTTAAGTTCCCATTCGTCCCATTGGACCTACTTTTAGTGGAAACTTAAGTTCCCTTTAGTACGATAAAGGTTAAGATATGTGTGAGAGAGTTTATGATATAAATGTGGCTTTTAAAAGTATTGCCTCACAAACATCATGGATGAGGATTTCATTGAGGTGGATAGTGTGGATGAAGATGTTCTTCACAGTGATGCCATTTACGCACATGATGAGAGAAAACACAGGATTGCCGATGAACTATTTGAGGATAGTGGGGACAGCGATAAAGAATAATTCAGAGGCTTTAATGATGATGGTGACTAGAACTAATTAAATGGTGATTATTATTTTTGGTTAAATAATATTTTAACATTAGAATGGCCAGCAACTTATACCCCTCTAGAACAGCCACAGTGGCCAAAATGACCGCTCATACAAACAGCAACAATATAAGCAACAGAGTATTCTTACTTTTACTGAATTAAGAATGACATACAGACCTATTTCTGTCATAACAGTTATATCCCATGATACGCTCAGGATATACTAATATAATGAGTCACTGTTGGAATCCAAGCCTTGACTGGGAATACGGTTGTCTGATTTCTCTTGATTGTTGACTTTCCTTATTTCTGCAGTGTGTTTATTTAAAGTTTAAAAGTAGTTTGAACATATTGAAACAAAGTTGCTTTTCATCGGTCAGGTATAGACCCTTTCCAGTGGGCAGAGAAATGCTCTTCATTTTCCGGGTTTTGTAAGAGCGTATGTCCAAATCAAACGAGCAGATCGATAGGTAGAGTCATGAAGTGTAATGAATGTAAAACCAAACAAGGCATATTGCAAAACAGCATATCGCAAGGTATACCTGTATTTATAACTATTTAGATTTGGAGCAGTCCACACAAAAACATTGTGTTACAATTTTTGCTATGTATTTTCAACAAACTACATTGGTACATCACACGCAAACATGCACTTGTTTCCATTTCACCTAGATATTCTTTTATCTTTCACTACCACTTTGACCTCTAGAATTCCCATCATCTCTTACATCGCCATCATCCCAAGGAGCTGCTGCTTTTGAAAGGTTAGGTCTCTTAGCCTGTTTCATATAAATCTCTAAGGTTCTCGGCCACCTGAAGGACGAAATCCCTTCTTTTGACTCTTTCCCCTGTTATTTCTCAGAATAACACACAGCCATTCATTGCTGCCTGGTCTAATAAATATATTATGGAAAGCATGCATTGGCCAATGATGTGATGCTGCTTTTGCTTTGTAGAGATGTGAATTTCCGAATTTGGTGTAAAACATCAGCACATTTCATAGTTATAAAACTGCTTTTTCTGGAAGTTTCTTGCTACCCTGCCCAATGTCTACAGATGGATGCAGTGTGCTCATGATGAAGACGTTTTTATTCACTCTACCCCAGGGGTCCCCAAACTTTTTATTGAAAGGGCCACATTAGGCTTTATGTGTGACAGCGCGTGCCACTTGAGACTTTTTAAATGGCTGATCGGGCCGTGTGAAAACTGCAAAGAGCAAGTGAGCAAGTTTCGAGGGAGGGGTGGGGGGTGGATATCGAGACACTTCACCGGTAAAAAATTATTTCTCGAGGGGAGGGTGGAGGCGGTTGAGTTTAAGTTGGGTAAGGCCGTAGTTTCAATAAACTGTTAGTGTAAAGCCATCAGTGCTCTTGTGGACACTTGTGTTCTAGAGCTCGGCACGTGCACTCTTTACTGATGCTGGAACTTCCCTTCTAGCTCTGTTTACTGCACCCACTATACTTGTACTTCTTTCTTTTAGTTTTTTGAACAACTTTAGAGGAGTGAAAAAATTACGAGTAGTTGTAACAATTCTACTTTTATCCAAAAAGGGTTCAAGCAGGTGAAGCACAACATTTTCAGAAAGTTTTTCATCACCCAGTTGTGATTCATCTTTTATGGAGGTGATTCCATTTGACATCAACTGCAAGCTAGATTTTAAAACCAGATTTGTCCTCGGTTTAATGTCGTCTCAGTTAACGTTGATTAGTGTTAACATCGTTCAAAAATTAATACCCACATTCGAATTAACGTTGTCGATGATTTGAGTTATCGTTGCCCTGATTCGATGCTGAAATGATGCACAAAAATATCTGTGCATCTGTTGCACAAGTTGCAGTTAATCGCCTCATTTGAGTGGGAAAAGCATTCTGGATTGATGCATTTTTATTAAATTTGCTATATGGTGATTTTTTGTTGAAATGGGTCCAAAGAGATATAGTAGTAATGGCCGGGGGGGGGGGGGGGGGGGGGGTATCTTGGCGATAGAGTACCAATGGAAACATTTTAATAAATGCCTTGGTTATGTAGGATATAATTTTTTCTTTATTTTTAAAAAAATTATAGCATTTTTATTTTTTTTTAAATCAATGTTTGAGTATTAAATTAATACTTATTTATGTGAAAATTAACTTTTTGCACCTTTGCGAGAATGTTTGGTGCATTTTGCAAGTGGCACCTATGGTAAATGTTATCTTCGCCATACTCTAGTTACAACACTGGTAATGACATTATGTCAGCAACAAAAAAATCGTGCAAGACAAATACTTTGGAGGGAAAACTTAATATTATGCACCATGAGCAAGGTGCAGCAGCTGCAGACATATGCAGTTTTGGGGTTGCCAGCTATGATGGCAAGAACAATTCTGAAGGACCCAGACGAAATTTAAAAATTTGGAGGATATCTTGAGTTTAACATCCCATGATTTTATTTTTATTTTCAGCTGTGGCTCGACGAATTGAATAAAGAAAACCCATAGTTCAATAAAACAACTACCGTATATTCCAGCATGTAAGTCAACCCAGCGTATAAGTCGACCCCTGCTTTTTTGAATGAAAATACATGATTAGGCATATGTTCATCATGTAAGTCGACCCCCACTTTTTCACTTAAAAATACTTCCCATGAAACCATTTTCAGGCAAAATCAAAGTCGTGTACAATCCAAATATTAACAAAACAGAAATAAACAATAATAAAAATATATAGAAATACTGTTTAGAATCCGTGCTATTCTTCTTGAGCATTCCATGTGACAGATGTTTTAATTTCAACCAATAAGAAACTGTTATTCTTGGAGAGCTTGAACCACTAAATAAAGTTTCCTATGATTCGATTGATGTCAGCTGCTAATGATGCTATCAAAATGAACTATACCTAGTGATCGCAATCGATCTCTACGGTGATGAAATTCAATAAAATATTGCAAATGTACACCCCGCCCACCTTTTTTCCCAAAATGTCGGTAAGAAAAAGAGCGCATCAATGAAGATTTGTGACCAAGTTTTAAAAATTGCGAGTTTCGATAGTAAATTTACTGCAACACACTTGTGTCTACATTTATACTCTCAAAAGACGAAGAATTCTACAAAGTTTACGCACATCTACATGACCAAGAAACGTTTAGGGTTTAAATGTGTGGTTTATACTGTCGTTGGTGCATCCTCAACATTGAGAGGACGTAATATTTTTATAATATTAAAGCTGTACCTTTTAAATGAGTTTTAAATTTATTATTGTTACTCAAGAAAAGCAGTTATGTCATTAAAAATTTACTATCAGTTTCTACCTACACTTTTGCCGGAATAAGTTGCCATCTGGCATCTTTATTCGCTGAATTCATCGTGAGCCTGTGGCGCTCCTTTAACCCAGGAGAGAACCATAGTTCCCTGTAATTTTTTCATCCATGGGCAGAATGATTATTGCTATGCACACTGACATAACGCTAGTGCATAGATGTCCACCGGGGTTGAATCGGCCCTGTTTCAATATATTCTAAGATACAGTTGTGCACGCTTGAAAAATTTAGTGAGCGGCACTTCAAAAACTGCTGAACGTCCACGCAGTCGTGCAGCTTAGAGAGAACCATGGAGAGAACACACCTACGGGGAATCCTCGCACTTTTTTGATTTTTTCCTAATTTTTGACCGCCATAGATGTCAACTTATTAAAGCATGAATTTATTTTTTTCTCCTCGACCTGGTCCAAAAATAGGGGGGCGCATGGTACACGAGGACACAGCTTACGTGAGTAAATACAGTATTAAAATTAATTATTATAAATCTTCTAAAATAAATGTCATAAAATGTAAACACTGGAACCATTAATTCAAAATAGCGATCACCTTCACCGAAAGATCAACAGTCTTCATAAATATCGATGTTATTCATCTGTAATTTAAGGTACACATTTTATGTTCGGCATATAAATCGACTAAGTTTTAGGAAAAATTTTTTTAAGCTTCAAACATTGACTTATACACCGGAATATATGGTAAATAAATGTTAATTACCTTTATTAAAGTAGATTTTTCGATAATTATACACTATCTGCTGCAAGAAATAATTTGTTTGATGCATTTCTTTTTTAGCGCTTATGAACTTGTGTCCACAGATATGTTCGTGACTCTGTAAATTTATTTGTAAAAACTCATCATTCGTATGAATATATTACGTTGAATTTGTATTACGTGGTTGCTTTTTTACTTTCTCCATACGTAGTAATAGGAAAGTATTGTGTTCATGAAAAAAACCGACTTTGAGATTTCAACAGAAATACACGTTTTGAGGTCCCTAGAACACGTTTAGACTATTTTCGGAATGATGTCTGTGTGTGTGTGTGGATGGATGGATATCTGTATGTGATTATGGGCGCTCTAACTCAAAAAGTACTTGTCATATTAACACCAAATTTCATATATAACACTTTAGCATGAGCATAAAGAACTGATTAGTTTTTGGACAATAACGGTTAACCGGAAGTCGAGGTTTATTCGAAACCCGATTCGGTTTTTTTGATATTTCTCTGTTAAAACATCATTATTGTATATACAATTCTATACAAAGGTTATAGAGAGTGTAATTTCCTACAACTTTCATTTGAAACAATTTCCCATAGCCGTTATTGTTTAGGAATTATTTATAAATAATCGGTTTTTTCAGTTTCCGTCAAATAACTCCTTAAAAATGTCGTAATTGGTCATCTTCTTGAGGACCAAAGTTGTAGAGAATAATATTTCTTCCAAGTTTTGTTTGAAGCAAATTTTTGTAGAACCATCCATTTCGGGGATATTTTGCTTTTTCTTCATACCAGTATACAGCGCCACCACCTTGTAGCGCTGAATTTTGTAAACATATTCAAAATTTACGTAATTTACGGCAGTAAGGACGACTGTATTCTTTTACGGTACGAAATAATAATTTTGTCTCTTAATGCTATTCATAATACCGTATCTGCCTGAATACAAGCCGATGATGTTTTTCGTCAAAATCTATCATGAAAAAATCACCGCTCGGCTTAAATGCGAGTCCGAGGAAAATTTGGGTTATGGTTAAATCTCGAAGTCTCTCATTGCCTTCGCGTGCAAATGATAGTACTATATTTTTCGTAAAGTAAATATTTGACCTACGACGAATATATATAAAAATATCTTGGCGAGATCGCTTGCGTAAATTGACGATTACGCAAAATGCGTTGATGATTTTGAACGCTCAACTGTTTGAATTTGGTAAAACTTTACATGGAACATGTATAATTATAAAAATGCAGTTTCTTAGGCAATGTATATGCTAATTGCATTGGAAATAGACTCAGATGAAAAAATATCTTGGTGAGATCGCTTGCGTAATTGACAATTATGCAAAATGCGTTGACGGCTTTGAACGTTCAACTGTGTGAATTTCGGTAAAACTTTACATAGAACGTGTATAATTATAAAATGCAATTTCTTAAGGCAAGGTATATACTAATTTCATTGGAAATAGACTTGGATGAATGAAATTATTTTCACTGAATGTGAAACATTATTCAGCAACGCAAAATTATTAATTGGAGTATTCTTTCAAAATGTCAACAACAAACCATTTCCCACACATTTCTTCGATCTCGAATAATGTGTTCTAAGACGTGCATGAATGCCCGGTACACTTCAGCGTAAAATCTACGAAATTTACGGTTTTGCCAAAAAATTGTGGAAATTTTTGGGGGGGTCGGCTTCTATTCAGGCAGGTACAGTAATTTAAATATCTATACCCCAAATATGGAGAAAGTCGTGTGTTGGCCATATCAGATTTTTTCCAGAAGAGGTATTTCTCTGAAATGTATCCTAAAGGAATGTTTATTGTCTTTTTATGTTGACTTTCATTGCTAGGATGCAAATATCATTAGCAGAGGAAGGCATCCGGCAGCGAAGCAGAGCGGCTGAGGGCAGGTGGTCTTGCGATCGTTGGCAGCAGTCAACTGCAGGTGATTATTTCCTTTTTCATAAGTCAGACTAAGAATTCTGCCAGAGCTTTAAAGTAATGCATGGAAATGCATAATTAAGTCAAAAAATACCATATTTAATGGATTGTAAGCCGACCTCATTTTTAAGTTTTTACCTCCTTAAAAATTGCCCCTTGGCTTAGAATCGTGTCTTAACAATCAAAATAAATGTTATGATAGATTCACTCCCTAATCATCTCTAACATGCACGTGCATATAATCCTAGGATTCCTCAAGCCAACCATCATTTACTTGTGCCTTTGCAAATTTATGCCATTTACTTTGGCGAGTTTTTCAGTTTTTACTTTCTCCATACATAGTAATGGGAAAGTATTGTGATCACGAAAAAAATCGACTTCGAGATTTCAATGGAAATACACGTTTTGATGTCCCTAGAACACGTTTAGACTATTTTCGGAATGATGTCTGTGTGTGTGTGTGGATGGATGGATATCTGTATGTGATTATGGGTGCTCTAACTCAAAAAGTACTTGTCATATTAACACCAAATTTCATATATAACACTTTAGCATGAGCATAAAGAACTGATTAGTTTTTGGACAATAACGGTTAACCGGAAGTCGAGGTTTATTCGAAACCCGATTCAGTTTTTTTTATATTTCTCCGTTAAAACATCATTATTGTATATACAATTCAATACAGAAGTTATAGAGAATATAATTTCCTACAACTTTCATTTGAAACAATTTCCCATAGCAGTTATTGTTTAGGAATTATTTATAAATAATCAGTTTTTTCGGTTTCCATCAAATATCTCCTTAAAAATGTTGTTATTGGTCATCTTCCTGGGGACCAAAGTTGTAAAGAATAAAATTTCTTCCAAGTTTTGTTCGAAACAATCCATTTCGGAGATATTTTGCTTATTCTTAAATTTCCAGTATACAGTGCTGCCACCAAAAGGCAAAATTATCATTTCATATCATAAAAGAATACAGTCGTCCTTATTGCCATAAATTACGTATATTTTGAATATGTTTACAGAATTCACAGCTACATGGTGGCAGCGCTGTATACTGGAAATTTAAGAATAAGCATAATATCTCCGAATTGGATTGTTTCGAACACAACTTGGAAGAAATTTTATTCTTTACAACTTTGGTCCCCACGAAGATGACCAGTAACGACATTTTTAAGGAGATATTTGATGGAAACCGAAAAAACATTATTTATAAATAATTCCTAAACAATAACTGCTATGGAAAATTGTTTCAAATGGAAGTTGTAGGAAATTATATTCTCTATAACTTCTGTATTGAATTGTATATACAATAATGATGTTTTAACGGAGAAATATCAAAAAAACTGAATCGGGCTTCGAATAAACCTCGACTTCTGGTTCACTGTTATTGTCCAAAAACTAATCAGCTCTTTGTGCTCATACCAAAGTGTTATATATGAAATTTGGTATTGATATACCAAGTTCTTTTTGAGTTAGAGTACCCACAATCACATACATCCACACAGCATTCCGAAAATAGTCTAAATATGTTCTAGGGACCTCAAAACGTGTTTTCATTGAAATATCGAAGTAAATTTTTTTCATGAATACAATACTTTCTCTATACTACGTATATGGAGAAAGTAAAAAACGGACATTCATACTTTTTGGTATTTTTGTCGCGACAAATCATGGAAAACTAGGACATCTGTACACCCAACATGGAATTTTCCTCGTGTGCCCTTGTAAAAAGTGAGGGTCAGCTTGCAGTCGATGTCGGTTTACATTTCTAGACAATCTTTTAGTAAAAATAATTGTATTTTTATTCAGGAATCACAACAGCTAAGGTTCTGAGTGCCCTAGATGCCCTGGACCGCCACTGCTTTGATCGTGTGGATTCCAACAACTCTTTGGATGTGTTATACAGCAAGATATTTTCTCCCATTGGCACTAGAGAAAATCCTGGTGACTATGTGAGCTAATATTTTTATATTGGTTTTTTGCTCAAATAATTGCATTTACCGTTACAATATATTTTGAAGAGTTTGAGTGTTTGTTCATGGAACTCCTCCTAAACGATAAAAGTTAGAGCAACCAAATTTGATACAATTCTTCCTTACATCCTAACTTAGGGAATGGTCAAGGTTTGGTTAACTGGGATTAGTCAGTGCTACCAATATAGGGGATTCAAATATTTCCATTAGATAACATGTAAAAATCAGTTGCTTGACATGCAGGCATTTATTCTTTTTCATATTTAAATTACATAAAAAGAAGGCATATAATTGGGAAAAAACAACTATTAAGCTGAAACAATCAACTTTATATTTTTTAAAAACAGAAGCAGATATAGCGTAAAATTTAATGTTTTAATCATGAACTAAGGAATTTTTATGTTTATAACAATGGAAAATGCTAAATACCATAGCATTGAGATGGATGCTTTTACAGGGTTATTGGTAGTTATAAACAAAGTATTGGTAGTTATAAACAGAATATTGATAGTTATAATTATCAATAGTTATAAACACATTATCGGTAGTTATATACAAAATATTGGTAGTTATAAATTAGCAAGGAAAATTAAATTAATTCGTAGGTAAATGAAACTAATGATAAAATTATGCCTTCACTTAAAAGAAAAATAACCATTAACAATGAAAATGAAATTACCGTATATACTCGTGTATAGTACGAGTTTTTACGACCAAATTTTTATTGCAAAAATTGGGGATCGTACTATACACGAGTAATGCAATTGAGGATTTAAAATTCATGTATCTTCACGGGCATTTTCGGTGAAGTTATGCCACCCGCACGCATTCTAATGGTAGGCTAACCTTAACAGTGAGGTCCTTTATCGTTGTTATGTTGCTTCGTGAAGAGTAGAATCTTTTTCATATGTACAGCTTCAAATTCACAAATACTTGATATAAGTGAAGATTTACGGACACTTCCTTTCTTGAATTTTATGTATGCACATCTTTGTTTGCATCTTTTTACAAGTGATGGATTGGAACGACTTGGACTAAAAGTATCGTTTGATACTTTATGGAATTTTGACATCTTGGAAAAAAGAAATTACTCTGTAATATGCAACGACCTTTATTGTTTCTTCAATCACACACCGATCGGTTTCCACTACAAAGTCATTCTAAAGGTGTTACGTCGGTTAGTAACATCATTAGAATGATTTTGTAGTGGAAACCGATCGGTGTGTGATTGAAGAAACAATAAAGACTGTGGAATATTACAAAGTAATTTCTTTTTATCCGTTATCCCTACCTATTAAGTAGATGGATTACGTACGCGGAACGTAATCCAGACGTACTAGAATTGAAACGATTTTATTTCATCTTGTGCAATCATGATTCATATCACTTTTTATTAAATGTTTTAGGGGTAAGATACTTAACTTATCCGAACTTTAGTGTACTAGCAAGAAATACTATTTACGGTCTATTCTATGGTGGTGTGGAAAATCAAGGTCGTTCGATATATCTCGCTCGTAACCATTGAGCTATTGAAACGAAATATATCGACCCTGGTGGAAAGCTGGGGTCGTACTATAAACGAGATATATGAAAAAATCAGGTTTGTTCACCAAAAAATCAGGGGTCGTACTATACATGGAGTCGGCATATACACGAGTATATACAGTAATTTGGATGAAAATGAATCCAATGATTCAAAGATTCGTAAATGTAAGAAAAGAACAACCATTACCAATGAAAAAATCAAAATATTTCAAAATATGTGAAGAGAAGGTGAGAAGACGGTTGCTAAAATGGCCAACAATTTAGGCGTATCAAAATCTTTAATTTATACACTACTGGAAAAAAGTTCAGGCATAAAAGGATGGACGGAATCATTTCTAAAGAATATCTTTTCTATCATCATTCTATAAGCTCTATTCTTACAGAGGAGGATATAGGGTACTAGTGAATGTGTGCTTGCATTCTGCAAGCATTTTCTCTCATTTAATAAAAAAGACTAAAAGCCGACAAAAAATTCTAAATGCAAAAGAGCCCTGCACCTATTTCAATGCTTTCCTTTAGGGAAATAATCTCAAATTTAAGGCTGCCTGGAGTCGAACCTATGACACATATGCAGGAGTTCTCAAAGAATATGGAGATATTCTCATGACATCTACAAACCCTGAAAATATCAGCTCTTTATTCCTCTTAGTTTCGTCTATATGAAGGAATTTTATTTTTCCATGCTTTCTTATGGGAGATATACCGGGTCATCTGGAGTTGAACCTAGGACCCTTGCGGAAAAAGTGATAACGGTTCCCTATAGATCTCGTGGATATCTTACAACCATCCAAGATTCAAATCTCTATCTTATCGGAAAGTGCACGAAATTGATTTTCAAAAATGCAGCAATGATATTCTTATGGGAAAAAACGCAAATTTCGGAATTTCTGGAGTCGAACCCATGACACTTAGGTAGGAGATCTCAATTTTCTGGTGGTTTCTCCATGCTATCTACAACCTCTGAAAATTTCAGCTCTCCATCTATTGTAGTTTGGGCCAGACATTAGTATCCTCCTATATCCTGTATATCTGTCATTCTATAAGCACTCTTCTTACAGAGGAGGATATATATAGATCTACTAGTGAATGTGTGCTTGCGTTCTGCAAGCATTTTCACTCACGTTAATGTAAAGAGTAAGAGCAGACAATTTTTAAACGCAACAGTTTGCACCTTCTCGCCGATTTACGTGTTTTTCCTTATGGTCAATATTGGGGTAAAAACAACCCATAAAATTTATAATTATAAACCATTTATAGCCTTTTACCATTTGTTACGAATACCTCACATTTACGCAAAATTTCATCAATATAGCACCTCTAGAAGTGCATTTATATGAATTTCATTGTTTAAACTTTATGAATTTTTAACAGCCACAATATGAAACTTTTATGAAATTTTCAGTTATTTACCACCGCAACATTATTTCCTAATTTTTTAAAATTATCAGCTTCCTGGCTCTTCCGAAAGTACATAAACATTAGTCAATTTGTTTATCATTTAAGAATTTATTACGGCCAAACGAATAAAAATTTTCAAATTTCTATAATCCCATTTTCATTATTTGGCAAATTCTACCACTAGAAAAAATTTCAGCTTCATAGCACATTTAGAAGTAGCTAAACCACGAAATGTTAGTAAAATAGTTTATAATTTTTAACGCCCAAGAAAATTAACATTGTTGCAATTTTGCCATGTTTCTTCTGATTATTTTTTTCGATTCACCTATGTATTAAATTTCAGCTCTCCAACTATAGTACTTTGGGCCAGACATTAGTATCCTCCTATATCCTATATATATCCTATATCCTCCTCTGTAAGAAGAGTGCTTATAGAATGATATATATATATATCCTATATCCTCTGTAAGAAGAGTCTATCTAGAATGATATATATAGGAGGAAACTAATGTCTGGCCCAAAGTACTATAGTTGGAGAACTGAAATTTAATACATAGGTGAATCGAAAAAAATAATCAGAAGAAACATTGCAAAATTGCAACAATGTTAATTTTCTATAAGTATGACAAATGTTTTTTATAGGAAGTGTGGGACCTGGTACAGTCATACTGGTCGCACCGCCATCAATCCGACTCTGCAAGTATTTTTTTCCCTTCGGTCCTAAGTGGCCGAAACCGTCTGTTATCTCATAACTGAAGCAGCATCATCTGCAAGAGTTATGAGATGCTTATTTGTAAGGAATCTGTTTATACTCTTTGTAAACATTCTATTCATCCTAACCACATGGCCCTATGCTGCTTAATTAAGGTTGGCCTATTCCTATTATATTTCTTTATCGTTTTGTATTTATCCCGTAAGTGAGGATTATGCCGTAGACTTCTTATGCTTAGTATACTGCTTCCTTTGGGTCTACAGAATGTTTCTTCTTTTTCATGAGAAAGATGGTTCAAAATTGTCCCGGCAAAGTTAAAGAAATTCTAAGCACAGGCCCTCGGGCGATATCTGTGCTACTGCATTAATAATATTTTAATAAATCAGGAATGCGAGAGGCAACTCACACGTACGAACCAGCCTTTTCTCTTGAGGGAATTACTTGTGACAGCGGAGTGCCTTGATATTGTTTGACATAATAATCCGTTATATTCTAAGTTACTTGCTCATTCGAGGATAATGAAAAACAACTAAAATTTAAAATGGTACTTTTTTCTATTATCATCATTCATTGCAAATGTACAATATTTCATTTTAATTTTGGACTAAATAGACATTTGTGGACTGATTTTAGAATCTGACCACTATTTATATAATATTGTCTGTGGTTCCGAGTTCAGAACAAATGACTTACGAAGTAACTTTTGGAATGCAACTCGCTTCATGGTAACTCGAGGACCTACTGTATAAATAACTTTTCAGCAATGAGAATAAATTGACCAGTTATAAAAGTTCAAAAAACATTTTTTCCCAGAACAACAATAAGATGCTGTATAATTCTATATTAAAGCATGTTTGACATTCCATTTTCATAATGGTTTCATTTAATTTCTCTTTGGGTTTGCGCAGCGACCTCCTGCAGCAGATGAGGCTGTGGTACGAACACTTTGTGAATGGGCTGTGAGCACACGACGCTCAGGAGAACATCGTGCAATAGCTGTGGCTGCTCTTTTGGAGAGGAGGCAGGCAGATCTCCTAGCAGCTGGGGAAGAGCCTGCTGGAGGAGATGCCGGGATCCAAGGTGCAAGTGCCGGAGGGGAGGAGGTGGACTCTGCATCATCAGGGCTCTCCCCTGGACTGCCTTCCTTTCAACCTCTGCTCATGAACTTCCTTGATGATGATGCACCTGTATTAGGTAGGTCATGGTGTCATAATGAAAACTGAGGGTGACATATTTTAATATTATATATCTATAAATAATATAATAATAATCTATTATAATAATATGCTTATCTGCAGGGGTCTCTGTCCATTTCAGAGTGTTATTTTTGCAGTACTTCAGTTTCATTGAAATTATGGCATTTTCTCATGATTGTTCAGCTCTACCAAAGCAATATATGTGCACAAATTTTAACAGGTGCAAATCTGGAAATTCTGTATTTATTCTACACATAAAATTACTTACGGACCAGTCTTCAAATCTTCCATTCGTGTTACAACAACGTCAATTTCCGATTTGTCAGGCATTTAGGATGACAATAAATAAATCCCAGGGACAAGGGTTTGACAACATCGGCTTGTATGCCAATCAACCCCTATTCAGTCATATAGACAGTTATATGTTGCTTTAACCTGTTGCCATAACTCAAATCTCATTAAGTTTCAAAATCTGATTCACAATAAACTATTTGTGAAAAATATAGTCTGGAAAGGAATGTTACAACAGGAGCAACAATGCTGATTTCTATCACCGATTGAAGGAAGGCTAGATTTTGCATTGGATATAAATTTAACAGAGTCCATTTCATTTATCATTTATTGTCGCCATTTTATATAATTTTATAGAAAACATCCATTGAAGATGGAAAGACTGCAAGGGCTATGCGTCTGGAAAGCAAATGAATGACTGTGCTAAGAAACTTCTAATCAAAGTCATTAACCTTTGCAGCAACTTGGATAAAGTCTATTGCTGATGAAATTAGCATTTATTGTCTTAAGCAGTATAACATGTTATGGTTTTCAGTGTATAATAATAACATTTTAATTTATTATATGCAAATTGTGAAAGATAATTATAATGCACTTTGGTCATTTATAAATTATACGTTAGAGCTAGATATGGAAAAAAATTGGGGTCCATGTATCTGGCAAAATTGCCGTACATGGCGTGGCATGTGGTTGGGCGCTGAAGATGTTAGGAGTGGAACCCCTAGTATATTATTAAAGTGGGCCCTTACTAGTTCATATAGCCTTGTTGGGGCATGTTCAGAAAGAAGGATGTCCCAGTCTTGTTCATTCAAATTTTTTAAATTACAACTTCGCCCATCTTGACAATCTTACATTCTGTAGATTTATTTATGTTTTTATATTGAGACCTGCAACATAATGGTCAGATATTCACTTTTATTATGAGAACCTCAGGTACATGTTTTGTACCTTTATAGTATACATGGTCAACCCACCATCGCAAACAGTTGATGAACGACTAGCCTGAATTTTTATACTTTATACTGAAAGTACAGTATACTGAAAATACCCATAAGGAGTACAGTATTTTCTCTGCAAGCATCTAAGTGAGAGATAGGCATTTTCGCACAAACCAAAACCAGCAAGAATGGGAGTCAATATATGGCAGTGGTCACTTTGGTGGTTTCTACTTCTAGTGTGCATGCATGGATGTGTGATTCAATCTCAAAAAAAAAAAAAAAATCAGGTTCCAGCACATGACTTTCTCCATAAAGAGTAATGAAAATGATTGCTCTTGACATCAGTGCCTGAAGGATAATTATTGTTAATTACGATCATGCATAGTTTTTAAACGCTGAATTTTCACAGTGAAAAAATGACTTTTTACAATGTGCAGTGATTTTCCCCGGACCTCCGCACTTAACGAAGCACTTGTTATCGCCGTCTTTCGTAATCGCCGAACAGAAAGCCAAAATCTCCACTCCAATGGCTTGTCCCACACCAACGCGCTTTATATAGGGCGAATATTACCCCTATTTCCCATTTCCTCCTTTCTCATGGTTATATAACGTAATCAAGAAATTAACCAATACGAAGTCAAGGAGTCGCCCGTTTAAGCTACCCGCCGAATCTCCCCTCAACCGCTCCATCACATGACCGTGGCTTTCGAGAGAACGAGTGGCAGATATCCCGAGACAGCGTCAGGCAAGGGTCGCCGCCAGCGAGAGTAAGATTCCAAGTGACGGAGAGAGAGAGAGAGGAGCGGATCCTCTCAAGTCGCGTGTGCTGAAAGTTTCCTCAGGACAGAGTGTAACTATAATTTGAGATTCATGAAGTGTTTTATGTTGCAAGACTAGTTTTCTTTCTTAAGAGCTTTGTTTGCTGTTATGTTATAATTTCATATTCACGAAGTGTCTAAGTTGCGAGACTATTGTTACGTCTCAAGAGCGTTTGTTTTGCTGTTATGTTGTTATTTCTTGTACAATATAGCATTTAGTTAGAGGATTATGTGGCTTTGTTTTTTGGTCGCCACAAATGAAAAAACCAATAAGTAAACAAAATTGTTAGCTGTTACTACGGATAAAAAAATATCAATGCAAATGTAAAATTATCCCTGGGAGCATAGGCATCGTTATCAACAATTAGAAAATGTTTTCATAAGTTAACACTTAGCGATGTATTTATGTAATTTCAGATGAATTATGAAAATATCTCTTAAACAATCTTTTTAATGGGAAATATGGAAACGAAAAAAAATCAACAATGACCGGGAATCGAACCTGGGTCTTCCACTTGCCGGGAGGATGTTCTACCACTGAACTACTGTAGCAAACAAATTGTCATGTTTCAGAACTGGAATATTTTTTTGGGTTGGGACCGGGTTCGATTCCTGGTCATAGCAGATTTTTTCACCTGTTTCCACATTTCCCATCATTACAGCTTATGCCTGTTGCATTAGGATCTTCGGATCATTCATTCCATCAATCTTTTTATGAAAAAATGTCCAAACAAAACTTCCTACAACTTTGATATTAACAAATATTTTCACAGATTGAGTTCTAAAGGAGATACTGTTTGGAAAAAAACAAGAAAATGACAAGAGTAAATTTCCACATCCAGTTGACCAGTTTTAGCCAAAACCTTTTCACTGTAGCGTATAATGATCTTATTAACTTAAGGATTCCATTTTTACGTCAATATGAACGTTTAATCGATGGTAATTGAATCAGAGTTAACAATTAAGGTCGACTTGGCAACGTCCCGAAGGAGAACAAAAAATCGGCAAAATTTCGAAAACAATTGTGTATTTCCGAAGATTTCGACCGCGTAGGGTATAAACATTGAAAGAATAAGATAATAAGATAATTAAGAGTTTTAGCCGTCGAATACATCAAAAACGAAGAAAATCGGTCCATATTTACGTATTTTAACGAATGAAGGAAAAAAACCTTGCACTCTGAAAACTCGAAAATCCCGTGTAAACTTATGGGAACATATAATTATCTCCTGGAATCGAACTCGGGACTTTAGGAAATTGAGAATAGTTTTCTAAGGACCTCCTGGCCTGTAGAAATAAAACGCAGTTTACTGCAAATCTCTACGGCATTTGGTTTTCGAGACGGACGGACAGACGGATGGACGGACACTTCAGAAATTATATATAGGATCATTGGTGAAATAAGGGAGATAGGGAAGTTAACAATACTTATTTTTCAACTTTTCATAAGTCAAAATCAGTGTTAACCCTGATTTCACTCAACCATTTTACCACAAAACACATTTAAAATGTTTTGAAATGTTGGGTTCAAAATTCCTTTCATTATTATTACTTTCTCCATATGTAGTATAGGGAAAGTATTGTTTTCATGAAATGTATTTCAAGATTTCAATGGAAATAGACGTTTTGAGGTCCCTAGAAAATGTTTTGACTATACAGGCGAATCCCAAGATTCGACAGGGATGCGTTCCTGAAAACGTGGTCGAATCTGGAACAGTCGAATGTCGAATCAACACAAATTCAAACAATTAGAGCAGAAATAACGATGTCTAGACTGAAACTAAACCTCTCGTGGTTGGGCGGGCCGAAAATTACTTTGCGTAAACTAGGCTCTAATTTGACCGATCGATTGGCTGGGTCGAATAAGCGGTCGAATTCTCGAGTTGGTCAAATCTTGAACAGTCGATTCTCAGGAGTCGCCTGTATTCTCGATTGTCTGTGTGTGTGACTGTATGTGATAGGAATATTGTGGGTGCTCTAACTCAAAAAGTATTTGTACCAAATTTCAAATATAACATTTTCATGATAGGGACAAGAGCTGAGTAATTTTTGGGCAATGCAGGTCAACCAGAACTGAAGGGTTATTCCTGTCGTTTTTCTTTTTTTTCCAAATATCTCCTTTAAAACTTAATTTATGTAAATATTTGTTTTTACTAAAGTTGTAGAAAATGTAATGTTCTACAAGTTTTGTTTGAAACATTTTAACATAAGAACGATAGTTTAAGGGATATTTAGATTTTTCTTCTAAATTTATGTTAAATACGCTGCTAAGTGATACCACTGTTTCAGTTGCTATGTTAAAATTTTCTAATTGTTGATAGCGTTGCTTACGCTGTCAGTGGTAATTTTACCTGTGCATCAATATTTTGTTATACAGGTAATGGTTTTCTCTACTTATTTTAAAAATAAAGACCATTGAAAATGTTTTAAAATTATTCATGAGTGTAATTGTTGATAATTATTCCTGAGGCCGCTGATGTTGAAAGCAATCATATTATTTGCTCTGTATGGAGAAAGTCAACTGTTGGCCACATCAGATTTTTAAACATATGCTTATGTAAATTGGTTTTTCAGAGCATTTTGGAATAACAGAACATTTTCCAAAACTACAAATTTAATATACTAAATGGGAGATACCTGTATTGTGTTTCTATTTACAGATGAAAGTCCTTCTTCACAGAATCGTGCAATGTTTGCCAACTTGGTTCACCTCTTTTATGAGCTAATTCGCCATGATGTCTTCTCTCATGATGCCTATATGTGCACCCTTATTTCTCGTGGAGATCGCCTTTCTGGAGTAGGCATAACTCCAGGTCCTCCTACTGCAGCACCGAACAGGCCCAGGGTACGCCGTCATCCAAGTGGCTCTGGAAGACACCCAGGGACACCAGCAGGTGATCCAGAAGAGGATCACCCTGTAGGAACTCCACTTTTTCCTTCGGTAGACATTGGTCCCACCAAGACAGAGGTAAGAGATGAAAACAGTTTCTCATCATTAGTGATTTTTTTACAAATCACTTATGTATTCTATTTGTCTGTCCATCAGTCCTTCCATCTGTGCAGAAGATATCTCTGAAATGGTTCAACATAGAGAAACCAAATTTTCAGGATGCTACTACATGTGGAAATCCAAAATTGTTAAAATTCCAATTTTCAGAGGCTAATTTTGCCCTATTATTGCCTCATAATTGCTCCATATGAAAAGTATGTAAATCAGTGTACAGGTTATTAAATTTGGCTCAATGCTTTTATATGGGTAAGCTTTTAATGGGAATCAGAGAGCTATATTATAGTACTGTTAATATTAAACTACGACTGTAGATTTAGCATAAATTTTGTTTTTATTGTAAAAATGTGGGGAGTTTTTCTGGTTTCAACAAAGGAAATACTTAACTACCATTGCAATGAGCTCATTGTTTATATTTCTACAGTGTACTTTCAAAATAGGCAGAAATGCTCACAGAATGGGGATAACTTTTTTAATTCTTTCTGTTGATGTATTGTTTTTATCCATAACTGATCATTCCATGACTGCTTTATATATTTCTCCCAGTGATCTCAGTGATTTAATTAAGACTGATAACAGTAAAAATACAGGAAAATTAATTATGCATTGTTTAAAGATTTAGTGGAGATAACTGATTGGAGTCCGGTATTAGAAGAGGGGAATACTTCCAACGCATTTGATAAAATGATGGAAATACTGAAAAATAGTCTTGAATTATCAATGTGCAACCTGAAAAATGGAAATCGTTCAGTCAAATTAAAACCTTGGATGACAGATGGTTTACTTCAGCAGGTACAAAGAAAAAAATATGTTTAATAAGTGTAAACACCATCCAAACAATGTACGCCTTAGAGAAACATTTATGAAGTGCAGGAATCATTTGAGGGAAAATCTTAGAAAGGCGTAATTATTATTACAACCAGTTTCATAAATACAACGGTAATTCTAAAGAACAATTGAGGCTATTTAAAGAATTAGTCTGAGAAAAGAAAAAAGATAATACAACATTAGAGTTGAGAATAAAAGATGTTATAATCACTGTCCCTGCTGTACTGTCCTGTGAATTTAATGACTATTTCATTAGTGTTTTTGATTCTGTGAAACTAAATCGTGGAAAGAATTTTTCAGCCTCTCTAAAAAATCCTTGCGTTACCATTAGTACAACTAAATCTTTTTATCTGGACCCAGTTGTGCCTAATGAAATCATAGCAATAGTAAATTCTCTTTCCTCAAGTAAATCGCCAGGGTTAGATGGAATTAATAGCAGGTTGTTAAAAGTAGTTGTTAAAGTCATTGCTCCTGTATTCGCTCATGTTTGCAACTTAAGCTTTATATATGGTGAATTTCCTAATGCATTAAAAAAAGCTGTTGTAATACCAATATTTAAGAAGGGTGATCGCTCAAGAATTGAGAACTATAGGCCTATATCGTTATTGTCAGTTTTTTCAAAAGTGTTGGAAAAACTTGTAAAAAATTGGATACTGAGGTTTTTTGATAAATACGATTATTTTAGTAATAATCAGTTTGGCTTTAAATCAGGAAAAGGAACAGAAGATGCTTTAGTAAACTGTTTCTCTGTCATTTATTTAGCAATAAACTCAAACCTACGAGCTGCCAGTTTGTTTATTTATATTAAAAAGGCATTTGATACGCTTGATCACAAGACACTATTGGAGAAATTGGAACAAGCAGGTGTTCGTGGTATTGCTCTTGATTGGTTTGAAAGTTACCTGCTTTCCCATTACTAATGTGTCAGAGTGGGTAATTCTTATAGTGAATATAAACGTATAAATTCCGGTGTGCCCCAGGGTTCTGTATTAGGACCGATTTTGTTTTTGGTATATATTAATGACTTGTAATGCGGATTTAAATTTTTTAAAAAGTGGTTTGAATTTAATGGGTTACAATTAAGTGAAAAAACTAAATTAATGAATTATGATCTATGTAATACTTGTAACTATGACTGGCATATAATTTATCATTCTTTAAATTGCCCCAAAGGCACTTGCAAGTGTCCAGTTATTGAGCGGGTTGATGAAATAAAATATCTAGGCATAAATATTGACCATAATTTAAAATGGGGTAAGCATATGTTAAATGTGACTGCTGTTTTAAGAAATTGTTTATCAAAGTTCTATTTTATACGAAATAAATGTACTCTACATTTTTGTAAAACTGTATATTATGCCCTTGTACATTCAAAACTAAATTATGATTACATGTGTTGAGGAGGTGCCTACGATAACACCTTGAAATCCGTGATAATACTACAAAAAAGAATAATACGAATAATTTCCTCGAAAAATCGTTGAGAACATTCATTCCCATTATTTGTCGCCTTGAAATTGCTTCCACTTAAATACCTTTATATTTATAAGGTATTAAGACTGTTTTATCTAAGAAGTGGAAACAAGTTTGACGGAAGTAATTATCCTTATGATCTAAGAGGAAAATGTGCAGCCAAACTCCCGAGGCCGCAAAAAACAATATTCTAAAGATCCTTTTTGTGTATGGGACCAAAAGTATTCAGTTTGCTACCAAAAACAATTAAATTGGAAAAGTGTCTTCCAAAATTATTGAAGTGTAGTAAGGAATGGTTGCTTGAACAGCAAAATATAAGATGGATGTTTGATTAGTTAAGATTTTGTCGA
This sequence comes from Uropetala carovei, assembly GCA_036926305.1. Lineage (NCBI taxonomy): Eukaryota > Metazoa > Arthropoda > Insecta > Odonata > Petaluridae > Uropetala > Uropetala carovei. The sequence goes on along the minus strand of JAXCHB010000062.1, from coordinate 2,734,105 downwards.
TTTTTAACTCTCGATGCAGCTACATACAATTGTCCATGAGAGAAAAGTTTCTTTCAAAAAAACACCAACTGCTTCTAAAGTTTGTCCTTGTGCTTTATTTATTGTGAGCCCAAAAGCTGGTTTAATGGGAAATTGACGTCTCTGCCACTCGAATGGAAAATCAGTATCGGTTGGTAGTAGTGTTATACGGGGAATAAAATAAATTTCACCCGTTTGGCATACTTTTACATTAAGAAGTCTTGTGCCAACCATATCTTCAACAATAAGTTTAGAGCCATTACATAGCCCATGTTCAGGAGAAAGATTTCTTAACAGAATAACTATCATTCCACGCTTTAGTGTTAATCGATGTGCAGGGATGCTTGCGTTTCAATTGAATTCAAGTATTCGACTGGAATAACAGTTTCCTGTTGTTCTGTTGTTAATGCATCAGCACTTAAACAATGCCAAGAAATACCCAGAAATAGTGAAACCATAGAATATATTCAATCCAAGTGTAATTATTTGAGTTACGTTGTTTTAAAAGCAGTTTGCTATGTAGAATACAATGGCAGACAAAAATATTAGTAAAACGTAGTAATATAAATAGTAGAAACGCCTATCAATAAAACAGGCTATCTTTAATTGTTTATATTGTTGCCTTCCTCCATCTCTCTCTCCCTCTCCTCTCTCCCCCCTCTCCTCTCTCCCCCCTCTCTTTCCTCTTCCTCCCCTCTCTCGTTTTAAAGCATTCAAAGTTCATTTATATTCCCTTAAGGATTGATATAATAATCGGATTTTGAGGTTTAACAATATAATGAGTCGCTATGGCAACATTCCGTTAAAATGGCAAGATATTTCATTAAATATGTAAATTAAACGTTTAACATGGAATACTTCGAACTGTGGGCGAAAAAAGATGAACAGAATAAGAAAATTTATAAATTTTTCTTCAAAATGGTTCAACTCCGAAGGTCGTAGATTAATTCCTTCTAATTTTAATTTCCAAATGAATAAGAGGCTGCACATCAAAAAATTGCGTTTTACATGTTAAGTAATGGGAAATGGAAATGCCTCCCTTGGAGTCGAACCAAGGAATTTTTTCGCGATTTAAATTCATCATCACCTGAAAAAAGTGTTAATCAAGCATCCCTGCCAAATTTCGAGTTTCTATCTTCATTACTTCTCGAGTTATTAGCTTTATGAATCTTAGCATGATGGACACTAAGCAGTTTATTATATAGATAATTATGTGGCTGTTTTTCTTTTTTGATTATCTATTGCTTTTACTTGTCATACATATTGTTGTAGCAGCACATGCTCTTAATGTCATGAAGGTAACTCCCACACAGGTTTTTTACCTTTGAAGCTACCTAAAGCTTCCCTTTTTTTTTGTATTATAATTAACTATGTATTATGAATTTGAAAGCAATAAATATATTATTAGTATATTATTACTATTACTTTACACCAGACTAAGTGTTTTCAGAGGATATCTCGAGAACCATATTCTTGGCAGAATTGGTCTCGAAATATGCAATTTTTATTTTGATGATGCCACTAACAATTTTTTTCAAAATGTACCTTAAAATTTGAATCTTAATTTTTGTAGTAGTTTCCTAATTTGTTATTTATTTCTATTGTGATTAACAAATTGTTTACATAGCATTCAAAATTTATTCTACGAAATATTTGACTAATTTTGTAAGCAAAGTCAGGAAACATGTTTTTGAGTGATTGTTTAATAGTGAAACAGTGATAAGCAAGATTATGTATTGTTATCAATTTCTTAATTTTTAGTAAAATTTTGCAATTTTGTTTGTCTCTCCTCCTCTCATACTATTGGTAGATGGATGGTTAGAGTATTTGCCATTGGTTATTAAGGTCGTGGGTTTGAATCCCACCTAGGATATTGTATTCGTCAGGTTTATATGTAAGAATGGACATTAATGTTTAAATATCAACCTAATAAAGACGGATTATTATTATTACTATTGTGGCAGACATGTGGTTAGACTATCTGCCATTGGATACTATGCTCTCAGGTTTGAATCATGGTGAGGATAAGGATGTTTTTGTCTGTTGCACTAGGTAAGATGTAAAAATGGGCCAGATAATCTGAATCTCCCTGTTAAATAAAGATGTATTATTATTATTACTATGAAGTCTTCTAGACTGATGACTTTTTTCTCATTTCATTGGTCACTTTCCTTCCACTGATACTAATTGGTAAATTTTAACTACAAATTAATTGCAAGCGTAGCTGCAACAGCCATACCATTGTGTATGTAATTTAATGACTATAACTTGCAGGAGTACATCCAAGAATGCAAAATATTTACAAAATAGTCACAACCTCAAACTTCTGTGGACAGGCACTCTTTAATTCATGTGCTAATTACATGATTTGCTCAGACTAAAAGGCTTTTTATTTCTTATTTTCAGGATCATGTTCGAAATATGGATTATGATGATAGCAAGATTGATGATGACTTAGACAAATTGCTTCAGCATATTAAAGAAGAGCAGCAGAATAGTATGGTAAGTCTTACATTGCCATAAAATCAGAGTCATATATTTAACCCTGCAGTTCCCGCATGAATTTTTTGAACGTCAGTACTTGCCTGGGGTGTTCCTGACACCCCACGTGTTTTTTTTAAAAAGAAATTTATTGACAGTATTTGATAAATTTTTATTGTTTTTTTAGTGTTCGTGATTATTTATAAGTTAACTTTAGCAAAATACAAGATAATTTAGGATTATAAATATATTTCATAATAAAAAGAGTTAGAGAATATTCTTATTGAACCTTTTCAAATGTCAATAGGTGAAATAACAGTTGATAGATTTTCAGAATATAGTCATAATAATGTCAGTGCTGTAAATAAAACCAGGAATTCCCCAAAAGACTTTCGCACAAATAAGAAATTGCCGTTTTCCGCAAACTTTACTTACATGTTTTAGAACGTCAGCACTTGCACTAGATGCTTTTGACTCCTCAAAGATATTTTTGATTCTATTTTCATTCAATTTTGTTTTATTTCTTTCTCATTATAATAAGTGTTCATTGTATTTTACTGATATTATATATTTGTATAGATAATTTTTTTGTAAAAAGAAATACATTTTTATACTGTAAATGGAAATCACAACAAAAAAATTTTTTTTAATTTTTGTTTGAATGACAATAAAAATTAAGAAAAACAACACCAGGAGCATAAATAGTAATAATAAGGTCACCATAAAACATGAATAATATCTTAACAAAGGAAAAACCTTGGATATTCACATTGTGAACTGGCACACCGTCACAGAAAAAACATCTGAACTCAAGAAATAAAAGTAAAAAACTAAGAATTTTTACTGGAAAATGCTATAAACATGTACCATTCCATCTACTGAAAAGGAGGGATCATAAAGGACAATAGGAAAGGAACCGTGCCATAAAACATACGGCTTGGGTGTCCACAACACTCCGCATGAGTAATGCTAGGTTAATAGAAGGAAATGAGCATTTAAAAATATAATTAGTATGTTTTGTCTCAGAAACTTTTCAAGGATTAAGCAGTCATCTTGCAGTTGGGACAATAATGGATAGGAAAGCAAGCATTTCATAGAAAAATTTCCAAATCATATGATTTGGTGTTACTAGAGGAGAGAACAGTTTCAAATACTGTATATTTCCATCTAATGTTCATGTTTTGAGGAAAAAAAATTAGGTTTCAGCTGAATTTTCAATAAAAACACAAAGACTTGAACATATCACTTACTATTGGTAGCTTTTTTTTCAATGCCTGCTAATGTGTAACAATTTTTCTGTTGATGTCTAGTTATGAATCGCTGAAATTCTGTAATCTTCTTCTCAAGTTGAGCTGTCAGACATTAGAATATTTTGGTCTTCTGATGAATTACAAGATCATGCCTCATCATAAAGCTATTATGCCATATGCCAGGGCTGCCACCAATTTTTTTCTAAATCCTGTTACCAACATCAAAATATCCTGTAAATCTTGTAATATGTAATATCTTGGTTTTTTGATGCAAAGTGTACAAATTTATGCTTTCAATATTTTCAGCACCTGCATCGCATATTTTATGTAAAATTATTTACAACTGTTTATGCATAGCCCTGTAACTTAAATGTAATCATGCTTTTTATGACATTTACCCTACATTACAAATCAACTGTATTGGCATAGATAGTTTTAAAAAATGTATTCAAGTTTTAAATACCTATATAGTAAATAGCACATATGCATTGAAAACAATAAGTAACCATAGGCCTAGTTTACAGGACAGGCATTAGATTAGGAAATCTGTTAAAATAATTTTCACTTTTAATGATATCAATATATTGGTGGAACAAAATTAGACAAAATGAAAAAAATTTCTACTTCTTTCGCAGTTTCGCTTCAGATAGATTATTCAACCGATGTTGTCATGAAATATCAAAATCGAAATTTTGGAAGTGCGAGCATTACAGAATTCCATTTTTTCTGAATATTTAGCTTTAAAAACAGGGTTGCATGCATTACATGTGTGCGGGCAACATCGCAACATCACAGTTACATACAAAACTGTGGAGATCACCTTACCTGAAACTGTTCTGTATGACTTAGTTTCTCTAAGAAGTAACTATGTTGTAGCTTCAAGTAACCAAAACAGTAACAAATTCAGCCATAAAGTTTATTAAAAATGTATTTTCTGTGGTCATAGCTGGAGGATAATAAAATGTAGTAATATCCTTCCCTTGCTTATAATGTAAAATATACTTCAGCACATCAAGAACTTTATCTCGGCATGCCGGTTGCGGATCTCTGCCGTATCAGTGCAATATGAGAAGCACACATACATATCTCTCAATGCAACATTTTAATAAGGTAAAATAATTACATGAATCAATTTGTCAGTATTTTTTCTTTAAAATGTTTTAATTTGAAGTTTTTATCATTTATAGTTTACGAGAAATTTAAAAGTTAACTTTGTCTTGGACTTGTCACACCACATCTTAGTGAGGCAAACCTTCTTCTGAGGTTTGGTAGGGAAATGCATACCGCATCTTATTTTAGTGAAATCATATCCTGTGAATTCGCGCTATGCTAGGTTTTACTGTATAAATATGCCATAGGTTGCGAATCCAGTTCAACAGCTAGTTTTTACATTCAGTCTCACAATAAGTTCTAGTTTTCGCGCTTCACCCAAAGTATATTACGATAAGTACGTACTTACGGAACAATGTCATCGAATGTATTCGTATTATTCGTATAGAAATAGTAATAATCTTGGAATTTCTTAGTAGTCTATGTATTTTTTACATGAACATCTCAGATAACACCGAATTTTTCCTTATAAATATCTGTGAATCACGGAAATATCTGTTTTTTCATTAAAAAAATCTGTGACAATGGATAAAATCCATGAAAATGGCAGCCCTTCCATATGTCATTGGCTTTAAAATCCATTGTGCCATATTTTTTGGATTCTTTTAGGGAGTAAAGTCATGATTGTGCCTTTTTGTTGAACGTCCCTTCCAAAGGATGGGGTGCTGTTCTTGCATGTTGTCCTCATAACTCTCAATTTGGGGCCCAGGATTGACAACACAGGCCTGCGAAAATGAATTTTTTTCTGCTGTTTCAAGTTGAATATGTGATCATTATTAATTTGAGCATGCTGAATTCAAATCAAATGCCCGTTTTTCCATATCACGTCATGATTTTTCAGAAATTACAAAACAAATTTAAGCTAAAATCATTCGTTTATGAATGTATATGTACAGAGACATGGAGAAGTAATACGATACATAGTCTGACAGCCCCATATAAACATCATCTAAGGTAAGAAGTTATTTAAATACCTTTAAATAGGATGATTAGGGTCAGGATGTTTCCGTTTTCGCTTTGTTCCAAATGAGCGTTCCATAGATTTCCGGTTATGTTCTTGACGAGTAACTTCTCTTTTTAAGGTCCAACAGTAGTCGGCCATCATGGACACATCCCACGGTCCCTGATATCTTCTTTCCATCTCTTTGATGTCCTGATGAAATCTCTCACCCTGTTCTTCACTGAGGGCTGCTAAATTTTTGGGAAAGTAATCGAGATGAGAGTGTAAAAAATGTAATTTTAAACTCATGTTACATCCCAGTTTCTGCAGCTTGTCTAACATATTTCCCACGATTTTTTCATACTGGGGATCTTTTACATTTCCGAGGAACTTCTTAACGACGTTCTTGAATGCCTGAAGTTCTATTTCATTCATGGTATCAGTAAATTCAGTGTCCTTCATGAATTGTCGAATTTGTGGTCCATCAGATATGCCCTCTTTCACTTTAGCTTTAGATACAGATGGAAACTTATGGTAGAGATATCGGAAGGACGAGCCACTCTTGTCCAGTACTTTTATGAATTGCTTCATGATACCAAGTTTTATATGCAAAGGTGGCAATAAAACTTTCTGTGGGTCAACTAAACTGGCATGTTTCACTTTTTTCGTTCCTGATATGAATCTTTCCCTTTTAGGCCAATTTTTATTTGTCCAGTGTTTGTCCCTCGCTCTACTATCCCATTCACATAAGAAACAAGGGAATTTAGTATAGCCTCCTTGTTGACCCAATAAAATCCCGGAAACCTTTAGATCACTGCACAAAGACCACTCATGTTCGTTATATTTAATTTTTTTGTAATTCTGTTTATAAATTTTAATGACTCTTTTAGGTATATTGAATGTGCGACTGGTATGGAAGCAAATTTGTTTCCATTATGCAATAATACAGCTTTTAAGCTCCTTTTTGAAGAGTCAATAAACAAATGCCAGTCTTTCGAGTTGTAGGTTTCTTCTCCCATCTGCTGAATGAAAGCAGGAATATCACAGCAGAAAACCAGTTTACCTTCCATTCTAAAATAATTCCGAAACTCGTTCTCGCGATTGCTAAACCAGTAAAAGGTTGTTCCTGGAGCTAATAGATTCTTTTCTTTTAATCTTGATCCCAATAATTCACTCTTTTCCTAGTAAGACCTAAGTCCCGGACTAAATCGTTCAACTCACTTTGAGTAAATAGCTGTGGAGTTATGTCTTCATTGTCAGATGAGAAATACACATACATATTCCTCTGCTGTAAACTCCGAGCTGGATGAGGATTCGACATCCTCCAACTCAGCTGGCGGTGTAGGAATCGGGACGTCTGGTCCATGCGGCATAGGTCTTATAGCTGATGACAGGTTGGGATATTTAATTCCCGCCTTATTGCTCACGTGCTTATGCCATTGTTGCCACTTCTGTAGAAGACGTATTCTATTTCATATTATCGCTCGCGCGATCGCTATACGACCGCGCCAAGAGTACTTTGTGCCAGGGTGCGAGATATCTTCGTGGCATGCCCCTGGCTCACTTGCTCACTTACCATAAATTGTTGCAACCTAATTCGTAGGCAGCAGAAACATTAAGTCTATCCCATCTTAGGATGACAGTAGCATTGAATTTTTTATCACAATCTATTCAATGTTCAATGCATTAACGAAATTGTATAACACTGTACATATATAGGATTCAATAATAACCATATAATATCGAATTGTGTAAAATCTGTATGTGAGAAGCCAAAACGAATGCAATTTTCGAATTCAGCACATCAATATTTATATAAATCACATATGTTTACCAAAATAGCAAAATCTTCGCAGGCCTGTGCAATTAGGCAGACTATCTGAAAGGCCAAAGAGTTTGTTTGTATGGAAAGAAACTGTGAAACTATGTTTTCCTCTTTCTAGCTCTTTCATGATCTGTGAAGCATTGATTAGAAAATATATTCAGTGAAGGTACAACATTTGCCACAAAAAAGTCGGTGATAGCATATAATTGCAACTTTTGCTTTCATAGAAATGAAATTGGATAAGGTGCCGAACATGCAATTACGTATTTTTTTCACATCGATTGACATGAAGATTCTTTTGTCGAGAACAAATAAAAACTACATTTTCTTTTTCCTAGGTCTTATATCTCCTAATAAAAAATTTATTCTGAGATAAATACTCACGAATGCAAGCCCCATAAATGAATTGCTATACAGCTTGGAAACATTGCTTCAACAAATTCTGTTTTTACTTTCTTCATACGTAGTATAAGGAAAGTATTGTGATCACGAAAAAAATTGACTTCGAGCTTTCAACGGAAATACACGTTTTGAGGTCCCTAGAACACGTTTAGATTATTTTTGGAGTGATGTATGTGTGTGTGTGTGTATGTGACTGTGGGCGCTCTAACTCAAAAAGTACTTACCATATCGTTACCAAACTTCATATATAACACTTTAGCATGAGTGCAAAGAACTGATTAATTTTTGGACAATAACGATTAACTGGAAGTCAAGATTTATTCGAAACCCGATGCAGTTTTTGCGATATTTCTATGTTAAAACATCATTATTGTATATACAGTTCTTAGAAAGGTTATAGAGAATGTAATTTCCTACAACTTTCATTTGAAACAATTTTCCATAGCAGTTATTGTTTAGGAATTATTTATAAATAACGTTTTTGGTTTTCATCGAATATGTTCATTAAAATGCTGTTATTTACAATCTTTATAAGGAACAAAGTTATAGAAAATAACATTCCTTCCAACTTTTGAAATAATTTTTTGTAGAACCATCCATTTCGGAGATATTTTGCTTATTAGTAAATTTCCAGTATACAGCACCACCACCATTTAGCAGTACATTCTGTAATCATATTCAAAATATACCTACCGTATTTACCCGAAAGGAAGACAACCCCGAATTTAAGACGACCCCTAAAAAAACAAGGTCTATTTACGAAAAACTTTTAAATAATAACACACTAAAAGCATGAATAAAAAATCGGTACAACATACATTGTACAGACTTTCTCATATAATAATGCGTCGTTTAGTTATCTTTAGAAAATCGTATCAGCCGGTTTTTAGAAAATTCAATTTTTGTTAAAGTTGCCCAAGAATAAACTAGCTTTATATTCATTCATTGAGAAAAATGAAATATGTAATATTATTGCAGAAGTATACTCAAGTAATTGTACAAAAATTTGTCAAAATCGTTCTAGCCGTTTTTGAGAAAATGAAATTATTCTTAAAGTTGCATAGAATATATATATTCATTTTTTGAGAAATATGAACTATACAGTATTACTGAAGACATAAACTCAAATAACTGAATGAATTTTGATCAAAATCGTTAGAGACGTTTTTGAGACAAATTCTTGTTAAAAATGCGTAGAATAAACTTCCCTTAATTATTGAGCAATGTCAACCATTTCTACTCAATATGATAAAATGCCTAAGTACGAGATTTCATTCATTTTCGCTCTACCGTTTGGGCTCTAGACGTTATTGGGAAAACCACTTTTTCGGATTCAACGACACCTAAAACGTATATTTCCATAAAAATTTCGAGGTCGAATTTTTTCACGATAACAATACTTTCTCAATACTTCATATGAGAAAGTAAAAAGGCATTGGCTTTGACATCTAACAATTATTCCTTTAGGTAGCAGTTCCCTAAGCATTGTTTTGTTTTAAAATAACATACGGCGGCAACTTCGTTCCTTCCCCTAACGCAGCCAGCATTACCGTAACACGTAATTTTTCATTCCCGGAAGTTTTTATAGTGACACTATATCTTTGGGGTAACTTATTTTAAACTTAAAAATAATGACTAGTCTTCCCTTCACATTAAAACTTGGCGAAGTGAGTACTAATGGAGTGGTTTCATAAATGTTATACTCTTTAAATTTAGGTGTACTTTCGTCTGCTGCTGGAGCACCAATCGAAAGGTAGCAGATTTTTAAATTGTAATACATAGACATGTTTAAAATGTAACAATATACCTCAAGTACGGCCGCCAATCCTTGCTTAACCGTCTACATTGTTGCACATATCAGATTTCCTACCCAGCCGTAAACACACCCCTTCCATCAGTACCCCGGAGGTAATCTTTCGTACTATGTGCAACTTTAAGAACTATGGTATGAATTTTTAATGTATTATAATAATTAATTAAATGTAATGTATTGTTGTATGCATTTATTAATGCGTTTTCATAGACATGTACTCGAAATCCGGGTGTTCCGTGTGGTGTTTAAAATGCACGCATTTTTCCCACCTACAACTTCGTACTCGATTTTAAGACGATCTCTAATTTTTTTGTGGAAATTTTTTGTAAAAAACCTCGTCTTCCTTTCAGGTAAATACGGTAATTTACGGCAATAAGAACGACTGCATTCTTTTACGATACGAAATATTAATTTTGCCTCATAATGCTATTCATAATAATTTAAATATTTATACCCCAAATATAGAGAAAGTCATGTGTTGGCCACATCAGATTTTATTATAATGGCCTTTTTATTATGTTTTGTTAATTTTTGTTTTTATACTGTAGTTGTTGTAGGCATTGCAAATATAATTTATTAATTCAAATTATCCTTTTTGAACATGCTTATAGGATGCTCCGGATTCTCCCAAAGATGACCCACCTCAGCCGCCAGCAATACCACCACCAGCTGCCTCAGTAGAAGAAAGTGCCGTAACTGGTTCAGAACCCGCCAGGCAGTCAAGGCATCTTCTCTACACAACTCATTTTCCTCTTCCGCAGGTGTGTTTTATCACTTTATCAAGAAAGTATTTTTTTCAGAGTTGGTTCATTTGTTTACTTATCTTAATTTATCCTTTGACCAAATGTATAATGAAATATTTAAAATATGAAATATTTTCTCTTCTATTCAAGTTTGCAGATAACATGAGTTTTTGGTAGCTAGTAGATTTTGCCATAAACTTCAGTTACTAGATTCTTAGGGGAAAAAACAGAACATATAATTAGTTCGAAAGAAGAAAAACCAGGACAGTGTGACTTTTGGTTTGTTTTTCTTATGCAGTGGAACTTCTATAAGTCAAACCTTGAGGGAAACAAAAAAATTACTCAACTTATAGAATATTTGAGTTATAGAAGAAAAATAATGTTGAAAATATTTTGTTCTTTGAAATGAATACACTTCAAGTTTGGAAAATTTGAATTATAGACGTTTGACTTACAGAAGTTAGACTGTATGGAAAATTTTCCCTCTTTTGGTGTAAAAAAAATTGCTTGCTATCATTCGACACGGATTTGAGTTCCATTTTCAAAAACCTCAGTCTTTTAACTATAGAAAATGATACACAACATGGACCTTGCTTTGATGAACCAAAATACTTTTATCCCTGGAAAATCTCCTCCAAAATTGGGATGTGTTTTTTACCCCAGAAATTCGGTAATTTTAGAAACTCATAATGGTGATCCAAGTTTGTGTGTTATATTCTAAGTGAGTAAATGAGCATTTTTTTCTTGCCATTACAAAGAGAATTCTTGCATTTCATTAATGAGTAAACATTAATTTTGTAAAAGTTTTTTGCTTTCTTATTCTCAGGATGATACTTTTAGTAACCATGACTCCAATCAAAGACATGTACTCCTTTATGGTGTTGGGAGAGAAAGGGATGAAGCAAGGCATATAGTTAAAAAAATGACCAAAGAAATATCTAAACTGTTTGGCAAAAAGTTCAGTATTGATATCGCTGAAGGTAGGTTTTGTATAGCATGTGTAGTAAATTCTAATAAATGTTAATTTAGGTAAAATTTCAAACTAACCTTTTACATGTGTAAATTTATCCTGTCCTGGAGAATTTGAAAATTGTACAATTTTTTGCTGTTTTTGAAAAGATAATTACCATATATACTCGAATCATTGTTGTATGCAGGGGGAGGGGAGGGGGGGCATGGGGTCTGGATCCCCCCTTAAGAAGTAAGACAAATGTCAATTGATAATTAACCGTTCCATATTGGTTCTGCCACTATAAAATTCACTTCTATAGTCCCCATTTATTATCCTTTGTTTTTTAGTTACTAATTATTAATAATGATATAAAAATTATTTTACCTGTTTAACATTGCGTTTCATTGTTGTTCCTTAAGAAAAGAATTTGCCCCCCCCTCCCCCTTCCCTTAGGAAAATTCTGCTTATGCCAGACTCAAGTATAGGTCGAATTATCAAGAACAAATTTTTAGTGAAAAACTCTGGGATCAACTTATACACAGGTAATGTTTGTGATAGGTTAAATATTTCAAGTGTTCACTTTATTTTTGTGGGTCATAACAGGTGCATGACATTTTTCATTTAAATTTTTTTCTATAATCTTATTGTTTTAATACAGTAAAACCAGACACACGGAAACACGGCGTAACTCATGAGCACGTTTAATCGCAGTAGTTTAACTGCTGCATGTTAGACAGTCGCTCAATACATAGCACTACATGCAGGAAAAGCAGCAGACAAGTGATATTGTTAACTTCGTTTTTTTAATCAAGTGTGTGAATCTTATGTCGTAACTGTATTCAAACAAATTTGTTGAATCGCCTCGTAAATCAGGTTATTTGAACTGACGCTCAAAAGATAGCATTTGCCATACGTTTCCGCTAAAGCTCTCTTTACATTTTCGCAAGTACCACACAGCTGACTGCATTGCTTTCAAAATGGTATTGGTTTAATTATTGTTCGATTTACATGATTTTCGACTTGCATGGGAATTTTGTGAATGAATTAACCTTGTTGGTTGTGGACTTACTGTATATCAAATGGATGTTAGATTAACTGGGATTTTTCTAACCGGGATTAGTTTATTCTCTACCATCCCAGATAATCGGGAGTCTATTCTGAGTGTGTGTGTGCGTGTGCATGCGTGCGTGTGTGTGTATATATATATACTTTTTAAATTACAATTAGCTTTTCTTAACAATCATATTTGCTTGTAACAATCTGTTTCCAAACGTATTGCATTCAAATATAACGATAATTTTATTTCCTATCATATTACTTTTGCCAAATCCAGCTTCATTTCTTGTGTAATTATTCCTTGCTGAAATATTTACTTTTATGTCTTGTAAGCTAGAAACCCGTGAAAAACCAACGTACAGTTGTCCATGATCGAACACTGACTCCGGTAAATGTACACCAGATACGTGAGCTTATTTATGTTAATAAACGTTATAATGTAAAATATAATGATTTTACTTTCAAAAAATGTAAGATTCCAGTATTCATTAGACAAAAGAACGTTCAGTTACTTTCATCAATCGTTATAAACGCTTCCTGAATAATAATCAGTATCTATTTATGTTGCTTTCCATAAACATCGATCGTTTCGTTGCTTAAACAAAAGTGGGAATCGAATAATGCTAAACTTTCATCCATTTTTAAGCTTCATTGAAGCTAACTGAATCTGAGGTAACAATGATGGCCACCTTGGCAACACCCAGAAAGGGTACGAAAAATCCACAAAATTTCGAAACAAAAGGCGTATTTCTGAAAACTTCGACCGTGTAACATGTAAACTTCGCAGGATTGAGATAGTATAGAGTTTTATTGGTCGAATAAAGGAAAAACGAAAAAAATCGGTCGATATTTACATATTTTTATGCTTGAAGGAAGAATACCTTGCAAGTCAAGAAATGGATTCATACGTGTTATCTTATGGAAAACTGTTAATCCCCTATATTGGCAGCACTGATTAATCCTGGTTCACCAAACCTTGACCATTCACGAAGTTGGATGTAAGGAAGAATCATACCAAATTCTGTTATTCTAGCTTTTATCATTTAGGAGGAGTTCCATGAACAAACACAAACACATGCTTCAAAATATATTATAGATGAAGGGAAAATGAGTGAATAACTGTAATTATCACGGTTCGTAGCTCACTAGTCAGAAATGTTTTAAGAAAGTTGTGTTGTGGGAACAGCTAAGTGCCAAACAACTGCCTGCCTACTAGCACATCTTTAACTATCGTACAATCGTGGATATTTCTTTTTCTTTTCATAACGGAGATTGAAAGATAAAATAAGGTTATATGAGAACTTTATTAAATCTACATACATAATAATAAGTTACTTAAAAATTAGAAGTTGGTGAGGCAAGGCCTCTGATCGAGGTTACGGGTTAGAAATATGTTCAAAACAAGAGATGATTTCACCATTTCAAGAACATACCTCGTTTAATTTGCGACCCCCTAAGTTTTGGCTAAAAAAAGGTCTCAAAAAGTCACAAATTACCCGAGTATATACAGTAGGTGTTAAGTGAGGGAAGCCCAATAGAACACTTACCAATAGGAGAGCCACTGGGATGTTGGAGAGAGACATTTACACATGTAAATTGTAGATTTTGGGATGATCCCTTCGTCAGCATAAGAGAGAAAAAGATAACTCTCATTAGGAGAAGAGCACTCCAAGCAAGAGGGAGGAGATGCTTCAAGGCTGTTGGTGATGATGTGGCAACACCTGGGCATCAAATATGGAAGACGGGGAACCTACAAGCCTAGGAACAGTCAAAGTTAAAAACTTAAAAACTCAAATTGTAATTTGAAAAATCACTGAGATAGTTTGGATATATATAGCCCAAGTTGAAGGTGAACTGTTAGGTGATAATCACAGAACACAAGATTAGCTCCTGAAAGACAGAGCACAAATTGAAAGGCAAAATCACATGCAGCTTCACTGATGGGCATCTAACAAAATTTGCACCTTACACATATGGCGTAAAGTAATAAGTTTTGGAAGGTCATTCATTGTTAATACAATTTTTTCATACTTTATACTTGTTTGTCTTTCATTAAATATTATTTAATACAATTACAATATTTCTAAAGTATTATGTCATTACCAATTTTTATTATCATATTACAATTTATTTTTGATATTTATAAATGTATTTACAGTATAATTTTCTTTTTTTAACTGCCAAATTTTTGGTATCTTTTGACAATTTAAACTATATTAATATATCATCTTCAGTACTAAGTATCCTAATAGTATTCATCTGTTACAGGTGGAAAAGTTAAAAGGCATTCAAGAGGGGAGTTTAGCTTTGAAGGGACTATGCAAAGAGTTCATGGAGGACTTTCATATTTTGATCAGCATGTGGTCACGGTCCAATGTGCAGCAGTGGTTATTGAGATGCTTTCAGCATTTGGAGCAGGTAAAATGAATCTCTTTTAAATGTGATTTAATATAATTTCATTATAATAATTAATAAATTTTACTGAAAAAGTTCTTTTATGCTCCTGGGCATGAACAAACTTTTTACAAATATTGGCCCATTTTTTTATGGTAGTTCAGATAATCACTTTTGGAGAAATGTGATATATATGCAGTCAGTTATTAAATTTACTTTCAGGAAGTTCTAACTACCTTCCAGTTCAGGAACATGTTGCCTTTTTGTTTGACCTCATGGAATTGTCTTTAAACATATATGGTTTAATAGATTTCTGCATACAGGTAAATAAAATTATAATTTACTTGAATTGTTTCTTTATTTGTAAAATCCTATTTCATTTGTACGTTGCTATTTCTGCTCATAAGTAAAAAGTTACAATTAAGCAAGAGAAATTATCTCATTTTAAAATTTGCCTATTGGGAAATACATTACTCAGAGATTGATAAATTAATTTATCAGTGAAAATTATGGCTATCTAGCAAAGATGGAATGAACTGCAATGTTATGCATGCATTCAAGCATGTCTTCAGTTTTTTAATGTTATTTGGCTGTATGACAAAGCTGTTGTGGTTGTAATTCTTAATTTTTATTCACTTATTGTTGTTCTAGATCCTTAAAGAACTCCCCGAGGTTGAAGCTCAACTTGTTGCAAAAGGCTCTCCCTTAGCACGCTCGTACACTACATCATTGTGCTTGTATGTTGTGGGTGTGTTGAGGAGGTATCATTGTTGTTTATTGTGTAAGTTATGAAAATCGTATATAACCTTATTCTATTACTAGTAGAGGGTTCTTGCATTCTGCAAGCATTTCTGCCTACTTTCAACAATGGGGTAGAAATAACCCCTAAAAATTAGAATTTTAACGATGTCGGATTTTCCCCTGTGATTGTGACTGGAAACCTATAATCGTGCCAAATTTAAGTATGTAACTCATCTGGAAGTGCGTCATAATTTTTATCCTTGAGTATGGGGCAATAATGGGGTGAAAAAGCCACTAAAAATTGCAATTTTATGAATTTTATATTTTTTCCAATGTTTGTCGCAAATTCCACACATTTATGCCAAGTTTTAATGAAGTAGCACCTCTAGAAATACATTTTTATTTATTTAATTGTTTAAACTTTATTAATTTTTAACGGTCACAATAATAAACTTTGTTGTAATTTTCAATGTTAATTGAAGCCGTATCACCAATCTCTAACTTTATGAAAAAGTTAAGCTCCCTAGCTAAAGCGAAAGTACAAAAACATTTGTCTATTTGTTTAAAATTATGAATTTTTAACATCCAAATAAATAAATAAATATGTTTAAATTTCTATAGTCCCATTTTAGTTATTTAGCAAGTCATACCGTAAGAAAAAAATTCAGCATTGTAGCATATTTGGAAGCACCTAAACAATGAAATATCCTATATATAATTTTGGAAGTGTCCGTCCGTCCCCTCCTGTATCTCAGAAGCCGTTCGTCGTAGAGATATGCGGTAAACTGCGTTTTGTTTCTACAAGAAAGGAGGTCCCTAGAAAACTATTCTCATTTACATAAATTCTCAGGTTCGAATCCAGGAGACAATTATATGTTCCCATAAGTTTATACGGGATTTACGAGTTTTCAGAGTGCAAGGTTTTTTTCCTTCATTGATTAAAATACGTAAATATGGACCGATTTTCTTTGTTTTTGGTTTATTCGACGGCTAAAACTCTATACTATCTTATTCTTGCGATGTTTACATGTTACACGGTCGAGATTTTCAGAAATACGCGATTGTTTTTGAATTTTTATGGATATTTCGTACTCTTTCCGGGCGTTGCTAAGGCGACCGTCATTGTTGCTTCCGATTCAATTAATACCAATTAAACCTTCAAATAGGTGAAATAAAAGCGTTATTCGCTTCACACTTTTGTTTAAGCATCGAAATTAATGATGCATAGCAACATAAATATTTATGGATAATTATTATGTTGACTGCATATGGGAAGCGTTTCTAACGATTTAATCAAAGCAGTTGAATCTTCCCAATCTTCCTTTCATCATTTGAATGCTAGAATCTTATCTATTTGTCAGTAGAACCATTATATTATACTTCTATAATGTTTATTAACACAAATAGACTCACGCATAAATTTAAAATTAAATGAGAATAGGGATATACGTTATTTTTTAACACATTACATGGTTATCTTCTCTTCATTGATAGTCAAATTAACCGGTTGCATTTATTCTTATATAAAAAAGAAATGTCATATTATTCAATAATAAGAAACATAGAAAATTGTAAACATAAATGTTCGTGATCAATTCCTGTGTAGCATTAATATCCTCTCTAATATGACTTAAAATGCAGATTTCTGACTGACTTATGGGTTATTCTCCCGAATGGATGTGGAAAAGAGATGGAAGACATAACACACAAGCCCTTAAACAGAGCTAGAAAGGTATGCTCTATTTTTGCCACCAATCTCACGGGTGTAAACCGGACAACGGTAAGGGGCAGAGCCCCTTTACTTAAAGAAACCTCGAGCGGAAGGAATTGAATTGAACTACATGATCATACGACTTGAGTGCATAGTCAGATAATATTAGTTACCAAAAAGAATACTTCAAACTTTAGTATACATAGAAAAGTAAATATTTATGGATAATTATTCAGTGAACTGCGTATGGGAAGCGTTTCTAACGATTTATTCAAAGCAGGTGAATCTTCATTTCATCGTTTGAATGCTGGAATCTTACATTTTAGTACGTAGAACCATTATATTATACATCTATAAAGCTTATTAACGCAAATAGTCTCACGCATAAATTTTAAATTAGATGAGAATAGGGACATACGTTATTTTTTTTGACACATTACGTGGTTATCTTCTCTTCATTGAGATAATGGAAGTGGAAAAATATACCTCTGTGTAGTTGTATTATCCATTATTTACATTCCTCTATAAAATGTTCTTACCATTTCAATTACCCTTTTATTTTCCAGTCGAACTCCAGTATTACATGCATTAAACGTTTAACTTGAACTGTTTCAACATACATTATAAATATAGTTAAATGTGAATTATTGAGATTAACTTTTTTTACACACCTTAATTTTTGATAAATTAATTGAAAAAAACCGTGCAAATATTGCACGGGTTCAGCTAGTTTGTTTAAATTTTGGGATTTTTGAATGGCAAAAAAATAAATATTTTTATAATTTTTTATTTTTCTTGTCAGTTTTGCCACTAGACCTATCTACGTACCAAATTTAAATTTTCTGGCACATTTGAAGTGCCTCATAATTTGCATCTTACTCATACTCCTATATCCTCTTATGTCAGAAGCATCAATATATTGTAGATATACAGCAGAGCCCCGATTATCTGAGTCTTGATTATTCGAAGTTCTGCATTATCCAAGGAGCATGAGAAAAAATCGGTACAACATGCATTGTACAAACTTTCTCATATATGGGTACTAATGCGTCGTGTAGTTATCTTTAGAAAATGAAAATCGTATGAGCCTATTTTTAGAAAATCTAATTTTTGTTAAAGTTGTCCAAGAATAAACTAGCCTTATATTCATTCATTGAGAAAAATGAAATACGTAGTATTATTGTAGATGTATACTCAAGTAACTACGAAATTTGATCAAAATCATTAGAGCGTTTTTGAGAAAATCGAATTGTTGTTAAAGTTACCTAGACTAAACTAGCCTTATATTCATTTTTTGAGAAATACGAACTATACAGTATTATTGAAGACGTAAACTCAATTAACTGTACGAAATTTGATCAAAATTGTTCAAGCCATTTTTGAGAAAATCGAATTATTGTTAAAGTTGTCTAGAATAAACTAACCTTATATTCATTTTTTGAGAATTATGAACTATACAGTATTATTGAAGACATAAATTCAAATAACTATACAAAATTTGAGGAAAATCGTTACAGCTGTTTTTGAGAAAATCGGATGGTTTTTATAAATGCATAGAATAAACTACTCTTAATTATTGAGCAATGTCAGCCATTTCTATGTATACTCTGCTCAGTATGATAAAATGCCTACATACGAGATTTCATTTATTTTCACTCTACCGTTTAGGCTCCAGAGCCAGTAACAGACAGACAGACGGCATTGCAAAAACCACTTTTTCGGATTCAGCGACACCTAAAACGTATATTTCCGTAAAAATCTCGAGGTCGAATTTTTTCGCGATAACAATACTTTCTCGATACTTCGTATGAGAAAGTAAAAAAGAGTATCATTTTGAAAATTTGTAATCAAAAAACCTCATTCGATGCAGTTGTATCAAACATACAATAAACTTAATGAATGGTGTATTTCGATAATAAATCCAGTTTATTTCACATTAAACTGTTTTTACTATCTATTATTTCAGCAAGTAGTGTAACTAAGGTATGTATTGTTATATACAGTATATAGGCCACATAATGATCGTAGATATTAGGAATATAGGTGACAGCTTTCGTTAATGACATATCACGCGAAAGTCATGACCTGTATTATCTGAGATTTTTATTATCCAAGATCGATACAGTCCCATTAACCTCGAATAATCAGGACTCGATTGTATTTCTAAGAATAGTAGTCAACATTTTAAAAGACTTTTGGATTATTTTAGTTTTAATATGTGATAGCATTCTGATAAATATTCAATTCATTTTTACTTTCTCCATACGTAGTAGAATTGTTTTCATGAGGAAAATCGATTTGAGATTTCAACGGAAATGCATGTTTTGAGGTCTCTAGTACACGTTTATTCCTACCATTATTCCTTTTTTTTCTTCAAATATCACCTTTAAAACTCAATTTTTATAAATAGTTGTTATTATAAAAGTTGTAGAAAATGTAATTTTCTGCAAGTTTTGTTTGAAACATTTTTACATAAGACCGATAGTTTAAGGAATATTTTGATATTTCTTCTAAATTTACGATAAATACGTCGCTAAGTGATACCATTGTTTCAGTTGCTATGTTAAAATTTTCTAATTGTTGACAGCATTGCTTATGCTGCCAAGGGTAATTTTAATTGCTCATCAATATTTTGTTATCCATTGAAACAACTAACAATTTTCTTTACTTATTATTTTTTACTTTCTCATATACGAAGTATATTTAGAAAGTATTGTAATCGCAAAAAAATTTGATCTTGAGATTTTGATGGAAATATACGTTTTAGGTGTAGCTGAGTCCGAAAAAGTGGTTTTCTCAATGCAGTCTGTCTGTGGGTCTGTCTGTTCATGGCTCTAGAGCCTAAATGGTAGATTAAAAATGAATGAAATCTTGCACGTAGGCATTTCATCATACATAATACCAGCTATGAAGAAATGGTTGACATTGAACAATAATTAAGTCAGTTTATTCTAGGCAATTTTAACAACTATTTGATTTTCACAAAAACAGCTAATATGATTTTGATCAAATTTTGTACAATTACTTAATTTTACATTTTCAATAATACTACATCTTATAAATATTTTAGTGTATGTATGTGTGTGTATGTATGTTCTTTATATGTTTTTACACTGTTGAAGCTATCGAATTCAAAAGGTTCATGGGCCATCCTATGGACCAAAGGAAGAACTTGGTCTAGGTTTGCAGACCGTGGGATCTCTTATACCCCGTGGGGTCAACAAAATACTATTTCCATAAGAATGCATGGGAAATGGTGTGGAGAAACCCCAAAATGCCATGCAGCCCTTCACTGATGTGGATATAAATATACCTAAATATTAACTTAGGATCACGGGAAATGGATTATTTTATGCACGAAAGACTGAATATTTTAATTCTGTTCATGTTTCGTGGTATTACATGCTAAATCGCTCGAAATTTTCCTTTAAGCGCAAAATTTATCGGTTTAGAAGTCCATTTTCCAGGCGGCAACAAAGCTAAATTTCTTAATTGTTGTCCTCTTCAAAGGGAGATATACCTACACGTAAAGATTAATGCAAGGAAAATCCACGCCGTAGAGGAAGAATAGCTAATGCCAAGATATGCCTAAATATAGTCTATGAATACTTTTAAAGTGAGTCAAATAATTTCTAAGGAATATTAGAACATTGTTATATTTTACCATTAACATTGAAAGATTTATCGCAACATAAATCGATACACCTACTTACATTTGTTCGGTAACCAAGATGTTGTTTATTGTTTACATTTTGGCTAATAGTATTGACAAACTGCACATAATTTTATTGCCGCTTTAAAGGCTTCGGTGCATCTATCCATGTGAATATTAAGTAAGACGTTAATGCGTACAATACAATACATAAAATAGTAAATGTTAATGTAAGCATCGCTTGCGTAATTAAGGAATGGGGAACGTTTGCCCCGAGCAACAAAAATCGTTTGCCACTCTTTCCCAAGCAAAGCCGGGCATTTCAGCTAGTAATTCATATTTCTCAAAAAATGAATTTAAGGCTAGTTTATTCAAGGCAACTTTAACAACAATTTGATTTCCAAAATACAGCTAATATTATTTATTAAGTTGATGTTTATAATGATTGTTCATAGTTCATATTTTTCAAAAGATAACTAAACAATGCATTTGTATATGAGAAAGTTTGTACAATGTATATTGTACCGTTTTTTTACTGATATTTTGGGGCAAAAGATACACGAGTAGATATGGTATTTTATCTGAAAAATTCAAATTAATATTTGTCATAAGTGGTGATTTTGGTACAATATTCCAAAAAAACTTTAATCATACTACTTGCTTACACAAGCTCATCCTTTGTAGCAAAATCTACTGCTATGAATTTGAACATCTCTCTATGAATTGATTTTATTCAACAGTGTCCATGGAGCAGACTACAAATGTGTTTGAGGGACTATGCAGAGCGGTAAAGCATGTCACCAATCCTGGAGACTGTAGTTCAGCTGAACGCTGTGTCCTGGCACACCTGTATGACTTATATTCTTCATGTGCTCCATTGAAAGCTAAACCTTGTGAGCCCTTCTCAAATGCTTACCCAAAGATACGTCAGGTGAGCTTTAGAATGTTTAATTATAACAGGATTTTTGTTTTTTATGGCAACACAAATTTGAGGGCATTAATATTTGTCACTTTTTATTGAATCAGCTGTTTAATCATCAAGTTATATTATTGCACTCTGTTATAGAAAAATTTGCTTGTCTGGTCTTCACTGTGTAGCAAACCCTAATTTTCAATACATGGACTCCAACTGATTGCTATATCTAAGGGCATAATGGAATTAAGGCCATACACCACTTTCAGTCAAACCACATTATTATATAGTTAACAGAATGTACAAATACAATTTTTAGAACATGAGATACTATCTGAGACGGAAAATTGTCTCATGGTCAAAAATGTCAGTAATATTACATAAGATATAGTTACAACACTGTCTCTAAATCTGCTTGGCATGTCACTGCACACGTGAAGTCATATGTTACTGGAAAGCAGGATGTTGAGAGGCCTTCAGCCGAAATCCTGTGTCCTACGACCACCCTCTCTCTCTCTCTCTGTCAGTAGAAGAAAAACTACACCGGCGAGAAAACTGGTGGTCACGTGACATAAGCAGGAAGGGGTTTTTTTGGAGGGGAGCGGAAATGACATGAGGCGGTTTTTTCAAATAGGCATCTCCAGGATTTTGTATTGGTTAACACTTTTGGGAGATTACATAATGGTAGGAAAGGGGAAAGTTAGGAAATAGGGGGGATATTTTAGGTATATAAGACTGTGCTATTTGTCCGAGCTCACTCAGCGAGGAGAGCCCCAGCATGGAGAGATGCAGCCATCCTGTCTGTCGATAATACAAATATTGGCGATATACGATAGTGGAGTTATTCGAACAAGCTTATTTGTACGTTGCCTTTTATTCAGTGCTCTCGTATAAGTGCGAAGTGGGCGAAAAATCGCTAAAACTGTCATATTCTAATATCACATGGAACCACTCAAAATACCCTGAGGTTTTTGTTTCCTTGGTATGACAAACGTCTTATGGTTTCTTCAAAATAAGGACCCTCCCTCTTTAATTCAATTGCTTTAAAATTGTGTGTGTGTGTATCATTTAGGTGAGTCGTGGGTAGACACTACACAAGCTGATTCAGCTATAGATTTGCCACTGTGGAATTACATGCAAGATTTTTTTCGTAGTTTTATATAATTTTTAATTATTATTGTATACATATAAGAATTTCAAATAGAGAATAAATGACTATCTTTGTTTGGAGTTTTAATGGTAGAATCATACTCATTTCTGGTTAGCAGTTCTCATTCATACTGTTATACCTATCAGGTATATGTTACTTACAATGATCATATTTAGAATTGTCACTGTATGCAAATATGAGATATAGCAGTCAAGCTTTCAACTAGGGAATTTGTCTGATTATAATTTTTATTTTGGATTTTTGTATCTGAATTCACTTTTTTATTTATAACTAGTGGAAGTGCCCATTGAATTTCAATGGCTTTATTGAATCTACTACAGCACGACATACAACACTGATTAATTTTATTTTGTATCATATCAGTCATGTAAGATCCAGCTTTGCCAACAATACTCAGTCAGCCCCGATTTGCGTCAACTCGATTTGAGTTGTTTCACTCTTGCGTCGTTTAGGTATCAATGTCTAAAAAATCCGTTGTGCGTCATAAAAACCAATATTTGCGTCGTTTATTATGTAAATGTATATACTGGATTCCCCATTTACCATCGATGACGTTCCGAGTAGCCGACAAGCTGACTTTAGGAGGAACTTAGAGAAACAAGGGATCGCATTTCAGTCGCAATCAAAATATTCGTGGGAGTATGAGCGAAGAGTTACTTTGTTTTAAATTGGTTGTTTTAAGCATTATATTTTTAAAGCATTCTTTCGAAGTAACTCATTTTGCATTTTCCACACCAAAGTATCACTTTCTTCTCGAAATTGGTTTGGACAAGTTGCGTACAGTGTTTCAAAACTGTACATAATGTAACTTTTCAAGCATGAGAACAGCTACATCACACTCACTCAAACGTTAAGTCACTTATGAGTCTGAGTTTCTTTGCTGCTTGATATTGAGTGTGGCTTAGGCCGACGATATCTGTGATTTGCAGTCATCACGGACATACCAATATGCAGTATTACTTATTAGACAGTAGAAAAATATTTTTAAAAGCCATTTCAGTCGGCAGTGTGGATACCCTACGATGTCGATCTGCAGCGGACATCAGTGACATCGAGTGACGCTCTACGCACGAGTGCAAAAGGTAGGAAAATTATTTATAAACAAAAGCAATAATGTTGAAAGAATTAAAGTATTCCTATGTTCCTAGGGCTGGACCTAGTGGATCTGTAGAGACAATGTGGAAACTTAGTCTTTCTATAACCAAAGTGATCATTCGTGTGTAAAGGAGTTTGATCTTTGAAAGAATTTATTTTACAAAATTAGTGCCGAGTACCAAAAAACACCCTTATTAACCCGAGATTTAACAGTTCTTTCCCTACTTGTTCAAGTACATACCCTCTCCTTTATAGATATCACCACCACCCGAGGAAATTTCACACAATTGAAAATTACGTTATGACATCAAAACACATTGTGTCAAGAATAAAAACTTTTTTGGAAAAAACAGGAATGCTTTCGTTCTACCAACATTATGATGGAATTTCATTAATTTTATTAAAAAGAGAGATGTTTGAAATTTCATACAAATTAACAGCTTTTATACCCTATTTTTGTTTTTAATTTCAGATATGAGTGCAAGTGGTAAAGTAGAAAAATGTAAAAAGCCCAGAAAGGCTGTGACACTAGAGGTGAAGTTAGATATTCTACGGCGCTGTGATGCAGGTGAGAAGGCTGTAGACATAGGTAGGGCCCTTGGTTTACCTCCTACTACAGTCAGAACTATTCGTGGCCGTGATGCTGATAATAATAAGAGCAAGTGCAAAAAACGTAACCACTTTATGTCCCAAGATCATAACTTGCAGTAGAAGTGCCCTTTTGGAAAAAAATGGAGTCTATGCTATCTGTTTGGATTCAGCATCACAATGAACGGAGATTGCCTTTAAGCAAAATGCTGATTCAGTCAAAGGCCAAAAGCTTATTTGAGGAACTTAAAAACCAATCTGCCAATGAAGTGAACGTCAGTAATAGTTCTTTTGCAGCAAAAGAATAAACTTTTGAAGCAAGCAATGGTTGGTTTGAGCGTTTTAAAACTCCAGCTAATCTACACAACATTGCACTCAAAGAGGAAGCAGCTAGTGCTGACTATGTTGCTGCAGAATAGTTCCGTACAGATTTAAAATCGTTGATTCATGAAGGTGGATATTCTACAAGGCAGGTTAATAATGTCGATGAAACGCCTTTTTTGGAAGCGCTTACCGAGCAAAACTTACATCTCTAAAGAAAACTGCTCCAGGTCACAAAGTCAGTAAAGAACAACCAACACTTCTCCATGGGGGCAATGCCCATGGAGATTTCAAATTCAAGCCTCTACTGGTTTATAGTTCGGAAAATCCTAGGGCGATGAAAGGCTACTCGAAGGATCGCCTTCATGTGCACTGGCGTGCAAACAAGAAGGCCTAGGTAACAACGATTTTGTTTCAGGATTGGGTTTCTAACTGTGCTATTCCTGAAATTAGAGCATATTGTGATAAAGAAAAATTACCATTCAAGGTCTTAATTATCTTGGATAATGATCCAGGCCATCCAGTCCATTTGAATGAATTGTCAGAGAACGTGAAATTTGTGTTCATGCCGCCGAACACCACATCATTAATTCACCCAGTGGATCAGGGAGTTATATCAAACTTTAAAAGCTACTACCTACGGCGAACCTTTAAGCAGCTCTTGACATCTACTGATGGAAAAGATAAACTAACCATGAAAGAGTTTTGGAAAAACTATAACATAATGAAGGCCATCGACAATATTTCCGATTCGTGGGAGGAAGTTAAATCTTCTTGTATGAATGGTGTTTGGCATGCAATATGGCCAGAATGCGTTCACAGCGAGGCTTCACCAGGAATTGATGATGTGCCTTCAGTATGCCGAGAGATTTCTAACATAGCTACAGAGGAAGGTTTTGTTGGAATGGAAGAAGTTGATATCAACGAGTTAGTACTTGCCTCTGATGACAATGAGCTGAATAACAAGGAATTGATAGATCTACATTTGCAAAATGATTTTGAAGATGACAACCCTGCAGAAATAACCGACTGTGAGAAACGTATTCTGACTACAAAAAGACTTTGCAAAGCCTTTCAGTTGATGGAAGAAGCTTTGGAGATCTTCACTGAAGGTGACCCTGACGAGGAAAGAAGCACAAGGGTGGGAAGGATAGTATCGGATGGAATAAGTTGTTATAAAATAATCTATAATGAGATCAGAAAAAAAACTGTACAACAAACTTTGGATAAGTTTGTCTGTGTAAGATCTCAGCATGTGGTTGAGTCAGAACATGAGGTGCTGTCATCATCTGAGTAAGAACTATTTTGTAAGTTTTTCACGTGTGTATTGAGTTTTATTTTTGCCTTTAATCTTGGAATAAATCACGTATTAGTTTACGTTGTCATTGTTAGAATATGAAACGTTTTATTATGTAATTCTTTGTGTGTGTATTATGAGTTTTATATGTATTTGTCCTTTTTAACTTAAATAAATTACGCATCTACATATGTATTAGTCTAACTTTATATCGTGTTTTTCGTGTTGTTATTCCTGCAACGCACCTATTTTTTTATGATTCTACGTGCATATTTAAATGTGATTTTAAAATTTTAACGGAAATTTGGAAGACTAGAAACAATTCTGCTAATTTTAAGGATTTATTATGTAAGTATATATGTATAGCAATTCGATTTGCGTCGTTTCACTTTGCGTTGTGTTTTTCAGGAATATATATATATGTATATTTGTATTAGTATATTGAAAGTTGATTTAATTCACATGTCTAGTTTGCCCGAGGGCAAGTAGGCTTTAATATATGTTGCCATAGCTCTTTAATTTTTCCACATGACAAAATACATAAATTAATATGCTAAAATATTATGAACTTGGTATTTAGTTCCTCTAGTTGTCTCAGAAGATGTCACAAAATTTATTAACTGTGGTTTCTGTGCCTTAACATCATAAACAGTAAAAGAACCGACATTGAAGTTTCTGGGTTAAGGTTAATACAACCTGTTTCCTTTTATCACATTTAGTGCATATTGGAATTATAGGAGGCATTTAAATATTTTATTTAACACAAACACAGAGTTCAAGAAACATCCACAATTGTGTGTTGCGACTGCTGAAAATGCAAATTTTAGTGGTAACATTCCGAATTAGATGTAAACAAAAAATTGCCAAAAACACCAATTTTATTGGTAACATTCCGGTTGCTTTAGAATTCTGGTTGCATGAGTGCTGGATAACTGGGAGTTTACAGTAATATTTCAATTAAAATAAACAAATATTTGGTTGACATGTAAACAAAGCAAAATCACACGCAAAAATTGAAAAACGTCATTACATTAAAAATTTTCCCATATAAATTCATTGGACTCTCAACTTCAGCGAAAATGGGAGTTTTCATGGTAGCTTATATTTAGTAATCTTATAAAACTGATAAAATCACGTCTTTTTCTGGTTCTAAATGCATTTTTACGCTAATTCGGCCAGGATTTGGATTGTCTTCAGTAAAAATAAACTTTGTTCTTTCCCGCAAAGAACCATCCAAGTCTCAAGTTCATACCATGTTTCTAAGTATCTTTAAAGTACAAATTAAAAATAGTCTACATACATTCCTGTGTATCAGTTGCAGGACACAGCAATTAAATCGTTCGCCATATCAAATCAAAGTGTTGGACAGAAACAAAATTTTGACCATTCACTAAATTGGGATATAAGGAAAAAATGTACCAAATTTTATCGTTTAGGAGGAATTCCATGAACAAACATCAAAATATACAGTAGTTGAATATTTTTTAGAGTTTAATGCTAAATATTTGTACTTATTGTACATACTTCATTAGAATTATGGAGAGAATTTAGCAATTACTATCTTAACAAGATTGCCTGTATTTGTCTATTTATGCTCTGTCATTGAATGAGCATTGGAGTGATGGCCATGTTTAAAATGTGATACAGTTGGTTTTTTCACAGTAAATCTCAGAATGGATTATCAGGCACAAGTTAAGCATGAGCACCTTGTATTTGAAATTCATTCTATCAAATCTACATAAATTGAAATGTTACTTTTTTTCTTCCGTAATGATAAAAATTGTTTATGTCATAATTTATAGTTAACACTATAGTTTTGAAAATGATTCTTTTAATGTTTTAGGCACTTTATTCACCAGTGTTACCATCTCAATCAAATTATGTGTGTAACGCACAATTCATGGCTGAAGCCTTGAATGGCACTGGACGTGGTGGAAGTTCATTAGGAGGGTCTGTAGGAGTGGGTGGAACGACTCCAGTCGGTGGCTCTGCCACGCCAACTGGTGCAGGGGGTGGAGGTGGCACCACTCCTACTTCAAGTGGAGGCCAAGTTTCAACGCCAAACTCTGTCAGCGGTTCTACTTCTCTTCCTGGTCGCAGAATAGAAGCTCAGTGGGTGAGGCAGCTGTCAGAGTCTGCTGCTAATCGTTATTCATTTGTATGCAACACAGTTGTAGCTGTTTGCTCTGAAATGGACATTGATCGTGTCAATGAGCTGGCAGTACTTGCGGCTGAGCTCACTGCCAGTTGCAATGCATTATCTTCCGAGTGGCTCGGTATGTAAATTAATTTCAATTTTTTTGCCATAATTATTGACCTTACATAAGTATATATAACTCCTTAACCATACATGGCAAATATTTACAGACAACACAAAAGTAGAAAGATAAAAGGTGGACAATAAAGGAAAAATTAGCTAAAAAGAAGGCAAACTTACAGGTTTATGGGGTATTAATCTTTGCCAGGGACCTTTTGTCAGTCACTCCTAAGGTGGAAAGGATAAAAGGAGTTTTATATATGTATATACTAGTGTAATGCCCGTTGAAATATCGACGGAAGAATTATAGATAGATAGATTATCATTTTCATTTTAAATAATTAATATCACACTTTTACATATGAAATATTTGTCATATACAATATTCTGTTGTTGATGGGCTATCTTTAGTTAAACTTAAATAGTCGCCTCCCTCTCCCCCCCTCTCATACCCGCTCTCTCCCTCCCCTCCTCTCTCCCCTCCTCATTTCTTCCCCTATTTCCCCCTCCCTCTCGCTCCCCCCTCTACCTCTCCCCCCCCCCCCCCCCCCTCGTATTAAAAGCATTCAAAGCACGTTTATACCCATAAGGATTGAATTAACAATATGATATAGAGGTCAAACAATGGAATTGGTAGGCAAGGCAACATCCCGTTAAAATGGCAAGATTTCCTCAAACTGTGTGAATTAAACGTTTACATTGAGAAATTTCGAACTGTAGGCGGAAAAAGATCAACAGAATAAGAAACTTTATAATGTTTTCTTCAAAATGGTGTATATCCGAAGATTGTAGGTCAATTCTTTCTAATTTTAATGTAAAAAAGAATGAAAGCCTGCACATCAAAATGTCCCTTTTTACGTGTTACATTATGGGAAATGGAAATTATCTTTTGGAGTCAAACCTGGATCTTTGATCTCGAGTTCGGTACATTAAAACTTTTTGTTGTTATATCATAATTCTATCCTGAAAATTTCATCAAATTCGGTTCAGTCATTTGCGAGATATTAAGCTTCAAAAAGCATTACATGACAAAGTGACATTGTGACACTGTCTTTTATATGTTAGATATATGTAGACACACACACACACTTTTGTAACATCTATCTCACCATAGTTTCTAACCCCCTTTTAATTATAATTATTGGCAATTCTATTTATATAAGGTATTAATATGTAAAATGTAGTTTTATTTCTCCATTTTTAATTAAAAGTTTGTCTAGTAGTACAAGGGTGAGTCAGATGAAAATTGAATTTATTTTTTTAACGTGGTCGTTTATGGATTATTTTTCTAAAAAATCTCTGCCACTGTTGAGTTATTTATGCCACCTGTGCACCAAACATTTTGTATTCTGGTTTTCTTTTGGTTACTGCAGTAAAACCTTTATCTTACGAACCTCCCTATAACGAAAACCTCCGAATAGCAAACTCTGATCTTGGGGTTCTGCCCCCTGAACATGAAAAATGCATACAAGAAGCCACCCTAAAACGAACCTCCATAACTACGAAGCTCCCTTAGAGCAAAGGCTGAACCTGTTCCCCAAAATTTAATCCATCTCCATGCAATGAAACTTTGACGAAAACAAAATCATAAACAATGGCTGTCGCTGGATCATCTCTTCGCAGAAACAGCATCGCCGTAATGCTGCAAGAGACATGCCTATCTATCTCTCAACTCCCTCCGAATCACCATCCCTTGTTGGAAATGACTGGATGATAGAATGGATCATGATTGCTGATTACTCTTTAAGCTCTCGCCATCACAAAGTTGGATTATTATATAGCCATTTTTAAATAATGCTTGAGGGGCTAAAAAAATTACCATTGCTTAAAAAATAATATTTTGACGTAAATTAACAGTAAGGAAATTAGTTCATGCAGTATCACAGAGAGATTGTTGGATTTCGCTAGAGAGATTCTGCTAGGTCGAGTTCTTTGAGAAATGGAAAACAAGTTAACAGATTACTCACATCAAACGACACTAGTTTGAAGTTTGTGAACAGCTTCAGATGATTCTGTTTTTCTACCAAGCCCGGTGAGTTTTTTTAGGTGAACTTAAGTGAAAAACCAGACAGGTTCTTGAGTAAATAGGTAGTTGGTTCTTGAACCAAGGTTATGGACAAGTGCAGAGACAAGAAACTGCAGGCCTAATAGAGATTCTAGGCTTGTGGATTTTTTGTATATTATAGGGTAAGAGGATTCATGGTGAGTAGCAAGGACATCCATTTTTTGTCAGTCATCTTCCTTATTTCCATCCACTTCCTCCCTATATTTATATTTTATCATGCTTACAACTGTCCATCTGATGCCAACTAAAAATAGAAACTGTTGTCATGTGATTTTGTGTTTGCTTTTGTGGAGTAATTTGTGCTAAGTTACATTCATTTTAGGCACATTTCGCTTCCAGCGTGAGCGCCTATTATCGTCGGTCTGTCCACCCATCCGTCTGTCCATCCGTCTGTCCGCCTGTCCATCCGTCCATCCACATGTTCGTTCTATGCTTCTACCGAATGGACTTTCACGAAATTTGATATTAAGAACTTACAATTAAATATAATAAGAAAATCGCAAAAATAATCACGTAAGCCAATCAGAGGGTACCACTTTACTGGTAATAAAAAATGAACTTTTCGTCATATCTCCTAAAATATTGTTCATATCAAAATAGTTTTCAAATGAAATTTGTAGAACTAATAAAGAAGAGCATTTTGTTTTCTATTCATTTTTATCGTAGGAGTAGCCACTATCAAGAAAATCAAACAAGAATGTCTCGATTCGAGTTGAACTTCGAAAATTTTTTGCATGGTTACTTCTTCATTGTTGCTAACATAAAAAAACACAATCAAATGCCTAATTTCCTTACATGTGCATGCAATATTTTTAAATCGGAAGAAAATGGATTATTTATGACTAGT
Organism: Uropetala carovei; assembly: GCA_036926305.1. Taxonomy (NCBI): domain Eukaryota; kingdom Metazoa; phylum Arthropoda; class Insecta; order Odonata; family Petaluridae; genus Uropetala; species Uropetala carovei. The sequence continues at coordinate 2,702,463 of JAXCHB010000062.1, read as the reverse complement.
GTAATGCCGTTGAAATATCAACAGAAGAATTATAGATAGATTATTAATATTTGCATTTTAAATAATTAATAGCACACTATTACATATGACATATTTTGTCATACACTACATTTCCAGTGAATATTCTGTTGTCATTTAGTAAATGCCTTTGGTTTTTATTTTCGGCTATAAATTTCTGATATTCTTCTCCCATCTTGTTCTCATCAATGCTACATATAATTGTTGGTGTGCAAAGACAGGGAAATAATTATATGTATACATAAATAACGTAGGGAAAATAATTAAATTTTGTGCACCTAACGTTATGATTGTTTTAAAATTGTACTCTGAACTTACAAAGAAAGAAAGCTTACTCGAATCCTCAACAGTGTTCTCCGTCGTTATGGAAATAGAACTCCTTAAAAGATTTAAATTAAAAACTAACTAATTAATCAGCGGAATAATTTCTTTGAAAACTATATGACCAAAAACAAATCATCAATTTATTTCAACATTGTAAACTGTTAACACACCAAACTTACCTAAATATTATCTTTCAAATGCTTTAATTTGCTTAAAAATGTAATTTTCAGTGAATAATTTATCGAAGAACAATTGATTTGAAATCTATTCTGAATAAAGTTGGCTTTGCGTACTAATACAGACGATATATTAAAGTGAGGATTACAAAACAATTATCACAAAATATTACTACTTTTATTCTAAACAAATCTAAATAAAATATTAGACTTACCGATACGTAAATCAAACTCTGATGAAACGTTATAAGAATGAAACTCGGTCGTAATGTAAACAATAAAGTACCGATTTAGGCCACTACTATTTAATCAATCAGCAGAATAATTTCTAGACGATATAATAAAGTGAGGATTTAGGTATGATATTTACATTAACAAATAAATGTACCACTCGAATATTAACAACTACCAAAAATATATTGTGATAGAATGCGTTCAGTATTAGCTAACTGACAAAACATATTTTCAAGTGGTCTAATTAAATTTCGCAGTCGGCCATCTTGCGTTCCTTACAGAACAACGCATTTATATTATATAATGAAGAAAACTATAAAATGCCATTACCCTTACTTGCAGGTACATATATCATTTCTTTCTATAGTCTGTTCACTATCTAAAGTCTCTTGGCCTTCATAGAGCAAGTAGCCAATCACAAACGTTTCCTCTTCCATTGCCCCTCACAACTTTCCTGCAGGAGGACATATACCTAATCACGAACAGCAACAGCAAGGAAACGGCAGTAGAAATGGAAATGCAGACCGATGTGAACGCTTCGAAATCAAGAGTAACACTGAGTTCCCCCCACTACCTTCCCAAACGAACCATCTCCTATTGGCTGCTGCGAAGCCAAGAGACTTTAGATAGTGAACAGACTATAATACTCCATTGCATGAAGCGCGCCCATTTGTGATACGTTGTACACTTTTCTAACTTGCTGAGAATTAATTTTTTTACAGTAAAACCTCTTTATAACGAAATTGAAGGGACCCAATTTTTGGCACTTTGTTGTAAGGAGGTTCTTTGTATGGAGATTTTTTCAGATTCATCATATATGCATATTAGCGTATTATTGCTGGTTATAACAGAGTCGGCCAAGCACTGAAGTGGGACCGGATGCGAATATCAATGGGAGGCCCAACGATATTAATATTTATAGTAATAACGAACGATTTATGGAGTCCCAGTTTAATATTATAACTTTTAAGAAGTGTTTCTCTATTGGAAATCAGTTTTCAAGTAATTTTTAGTAAAATATTTTGCAAAATTTATGCTCGATACTTTAATAATTGAGACCTCTGGGGCCCCATTATTCAGGGGGCCCGGATGCCTCGCATCCGCCGCATGCCCCCTTTGACCGACCCTGAATTATAATTTATTTCAACACTAACATTTTAGTTAAAGAATGTTTCCAAAAAATTCACTTTATGATAAAACATATTATTTTTTCATTCCTGTAACATTGATCAATTTTCGTAGTAAAAACAATTACATGATGTGGCAATTTATGATGTAGGGCAGTGATGGCGAACCTATGACACACGTGTCATAAGTGGCACACAAAACAATTTTGGTTGGCATGCCAAAGAAAGGCAAAAACCAATGAAAACATTTATCATACTGATTTATTATGTTATTTAGTTAAAATTAGTTTTATGGTTCCAAATTTCAATCTCTTATGTCTTGATCACGAAACTCCGAGAAACTCCAGCAATAATAAATGATGCGTAAAGTGCAAAGCTTAAGCATTTGAACTACGTCAAACATGAGCAAATACCACAATGATCCTGAATAGGAAGGATCAAGAGTTGAGGGTCGAGTCTTTCCCCTCTGGACTTCCCTATATTAAAAAAGAATGAAAGCTCCTGAACGGTGATACCAGCTTATATTTTGCAAGTTTTCATGTGTAAAGGGCACAAAAGTGTGTGAGAGGATTGCATCCTAAAAAAATATTTAAAAGTGTATGTATACTATATAAGACACTTGTATCTATTTTTACTTTCTCCATATACGTAGTATAGTGAAAGTACAGACAACTCCCGAGATTCGACAGTTCGAGATTCGAGATTTCGACCCGTCAAAACCTGCTTAATCGACCCATCGAATTTGGAACTAGTTTACGTGAAGTAATTTTCATCCCGACCAACCACACGAGGTTTAGTTTCAGTGTAGACATAGTTATTTCTGCTCTAATTGCTTCAATTTGTGCTGATTCCACTCTTTTTTCTGTTAATCTTTTATTTAAATTTATTTTATTGATTTATTTATAAATTTATCACTTGACATGATATCTAAAAGGAAATATAATAGTGATAATACAAGTGAATCAAATAAAAAAGTGTCGTTCAACTATTAACACTTATGTGAAACAGAAGGAGAAAATTCTAGAATGTGATAAATTCACGTAATTTGATGGCTGGTTTGACAGATTTAAGAGAAGGGCAGGTTTGCATAACCTTAAATTAACTGGCGAGGCTACAAATTATTTTGTGCTTTTTAATAACTTTTATATTAATTTTGCTGCGATATATAGTTGTATGTGTAGATAGATGTAATTTTGTGCTTTTTAATAACTTTTATATTAATTTCATTGTGATATATAGTTGTATGTATAGATAGATGTATGCAAGTATGTTGCCTGGCTCGCGTGAGCAGAACATATTGCATACATCTATCTTTGAAGTTCGAAACAAAAATTTATTTTTTCCTTTTTAGTGCAAAAAATAACTTATACATTTAAAATATTTATTATTTAATTTATTAATAATTTAATATTGTTCTATTAACATATTAGTAATGTTATTTTATCTTTATAGAACGTGAGGGGAGACTTTTTCCCAAGATGTGGGAACGTATCCCCTGATTATAACATGCAATTATATGGAAAAATGGCATTCGTCATTCGACAATTCGAGATTCGACCATGTTTTCAGGAATGCATCCATGTCGAATCTCGGGAGACACCTGTATTGTTTACATGAAAAAAATTGACTTCGAGATTTCAACGGAAATACGTTTTGAGGTCCCTAGAACACGTTTAGAAAATTTTCGGAAAGTCGTCTCTGTGTGTGTGTGTGTGTGTGTGTGCATGCATGCGTGTGTGTGTGCGTGCGTGCGTGTTTTCCATATCAGTTATTGTTTAGGAATTATTTATTTTTTGGTTTCCATCGAATATCTCCTTTAAAACGTCATTATTGGTAATATTTGTAAGGACCAAAGTTGTAGAGAATAATATTTCTTTCAAGTTTTGTTTGAAATAAATTTTCGTAGTACCATCCATTTCGGAGATATTTATCTTATTCATAAATTTTCAGTATACAGCACCACCATGTAGCGGTGAATTCTGTAAACATATTCAAAATATACGTAATTTATGGCAGTAAGGACGACTGTATTCTTTTATGATACGAAATAATAATTTTGCCTTATAATGCTATTCATATTAATTTTAATATCTATACCCCAAATATGGAGAAAGTCATGTGTGGTCCACATCAGATTTTGTAATTAGGTATGCATATATATTATATATTAATGCACTTACGTAAATATTTTTATATGTTAGAATAATGCAACAATATTTTTTCAGGCCAGACTATGAGACAAAATGTGAGGAAAAGGCAGTTCATTCCACATATAAAAAGTTTCACGTAGCCTTTTCCGTGATTTTTCTCCATGAAATAGCAAAACATAAGACCTCAAAGGACAAAACTGGTCGCAAATGCAGAATCGCGAAAGATCGAAATACACAAAAGATAAAGCCGTGAAAGACGAGGTCTACCTGTTTACCTTATCACTCAAAATTACAACAAATACTACGCTTCTAATCATTCAGGTGTGGTCGAAATAACAGTGTTCACACCCACATAGATGGCATTGATTTCTGCTTTACAACAGCGCATAGAATATTCTTTAATTTCGATATTTGGAGGTTTGTTTTTAGTGGTACAGGTGTGATTTTTATTTTGTAATTGGGAGGTTTCGTAATTCTCAAAGGTTCGTGATATAGAGGTTTTCTATATAGTTTTATTAGTGAATTTTTCGGGACGCGATAATTTTCATTATATGGAGTTCTTCGTTCTAAGGGACTTTGTAAGATAGAGGTTTTACTGTAAAATGTATGTATACAAAATTATGACTGCCTTGCTCAATTTCCTTAGAAAAGCATACTGAGAAAAATTCTTTTGCATGTATAAGATTGTGTATTATCAAAATGTTAGCGATTGCTTTTGAGCCTTTTTAAACCTCCAAATCAGTGCATCATACAATATTTTAGAGGATATACTGAATAATGTTTTATGATCATAATTTTAATTATATGGAGGAAATAATGTGTGTTATTTATAGAAATTTGTTGAGAACTGGAAAAAATTGGCCTTTCAATATGAGTAAATCTAAATTTGATGGATAATGAATTTATGTGGCATTATAATTCAATTAGCCTATGCTAAATTTTTCTCATAGTATAGGAAACTTGTCATAACATTATGGTTGCCATAATGAACTTATTTTTATTGTATTGTGCTTATAATATGATTTTGCTATACATTTCTTCAAAAAGGAAAAGTTATTATATATTATTTGTATGCAGGTGTCCTCACAGCTTTATGCTGCTCATCCAATCATAGGTCTTTTTTTATCGATGTGCAAGCACAAGTGGACATACAAGATCTTTCCATTCACAACTCTCTTGCAGTTTTTACCTCTATATTAATAGGTGAGTTTATTTTATTCTTTATATTTTTGATTATTGATATCTAATCCAATGGTTCCTAACTTTTAATACACTTCCACTTATCATTTTGACCAATAGATAGCGAGCCAAATAACACTTAATCATACAAAATTTTTTGTTTATTTCTCTTATGTCATTTTATACTTCTACAATGTTCACTATTATGTAGTTAAAAAATTTGAACTTTTTCATAAGATCATTGAGAACTTGTAACCAGTAAAAGATAGAGCAATAGTTAATTTGGGAAAGTATTTTCATTCCTCACGCTGGGGTAGATGGATTCTGGGTAATAAGGCATCTGCAAAATTTTAATTTTATATGAAAATTGTAATTTCTGAGAGAGAGTATTTTTGGCGACGAAAGGCAACTTTGACATCAATGAATAGAATTGGAAAAATACCTCCAAATCACCGTAAAGGCGGTACTTACGTGTCAAGGCACAGAAGACTCGCAGGACCACTTAGGACGCGCGTTTCGACAGCAACGCTGTCATCTTCAGCAATGTCAAGGTGTGTAAGGTTAGGCGGAGTATTTATACTATTGTTGACCGTTAGAGAAGTAAGGGAGGGGAATGAGAAAGGTGTATCGATCGTTAACTGAAATAGAGGGGAGTGAGGGATAGGGCCAGAGTCGTTATTCATTATCTTGTTTTGGTTATGGTGTATGTAGAGGCTTTCATAGGCATCTAGTTTGTTTTCGTTGGTGACCGTTTTTAGAAATTTTAAATTTTCGGTTGTGATAGGATGATGGCAGGTGTTGATATGAGCTGCTACACTGGACTTGTCTATTCTGTTGTTTCTGTAATGGGCTAAGTGTTCTTTGAAATGTGTTTCTAATTTCCTTTTCATTTGTCCAATATAAATTTTGTCACACTTTTCACATTTGATTTGGTATATGCCTGATTTCTTATGGGAGGGTATGCTGTCTTTAGGGTTCTTAATGAGATTTGACATTTTATTTTCATTAACAAAAACTGTGTGTAATCCTATTTCGGAGAAGATTTTTTGAAGTTTTTTGGTAGCATAAGGGTAGTAAGGTAATACCAAAAAATTTATGAAGCTACCTTACTACCCTTATGCTACCAAAAAACTTCAAAAAATCTTCTCCGAAATAGGATTACACACAGTTTTTGTTAATGAAAATAAATTGTCAAATCTCATTAAGAACCCTAAAGACAGCATACCCTCCCATAAGAAATCAGGCATATACCAAATCAAATGTGAAAAGTGTGACAAAATTTATATTGGACAAATGAAAAGGAAATTAGAAACACATTTCAAAGAACACTTAGCCCATTACAGAAACAACAGAATAGACAAGTCCAGTGTAGCATCTCATATCAACACCTGCCATCATCCTATCACAACCGAAAATTTAAAACTTCTAAAAACGGTCACCAACGAAAACAAACTAGATGCCTATGAAAGCCTCTACATACACCATAACCAAAACAAGATAATGAATAACGACTCTGGCCCTATCCCTCACTCCCCTCTATTTCAGTTAATGATCGATACACCTTTCTCATTCCCCTCCCCTACTTCTCTAACGGTCAACAATAGTATAAATACTCCGCCTAACCTTACACACCTTGACATTGCTGAAGATGACAGCGTTGCTGTCGAAACGCGCGTCCTAAGTGGTCCTGCGAGTCTTCTGTGCCTTGACACGTAAGTACCGCCTTTACGGTGATTTGGAGGTATTTTTCCAATTCTATTCATTGTCTTCACCGTGTCTCATGAGTTCTTCATTTTATTTATTGACATCAATTATCTGGATCACTTTAAGACAGCGTTTAAAGTGAATTATTTTTTGCAAAACAAAAAGATTTCATTTTTGAGTTTTTTTAAAATTCTTAATTGCTTGTCTTTAATAACGTCTTTTGAGATGTCAAGAATTAGTTCGCAAATCTTTCACAGTCATGTTCTGATGCAAACCTTTTAATGATATAAAAAAATAGCAAGTGTGGGTGATTACATAACTTTCCTTGGTCAGTACTTAATAATGGCATAATGCCTATAAAAGACCTACAGGAGGTCTCTGTAGCTCATCTCACTGTATTCTAACTCGAACTGGGGTTCCATTGTAATTGATGAAATTACTTTTTTTAGTGCTGTAATTTTACAAATACCGTATAACGTGCATCCGTACTTTTTGCAAAAAAATCCAGACTTTTTCTTATACTACATGTATAATGCCCACCCTTGATTTTTGTGGGGTATAAGAGCAAAATTTTAGAATTATATCATCATGTTAAATATTAACTAGAGTACTGTAAATAAAAACATAAAGCATTAAATTATCACCATTTAACAATTTTAAAACGATTGGACTTGTCCATAAGTATTACGTTCAATAAGCTCCACATTATGTCTTACTTAATGAGATATCATCAATAATGAAGTTGAGATGAGATGGCAGCAACTTCATACAGTAAGTTGGCCAAACTGATGGCGTGTAGAAAACCGCAGCACCACTGCTGTCAAACCTAAATCAGACAAAAAGGGATCTATAAAATAGAAAGTGGATTTGGTACTCTCTTTCCTATCTCATTCTAAAACTGTTTAATAGAAGAAGTATGTGAAAATGTGATAAATCTGGAAACAGGAAATGTGACATTTAAGATTAAGTTCATACACATCATTCTATGGGTTTTAAATTACATTTTTAATTGTGCAGGCGTCCCTCGCTGTTCGTTCCTCCAATTTTTGACTTTTCGCTTATTCGTCCATAACTGATGTGACATCTGTCGATTCATCTACTGCCAGTGAAAAGTAAATGCACTTATTGAATAGTTCCGAAAATTTTGTTTCAACATCACAGAAAATATCTAATTTTAATAAAGTCTCGGATGAAAATTTCCTGAGACTCGAGACAAGAAATCTCCCATCCTCTTCCCTGGAACGTAATGTAATTTATGGATGATCCCATACAAATTGGGTTAGTTCTCCCAAACTATTAAAAAACCTGTATTTTCTTTTAAATTTTAGAAGTTTACGTAAGCGGCCGTGGGCCGCACAAAACGCCGTGGAGGGCCACATGCGGCCCGCAGGCCGCGGGTTGTGCACCACTGGTCTAAGGGAAGATAGCCCTCAATATTCCTCTTTTTGCTTATCGCCCAGTTTTCACGGAATCAATTAAGGATGAATATCAAGGGACGCCTGTACATACTAGAATCATTAACTAATTAAAATTATTTCAATTTGCTTATTCTAAGTTTTTTTTTGTTTTCGATGCGTGTTTTGCGAAGACTACAGCAACCAGCTGCTGAGCTAGTGAAATGCGGAATATTTGGAAGGGATGGAATTATAACTATATAGAAGTAATTAGAAGTTCTACACATACAATTAATATATGAATAATTTTGATTATCGATAATTATTCTGGTTTTCCCCTAATTCACCTAAAATGCAAAAATCTGGTGTGAGGCAGGTTTACTTTAATTTCCAATTTAAATGCCCAAAAGTGTTACCTGTGTATAACGCGAACCCCTACTTTATGACCTGAAAATTTGGTCTTCAAACTGCATGTTATACATGAGTATATACAGTATGCCTTAGTCATCTATTGAATATATATAACGGTAAATCTCATTCTCTTGTTCTGTAACGGCCATTACATTTTCTACTCCAAGCGAGGCACTGCTTTTCATTGGAGGACTTTGTTGTCCATGTGGCTCTTCCATCCCTTGTGAGAGCCGGCAATGAGGGTAGAGGAGAAGCCGACTCAGAGGCTGAGGCAGGTGCTCGATTGGCATGTCACCTTCTTCTCCGCCTCTTTGGAACCCCTTTACATGGAGGGCCATTTAGTAATTCTCAAGCTTTAGGTAAGAATTTTATGATTATATTTATCTTTAGAGGACTTCTCTTTATCATAGAATTTCTCAGTCCTGATAATGTAATTAAATAGTTATTTTTCTAGTTTTTTTTGTAATCTCAGTATTTTCATGACAGAAATACAGGGTGGTCCAAAAGTTTTTGAAGAAATTAAATATAAAGTAAAAAATTACTATGTGTAGCAGAGACACACATTTTGTTTTATTTGATAGACCAACTCAAAAAGTTTATAGAAAAATATCTATACATATCAGTGTGTGAACCTTTTCTTACATGAAGAACATCTAACTGGTGCATCAGCTCCCCCCATGTTTGCACCAGCAATAATAATCAGTTTATGCAATAACTTCCACAATACACCTCTTAAGGAGGTTGTAAAGGTTTATGAAATATAAGACAAAGACAAAATTTGGAGGACTCAAAGTTCATTGAACAAGGATTATGATCACAAAATTTCACCACTTTTTACTGTATAGTTTCTGAGTTAATTAATCTCAAAAATGTCACATTTTATATGGAGAGCATAGGAACGCGGTAATGGAGGTTCGTACTTTACCTGTCTTACCTGGTTTATATATAAGATGGGTTTATAAAAAACTAAGCAGACAATACCTTAGATAAAAGGGAGTTATCTGACAAATTTTCAATCGATTTTGCCTATACTCCAAATTCTAGATATTTATTAAACGTTCTCAGAGACAGACTTTTTATTTTAAACATATACTATTTTATCACGTTAATGTGGATGGAGTAAGGTATTCTTCACACATAATAGTATATCCGTGCTCGAAATATTTGGGTTTCCACATGCATTTCTTTCTAGATTCAGCCTGAATTTTCGTAAAATTTTAAACTTTAGTGCTCTGGCGGCAGGGTTAAATATTATCTGATTTCAAAAAAGATTTGCATGGATAATACTCATATCAATACTCAACATTTGCACATACGCCAAATTCCGTCCGGTAAAAATCGATTTTTTCAGCCCGCCTTAGTGTGTGTGTGTTTTTTCTTTATACATTTTTACACCGTTGAAGCTATCGAATTCAAAAGTTTCATGGGTCATCCTATGGACCAAAGGAAGAACTTGGTCTAGGTTTGCAGACCGTGGGATCTCTTATACCCCATGGGGTCAACAAAATACTATTTCCATAAGAATGCATGGGAAATGGTGTGGAGAAACCCCAAAATGCCATGCAGCCCTTCACTGATGTGGATATAAATATACCTAAATATTAACTTAGGATCACGGGAAATGGATTATTTTACGCACTAAAGACTGAATATTTTAATTCTGTTCATGTTTCGTGGTATTACATGCTAAATCGCTCGAAATTTTCCTTTAAGCGCAAAATTTATCGGTTTAGAAGTCCATTTTCCAGGCGGCAACAAAGCTAAATTTCTTAATTGTTGTCCTCTTCAAAGGGAGATATACCTACACGTAAAGATTAATGCAAGGAAAATCCACGCCGTAGAGGAAGAATAGCTAATGCCAAGATATGCCTAAATATAGTCTATGAATACTTTTAAAGTGAGTCAAATAATTTCTAAGGAATATTAGAACATTGTTATATTTTACCATTAACATTGAAAGATTTATCGCAACATAAATCGATACACCTACTTACATTTGTTCGGTAACCAAGATGTTGTTTATTGTTTACATTTTGGCTAATAGTATTGACATACTGCACATAATTTTATTGCCGCTTTAAAGGCTTCGGTGCATCTATCCATGTGAATATTAAGTAAGACGTTAATGCGAACAATACAATACATAAAATAGTAAATGTTAATGTAAGCATCGCTTGCGTAATTAAGGAATGGGGAACGTTTGCCCCGAGCAATAAAAATCGTTTGCCACTCTTTCCCAAGCGAAGCCGCGCATTTCAGCTAGTATGTATATATATATATATATATGATGATTCTAAAAACAGCGTCGAAGAAGAATGAGTCAGTTACAAAGAATTTCTTGACTTTTCTGATAATTAAAAAGTACCTTTATAATTTTCATATGAAACTAAATATCTTGGGTTGTATATCAGGTGTCATTATTTTATATTTTTTAAATGTATATTCTTCATTGAGAAAACCTATGTGAATAGATGCCTTGGAAGCATATAATATCATCCTAAAATCAAGATGATGTGAAAAGACTTTTGAGGTCAACGTCTTTTGAAGTAGAACCATAATTAAAATTCACTGGTTAATGTATACCCTCATATAAGACGCATCCTGATTTTTAGCCCAAATTTTTTGGGAAAAAGTGCATGTTTATGGTATTATTGGGGATGCTGATGTCGAGAGAATCATATTCATTACTCTGTGCTGGACATGTCAGATTTTTTTATTATACTTTTAATTTGTTCGAGAATTTTGGGCCATCCCATATTTTTCACTGCAAAACTTATTCCCAAGTGTAATTGCCTATATTTATTCATGAGGATGCTAATGTCAAGGTCTACCATATTCATTACTCTGCATGGGAAAGTCATGTGCTTGGACACATTAGATTTTTATCTTTCTATATAAAACTCACTTCTGCTCTTATAGTATTTTTGAAGCTGCCATATACAGTAAATTCCCAGTTATCCAGAATGCCCGGGAATTAGGTTTTCTGGTTAAGTGAATATTCCGATTGCTTGAGAGTTTTATTGGATAGACTTCAATAAAGCATTTGGATACCATAATAAGAAACAGATGCCAAATTATACATTCACCTTGGAATTGCTAACCTTTAGCCTAGATACTCGACTGAATTGTTCTTAAATAATTCCTTGACATTTAAGGAAGTAATGAAACTCAAATATACAAGTACAGGCGACTCCCAAGATTCGACAGGGATGCGTTCCTGAAAAAGTGGTCGAATCTCGAACCGTTGAATATCGAATCAGCACAAATTCAAACAATTAGACAAACTAAACCTCTTGTGGGCCGCAGGCCGAAAATTACTTCGCGTAAACTAGTTTCGAATTCAACTGATCGATCGGCTGGGTTGATTCGACCGGTCAAATTTTCGAGTTGGTCGAATCTCGAACGATCGAATCTCAAACTCTCGAATCTCGGGAGTTGTCTGTATTCAACAAGTTTAATTGCAATATTTTAATATTTAATAACTGTATTACCTCCTATGGAATTTTTCGTATGCCTATTGCTATTAACTTCTCATTTGTTCTAACAGCAATGCGAGGTAAGGGTTAACTTTGTCCAACCGTTAGGATTTTACGACAAAAAAAAATTGTTCTCTTGTCCGAGAAAAGGAGAGAAATTATCCACACCCAACACAGTGTATTAGCAGAAGTTCTTGAGGCAAACTGATATTAAACAAAAGAGAAGCGAATAGTGACACGCAATTATGACACCTTTACATACAGTGCAGTTAGTAAATATTAAAATAATGCATTTAAATGCGTTGTATAGTTATATATTCCTTAACTGATATTTCAAAAAAGTTGCAAAATTTATAGGCAGCTTCTTGGTCGGCCGATTTTTTATCATCCGAAACATCTAGATGTGTTGGCCATCCATCTGAAAATGCACACAGTTCACTAATGTCCATTTGTTCATAAAAATTTTGGCCTTTTCAATCAACATTGATCCAGAAATAGGGGCTCCCTCGGAATGCTTTATAGAAAACCATTCATACATAGCAATATCCAATTCCTGAAGTTACAGCTTATGAAGAATGCACCGATATTCAACTCTTCTAGTTGTCTCAGAAGACGTAACGAATTTCAGTAACTGTGATTTCTGTGCCTTGATGTCATAAATAGTTTTCAACTTTCTCTAAACGTTTTATTATATCAAGTTTCTGGGTTAAGGTTAGCACAACCCATTTCTTTTCATCACCTTTAGCACATATTGCAGTTTTAGGAGGCATTTAAAAAGGGTGGGCGAAATATTTTATTTAACACAAACATACAGAATTGTGTATTACGACTGCTGAAAATGCAAATTTTAGTGGTAACGTTCTGAATTAGATGTAAACAAAAAATTTCCAAAAATGTCAATTTTATTGGTAACATTCCAAACTAGTTGTAGTAAAAAATAGAGAGGCAGGAGATGCCGGTTGCTTGAGAATTCTGGTTTCATTAGTGCCGGATAACTGGGAGTTTACTGTATTGTGGCACATAAGTTGACCTTATAAGTTTTTAAAATACTCTTTTAAATTAGGGTTGACTTATACACCAAGCATAAAAATGGAAAACTTAATTTTCAGTTGGATAACATCATTGATGTGACTGATTAACATGAAATTAGCATAATGTTTTATTCTTGTTGGTCAAGCAATGAGCTTGAATATATGTTACTTCCATTTGCATTAGATTTTTAAATAATACATGTGACATCATAAATATCAAGCAGAGAAAATTTTCAGCTATTTACAACTATAGTCAAGCCAGCCAGAGTTGGCACCCGAAGAGCTGGTTGCCTACCCCTCGATGGGAAGGCGATGTTGCCAAATGCTGTAACGACCATCGGTTTGCTCCATCCTGCCGAGTCCCCGTTCATTACACGTGTGAGACTATAGGCATAGGAATTACAATGGGAATAGAGCGATATTTGAGAAAACAAAATATTGTCTTTTCAAGACTTTATTATTTAAAATCCGAATTTTTAAAAACGTTTTATTACAAGCAGTTACAATATTATATCCAACATTAGATGTGTTGCTCTTTACATTAACCTTTAAATGCCAGAATTTAAATACCCTGTTGAAGGACCCGCTGCCTGATTTAATTTCGGCCATTTAAATATGTTGTGTGTTTCCTGAAAAAATCCTATATCTCATCAACTATTGGTGAAAAAACATTTAAATAAAAAGAATTTGATTGTAAAAATAATGAAGAATCATCTTTCTCCTTTTTATGCAAAAGAAATATGTCAAAATAACATACTGCCGAACAAACATACCGTATTTAATCGATTGTAAGCCGACCCCCACTTTTCACAAGGCCACGCAAGAAAAAAAATTTGATTTTAACCCTCTCGCGACCGGACTGCCTGAGAATGCCCGTAAATTTTTATACTCCCAATTGCGGGACCACCCGAGACCGCCCGGAAAATACGCTTTCAAATTTACCTCAGAAAACGTTGACTGGATGGCTTCTTTCTCAGAAATGACGTAGTATACCATATAAACACGAGCTTTAGATTGTATATGGTAGAATTTTCTTAACTTTGTATACGAAGAATTTTTTAAAAATATTCTATCGAAATTCGCTATTTTTTGGACCCTGAACAATCTAATATGTCCCGCAGTAATTCTTCTACTTCAGAGATTTTTCAAAATGTATATTTTTGGAGATTAATGTATAATTGTTTTATTTAATGTTTCCCATTTGGCAGCCATCTTGAATTTCTCCGGACTTTTATTGCCAGCAGGTGCCCCACACCTCAGGACGTGAGAGGATTAAAGTATTAACTAAAATTATGGTGACATAAAATACATTTTATTCACTTATTCATAACAACTTCTACGAAAAAAGTAATTTGACCTCGCGGGATCTTAATGTAATAATACCCCGGGAATAAATTATGTAAATAATACGTGGTGCGTCAAAGTCTTAAAGAACGCAGCGATAGCGCTCGTATGCATAAGGAGCTAACACAATGTTTCATTTTACTCGTGAATCGAAGCATTTGCCCTCCCCTGCCCTCCCTCCTCCACGTATCATGTTTCAGTGTTAGCTCCTTACGCATACGAGCACTATCGCTGCATTCTTTTACGACTTTGACGCACCACGTATTATTTACATAATTTATTTCTTCATAGGTGTTCAGTCAATTTGATTATTTTTTTGCATATATTTAAAGATCTTGCGTTATAATGTAACTACGGACATAAATTCATTGACTACTTTTTTTGCCCCTGAATCTAAGCTGAGTGGCAATTTCTGAGATGGTAAAAAGGTAAAAAAAGGTTGGCTTACAATCGATTAAATACGGTAATATAAAACAAAAAATAAAACTATAACGTAACTATTTTTACTCAATTTTATTCACTCTACAGCTGATGCAATCCCAGTGTTTTTTCTGTTACTCCTCAAAGCAAGATGCAACACACAGACCCACGTCACATACCTTGCATTTGTATTTCGTCCTCGTGTATTTGTCTTTCGAAGAATACACACAACATCTCACGTGGTTTCCCATAATTGGCCAATGTTTATTTTCCTTGGCCTCCAAACCCTTAAGTTGGGTGTCGGTATCACTAGGTCTCCCTCTTGGTATTGCCTGAGCAGGAAGGGCCCTAGAACCCTCTCTGCTCTCTTTCGTGCTTTCAAAACAAATGAGCAAGGCAGTTCGGAAAACCAAGATATGCAAAATAAAGAAGAAAATGACGAAATGACCTTATGGTTTGATCTGAGTCACTGGGTTCCTTTTTATTGAATCTCTTTGGGATGCGAGGGAGGGTCCTGTAGTGGAGACTTATTTTGAGAGATGACAGCAGCTTCTTAATCATAGGATATTCTCTCCTCTCGTAATATCCATAGATATGGCGGCGAATAGCAGCTTCTTTAAAGGAATCAAGGTTCGATTTGGGACTCTCCCTTGGCTGTTTCTTCCCAGGGGTCACTAAGATATTGCCAACTTTTCTCAGAGAATCTTCGAAATTTTGAAATTCTTAAAACAGTGTGTTTGCTGACTTGTAGAGCTTGCGCAGTCCTCTCTACAGCTTGTGTCCCTTTCTCATTCGAAATAATTCTGAACTTTAATGACAGATTCTCGTGTTTGAGATCGCAAAGTGACTCCTCGACCAGTCTTGGATTTCACGTTTGACATTTTGTTATTAAATGTAACGAAATGAAAAACACAAATTATAATAAACAGCGAATAAGCCAAAGACATACTGAAAGTCGAACACCCACTATAAGTCACTCGTGACACTGATTAATTCCAGTGAAACAGGAGGGGTAAGAGAAAATGACAACAGCACACTGTTGTCATTGTAACGGTGCACTCTTTACGCTGTCTCATTGGCTAAAACTCTCTCCTGTCACAAGACGACCGTGGCTGCTTCCAAGTGCCAACTCTGGCCAACTCGACTATAGGAATCTCCTATTTCCTGTTCATCAAATCTCCTATTATTGATATGCCTATTTCCACATAGTGTTCAAAATAAATCTCATTGGATATTGATTTTGTCTGACGAAAGATTACGTGAAGATTATTTGTTAAATGAAATGGCTAAACTCAAGTGTTGGTGATAATGAAATTTCCTTCTCACGTACACATAATATATTCCGAAGAGATCGCTCTACTAGGGCTGGTGCTGTCCTTGTTGCTTTTAAATAGGCTATTTCAGTTAAGCATCAGTCAGATTTAGAAAATAACTGAAATTGTGTGGCGTGAAGTGTCTCCTAATCCCTATCCTTATCATTTAAAAAGAAACAAACTATTCGTTGGGTGTTTTTATTGGCCTCCTTCATGCAATATGTCTTTAGAAAATTGTTTTTCTTCAGTGTTAAATGTTTTATCTCTTGGTACTGTTGCTCTATTTGGTGACTTTAATTTGTCGATAGACTGGAATTCCTCTACTCATGGCAAACCAAATAGTGTCCATGATAATTATTTTATAAACCATTTTATTTCTGCTCTTGGGCTTTTCCAGTTTAACCTTCATCCCACCCATAATTTGGCAACGCTGGATTATTTTCTCGCATCCTTTCTTCCTGAAACAATAACTCCTAGCAGGAATATTTTCCACTCAGATCACCAGTCCCTCGACGTTTCTTTTTCCATGCCAGGTAGCAAGAAAATCCCCGGGGATCCACTTCCACCACTCCGACCCTTTCCTGTGTGGCAAAAGGTGTGTTGCGAGGACGTTAACCGTGCTCTTGAACTTATCCCTTGGTCTGTGTTATATTCCCTCCCGTTAGATGATGCACTTGACTTTTTTATGATATCATTGATTCCACAATTAAACATTTTGTACCGTTTAAGAAACCTGGGGCAAGTAAGTTTCCACCATTGTTTAAGACTGATACTATTTACATCCTAGGTAATAAAAATCGAGCTTGGTATCTGTGGAAATCGTATCCAAACGTTGAATCTCACTGAACTTTTACTGACTTGAGGAGATATTCCAAGGCGTTGATTAATCGTGATTATGTTGACTATGTCCAATCTATGTCTTCCTGTAAATCTAATAATTCAAGAAAATTTTGGTCCTTAGTAAATAGACGCCGTAATCATTCACGTATTCCTGATATTATTTCTTATGATAATATTGAACAAATGGAAACTGAAAAGCCTAACCTATTCCTTAATTTCTTTTCCGAATCCATGACACCTTCTATCAGTCCCATTTCTACTAATTTAACTGAAGCTTTTTCCCTCTCTCCAGTCAGTAATTTTTCCCTTTCACATCTTCAAACTTCCCCTAATGAAGTTCTAGAGTTTCTGAATAAGGTATTTACCCATAGATCACCCGGCCCAGATGGCATAAGTCCTGTTGTCATTAAAAACTGTTCTTCGTCTCTCTCTATTCCTCTTTCAATCATATATAACCGTTGTTTCTCACTAGGCATTTTTCCAACTCAATGAAAATCTGCTAATATAATTCCAATTCATAAATCTGGTTCCAAGTCCAATGTCACAAACTATCGTCCTATTTCTTTACTCCCTATATTTTCCTCTGTTTGTGAGAGAATTATACTTAATCGTTTATATTATTTTACTTCCCCATACTTATCCACTAACCAACATGGATTCTTACCAAACTGCTCTTGTTAGACTAACTTAGCAGCTTTCCAAAATCATGCAGTAAATGCTATAGTAAATAACTCCCAGTTAGATTCTGTCTTCCTAGATTTCTCGAAAGCGTTTGATTCCATTGACCATACTCTTCTCCATAAGCTTAATCACCGTTTATGTATACATGGTAATTTTCTCCGATTACTCGCTATCTATCTTAATAATTGTATCCAGCAGGTTGTTCTCTGCGGTACATATTCTAAATGGTCTCCTGTTACATCTGGCATTCCCCAAGGAAATGTTCTTGGCCCCTATCTTTTTACCCTTTATGCTGACAACTTGGCCTTGCTATTTCACTCTCCCTCTATCCATTCTTTACACTTTGCCGATGATTGTAAATTATTTACTGAAATTAATACCATTAATGACTGCTTGGCTTTCCAACAAGCTATAGATCTGATGGCTAACTGGTGCAGTCTATGGAAGCTAAAACTTAATATTTCTAAATGTTCTGTAATGTCAATTTTTCTCCATAAATTTCCAATGTTTTACAACTACATATTAAATTCCCTCCCACTGAAAAGAGTCTCCTCACAAAAACATCTTGGCGTAACTACTGACAGTAAATTGAATTTGTACTGTGAACACATCAACAATATGAAAAAGAAAGCCATGTGTTTGCTAGGCATTTTATATCGGCACACTGATATATGAGATCCATTGTCTCTTACACTGTACTTCACTACTATTGTACTTCCAGTTATATCCTATTGCTCTCCCATATGGTCTATGTCAGCTATTTCTAATGTTTCCTCTCTCCTCTTTAACTTCTTCTCAAGAATTGTTAAAGCCCATGTCCCTTCTCTTCGTCTTGTATCTACTGATCATATATTATCTTCTCTCTCCCTTAATCATCTCAAAGTCACCCTGATCAGTGCCGATCTCTCTCTTGTTTACAACAGCATTAACTCAATTATTGACAGTCCTGATTTAGTCTCTTTATTCAACTTCCGAATTCCAACAAAAGTAACCCAATCTACCTCCTTACTTCATGTCCCTACATTTAAAATTGCTCTTGTGCAGCGTTCCCTCTTATTCCGTCTACCTTCTCTTTTAAATTCCCTACCCCTAAATTTTGATCCTTTCTCTCAATCCTACAGCTCTTTCCTGAATGTGGCCAAGAATTATATTTTTTGTAAATAGATGCAATACATAATATTATCTTAAAATTTTTCATGCTTGTATTATGAAATGCTTGCTAGTTTGTATCTGCTACTATTATTTGTACTGTCTTTTTTTGTTTAATTTTATTGTTTGTTATTATGTTCACTGTAAATTGGCATTAACGCTGTATGTGAACTTATTTAAATAAATAAATAAGTGGGTTGTATTATGAAGTGAGTATATGCGTAAAAATATTTTCAATAAATTTAAGTTAGCGTATATGCTGGGCCAACTTATATTCTGTGATGTATAGTAATATTGATGTAGTGTTATGCGTTTAATATTTAAAGTTTAATTTTAAATAATGTGTAGGCACATCTCCAACTCCATCATCTTTGAACGAAGGTTATGGAATCAAGCTCAGCTGTGATCGTCATCTTCTAGCAGCTGCACTGAAAAATATAAGAGTGGGAGCTGTTTTGGCTGTTTTAAAGGTATCTTATCCTTTAGATGTTTCATATTTTGTTGTTGCAAAGGATATTTCCAAGATAAAAGGTGATGTGGGAAGGAAATAAATTACAGGTTGTATTAAAGTACAGTGGAACTCGGTTATAACAAAATCCAAGGAACCAAAGAATAATGCTTGTTATAACTTTTACTCATTACAACCGTTATAGTAGGTACATAGTATATACGTACAGTATAGAACCTTTTATCTGGAAAGCTTGGGATATGGGGATAGCCGGTTATCTAGAATTTCCAGTTACCGTATCTGCCCGAATAGAAGCTGACCCCGGATTTAAGCCGATCCCACAAAAATTTCCACAATTTTTTGGCAAAAACGTAAATTTCGTTGATTTTATGCTGAAGTGTGCCGGGCATTCATTACATTATTTGAGATCGAAGAAATGAGTGGGAAATGGTTTAGTTGTTGACATTTTGAAATATTACTCCAATTAATAATTTTGAGTTGTTGAATAATGTTCCACATTCAGTGACAATAATTTCATTCAACTTCATTTTCACAAAAGGTCAAATATAGTAATAGCAATCTCGCCAAGATAATTTTTCATCTAAGTCTATTTCCAATGAAATTAGCATTTACATTGCCTTAAGAAATTGCATTTTTATAATTATACACGTTCCATATAAAGTTTTACCGAAATTCAAACAGTTGATCATACAAAGCCGTCAATGCATTTTGCGTAATCATCTGCATAATCATTCTATGCAAATAATGTGACCACTCAAATAATTTGAAAAACCCAGCCTTAAATGGTAACAAAGCACAGGTTCAATATTCTAACCTTTGTTATTTATTCATTAACCCTCGCACGACCAAAGATGCCGAGCCCTGCTGACCTCAAAAGTCTGAAATAATCCAAGATGGCCTCCAATTTCAGGAAACATTAAATAAAATAGTTATACATTCACAATTTAAAGGTATTTATTGAGAAATAATGTTGTTTTTACGGACTCCAATGAATCACTCTACTGGATATTTTCTTCCGTTTCTTCATCCAAAAAACATTTTCAGCATCAACCCCAGATATACTAACTTCGTCATCCGAAATGTTGCTAACATCAATATCTGACTTGTATTGTAAACCACTGCGAGGTTCTGCAGAAGAATTCGTTCTCGGGAAAACTTTGTCTTCTACATCAAATCCGAAAAATTCACTACCCAAACTATAATTTACATCATAGTCGGAAGTAGAAGAATTACTATCGGCATTTGGGATGGTTTTTATACCGAAAAAAATAAAAAACATTGATTGAAAGTTCAGAAAGCAAATTTGCACCCACTTTCGAAAAAGTACGCCAAACACACGCTACGCTGACGCTATGTCTCATGTTTCTATGGTATATGACGTCATTTCCGTGAGGAAAAGTGAAAGTTGCAGTTTTCAGAGGTAAATTTGAAAGCGTATTTTTCAGGCAGTTTCGGGCAGCTGGTCGTGAGAGGGTTAATATTCATTGTAGGTCAAATATTTACTTTACGAAAAATATAGTACTATCATTTGAACGCGATGGAAATGAGAGACGTGCTGCCATCTATGGGTGACTATGAGATTTAACCATAACCCAAATTTTCTTCAGACTCACATTTAAGCCAAGGGGTGATTTTTTCATGATAGATTTTGACAAAAAACATCGGCTTGTATTCGGGCAGATACGGTATCTGGAATATACTCATAAAGAATGCTCAGAAAGAGCTAGAACTCACCGGAACAGTGTTATGGTCTGTCGCATGTGTCGGTAATATCGTTCCATCTTGTCAAACATTTAGTAATACCGTTTTGTTAACTTCATTTAATAAAAATAATATAAAAAATTTTTGTTTTTTTTTCTTCATCATAGTATGTACATAAGGAATAAATCAAAATTTAATTCAATTGTAAATTTTCTATCAGTTATTTTGCATTCAATGCTTTCAGTTCCACTACCAGAACTTGCATTCCATTCGTAATACTTTCCATTTGAGCACTATTATAATACATACCAGTACTCAGTGATGAGCTGAAGGCGGCTCGTGCGAGCTGATTATTAATTTTCTCTGAATTTGCAAGTCAGTTGTTAAATTTTTAGAAAATATGAAAATTTATTGATTTTGTCCTTTTAAGTACATTTTGCCATATCGGACGTTCAATTACTGACAGTGTGTGAAATGGAATATATTACGAACAAGACACTTGTAAGCTAGCATAACAGTATTACTAAAATAGAGCGATCTGGTGCCCCTGGTATGTAGGCCTCCCCTGCCATCCTTATCTAAATTTCCTGAAAACTTCTTTTTTTCTTTTTTAGAGAGCCGGTTCTTAATTTTATTTCAGCTCATCACTGCCCCTGTACTGTACAACACTAGTAATACTATAGTAATCAGCAGGGTAGGGTTGATGGTGGTGCAAACGGTGCAACTGCACCGGGCCCCGCAGTTAAAGAGCTCCTGCACTCTCTAAAAAATGTTTGTCGTACTTATAAAGTACATGCATTTTTTTAAAATATCAAAGTGTCAGAGCGAGAGAGACTGCTTTATTTATTAAAATTTACTATCAAAAATATTTTATGCATAAGAGGCCCTGTGCCATAGGTTGCACACCCCTGGTATGAACCATGCATTTAAACCCTAAACGTTTGCTTGATCCTATAGATACTTGTATACTTTGTAGAATTCTTCATCTTCTGCGAATATTAACATAGATGCGTGTTGCAGTGAATTTAATATCAAGACTTACACTTTATATAACTCGTTCAGAAATCTTCATGTATGATGTGCAGCCCATTTTTTATTGACATTTTGGGGGAAAAAGGTGCGCAGAGTACACAAGTAAACATGGGATATGAAATAATGAGACAAAATTCTATCAAAGTACTTACTAACAAGGAGAGTAGGGAGGCTAGTACCCACGGATTTTGTTCAAATTTCACATGGTGATAGCTGATGTGTTCCGATTTAACGTGTAACTTGCCGTTTACGTGAACAGGCCTTGGTTGTCGAGATATCGCTGTTTGAAATTTTCGGAATTTCGGCCGACTTCAGCGTGTGTTAAGACTCATGAAAGTCACCCCGGTAGGATAAGCCTGGCGTAGCTGAAGTGGTAAGGCATTGGGCTCGTAAGCCAGACATCCGGGGTTCGATTCCCCATTGTGGAATTTTTCTTTTTTGATTTTTATCTTTTTTAATGCTGAAAAAATGTACAATTCCCACTATTAATTTATCACGACTATAAAAATTTTAATTGTACTATTTTTCTCGATCATAAGAATAAATATTTTTTATCTTATATTTGCGATTCAGCAATTTTTTAAAAATAAATTCTTACACTTTTTATTGCTAGAAAATAATTTAAATAATTATTTTGTATTATACATAAATACCTTATAAATTAATTATTCAGATTCTTCTTTTGAAAAAATCTGTCATGCGTGCCTGCAAAGCGGGGGATGAAAAGTGTCATAAAAACAAACAAAGCACAAATGCACATAGATGACATGTTAATGATTTACAAGAACGTTTATGCTACGTCTTCGAAATCAGGAAAATTGACTTCGCAGTTGTTCGAAAAATTTCTTGACAATGTTTTAAAGCCATATGTCAAAAAGGAAAATTTTCTTTTAATCCTTGATTCTTGGGGAGGGCAAACTGATTATTCCGTCTTCGATGCAAAATTCATCGATGACCATAATGTTCCAACTTGCCAGGTAAAGATAATTCCACCGGGTTGTACGCCTTTCTGCCAACCCTGCAACGTCTATTTTTACAGGCAAATCAAAAATTTCATAAAGCGCCTGCAAAACAGTACGTATTGATTGCGAGAGAATCGTCAGATTAATACAAGAGATGACGCATTGAAAATCCACTCCATCATTCATCACCAGTTGTGCACCCATTTTCGAAGACATGATTAAATATGTGTGGTTTGCGTCAAAATTAACGACGGCAAGGAGTGTTTTTATGAACGTAAATGAAGTTTGTTTCCCCGATAGCCTGCGTAAGAGGAAATGTGAATGCGAAAATGTTGCGTTTGTTGAGTGTTCCTGGTGCCAGAAGCATTTGTGCTTTGTTTGTTTTTATGACACTTTTCATCGCCCACTTTGCCGGCACGCATGACAGAGTTGTTCAAAAGAAGAATCGGAATAATTAATTTATAAGGTATTGATGTATAATACAAAATAATTATGTAAATTATTTTCTAGCAATAAAAAGTGTAAGAATATATTTTTTTTAAATTGCTGAATCGCAAATATAAGATAAAAAATATTTATTCTTATGATCGAGAAAAATAGTACAATTAAAATTTTTATAGTCGTGATAAATTAATAGTGGGAATTGTACATTTTTTCAGCATTAAAAAAGATAAAAATCAAAAAAGAAAAATTCCACAATGGGGAATCGAACCCCGGATGTCTGGCTTATGAGCCCAATGCCTTACCACTTCAGCTACGCCAGGCTTATCCTACCGGGGTGACTTTCATGAGTCTTAACACACGCTGAAGTCGGCCGAAATTCCGAAAATTTCAAACAGCAATATCTCGACAACCAAGGCCTGTTCACGTAAACGGCAAGTTACACGTTAAATCGGAACACATCAGCTATCACCATGTGAAATTTGAACAAAATCCGAGGGTACTAGCCTCCCTACTCTCCTTGTAAGTATGATGGTAAGTTTTGATCTTAAATTCTATCCTTGCAGGCATATGTTGAACAGAAACAGTTTCTGGAAAGCAGGAAAAAAATTCTTCCATGACCAAGAACTGATATTGGGTTTTCTGTTTGCCAGATAGTTATTCAACCACTGAACTATCAAAAAAGATACTTCTTCTGTTTTCCAGAAACTCGAAGGATTAGTCAGTATAGAGAAATGGTCTCATGCTTTGTAAATTTTTCACTGTAGTCTTCATTACAGCTTTGTTTGGATATTATATTGTATATTAAATATAATAATATTGTATCTTCAAGGCGATTTTAGTTTTGGGAGATGCTACAGCCCGGGACAACAGGTCCCGCAAAGGGGAGCAGAGTAAGGGGAGTGTTGGAAGTAGTGGAGGTAATGTGTCTGGTTCTGGAGAGTTGAGCATCAGCCACATCTTAGGAACAAGTGACATCCTTGGTGGTGGAGATGAATCTCAGAGAGATCTAGGGTAAGCAGCTACCTGCTTTTGTTCTTGCAACTCTAAAATGTCACCCATGTTGAAATGCCTTATGAATGCACTTATAAAGTAACTTTTAACTTTGCTTGTTACCAGGATACAGAATACATTTTTGTTTTTATATGCTACCATATTTACCCGAATATAAGACGACCCCCCTTTCTTAAACTCAGTATTTAAAAAAATATTTAAACCAGTAATTTTGACAAATTTACTATCTGATTATATTCAATTATTGCCATTTTTGCATTCAAGTTGTAATAACAATTATTAAAATTGCTGGCATGATGAGATTGTTTCTCAGTGCATACCTTGGCCGTATGTTCTATTACTACAGTTTTTGCATTCAAATCATAATACAATTATTAAAATTGATGATGGGACAAGATTGTTTCTTGGCGCATATCTTGGACGCTGTGCGACCATGCACGGAGATCATTTTTCCTGCTGCGGGACCTAGCTCCCAGCAGCACCGAAGGGAACCCCTGATGCCAAGTCATCCACGCAGGAGCACGAGCTTTCTGGTATACCCTTCATTTCCCTCTCCTGTTTCTGTTATAGTTATTATTGTTATATGTTGTTAAATGAACCTTTATGGAAACCCAGCAACAATATTCACTCATCCACAGTAGGATAGATTGACATTTGCAGGCGCCGAAATAAATGTTTTTGCTTTCAACAAGGACTGTTCTAATTAGCTTTCGCTACACTATGCTACGTTGTAGTGCATGAAGTATCAGGTTTCTAAACCCCAGCTTTCCATTGTGATAGGATAGAATTACATCTTCAGGCATCAAAACGATTGTCGTCCACTATTATGACATACGATTGATTTACGCGAAGTTATTCTATACTACATGAATATAAGGCAACTCAAGATTTTTCAGGTGCTAAAATTTGAAAAAAACCTCATCTTATATTCGGGTATATATGTTTTTTATTTATTTTTAAATGCACTCAGCCTCTCTCCTTCCAATTAAACTATCTTTATACATGGTCAGCTAATTGGGCCCCATTTTTTGTACACGATACCTATTCACTCTTACACATTGCAATTCCACAGCCACATAGACTTAGCCATTTCTGGCCTCAAGCTCTGTAGAACAAATTGACATAGTGATTTGTAATGCCCCCTTTCAATATACAGATGGTCCTTACTTTTATGACATAATGCATTCCTAGAAACTCTTTTGTAAAATGGATTGTCATAAATCAGAACATATTTTTCCATAGATAGCATTTCAAATGGGGGGTTACATTCCTTACCACAGGCTAGAAACCTAATTTTTCACAAAATACAGTGAACTCCTGATTATCTGGCCTAATAAATGTAACAGGAAGC
The DNA here is from genome assembly GCA_036926305.1 of Uropetala carovei. NCBI lineage: Eukaryota > Metazoa > Arthropoda > Insecta > Odonata > Petaluridae > Uropetala > Uropetala carovei. Next base: position 2,676,522 of record JAXCHB010000062.1, on the reverse strand, counting down.
ACGAATGATCGAAAGACATGGATAACCCGTTTTTCTGTCATTTTAGCGAGGGATAAGATAAATGTTTATCACTATAAAAACCACATAGGTCAGTGACCTAGCACACAGCTGAAGTTGGCAAATGACTCTACTTAAAATCAAATCATAATAAAATGAATCGAAAAAATCAAGATGGTGTGTGATTTTCATGAAACTCCCGATCATAAAAAAACAATATACATATCTACAAACTTGTTTCTGCATGTAATATAATTATTTAGACATTGATGTAATGAGAATACGAAAATATTGTGGTCCTGCAGTCATGAATTTCTTTTAAAGCATTGATTGCAGTTAGAGTATTGATAAAATTTCAAGGCATAAGGAGAGAGACAGCACGGATAATTTGCAAACCGGATAATCTGCACATGGATAATCAGGAGTTCACCGTAGTATAGAAATATGGGATTCAATAAAAATATATATTTATAAAGTATAAACCATTCTAAATGCTTTAACATGTCAGAAAACAGCCTCCTAGTGCTATAAATTCATAGTACAAGATTCTTAAATGTACAGTACAGTATATACTGAACATGATATTTTTATGAAGTTTGACACAAAGCATTTTTATAAACTTTTCAAATGATTTTTTCTTACCTTGTTTTCTTATCTAAATTCTTCTTATCTAAATTGGTTTATGGAAAAAATTAAAAAGTCACTCGAGGAAGAAGGATAGTGAAGGAACACCCCCCTTTATCAGGGTCACCTCTGCTTCTGTTTTAAATGGGGCATTTTTATTTGATTAAAATATATAATAAAAACTTCATAGAATCATCAGAAACATTATATTAGATGGTATGCTAATCATCTAATTGATTAAATTTAAGAAAAATATTTTATAAACAACTCGAGGCACCACCCCTACTCGATTCACTCACCAACCCTCTTGTGCAGAACCACATAGCACAATGAGCTAACACACAACTGAAGTTGCCAATGCTACTGTGAAGAATTAATTTTGACTGATTTGATAACCTAAAACTACATGGATATGCAAGAATAGGTTACATTGTTACCTAATATAGCTCATCGGGAGCATATTTTCTTCCTTCACAAGATGATGACCCAGTGAGCAAGAATCAGAGTAAACACTCCCATACTTGTTTCAAGTTACATTGCAGCTAACATCATAACTAAAGCTTAGAAATATTCTAATATAATTAAAGGACAATTGCAAGTGGTACTCCAACTGGTAGGGGATCAGGTGGTCTAGAAGGAGGGCCTGAAAATGCAGTCACCTTGTCTGAATTTGCTCGTCATGTGCTGAGAAGGATATGCGGTCGAGAATGGGTCCTTGAGAGGTGCTTACAGAATCCAGAAGAGCTGTGCCATCCTGAGATGCTTCTGGATAGTATGCTGACACCAATGCAGGTATAATTCACTTGTAATTTCTGTGGTTTATTAATTTACTGGCTGAAGTACCTGCATGGCCCTGTTAATTCCGATACTCTTCGTGTATAACAAATTGGGGAGCTTTATCCTTATGATTGTCTCTATATCATCTATCTTGGACTTCACGAAATACTCTCAGACTTCTTTGACTTTTTTATCATAATATTTTTTTTTAAATTTATAATTACTTTAATGTTATTCTTCCTGGTTTTGTGTTTCTTTAGCTAGGAATGCATTTTAAAATATTTTAAAAATTAAGTAATCCTTAACCATACAAGATAAGAATATTTAGAGGTGAAATAAACGATAAAATTAAACAGGGTCAAGAAAGAAACAAAGGAACAAACAAAAATATTTACACTTACAGGTTTACGGGGATAACTCCTCACTGATGGTCTGGTGCCAAACGTTCATGTACTCATCCAAAAGAACTGATCCTGTCAGGAGAGCACTCGCTCACACACACACTCAAACAACTAATGGGAAACTATAAAACAGCACAGGGAACACTAGCACTCATTCACTCCCAAAAGAACTAATGCTGTCAGAACACTCATTCACATATGCACTTACACAACAAACGGGAATCTCTAAATATTCACAGGGACACTGATATGTATTTCGGGCATGACGTGCCCATCATCAGAAGGTGATGTGGAATGAAGATATGGCATGTGGTTTGGGAAATTTAAATGGTGGAGTGTTGATGTGAAAGTCATTGCATTGTTTGCATTGTAATACATTTTTCATTGAAATTCTATTCCTTTCATTTTATTTTGTGATTATTTTGTTATTGCCAAGCTGATTTATATATGATGTTATTGGTTTTCGCATTATGGTCAAAGACATACAGAGATATTCTTCTGTTTCAACTCTTGAACGTGCAACATGAAGTTGGCCATAGAAAAGTGAGGATTCTACAAGTCTTACAGGCCTCGCCCCTGCCCCCCCTCCCCCTCCTTGTTTTGATCGTGAATATTTTTATGTTTTAATAAAATAACAATTAAGTTTAGAATGCAATCTCAATTTTGTTTTAAAATTTTGAAAATTTTCCTATCTGTCTATGTCAGTGGTGCACCTTTTTCTATCAAAGGGCCACATGACACATTTTCTCCAAGTCTGCGGGCCACATTATGAAAAAAATTATATTGAATACATGAATTTAAGGAAAATCTGAATTAAAATTTATTTTATTACATTTTATGGGATTTTAAGAATTTTTATTAAACAATGATGGTTTTAAATAATATTAATAATTACAACTTAATTTTCTGCTTAAATTAAACTCTTCATTTAAATAAGAAAGCTCAGACACAAAATTAATAGAAAATAGGAGCAATCAACCTGTCTATTTTAAAGTGAATTTAATTTGCCTCAATGCAATCGTTGAGCCTGCATTGCTGTTGTTAAATGCTTAATATCTGGTGTAATGTTTGTTGTGTTCAGCCTCAAGTTTGAACACAGATTTTCATCCATCAACTGGTCCCGATATTTCAATTTGATCAATTTCATCAATGAAAAAGCCTGTTCGCATATATAAGTGCTTCCAAACAGACTTGTGCAAATAGCTGCCATCCGTCGTAGATTTTAATAGAATTATTTAGGAAGGCATTATAAAAATTTAGCAGAATTCCCTCCTTAAATTTCGACCTCCATTTATTATTACTCTGAAGATCAATGAGTTCAAGCTGTAAACTGGAGTCAGCATCTTTATATGAGGCTTAAAAAGGGTTTGCAAATGTTTTTAACAGCATTTTGTCTTGCTCAAAGTCTGTAAATCTCTCACTGAGTGGCTGCTGGATACGTTCTATATGAGTGGCCTATTTGAAACTATTCACATTGTATTTTTTAAATATTTGTTGGCAGTTAGGAAAGTGGCAGGTATTGTTCTTCAACAGTTGCTCTCGAAATAATGATAATTTAATTTGGAACTGATACAGTCATGCCTCGTTTAGCGCATGTGTTTAGCGCAATTTCGATATAGCGCAATTGGAGTCCCGTGGTATACGTTATTTATATTTTAATAAAATAAATACTGTTATGTATGGTACGTATTTCAAAATGAAAATACTGGTCACTGTGCACATTTTTGCTGGCTTTTGTTTGCTTAAAAAAATAAAGAAAAGCTGTTTTCACATAATCAGTTCCAATGACATATTTGCGGTATTTTGTTTAATACCGTATTTACTCGTTTAACCTGCAAACTCCTATTTTTGGTCCGGTTTGGAGGGAAAAAATCAATCTAAGCCAGAATAAGTTTTTTTTTAAGTCACCGATTCCCACTCCCTGAAACAACTTTCGCTCAAGTTAAGCATCTTCTCTCTTCTACGTGATGCAATTTATTGGATGATCCCTTTGTGACGATACTAGCAGAAATATCCTCACCGATAGTCCTCTTTTGTTAATCCCTTAACTGTTTTTCTTGTATTATTATGCAGCTTCGCCCCCGCTTCTGTTTTTGACGTAATATTCCTGTTCGTAGATGAACTATTTGTTCATCTATGTACAGGAACTTCCTTAGGTGGATGGGGAGTTTTTTTGCATATTGTCTCGTGAGTAAATATTGGAAGGTTATGAACATACGAGTCCAAACACTCGAGATGTAGATTTCCGTCTTCCTTTCGAACGATGAAATCTTTCATTCACAAAAAAATTTCACCACTCCAAATTCCTTGAAGTGAGGGAAAAGGACCAAACTTGAACCTACTGATTTTCAAGCCAGCAAACCCTCAGTAGTCATTGAACTATAGTTATCAGTTAGTCGGCGTGTTCTTTCTGTCTACTTTTTTGAGTTTTTGCCTGCAGCGCGGGCATAACTTACACGTTTGCTTGGTCGCATAAATACGCATATACTTCGTAGAATTCGACGTCTTTTACGAATATAAACGTAGACGCAAGCATATTGCAGAGAATTTACTATCGATACAATTTATACAACCTGTTGAGAAATACTCATTTAGGAAAACATGTGCACGGGGTACACAAGTAAATACGGTATCTATGGCATTTTAACAGTAAATATGGGGAAATAATTTCAGTAAATCATGGCGATTGTGGCAGAAAGGAGAAAATTGAGTAAAGGCAATCAATGTGTAGAAAATAAGCCTAAATTATCAAGGAAAACATAAATCTTGAGGAAAAAGGGATTCAGTGTTTTGAACAAGGTGAGCGTCAGAGCAATATTGCATGTAAGTTTAACTTCACAGCTTCTACAATTCATACAATTTTGTTAAATAAAGACAAAATAAAAAGTTCCATTGAATCAGCCAGTGCAGTAACTGCGAAGAAACTCATACGATCACTTATTGTTAGTAATATGCTTGAAAAAATGGAGAAACTGCTAGTGTTGTGGATTGATTCTAAGCGTTCTAATGAACACGTGCCTATTAGTCAAGCAATCATTTGCAGTAAAGTACTTTCCCTGTTTGAATGTGTAAAGCAAGAAGAGGGTGGAGATTCTTCAGAAACATTTCATGCCAGTTCCGGTTGGTTTCAAAAGTTTAAACGCCGCGCAAATATACATAGCGTTCATTTTACAGGTGAATCAGCAAGCACTGATAAAGATGCAGCTATAAAGTTTCCTGACGAATTTCAAGCAATTATTGAAAATGGTGAATACCCTCACACATACATACAATAAGTAATTTACCCATAGATTTGAGTGCTGCAGTGACGAAAATGATAACGCGCAGAACGTAGCGATCTATGCATAAATGCGAGCACCGATGCGAAAGATTGAAAATTGTATTAATATTGATTTTTAATGATAATTAATATTAAATAAATACATAAATAAAGTAACTAGCAAACCTTGCAATTTCGCGAACTGATCACTACTAAGTACATGTTATAATTGGTTTGTTTACCGCAAAGACCGTTCGGAACGTATCCTTTGCACTAAATGAGGCAGGACTGTACATTGTTAGCAAGTTCAAATATCAGGTGGTTTTTACACTACAATCTCAGATTCAATTCATTTAAATGTGCAATAATATCAGTCAAAAATGCCAAGTGACATACCCATGTTGGATGTTTGAGATGATTTGCTGCTTGTCTTTTTTCTGTCAGAAACATTTTTATTTTACAAAACCTTGCCTCTGCTAAGCCACCGGACTTCAGAATAGTACAGAACATCGCCATATTCAACTTCAATTTCCTCAAGAAAAGCTTTGAATTGTCTGTGGTTTAGCACATGAGATCTGATGAAGTTGACTGCATTTAAAACATCACTCATAACTTTACTAAATCCTAGATCCTTCCCAATTAGGTTTTTCTTATGAATTATGCAGTGATATTTTATCAACTCATTTTTTATGGAAAGGGACAGTTTGGTACGACCGATTCGGCATGACTGGTTCGGCAACAGGACCATTTGGAGATGGGATTATTCGGCACCGGACAGTTCAACGCCAGCCATGTTCCGCACGGCACAATTCCAATATATTTTGGAGGGAATGGCATCATGATAATATTAATATTGCAACTATTAAGTTATTGAATCTGTTACGTAGAAATAAAAATGACAATATTTAAAGGAAAATAGATTTAAATTAACTTTCCTGCGAAAAAGTACGATAAAAATTATATGACAAAAAATCACCAGATGATATGCATAATGATTTGCACAATTAATGAATTATATTAATGTTAATTTAATACAAATGTTCCTGTTAAGTTAAATTAGCTGACTTGATTTCATCAAACCAATACTGTTTAAATAAAAATGATTAGATTTTTAAAGAATTTAAATCTATTTTCCTTTAAATATTGTCATTTTTATTTCTACATAATAGATTCAGTAACTTAATAGTTGCAATATTAATATTATCGTGATACCATTCCCTCCAAAAATATATTGGACCGAACTGTCCTAAACCTCATTTTTGAGCCCCAACTTTTGGACATGTTTGGACAGAAGAGATACCATCCCATTTTGAGCACCTGTCATAGAAGGTGCACCATCATTAACTATCCCCACAAGTTTATTTAAGTCCATATTATACTTGTGAAGACTTTAAGCAATCCCTCAAGCAAATCAGATCCTTTGGTCTGATCTTTCAACAGATAGAGCTCTTCGAGTTCTTCATACACTTCTAAATCTGGTGTTACACCACATGTGATTATACACATTTACAAGGTTGATGTGACATCTGTCGATTCATCTACTGCCAGTGAAAAGTAAATGCACTTATTGAATAGCTCCAAAAATTTGGTTTCAACATCACAGTAAATACCTTTCAGTCGCCGTTGCACAGTCATCCGATTTAAGCTGATGGCTTCAACCTTCTTAATGCAATTTGTGCAGCATAGCTTTTGTGACACAATACTTCAACATTTTTTCACAAAATCACCATCAGTAAAAAGTCTCAAAAGATTTAGCAAACAATTGAGATATATCAAAGCTAACTTCAACAATCTGCTCTGAAGTATCCTAACACTTTTTGAAAACATTTTGTTGTGCTCTCAGTGACTGAATCAGGGAAAAAACCTTTTGTTTTCTAAATTCTCCAGAAAACTTTTCACTGAATTCTGGGTGCGTTGTTTCATAATGCTGTTTTAAGTTGTACTCTTTTGTTACGCTTACAATTTGGTTACAAATTTAACAAACAATTTTATCTTTTTGCACCACAAAAGAATACAGTGGAACCCCCATTTAACGTTTACGTCGGGGACAAGTTTTTTGTACCTTAAATCAAGTAATACATTAAATGGGGATTATCTAAAATTGAAAGACTAAATGGCAGTTCATTAATGTCAAATATGTTTTATTAGTTAAAACACAAATATTAAGTGTATAGATTAATTATCAATTTTTTCATTCGTAAAATTTCACAGAACGAAGATGGTTGAGAATAATACCAACTGCAAGTCCTCCGGCGAAGGTTATTCTTCTAGCTTATGGTTTTTTTGTGAAATTAGTGGTCATTGGCTGTGACCCTCATTGCACCTCCTAGCAGTGAATTTGCGATCTTTAATTTCTCCGAGACAAACTTTCTTAAAACTTTTAAGTAAATAAAGACACTTAATTGAAGTGCTCCTATATAGGAGGAATCAACCAAGCATGCAGGTAATTTCAGTTTTTTAAGTTCGCATGCTATAACGAATACATGATATAATTGGGCTCGCATGGGTTATATAAGATAATACAGTAAAACCCCGTTATGACGCGGGTTTCGGGAGACAGAATGTACACCCGCATTATCGGCAACCTGTGGTATTTTGGGAAATAATTTTTAAAAACGTGAAAGTATATGCGTTATAACAAATTTAATTGCAAAATACTATAAAAACTGATATCGTATTTTGATTTAAATGCATACCTTACTTTAATCTGTGTTTTTAAAATACTCCAATATTTTCTTTTGGCGCGACAACTGATGGCGTTTCTTCGTCACATACGTCTTAATATTTTGCAAAAGTAAAAGATGAAGATGATCACAATCACTCTGTCTCTCCATCCAATTCATCACTTTACTGATGTTATCCGATACTTTGCTTATTTAATGGGTATCAACCTCACACATCTCTTCATTCTTGCAGTCATCTTCCGATAATTTTTCTGCTCTTCTGCGGTTCTGGACTTCAGCTACAATTTCTTATCATTCTTATAGACAGCAATGGGAGTTGAGCATCGCGGTAAAATTTGAACCAAGTTGTTTACGAAGAAAATAAAACACGGTAAAATTTGAACCAAGTTGTTTACGGAGGAAATAAATCGCGGTAAAATTTGAACCAAGTTGTTTACGAAGAAAATAAATCGCGGTAAAATTTGAACCAAGTTGTTTACGAAGAAAATAAATCGCGGTAAAATTTGAACCAAGTTGTTTACGAAGAAAATAAATGGAATCATTTTGGGGGACATGACTAGACCCGCGGTATATCCGAATCCGCGGTATAGTGAGGCGCGTTATACAGGAGTTTTACTGTATTTATGAGTTTCGAATAATTATCCCTCAGTGAAGCAGTGTGGTGCGCGTTGGCAGACGTTTCGACGCCTGTTATCGGCTGACCGTGCATAAAATGACAACGCTAACAGTTCCAACATCCTTTTAATCTCATTTGTTACATTTCGGCCCTTTATGTGAATTTGATTGCGTGTCTTGTGTGGTGTAGGGAAATGCTACAGTGACTGACGAGTAAGAACATACATCCAAAGTTTTAATAACATCACCGCCTCGATGTAATATTAACATTGTTGTGAATAAGACTTCCCTTTTGTTGGGGGATTGTCTTCCTTTTGGGTTAAAAAGGTAAATATGACTGTGGTAAATGCAGGTGGCCCAACTAGCTAACGCGTCATGTTAGTGATCGAGCGCCTGCGAACTGAAACAAAAAAATCCGTGTTCACGTGATGACGTCATGGCAACTTCCATGAAGTACGTAACAGATTAGGACATTTAAGGTGGATTGACAAAACAGCACGACTAAATATTAATTCTTTTGAGTTTATTTAATGTAGTAACAATGCCATTGATGGTTAGATTGAATTAATATATTACATCTCCAACAAATGAAATATTCTCGAGTCACGGTGTAAACGTACCTGAAATCGAGGCGATGCCCGCAAGGGACCAGAATTTAGTCCCTTAATTGCGAGCAATTCACTAAATCGAGGAACATTAAATCAGGTGATACAATACATTATTTATATGGAGCTTTGGTCGGGGCCGCAAAAAAACCGCCTTAAATGGGGATAAACCTTAAATGGGAGAACCTTAAATTGGGATTCCACTGTATCTTCCAGTCCAATATTCTTGGAACACTTTTTTCTTCTTCTAGGGTTCATATCTTCATTTTCCATCTACTAGTCATTTTAACGAAGTCAGTTGGGGCAACTGCAAAATATAAAATTAAATGAATATAAAATACGGACCATATTCATAAGCAAAAATAGAAGAAAAAGAAAGAAAGTAAACCATAAAGCACAAATTCAGGTTTCTGTTATAAATTACATTTGTCATGGAATGCGGGGCTCGAGAAGAGGGAAGACTGTCTTCATGTTTGGCATTTGTATACGAGGGCTGTTCAAAAATATCCAGGACTGAAATTTTTGTAGGAAAACTAAAGTGCTTACAAGTTAGTCAAAGTTATATCTTCCAAAGTATGATCCTGCAGATTGTATGCAGCAATTCCAGTGATCCCTCCACTTTTCAATGCATGTCTGGTAGACGTTTTTTTGGAATGACCTGCAGCTGCCATGTCGTATTTTGTTTTATCTCTGCGATGTCTTGAAATCATTTTCCCTTCTGGGTGCTTTTCAGCCTGGGTAAGAGAAAGAAGTCCCAGGGTGCCAAATCTGGTGAATAAGGTGAGTGGGGAACCACGAGGATTCCATGCTAGACCAGGAATTCCCTGAGGCATAGGGTCACGTTGAAGCAATACCAATTGGGTATGGGACATAGATTACAATTTACACGAAAATAACTTTTGAGTAATAGTTAACAATTTATTAACCACACAAAAACAAAATAAAATAACAACTTATAATTCACCAGAATGACTGTGTGGTTTTTGCACTGTGGACTTCACTAGAAAGTTCAGGCGAGGTTAGCTCAGCCGATATCAAAGCTACCTGATGAGGTTTAGCTGCTATGGTTGGGCAGAGAATGAGACAGACAGAGTTCCAGGGGTAGAGGGGAGGGTTTCACAGGTCACTCTGGAATTTTCAGGTGGTGAGTCGCGATTGGTGAATATTTAAACAGGAGTTTCTGGATTTGCAGTCCTTGACTTGCAGTTCATTGAACTGGAGGGAGGACACACTTTTTGGCGTATATATTTAGACGTCCAGAAAAGTCAGCGGCATCCAGGGGAGGGGCGATTTGTTCGGCCTTGGTCTCTCTCGCCGGCCTTTGTCGATCGACACACCTTGGGATTCTGGACTAAGTCCCTCGGGATTTGGAACAAAGTCCCGAGGGCAGGGAAAAATGCCACAGCGTGTCATGGCATATTGTTGTGGTGCAGAAGCCAAATGCCTGACAACCATTTGTGAGGCCGTGTCGGACAAACTGCATCTCAAAGGCATTGAAGAATGGTTATGTAGACAGTCTGATTCATGGTCTGGCCTTGGGGAAGAATTTCGTGATGCAGTCTCGTTGGTTAATGCCGTTGATGGTCTGCCTGTGTGTGAATTATCATCAATGAAAATCTGGCCATTTTTAAAACTAGAATACCACTCAAATGTCTTGGACTGACTTAATGCTGTTGCTCCAAATGCTTTTTGTAACATTTCATGCGTTTCTGTGACCTTCATACCAAGTTTCCAACAGAACTTGATGCAAACACGTTGCTCCTTCAAAACATCCATTTCACAATATGACGGAGGGAAAAACATGCTTGCACTGTAGATCAACTCATTCACAACTGAGTCTAGCTGCTACACCCTCCTCTGCTGTGTGGCATTAGGAGATGTTGCCAAATATGCTATATTGTTGCCACTTTGGTACTACTGGTAGTTTCTCCACAAAAAATTCAGTCCCGGATATTTTTGAACAGCCTTGTACATACCAAAGCAGTGGGAAGGGTAAAGAAACTCTCATGAGAGGTTATAAGTCTCAAAACCTTATTTTTTCCTCTGAGACGTGCTTCCAACACTCAGCAGAAAAATGAAGCAAGAAATTAGTTTCAGGAATTTCTTTGGGCTACCTAAATTGAAAGGTTGAGAGTTTTTTGTACATTCCTCAACTTTATATGTAAACATGAACCTGCATACCAAACTTCAGCTCAGTAACTATTATAGTTATGAGTGAGAGTTTTGAACCTGGTCTAGAGATTCTGATTTTTGTCTCGTTTTTATTTTCTGTGACTCGAGACATACTTTCTGAAAATTCCCAGAACTCGAGAAATTTAGTGAGTTTTCAAATTCAATCAAACAGGAAATATAATTTAAGAGATTTATTAAAAATTTAGTCAAAAAAACTACTATATAAATACACAAAATTAAAAGTTATAAATTATAACATATTATTTTATTTGTCTGACATACCTCAATATTACTACAAAAAATTAAGTCCTCGTAAGGCCGTTAATGACCACTGTGGTTGCAGACTTGCAGAACGCAGACACAAGTGGCGAGTCGCTACTTGCGCTCACAATTCTTTACTGAGTTGCTGATCAGTCCAGGAGAATCATAATGGTATTTCCCTTACATCCCAAATCATAAGGATAGCCAGCATGCGGCTTTTGTAGAATAATATTACAGATGATTTGGAGCCTAATGCAGAAAGGTTAGCCATCTCTGTCATAGAGGGGTTTCCCCAGATTCCAGTATTCCACATTTCCCCCATTCTTGAGTAGGAATTGACATCAGTTGTTTGTTTCCACAATATGTTTATAAAACTCAAGAGTATCCTCACCTCTGAGGGTGGAAACAGAAAATTCTCAAGAGAGAGGCGAAAGATATGCAAATTGCAATGACCACGATTTGGGTATCTCTCGCTCTGCAAAATTTGTTTTCCTTTCTCAGGAAGAACTAATCTGCAGCGTAAATTTGAGAAAGTGTACCGAATAGGTCAGAGAGTGCATCTTGGAATGGAAGACTGTGACTTCCAAACAAAGATTTGATCGCCAGTACAGATACAGGCTGGGCAGAAAGTAATTGAATATATTTATACCTGTTTATCTCGCAAGCGAAACCTACAACACGTTTGTATCTTTATTTCTCTCAAATAAAACCTACAAGGAGACTCACTTAACACTTGCATAATTTATCGATTCAAACGGTAATTGGGAGAACTGCCGACAATCTGTTGAGCTTACCTCGCTTACTGACTAGAGCTGGCTCTGATTATAAGGCACAGGGGTTATGTTATCTCTGCAGTGCAGCTTGTATGAATCATACCGGCTTGAGGCCCACTTTGGGATTTAAATACAAAAAAAATCAAATTTTAAAGAAGTCTCAAGTGAAAATTTCCCATGACTCAAGACAAGATATCCCCCACCCTCTTCCCTAGAGCATAACATAATTTATGGATGATCCCATACAAATTGGGTTAGTTCCCCAAACTATAAAAAAACCTGTCATATTTTTTTTTAATTTAGAAGTTTACGTAAGTGACTGTGGGGCACACAAAACGCAGTGGCGGGCCATGGGTTGCGCACCACTGGTCTATGTAAAGGTTTCAAAACTAAAACTTCTCAGGAATAAGTGGCAACAATGTGGAGATGTAGAATCAAAGCTTCATCTTTCCCTCTTTTATAACTTTGGAGATGTATAAAGAAAATTAATTAAAACATATCTTAATTGTAAGGTAATCTTTACGTTGAAGTTCATTCCTTCAGTTCTACGTAGATTGTTTTTGTTGACAACAATTGATAAATTTGTGTAAGAAGTTTTCTGAATTCAAAATAAATTACTACTTTCGACTTTTTCTCACACTTTTCAGGTATAAGTGGCGTTAATGTGAAAATGTACATTCAGAATTTCTGCTTTCCATCTTTTCCACCCTGAGAGATGTTAATAAAATTAAAATAGTCCCTCTCTGACATTGTATATTTTTCAAAAATCAAATCTAAATAAAACGAAATGGCAGCAGCACAGAAATCTGCACTCTTTAAGTTTCAGCCCTCTATCATTTACAGTTTCTTCACAATTTCAATTTAAACAAGTGCACAGACAGATAGTAAAACTATAAGTACATTTTTATACACTAGAAATGAAGTTTGAAATGATAAAAATCTGCAGAATACACTCTTTTACATAGATAATCAAACTCGAAGAAGCATTAGAGCTGCATTGAAGTGGCTGATGTTTGTGTGGCATTAGGATTAATGAGGGCCATAATTGGCAAAATAGACTTTATCTAGAACTGGTTTGCACAAAGTGTGGCCCTCCGTTGATGTTTGTGTGGCCTGCAGACAATTTTACATCATAAGGTTAATATTGTACAATGTTTAGGTTAGGTTAATTTGTTGAATCATAAAGTGAAAATTATAAGAAAGTGCAAAATGCTAAGGTTAACCAAACACGCTACTTTTAGCACATTTGTACACCTGAAAATTTTGCTCCCTTTGTGCTTCTTTCAAAAGAGTTGTACACCTTTTCAAACTCGCACTGCATTGTATATTTGTGTTGATTTTGCATTTGATTATTGATAAGTAAAAATGCTTTAACTTGTTATCTAAAGTTTTATTCTTGTTTAATTTATATTATTCAGCTTTTAATTAAGTGCTGCCCTCGGATAAATATAAACTACCAAATGTGGCCTGCGGGTGTAAAACGTTTGTGCACCCCTGCTCTAGAAGATTGGTTGCTTGTTTTATTATTAAAAGCAGTGATTTATAAACTGCATTCTATTGTATCTCAATAACTAAGAAAAAATCTTGTGTTTTTTCCAGAAAAATAAAGTATTTATATAAAATCTCTAACGATTTAGTTGAGAGAAAAATTAGCATTTGGGCCACGTGTCCTATGGGCCGCCAGTTTGACATGCCTGATGTAACCCATAATTAACTTTTACAAAAAAGGAATGCTCATTTATAAGCTTAATTTATTATTCTGCTTGAACTTGTACAGAAGTAGCAAGCATTCTGCATTTATGACTGCATATTATTCCACATTTATCATTCTCTTAAGTGTGTTCTCACTTCAAATGTGAATATCCATGTAGTGTTATGGATTTGTTTAATGTTTATTAACGTCTATTCCTCAATGTAGGCTCAAAGATTGCTCCGTATGATTTGTCATCCTGAGACAGCTGAGGCTGGTGAAGATCCACCTGATCAGAGACGTATTGTTTCTAGCATTTTGGAGGCAAGTATAGGTCTTTTGTGTGAATTTTCTCGTTTGATATTATTAATACAGTGGTTCCCAGCATTAGCAGCTCCCCCTTCCCTTGAAACAAAGTTGTAAATTTTTAACATGTTTGTGGACAGTCGATGATTGCCATATGATTCTAGAAATGCATATGCATATTTATATTCTCCATCAGATTTTGAAACTTGTATAAAGACTCATATATGTTAATGCTTTACGAGTAATTATCAGTAACTAGCATAAGTGCCCGTTGAATTTCAGTGGGTTTAATGAATCTAAATTTTCGTCAGTGCAACATGTAAAAATCGCAAGAATAAAATTGTGCACTGTTTTAACCATCGAATATTTCTATATTATAAGTCTGTTTTCATTAATTAACTAAAATCTCACAGAAATTCCTTGTGAATAAAATAGTACCTTTCTTTCTACTAAAATAGCCATTGTTATCAGTTTTAAATTGATTATAGCATTAGGATTTCAATTTCATTAAATAAGCAGAATTCCGGTTCCAAAAAATTGGTTCAATCTTCAATTGCCTATGATAATACTTTAAATAGATTTTGGAATATAATGTATGTACCTCAATATCGTTTATCGTCTGCTCAGCACTCTTGCATTCTCATTTTCCAAAACAACCACTTTCACCAGTTTTAAATGGATTTCAAACTTAGAAGAGAACTTGATTCAATTCAGTTAAAATAACCACATAACAAACTTCTTATTCCAAAGAAAATTCTTTTATAATATGCAATGTTAACCTAGAATTCATTCATTCTGAAAAGTGAATAAAAGTACCATGTAGGTACATATATTTCTTTCAACTAAAATAGCCACTCTTAACAGATTTTAATGGATTAATGAATTAGCATTTCAATTTCATGAAATAAGCAGAATTCCGGTAGCAAAAAAATTTGTTCAATCTTCAATCACCTCTGATAATACTTTAAATATATTTTGGAATAAAATGTACCTTAATATCGTTTATCGTCCGCTCGCCACTCTGGACTTCTCAGTTTTCGAAACAACAACTTTCAATAGTTTTAAATTGATTTTTGCTTTGAAATGGTACTTTCCTGTTAACGGGAATACCTCAAAAAATAAACACGTATTGTTGTGATATGTTGTGATATTTTTTTTGTTAACAATGCGTAACAAATCTCGTTAAGATATTTACGTTGATCCCTTAATGATGAATTTGTGGAGCTTGCCGAGGAGTGAAGAAGAAGCTGTATCTTTGCTTCAAGACCATGATATTTTATCTAAAGGGCAAATGTGCAAGAAGGATCAAATTATGAAACTTTACTTCTGAGACAGAATATTTTGGAAATGCAACGCGAAAGCCTGTCAGCAGAAGGATTCATGTGGCGACAACATAACAAAGAAATCGACATATTTCCAGCTACTTTAAATGCCATAAAGACATATTGGCCCCCTAGTAACATAAATTTATATTGTATTAGTAATTATGTTGCTTTTATTAATAAATAAGTTTCAAAAAAGTGTGATTTTTAAGTAATTCCCCCGTTGTTACGCATTGTTAACAAACAAATACGTCGCAACATGTCACAACAATACGTGTTTATTTTTTGAGGTATTCCTGTTAACAGGAAAGTACCCAAAATACTTGAGTCAATTCAGTACAACTTCCACTTTACATATTGTAAATTCCAAAGTAACTCCTTTTATAATAGGCAATGCTAGCTTAAAATTAATTCATTCTGTAAAGTGAATAAATAAAGTTCTTTCTTTAAACTATAATAGCCACTGTTATTAGATTTAAATGGATTATAAGCCTTAGAACTTACTCTGTATTAAATAAGCACCAAAATTCCTTTTATAAAAACAAATCAATTCATTAAAAGATCCACTGTTGTTTCTTCGAAAATTGCCTGTTAACAGTTTTAAATGTCCTTTTAATTTTAATTGAATTTTAATTTATATTCGTTTCCAAACTTCGGCCATTGTTATGAAATTAATTCGAGGAATAACAATATAAATTCGTAAGCACATATGGTTTACAAAGAACTTCATTTAAGAATGCTTTTTATTTCCAATTTTTCTAAAATGACACTGTTCATACTTAAAATTTTTTATATTTACCTTAATATACTTATTTTCCACAAAACACGCCAATCTCTCCCCTTCCTTCCTCTCTCTCTCTCTCTATTGAAGCTAACAATGATAATGGTCGACATAGCAACATCACGTTAAAATGGCGAGATTTCCACAAAATATGCAAATTAAACATTTAACATGGAATATTTCGAACTGTGGGCGAAAAAAGACAAACGGAATAAGAAACTTTATAACTTTTTCTTCAAAATGGTTCAAATCCGAAGGTCGTCTGTTAATTTCTTCTAATTTTAATTTCCAAATGAATAAAAGCTTGCAAGTCGAAAAATCGCATTTTACATGTACAGTAATGGGAAATGGAAATGCCTCTCTTGTAGACGAACCAAGGAATTTTTTCACGATTCAAATTTGTCATTCTCTGAAGAAGTGTTAATCAAGCATCCCTACCAAATTTCGAGTTTCTATCATTGTTATTTCTTGAGCTATTAGCGTTTGCATAGCGTGACCAACCAACCAACAGACGATGGCTATTATTATATAAAATTATAAGGCATGACTACTATCGCTGTCTTGCCCCTAAACAGTCAGACATGACGACGGCTATAGCCATCTTGTCCACGAATGTGTTAAGTAAGGGTATCAAAATGTTTGGATGCATTAATTCATGTGTTTATTATTAGAGGAGAGATTATCTGCCTTAATGAAATAGCAACATTCCCAAATCATAGATCTATTTTTTGTAAAGGGTTTTTTGCGGCACCATTAACAATCATCTGCAGCACCCCTGCAGGCAGCAGAATTAGTTTGGGAAACACTGTATTGATTACGTGATTATTGCTTAGGCTTTTATGATATTTTTTTCTTTTTATCTCATGTTCAGAACCTGGATCAGTGGACACTTAGAATGTCATGGTTGGATCTTCAGTTGATGTTCCGCCAGTTTTCCAGCAATTCGGCTGAGCTCAGTCAATGGCTTGACATAGTTGCTAAGGCTGCGATTGATGTTTTTCAGGTCAGTAAAAACATTATATTTAGTCAATATGCATGTTATCTTAACATTTTATTTTATTTTGATAAATGCACAGCAAAAAATTCCTTTTACAAAAATGCAAACATTAAAACAGGAGGTATCATATTTTATATATAATATTGTCATGAGAAATAAGTATTAGAAAATATAAAAGAAACAGTACAAAACATTACTAATATTTTAATATTAAAATTTACAGCAAAATAAAGTACGAATTTCAGTAGAATTAAATCAATTATTTCTTATTATTTTTATTTCTTTGTTTATTTTTTTAACCTTTCAGAGTAATTAAAGAAAGAATTAAATTTTTAATAAAATAAATTAACAAAATGAACTGTGAAAAATTAAACTACAATTCCCAAATAAAGCAGACAAACTGATTATACAAGCATTACAAAGAACAGCAATGTATAAAAAATGTCATAATTATCATTTATCGTCATGCACAAGGAAATGATATTTAAGAAAAATGTGATGGGTCCAGCACATCACTTTCTCATCTCATCAACACTCAACCCATTGTATCCAGACAATCTGTGTAACATAGTCTATCCTAAAAATCAACATTTAAAAAATATTCCATTTTCTAGCAGCTTTTTCAAGTTATCCCACATTTAGTTTACTCTATCTCCCTTCCCTGCCCATTCAGAGAAGTCTTTTATAAGAAAGTTTTGAAATCCTTCACCATCTGCTCTGTGGTACAGTTTATTATACTCCTTTCTTTTCTTTCTCAATGTGATGTCCAATTTTACTACCATCAATAACTTTTACTTCTAAGATCAGGTCGAGTGGCTAGATAAATATCGAGCAGGTTCTCTGAAAGAGGATCCTACTACCTGCATGAACATCCCTATTCTAATAAGGGCATAAACCCTTTCAATACTGGAGAATCTGCACATTGTCTGATCCTAAAAGTTTGGAGAAATTTAACCTGGCCAACATATTTTGGAATACAAAATATTTACCGTAATTTTCCGATTATAATACGCAACCTATATACTGTATTTGCACAAATCTAAGACGATGTTTTTTTCCCTTCTGGGGCTTCCGAAAATAAGGGGGTCATCTTATTTTGTAAACAAAATTATTTGACTTCAATGGCATTGCATAATCTAGATATCCGCGTTCACCAATATGTACATAGTGAAATGCCTTGCAAAGCAAAAGTTTCATTAACATTATCTAAACTCACGATATTATCGTATGACTGGTTACAATTTACCTAATTCGGCTTTAAAATGGAGCATCCAATCCGGTTGCGACGTATTTACTTAGTTCCGCCAATGATTCATTCACCGGGGCATTGTACCAATGCCCCGGGGCCTGCACGGGGTTAGCTGACACTTGATACCTTTCGTGAGGGTGCGGTGTCAGCTGTCTTCCCGCCACCGGTATAAATCGCAACAGTGTCAGCGTATCGGTTTTGAAGCAACGATATGAATGCGTCCCAGTTTTCCGTGCACCTTTTTTCCCAAAACGCCTGTGAAAAAAAGGGGGTGCGCGTCCTACACGAATTCTTTTATTTTCCGCGCACCTTTTTTCCTAAAATGTTGTGTCTGTAAACAAATATACGTTAAGCTAGCACCCATGTCGCATCTACTATTCTATTTCCAAATTTTGGTGTATTTAGTCATTTTCATTCATTGTATAAAAATTTTTAATGAGTTTTAAGTTTATTAATGGGTGCTCCCCAAACTCGACAAAGTCTTCTGCTGCAATCGTCACGCGCGACCAGTTTGGGTTGGTGGGGGTTTTGTGCTCACGGCAGACGACGCCTACCATGTTCAGATATGGCATGCTTCCTTTATTCTCTGATACGTCTATGAAAGTCATGGCCACCGTGGTGATAATTGAATGATCACCGATCATAATTTTAGTTTGCCAAAAAAATGACGACTGCTACGGTAGCGATCAGTGGAAAATTACATACAGCAGAATGATCGGTGATCGCTCCCGGAGCGATTTCTGCCGAACGTGACCAATATGATGACAAAAACAGTTGTTTAACAAAAGAGGACTATCGAGGAGATTTCTGCTAGTACCGATATAAAGAGATCACCCAATAAATTCATCACGTAGGAGTATGAAGATGCTTAACTTGAGCATAGCATTTTTGAGAAATAGGAATTTGTGATTTAAAAAACCCCTTTTCGGCTCAGATTTTTTCCCCTATAGCCGGCCCAAAAACCGGGGTGCGAGGGATACACGGGGGCGCAGCTTACACGAGCAAATACGGTATAATGAATTTTTAAGTAAGTATTATATTTTTTACTTACTATCATTGATTGCTATTCAGAATTAATTTATTTTCCTTTGAGGAGTCCTAAAAAAAGGGGGGTCGTCTTACAAGGGGAGTGTCAGGTTAACGGGAAAGGGATTTGTCTGAAAATTTGTGAGCTGGTAGAGCTAGACTTGGGAATCACAATTTACCCCCCTTTTGGGTGTAAACGGTCAATAGTTTAAACAATATATGGATTTGTTTATTTAGACACCATTTAAGTACCTTGTTAGTTTCGCTTGTTCGCTAAGCACGTTTGGTCGTGAGGTTATAATTGGCACTACGAAGTCCCTGGTTCGAATCCGGGTGACTTCTTTTTTTTTGCGTTTATGTTATATTTATTTTTAAATATTGTTTTCAATTTGTATTTTGTCATATATTCTTTGTTTTTTTACTTTTAACGGTTGTGTTATTTTTTTCAATTTTGTTCGTATATTCTTTATTAGAGTTACTATAATGTTTTAAAAGTTTTTCTTATTTTTTAAAATGCCTTTCTCGTCTTCTATTACTTTCTTAAAAGAGACTAATTTATCATTTAACTCATTATTATTATTATTGTTATTATTATTATTATTATGCGTTAAATTGTCAATATCATTGTGATATGATAAAACAAAGAATTAAAACTGACGTCAGAGATGGCTAGGAAAATCGAGGGGCCTGGTGCAAAGTGTGTGCACGGGGCATCTTACGCATCAAAAATTTTTAGTAGTAAATTATACTAACTAAAGCAATCTCTTTCACTATGACACATCCATATTTTTTCATAAATGTGTGTACTTTATAATTACGATAATTATTTCTTAGAGAGAGTAGGACCTCTTTACTCGCGTAGATTAAAGTTAATATCATATATAATCAAATTCGATTTAACTTAACGTGCTTGTTATGGCCAGTATGCATATACATCTTTCTTATCTTTATCTGCGCAATTAATTTTTTAAATACTGCGATAAATATGTACCCTCATATAACATGCACTCCGCTTTTCAGCCCCAAAATATCGGGAAAAAGGTGCGAGTTGTGCGTGGGTATTTACGGTATTCTTAATTTTGTTTTGAAAAACAATATTTAAAGGAATGTTATCAAAATGCATTGAAATGTACGATTTATTTGTAAAAACATGTTCCAAAATATAAATTATTTCCGTACTGAAAAAAGTTGTATGATTTATAATCATATATAATATGCACCCTAACTTTTTTTCAACTATTTCAAGAAAAATATTCGTATTATAATCAGAAAATTAAGGTATAATTTCCTTTCCAGAGATGTTTATTAGAAGAATGAAATGATTTGAATAATATTAAACAGCCATTAATTCAGTGATATTGCAGCATGATATCCAGATTTTTCACACAGGGTTACCTCAAATTGTTTACAACCAAAATCGGATACTTCAATGTCTGATTCACCTTCTATAACCTGAAAAGTTCCTGACAAAACTTCATCCTCAAATTTTAAACCAAGGAATTCTTCACCAGAATAACTTTCAATTTCATAATCAGAAGATGAGGAATTGCCTTCACCCATTTCAGCGTTATTTTTCTTTTGAAAAAAATTGTGAATTTCAGTAGAAAACCCGGAAAATTACTTTCAAACACAAACGTGAAAAAAGCCATCTAACACACTATTACTCATGGATATGGAAGACTTCGTCTTTCTGGTGAAAAAAATCGGCAAATCAGAGTTCTCGGAGGAAAATTTGAAAGCATAGATTTTGGGTGGTTTTGGGTGCTCTGGCCGATCTCAACAGCTAAATGTCGTGCTCTTTCTGGTGCTCCAGTCTTGAGAGGGTTAATCCAGCCTTGAACTTCATCCCCCACTGTTGTCTTTCCTCCCAGTCCACATTTGGTAGATTCAAGTCCCCAGAAAAAAGTAAAAACTTTTGGCCAATTTTTTCCTGGATGAAATATGTAATTATAAGTCACACAAAAAGGAAAAGGAAATTAAGTGTGAAAATTGTTTTGTTGTAGGTTTCAGGTGGAAGTGAGAGTAGCCGTAGTGGAGAGGAAAGGTTGCAAGGAGGAAAGGGGATGGAGGTAGATTTGCCACCAGCACGTGGTGTCATAGGCTCAAGAGGCAAAGAAGAACCTGAGGCAGAGAGTAACAGGCGAGTAAGGGGTGCAGGTTCAGAGCGAAGAAGTGCCCATGCCAATGGTACATCCACCAATATACGCCGAGCCAGGTGAACTATCATTTAATATATTCATATCGCTATCTATTTTGTAGTGATGCTTGAGTCATTAATATCATTTCCTTAACCATCTTATCACATTTTTCTGTTCTTTCACTGTGCATTTGCAGTGCATTGTTGAAAAATGTCCCATAAAGCAATTTTCAATTTAATATTTTACTACAGGTATACCATATTTATTTGTGTAATACCCACACTTTTTCTCCAAGAGTTCCCATCAAAAAGGAGAGATGTGGACGTTACATGAGATTTGACCATTGATCTTTTGAGGGTAGGCCACCCGCGAAACGCCTGCTCAATTTTTCTCTCCTGGTGTGTGGTATTGAGTAGGCGTTTTTCGGTAGGTGCAATATACCATGCATTTTATTTCCCCAATTTTTGTAAAGGTATTTTTTTATAACCCGTGGAATAATATAATCATCATCATCAGGTTCTCTGTCCTTGGGCAGGTCCCTGGCACCAGCATTGTCTCCATTCCTCCCTGTTCCTTGCCATTTCCTGATAACTACCCCTTCCTTTTAGGTCATCAATCATTTTTATCCTCCTACGTCCTCTCTTCTTTCCACCTTCTACTGATCCTTCCAGCATCGTTGTCAACAAACTTCCTCCTCTTTAAAGTGTGCCCCAACCAATTACCTTTCCTCTTCTGAATTGTTTCAAGTATCCTTCTCCTCTCTTCCACCCTTCTTAATACTTTTTCATTTCTTATCTTTTCAGTCCACTTAATTTTCTCCAATCGTCTCCACACCCGCATTTCAAATGCTCTAACCTTTTCTTATCTCTCTCTGTTAATGCCCATGTTTCACATCCATAAAGTAGCACACTCCAAACATAACACTTTACAAGACGTTTCCTCAAATTTAATTCCATTTTACCACACACAATAACTTTTTTCCTATAAAACGATTCTTTTGCCATTGCTATTCTTAATCTTATTTCTTTTCCGCTCTTCCAATCCTCTGCCAGCAAACATCCTAAATATCTATGCTGTTTTACTTGCTCAATGCTTCTATCCTTCATTAACACCTTCATAGTTTCCTCATCCCCTATTCTCATTACTTTGGTTTTCTTAATGTTCATTTTCATACCATATTCCATCATCTTATTTTCTAGCTTGGTAGTCATTTCTTGAATAACCTTCGTTTCTTCTGCCAGAATGAGCATATCATCAGCAAATCTTATACAATTTATTTTTCTACCTCCAATACTAATTCCTTTATCATCATCTATTCCATTGTTAAGCATATCTTCTATATAAATATTAAACAAGGTAGGCGATAAGCAGCACCCTTGCCTCACTCCTCTTCCTAGGTCAAACCATTTGGTCTGTGCATCCTTTATCTTCAAGACTGCTTCCTGTTTCATGTATATCTCTTTAATTAATCTTCTATCTTTCCAGTCGATTCTTTTTTCTTTTAGTATTTCCATGACTTTTACCCAATCCACTCGGTCAAATGCCTTCTCCATATCTATCAAACATAGACTAATTCCTTTACGTATTTCTATATATCTCTCCCCAATCATTCAGAATATAATAAGCATGTTATTTATTAGGTATTTTTAGGCGCGTTTCGCCTACAGCGTGAGCGCCTATTATCGTCGGTCGGTCTGTCCATCCGTCTGTCCGTTCGTCCGCATGTTCGTTCTCTGCTTCTACGAAACGGATTTTTATGAAATTTGATATTAAGGACTTTCAATCAAATATAATAAGAAAATCGCAAAAATGAATCACGTACGCCAATCAGGGGTACCACTTTACTGATGAAAAAAAATTAAATTTTCATCATATCTCGTAAAGTATTGCTCATATTAAAATATTTTTCAAATAAAAGTTGTAGAACTGATAAAGTAGAGTATTTCCTTTCCTATACATTTTTATCGTAGGAGTAGCCGTTATCGATAAAATCAAACAAGAAAGTCTTATATCGAGTTGAACTTAGAAAATTTCTTGCATGGTTACTTCATTGTTGCTAACGTAAACAATCTCCAAAACAAACGTTTAATTTCCTTACGTGTGCATGTAATACTATTAAATAGGAAGAAAATGGAGTATTTATGATGAAGAAAAGGACTTTAAAACGCTATTTCCCTTACGTACAGGTATATAATTGCTTTCTAATACTCCATTGCACGAAATGCGCCCATTTGTGATACGTTGTACACTTTCCTTACTTGTTTAAATTCCTTGCCAGCTGTCAGTAGGAAGTCTAAATCATGTAAATATTCTATGTAAATAGAAGTGTCAGACAAAGTCCATTCTTATGAACAGGTGATGAAAGAGAAATAAACAACTGAATTGCATATACAGTAAAACCTCTGCCTAACGTACTCCCTGTTAACGAACACCTCCAAATAACGAGCAAATGACGTTGGTCCCGCCGAACTCCTATTTAAAAGCACGGGAAAATGCCTCCTGACAACGAACTCCTGTACAACGTAAAACTCCGAATAGAATAACGAACTGAAAAAATGGTCCCTTCCGATGATATTTACCTCTTCATAATGAAGTTTTGCCTGCAAAACAGTGTTTATTTTTCATATAAGCATGGAAAACAATTTAAAATACAGAGGCCGAATCAGGTGTTAGCTTTGAATGAGCCAATCAGAGCGTTTCTTATGTTGTCACATGATATTTCCGGCTTTAAGCATCCCTAACCACATGGCCAGTGTGTCTTAGATGGTTTTTGGTGTGAGGTGTGTAGTAAGCGTTCATGTATTTTCCTGCCATAAGGTGATCCTATTCACAAACATGAACAAGTGATTTATTCATTTATTGCTCGTTATTTAATGGTGGTTCATGACTCTTATTTTCTTCTGTTAATCTGCTGATTTTCAAGGTAAGTTTTTAGTTTATCAGTCTATGTGGCCATGCTTTCACGAAACTAGATCATGTAAAAATCGTAAATTTTTACAATACCCGGCAATATTGTAATAAATTAAAGTGCAATATTCATAAATCTCACTAGGTTTATGCAGGGTGGTCAGATTCCATTTTTTTAAATCGAGAAGCATATTCTATTTGCTTTTATATTTACCGGGTATTAATGTATACCTTGAGGCAATATTTTTGTTGATTAAATAAAAGTGTGCGCTTTGTACTTGCTGCTTTCCGTTGAAACTTATACACTTTTATGCTGTTTTCCCAAATCTAATGTCAGTTTTTAATTTATTAAGGCCATGTCTGACCGTGGAACAAAACGGCGACAATATTCTGTCGAGGAAAAATTAGAGATGTTAAAAGCAGTAGACCAGTGGATGAAGAAGGCGGAAGTGGCCCGTCAATTTGGGATTTGTCCATCAATGCTTTCGACCATTTTTGGTCAGCATTCAGATATTTTGAATGCGGCTGTGCAGGGTCCAGAGAGGAAACGTGTTCGAACCTGTGTAAATGAGGACCTTGATCGGGCAGTTTTTAACTGGCTCTCTCAGGGATGGGCTAAGTTGATCCCGATATCGGGCCTATCCTGCAGGAGCAAGCGAGGCTCGAGGCCTTGAAACTGGGAATGGACGATTTTGTTGCGTCCAATGGGTGGCTACATAAGTTTAAGAGGAGGTGGAACTTAACCACTGAAAATTTCGAGAGAGGAGGCTATGGTTATAGCCTGGAAGTTGTGGAGAGTTGGAAGGATAGGTTGCCCATTTTAATCGGGGAGGGCTACAGCCCAAAAGATATATTTAATGCCGATGAGGCAGGTTTTTTTATAACCTTCTGCCAGATTGCACATTAAATTTAAGGGGAGAGCCATGTCATGGGTGGAAAATGAGCAAGGAGCGCTCCACAGTGCTCTTTTGTGCTAATAGTGATGGATCGGAGAAGTTGCCGCTGCTTGTAATAGGCAAATTCGCTAAGCCTCGTTGCTTTAAGAATGTGAGGTGACTGCCTTGCCCATATTCAAACAGTAAAAATGGCCACATTATTCCGACAGTGGCTAGCTGGTGTAGGTGCACGCATGGAGGGACAGAATAGAAAAATAGTTCTTTTCCTTGATAAATGCACTGCACATCATTTGGAGGGAGTGACATTGCGAAATATAAAAATTATTTCCTTTTCCCCTAACTGCACCAGCAAGTTGCAGCCCCTTGATCAAGGTGTTATTTCTTGTGTGAAAAGAATTTATCGAAGGATGTTGGTGGAGTTCCTTTTGTGCAGGATGGGTGACTGTAGCGATGTTAAATCCCTACGGTGGAATTTACTGCAGGCAATGCAGCGTCTGTGCGAAGGTCTCCCCCTCTACTATAAGGAACTGTTTCCATAAGGCAGGATTTTCCCTCGATCATGTACGTCAGTGTTTTTCAACCTTTTTGCTTTGGCGACACTTTTTAAATGATCCAGCTCTCGCGACAAACCATGATATAAAAAGTCAATTTTTTGGTTAAAACAACAAAAATACTTAAAATTCATTATTTAACAATAAAACATCATAAATATAACAAAAAATATAAGAAAATGTGTTTGTTAACATCAAATTAGTACAAATATGACCGAGGTCATTTCAGAGTATGTACAACGAAATCTATATATGTATGTATAAATAAAATTCATTATTTAACAAAATAAACAAAAAGAAATAAAAATCTGTCTAATAACAATTTTTAAAAAATTAATGTAAAATTTGAGCCTTTTATTCTAAATTTTCGCGACACACCTGGACCTCGTCCATGACACACTAGTGTGTCGCGGCGCAACGGTTGAGAAACACTGGTGTAGGTGATGATGTGATGGACAATGATAATCATTTTTGGGTGAGTTTAATGGAGAGCATGGATCTTAAAACTTCCTTTGAGGAATATGTCAAAGTCGACTAAGATTTAATAATGTGCGCAATAACGAATCTCCTATGGCTCCTGGAGGGGCAGAAATGGCCTCTGCAGATGTGTAAGAGGAGGAGGAGGATGTAGAAGTAGCACAACCAAAATCTGCCGCCGTGATTTCATCATTGTACGTTATAGAAAAATACATTTTGTGTTCTGAGGGGTGTGGTAACTCCATAAATTCATTTAGGGAAGTAGAGACAGCAATAGTTCGTGAGATAAGAAAAAATGCAAAACAAAAGACTTGATTGTCTTACTTTAAAAATGTTAATAATAAAAAATAAAATTTATTTTAAAAAGATTTCACGTTTCCAATTTTTCTTTACCTGGTCCAGTCAACAAGTCGCTAATTTTAATTATGTGCTCGATAGAATTCGCAGCAATAAGATATGTAAGAGGCAGTTGTGCAGCCAGGATTTCAATCTGCAGGAGGGATTAAAAATCATAATACACTAAAGCCTCGATTTGCGTCGACTAGATTTGAGTTGTTTTGCTGTTGCGTCGTTTAGGTATCAATGTCTAAAAAATCCGTTGAGCGTCATAAAAACCAATATTTGCGTCGTTTATTATGTAAATGTATATACTGGATTCCCCATTTACCATCGATGACGTTCCGAGTAGCCGACAAGCTGACTTTAGGAGGAACTTAGAGAAACAAGGGATCGCATTTCAGTCGCAATCAAAATATTCGTGAGAGTATGAGCGAAGAGTTACTTTGTTTTAAATTGGTTGTTTTAAGCATTATATTTTTAAAGCATTCTTTCGAAGTAACTCATTTTGCATTTTCCACACCAAAGTATCACTTTCTTCTCGAAATTGGTTTGGACAAGTTGCGTACAGTGTTTCAAAACTGTACATAATGTAACTTTTCAAGCATGAGAACAGCTACATCACACTCACTCAAACGTTAAGTCACTTATGAGTCTGAGTTTCTTTGCTGCTTGATATTGAGTGTGGCTTAGGCCGACGATATCTGTGATTTGCAGTCATCACGGACATACCAATATGCAGTATTACTTATTAGACAGTAGAAAAATATTTTTAAAAGCCATTTCAGTCGGCAGTGTGGATACCCTACGATGTCGATCTGCAGCGGACATCAGTGACATCGAGTGACGCTCTACGCACGAGTGCAAAAGGTAGGAAAATTATTTATAAACAAAAGCAATAATGTTGAAAGAATAAAAGTATTCCTATGTTCCTAGGGCTGGACCTAGTGGATCTGTAGAGACAATGTGGAAACTTAGTCTTTCTATAACCAAAGTGATCATTCGTGTGTAAAGGAGTTTGATCTTTGAAAGAATTTATTTTACAAAATTAGTGCCGAGTACCAAAAAACACCCTTATTAACCCGAGATTTAACAGTTCTTTCCCTACTTGTTCAAGTACATACCCTCTCCTTTATAGATATCACCACCACCCGAGGAAATTTCACACAATTGAAAATTACGTTATGACATCAAAACACATTGTGTCAAGAATAAAAACTTTTTTGGAAAAAACAGGAATGCTTTCGTTCTACCAACATTATGATGGAATTTCATTAATTTTATTAAAAAGAGAGATGTTTGAAATTTCATACAAATTAACAGCTTTTATACCCTATTTTTGTTTTTAATTTCAGATATGAGTGCAAGTGGTAAAGTAGAAAAATGTAAAAAGCCCAGAAAGGCTGTGACACTAGAGGTGAAGTTAGATATTCTACGGCGTTGTGATCCAGGTGAGAAGGCTGTAGACATAGGTAGGGCCCTTGGTTTACCTCCTACTACAGTCTGAACTATTCGTGGCCGTGATGCTGATAAAATAAGAGCAAGTGCAAAAAACGTAACCACTTTATGTCCCAAGATCATAACTTGCAGTAGAAGTGCCCTTTTGGAAAAAAATGGAGTCTATGCTATCTGTTTGGATTCAGCATCACAATGAACGGAGATTGCCTTTAAGCAAAATGCTGATTCAGTCAAAGGCCAAAAGCTTATTTGAGGAACTTAAAAACCAATCTGCCAATGAAGTGAACGTCAGTAATAGTTCTTTTGCAGCAAAAGAATAAACTTTTGAAGCAAGCAATGGTTGGTTTGAGCGTTTTAAAACTCCAGCTAATCTACACAACATTGCACTCAAAGAGGAAGCAGCTAGTGCTGACTATGTTGCTGCAGAATAGTTCCGTACAGATTTAAAATCGTTGATTCATGAAGGTGGATATTCTACAAGGCAGGTTAATAATGTCGATGAAACGCCTTTTTTGGAAGCGCTTACCGAGCAAAACTTACATCTCTAAAGAAAACTGCTCCAGGTCACAAAGTCAGTAAAGAACAACCAACACTTCTCCTTGGGGGCAATGCCCATGGAGATTTCAAATTCAAGCCTCTACTGGTTTATAGTTCGGAAAATCCTAGGGCGATGAAAGGCTACTCGAAGGATCGCCTTCATGTGCACTGGCGTGCAAACAAGAAGGCCTAGGTAACAACGATTTTGTTTCAGGATTGGGTTTCTAACTGTGCTATTCCTGAAATTAGAGCATATTGTGATAAAGAAAAATTACCATTCAAGGTCTTAATTATCTTGGATAATGATCCAGGCCATCCAGTCCATTTGAATGAATTGTCAGAGAACGTGAAATTTGTGTTCATGCCGCCGAACACCACATCATTAATTCACCCAGTGGATCAGGGAGTTATATCAAACTTTAAAAGCTACTACCTACGGCGAACCTTTAAGCAGCTCTTGACATCTACTGATGGAAAAGATAAACTAACCATGAAAGAGTTTTGGAAAAACTATAACATAATGAAGGCCATCGACAATATTTCCGATTCGTGGGAGGAAGTTAAATCTTCTTGTATGAATGGTGTTTGGCATGCAATATGGCCAGAATGCGTTCACAGCGAGGCTTCACCAGGAATTGATGATGTGCCTTCAGTATGCCGAGAGATTTCTAACATAGCTACAGAGGAAGGTTTTGTTGGAATGGAAGAAGTTGATATCAACGAGTTAGTACTTGCCTCTGATGACAATGAGCTGAATAACAAGGAATTGATAGATCTACATTTGCAAAATGATTTTGAAGATGACAACCCTGCAGAAATAACCGACTGTGAGAAACGTATTCTGACTACAAAAAGACTTTGCAAAGCCTTTCAGTTGATGGAAGAAGCTTTGGAGATCTTCACTGAAGGTGACCCTGACGAGGAAAGAAGCACAAGGGTGGGAAGGATAGTATCGGATGGAATAAGTTGTTATAAAATAATCTATAATGAGATCAGAAAAAAAACTGTACAACAAACTTTGGATAAGTTTGTCTGTGTAAGATCTCAGCATGTGGTTGAGTCAGAACATGAGGTGCTGTCATCATCTGAGTAAGAACTATTTTGTAAGTTTTTCACGTGTGTGTTGAGTTTTATTTTTGCCTTTAATCTTGGAATAAATCACATATTAGTTTACGTTGTCATTGTTAGAATATGAAACGTTTTATTATGTAATTCTTTGTGTGTGTATTATGAGTTTTATATGTATTTGTCCTTTTTAACTTAAATAAATTACGCATCTACATATGTATTAGTCTAACTTTATATCGTGTTTTTCGTGTTGTTATTCCTGCAACGCACCTATTTTTTTATGATTCTACGTGCATATTTAAATGTGATTTTAAAATTTTAACGGAAATTTGAAAGGCTAGAAACAATTCTGCTAATTTTAAGGATTTATTATGTAAGTATATATGTATAGCAAATAGCAATTCGATTTGCATTGTTTCACTTTGCGTTGTGTTTTTCGGGAACGTTTCCCCAACGCAAACGCTTAAGTGTATGCTGAAAAAATCAAAGAAATCGTTTTTAAAAAATATGATAGTAGTGCGATTACTGCGCAGGGGGACACTCGTTCTTATGAATCGGATGGCCTGACACATTTTAAATCTTTTCTGGATTTCCGCTATGACGAGAAATGAATAACAAATCAACAAACAGTCAACTCTTAAATTATATTAAAATATTGTATGTGAAATTTCTTTTTTCAAACTATTGTGCTTTCTTGGTCACTGGTCAATATAATAATGAAAATTAGCCATTAATTGAAAAAGAAGTGTTTGCATCTGGGGGGCTTTAGCTCCCCATGGCTGCGTCACTGGTAAGAGGTATTTACAGTTTAGGTACATTATTTTCGTGTAAATTAATTTTGATTCTTGATTGGAGATGGAAAAGGTTTTGCTAACAAATTTCTTTGACCTACGTAGTAGGAATTTCCCGCGACTTGTTAATGCTGTGTCAGTTTCTACATTATATATTTTTCAGGAGAAGGCGTAATTAAAACGTTTTAGTACAGGGTTCGTTAGATTGTGCCATATCTGCATAATAATTTCATTTGGGTAACCCTGTTGCTTACGTATAATTTAATAGTCGGCCAGCCCCTGGAGTTATGCAACGCCCAAACACCTCCGAACAGCGAACTCCTGAATAACGAATAGGCGAATAATTCGGTTCCTCGAAATTCGTTAATCGGAGGTTTTACTGTATTTCTCATTAAATGTATAGATAGATATGTATTTTGAGAGCTATGCTTTCATCTTCATTAGCTGAAGTTGTATTAAAAATTGACACGTAAAAGTAAAGTAATTGATATTATTGTAGTGACTGTAGTTAAATTAAAACTCTAGAAATCAGTGTTTTTATGCATAAGTAAGCAGTCGGCTTTAAATTTATATAAAAAGAATCACAATGACCATTAGAATGTAAATAATATGTGCCACAGCAAAATCGTCGAAATCATGATCACCTGGCTCCCGTCATTTACCAGGAGCTGTATGGTCATAATCCTGGGATTCTCCAATCCGACAGTCATTTACTAGTGTCTTTGAGGGTGTAAACCAGGGATAGCAAATGATTTTTGAGTTGCATGCTAAGAAAGTAGTGTGAACCATGAGAATTTCTTTTTCGCATGCCACTGTTTTACTCCTCTAAGAAACGTCATTTTTTATACAGAAAATACAAGCTTACGCATGCCACATAAAATCACACACGTGTAAACGTCATTTACTATGGCGAGTTTTTCAGTTTTTTTAGTAGTCCACCCATGGGACGAAATTTTTAAAAATTCCTTGCCAGCTGTCACTAGGAAACATAATTCATGTAAATATTTTATGTAACTAGAAGTGTCAGACAGAGTCGATTCTTATAGAAAAGGTGATGAAAGAGAAATAAACAACTGAATTGCGTATATTTCTCATTAAATACAAATGAATTCTATAAGATTACCTTTTAATTTGCGTCATTCTCAAAACACATTTTACCGTAACTGCATTTTTTGGATTCCTTTTACGTTATGCAATCCTAAAAGAATCAACTTTTAATACTCTGTATAAAAGCAAAGAACACAATATTGCATTGGAAATGTGTCACTAAATAGCCGTTTGTGCTTTATGAAAGCTGTAAGTGATTCATTTTATCCACTGAAATGTGATAAGTTCTTCTATGTAACCGGGTTGTAGTGCGTCTGATGACCGGTTTATTTTGGTATTGTGTGTGTGTGGAACTTTGCTGCGAGATTAAGGAACTAGACTTCAAAATAGGTTTTCGAGTAGTCTCCGTATAATATAATGACATTAGATGTCAATTTTTCATGATTACATATGTTAAACAAGTTAGGAAAGTGTGCAACGTATCACAAATGGGCGCATTTCGTGCAATGGAGTATTAGAAAGAAATTATATACCTGTACGTAAGGGAAATAGCGTTTTAAAGTTCTTTTCTTCATCATAAATAATCTATTTTCTTCCTATTTAATAGTATTACATGCACAGGTAAGGAATTTAAACGTTTGTTTGTGAGATTGTTTATGTTAGCAACGATGAAGAAGTAACCATGCAAGAAATTAGCCACTTCTTAAATATTTTCCTATTGCCATAATTGTATCATCAAATTCAGCTTCCGATAGATTATTCAACCTATGTTTCCATAAACTTTCAAAATTTGGGAAGTGCAGGCATTACACAAATTCCATTTTTCCTAATATTTAGGTCTAAAACTGTGGGGTTGAGGATATTACATGCGTGCTGGTATTACTCAAGTAAATACAGTAATTTTATCTTCTTTAGTGAGAAAATTAGTTTTTCTCTTTTTTCATAGTTGATGTTTTAATATATTTAATGTGACTACATTATAAAAATTGGCCACATTTCTTCACTTTTAGGTTTTTCTTTCCTCTGCCAATACCTTCTTTTCCTACCTTGAGGCAATATTGCCATGCTTGTCAGTGAAATGTTTAAAATTATTTAGTATGTTGGAAAAATGCAACAAAATATGCTGGTGATAAAATTGGTACTTAGGGAGTAAATGGTTTGCACTACCGAGTTCAACGTTTCGCTGTTAGGTGGTACTACTTCTGCGCGCCTTCGGGCCTCCCAAAAACTACCAATTTTTGCCAATAGTTGGCAGTGTGTGCATCAGTCGTTCTCATCTTGCATTCTGATTCCCAGAGGAATGGGACAATGGGTTTCTCGCTACTCTCTTGTTATGTGAGAAGGAAAATTGGATTTCCTTAACACTAGGAGTACCGGGCACCATCAATTGACGGTTTTCGGTTTTTGCAGCGCTGCAACTCTTGTACGATTGATCATAGATTTCTTAAATTTTCTGACTTGTAATATTTTAGGCTAATGTTCTTTTTGCGCTGTATTGTAATTTTTTCTCTGCTTTAGATTCTTCATAATAGGATCTTTTACCTACTAGTACCACGACCCGTCAATTGACGGGTAGGCTATTTTTCTACCCTTTTTGCCTTTTTTATGGAGGAATTTGGACGCTTGAACGTTGTTCACCGTCTGACAATGTCCCATAACGTATTTTGGTATGCAAAAAAAATCGTATTTGACTCTAAAAATGACATATCTCGCGTTATTATGAGTAATAAAGGTGTCTTTTCAAATGGTTTTATTTCATACATGCGATAGGAAACCTCAGTTGGAATAGTGTTCATGTGAATGGGTAGTGCGTAATTCGGCTTTTTTATGCAAGCTAGAGCAAGGAAGTATCGAGGGGAACTCTTCTGGGCGGGAGGGTGAGGACGTGACCTTGAGCGCCTGCACTGCTCTGTTTTTTTTCAGAACATATGATAAAAGCAAGAGCATTGTAATTTTATCATTCTGAATGGGTCTCATGTGTTCTTTGCCACGAGAAAAATAAATTTGTTTCTTTTACTGTAAACTCTCCGTTTTTCTTGCATTGTACCTTCTCTGCCCAAAAAATAGGCTCTAATGCAGTAAGACGACTCAAATGGATGAAACTCACAAAAATACATGTTATTTATTGAAAACCAACACATTTATATTTAAAATAGGTGTCAAAAGCGAGTGCCCGGTACTTGCAGGCAGGCGGCTGACCCTGGTATCCCTAGTGTTAACCCTCCAAGGACGAGAAAAAAAATTTCTTTCATTTTTCATTATTTTATTATATTTGTGTTAATATGCATTTATGATCCTCCCTAGTCAATTTTTACACGTAATTTTTGAGATACGGAGTGATGCCATATGGCACCGCTCGGCCTATCCCAGGTCGATGTTTTCATGGATATATTCTTCTATTGTTAATAGAGTTATTCAGCCGTATTTGCAAAAGTTATGATCCCACAAAGGCGCGATTAGCTGCATACACTACAAATGCTACTGTTATTTTTACTTTTATCAGGGGGCAACCTTTTACTTTTTACTTATGAAGCAGGTGTGAAAGGTAAATGTCCGTTATTATTGCCTTTGTGTCAGCGTTTTTTCTATATATAAACGCATTTATTTTCATTTATTTTACGTAGAAAAATAAATTATTTTTTAAATGCTTATAGTGAAAATTGATGGTCGCAAAGAAGCCACACCCTGAATACGGCTGACGCAAATAATTCACTGTACATTCTAGTACCTCACTAAGCTACAATGCAAAGGAAACTGTCGATTCTTCCGAAATCTTCTGTTTTATTCGCTATTCAAAAAATAAAAGAGCATGCATATTTTATGGCATATATTTATTTCATTGTATGATAATTAGCAAAACATGTAATACAAAGTCCTACATTACATTTGCAACATTCAGTCCTTACTTGAGAACTGCAGCCTTCTAAAGCACATCTCTGCCTGCTGTTTTTTTCTGTAGGCTTCACGTAATGGTCAATTCTATCAAAGTGTATGCTATGTAACACTTAGCCTGAATCATTTCTCCCTTTTGGAGCACTTGCCCGGCCTGGTGCCTTCAAAGGAGTTCTGTATTGGGTAAGATACGTAGGAACAATTTCACGTCGAAATTCTAATTGTGTCATAACTCTTCCGGAATTTCTGTGTAGTATCCAGGCATTATGAACGGCTGCGTCCAATAGCCACATAAAAATTGGCCACCGCCATTTTTTTCCGTGGAGACTTATTCTGAACATGGCTATATTTTCATCCATGCAGTCGGTTCCTCCCATAAATTTATTATACGTGGCAAATAAGGCAGGCCAAGGTACTTGAATTCTCTTTTTTTCTGATGAAGAATATCTTACGGCATTTTTTAAAGGGTTTACACTATAGCAAGAGGACATGATTGTCACTACCGAGTTGTCTACCCAACTGGTAATGATTACGTTTTCCTCCCTGCTGACTCAATACTGAAATGTCCCGCGCTTCTTCTTCTTCAGGTCTTTGTTGCACTGAATGGGACAGTCTTTTGGAATTTGATTCTGCCTCAGCATTCCTTTCGCACCGTAACCCAAACTCTTCAGATGACTAACTAAATTTATTCCCGTGAATAAGATGTCAAAATAAAAACAGAATGGCAAGTGCTTTATTCCCTCGGGAAACTCATCTGTCATTAACACTAACGGCGCAGATGTCTTGCCAAAATTCGCTTCATAATCCGTATTGGCCTTTGGATTTTTACCCTGATAAACATCAAAATTTACTAGATAACTGGTGGTCGTATTTATACACCAGACCTTATAACCAAATCTTATTGGTTTTCCACGTAAAAATTGTTTGTAACCATTCCTGCCGTAATAGTCTATCATGCTTTCATCGTAAGAAAGGCATTGCTCTGGCATGAAATGGTCTAAAAACTTTTTCCTCAGCACATTCATCAATGGACGCAATTTCCATAATTTATCATTAGTAGTCATTTGACTATTGTCTGCAGAATGAACAAATTTCATTATTTGCACGAAACGATCTCTATGCATTACATTTGAAACTAAATCATTCCTTACGTCAGGGGAAGTTTCCCAGTATCGCTTCTTACCACGCGCATTGTTGTATCCACTTAGGATCAAGATTGCTATGAAAGCTTTCATTTCCTCATTAGTAATCTGAGGGTCTACATTATTTGTGAAAATAGCATATTTTGATGCTTCATTTACAAGAAGCATGATAAGTTCATCATCGAAAAAAATTTGAATAAATCCCTGGGGATTTCTCTAAACTGAATAATCTGCACAAGGGAACAGTGGCACTGAAACGTTCAAATCTTCTTCATACCACTTCACTGCATTACAAACTCTTTTCCTGATTTTGGCGGGGGGAAGTTCATTTTCTGTTGAATGCTCATGCTCACAAGTGTCTTCAGGGTCAGAATCCTCGCAGCCACCGATCCGTCGAGAATCCGATAACATCAACTCGGCGCCAGCACTGAGCTGCCGACCACTTAGGTTGTCGACATCACCTGCGAATCTTCATCTGAAGCAGTTGCTGCATCTGGTGGCTTGATAAATATTTCGACGAGTTCTTTCTCATCGTCCTCCTCAAGTAGCTCAAGAATATCTTTTAGTGTCAAATTCCTAAGTTTGAAAAAGTTATTTACGAAAATTATTATTAAAATAATACATTCTACTATATATTAAATGTAAATAATAAAGATATATGCCAAATAATATGAAAATAATGTAAGAAATTGAACTGCTTCAATGCTAGAGACTAAGGCAATGCATAAACGCCCATTATGGTAATCGACCACCTATTGGCCTAATGATGCCATATGACATCACAAATATTTCAGATAAAATAAATCCCACAAAAGAAGACATCGTGTCATGGCTATACTATACATGGAAGTATAATGTCATACAAAATATGAATCATAAAAATTTTTAAATTCCAATTATTTTCAGATAAGAAAATAATGAACTTAAATTGAGCGCTGCGTGATTTTTCGTGCGACAAAACTGGATGTATCTTCACACATTGACTGATCACTAGTTACTGGAAGAAAGCTTGCAGGAATCTCGGTAATCGTTATTTGATACCTTATTTAGAAATACAAAGTTGCAAGACTGTCTGCGAGCTCTTGAACACAGTTATACAGAGAGATAAAATGTACGATGCAACCTGATTCCAAATGGCATCACTAGGCTTTTGAGGGTTAATGAAGTGGAGTTGGGTTGGGAATATGTTTTCAGAAAAATGGTTGGGTTGGAAGAAGGGTTTCAAAAATATGTTGGGTAAAGTGAAAAAGGTCAGCTTACAATTGATTATGTACGGTAGTAGTTCATTAAAAATAAATGTTTAAGTTTTTTATTGTATCATTATTCTTATTTTTTATTTCAGTTCTGACATAGGAAAAACAAATTCAATGTGGCTAGTTGCTCCACTTGTATCAAAACTCCCTGGTGCAGTTCAGGGACGTGTCCTGAGGGTTGCAGGTGAGCAGTTATAATTTTCTTTTCCAAGTACAAATAGATAGCATATTGCTAATTTATTGTTTCTCTCACTCTATGACAACATTTGTTATGTGATGATTATATTAATTTGTAGTTGAACTTTTTGTTTATTTATTTATTTACCAATTAAAATATTATCCTTTAAATGTTTATTAAAATGAAATATAGGTCAGGTTCTGGAAAGTGGAAACTGGTGTTCACGTGGAAGAGATCGTGAAAGGGGAAGTCGTCGTGGTTCGTCGTTGCTTAGCCACCATCAGCCATTTCTCTCACTTGTGCTCACCTGCCTCGGAGGCCAAGATGATCAACGTGAGGGGCTTCTAGCTTCTCTTCACTCACAACTAAACCAATACCTAGTTCTCTCTAAAGATGTAAGTTTAAATGTTAGAAACTTTAACCCATATTTCCCAGGCATTATCATATCAACACTGTCACATTCCAGGGTCGTAACTAAAAACTCCTACCAAAGTGAACTCAGCATTACATTCACTCATTGTCAGTCATTAATAAATGAAACTATGTAATGTCCACGTGATGTTTGCGATGTTCAAGTGATATATGGAATGGTCACAGGACATCTTGAAGCATCACACGATGCCTGGGAAGCAAAATTCCAATTTTGCCTCGTCCTCTAAACCAGCGATGCCCAAACTACAGCCCGTAGGCCACATCCAGCCAGCTATGATATTAGCAATTAAAGGATACAATATAACATATAAGGAAAATAGAAAAATTATAATAGAAAATTATAAAAACAATATATTTTGTGTTTACCTCTCTACATCTATAATAGATAAATGCATATAAAACAAATCAGGTAACTTCCATTCAAAACTAAATCCTTAATTTATTCTTAAGCTCCGTTTACCACTAGGTGTGGCCTGCGAAGAGTGTGGAATTGAGCTATGTGGCCCATGATGAGTGCAGTAATTGGTCTTGTGGCCCTCAGGCAAAAAGTTTGGACATCATTGCTCTAAACAATAAAGTGGATGATGCAGTATGCATCATCGGAATGCCTGCATAACATTTTCCTATGGTGCAATACTATATTTCAGGGGCAGGCAACCTTTTTACGTTGTGGGCCGCATTCATACATGTGAGTACTTTGGCAGGCTGTATTAGAAGTCGCAAGTACCTTGGCAGACCAGATGAGAGTTTACATTGGAATTTACTAAAGAGATCATACATGATATTAAATATGAAAATAAAGTTTTGACCATTTTTACCGTGAAAGCTTCTCCAGGATATGTGATATGACAACAGTAGTTCTTAAAATGCACAGAATTGTAAGTAATACATATATTGCAGACCATATCTTCACCAAATCTTTGCGGGCCGCATAAAATGCTCTCCTGGGCCAGATGTGGCCTGCAGGCCATAGGTTGCATGCCCCTGCCATGTTTATGTACTCGCGTAATTGCCTCCATCGTGTAATTGTCCCACCCCGAATTTTGAGGAAATAAAATATTTTTTGTACCACATAATTTCCGCTCCTTTACTTTGACACGATGGTTATCATTGTTCATGCTGCAATCTCTCTTTTCCTTCCACTCTCCTTTCCAGCAGACTGATGGATTAGGTAATCCAATTCCATGCAAAAATAGCCTTTGCCCAACTGTGCATTTTTAATTTTTATAGCTATTGGAGCCACCGATATCATTTTCATAGCTATATATTGTTTACATTCAGTATCCCTCCCCATCTCAATAGACCAATGAATGAATCCGATTCTGTGCTAAAATAGTCTTTGCCTGCTTTTGTAGTATATTAAGTCACCAGGTTGTCAACTTATTGTGTCTGAAACAATGCGTATGAAAGGAACAGCGTGAGTTAGTGCATTGTGTGGATTATGCATTTAAGGAAGAAATATTTGTAGTGAGTAAAAGTGTGACATTGACATGGGTAATTATAATAATTACACGGCACACTTTATGCTATGCATCGTATTGTTTTCCAAAAAGATGGAGTAACAGAGCAGCAGCACAAGAATTTTCAGTTGATCCCAAGCAAGTGAGATATTGGAGGAAAGACATTATAAGGTTTCAATAAAATAAATAGTCTTCTCATATACAAGTTTGTACAGAGGCAAAATACCAGTAAATACGTACTTTAAAATTCCATTACTGCTAGACTTCATTCTTATATGACCTGCGTAATTGCCCCAATCATGTTTTAATATAACAGAAATTGTGCGAAAAAGTAGGGCATTTACACGGGTAAACATGGTATGCATCATTGGAACACGAAAGTGTTAACAGGCCAATCACAACAGCTTCACTATGCAACTAGAATATTTTATATATATTATGATGTATGTGTTTCATGCTTTTTTCTATAAATTCTTTCTTTTAAATATACTCCGAAGTCACAAGGTGTCATGTGTGTTGAATCATGGTTTCTGCTCCACAGTACTGACAACCCAACCATGCATCAAAGGTGTCATTAAAAATTTTTTAGATAAATCATAATAGGGCCGTGGACAATCTTGTTGTAAGATGGCATCTATATTGAACCATGGTTTTCTCCTTATATTGGTAGAATTTGGTTTTCCAGGTTGTCATATAACTTTATGCTGCTAGTTTTAAATCAAAGGAGGAGCCATGTAATGAGATGCCACCCAAAAAGAACAACCCCTAGAGTATTGAGATCATGATTAATCTTTAAACATCAGGTTAATTTTTGGATATTTAAAGTATTTTTGTTCATTTTTTTGAAAAAATCATGTATCTCATAAATTATTGAAGATAAAAAGTTAAAGTAAAAAGCATTTTACAGTAACAATTACACAGGCCTGCGAAAATTAATTTTTTTTCTGCTGTTTCAAGTTGAATATGTGATCGTTATTAATTTGAGCACGCTGAATTCAAATCAAATGCCGTTTTTCTGTATCACGTCAGGATTTTTCAGAAATTACAAAACAAATTTAAGCTAAAATCGTGCGTTTATGAATGTATATGTACAGAGACATAGAGAAGTAATACGATACATAGTCTGACAGCCCCATATAAACATCATCTAAGGTAAGAAGTTATTTAAATACCTTTAAATAGGATGATTAGGGTCAGGATGTTTCCGTTTTCGCTTTGTTCCAAATGAGCGTTCCATAGATTTCCGGTTATGTTCTTGACGAGTAACTTCTCTTTTTAAGGTCCAACAGTAGTCGGCCATCATGGGCACATCCCACGGTCCCTGATATCTTCTTTCCATCTCTTTGATGTCCTGATGAAATCTCTCACCCTGTTCTTCACTGAGGGCTGCTAAATTTTCGGGAAAGTAATCGAGATGAGAGTGTAAAAAATGTAATTTTAAACTCATGTTACATCCCAGTTTCTGCAGCTTGTCTAACATATTTCCCACGATTTTTTCATACTGGGGATCTTTTACATTTCCGAGGAACTTCTTAACGACGTTCTTGAATGCCTGAAGTTCTATTTCATTCATGGTATCAGTAAATTCAGTGTCCTTCATGAATTGTCGAATTTGTGGTCCATCAAATATGCCCTCTTTCACTTTAGCTTTAGATACAGATGGAAACTTATGGTAGAGATATCGGAAGGACGAGCCACTCTTGTCCAGTACTTTTATGAATTGCTTCATGATACCAAGTTTTATATGCAAAGGTGGCAATAAAACTTTCTGTGGGTCAACTAAACTGGCATGTTTCACTTTTTTCATTCCTGATATGAATCTTTCCCTTTTAGGCCAATTTTTATTTGTCCAGTATTTGTCCCTCGCTCTACTATCCCATTCACATAAGAAACAAGGGAATTTAGTATAGCCTCCTTGTTGACCCAATAAAATCCCGGAAACCTTTAGATCACTGCACAAAAACCACTCATGTTCGTTATATTTAATTTTTTTGTAATTCTGTTTATAAATTTTCATGACTCTTTTAGGTATATTGAATGTGCGACTGATATGGAAGCAAATTTGTTTCCATTATGCAATAATACAACCTTTAAGCTCCTTTTTGAAGAGTCAATAAACGCCAGTCCTTCGGGTCATAGGTTTCTTCTCCCAACTGCTGAATGAAAGCAGGAATATCACAGCAGAAAACCAGTTCACCTTCCATTCTAAAATAATTCCGAAACTCTTTCTCGTGATTGCTAAACCAGTAGATGGTTGTTCCTGAGGCTAATAGATTCTTTTCTTTTAATCTTGATCCCAATAATTCACTCTTTTCCTAGTAAGACTTAAGTCCCGGACTAAATCGTTCAACTCACTTTGAGTAAATAGCTGCGGAGTTATATCTTCGTTGTCAGATGAGAAATACACATACATATTCCTCTGCTGTAAACTCCGAGCTGGATGAGGATTCGACATCCTCCAACTCAGCCAGCGGTGTAGGAATCGGGACGTCTGGTCCATGCGGCATAGGTCTTATAGCTGATGACAGGTTGGGATATTTAATTCCCGCCTTATTGCTCACGTGCTTATGCCATTGTTGCCACTTCTGTAGAAGACATTGTATTCTATTTCATATTGTCGCTCATGCGATCGCTATACGACCGCGCCGAAAGTACTTTGTGCCAGGGTGCGCGATATCTTCGTGGTGCGCCCCTGGCTCACTTGCTCGCTTACCATAAATTGTTGCAACCTAATTCGTAGGCAGCAGAAGTATTAAGTCTATCCCACTTTAGGATGACAGTAGTGTTGAATTTTTTATCACATTCTATTCAATGTTCAATGCATTAACGAAATTGTATAACACTGTACATATATAGGATTTGATAATAACCATATAATATCGAATTGTGTAAAATCTGTACGTGAGAAGCCAAAACGAATGCCATTTTCGAATTCAGCGCATCAATATTTATATAAATCACATATGCTTACCAAAACAGCAAAATCTTCGCAGGCCTGTGTTATTGAAGAATTGTATGTTTATTAGACAAAAGAAACATGCCAAAAAATGTTACAAAAAATTCACGTGCCTTACACTACTACCGCTCTAGTTGAATAACTGAATAAAATGGCTCACAAAATGCAGATGACCTAATGGAAAAAGAATGTAACAGGAGAGCATTACAGTTTTGGAGCTCTTTCACAGCATTTTGTTTATGGTTTCTTGAGTTTGAAAGTACAGTAGAGTGCCGATTATGCGTGGTAATTGGGAGGAACCGAGACCCGGATAATCTAAAAACACAGATAATTCAAATTGAATGTATTTATTGAAATTATTGTTACATTAATAGAATATACAATTAAAACAAAATGTGATTATAAGGTCAGACCCCAACAATATAAATACCTCGACAAAGAAAGTGACAAACTAAAGTTAAAATGTAATTTTAATAACTCACTCACCCACACTTTTATTCACATGTTCAAGCCTTTTGTCCGGAGAATAAAATGCTCAAACAATGTAAATGTGTAAACACATGGCCAAAGAATGACAACAAACTAAATTTAAAATGTAACGGGAGTGAGGATAAAAGATCAGACTCCAACAGTGTAAACGTGAAAATAATTCGACTCCCCGCACATGACCACAGATAATTGGGCCCCAGATAATCATTGCTCTACTGTGTTTTAGTGTAGGTCCAAGAGGTTGGACCTAGATCTAGATAACCATCTGTAAACTATT
This sequence comes from Uropetala carovei, assembly GCA_036926305.1. Taxonomy (NCBI): domain Eukaryota; kingdom Metazoa; phylum Arthropoda; class Insecta; order Odonata; family Petaluridae; genus Uropetala; species Uropetala carovei. The sequence continues at coordinate 2,633,698 of JAXCHB010000062.1, read as the reverse complement.
AGTCTGAGGTCTCCCTTTCCCCAAGCCTTTGATTTTGGTCATTCTTGCCTCTGTCTGCTATGACATAATTATTCTGAGTGTTCTCATCCCATTCGCTGAGTAGGTTTTCACTATTTTCTTGATGGTGTCTGAGTGTATGTGAAAGAATTTTGTGGGTACTCTAACTCAAAAACTAACAATCATATCAGCACGAAAATCTATACTTAAGATTTCTATTAGTAATTCAATGTCTGAAAAGGTTTTGACTGAAACTGGGCAACCAAAAGTGGAGGTTTATTCTTCGTTTTTCTGTAAATATCTCTTTTAGAATAATTTATGTAAATATTTGTCATTATCAAAATTGTAGAGAATGTAATTTTCTAAAAGTGGGTCCCCCATTAATACATACCGTATATTCTGGCGTATAAGTCAACCTTTGAAGCCTAAAAACATTTTCCTAAAACTTAAGGTCGACTTATATGCCGAACATAAAATGAGAACCTTAAAATACAGGTGAATAATATCGATATTTACGAAGACTGTTGATCTTTCAGTGGAGGTGATTGCTATTTTGAATCAGTTCTTCCAGTGTTTACATTTTATGACATTTATTTTAGAATATTTATAATAATTAATTTTAATACTGTATTTACTCATGTAATTCGTGTTCTTGTGTACCACACACCCCTATTTTTGGACCAGTTCAAGGAGAAAAAATAAATTCATGCTTTAATAAGTTGATGTCTACAGCAGCAAATTAGGAAAAAAATCAAAAAGTGTGATCTCTCCATGGTTCCCGCTAAGCTATTCAGATTGTAGTACACTTTCATTTGCTCATTTTCTTGCATCTGTAAATCTGTTGCTTGTCAATCAATTTGCTGTTGCTTCTGGTGACTCGTTAGCCTTATGTCTTGCTTTTTGTTTGTGCTGATCATTCAGTCTTTTCTGGCTATCCTGTTCCGTTTCTCTTCTCCTAGCTTCAGCAATATTTCCATTTGGTGACATCTCCAGTGAGTTTGCGCTCCTATGTTAAGTTTTCTTTTCCTTTCATCTCGAGTTTCATTACTTTCCATGATTATGAACTATATTAATTAACCCCTCAATGCCGAGCGACGTGTCCTGCACGTCCGAGGTAGTGCTTGCTTTCTTTACTGTTTAACTCAATATATCATACATCTATAAAACCAAAATATATTTTGAAAGAGGAAACTTTGGGCTAACCTGTAATGCATGTCAAATAATTTTACTATTGTTTCTATATTTTATAAACTATGTCAAAGTTTGCGATGAAATTTTCATTTTTGCGCAGAAAATACGGAGCGTCACCACCTTTAATTGTTTATTGATGCAAGGGATATTTGTAAATCTTAATAACCTTTATATATTTTGAAAGAGGAAGCTTTGACCTTTCTAATAATGCAAATCTTATAATTTTAGTATAGTTTTTATAATCTACGTGAAAGTGTGCAATGAAATTTTCATTTTTGCCCTGAAAAATCGGTCCGCCACCATATTTATTGTCTATTGACGCAAGAGATATTCGTAAATCTTAATAACCTTTATATATTTTGAAAGAGGAAGCTTTGACCTTTCTATTAATGCAAATCTGATAATTTTAATATAGTTTTTATAATCTACGTGAAAGTTTGCAATGAAATTTTCATTTTTGCCTTGAAAAATCGGTGCGCCACCATATTTATTGTCTGTTGACGCAAGGGATATTCGTAAATCTTAATAACCTTTATATATTTTGAAAGAGGAAACTTTGAACTTTCTAGTAATGCAAATCTTATAATTTTAATGTAGTTTTTATAATCTACGTGAAAGTTTGCAATGAAATTTTCATTTTTGCCCCGAAAATTCGCTAATTATGCAAGGGAGAATCGTCAATCTGAATAAGATATATGTATTTTGATAGAGGAAGCTTTGGCCTTTTCAGTAATTAGTAGTATTGTTCTAACATTTTATAATGAACGTGAAAGTTTGCGGTGAAATTTTCGTTTCTGCGCTGAAAAGTTGAAGCGCAACCACATACTTTTGTCGAAATAGGCAAGGCATATTCGTCCATCTGAATAAGCTATATGTAGTTTGATAGAGGAATCTTTGGCCTCTTCAGTAATGCAAGACCTGTAATTTTACTCTTGTTCTAACGTTTTATAATCAACGTGAAAGTTTGCGGTGAAATTTTCGTTTCTGTGCTGAACAGTTGAAGCGCAACCACATACTTTTGTCGAAATAGGCAAGGCCTATTCGTCCATCTGAATAAGCTATACGTAGTTTGATAGAGGAAGCTTTGGCCTTTTCAGTAATGCATGAATTGTAATTTTACTATTGTTCTAACATTTTATAATCAACGTGAAAGTTTGCGATGAAATTCTCATTTTCCCACGAAATTACGATTCCTCTTTTCACTTTCTCGAAGAAGAAATATAATCTTTTCCCTTGTATCTTTGTGGAGCCTTGTGAGAAAAGTGTTTGTCCGTTTGAGAAAGAAATGTCTCCTATATACTAAATATACACAGCCCACTTCATATGCTTCTAAAAATCGCTTTTCAGTTCACCAAGAATGCTTTCCTCTTCGGCGATCCTTCAAAGGCCTTCAATGACCGGTTTGTTCCGCTATTTGTATTGTTTGTTGTGTTTACCTATCAAGTCCTTCAGTCCCCCAGGCACACGAAACGGCGCATTAAAATGAAAGGCTAACTCAAAACCGTAACATGACTGATATTTTAGTGAATCGATAAGTTTGTTTTATTGATATTTAACATTAGGGAAAACTAAATAAAACAGCGCATTAAAATCAATTTTTGACATAAATATGCATTTTTTATTGATTACAATAATAATAAATGAAATTTATGGACAATCTATAATAATTATAATACACAGTTTTTGTCTTTCGTATTCAACGGACCTACGCAGTTTCGATTTCTCAAGTTGACCCATATAAAGATTAATTTCCATATTGTATAAATGCAAATACCATCCAAAAATCTCCAAAAATTGTTTTAATACGATTTTTTCAAAATTTTTATACATTTCATATGCAGTAGAATCGAGCCAACAATGCACTTTAACAATATCAGTTGTCATGGCAATGAATTGAATAAATGCGTACAAATCATGAAAAATAGTCGTTAAACGCAATTTTTGGCTTTTTTCGAATGAGATTTGAATTTCTACTATATGGAAATATATTGTCATAGCTTTCTCTGTATTACTGTGAAAATCCTGTGTCGATATCTCATTTTTAAGATATTTTAAAATGCTAAGGAAAAAAGACTTGCTCGCTTCATTTCAGCTATGCCCATGTTATTCAGATGGAGCGAAATCCAGGACTACTATGTACACGGCAAGCAGTTTCAAATTGAAAAGTTGAAAAACTATGTGATTCCTGAAAGTTTGATCGAAAAAGGGTGAGAAGGTTTTTAGTTATGGGAGGTTTTCCTTATTCTCCCATCTAAATCTGTATAGTGTGACCAGATTTCTTAGCTCGTTATATAAAGAGACTACGTAAGGAGTTTCTAAGTTGAAACAGTTTGTGGTATATTACTTTTGTCTAATATAATTTGCTTTTCTGAATATGTAAAAAACCTGGGAATAACCTGTATATTTTTTAAATGTTGATTTTTAGGAGAGGCTATATAACACAGATGGTCTGGATACAAGGGGTCGAGTATTGATGCAAGATGCTCTTCGATTACGGTTTTCTCTGGTGGGAGGGATGTTTGACACCATCCGGCGAAATACAACTACCACTACAGATTGGGCAATCCTTTTGGTTCAACTTGTTTCTCATGGAGTGGTTGACCTCAATAACAATTCGTGAGTAATCAGTTTGCTGTTTATCCAAAACCAATTGTTATGTAGGAACTCCAAATTTGGTAGTTATCTCATACAAGTGTTATTTTAACAGTACTTCCATTTTTGTCATCACTTGTTTTATTTAATCTGTCTCTTGATAAAGGAAGTATGCAACAGTATTCATTAATGAGTTAGTTATGTCAGTTATTGCTCTTTTCATATTTATGTGATACTAGCAGAAATGTCCGTTGAATTTCAATGGATATAGTGAATCTAAAACTTTGACCCAGTTAACATCTTAACATCAAAAGAATAAGATAGTACATAGTTTAAGCATCGAATAAAGCAAAAACGAAGAAAATCGGTCCATATTTAGGTATTTTGATGAATGAAGGGGAAAAACCTCGCACTTTGAAAAATGGAAAATTACGTGTAAACTTAAGGGAAAATAATTATTGAATTAAGCACCCCCTCCTCCCTAATTTTTATCATCGTACCCGCAGGGTAAAATTATGTACCTATGTGAAGTTTCATGACGATATCTTCAAAGGTGTGTATTTGTATAACGGACAAACAGAAACAGAATTTCATATTTAAAAATATAGATTAAATCTGAAGTCCTATAATTCAAACTGTTAAAAAAAACGAAAATGAAAGTTTATTTCCGTTTATTAATAACTTCCACTTTCGCTGCCTATTTTAAGGCATATTCAGGATATACAGAAACATTTAATCTACGAAAAACTGAATATCACCTATAAAAAATATTTTTTCACATAGGTTTTGTTAACAATTAACCAAATCATTTAGTAAATAATCCGTTTCCAAGCATATTGCATTTAAATATAAAGATAATTTTATGTCTTTATCATATCACTTTTGCCAAATTCAGCTTCATTTCTTGTGTAATTATGCATTTCTGAAATGTTTACTTTTATGTCTTGTAAGCAAGAAACCCATGAAAAGGCAATGTAGTATAGTTGTCCATGATTGAACACTGATCCTGGTAAATATACATCAGATGCATGGGTCTATTTGCATTAATAAACATTAAAAATGTAGAATATAATTTTCCTTACAAGAATGATAAGATTCCAGTATTCAGTAGACGAAAGAAGGTTCAATTGCTTTGGTCAATCATTATAAATGCTCCCACATGCAATTTCCTGAATAATTATCAGTATTTATTTATGTTGCACGTATAAAGATTGACATTACTACATCGATCATTTCATTGCTTAAACAGAAGTGCAAAATGAATAACGCTAAACTTTTGTCTATTTGAAGGCTTCATTGAAGCTAATTGAGTCAGAACTAACAATGACGGCTGCCTTGGCAATGCCCAGAAAGTGTACGAAAATTCACAAAATTTCTAAACAAATTGCATATTTCTGAAAACTTCGATTTTTTTCATCACCTAAAAATATGTGAATTGAGCATTCCTGCCAAATTTAGAGTTTCTATCTCAGTTTTTTCCTTGAGTTCTTCTCATTTTTATAGCGAGCTGGTGTAGTGTTATATCAGACAAACAAACAAAGGTACCGAAACTATTATAGTAAACTAGCGGAAGTGCCCGTTGAATTTCAACAGATTTAGTGAATCTAAAACTTGGACTGTGTAACATCTAAACATTGCAAGAATAAGATAGTATACAGTTATAACCGTCGAATAAAGCAAAAACAAAGAAAATCAGTCCATCTTTAGATATTTCGATGAATGAAGAGAAAAAACCTATCAATCTGAAAAAAAATGGAAAATTACGTGTAAACTTATGGGAAAATAATTATTGAATTAACCTTTAAAGTGCCAATGTCGATTAGATCGATGCCCATTCCCTTGCAAAAAATGCTAGCGTCGATTATGTCGATCCTTGATCTATTTCATCTAGTTTTCTTTCTAACTGCAAGATGGTGTTATCCTTCTTCCTGCATGCTCCTAAGACCCTTCCTTGCATATTTTGAGTATCTATGGGCACTTTATTTATCTAGGACGAAAATGCCCACTTCCTAAAACCCTTAGGCTTTGCTATGGCGTTGTTCGGAAGGGATTCTTTGCATGATCGAGAGGAAGACATTCCTGAGTTTCTAGATGAATCTAATAGTAGTTCTTCTATTAGTGATGATTCAGATAGGAGTTATTATGAATTTGCCGCCTCCACAGTTGATGTCTTATCTTCCAAAAGCAGTTCTCCTCCAAGGAAAGGGTTGCACGTCCATCAATGTCGGAAAGCGACGAAAGTGATTCTAATTGGGAGGACATATCTGCAAGGCACAAAGACGTTGTCAATAATCTATCGATTAAGTATGCAGAGCTTCAAGGGCCAAAACATGCTCCACCTCTCGATTCTGCACCAATAGATTATTTTAATCTATTTTTTACGAAAGCGCTCTTTTTGATGATGGTTGTCGAAACCAACAGGTATGCAGAGCAGTTTTTCGAATCAAATGAATGTCTTATCCTACGGTCATCTACAAATATGTGGCAGGATACCTGTGTTGCTGAAATGAAGGCCTTCATTGCCTGTATTATCAATATCACGTTCATTCATTCATATTCTAAAGGCTAAGCCTTGTCGACGCAACCATTTGCTTCTCTCCTCTACTGCTCTCTTCAGCTTTTCATATCCATCACATCCCATTATCGCCTTGATGTCCTCTAAATAAGTTTTCCTCCATCTTCCTCTACATTTCTTTCCTAAAATCTTGCCTTCAAAAATGTTTGAAATCAACTCATTATGCCTTATAACATGGCCAACAAATTTTACTTTCCTTCTTTCCATTTCTTTTAATAACTTCCTTTCCTCAATCACTTCCCTTAATACTTCTACATTTGATTTCCTTTCAGTCCAACTTGTTCTTGTCATTTTCCGCCATATCCACATTTCCACCGCTTCCAAACGGGCTTTCACATGTTTTCTCAAAGTCCAACTTTCACTTCCATAAAGTAATACACTCCATACAAATGCTTTTGCAAAAGCTTTCCTTATTTCAATATTAATGTGCGTACTTGTTAATACATTCTTCTTGTTTTGAAATGCTTGTTTTGCCAAGGCTATTCTTCTCTTTACTTCTTCCGTGCACCTGTTATCTTCAGTAATTACACTACCTAGATAAACGAACTGTTTTACCTGCTCAACTTTTTTATTATCTATCCTTATATTCGTTTTTATTTCTTTGTTACTCTTACTTATAACCAACACCTTCGTTTTCTTTACGTTTATTCTTAATTCCCAGGATTTAAGTATTTCAAGCATCACTTTTAACTTTCTAGCCATATCTTTTTCCGAATCTGCTATTATGACAGTATCATCAGCGAATCTGATACAATGTATTCTTTTCCCATTTATCTTTATTCCTTTTGTCTTTTCCTTCATGACTTCTATAGCTTCCTCAATAAACATATTAAATAAATATGGAGAGAGAGGACACCCTTGTCTTACTCCTTTTCTAATCCTTGCTTCTCTTTCACTCCCATTAACATTTAATTTCATACTTTGATTTCGATAAAGCTGGTAAATTAATCTTCTATCCTTCCAATCAATGCCTGTTTTCTTCGTGGATCTAAATAACAACTCCCAATTAACCGTATTGAAAGCTTTCTCTAAGTCAATGAATCTAAGGTATACCCTCCTGTTCATTTCTAATCTTCTTTCCAATATCATACGTAAGGCCAAAATTGCTTCTCTTGTTCCTCTACCAGGTCTAAATCCAAATTGGTCTTCACCTAAGTGTTGATCTATCTTTCCTTTTATCCTATTTTTTATTATATTTATGAGTAACTTTGAGGCGTGTGATAAAAGGGAGATTGTCCTGTAATTAGCGCATTCCACTGCCTTCCCTGATTTTGCTAGGCTAATCATTTTACTTTTCATAAAATCATCTGGGATCTCTCCTTTTTCATAACAATTTCTAATTACGTCAAAGACTTGTCCTTTCATATCCATTCCTAAATTTTTCAGTAATTCTGCAGGTATACTGTCCACACCTGTCGCCTTCCCCTCTTTAAGATTTTTAAGAGCTTGTTCAAATTCCTGTTTCGTAATGTAGGGGCCTATATCTTCTGTTGTGACTTCCCTGCTTTTCCAATAAAATCTTTTTCGACCTCTATATCTCTGCCTTTATACAATTCTTCTATGTATTGTTTCCAACGATCACATACTTCTTCACTGTCCATTAATAAATTTCCCCTCTTGTCATTAACCAATATAGATTTTGATCTTGCTTTATACTGGAGAGCTTTAATTCTATAATATGCTTTATCTTGTCTTCCTTTCTTTGTACTTCCTCAATTTCTTCTGCAATTTCTTTAGCCCACTTCTCCTTTGCTTCCCTGCATTTATTTGTGATTTGGTTTTTTATTCTTCTGTATCCTTCTATATCGTTTCTTTTCCTTCTTGTATCAGGTTCAATATTTCCTCTGTCATCCAACGTTTCTTAGGTTCCATTTTCCTCTTTCCCAAAACCTCGTCAGTAGCTTCTATTATTCCTGCCTTTATTTCATCCCAATTAGCTGGTTGTCCACATTTAGCTATTATTTCATTTATTTTTTCCTCAAAACTCTTTTATTGTTTCCTCCTTTAAGCCCTCTAATCGCCAATTTTTCTTTACGGATCTCTTCCTTCTCTTAAGTCTAATATTGCACTTTGCCAAGACAAGTTTATGATCACTGTCTATTTCTGGTCCTGGATAACTATGGATTGCTTTAACTTGGTTCCTGTATCGTTGCTTAACAAGAACATAATCAATTTGATATCTCTTATTATCTGGAGCTTGCCATGTATATCGCCTTCTTTTAGGGACTTCATAAAGCGTGTTTGAAATCACCATCTCATTTTGTTCACAAAATTCAATCAGTCTTTCTCCTCTCTCATTCATTTTTCCTAATCCGAAGTTTCCTACTATCTTTTTATCTCTATGATGAGATCCTACTACAGCATTAAAATCGCCCATTATTATAACATTTTCTTTATCCTTTGTTATTTTTAATAGCTCTTCTATCTCCTCATACATCATCTCTACTTCATCATCATCGTAGCTCGTTGTTGGGAAATAAACCTGTATTATTATTAAATCTGTCGGTATGCTTCTTATTTTTACCATTAACAATCTATCATTTACATGGTATGTGTTACATACATTTTTTGCCCATTTTGCATTTAACGTGACTGCTACTCCATTCTTTCCACTCTTTACTCCTCCACTATAAATTATTCTAACATCATCGCTGTAAAAATCTCCATTTCCCTGCCATCTTATCTCACATATACCCAAAATTTCCACTTCGTTCTTCTTCATCTCATATTTTGCTTCTTCTAGCTTACCCACCCTCAATATGTTCTCACATTCCAAGTCCCAATTTTCATATTCTTTCTGGCATTGACGTAGGGATTTCGCTTGATAACGACCTGGGAGGCCCTATTCCCTCCCCTGCTGGATCTTGGGTTCCGAAGCCCATGATCAGTAACCACCTCTTCTCTTACTCTTCTCATGGTTGCGATCTTCTAGGGATATCCATTACGATCTTTAATAGAGTGGTTTCCCGTTGCCTTCTCTATCCTATGCCGTTGACCAGTTAATGGTTCATCCGTCTTTAGGAGTGGTTTCCCACTCCAAAGGCAGAAGGGTGCCCTAGCCCTCAGTCTGCTCCTCCGCCCTCCTAGGAGGCCATTGGCAGATAGAGGCGGGACTGCTTATTCCAGCAGTCACTTGGTCATCATAGCCTTGTCTGCTGAAACGGGGTGCACGCAGGTAGGTTAGGTTGACATTTGAATGGGAGAGGCTATAAGAGACGCTTCCCGAACCTTACACCCTCAATATCACATGCAAACCAACAATATACTGGTCTGCCAGTGGTGAAACCTAATCTTGTACAAGAGTACAGCAAATACATCAGGGGGCATCGATATCTTGGACATGATGCTGTATAGCTATCTAGATGAGAGGAGAACTTTCAAATATTGGAAAAAAGCTAGTTTTCAACGTAGTCTTGCGAATGCTATTGAAAACGTATATTCCCTATAAGGAGAATATATCTGCAGGGTAAAAGCCTATGGATGAACTGAAATTTAATATTTCAGTGATGAATTCAGTGGCTAAGGAGTGGGTAGAGGCTAGAGGTGAATCTAGAAGTGGCAGCAAACCTGAGACAGGAGCTCTCCTGGCCCTTCACGTGATTTTGGGGTTGTGTCGCTTCCAGATAAAAAAGAAAGATTATGTCCAGAGTGCTCAACAAGCATAAAAAAGACACGATCAAGAACTTATTTTTGATAATTGTATAATAAATAACTTTGTATGTTTTAAATGGTTCAGTGAAAATTAAAAAAACACGATTAGATATGAAGATTTAATTTTGCAGTTGTATTAAGGATATTGGCATAAAAATAATTGTAATTTATCATTATTATTCTGTTTCGCCTTTCATTAAAATTATTTGTTAGTATTTAAAGGATTAATACTGATATTTTAGCTTCAAATATATTTTTTTATTTTTTCATTTATTATTAATGATGTTATTATGTGTTCTATTTAATGTACTGACCTGTAACTTTGCAAAATCATAATACTATATATATAGTAAAAGCCCATTCTAACGGCACCCACGGGACCAAAGTCGTGCTGCTAAAATATATATGCCGCTATAACGAATGATGCCGCAAAATCACATTCCAATTACTTTGAGGGCATATTTGGTATCTTTTAACGTTCTTCTTCCCTATAAAATATTGCATATGTTGTTCTTCATTATCTAATTTACTATTTTTTGCCATAATTATTACGGTGTAATAAATCTAACTAACTATATATTTATTTTACGTTGACGTCTGTCGACATTTGTGTACAATTTATATCGGCGTATTTCTCGAGAACCGTTCGTCATAAAGATATGCGGTAAACAGTGTTTTGTTTCTACTGGCTATGAGGTCCCTGGGGAAATATTTTCGTTTGCTAAAGTGTCCCGGGTTCGAATACAGGAGACAATTATATTTTCCCATAAGTTTACACGGGATTTTCGATTTTTCAGATTGCAAGGTTTTTCCCTTCATTCATTAAAATACGTAAATATTGACCGATTTTCTTCTTTTTTGCTTTATTCGATGGCTAAAGCTTTATGCTATCTTATTCTTGCAATGTTCACATGTTACGCGGTCAAATTTATTCAGAAATATGCATTCTTTTTTGAAATTTTGCAGATTTTTCATACTCATTCCGGGCGTTGCCAAGGAGCCTCTCATTGTTGCCTCCGATTCATTTAATGCCAATTAAACCTTCAAATAGACGAAAGAAAAGCATTATTCGCATCAAATTGAAATTAATGAAGCATAGCAACGTAAATATTTAAGGACAGTTATTCTGTTGACTGCATATGGGAAGCTTTTCTAACAATTTAATGAAAGCAGTTGAATCTTCCTTTCATCATTTGAATGCTGGAATCTTACCTTTCTGTAAGTAGAACCATCATATTACACATCTGTAATCCTTATTAATGCAAATAGGCTCATGCATAAATTAAAAATTAGATGAGAATAGGACTCATGTTATTTTGTAAACACATTATATGGTTATCTTCTTTTCATTGATAATCTAAATAAACAGTTGCATTGACGTCGCCTTTATAGTAGGACCTGTAAGAAGTTAACATTTGAAGGAAAGCAACTGTTTGTGAGTTCGTCTATATGGGTGCAATGATAATCATTGGGTCTAAGGTAAGGTAGATTTAAAAATTTTTCCCCTTTGAATATACCGCGATATTAAACTAGCATTGAGTAACTCTGTGACATTGTGATCACGTAATTGCTCTAATATAGTGCTGTAAAATCACAGAAAACTAAAAAAAGGAGAGCTATTAGCCCAGCTACAGCTGCCAGAGTAAGGAAGAGGAGCCAGAGATCAAAGGAAGGAGGAAAGAGAGAGAAAGAGATGCGGAAGCTCATAGGATTGTCCGTGTAGATGAGGAGCGGAGAGTACAAGAAAGACAAAGAAATAGGGAAACACGTCAAATGAATAGGGAACAAAGAAGATCTAACATAGGGCCGAACTATTTAGATTATTTGCATTTCATTTATTTCATTAATTATTTCACTAAACCTTCAGTTTATTTAAGTCGCGTTGAGGATCGGAGATCCGGGGCTGCCCTAGTAATTTTATTAATTTTTGTGATGCTCATTTTGGGAACCAAAAGGGTCCATCAAAAATAACATTATTACTACAACCATCATTTATTATTCACAATTAACAGATTATTTTGCTTTTTTCGTTGAAAGTAAATATCAACAATTCGTATATTCACGATTTTCAGCTGATTTTAGTTCATTCGAGACATCCAGTTTTCGTATCCCGTGACGATGTTTAAACCAAGATAGCCACCCATCAGAAAAAATACATCGCTTATAAAAGTATTTTACCATTTCAATTAATAGTGGATCTGTGATTGGGAAACCTTCAGAACGTTTCACTTTAAACCACTCGTATAATACTGCATCAAATTGTTCTAGATGTGGCTTCCTTAAATTTTTATGTTTTTGGATATTTTTATTTGTCTCAGATCCAGCAAAAATTTTTAGAAGTTGCCCTCTTCTTGCTTTAATACCATATATGGTAGATGAGCTTATATTATACTCGTTCATAACCCCATTATCCAGACATTGGCAAATTTCAATTTTCTGTCGTAAAGTAAGCACCGTTCGCCTCTCTTGTTTTCTACTACTGCTGGCACTACTCATGTTCTTTAGGGTATCTTTAAATGTTTATAAAATGAGTTTAATAACAAATAAATTTATTACGCAGTACGTCACGACTGTTGACACCTTGAAACAGAAGAGAAACTACTTGCAATATGTGGTTAAGCTTACAGAAGATCGGTCATGACTGTGGCATCATCTGATAGACAATTGGAAAATGTAAGTTCACCAAAGATGCCGTTAGAGCGAGTTTGCCGCTAGAATGGGTGCCGTTAAAACGAGCTTTTACTGTACTAAACATTCCCTGAAAAAATTTTTAAAATATTGCAAAAGGTTTACAAGTTAATGAAATTTCCCTAACTTCTTGCATTTTCTATTAAAATCTCTTGGCACTTTTCGCAAGATTTTTAGGAAAATTCTTGGAACTGAAAGGGTTAAACACCCCCTCCCCTCCAAAATTTTTTATGGCCATATAGCCTGTTTTACCCGCAGGGTAAAATTATATACCTATGCGAAGTTTTGTGATGATATCTTCTAAGGTGTGGATTTGTATTAAGAACAAACATAATCTGTGTTTCACTCTTATACCGTATATACCCGAATATAAGACGACTCTGATTATAAGACGACCCCCCATTTTGAACTCCTAATAAAAGGAAAAAATTTATTATGCACACAATGACAGAGGTTCATTTTAACATTGACTAATGAACATTGAACCAATTGAAATAAGTAACTTTGATTGGAATTTTAAATTGAATATTTTGGAACATTAGAATCTCTCATGCAAATTATTTCTCATTAGCACATTTTAATTGTTATTTTCACTTTCACTACTGGAGGAATCTCCAATAGCTGCATCATCTTCTTAATCCCACAGAGTGTCATCTTCTGATCCATCCAAACTGTTAGAAACACAACACTTCTTAAATCCATGGACTATTGATGCTGGTAAGATACTGTCCCATGCAGTCTTAATCCATTTTCTCAGTAGAGCCTCTGTTGGTTTTTTTATTTTACCTGCTGGAGTCAGAGGGCAATTCCCTGACAGCAACCATTCCCCATAAACGCGCCGTAGATGATCTTTAAAGGGCTTATTGATGACCACATCAAGCACCTGTAGTTGGGAGGTCAAGCCTCCTGGTATGATCACCAGATCAGTGTTGAGGTGTGATATTTTGGATTTCACATTATCCGTAAGATGTCCTCGAAAACCATCAAGAACTAGCATTGATCTCATCTTTAAAAGAGCACCAGGTCATTTATCCCACACTTCACTCAGCCACTGAATCATCAAGTCACTAGTCATCCAGCCTTTTTCATTCTGTAAATGATACCAGGTAGTAGTTTTTCTTTTGGTAGATTCTTCCTCTTGAATATTACGAAGGGTCGCAATTTTGTCCCATCAGCTAATACCGATAACATTACTGTAACCCTTAATTTTTCATTTCCAATGGTTTTAACTATCACTGACTTTGCCCCTTTGTTATCAGCTGTAGTGTTAGTTGGCATATACAGTTGCTTTCCTTCAAGTGTCTATCAACGAATGCTTTTAACTTCTTACAGGACCTACTATAAAGGCGACGTCAGTGCAAGCGTTTATTTAGATTATCAATGAAGAGAAGATAACAAAAACACTTTTCTTTCATCTATTTGAAGATTTAATTGGCCTTAAATGAATCGCAGGTAACAATGAGAGTCTCCTTGGCAACGCCCAGAATGAGTACGAAAAATCTGCAAAATTTCAAAAAAGAATGCATATTTCTGAAAAATTCGATCATGTAATGTGTAAACATCACAAGAATAAGATAGTATAGATCTTAAGCCATCGAATAAAGCAACACAGAAGATAATCGGTCCGTATTTACGTATTTTAATGAATGAAGGAAAAAAACCTTGCACTCTGAAAAATCGAAAATCCCATGTAAACCTATGGGAAAATATAATTGTCTTCTGTATTCAAACCCGGGACACTTCAGCAAACGAAAATATTTTTCCAGGAACTTCATAGATAGTAGAAACAAAATGCCATTTACCGCATATCTTTACGACGAACAGTACTCGAGAAATACGCCAATATAATTATGTGAGGCTTCATACGCACGGACGTAGACAGCTTCACTACGCGCATAATATATAGGATAAAACTCAAGAGTATTTGTATTCGAATACATTTGAATCGAATATTTCGATTACAGCTATTCGATTCTTCCCATCTCCAGCTATCTCTGGCTTCGGTTCCTCTGTCATTCAAACTATTCCGTGCCGCGCGATTATAAGATGACTAGCGATTTTTCGGTCATAAAAATTGGAACAAAACCTCGTCTTATATTCAGGTATATACGGTATATATAGATTGTTGTTGAATTCCAAGGTTTTTGTAAGTATATTTTTTCTTTTTGCTCTAGTGAACTGTACACTACTGTGATAGACATGCTTTCAACTCTCATCCACTCTACTTTGGTTTCTGACTCTCAGTCAGAAAAGGGGGATGAAAATAAGAAACATTACCAGAATCTTATTAAAAAACTCAAGAAGGTATGTATGGATTGCATCTCTTACATTTCCCTTGTAAGCTGGTGTTTCATTTAGCATCATTTATATTGTAGGATCAAATTAAATGTATATTAGTCATTTTACTTTATATGAGTGTGAACATTTGTCCAATGTGTTGTTTACATTTGATTTATTAAAGGGCCATTCTGATGTCATCTTTTTGCTGAATTTCATGTTTTTATTCCTAAGGTATCCAGCCTTCCAGAAATTTAAAAAAATTTACTTTCAGGAACTTGGGGACCGAGCATCTCCTTCACTCAGACACATCAGACAACTCTTACCTCTGCCTAAAAGAATAAGGGAGGTGGTGGCTTGTGAGCCAGTTGGCCTGCTTACAGATACCAAGGGAAATAAAATTGCAGGTTTTGATTCAATTGACAAAAAGCAGGTGAGTTCAGCTATCTGCCAGATGTGAAGATGATATACCGTATTTACCCAAATATAAGACGAACTCTCTTTTTTATACTCAATATTTAAGAAAAAAATATTTAAAATATTTTTGAAATTTTACTACCATCTGATTATGTTCAATTATTACAATTTTTGCATTCAAGTCGTAATTACAATTATTAAAATTGCCGGTGTGACGAGATTGTTTCTCAGTGCATACCTTGGCCGCCGAGCAATCGCATGTGGATATCATTTTTCCTGCTGTGTGACCTGGCTCCCGGCAACACGGAAGGGAACCAGTGGTGTCGAGTGTACCCTGCATTTCCCTCTCCTGTTTCTGTTATTGTTGTTATTTTTATTTGTTGTTAAATAAACTGTTATAGAAATCCAGCGTCATTATTCACGCACCCACAGAAGGATAGAATGACATTTGCTGGTGCCTAAATAAGTGTTTTCGTTCTCAACAAGGACTGCTCTAAATAGCTTTTGCTACACTATGCTACATTGTAGTTAATGAAGTATCAGGTTTCTAAATCCCAGCTTTTCATTGTGATAGGATAGAATTACTTCTGCAAGTATCAAAACGAATGTCATCCACTTTTATGACGTACGATTGATTTGCGCAAAGTTATTCCATACTACGAAAATATAAGAAAAGATTTTTCAGGTGTTAAAATTGGAAAATAAATCCTCAACTTATATTCAGGTAATTACGGTAATCTAGGAATCATCCAACTTAATAGCTTCAAATATAGGAAATTTTCCTTTTAGAGGTGGCTCTATCAAGATTATCATCATCATTATAATAATAAGTGAAATATAATTACACAATTTTAGTTTTGAAGTTAACATAAACTGCAATTGTTTATCAGTAATACAAATAGGCAGACAGGCAAACAACTTTATTAAGGGGGAACTTGAGACTATGTAGTCCCTGTTGATATTTAGTAGTGTAGTAGTCATGTGGAAATGTTCTGCTACTGGCTGGTAGGCATAATGCCGTGCATATTTCATGCACCAAATTTTCAGTCGTGCTATTATGATCAACAAGTGCAGTTTTATCTATGGATAAAAATACCATGTTTTTTTTATTTTTCATGGTGTTATAATGCCACATTTGGTCACTAGATCCTCATTTGTTTTATAAGGGGGATACCATATGAAAGTGTGGTTAGCATTTAAATGAGAGAGACTTATAACTAAGTTAATATTGTATTGCACATCATTGTTCTACATAAACATGCATCTTTTTGTAAAAATATACTTTTTTGGATGATTGTTGCTTTCAAAATAATAGTTAAGTTTAGAACACAATCAATTTTTTTAAATATAACATTTTTCTATTCATCTCTGTAAAGCTTTCAAAACTCAAACTTTTCGAGAATAAGTAGCATCAATGTGGAAATGTAGAATGAAATCTTCATCTTTCCATCATTTATACCTTTGGAGATATAAGAAAATTAATTAAAATATACCTCACTTGGGTAATTGTGAGGTAATCTTTACATTGAAGTTCATTCTTTCATTGTAAATCATCCATTCTTTTTCACTTGCAAAGTGTGTTGTGTGCACGAAAGGAAAATTAACTTATTTACATTCATTTCTTCATCGTAGATAAACCATTTTCTTTCATTCGTATGCAAATGAAAGGAGATTAGGCATATTTGTAATTGATCTTGTTTACTTAAGTTCTATGAAGATTGTTTTTGTTGACAACAATTGATAATTCTGTGTAAAAGTTTTCTAAATTCAAAATAAATTATTACTTTCTTGTGGCCTTTTTCTCACACTTTTCAAGGATAAGTTGCATTAATGTGAAAATGCGCAAATTTTCAGCTTTCCATCTTTGCTAACTTTAGAGATATTCAAAAAACATTTTTAAATGGGCCTCTATCCAAACCTGTATATTTATCAAATCTCAAATATAAAGAAAAACAAATGGCAACAGTATCTTTTATGGTTTCATCACAATTTTAATTTAAGCAAATGCACAGGCTGATGGCAAAGTGAAACTATAAGTGCATTTTATAAAATAAAAAATACACTATAATGCTTAAATTGTTTGAGTAACTTTAATTTGAGTAAATTATTATGCAAATAACAACTTACCTTTTGTAATATACGAAAATATCAAAGATAACTGCTGGAAAGCAGATGTAGATGAAAAACCAAGAGAGAACACATTTGATAACCAAGAGAGATGTCCAAAAACCGCCTGACAAATTTCTCTAAGATGCCATTTGAACCATTGCCAGGGCCATACAATTTGCCCTAATCCTTCCAAAAGAAGGAAAGACCATCAAAAATAGCATTTATAAACTTTGAACATGTGTTCTTACATTCAGGGGGTTATGCCAAAGTGGGTGAGGCACATTGTGTTGGTATTACGCTAAGAAGAGCACTCACGGTTTTTTGGTGAGTGTTTTAAGCAGGGCTGTGAATTCAAACTCGAACTCGGTTGAACTCGATCATTTTTCTTGAACTTGAACTCGCAATAAATTATTGAATTATCAAGTTCAGATTGGAAATGGATTGCCTACATGTATATTGTTAGACAAGGCTTAAATATCTATTATTTTAGTTTAATAGTAAATTAGTACCTATATGTATTATGTATAAAATTTTGTGTTATTTTATATTTAATAATCTGTATGTAAAATTTTGTATATTATTTATTATAAAACTATAAATGCCATTTTTAAAAACTTTTACAAACAAATGAAAATACAATTGACATGTAATTTGTGTATATTCGAGTGTCCGAACCCCAAGGCTCCGAGCCTCTTAGGGAATCATCTCCCTCATTCATGAAAGATCTGGACTCTAGAATGGACGGAATGTTCTAGAACAGTGATTGGGAACCTTTTCGAGCCCTCATGCCAAAATTAATGAAATAAAACATTTTATAGCTCGCATGCCAGCCATAATAGTGACAACAGGAGGGGTCGGGGGGCACCATCAGTATTTTCCTAGCTATATCAGAAAATATGCATTTCTTTTGAGTTACATATTTGTTTTACAATGAAAAGATTTATAATAGCATTTCATATGGTTTAAAATGTTTTAAGTCCTCTGGCATTCACATATTATAATATTCCTATCCTGATCAGAACCCCTATTTTTCAACATTCTATCATTCTTTTTAATCACACCATATTTTTCAATCCACCAATCTTGAAAACTCCTTTCACTTTCTTCTTTTGAAAGTTTTGCTTTCTTAATTTTAGATTCCGCCATTATACAAGGGAAGAATTAAAGGAAATAGAACAGTAGTTAAAACCAAATTCAATCAATAAGAACACCATTAGGTTCTCTACTCCAATCACCATATACTTTGACTTCACGCACTAATCAGCCACGCTGTACTGGCACATAATGTTGAAAAACTCACCCGCTGCCTTCAAGAAGAAATAGGATACTCTAGATGTGGCAATCTGTTCTCGATTCCAGGTTGGCATAAAACTGAAATTCTAATAAAAGCAACATTGTCGCCATTTCGTCTCTAATTATTCATCCATATATACTATGTATTGAATTGCTTAGGATATTGTTGCCGTATCTCTACTCTCAATACAGATATTTACTTCTTTTTTAATCTCAGCGGCGTGCCATATGTTCACCATCACTCTTCTAGTGCCATATGTTCACCATCACTCTTCTAGAACTTCCAGACCTATTCTATAGCTCTGTAAATACTAAAAAGGGGGCATTTGTATTGTCAATTGCTATTCATCAGCTATTCATCTGTTGACTTGACTGTTAGCCTATAAATTATTGTAATTCGTTTTCTTTCGAGAGCTAGTTGATAAGCAAATACAGTAAAACCTCTATAAAGCGAAATGGAAGGGACCCAAGATTTTGGTAGTTTGTTATATAGAGGTTCACTATAAAGAGGTTCGCGACATTTAGCAGTTTGTAAATTCAAAACTAGAGCTTGCTGTAGACAACAAAAAATTAGTGCATACCATAGTCAAATAAAATATGTGTTTACACTACAAACAATTAAAAATGATAAAATACAGAAAATCAATAATTTACCTCATCAAAATTAGTACTGTAACTAGGAATACAGTACATTAAGAAATTACCCAAAATTCAAAAATGTTTAATACAGTTTTTTTATAATTTATTGAAATAGCTGGCAATATCTTTTTCTTTCATCTGTCTACAGAATTCTTGAGTTACAGCATTTTCAATCTTATTTAACAAAACTATATTTGTTTCACAGTCCTTCAATTTTATCACAAATCTTTCTAAAATGTGCAGTGCTTCTTGTTCTCTTGGGTGGTGGCACATTAACTTCAACCTTATCACTCTCATCATCATCTAATTCCTTTTCTCCCATAAGACCTTCGTTGCCTTCATTCTCCATTTTTCCCTCAAATGCCTCATTTGGTGCACATGTAGTGAGATCATTATCTGCTGTTACAAATTCATCAAAAGAAGCTTGAATGTGAAAGCTTGCACTTATTGCATTCCATTCTGCTGGATCCTCTGAAAGTCCTTCAGCCTCATTAACTTGAACTTCATCCATAAAACCAGCCTTGGCAAAACATTTAGCAATTGTATAAGCTTCAATTGCTCCCCAAGACAAGCAGAGTCTGTGCATCGCCTGAAGGATGTTCCACTTCATCTTTATCATATCATTGCATGTATCCATATTCCATAGCATGTATTGGACTAGCTGATGCCTATAAACCCTCTTGATTTATGAAATTATACCCTAGTCCAATGGTTGGAGTTTACTTGTGCAGTTGGGGGGGAAAATGAACTATTTTTTTTTATTCCTCAACTTGATATTTATGAGCACTGCATCTATCAAGAAATAAAATTACTTTTTTGTTTTGCATTCCCATTTTGGCATCAAGTATGGTCACCCACTCAATAAATATGGGAGTAGTCATCCAGGAATTTTTTGAGTTTCTATACATGCAGGGTAATTTTTTAATATTTTAAAAACACCTTGGGCTTTTGAATTTCCCTATTACAAGCAGCTCCAATTTTTCACTGCCATCTGAATTGGCACAAAAAAGGACAGTAAATCTTTATTTACTTTTTTTTACCCCCATGGCAGGGTTTACCTTTCACTGCAAGTGTCCTATCAGGCAATAAATTGAAAAAGAACCCAGCCTCATCAGCATTAAATATGTTTTCCTTTTTATACCCACTTATGTATGCTTACAGGGTCCCTTTCCATTCATCCTGAATACTTGGAGTTACTGCTCTTTCCTCTCCATACATCTTCAGTATATATATATATATATAAGTCAGAGTAATCGGTTCTATGAGTTTTTCTGCCTTGATAAGGAGAAGGGAGTGTACAAATGTGCTCTGGAGAACGAGAATGGTGAAGCATGTGGCACTGTGGTGAAAGCTGCTGCAAGATGGAATGTATGTGGGAGTCTGAAGCAGCACTTAGAAGTCACCAAGACAAGTGGAAACTGGTCAAGATATCGGATGAGCAGGGGTCTTTTGCAGCAAAGAAGCAGATAGTGGAGAAACAGAAGCAGACTTCCCTTGTGTCTCACTTCAAACACATGTTGGTGACAGTAAACATGACAAAAGAGACTTTCAAGATGGGGCTTGTACAGATGATCATGTCTGGTGTGGCGCTGCGTGTATTTGAAAGTCGTGGCTTTGTAACATTAAACGGTGAAATGGCTCGTAAGCTTGGAGTAAGCCTTTCATGCGACTCTGTCCGTGGTTATATCCTGGAAAAGGCTAAGAGTGTAGAGGAGAAACTTAAAGCCGACCTGATGGATAAACTCGTTTACATAAAAACCGATGCTACTACACGTCAACTGCAAAACTTCCTCGGTGTCAATGTCCAATACTGTGACGAAATTGAGGGAAGAGGCATAGTTAAAACTTTAGCTGTTGTTGATACAGAAAGGGAACACACCAGCCAACACATTTGCAATTTGTTGGACTTAACTCTGCAGAGATTTGGCATCCCAAAGGAAAATGTCCTTTGCTTGGTCGTTGACAATGCGAGAAATATGACCAAATCTGTTGAACGACTCAATGAACAAGTGAAAGCAGGATCAGACAACGAAGACGACATCAGTGACAGTGAGTATGATGATGAAAACGGAGGTCACAGTACCGAAGATGAAGAAGTAATTGGTATTCATATTCACCACATGAGATGCGCAGTGGACGCCCTAAAACTGGCCATCAGAGATGGTCTCCGTCAACCTAACTGCACGAAGCTACTCACCAAGGTTCATTTTGTGATGCACAAACTACGGGCACCGAATCTCCTGGCCGTGCTTGAAAAGCATACAAAGAAACATCCGATTCTGGACAAGGCCCCGAGGTGGGGTTCCACTTTCCAAATGATTAAACACTTTTTGGAACTTCAAGAAGCGATTCAAGATCTTGGGATGGTGTCTCTGGATCTGCATCTCTCAGATGCTATATGGGTACAGTTGCAGCAACTGAAGGATCTGCTAGAAGCCCCATACGTCACTATGATCCGCCTTCAGGAGGAGGCTTTGACTCCTGGGTTCTTCATGAAGGAATGGTATGCCCTCAAACGATCATTGCGGCGAATCGGCTGTCGTATCACTGAAGATATAGTTGAATCAATGGAGAAACGTGAGGAGGCTCTGCTGGGGAATAAGATCTTCTTCACTGCGGTGTTTGTGGATCCCCGCTGCAGGATATTGCTTTCCCCACAACAAACACTTCTGGTGAATGAAGAGATTTGAGAAGTGGCAACAAAGTTGCAGTTTTCCTCATCCTCATTACAAATAGCTGAGGACTCAGCTAATTCAGAATCTATTGTGATGGCTGAGGAGAATGCAACTGGCGAAGAAGGAGCTTGATCAGTTAGAAATGAGGCGATCTCCCCTTAGAATGCGGTGGGTGAGCGCAGTGGAGCAGTTAACTACAGAGTTGGAGCGTAGTATCGACAAGATGATTGAGAAGGGAAGGCTAAAGAGTCCGTCCATCTGGCCTCTGTTAGATTCATTTGACGAGCCCCTAAGAGGGGCATCAAGAATTTTAAGTGCAGTGCCTGTAACTCAAGTGTCAGTAGAACGTTTGTTCTCATCAATGCATTTTATCCTTAGCAACATAAGGTCGTCCATAGAACAGGATCTGTTGGAAGCAATATTATTCCTACGTACAAACAACAGCTAGCAGGTTGTTCACTAACTTTATATCATATTTTAAGAACAATATAGTTTTGGTGTATAAATTTTATCAAAATAAAAGTATAAAATTGTTTTTAGTTTCATTTTTTAATGTCTATAAATAGCATGTATCACGAGCACAATAACCGAACTCGAACTCAATAAGATAATTGAACTCGAACTTGAACTCGAAAATATTTCAACTGAGTTCGCACCCCTGGTTTTAAGGCAAAGAGGAGAGATCCCATATGCACAAGTTTTTATTGAGTGTTTTAAGGTGGTGGGATAAACTCAAATGTTGGAGTGAAGTTTCATAAATCCTTTTTCAGATATATCCTAATGCCACAGCATAAGGGTTTATAAACATACAGCAGTGTAGTAATTTAAAACTTGGTTCAAACTATTAGACATTCAGATAATCAGCATCTGGATAATTGGAGTTGTATTGAAGTTGCATTTACCCAACATAGTGATTTTTCTGCTAATTTATTTTCTAATTCTTTATCACTTTGTAAATTTATTGCAAAAGTATACAATGAAATTTAGAGATGGTTATGAAGTAAAAACTAATGCTGTTGGTTATGATTTTCAAGTGTTATTCCTTAACAGATAATCTATTTCACCTTTTTAAATTTAATCTAACTTCTGCAAAATTTTGAACCTCTTTTCATAGGGTCTACAAGTGGCAGAGAAACAAAGAGTGGTCCCATGGGACCTTCTTGAAGGTCACAGAAATCCAGCACCACTTTCATGGGCTTGGTTTGGGGCAGTTAGGGTCGAAAGGCGACCTTTATGGTATGAAGATACTCACCGACTGCTGAGATATCACACCCATTCCCTCCTACGCTCTCCCTCTCATTTCCTTGATCCACCACCCCTACCAGTGGAAGATCCAGAGCCACCAAGGGAGAAACCAGTACGTGGGATAATCAGCCTTTCATTTATGATATTTATAATATTAATAGATTAGATTCATATTCGTAAATCTAGGAATTTAAGTAAATTTAATGGTGAATAAGAAAATAACAAGCGAGAAAAGAATTGCAGATCAAATTACATAAGGTGCTTTATTTTAAGAGTACTAAAATAAACAAGTTAGGAAAGCGTACAACGTATCACAAATGGGGCGCGTTTCGTGCAATGGAGTATTAGAAAGCAATTATATACCTGTACGTAAGGGAAATAGCGTTTTAAAGTCCTTTTCTTCATCATAAATAATCCATTTTCTTCCTATTTAATAGTATTACATGCACACGTAAGGAAATTAAACGTTTGTTTGGGAGATTGTTTATGTTAGCAACAATGAAGAAGTAACCATGCAAGAAATTTTCTAAGTTCAACTCGATATAAGACTTTCTTGTTTGATTTTATCGATAACGGCTACTCCTATGATAAAAATGTATAGGAAAGGAAATACTCTACTTTATCAGTTCTACAACTTTTATTTGAAAAATATTTTAATATGAGCAATACTTTACGAGATATGACGAAAATTTAATTTTTTGTCTCTAGTAAAGTGGTACCCCTGATTGGCTTACGTGATTCATTTTTGCGATTTTCTTATTATATTTGATTGAAAGTCCTTAATATCAAATTTCATAAAAATCCGTTCGGTAGAAGCCGAGAACGAACATGCGGACGGACCGACCGACGATAATAGGCGCTCACGCTGTAAGCGAAACGTGCCTAAAAAACATTCCCCTGAAGACCAACCTATCTGGAAAATTTTGCATCTTTAATAATATTCAATACATTAATTATGTAAATACATTTTCAGACCAATGTAATTTCACTTTTGTTTTGAAAAATGAATTAACTAATCTCACAGCAATGTATTTCACCATTAAAATGTTAAGTAGCATATCACGTAAACATTTCTTCAAAAACAATTGGCATTAAATAACAACGACAAAATATTTCATTGAATGAAATTTTAGAACTGTGTAATTTCAATTATTTTTGCTTCAAATAGCATACTTGTTTATTCAATATTAAAAATCTTTCATTCTTAGAAATACCTTTAATAAAAGATCAAAAACAACGATAAAAGAACTTATTTCACTGGTGAAATATTTACAAAGGGATCCCATCTTAATCCTATATATTTTAAGAATAACTTTGCTAGAAAAGAATGATATATGGTAGAAAAATCAAAAGAGAAATTGAAAAATGTTTTAGAACTGAAACACTGGCAGTGGGCTGCATAAAATTGCTTAGTGGGCTACAGGTTGGGCATCCCTGCTATAAAGGAATGGTTTCTCTATCAACCTGGCATACAATTTTATGATATTCCTTGATAGATTCTGTGATTTGTGGTCACATTTATTCAAATGGTCACCAATAACTTCATCTTGGAGTTGTTGATAAAAAGAATGAAATGCAGTGCTAGTTTCAGGTCAAAAGTTGTAGATTTTGCTGCATCGAATAACTGTTCTAAGTGAGGGAATTAAGTGTTAGCAAAAAGCTTTTGTAAGACTGGAGAATGAATGAATTCATTGAGGCCGAACAGCAGTCATTGGACTTTAATCTTTATTTTTAGCTTGTTTTAAAAAAAATTAAAAATGAGCTATTGTTATTGCTTTTTCTGTAGACATTAAACTTTTTAGTTTTCGAAGATAGAGGAAATATTATTTTGTTGGTAGATATTAATAAAATATGATTTGCATTTTACGAATCCTTATTTATTTATTAACATGTATCCAAAAACAGCCAGACTCCACCTTTAGAGGACGGTAACTTTGTAAAATGTGTCAACTTTAAACTAATATTATAGACAGTCTAATTATGCTACATACCTAAAATTTGGCAAGATGATAGGTTATTGTATACAACGGTCAGAAAAAATCTTAAATTCCCAAAAATTTTCATTTTTAGGAGGGTTTTTTCTGACCCCATTGCTTTATTTCTACCCCGTAAAATGAAGGTATAGAAATTGGTGTAGGTCATTATAAAATTAAATTTTTAAATTAGTTAAAATAAAGATAGGAACTCTGGACATAAACAGTTACAAAGCTGAAAGAACAAAGTTTTTTGTATTTTAAGATTAAATTTCAATCTGCTGAAATGGCATAAAAATTTGTTATGTCTTATTTAAAAATGATCATTTAATATTATGTGGTGACATTTATGTAGAACTAAAAGAGAA
Source organism: Uropetala carovei (assembly GCA_036926305.1). Lineage (NCBI taxonomy): Eukaryota > Metazoa > Arthropoda > Insecta > Odonata > Petaluridae > Uropetala > Uropetala carovei. The sequence continues at coordinate 2,608,008 of JAXCHB010000062.1, read as the reverse complement.
GAGAATCCTCTCAAAGAATTATTGGACTATTGATATAGATTTAATCTTGGAATGATGGTAGACCAGAACAAAACTGTTGATGGAGTATTTGCCTATACAGGGGCATAGCGAGGGGGGGCAGAGGGGACAGTTTCCCCCGGGCACAGGTCTTAAAGAGCGTAAACTCACAGACCGATTTTTATCGGTTAAAGCAGATTCGCTAGGAGGTCATAAAATAAGGTAATATCCTAGCAGATTAACCCTTTCTGGGATGAAGCGTCCGAAACAGTGGTGTAACTATCCTTTCATGGGCCCGGGTGCAAAATTGAGAAAGTGGGCCCCTAGCACATTAGTTTCTAATTGAATTTTTAAAAAAAACAATTTAATAACAAGTTAGGAAAGCGTACTACGTATCACAAATGGGGCGCGTTTCGTGCAATGGAGTATTAGAAAGCAATTATATACCTGTACGTAAGGGAAATAGCGTTTTAAAGTCCTTTTCTTCATCATAAATAATCCATTTTCTTCCTATTTAACAGTATTACATGCACATGTAAGGAAATTAAACGTTTGTTTGGGATATTGTTTATGTTAGCAACAATGAAGTAACCATGCAAGAAATTTTCTGTTCAACTCCATATAAGACTTTCTTGTTTGATTTTCTCGATAACGGCTACTCCTACGATGAAAATATATAGAAAAGGAAATACTCTACTTTACCAGTTCTACAACTTTTATTTGAAAAATATTTTGATATGAACAATAGTTTACGAGATATGACAAAAATTTAATTTTTTGTCTCTAGTAAAGTGGTACCCCTGATTGGCGTACGTGATTCATTTTTGCGATTTTATTATTAAATTTGATTGTACGTCCTTAATGTCAAATTTCATGAAAATCCGTTCGGTAGAAGCCGAGAACGAACATGCGGACGGACGGACAGACGGACGGACCGACCGACGATAATAGGCACTCACGCTGTAAGCGAAACGCGCCTAAAAACAAACACATTTGCCTTTATAAATGTTTTATAACATTACATAAATACAAAATTACATCAAAATATACAAGTTTTTATAATTATAAAATTTGACAAAATTTCTAATATTTATTAGCAAAAATCTCTTAATTAAAAATTTTAAAACAAAACCTTCCCATGAAGATGAAAAATTAAATTACATTAAAATGTTTTACTTAAATCCTTTAAATATTTTTTCTCCTGACCTTTTCCTTAGCAAAAACCTCTATAATTTTGGAAGTATCCAATTTTCTTGCTGTTTCTTTCTCGATTGAAAGAACTGCTAAGCCATTTAGTCATTCTTCGAATATGGTACTTCGTAAATAACTTTTTATTATTTTCAGTTTCGTTACTGGCAATGTCAGGAAAAGCATGAATATAGTGCATACAGCTGGAAAACTAGGAGCTAGTTCACTTATCAATCAGAAGAATGTCTGCCATTTCTTTAATATTTGTCATATTTTTAACACATTTAAGGATTTCATTACATCATCAAATCTGTATCATAAACCCTCCAAACTGTCTTTTTTAGAAGAAAAACTTGTATCACTTACACGTTTAAGTGATTTTAGAGGTTCCTCAGAATTTGTTTTGTTAATTAAATCCCTTCTTATCACACTGTCACTAAAAATACATAAACTGAATCAACTACATCAAAAAAGTCGATTACTTCTTCAATGTCTGATGTAGCGTGTTTTAAAACCAGATTTAAATCATGACTTGCACAGTGTATGTATGGGGCTTTTGGCTGAATATCCAGTATTCTTTTTTGTACTCCATGGTAAACACCACTCATAACAGATGTCCCATCATCGGATTGCCCACGAAGCTTCTCCAATCCACCTAATTGTAAAATCTCCTATAATTTTGAAACAATTATGTTCATCAGTCCTTCTGCAGAATGATTTCAACTGCAACGAACCCAATAAAGTGTTTGTTAATTTTCAGCGCCGAGGCTTTGTGGTATTCATTGTACTCAATTGTTACTTACCAGACAATGATGCTCAACTGATTGATTTTTTAGACATCTTGCATTGTATGAACCAATATAGAAAAAACTGCTGATATGCATTCAGAAATGTTTTTTTCTAAAACGGCATTTGTTAATATTTCAATTATTTCATTTTGAATTTTTTGCGATAAATACTTTATTTTTCCTTTAGTGAGTTTAAGAGTTGATCCAACACGTCGTCATACTTTGCTAATAGCTTTATAATTGATAAAAAAATTTCCTGTTTCCTGACTTCTTATCATCTCGATGACCACAGAATGGCAAGTTCCCCAAAAGCTGTGAGCGTAACATTGATTAATCTATCAAGGATTCTTCTCCAGTATGAGGCTTCTTGTCTTATTTTGAGATCGATTTCATAAGAGATTGTTTTTCCTTTACGCCACTGAATCAGCACTGCACGGCACTGTTTGTGATCAGAAGATTCTTCGTGACGTTGAATTTTTCGAGTTAAATGTTGCCAATCTCTGCTTCCATTTGCCATACCGTTTGGAACTTTCTTATAGAATAACCAGCATGGTTGACAGTAAACGTAATCCTTTATTTTAGAATAACATAGCCAATCTCTTCTAATATGAAACCCAGGTTGCGTGATTTGAAAATAGTAACATTCATTGAATGATCTGTTATTCTGTTTAGGATCTTTAGGAAACGGTCCTTTTGGTTGATTTGGTCCACAAAAAATAATTGTTCGTCTTTCATTTCCACTCATATCTTTGGAGTATAAGTCTTTGCCTTTGGGACATGCAGATTGTAAATGAGTAGGTATCATCAGGTAATTCAACGTAATTTCTTAACTCATCTAATGTATCCAGTTCCAAAGGGCCTTCGAATTCATTCCCTACCGGTAATTTGGAGTATAAGTCTTTGCCTTTGGGACATGCAGATTGTAAATGAGTATCATCAGGTAATTCAACATAATTTCTCAACTCATCTAATGTTTCCAGTTCCAAAGGGTCTTCAAATTCATTCCCTGCCAGTTGTGGAGTTTCTGATTCAGATAATATTCTTTCATCGCTGCCCAATCCCTGTCCTTGGTGATTTGAAGATGGTTTTACAAAAGATGTTATTTTCTGATATTTCTTAATTTCGTCTTTTTGTTTGTTGCACAATTTTCATTTCTTGGGATTAGTTCCGTTTCTTACGATATTGGTTACTCTGGATGACTTTTATGTTTACTAAAAAAGCGGCCCTAAAAACCTAAACCAGTCCCCAAATACTCCACTGAATGGGCCCCTCTGCGAAGTGCATTGCACCCCCTGCACCACGGTAGTTACGCCACAGGTCCGAACCTAAACTGACCTTACGACACGAAAGTGCACGCAGATAACAAGATTTTTTCTTTTTCTTCTGGGGTGTTATGAATGACTTCTTTGTGCTGGGACTTTCTTCTCACTGTATGCATTTCTTTTGTCTCACGTATTCATTTCCTTCTATAGCAACTCCGAAAAAAATAATTTTCTAAATGCAACTGACGAACAAGGCAATGAAACAATATACATGAGCCATCTAAAAGTTTATCATCTCAGATATATGAGGTTTATTCAGTGATTGTGGTGGTATATCATTTGTAAGCAAACCTCCTCACGTACCAATATGCTGAGTGCCGAAAAAATATCTTTCCTTCTGAGGACTGCACTTAGCTGAGAACACAGCTGAGATGAGTGAGGATGCCAGGGGCACTTCAAGACATTGTGCATTTGTAGGCAGAGTAAATTTTTGCACCCTCTCAAACCCCCCCAGATTTTCAGGTACGCCACTGAGTGAGACGGCATGTTATTGCAACTGATGAACAAAGAAACGAAACTATATACATGAGCCAGCTAAAAGGCTCATCATCTCAGGAATGACATTTTTTCTTTGATTTATGTGGTATGCCATTTGTAAGCAAACCTTCTCCTCCCTCTTGAGAATTTTCTGTTTCTGCCATCAGAAGTGAGTATACTCTTCTTCTGTAAACATACTCTAGAAACAAAAAACTGACATCAGTTCCTACTCAGGAATGGGAGACACGTGAATACTGGAAGCTGAGGAAACCCCTCTATGACAGCACTGGCCAACCTCCCTGATTAAGCTGAAAATCATCCGTAATATTTTTATAAAAAAGCCTTATGTTGGCCATCCTTACGATTTGGGATATAAGGGATATACCCCTATGATTCTCCTGGCCTGATCAATGACTTACAATTAGTAGGCAGGCACTAAGTAAAGAACTGTGAGTGAGAGTTGGTAGGTGATTTTTGGTGGCATCAGGAATCAGCAGTTAATAAAGTAAGTAATTGCAGATGCATTTAATAGCAATAAATTCTTATCATTTTTATTACCTGTATTAATGATGTTACCATCACTATTTGTCGTTCCTGAAATAATTTTGCAATCTTTACAATCTGTATTGTTTGTACACTTGGATTATTATTTTTACTTTCTCCATATGTAGTATGGGGAAAGTATTATGATCACGACAAAAATTGACTTTGAGATTTCAATGGAAATACACGTTTTGAGGTCCCTAGAACACATTTAGAATATTTTCGGAATGATGTGTGTGTGTGTGTGAATGGATGTATGTGATTGTGGGCCCTCTAACTCAAAAAGTACTTGTCATATTAACACCAAATTTCATATATAACACTTTAGCCTGAGCACAAAGAACTGATTAGTTTTTAGACAATACCGGTTAACCGGAAGTCGAGGATTATTCGAAACCCGGTTCGGTTTTTGCGATATTTCTCCGTTAAAACATCATTATTGTATATACAACTCTATACAAAGGCTATAGAGAATGTAATTTCCTACAACTTTCATTTGAAACAATTTTCCATAGCAGTTGTTTAGGAATTATTTATAAATAATCGGTTTTTTCGATTTCCGTCAAACATATCCTTAAAAACGTCGTTATTGGTAATCTTCCTGAGGACCAAAGTTGTAGAGAATAATATTTCTTCCAGGTTTTGTTTGAAACAAATTTTCATAGAACCATCCATTTCGGAGATATTTTGCCTTTTCTTAATACCAGTATACAGCGCCACCAACATGTAGCGGTGAATTCTGTAAACATATTGAAAATATACCTAATTTACGTCAGTAAGGACGACTGTATTCTTTTACGATACGAAGTAATAATTTTGCTTTATAATGCTATTCATAATAATTTAAATATCTATATCCCAAATATGGAGATAGTCATGTGTTGGCCACAAGATTTTTTAAGCTTGAGGTAGATAATGCAATACATTCTGGAAATACTGGAAGCCATCTGCACTTATTCTCACAATCAGTAAGATCTGGAGAGAAAAGTGGGTTAGATCGGCAGGATTTATGGAGATTCCTTTATCCATTGAAGAAGCTCTTAAAAATTGTGATCAAGATATATTTTTTAGTGAACTAACTCTTAAAAATTCTTTTCACGTTGCCAATAAGCGGTGCGTCTGTCGAGAGAAGCTTTTCTTCATTGCGACGTTTAAAAAACTATTTGAGTACTTTAACTGTGCAAATGATACCGAAGAAGAAGAACAAGTGCCACAACTGAGTTTTTATCATGAGAATGAAATCAACTGAAATGCGGATGTTGGTATATGGTTGGAAAACGTCATTTTTACTTTCTCCATACATAGTATGGAGAAAGTATTGTGATCACGAAAAAAATCGACTTCGAGATTTCAACGGAAATACACGTTTTGAGGTCCCTATAACACGTTAAACTATTTTTGGAATGATGTCTGTGTGTGTGTGGTTGTGGATGGATGGATGGATGTGATTGTGGGTGCTCTAACTCAAAAGGTACTTTTCATATTAATACCAAATTTCATATATAACACTTTAGCCTGAGCACAAAGAATTGATTAGTTTTTGGACAATACCGGTTAACAGGAAGTCGAGGTTTATTCGAAATCCGATTCGGTTTTTGCGATATTTCTCCATTAAAATGTCATTATTGTATATACAAATCTATACAAAGGTTATAGAGAATGTAATTTCCTACAACTTTTATTTCAAACCATTTTCCATAGCAGTTATTGTTTAGGAATTATTTATAAAAAATTTGGTTTTTTCGGTTTCCGTCAAATATCTTCTTAAAAACGTCGTAATTGGTCATCTTCCTGAGGACCAAAGTTGTAGAGAATAATATTTCTTACAGGTTTTGTTTGAAACAAATTTTCGTAGAACCATCCATTTCGGAGATATTTTGCTTTTTCTTAATTTCTGGTGTACAGCGCCACCACCATGTAGTAGTGAATTCTGTAAACATATTCAAAATATACCTAATTTACAGCAATAAGGACGACTGTATTCTTTTATGATACGAAATAATAATTTTGCATTATAATGCTATTCATAATAATTTAAATATCTATACCCCAAATATGGAGAAAGTCGTGTGTTGGCCACATCAGATTTTTTATTGTTAACTACCAATATCTTTTTAAATTATTCAGTCGTTTCCTAATTCGATTGCTGTAGGAACCAGGAATGACCAAGAAAAAAACAAGAATTTTCAGGGCTTGAAAAAAAATATTCTAAACCCTTAGTCAATTTTGAGTTTTTTCAGTTTTTCTTTCTTGCAGTACACATTTGTATTCATTTTTCGATAAATAAAACTTTCTCACATTGTCGATTTTCTGTTCTAATGAATGACTAAAATTGAAATCCAAAAATGAAAAGGATATTACAGTAATATCCTAGCGCTTTAAGACTCAAGAGAGGCGAGAGTCATCAAAAACGCTTCTGGAAACTGGTCCAAGTGCAATGAATCACCATCATATTTATCTTTAGGTTATAGTGATACCGTAGCTTGTTTACATTTAGATGGTCCCTGAGAGTTGAGAAATGGCAATCGTAAGTGGGTCAGAGAAAAATATTTAAAAACCCTCTCTCTGTCTATCCAAAATATGTGTGAATTCCCGCTTTGGGTTGCCACCTCATCTTGTCTCACCCGAAGTCTTTGTGGTTATCGTTAATTCTTCGGGTTACACTTTTGTTTTGCCTGTATATTTCCTTAGACTGGATCTCACTTGTAAATGATGTTTTGTCTATGGGCCAGGGGGATGTGCAATTGAGTTGTATCTCCTGCCATCTATCCTTACTTGAACCAATTTCCCATTCAGATATGTTTGTTGCATGCTTTAGTTTTCCAGAGCCACCCTAATGGGGTAGCAAAACAGGGAATTGACTAAAGATGCCAACAGGTTAAATTGAGTACAGAAGACCCCATAAACCTCTCCTTCCTGGAACTTGGCAGCAAGAAAAAAGGTCATACGGTTCAGACTGGGGATGTAACCCCCCCCCCCTCCCCCCTTTAGGGGCACCAAGAAGATCCTATGCCCCCGGGCGCCGAAGATCCTAGCTACACCACTGCCTATACCTTGATGATGAATTTAACATCCACATTCATTTATGAGAGTACCTTTAGCTATCATAATCCCATTATTACTAGGTTATCTTTTACAATTAGATGAATTTTAAATACTGTTCAAATTATATAACAACAAATATAAGTATAGTATTGTACAATATAGTAGATATAATTTAGTAATCATTTTCCATGTAAATATTTCTTAGGAAAGCATTGCATATTAGTTCTTAATTAATGTGTATTTCAGCAAAAGGTTTATTTTCTTCGAAAAAAAGCATTCCAAGCATTGCCAAAGGCAATGGGGCATTCTTGTTATACTTGGCATAAATCTACCCTCATTTTTAAAAAGATTTTTAAAACTTTAATATTCATGTAACTGTGTCAGGCATTACTTTTTTTATAGTTGATATTATTCAAAATGAACTTATGACATTACTTCTTCAGATTATAATAAGCGTATCATAATATAGCTTTTGTAATGATTTGTCACTCATTATATTAACTGTTCATTTTTTTCAGTGCCTCTGTGTATATTGTATTAGGCCCAAAGAAGAGGCAGATGCTGGAACACCTGATTCTGGACATTCTCCCAATCGCGGCACACCTTCAGGGTCAGGGGGTACTCCCATGGCAGAGGTCATACCTGGAGGGATGGGGTCTGGAGCAGTGGTAAGGGCCCCTCCTGGTCTGGCCCCGTCCACTGCTGCAGTTGTTCCTCCAAAGAGAGCAAAGACACAAAGGAGGAGACGGTCAAAGGCAGCAGCAAATGCCGTGGCACAGCAGGGTCAACGGCCACAACCTCCGCTGCCTCCACCACCTCCCCAGCCACCACATCCAGCGGCTGCAAATGGTCATATGCGTGCTGCTAGTGGTGGCCCATCTGTTAACACCTCAGATGCCTCAATGCAGGTGAACAATTTCGTAAAAGTCCATTTAAATAAAAGCATGGGTCTAAATTAGGAGAACTAAAGACTTGGAACTACAGGCATGTATGTAAACATAGCTGGGGTGGCTCCAACATCCTGCATGCCTGTTCTATGATTTAAATCAGGAAGTTCATTTATAATCACCTTGTATATAAAATCTTACTTACAGAATGACATTAAAAAACAAATGATGAATGCAAAACACATACAAAGTCAGCATTAATACATGTGATTTCATGTGTAAGAAACTCTGTTCATTGGTAGTTATGTACAGTGCTGGCCAAAATTAATGCAACACCTCATGGCGTTCGACAGCGGTCACTGCGGAAACTATTTGTAGCGAAGACTCTTCCACTAAAATGACAATACTGAGCAGGCAGAAGTAGGGGTTAGGGGTCTTCTGAGGAATGGGGAAATGCATGGCTGTAAGAGCTAGAGGGATTTTGTGGCAGAGCGCCGGTTAAGGTCCCTGCAAATTAGCTCGGAACGAAACAAAATGGAACTCTTCGAAACGAACGGAAACCAATTTTGTCCGTTCACCATATCAGAAGTATCGGAATATAGTTAAAAAAATACTATATATATATGTGTGTGTTATATTATTATTATTATCTCCTCAGTTCTCTCAGCTATTCTGCTGGTATTAAGTGAGGTACGGGCTTTGCCAAGCACACTCACTCTTGAGTAACCAGGAATTTCCTTACTATACAGGCTGTGTTCAGTAGTACGGCTTTTTGTAATGGGATATATATGTTTATGTCTAGTCCTATTATCCTTATGCTATTGTGGAGGGACACAGGGACAACGCCAGTGGTTGATAATACTGTTGGGACGATAAAGACTTTGGTCATGTTCCACATTCTTTCTATTTCAGATTTTAGTTCTGTGTATTTTTGATATTTCTCCTGTATGGTCTTTTGTATATTATGGGTGTTAGGTATGACTATGTCTATGAGGTAGGCAATCCTCAACCGTTTGTCCTGCAGCACTATATCTGGCCTATTGCTGTGTATGGTTCTGTCCGTTATTATGGAGCGGTCGTAGTATAACTTGAACTTGTCTGATTCTAATACTGAGGCTGGTTTATACTTATAATAGGGTGATTTACCTTCTATTAATTTACATTTTAATGCCAGACTTTGGTGTATAATGTTCGCAGCCTGGTTATGTCGGTGGAGGTAATCGGACTGAGTCAGACAGCTGCAAGCACCTGTTATATGTTGAATTGTTTCAGGTTTATCTTTGCATTTTCTACACCTATTGTCCTGCACTTGGGGGTTCTTAACAATATATTTCTGGTAGTTCCTTATATTTATGACCTGGTCCTGGATGGCAGTGATGAATCCCTCGGTTTCAGGGAAGAGTTCCCCTCGTCTGAGCCAGGCGTTCGACGCTTCCTTGTCGACCTCAGGGCTGCTCAGATCATGGGGGTGTCTTCCATGAAGGGCCATGCTCTTCCATCGGGTCATCTTATCTGCTGTAGTAATGACTGTCCTGAACTATAGTGTCTAATAAATTAAGAGAGGTGTATTTATTATCTAAACTGCAGATGCTTGCATGCAGTGCCGAATCTTCTTTCCTTTGGTGGAAATATGACCATAAAGGACTGATTTGCTTATTATGAAGGTTTTTGATGTCCACTATTCCCCGTCCCCCTTCCGCTCTAGGTACTGTCATCCTAAGAGCGCTAGAGAGTGGGTGGTGCTTCCTGTGATTCGTTAATTCTACCCTTAGTTTCCTCTGCAAATTCTCTAACTCTGTGTTAGACCACGATATTACTCCAAATGCATATGTTAGTACAGGTATTGCTAGACTATGTATTGCTTTCGTCAGGTTTTTACTATTGAGATCAGATTGACAGATTCTTTTAAGCCAGGAGGTAAATTCTGATGTAAGTGATTTCTTTATGGCTGCGTGATCTATTTTCTTAGACTGTTCAAATCCTAGATATTTGTAAGTTTCATATTCATCCATTGGTTGTATCTCACTTTGCTGTGCCCTCTCAAATCCAATCAGTTCTATTGAATTTCTCTTTATATTAATGGTCCTACATTTGTCTAGTCCAAATCTCATATCTATATCTATTGAGAATTGTTCTACTAATTGTACTAGCTGCTGTAGTTTGGCTGGTGATGATGCATAAAGTTTTAAATCGTCCATATATAATAGGTGGGATATCTGGTGGCCTGTCTGACTGTTCCCTATCCGATATCCTAACCTAGCTCGATTCAACAGATTCGATAGAGGGTTTAATGCTAAGCAGAACCAGAGCGGGCTCAGAGAGTCACCCTGGAAAATGCCTCGATTTATTTTAATTTCAGTAGAGGTTGGGACCCTGTTCACATCAGACCTCTAATAACCATGTGTGGGGGACGGAGTCAAAGGCTTTCTGGTAGTCTATGTAGCAACACGAGAGATTTCTATTTTTTCGTTGTACCTCTTTCAAAATGACAGCATCTATTATTAATTGTTCTTTGCATCCTTTCATGCCCTTCCTGCATCCCTTCTGTTCTTTTGTTAGTATGTTTGGCTTTCTAAATGGGAGGTGATTAACTGAGTGATGCATGATGTTACTATTTTATAGATAGTTTGTAGACATGTGATTGGCCGATATTTAGAAGGATCGCTCGAGGCTTTCCCTTTAGGCAGAAGGTAGGTTTTACCTTCTGTCAGGAATCTGGGCATCCTTTCAGGGTATTGAAAGAATGTGTTGATATTGCGGGTTAAATATGGGTGAAGGCAAGTGAATTTTTTATACCAATAGTTGTGGATATTGTCGCTACCTGTGCTTTTCCAATTGTGTATGGCGCTAGTAACTGACTTCACTATCCATTGTAACTTCAGGTGCTTGCATATTCTGTATGGCTGATGTGCTCGCTATTTCCCTAGATATCCAGCTTGTATTGTGTTGGTGAGACACACTATTTGACCAGATGGTTGACCGAAAGCTCGTTATTTCTCCCACAGTTGGTGAGCCTGTATTTGAGTCAGAGTTACAATTGGGTGAATTCATTTTAAGTGTCCTATAGAACCTTCTCTCATCTGTGTTAAACTGATAATTTTGTTTCCTTCGTCTGCTACATTTCGTATATCTGTTCAGTCTAGTCTTGTAGGCAGCCAGTTTTTGTTTCAATGTATCTATAAATTCCAATATATTCCTATTAGGTGCGTCGTATCTTGTATGAACTTTATATTTTTGTTGGATTAGTTTTGCTCTGTTTTTTACTTTCTTGGTGGGATTATCCTTTGTGTACTCTATTAGGCGGGCTATGTCTGCTCTTAAAGTTTCAATTTTGTTTTTTATCCTCCCATGCCACTTGGGTAACTCTACGTCCTTGGTCGGTTTTGGGTTTTCGCTATTTACACTTATTTTGGAGCCATTGCATAGCACTGCTACCAGTGCGGCACAATATACTGTTACATGTAGGTCTTCAAATGTTTCTATACTCTCTGAGTGCTGGGGTAGGACTATTTCATTCAGCACTTGAACTATTTTAGCTAGCTTTGAAGACGTGTTTTGTTTGGGCAAATAAGGCCTTTTGGTAGGGTCGGTGCCTCTATATTGTATAAGTGTGGAATTAAACATTAAAGTTATCCTATCTATAAGATCATTGTCATTCCCATCATCCTGTGTGTTTTGCGACTTCCGTCTTTTCACTAGGTCCACTGTCACTCTCTGGTAACTTCTGCTTTGATTTGTTTTAAAATTTCAGTTGAGATCAAATTATTCCTAACTATAGCACGCCGTTGGTCAGATATTCCTTGAGCGGTAACTTGTACAGATGGATATCGTAGTGTAAACTGCTGATAAAGTTGGTCCCTGTAGCCTGTCATTTCTGTTTCCAGTTTGGTGATTCTGTAGTATGTACGCATTAAAAACATATTCACTTCAGTTGCCCATCTCATGCGTACTCTACGTCGGCCCGCTTGAGTGGTCTCGGGCAGAAACCCCTGAGAAACACTTTCAGCGGCTGTATTGAATGGTGGAAGGTTGGGTGGTACTTCATTGTCGGCTGTGGTCCCTTCGGTGTCCCGACCGTGGCCTGCCTGGTCGGCCATCGGCCACCACCGGCTCGCATGCTGTCACCCCCAGCAGTGGCTCCAGGGGTGCCCTGGCGATCCCCAGGCAGCGTCCTTTTCCGAGGCTTTCTCCCAGTTATCTCCATCATTGATGGGTTTTTGCATTTTATACCTACTGCCAGGTTTGATGAGCAGCCGCCTCTAACATGAGGAACAGACGCTGACCAGGTCACCGCCCACTAAGGGAACAGACGTGCCTAGATTTATTTCTGTTTTGATCCACGGGTGGTATTTTATTTCCCACCTACCCTGCATATCTGCTGGGCATTCCCCTATCCACCACCTGGGGACGCGCCCGATGGGGGACAGAAAACCCCACACGGGTTATTCTTATTATTATAATTATTATTGTCATGGACGGTAGCCACTCCCTTTAGAGTTTAGCTGATGTTTCTCTTAAACCATGATTTATTCTCTTTTTTTATTTGCCATTTTGCATTTCCGACGGGGATTCGCGAGCGGGCGGGCTCCTCCAAAGGGGCTGCAACCGCAATCTCGGAGCTTGTGTGTGTGCACGTGCGTGCGTGTGCGTGCAGGCGTGCATGCATGTGTGTGTGTGTGTGTGTGTATGTATCGGAATGAATCCTTTACAAAAAGTCGATTCAATCCGTCCTCCTCTCACATGTTGGCTCTATCTATTGAACACGACTTCGCCAAAGACTGATTTTTCCTTGTCATCGAGATGACGCAAATGGATAAAAATCTTTTTATTTTTCTAACTGTTCAATCTATTCACTTTTTTTATGCTTTCCTCAGCGGTAGTAGGTATGGAGGAATCCACAGTAATTTTCTCAAATACGTAAGTGTAGGCAGGCATTCGCAATCATCGTACACAATTTTGAAATATTTTATCTGGGGCGTGCAAATTCTCGGAATTTTTGCGGTCGAACCCGGGACACCGAGGTGAGAACTCGTAACAGTTTTAAGTTGATTTCTACATTGTGCACTTACTCAAAACATTTCAGCTCCCTATTCCCTACAATATAGACCAGGGGTCGGCAACCTGCGCCTCCTGAGCCGCAAGTGGCTCTTTAAGAATTTGCGTGCGGCTCCCAACAGCAACTCTCCCTGATAAAACCTCCAAAAAAGAAATTGGCTTCCTAAATTATTTTAATAGAAATTGCAGAAAACTAAAAACGTATGGACACATTCTGTAGAAGAAACGTTTGGTTTACAGAGATAATTCCAAAAAGTAAAACAACAGCAAGGTTAAGGAGGTGAGATTCAACCCCCCCCCCCCCCCCCCCGTCAATGACTGCGGCTCTTGTTATATTGCATTTTATACATAATTTGAAAAGGTGGCTCTTCTTAGGAAAAAGGTTGCCAACCCCTGGTATAGACGGTAGGAAGCTTTAAGTATTTTCCCATGCGTTCTTATGGCAAACGTTTCGGACAATCTGGGATCCACCTAAGTAAGCTTTCTGTACGATTCACGGTATCAATATCTAGAGAACCTGAGAGAGAATGAAGTGGAGCCCAGTGATGCTCCGCCTCCTTCATTCCTATTGGTTCTGGCATGGTCACATTTTGGGACTCTTTCTCTTTCCCCTCTCCCTCAGCCTCAAAGATATTTGAAAAGCACTATTGACACACTGAAACATGACAGGTGGAGGAGGGAGAGCATGGGAGGGGGGTTGGAAAGGCAAATGCTTCGATTCACGAGTAAACAAAAGAGAATCAAATTGACTGAACATCTACGAAGAAATAAATTATGTAAATAATACGTGGTGCGTCAAAGTCTTAAAGAACGCAGCGATAGCACTCGTATGCATAAGGAGCTAACACAATGTTTCATTTTACTCGTGAATCGAAGCATTTGCCCTCTCTCCTCCACCTGTCATGTTTCAGTGTTAACTGGCCCGATGTTCAAAGTCATCAAAATTCTAGCTAACGAAACAACGTTTGGTAGGGTAGTAGATATAGTGCGCCTCTACCGTGAATTGTAGAGAAAGCTTACTTAGGTGCTCTCGGTTCGATACTTAAAGCTTCCTACCATCTATACCACGGGTGGGCAAACCGTGGCCCTCGAGAGCATTTGACGTGGCCTGCAAAACTTTGGTGAAAAAGCAGTCTGTAAAATTTACCACAATTTTATATTACTTTTGGTAAAATTATGACAATAAAGCCTTTATAGTTTTGAAAATTTAGCCCTACAATCCTTGTTTGTGCATGTTTTTCACTTATGTATGATGCCTAAGAATCTAAGCAATTTCCGATTTAAACTAATCTGGCCCACCTAAGCATTGGCATCTTTCAATGTGGCCCGCTGAAGAATTCGCAAACACCGATGCAGCCTGCCATGCGGAAAAGTCTGCCCACCCCTGGTCTATATTGTATGGAATAGGGAGCTGAAATGTTTTGAGTAAGTGAACAATGTAGAAATCAACTTAAAACCGTTACGAGTTCTCACCTCGGCGTCCCAGGTTCGACCGCAAAAATTCCAAGAATTTGCGCGCCCCGGATTAAATATTTCAAAATTGCGTACGACGATTGCGAATGCCTGCCTACACTTACATATTTGAGAAAATTACTGTGGATTCCTCCATACCGACTACCGCTGAGGAAAGCACAAAAAAGGTGAATAGATTGAACAGTTAGAAAAATAAAAATTTTTTATCCATTTGCGTCATCTCGATGACAAGGAAAAATCAGTCTTTGGCGAAGTCGCGTTCAATAGATAGAGCCAACATGTGAGAGGAGGACGGATTGAATCGACTTTTTGTAAAGGATTCATTCCGATACATACACACACACACACATATATATATATAGTATTTTTTAATGATATTCCGATACTTCTGATATGGTGAATGGACAAAATTCGTTTCGAAGAGTTCCATTTCGTTTTGTTCTGAGCTAATTTGCAGGGACCTTAACCGGCGCTCTGCCGCAAAATACCTCTAGCTCTTACAGCCGTACATTTCCCCATTCCTCAGAAGACCCCCCCTACTTCTGCCTGTGCAGTCTTGTCATTTTAGCGGAAGAGTCCTCGCTACAAATAGTTCCCGCAGTGACCGCTGTCGAATCCCATGAAGTGTTGCGTTAAATTTGTCCAGCACTGTACTTTAAAAAAACAATGAATGGAAAACATGCTCAAAGAAAGCATATGTAACCTTAAGCTATGAAAACATTAAATTCTTAAATGTGATGAAAATAGGAGTGGTTATGTTAGCTTACATTTATCATTGTTAAAAACCTGAAAACATCTGTTTTTTGTGGTTCTATACACCTCTTTACACTAATTCAACAAGGATTCAAATTCTGTCTTTAAAAAAATGAACTTAGCTCTTTCAAGTATAGAAACATTCAAATCCCAAGTTTGTACCATAATTTTAAATAATTTTAAAATGCAAATATTACAGAGCCTCGTACATTCTTCTGGAGCATCATACATTTGACAGATTACATATACCATATTTAATCGATTGTAAGCCGACCCTTTTTTACTTTTTTACCTTCTTAAAAATTGCCACTCTGCTTAGAATCGGGCCTTAAAATCAATGAATGAAAAAGTAAAGTAATCAATGGTTTAGTGCCTGTAGTAACATTATAACTCTAGTGTATTTATATATAAGTAAACAATCTACTTTAAATGTATCTGCCCTTGTGAAAAGTGAAGGTTGACCTACACTCGATTAAATACGGTAGCTGCACCATTTTGTTAACTCTTGTATGAAAGATTTAGCTACTATCTCTATTGTTCCTTTTTGGCTTGTCTTACCCCAGCCTCCAGAAGTGGCCTTCAGCTCTTGCTCTGTTACAAAATAACTGTCAAGTGACAGGTCTTAAATACATACTACAGTCATGGCATTAATCTGAAATACATAATTTTAATCTTTACGATCCGAGCATGTACTTTTGACACAAAAAAAGTACAATAAAACCCCATTATTTCGATCCCGGTTAATTCAAAGTATGGTGTAATTCGAAGCTAAGATCAGTCCCCCGCCAACTCCATAGGATTTTGTGACTTTTTGTTATGGATTATTCGAAATATGCCTACAATGAAATTCAGAGTCATGATCTGGTCTGGTGACTCACAAACAGTTCATTTAATTTGAAATCTTGATCCTGTGTAAGCAGAAGATTCATGTGCGTGCCATGACATCATGTTTTTGTCCCCTATTTCTCACACACAAAATACATGTAGCATCCCAAACAGGTGACTCCCTCTTACTTATTTAATAGCGGGATGACCAAACATCCCATTTTCGCCAGGACAATCCCGTTTTATTTTACCAAAAAAGCCATTTTGTACCGTTTTGAAGCCCATCGCAAATAAAATCTAAATTATCTGATAGTATAGCTCAGTGGTTCTCAACCTTTTGCCTCTAGCGTCCTACCTACCACCTTTTCAAGAAACCCTGGTCTCACCATGTTATAAAGAAAAACCTCACTTTTTCTAATAAATGTATTTCTACGTTTATAAGCATATAAGTAGTACATTAATAATTGTTAGGCACAAAGGAGAAGGTTGAAATAAAAAGATTTACTTGGTAATTCCACTGGTTTTTTTATTTATTTATTTTTAAAAATTAACTTTTGTGGAATTACCAAGTAAATCTTTTTTATTTCGACAATATGAAGAAATTCTATCAAGTTACGCCTGAGACTGTTAACTATATAAAGAAGGAGGTGCCAGAAAGTCTAACCGATTGGGGTGCCAAAATGTCTTCAGTCGGCTCTGGTCCCACCTAGATGGCTTTCAAGTCCCACCAGTGGGACGCATCCCACCAGTTGAGAAACGCTGGTATAGCTGATATTCCTAGTAGAAATGTAGGATTCTCGAAAACATGGAGGTTATCAAACAAACAACAAATGTTAATTACAGTCGCAATTGTCAGGTTAGGAAACCTCAGGGTTATTGATAAATTTGAGGTGGCATACTTGGTCTCCGCTTATAATATCCTGCCCAGGTTTAACCTAACTTATTCCCTTCGAGTTTTGACAGTGATGATACTGGTCGGATTCTCTTTTGATTGTGAGCTTTGTCCTAGTCTGGCATGCTAGTGCTCCAGACTGTAAGGAAAGTTCATATTTGCCTTTTTCGCTATAGATGGTGATAGTGACATCCACCATTTAAAAAATCATGCAGAAGTTTTGTCCTGTTTTTTCTTACAACGATGTCCCGTTTTCACCTCGTTGGAATATGGTCACCGTATTTAATAGTTAACATAAAATAAAAGTCATAGATGATTCAAATAAATGAATCAGCTTATCCTTGCATCACTATGAATGCTCACATTCTCAATTGGATAGCAAAATTCGAGAATCAAGCTGAAGTGAATAGAAGTTTCAGGAACCCCTATTATCTCAATCCTCATGCTTTCCCAAACCTGGGCAAGGTTTTTCTCATGAGAAAGTGATATGCTACAGAGAAGACTATAACATTGTGGATGCATTGTCGTGATGGAGCACCCAGTTGATCCTGCGCCATTTCTCTGGCCGCTTTCGCCTCATGTCCTCCCTAAGCCGCCTCAGGACGTTGCAGTAGAACTTTGCATTGACGGTCTGACCTGGAGGGACGAATTCCTTGTGGATAATCCCATGTGTCGAAAAAACAGATCAGCATTGACTTAACATTGCTTTTGACTTGCCACACTTTCTTCGGTAGGGGTGAAGATGGACTCTTCCACTGGGACAGTTGCTGTTTTGTTTCAGGGTTGTACCCATAAACCCAACTTTCATCACCAGTTATGACCTTAGAAAGGAAGTCTGGGTCATTTCTTACCTGCTCCTGAAGTTCCATGCAGACTTCCAGCCGATGTTGCTTCTGGTTGTCAGACAGCAGCCTTGGCACGAATTTTACAGCAATCCGCCTCATGTTGAGTTCGTCCGACAAAATGCGCTGGCATGTCCCATATGACTGTCCCACAATGTTGCAAACGTCATCGTTCGCCTACGGTCCTCGATGATAGCCTCATGCACTTTGACAACATTTTCCAGTGGTGTGCCGGTTGAAGGTCGTCCAGAACGTGTCATCATCAACTGACGTTCGGCCATTTTTAAACCGGTTAAACCACTCGTAGGTTTGTGTCTGACCCAAAGTGTCATCACCAAATGCTTGTTTAAGCATTTTGTGAGTTTCTGCCACACTCATGCCAAGTTTGAAGCAAAACTTGATACACCCATGCTGCTCCTTCACGTCCACCATTTCAACGAAAAAAAAATCGCAAAACGACACAAACACGACGTTATAAAAATGCGTACAACAAAAGAATGCCTGCACTCAGCGCGAAGCCACATCGCACACTGGTTCACAAAGGATACAGCACTACCAAGAGCCACTAGTCCGTACTACAACCGGTTCCCACGTGACGTTCAACTTTCAGGAACTTTCGGGTAGCACCTCGTACAGAGTGAGTCATGGGTCTATGTCAACACTTTTATATTACAGAGACTTCATTTGCTCCTCAGAGGAAAATAATTTTCTTTCATGCCTTTCAGAATGAATTATGATCTTTTCTTTGGCCAAGACTAAACAGATGCCCCTCCTGGAGTGAGTGGGTCATCTGAGGTGTTTACTCTCAGCTCTTCATGAGATGCCGACTTTGCTATCCTATAGATAGCGGTGCTTGGGTTGATGGTGTTCTTTTTCTCTGTCCATTTTCTTGCTAATATTTATTACGTAAAATATATGACCATTAAAGTATTGCAAATTTATTTATGATTAAGATTTGTAAATTGGTGAAAAAAGTAAAAATATCAGCTCATTCACAATTTTATCGATTAGGAAAGTTTTTATTTCAATGATTTATATTATATTGTATGTATAAAATAAATCGTTTTGCTAAACACTACACCCAGCAGGATAGGGAAAAATAACAACCTTGGTTAGCACAGAATACACAGGGAAAAAAACCTAGGATCATGAAGGTTAAACATTAATTTAATAAAAATAGATTCTATAAATGCTCTTAAATCCTGTAAAAATAAATTTTTGTTCTTACATTGTTTTCCTTAGCAGCAATTCCAGCAGTCGGTTGGCAGCCATATGGGATTTGATCCAAGCAGAGCCGCATATAGCTCACAGCCTCCTCCTCACCAGTGGCCACCACCGACTAATGTCCAGCAGCAGCAGCAGCAACAGCAGCAACGTCAAGTACAGCAGCCACCACCGCAGCAAAGGCAGCCAGCCAGCCAGCAGCAACAAGTGAGGCAAACTCAGATGCAGCGACAGCCCACAACACAGCAAAATGTTGGTCAACAAGGCAACCAGCAACAACAGTATTACTCTCAGCAGATGGCACCTGCTCCTGGTAAGTCTTATGAAGAGATAAATGTGTATATGCCAGCATAATCCATTATTTGACTGCTCGTTATACAGTGATTACTTTACTAAACACCTGGACAGTGACATAACTACAAATTCTCCCTCTCCTCCACAATGTTTTAATGGGCTCCCCTTAAACAACCATACTTAAAATCATTCTACGTTCGCTTTAAAATTGCTGAGATATAAATTTAAAAATTTGATGTGGCCAACACATGACTTTCTCCATATTTGGGGTATAGATATTTAAATTATTATGAATAGCATTATAAGGCAAAATTATTATTTCGTATCGTAAAAGAATACAGTCGTCCTTACTGCCGTAAATTAGGTATATTTTGAATATGTTTACGGAATTCACCGCTACATGGTGGTGGCACTGTATACTGGAAATTTACGAATAGGTAAGCAAAATATAGAATTGTATATACAATAATGATGTTTTAACGGAGAAATATCGCAAAAACCGAATCGGGTTTCGAATAAACCTCAACTTCCGGTTAACCGGTATTGTCCAAGAACTAATCAGCTCTTTATGCTGATGCTAAAGTGTTGTATATGAAATTTGGTATTAATATGAAAAGTACTTTTTGAGTTGGAATGCCCACAATGACATACATCCACACAGACATTCCGAAAATAGTCTAAATCCATTTTTCAAGTTAACCTTGACTTTTGTAATGCTTGCATTCTCTATGGTGGACAGCATATTTACTTTTGCAGTATCTTGCCAAGTGCAAACCCTTAGTTTCCCATATTATGAGCAAATCTCCTCGTTTCTGTTTTATAGATTTAATGTCAGGCAGTAATCCTCATCTATGGGCATGAACTATACTGCAGGCTCTTATATTATGCAACCTTAGGACATCGTACAGAGGAACACTGGAATAAAAATTGTCCTTAAATACGATATGTCTGTTATTTTCAAAGCCACTGGGTAATGATTACTCCACTCTTGCTGCTAATCCATCTGCCTGAAGATTTCCACTCTCTTTTCCAAAGTAGAAAGCTAAATTTTAATTAAAAAACCTTTGTGTGAGCTGCAAAGAGACCGAACTTTTATTCCTCACTTTGTATATGGTTTAGAAGGGAGGTACTGCTTTAAAAAAAAGTCTACTTTTGAACTTTATCATCGACTTGTCCTCAAAAAGTTCCTTATTGCTGAGGTAAGCTTTACTATAAATGTCGTTAACCACATTTAAAATCAGCCTTATTTTACACAGCCTGTCATCTGTATTCCTTTCATCTGCATCGTCTACAAAGTGCAAAAATCTGATGTGGTCAACACATAACTTTCTCCATATTTGGGGTATAGATATTTAAATTATTATAAATAGCATTATAAGTCAAAATTATTATTTCATATCGTAAAAGAATACAGTCATCCTTATTGCCGTAAATTAGGTATATTTTCAATATGTTTACAGAATTCACCGCAACATATTGGTGGCGCTGTATACTGGTATTAAGAAAAAGCAAAATATCTCCGAAATGGATGGTTCTACGAAAATTTGTTTCAAACAAAACCTGGAAGAAATATTATTCTCTACAACTTTGGTCCTCAGGAAGATTACCAATAACGACGTTTTTAAGGATATGTTTGACGGAAATCGAAAAAACCGATTATTTATAAATAATTCCTAAACAATAACGGCTATGGGAAATTGTTTCAAATGAAAGTTGTAGGAAATTACATTCTCTATAACAATTGTATAGAATTGTATATACAATAATGATGTTTTAATGGAGAAATATCACAAAAAACGAATCGGGTTTCGAATAAACCTCGACTTCCGGTTAACCGTTATTGTCCAAAAACTAATCAGCTCTTTATGCTGATGCTAAAGTGTTATATATGAAATTTGGTATCGATGTGGCAAGTACTTTTTGAGTTATATTGCCCACAATCCATACATCCATACCAACACACACACAGACATTCCGAAAATAGTCTAAACGTGTTCTAGGGACCTCAAAATGTGTATTTCCATTGAAATCTCGAAGTCAATTTTTTTCGTGATCACAATACTTTCCCATTACTATGTATGGAGAAAGTAAAATGGAGCGAATCAATTGATATCAGTCTCTAGAGAGCACTGGCCTAAATGCAGGTATTTGAAAAAGCCAAAAAGGCTCATAGGAACACAAGGCACGAGTAGGTTTATGAACCATGCCCATTCCAATTTCCAATGCTACAAGCGCTTGAATATCTTCTACAGAAACATCTTTCCATTGCACAAACCTTGATCTTGGGAGAAAGCATGCCCGTCTTCTCAGCATAACTGTTTGTTTCCGTAACGGTATGCTCAAATATAGTTTTTGGAAAAAACTAAAAAAGCGCTCAACTGGGGATAAATTTTCAAACCATACTACTTTGTGTGTTCCTGTAAATTCAGGAATGGAACTCATATCTAGTATAGGTCTGTCTCTTGTGACACTGACCCTTTTCCATAAATAATTAGGAATCCCCGTTACACTGGTTGATGGTTTGGTGATTAGGATTGTCTGTGTATTCCAATTTGCCATCATCAGAGGTTTCTATAGCTTCCTCATAACCAAAGTCAGCATCATATTCCGAATCTGATTCTTGAAGGACCTCTTCTTCTCTTCCTTTAGAAGATAAAATAAACTATCTGTTAAACTATTGATTTTATGGGAAAAAAACAAAAAATGTAGAAAATTACATTGTCCACAAATTTTATAATAACAAATATTTATGTAAATTGAGTTTTAAAGGAGATATTTGGAAAAAAGGAAAAACGACAAGAATAAACTTCTGCTTCCACTTCAGCAGTTCAGCCTAAACTTTTTCATATCTTCATTTGCTAAAAAAATCTTAAGTATAAAGTTTTGTGCTGATTTAATTATTAGTTTTTGAGTTAGAGCACCCACAAATTCTTGTCACATACAGACCCACACATCCACAAACATAATTGAGAAAATAGTCAAAACGTACTAAGGAGACCTCAAAATGCATATTTCTGTTAGAATTCTGAATTCGATTTTTTCACGAATACATTACTTTCTTCTATAGTATATATGGAGAAAGTAAAAATGGAATAATGACAAGAATAAACCTCACTCCTGGTTGACCAGTTTCAGCCAAAACCTTTTCAGATGGTTATAATTACCTACCATATATTCCAGTGTATAAGTCGGCCCCTGCTTTTTTGAATGAAATACATGATTAGGCATATGTTCGCCGTATAAGTTGACCCCCAACTTTTTCACTTAAAAATACTGAAGTTGTTCCCAGACAAAATCAAAGTCATGTACAATAAGTTTTAACAAATCAGAAATAAACATAATAATAAAAAATATATAAGTATTGTTTAGAGTCTGTGCTATTCTTCTTGAGCATTGCATGTGACAGATGTTTTAATTTCAACCAATAAGAAACTGTTATTCTTGGAGAGTCTGAACCACTAAATTAAGTTTCCTATAATTCATTTGATGTCAGGAGCTAATGATACTATCGAAATGAACTATACCTAGTGATCGCGATCGATTTATAAGGTGATGAAATTCAATAAAATATTGCAATTGTGTACCCCACACATCCTTTTTCCCAAAATGTCGGTAAAAAAAGATACAGCGCATCATACATGGAGATTTCTGACCAAGTTTTAAAAATTGCGAGTTTCAATAGTAAATTTACTGTGCTTGTGTCTACATTTATACTCACAAAGTTTACGTGTAAGTACACGACCAAGAAATGTTTAGGGTTTATACCTCCGTCGGTGCATCTTCATCATTGAGAGAACGTAATATTAAATTAATATTACGTAATATTAAAGCTCTACCTTTTAATTGAGTTTCAAGTTTATTATTGTTACTTTAAAAAAGCAGTTCTGTCATTAAAAATTTACTATCAGTTTCTACGTACACTTTTTGCTGGAATAAGTTGGCATCTGATATCTGTATTCGCCGAATTCATCGTGAGCCGCTGACACTCCTTTAACCTGGTAGAGAACCATAGTTCCTTCTAATTTTTTTCATCCATGGGCAGAATGAATTTCGCTATGTGCACCTTCATGACGCTAGTGTGCGGATGTGCACCAGGGTTGACATGGCCCTATTCCGATATATTCTAAAATACACACAATTGTGAGCGCTTGAAAAAATTAGTGGGCAGCACTTCAAAAACCGCTGCATGTCCACACAGTCGTGCAGCTTAGAGGGAACAATGGAGAGAACACCTATGGGGAATCCCCACACTTTTTTGATTTTTTTTCTAATTTTCCGCCACCAAAGACGTCAACTTATTAAAGCACAAATTTATTTTTTTCTCCTTGAACTGGTCCAAAAATAGTGGTGCGAGTGGTACCCAAGGATGCAGATTACATGAGTAAATACAGTATTAAAATTAATTATTATAAATATTCCAAAATAAATGTCATAAAAAACAAGCACTAGAACAGCTGATTCAAAATAGCGATCGCCTCCACCAAAAGATCAATGGTCTTCACAGGCCCGCCCTAGGCATATTTGCCAGCCGGGTACAAACAGTTTATGCTGCCTCTTATGGACTTATAAAAGCACCCTGGTCCAGATTTTTTTCGATTTTTAGATTAAAAGTTGTATTTAATTTAAGAAATAAATTATGCAAAACACATTGCGCAAGCTTTCTCGTATACAAATCATTTCGATATATTACGTAAAGTACTTTGTTTTAGAAGGTGGTCTATCACATGAGTTTACAAACACAGCAGAATGTAAAGGACATTTGTACGTTTGTAAAAACACAAAATTAAGAGATATTCTTGCTTCTACCCATGAATTTCTGCCCTTAACATGTTGCCATCTGGGTGTGATGCACCCCTTGACCCATCAACCGGCGTGACCCTGGGTCTTCGTAAATATCGATGTTATTCATTTGTAATTTAAGGTTCACATTTTATGTTTGGCATATAAGTCAAATCTAAGTTTTAGGAAAAATTTTTTAGGCTTCAAAGGTCAACTTATTTGCTGGAATATGTGGTAGTAAAAGTAAAGGTTTTAGCTGAACTGATTATAAGTTTTTAAGTTAGAGCACCTACAAATTTCTCTCACATACAAACCCAAAATCATATAATATTAGCCTGCAATTGCACTATGCAGAAGATATTTTTATATATTTAAAAAAGTTTGAATGATTAGAAACAAAAATTACAATCTGCATTATAACAAATCCGCGTTGGCCGGGGCCGTGTTAAGCAGGGACTACTTTACTTAATTAATGAAATGCTTATATGTTACTAGTGAAGGTGTGCTTGCATTCTGCAAGCATTTTCTCTCACCCTAAAGTACAGAGTATGAACCGACAAATAATTTTTAAACGCAGCAGTTTGCATCTTCTTTCCAGTTTACGTGTTTTTCCTTATTGTCAATATTGGGGTATAAACAACCCCAAAAATTTATAATTATAAAACTTTTATAGGTTTTCAGCATTTGTTACGAATACCTCACATTAATGCAAAATTTCGTCAATGTAGCACCTCTAAAAGTGCATTTATCTGAATTTCATTGTTCAAATTTTATTAATTTTTAACAGCCGCGACAATGAACATTTCTAAAATTTTCAATGTTATTTAACACCGGGACATTATTTCCTAACACTGTTAAAATTTTCAGCTACCAGGATCTACAGAAAGTACATAAACATTAGTCAGTTTGTTAAACATTTGAGAATTTATTACGGCCGAACGAATAAAAATTTTCAAATTTATATATTCCCGTTTTCATTATTTGGCAAATTCTACCTATTGAAAAAATTTCAGCTTCATAGCCCATTTGGAAGTACCTAAACCATGAAATGTTAGTAAAATTGTTTATAATTTTTTAAGGCCAACAAAATAAACATTCTTGCAATTTTGCATTTATTCCTATGATAATTTTTTTTGTTTCACCTGTGTATTAAATTTCAGCTATCCAACTATAGTCGTTAGGGCCAGACATTAGTATCCTCCTATATCCTATATATATCCTATATATCATTCTATAAGCACTCTTCTTACAGAGGAGGATATACGATATAGGATACAAGTAAATTTGTGCTTGCATTCTGCAAGCATTTTCACTCACCTTAAAGTGAAAATAAAAGCCAAAAAATAATTTTCAATGCATAAGTTCACATCTCGGCTCCGAATTACGTGTTTTTCTGTTTTGAAAATATTGGAGTATAAACAACCCCTAAAATTTATAATTATAAAAAATTTATAGGTTTCTAGCATTTCTTAGGAATACCTACATTTATGCAAATTTTCATGTATATAGCACCTCTAGAAGTGCATTTATAAGAATTTCATTGTTTAAAATTTATGAATTTTTAAGAGCCACAATATAAAACTTCCGTGAAATTTCAAAGGTTATTTTCTACCGGAACATTATTTCTTAACTCTGTTAAAATTTTCAGCTTCCTGGCTCTAATTAAAGTACATAAACATTAGTCAATTTGTAAAACATTTGAGAATTTATTACGGCCGAACGAATAAAAATTTTCAAATTTCTATATTCCCGTTTTCATTATTTGGCGAATTCTACAGGTGGAAAAAATTTCAGCTAGATAGTGCATTTAGAAATACCTAAACCATGAAATGTTAGTAAAATTGTTTATAATTTTTAGCGGCCAAAATAATGCACATTGTTGCAATTTTGCAATTTTTCCTCTGATTATTTTTTTTATTCACCTCGGTATTAAATTCCAGCACTCCAACTATAATAGTTTGGACCAGACATTAGTATCCTCCTATATATATCCTATATATCTCCTATATATCCTATATATTCTATATATCCTATATATATTCTATGTCCTCCTCTGTAAGAAGAGTGCTTATATACGATACAAGTAAATGTGTGCTTGCATTCTGCAAGCATTTTCTCTAACCTTACAGTGAAAATAAAGGCAGAAAAATAATTTTCAATGCATAAGTTCGCATCTCGGCTCCGAATTACGTTTTTCTGAGATCCAGGAAGCTGAAAATTTTGACAGCGTTAGGAAATAATGTCCCGGTGGTAAATAACATTGAAAATTTTAGTAATAATTATTGCTGTGGCTGTTAAAAATTAAAAAAGTTTAAACAATGAAATTCATATAAATGCACTCTTAGAGGTGCTGCATGGATGAAATTTCACATAAATTGCATTCTGCAAGCATTTTCTCTAACCTTAAATAAAAAAAAAACCCAAAAATTACATTTGATGCATAAGTTCGCATCTCGGCTCCGAATTACGTGTTTTTCTGTTTCGAAAATATTGGGGTAGAAACAACCCCTAAAATTTATAATTATAATACATTTATAGGTTTTTATCATTTGTTACGAATACCTCACATTTATGCGGAATTTCATGAATGCAGCCCCTCTAAGAGTGCATTTATATGAATTTCTTTGTTTAAATTTTTTTAATTTTTAACAGCCACAGCAATAAATATTTCTAAAATTTTCAATGCTATTTACCACCGGGACATTATTTCCCAACCCTGTTAACATTTTCAGCTTCCTGGATCTACAGAAAGTGCATAAACATTAGTCAATTTGTAAAACATTTGAGAATTTATTACGGCCGAACGAATAAAAATTTTCAATTTTCTATATTCCCGTTTTCATTATTTGGCGAATTCTACAGGTAGAAAATATTTCAGCTTGATAGCGCATTTAGAAATACCTAAACCATGAAATGTTAGTAAAATTGTTTATAATTTTCACCGGCCAAGAAATTAAACATTGTTGCAATTTTCCAATTATTCCTCCGATTATTTTTCTCGGTTCACCTATGTATAAATTCCAGCTCTCCAGCTATTGTAGTTTGGACCAGACATTAGTATCCTCCTATATCCTATATATATCCTATATATATCGTATATCCTCCTCTGTAAGAAGAGTGCTTATAGAATGACAAGTAAATGTGTGCTTGCATTCTGCAAGCATTTTCTCTAACCTTAAAGAAAAAAAAACCCAAAAATTACATTCGATGCATAAGTTCGCATCTCGGCTCCGAATTACGTGTTTTTCTGTTTCGAAAATATTGGGGTAGAAACAACCCCTAAAATTTATAATTATAATACATTTATTGTTTTTATCATTTGTTACGAATACCTCACATTTATGCGGAATTTCATGAATGCAGCCCCTCTAAGAGTGCATTTATATGAGTTTCTTTGTTTAAATTTTTTTAATTTTTAACAGCCACAGCAATAAATATTTCTAAAATTTTCAATGCTATTTACCACCGGGACATTATTTCCCAACCCTGTTAAAATTTTCAGCTTCCTGGATCTACAGAATGTACATAAACATTAGTCAATTTGTTAAACATTTGAGAAAATATTACGGCCGAACGAATAAAAATTTTCAATTTTCTATATTCCCGTTTTCATTATTTGGCGAATTCTACAGGTAGAAAATATTTCAGTTGATAGCCCATTTAGAAATACCTAAACCATGAAATGTTAGTAAAATTGTTTATAATTTTTACCGGCCAAGAAATTAAACATTGTCGCAATTTTCCAATTATTCCTCCGATTATTTTTCTCGGTTCACCTATGTATTAAATTCCAGCTCTCCAGCTATTGTAGTTTGGACCAGACATTAGTATCCTCCTATATCCTATATATATACGATATACGATATAGGATATAGGAGGATACTAATGTCTGGCCCAAACTACAATAGTTGGAGAGTTGGAATTTAATACACAGGTGAATAAAAAAATATAATAAGGGGAAAAATTGAAAAATTGCATCAATGTTTATTTTCTTGACCCGTAAAAATTATAAACTATTTTATGATGATTTCATGGTTTAGGTACTTCTATATGCGCTATGAGGCTGAAATTTTTTCCACATGTAGAATTTGCCAAATAATGAAAACGGGAATATAGAAATTTGAAAATTTTTATTCGTTCGGACGTAATAAATTCTTAAATGTTTAAAAAATTGACTAATGTTTATGTACTTTCTGAAGATCCAGGAAGGTGAAAATTTTAATAGGGTTAGGAAATAATGTTATGGTGGTAAACAACATTGAAAATTTTAGAAATATTCATTGTTGTGGCTGTGAAAAATTAATAAAATTTAAACATTGAAATTCATATTAATGCACTTCTAGAGGTGCTACATTGATGAAATTTCGAATGAATGTGAGGTATTCGTAACAAATGATAAAAACCTATAAATGATTTATAATTATAAATTTTAGGGGTTGTTTTTACCCCAATATTTTCAAAACAGAAAAACACGTAATTCAGAGGCGAGATGCAAACTAAAACGTTGAAAATTATTTTTCGGCTTTTAATTTTTCTTTAAGGTGAGAGAAAATGCTTGCAGAATGCAAGCACACATTTACTTGTTTCCTATATATATCCTATCATTCTATATCGACTCTTCTTACAGAGGATATAGGATACAAGTAAATGTGTGCTTGCATTCTGCAAGCATTTTCTCTAACCTTAAATAAAAAAAAAACCCAAAAATTACATTTGATGCATAAGTTCGCATCTCGGCTCCGAATTACGTGTTTTTCTGTTTCGAAAATATTGGGGTAGAAACAACCCCTAAAATTTATAATTATAATACATTTATAGGTTTTTATCATTTGTTACGAATACCTCACATTTATGCGGAATTTCATGAATGCAGCCCCTCTAAGAGTGCATTTATATGAATTTCTTTGTTTAAATTTTTTTAATTTTTAACAGCCACAGCAATAAATATTTCTAAAATTTTCAATGCTATTTACCACCGGGACATTATTTCCCAACCCTGTTAACATTTTCAGCTTCCTGGATCTACAGAAAGTGCATAAACATTAGTCAATTTGTAAAACATTTGAGAATTTATTACGGCCGAACGAATAAAAATTTTCAATTTTCTATATTCCCGTTTTCATTATTTGGCGAATTCTACAGGTAGAAAAAATTTCAGGTTGATAGCGCATTTAGAAATACCTAAACCATGAAATGTTAGTAAAATAGTTTATAATTTTTACCGGCCAAGAAAATAAACATTGTCGCAATTTTCCAATTATTCCTCCGATTATTTTTCTCGGTTCACCTATGTATTAAATTCCAGCTCTCCAGCTGTTGTAGTTTGGGCCAGACATTAGTATCCTCCTATATCCTATATATATCCTATATATATATATCCTATCATTCTATAAGCACTCTTCTTACAGAGGAGGATATAGTAGGATACTAATGTCTGGCCCAAACTACAATAGATGGAGAGCTGCAATTTTCAGAAATTGTAGATGGCATGGAGAAACCGCCAGAAAAATTGAGATCTCATACCTAGGTGTCATGGGTTCGACTCCAGAAATTCCTAAATATCCATTTTTCCCATAAGAAAAGCATTGCGACATATTTGAAAATTAATTTATGGCACTTTCCGACAAGGTAGAGAATTCAAACTTGGAGGGTTGTTAGATACCCAGGAGATCTATAGGGGACCGTTATCGCTTTAACCGCAAGTGTCCTGCGTTCGACTCCGGATGACCCGGTATATCTCCCATAAGAAAGCATGGAAGAAATGAATTCCTTCATATAGACCAAACAAAGAGGAATAAATAAATGATATTTTCAGGGTTTGTAGATGTCATGAGTATATCTCCATAGTATTAGACAACTCCTGCGTAGGAGTCACCGGTTCGATTCCAGGTAGCCTCAAATTTGAGATAATTTCCCAAAAGGAAAGCATTGATATAGGTGCAGGGCTCTTTTGCATTTAGAATTTTTTGTCGGCTTTTAGTCTTTTTTATTAAATGAGAGAAAATGCTTGCAGAATGCAATCACACATTCACTAGTACCCTATATCCTCCTCTGTAAGAAGAGTGCTTATAGAATGATATATAGGATATAGGAGGATACTAATGTCTGGCCCAATCTACAATAGTTGGTGAGCTGGAATTTAATACATAGGTGAACCGAGAAAAATAATCGGAGGAATAATTGGAAAATTGCAACAATGTTTAATTTCTTGGCCGGTGAAAATTATAAACAATTTTACTAACATTTCATGGTTTAGGTATTTCTAAATGCGCTATCAAGCTGAAATTTTTTCCACCTTTAGAATACGCAAAATAATGAAAACGGGAATATAGAAAATTGAAAATTTTTATTCGTTCGGCCGTAATAAATTCTCAAATGTTTTACAAATTGCCTAATGTTTATGTACTTTCTGTAGTTTCAGGAAGCTGAAAATTTTAACAGAGTTAGGAAATAATGTCCCGGTGGTAAATAACATTGAAAATTTTAGAAATATTTATTGCTGTGGCTGTTAAAAATTAAAAAATTTAAACAATGAAATTCAAATAAATGCACTCTTAGAGGTGCTGCATGGATGAAATTTCGCAAAAATGTGAGGTATTCGTAACAAATGATAAAAACCTATAAATGTATTATAATTATAAATTTTAAGGGATGTTTTTACCCCAATATTTTCGAAACAGAAAAACACGTAATTCGGAACCGAGATGCGAACTTATGCATTGAAAATTATTTTTCGGCTTTTATTTTTACTTTCAGGTGAGAGAAAATGCTTGTAGAATGCAAGCACATGTTCACTAGTATCGTATATCCTCCTCTGTAAGAAGAGTGCTTATAGAATGATAGGATATATATAGGATATAGGAGGATACTAATGTCTGGCCCAAACTACAATAGCTGGAGAGCTGAAATTTAATACATAGGTGAACCGAGAAAGATAATCAGATGAATAATTGGAAAATTGCGATAATGTTTAATTTCTTGGCCGGTAAAAATTATAAACTATTTTACTAACATTTCATGGTTTAGGTTTTTCTAAATGCGCTATCAAGCTGAAATTTTTTCTACCTGTAGAATTCGCCAAATAATGAAAACGGGAATATAGAAAATTGAAAATTTTTATTCGTTCGGCCGTAATAAATTCTCAAATGTTTTACAAATTGACTAATGTTTATGTATTTTCTGTAGTTTCAGGAAGCTGAAAATTTTAACAGAGTTAGGAAATAATGTCCCGGTGGTAAATAACATTGAAAATTTTAGAAATATTTATTGCTGTGGCTGTTAAAAATTAAAAAATTTAAACAATGAAATTCAAATAAATGCACTCTTAGAGGTGCTGCATGGATGAAATTTCGCAAAAATGTGAGGTATTCGTAACAAATGATAAAAACCTATAAATGTATTATAATTATAAATTTTAGGGGTTGTTTATACCCCAATATTTTCAAAACAGAAAAACACGTAATTCGGAGCCGAGATGCGAACTTATGCATTGAAAGTAATTTTTAGGCTTTTATATTTACTTTAAGGTGATAGAAAATGCTTGCAGAATGCAAGCACACTTTTACTTGTCATTCTATATCGACTCTTCTTACAGAGGATATACGATATAGGATATGATATATAGGAGAATACTAATGTCTGGCCCAATCTACAATAGTTGGTGAGCTGGAATTTAATACATAGGTGAACCGAGAAAAATAATCGGAGGAATAATTGGAAAATTGCAACAATGTTTAATTTCTTGGCCGGTGAAAATTATAAACAATTTTACTAACATTTCATGGTTTAGGTATTTCTAAATGCGCTATCAAGCTGAAATTTTTTCTACCTTTAGAATACGCAAAATAATGAAAACGGGAATATAGAAAATTGAAAATTTTTATTCGTTCGGCCGTAATAAATTCTCAAATGTTTAATAAATTGACTAATGTTTATGTACTTTCTGTAGTTTCAGGAAGCTGAAAATTTTAACAGAGTTAGGAAATAATGTCCCGGTGGTAAATAACATTGAAAATTTTAGAAATATTTATTGCTGTGGCTGTTAAAAATTAAAAAATTTAAACAATGAAATTCATATAAATGCACTCTTAGAGGTGCTGCATGGATGAAATTTCGCATAAATGTGAGGTATTCATAGCAAATGATAAAAACCTATAAATGTATTATAATTATAAATTTTAGGGGTTGTTTTTACCCCAATATTTTCGAAACAGAAAAACACGTAATTCGGAGCCGAGATGCGTACTTATGCATTGAAAGTAATTTTTAGGCTTTTATTTTCATTTTAACGTGAGAGAAAATGCTTGCAGAATACAAGCACACATTTACTTGTATCGTATATCGTATATCCTCCTCTGTAAGAAGAGTGCTTATAGAATGATATATAGGATATATATAGGCTATAGGAGGATACTAATGTCTGGCCCAAACTATTATAGTTGGAGTGCTGGAATTTAATACCGAGGTGAATAAAAAAAAATAATCTGAGGAAAAATTGCAAAATTGCAACAATGTGCATTATTTTGGCCGCTAAAAATTATAAACAATTTTACCTACATTTCATAGTTTAGGTATTTCTAAATGCACTATCAAGCTGAAATTCTTTCCACCTGTAGAATTCGCCAAATAATGAAAACGGGAATATAGAAATTTCAAAATTTTTGTTTGTTTCAGACGTAAGAAATTCTTAAATGTTTAACAAATTGACTAATGTTTATGTACTTTCTGAAGATCGAGGAAGCTGAAAATTTTAACAGCGTTAGGAAATAATGTTCCGTGGTAAATAACATTGAAAATTTCATAAAAGTTTTATATTGTGGCTGTTAAAAATTCATAAAATTTAAACAATGAAATTTATATAAAAGCACTTCTAGAGGTGCAACATTCAT
This sequence comes from Uropetala carovei, assembly GCA_036926305.1. Classification (NCBI taxonomy): domain Eukaryota; kingdom Metazoa; phylum Arthropoda; class Insecta; order Odonata; family Petaluridae; genus Uropetala; species Uropetala carovei. The sequence goes on along the minus strand of JAXCHB010000062.1, from coordinate 2,574,736 downwards.
GATTTTTGCGTAAATGTGAGGTATCCGTAACAAATGCTTAAAACCTATACATGTTTTATAATTATAAATTTTAGGGGTTCCTTATACCCCAATATTTTAATACAGGAAAGCACGTAATCCGGAGCCAAGATGCAAACTTATGTGTTGAAATTATTTTTCGGCTTTTATTTTTACTTTAAGGTGAGAGAAAATGCTTGCAGGATGCAAGCTCAATTAACTAGTATCCTATATCGTATATCCTCCTCTGTAATGAGAGTGCTTATAGAATGATACTTACTTATTATTTATACTTGCTCTAAAATATTTTTACATAAAAGTGAACGAATCTATTTAATCACAAACACCAAATGAATAATTTCACGTCTTTGGAATTGATTTATATTGCAAAAACAGTAGTATTAATACCGGAGAACTGTTATTGGTGGATATCAAACATCTAGCAATGAATGTTTTTTATATTGGTCTCTATGAAACATTTCTTAAGCAACAATTAAAAAATGTATTTTGCATTCCCTGGCCCTTAATAGTTTAAAAAATTTAATTAGATAGTGGACACATTTGCCACGAAAATGTCCATGAGGGTACATATTTACCACTAATAATTTCCAAGATAAAAATTCGATAATATCTCGACATCCTTTCAACGCTTTTCTTATGAGGAACAGCAATGTAGCAGAGTAGAAGAATTCAGATAAAAAATGAAGTATACAAAATGTTCAGTAGAAATCAGTATCAACCATAATAAGAAGATTCCAGCTATTTTGTGGTGTATAACTAAAAAAATTACTCTGTACAATGGCCAAGTTTAAGCCTCTCAATAGTGTTCCTAATAAGCAAACAAACAATAAGACTTTTATGTTATTAATTGTTAATAATATTTGTATATATTAATTATTTCAGTTACTGGGGGACCTCGTTTTGAAAGGCCAGTAAATCAGTCCAAACAAGCCTTGTCTAATATGCTGAGAATGAGACACCCCACGGCACAATTCCTTAGTACCCAGCAACCTGCTCAACCGCAACCACCTTTTCAAAACATGCAGAGGCAGCAGTTTATTCGGTAAGAAATATGATAATTGAAGTATTGCTGGGTATGGTATTGCCTTCTTTAGACATTTACTTGTCTCATATGCTTCATATATCAGGAATACCTTATTTCGGTGACATCAGTAACAGAAATTAACTTAAAACTATGATTTTTAAAATACTTCTCCATTTGCTGAAAAAATTATTTTATTCACAGATGCATTTGACCCCAGTTGGTTAGGATACTGATAGCAAATTAGTACAATGAACTGAGTTCCCTAACCAAATGGTGCTCCTCAAGGGGAACTATTAATAAGAAAAAGTTTTTTGTCATATTCATCATTTTTTACCCCGTATACTCTTACATTATATTATTTCATCCCAAAAACCTCAAGGACTTTTAACCTTTAAACGCTGGATTTAAATAACCACTTGGGGGGGGGTCCCTCTGCCTGATTTAATTTTGGATCTTTAAATATTTCGTGTAAGTTTTCTGAAAAAATTGCATTTCTCATGAACTATTGGTGATAAAATGTTCAAATAAAAAGCATTTCATAGTGAAAATATTGAGGAATTACATATTTCTCTTTATCATACAAAATAAGTATCTGCCCACAGATAATCAAGAGTACACTGTAATAACTAGGATATATAATTACATAAAATTATTCAGTTCGCCAAAACATAGGAAAACGATAAACTACTGAAATTACACACTACTATCGCTCTATTTCATGTTCTGGAAACAAATGAGCAAGGCAGTTTAGAAAACGCAGATATGCAAAAGAAAGAAGAAAATAACAAACGGAACTTAGGGTTAGGGTTCAGCCACAGGGATAAGTGTATTCTCTCTCTTTGGGTTACATGAGAGGGTCCCACAGCTGAACCTTATTTTTTGAGAGTGAGACACACTCCCTCAAGTGTTTGTTTACTCTTCCCTCTATAATCCTTAAGACCTTCGGCCTTGGGAGAGGAGGAGGATAAGAAGTGTATCTGGTCTTTTTTGTCTCATCTTACTATCTCAACTCCCTGACAATTACCATGTCTGTGAGTGGCCTCGAAAGAAAGCATGCCACTGGTGGCACGTTCAGCAGCTTGCCTTATCCATTCTGCTGGCATACAGGTGTTCTGTTCGACAGATAAAGTTTGAATCTCTTTTTTCTGAAAATTACAAAATCTTTCATTTTAAATTTATCTGCATAAACATGTTGTAGTTTATGATAAGGTATACATTTTTTCTTAATACAGTAAACTCCCAGTTATCTGGAATGCCCGGGGAATTGGGTTTTCTGGTTGCTTGAGAGTTTTATTGGATAGGCTTCAATAAAACATTTGGATACCAAAATAAGGAACAGATGCAGAATTGTACATTCACCTTGGAATTGCTAACCTGTAGACTAGGTATTCTACTCACAATTGTTCTTAAATAATTCCTTGACATTCAAATATACACGTATTCAACACGTTTAATTGCAATATTTTATTATTTAATTACTGCATTATATCCTATGTAAATTCTCATATGCCTATTGCTGTTAACTTCTCTTTTGTTCTAATAACAATGAGAGTTAAGGGTTAACTTTGTCCAACCTTTAGGATTTTACGACAAAAAAATTGTTCCCTTGTCCGAGAAAAGAAGTGAAATTATCCACACCCAACACAGTGTATTAGCAGAAATTCGCGAGGCAAATTGATATTAAACAAAAGAGAAGCAAATAGTGACATGCAATTATGACACCATTACATACAGTGCAGTTAGTAAATATTAAAATAATGCAATTAAACATGTTGGAGTTATATATTCCTTAACTAATGTTTCAAAAAAGTCGCAAAATTTATCGGCAGCTTCTTGGTCTGCCGATTTTTTATCACCCGAAACACGTAGACGTCTGATCTTAAAACATGTTAGCCATCCATCTGAAAATGCACACAGTTCACTAATCTCCATTTGTCCATAAAAATCTTTGACCTTTTCAATCAACATTGGTCCAGAAATAGGGGCTCCCTCAGAATGCTTTATAGAAAACCATTCATAAATACCATTATCCAATTGCTCAAGTTTCGGCTTATGAAGAGTGTGCCGATATTCAACTCTTCTAGTTGTCTCAGAAGATGTAACGAATTTCATTAACTGTGTTTTCTGTGTCTTAATGTCATAAATAGTGGAAGAACTGACATTGCACTCTTTGCTTATAACATTGTGGTTCCCACTTTTCTCTAAAAATTTTATTATATCAAGTTTCTGGGTTATGGTTAGCACAACCCATTCCTTTTATTACCTTTAATGAATATTGGAGTTTTAGGAGGCATTTAAAATGGGTATGCAAAGTATTTTATTTAACACAAACACTGAGTTCGAGAAACATACACAGTTGTATATAGTAACTGCTGAAAATGCAAATTTTAGCAGCGGCGTTCCGAATTAGATGTAAACAAAAAATTGCTGATAATGCCAATTTTATCGGTAACATTCCCAACTAGATGTAATAAAAAATTGAGAGGCAGGAGATGCTAGTTGCTTGAGAATTCCAGTTGCATGAGTGCTGGATAACTGGGAGTTTACTGTAATATAAAAAATTGAAAAACAAAATTAAAATTTTGGGCCACACAGTTAAAATTTTGTGTTCATTTCACTATATCAGAAAATAAGTATTAAAAATATTGATAGTCATTCTATTACTAAGTCAATTTTGAGTATATTATTTGATGTATGAAGATATAAAATAAATTATAAAACATTGTAACTCACCACTCACTTACTATCATCATAAAACATATATAAAAGAGTGTCACTTTTTCCCTTTGTCATGTAATATATTGGTACTAAATATAAGCCCTATTCTGTCCATTTGTCCTTTTGTCACTCGCTCTGTCACACTCTGAAAAACAGAAATATACCTGGCAAGAGGGGACTAAGGTCAGCTTTTGAAGCACAATAGATACTCGCAGCGAGGGTTTCGAACCTTTGCTCTGATCGAAGGCAACCCTCTCAGCAGGAGGTATGATTTCAGGTCAAAGAAGACTGCCTCAATTTTATTTCAGAATAATCGATCATTCCCATCATTTTTGACGAGCACTAGTTATCTTATATTGTGAGTGATGATCATGAAGGATTTTATACAGGGTGTCCATTTAATCTCTCCGGTATTTTAAGAAGCTATATTTTTAACCCAATTCAGATATCATAGAAACTGAAAAACAGTAAAACTGTATAACTAAAAAAGTTTAAAACCTGAGGCTAATAAACTTATGTGTGCGCTCCTTTTGTCGCACGACAGATTTCTAGTCGATAATCAATTTCGGCCAGGCTACTTTGTTGGCAAGACACTACCTGCTTCTTTAAACTTTTGATACCATTGCCTGATTGTTTTATCCGTGGGAGGATCTCTGTTGTACGTCTGTCTGAATTCTCTTTGCACACAAATCACTGATTTAAATTCAGCAAACCACAGAACGCACTGTGCTTTCACTTGTGGAGTCTCCATTGCACTCAGGCACAATGACACGTAGGCCAGACAGTGGTGTGCTGCGCAGACAACAATGCGCACAACCATGTTGCCAACTCCATATCTAAAACTGTTTGAGATAGGCTTCAATTCACAATTTGGCTTTTTTCAGTATTTCTAATTGTTAAAAAAATATAGCTTTTTAAAATACCAGAGAGATTAAATGGACACCCTGTATATTACTGGCAGAAGTGCCCATTAAATTTCAACGGATTTAGTGAATGTAAAACTTCGACTGTGTAACTTGTAAACATTGCAAGAATAACATAGCACAAAGTTTTAACCATCCAATAAAGCAAAAATGAAGAAAACCAGTCTGCATTTTCCTATTTAGATGAATGAAGAAAATCTTGCGCTGTAAAAAATCCAAAATTACATGTAAAATTATGGGAAAATACGTAATTATTGAATTAAGCTCTCACTCCCCCCAAATTTTTACTTTCTCCATACATAGTAATGGGAGAGTATTGTGATCACGAAAAAAATCGACTTCAAGATTTCAACGGAAATACACATTTTGAGGTCCCTAGAACACATTTAGACTATTTTCGCAATGATGTCTGTGTGTGTTTGTATGGATTGTGGGCAATATAACTCAAAAAGTACTTGCCACATCGATACCAAATTTCATATATAACACTTTAGCATGAGCGCAAAGAACTGATTAGTTTTTGGACAATAACGGTTAGCCGGAAGTCGAGGTTTATTCGAAACCCGATTCGTTTTTTGTGATATTTCTCCGTTAAAACATCATTATTGTATATACAATTCTATACAATTGTTATAGAGAATGTAATTTCCTACAACTTTCATTTGAAACAATTTTCCATAGCAGTTATTGTTTAGGAATTATTTATAAATACCGTATATACTCGTGTACGTGCCGACTCCATGTATAGTACGACCGCTGATTTTTTGGTGAACAAACCTGATTTTTTCATATATCTCGTTTATAGTACGACCCGAGCTTTCCACCATGGTCGATATATTTCGTTTCGATGGTTCAATGGTTACGAGCGAGATATATCGAACAACCTTGATTTTCCATACCACCATAGAATAGACCGTAAATGTCGTAAATAGTATTTCTTGCGAGTACACTAAAATTCAGATAAGTTAAGTATCATACTCCTAAAACATTTAATAAAAAGTGATATGAATCATGATTGCACAAGATGAAATAAAATCGTTTCAATTCTAGTACGTCTGGATTACGTACCGCGTACGTAATGGTTCCACTCGCTTATCTACTTAATAGGTAGGGATAACGGATAACAAGAATTTACTTTGTAATATTCCACAGTCTTTATTGTTTCTTCAATCACACACCGACCGGTTTCCACTACAAAATCATTCTAATGGTGTTACTAACCGACTTAACACCTTTAGAATGACTTTGTAGTGGAAACCGATCAGTGTGTGATTGAAGAAACAATAAAGACTGTTGAATATTACAAAGTAATTTCTTTTTTCTAAGATATCGAAATTCCATAAAGTTATGCCGTCTACGATACTTTTAGTCCAGCTCGTTCCAATCCATCCCTTGTAAAAAGACGCAAACAAAGATGTACATACATAAAATTCAAGAAAGGAAGTGTTCGTAAATCTTCACTTATATCAAGTATTTGTGAATTTGAAGTTGTATATATGAAAAAGATTCTACTCTTCACGAAGCAACATAACAACGATAAAGGACCTCACTGTTAAGGTTAGCCTACCATTAGAATGCGTGCCGGAGGCATAACTTCACCGAAAATGCCCATGAAGATACATGAATTTTACATCCTCAAATGCATTACTCGTGTATAGTACGATCCCCAATTTTTGCAATAAAAATTTGGTCGTAAAAACTCATACTATACACGTACTATATATACGGTAATCGGTTTTTTCGGTTTCCATCAAATATCTCCTTAAAAACGTCGTTATTGGTAATCTTCCTGAGGACCAAAGTTGTAGAGAATAATATTTCTTCCAGGTTTTGTTTGAAACAAATTTTTGTAGAACCATCCATTTCGGAGATTTTCAACTTTTTCGTAATTTCCAGTATACAGTGCCACCACCATGTAGAGGTGAATTCTGTAAACATATTGAAAATATACCTAATTTACGCCAGTACGGATGACTGTATTCTTTTACGATACGAAATGTTAATTTTGCCTCATAATGCTATTCATAATAATTTAAATATCTATACCCCAAATATGGGGAAAGTCATGTGTTGGTCACATCAGATTTTTTTCACCATATAGCCTATGTTACCCGCAGTTTAAAATGCTATACCTATGTGAAGTTTCGTGATGATATCTCCAAAACGAACACTGTACTAACAAGGGGAGTCCACAACATTCATATCGCCGATTTTCTTCAAATTTGCACGGTTGGTAGCAGGCTATGAATAATGGAAGTATGTGAGTAAGAAAACGCAACTCTTTCTCGTTCTCGAGAAAAACGATCTTAAAATGTTAAAAAATTCGTATGACTTGATATTAACAATAGATATCATCTTACTCAATGTATCTACGGTAGACTAGTTGCTAATGAGACGAACCATGGTCGCAGACTTTATCTATCTGCCGTGGTTCGAACCCCATTTATTGCAATTTTTTTGAGGTATATTTCCTTTTTTTGTCATTAAATTCACTCTAATTTTTCAAAAGAACATTAACCATTTTAATTATTGCCTTTTTCGGAAGTAATTATGGAAAAAGGCAATAATTAAAACAGACTACAACTAACTTATGTGGCCATCATAATGGGTTGAGGTAGGAATGGTATTCAGGAGTGAGGAAAATGCAGGAAAACATAGGTGCGGCTATGTTTTGGGTTATGCATATATAGGAGGGGAATTGATAAGATAAAGGTTTGAGGTGGGGAAACGGAGAAGACCAGGTTTGACGTGAAGAGGAACAGCTCTTTGGATGATACCTGTCGTAAAAGCAGGCAAAACAGAAACATTGTCGACACCACGAGCAAACGGCAAATGTGCATTTCCCGTGATGGCACCGATTTTTTTATAAGTTTTTTGTGGAAGCAGACATCATTTACATTTAAAAAGTATTTTCTTCCATCACTCAATTTTGAGGCGTACCAAGCATATTTAATAATGTCATAAAAAATCGGCGCACCATTGGTTTCTTTTCCTTTGGGACATAGCGATCTAGATCTCCATTTTCTTCATCTTCTCTTTCCGAATCACAGCCGTCACTTTAATCGGGTAGAATTAATTCATCTTCCTCAATGATTTCATTTTCTCCAAGCATCTCAAGCACTCTACGAAATATCTCCTCTCCAACTGCTGTAGACCGAGTAGAAATTTCTGTTGGCGATTCGTGTGAAATGAAATTGTTTTCCAGAAGCAATTCCTCACAGTAACGCCAAGCATTTTTTAGCTCTTACTTCGAAACTCCATCATTCAAGAACGTAATGGTCACTCGACTACAACCTGGCTATTGATTCATATTCTTATAAACAAAATAGATTACGCCCAAACAGTCATAATCTAATACTACTCATTTCCTTTGTGATTAAATGAATTGATTGATTTAACAATGTTTTAACCTTTCATTCCATAGAAACAAACAAAATAAAGTTTACATTTTAATATTAAATATCCCGAATATTAAATAGCTCAACGTTGATGTTGAGTGATGGAAGAAAATACTTTTTAATTTAATTATTTTAATTTAATTTCCGAAAAAGGCAATAATTGAAATGGTTAATGTTCTTTTGAAAAATCGGAGTGAATTTAATGAAAAAAAAAGAAAAATACCTCGAAAAAAATTGCAATAAATGGGGTTCGAACCACAGCAGATAGATAAAGTCTGCGACTGTGGTTCGTCTCGTTAGCAACTAGTCTACCATAGATATGTTGAGTAAGATGATATCTATTGTTAATATCAAGCCATACGAATTTTTTTAAATTTTAAGATCGTTTTTCTCGAGAACGAAAAAGAGTTGCGTTTTCTTACTTCACATACTTCCATTATTCATAGCCTACTACCAACCGTGCAAATTTGAAGGAAATCTGCTATATGAATGTCGTGGACTACCCTTGTAAGTGAAACCAACAAGAACACAATTATCAACAGAAAATGGATGTACAGTAGACTCCCGATTATCCGGTAGGTAGGGTAGGGGAATAAACTAATCCCAGTTAAAAAAATCCCGGTTAATCTAACATCCATTTGATATACAGTAAGTCCATGACCAACAACGTTAATTTGTTCACAAAATTCCCATGCAAGTCGAAAATTATGTAAATCGAACAATAAATAAACCAATAAATAACGCAATGCAGTCAGCTGTGCGGTACTTGTGGAAATGTAAAGAGAGCTTTAGTGGAAACGTACGGCAAACGCGATCTTTTGAGCGTCTGTTCAAATAACCTGATTCATGCGGCAATTCAACAAATTTGTTTGAATACAGTTACGAGATAAACTTCACGCACTTAATTTTAAAAAATGTCTGCTGCTTTTCCTGCGTGTAGCGCTATGTGTTGAGTGACTGTCTAATGCATGGCAGTTAACCTACTGTGATTAAACGTGCTCATGAGTTACGCCGTGTTTCTGTGTGTCTGGTTTTCAGTATTAAATCAATAAGATTATAGAAAAAATTAAAATGTAAAATATGTACTTACTTATTCCTATTTTATTTAAAATATGATACCAAAGAAGTTTGCTTTTTCGATTCGTTAACCTTTTGGCAAATGGTGCTGCGCAGATTTCTCAGCATTATTTTCTCAGTCAAGGTGCTGTCTTGCTGTCCCTCCAAATAATCCAGCAGAACGTCGGTGACTGATACTTAGCTCTGGTATTAGGTTGTCCTCTTCCTGGTCCTAATCATTGACTGACATTACATCGTCGACATCGACGGTATTGATATGTTCCACAATTTCTTCGTCACTCAAAACTTCATGGCCGGCCAAATTTTGGTCTGCATTTAACCACTCATGCACTGTTTCCTCATCCACTAATGCTGTGTAAATTATGCAGTAGTTCAGGCACCGTTTCATTGAAACTGTCCTCAAAACCAAGAAATTCCTCGTCATTTCCCGGTAAAATTTTTTGCCATGATTTTTTTAATGTCGAACTTTTCATTGTTTTCCAAGCAGCAGAAATTTCATAAATAGCATCCAATACAGTTAGCTTTTTTAAAACAACAGCAAATCATCACCATCTTCCTATACGAACTTCAATAGCAAGTTTCTTCGATAAATTGTTTTCATGTTTTGTATCACTCCTTGATCCATAGGCTGAATCAAAGCTGTCACAATTGGAGGTAAGTACTTCACAAATTTATTTCCGTCTTCAGATTTTAAAGTGTCTTCATTTGGGTGACTGGGGGCATTGTCTAAGAGTAAAATCGCCTTTTGTGGCAGATCTAAAGATTCTAAGTGTTGATGCACTGCTGGAATGAATTTTGTTTTAAACCAGTCCGTAAAAATTTCTCTATCCATCCATGCTGACTTATTACTGTAGTAATCGACAGGTAAATTCGATAAAACTTTAACTTTTGAGGAAGCTCGAGGTTTCTTTTCATTCCCAATAACACACAGTTTCAAAAAATGAGACCCGGCGGCTTTACCACAGCACAAAACTGTTAGGCATTGTTTCTGATGTTTATGCCCTGCAGCACTTTTTTCATTTTCATGAGCTAAAGTTTATTGTGTATACACTTCCAGTATATACCATTTTCATCAGCGTTATAAATTTGTTCTGACATGAATCCTTCATTATCGACGAAATGTTGAAACTGAGACTTAAATTCCTCAGCTGCCGGCTCGTCACAGCGAAGTTTTTCTCCTTCGACAGCAATCTGACGAATCCTGTGCCTTTGCTTAAATCTTGTCAACCACCCACATGATGCGTTAAAGTCCCTTTTCAATTTCAATTCATCGAAAAAATACTTTGCTTTCACTGCACAAACAGCTCCTGAAACCGGGATTCCCTCAGCTCTCTGTTGGTTAAACCACAAAACCATTGCTTTGTCCAAATCATCGTAGTTTGACGTCTTCATGGTTTTCCGCCTAGACATGCCACTTGCACTATCAGAAATTCCAGCAAACTCAATCAGCTTATGTTTGTTTTTCACAATATCACGCACTGTTTGGTCACCCACACTGTACTCATTCATTAACGACTTCACCATAATGCCTTTTTCAGATTTTTTAATTATGTCAAGTTTTTGTTCTATAGTAAGAACAACTCTTTTACGTTTCGATGTGATCACGTAAGGGCTATTCGAATTTCAAATTAATAAGAACAAAATGACATGCACCCGTTATGACACGAAAATAAAGTGAACACTCGAAATATTCTGATCCAATTCTGCACGAGCGATCAGGAGCTATTTCACGGCAATCACGCACCATCTGCACGATGTTTTTATAAGTGAAATGCATAGAGTGTGATAATATATATGTATCTCTAGCTCACACGGAGTAGCGGGAACTATGTAGGTGTCTTGTTACTTGCCTTTCCCCCTCCTCCCCTCTTCAGTCCTTCACTCTGCACGTCACCCGTGGTTTCAGTTACGCTGTCGCATCGTTTTTCAGCAGCCGATTTCTCGTACTATGTATTTTAAATTATTTTCATATTACATTTTTTTTTACATCCTGGTTAATCCGCATCCCAGTTAAGCCGATCCCGGATAATCGAGAGTCTACTGTACAAAGGAACAAAGGATATTAATTAATTTAACGAAAGACAAAAAAGTAAATAGGGAATGTTTGAGAATCACAGAGTGAATATTATCCTCCGACTATTAGCTCGATTCTCTCATCCACGAGTTCATTTATGAGAAAATTGTTTATATCAACAGTACTTGGGAAACAATGAAACGATTTATCCAATCACAATTTGTGGCAAATCTACATCTAATTATTTAAGTAAAGTTACTTACGTAGTTTTAAAAACAGTTTGCTATGCCACACGAAAATATAACTAAAAACTATTTATTAGTAATATTTCATTTAAAATCAACAAATATTTTGTTCCCATTTAAACACAGCAAAATCGGTCACAGAGATTGAAAAACGATATTAAGTTAAAAATTTTCCCGTATAAATGCATTGGACTCTCAACTTCGGTGATAATAGGAGTTGTCATGGTAGCTTATAATTGGTATTGTCATAAAACTAATAAAATCACATCTTTTTCTGATTCTAAATGCATTTTTATGCTAATTTGATCAGGATTCAGATTCTGTCTTCAGTATAAATAAACTTTGTTCTTTCCTTCATAGAACCATCCAAGCCTCAAGTTCGTACCATGTTTCTAAGTAATTTTAAAATTCAAATGAAAAATAAGCTGCATTTGTCCCTGTTATTCAAATGGAGAAAATGAAAAAAATATTTTTAAAATTATAAAGGTAAATCAAATTGGTATAAAAACCTGACTACCCCACTTATCTCTTTATTCCGATTAAAATGACACCTTCCTCTTGTTTCTACGTGCTGTAGTTGATGAGTTATAAAAAACATACATACAAACACTTTATAGATATCTATCTATAGACATCGCCCGATTTTTAATATGGCTTTCTTATAAAAAATCTGAATAAAGAGTTTTCCATTCCCTTTGTTTTATTTCTACTCCCTTTCAAGTTGTCTATCAGCTGAAACTCTTTCTTACCTCTTTCTCTTTTTCCATCCAGTTTTCCTTCTAGCACTTCTTTAGTCATGCACTCTCTCCTCAGGTAATGCCCAATCCAGTTCACTTTCCTCTTTTTGATTGTCTGTATAATCATTCGCTTCTCTTCTATTCTTCATAGTACTTCCTCGTTTTTCACCCTATCTGTCCATTTTATCTTCAGCATCCTTCTCTATGTCCACAATTCAAAGCTTTCCAAGTATTTTATATCATTTTTCCTAAGTGTCCATGTTTCTGCCTCATACTATCCATACATATCATTTTATCAACTTCTTATGGATACCCTCCTTTATATTCCCCGTTGGTAGGAGTTTCTTTCTTCTGAAAGCGGCCTTTGCTTTCATTATTCTAGTCTTGATTTCATCAGTGCATTTTGCTTCTCTTGTTATGATGCTTCCAAGGTATTTATAGTCTGAAACTTGTTCTAATTTTCTTCTTTACTTGATATTTGCATGACCTTGGATTTTTCTGTTTTTATTTCCATACCATATTTTCTACCTGTTATTACTAGTCTATTTATCAAAATAATATATATGGACTGTTAAATTTTGAAGGCAAACCTTACGAGCTCAACATATGCCCGGTGGGATGCAGCCACCTCCAGCCCAACAGCAGAACCAGTTTTCAACTCAAGGACCAGGCACTCAACCACCAATGTATCCATCAGTACCTCAAGGTAAATGTAATTACATTGTTGAAACGGGGTTAACTTACTCATGTCAAATTCAGTAGGTCCTCGACTTGGAACCAAAGACAATATTTTATAAATAATGGTTAAGTTCCAAACTCAGTCCACAAAAGCCTATTTAACCCGAAATTAAACTGAAATATTGTACATTTGCAATGAATAATAATAATAGAAAAATATATTTTAAATTTGAATTTTTTTCATTATCCTCCCGATCATCAAACGAGCAAGCAACTTAGAATAATGGATTACTGTGTCGAACAACATCCCGTGGAGGGTTGATGCCGCGCTCTACCATAACAAGTAATTCCTAAGTAAAAAGGCTGATTCATATGTGCAAGTTGGTGCTCATATTTCCTATTCATTAAAATATTAACACCTTATGAAGTTTCATTCATAAGTCGAGGACCTACTGTAGTTTGAAATCATGAAAGATCATTGGTACCTACCAACAGAAGCTTTTAGCAATACTAACCACAAGTACTCTGGGCAAGGAACAGATTGTTCTGATAGTGATATACAGTAAAATTCCTTTTATCCAGCATCTTGTAAAGCAGCACTTCCAATGATTCCAAACAATCAACGTGTATATTAATTGAGTAAGGGAAGGCCTGTGTCAGTCACAACCTGAAGCGGAGCTTGCCCTCCGCTTTCACTCAGCCATGCTTGAGGGGAAGTGGAGTGGAAGGAGAAGCACGAGGAGGGCATGCAGATAGCTGGAATAGGGCTTTGAGCCTTGTGCACAGCAGTGGCAAGGCAGGATGGCGGGCATCAGGGGCATGCGGGTCGTGGGGATGCGGGTTGGGCAGCAGAGGGCCTTCTTACCATAATACTCCAACAGAGCTCCGATTTCAGAGCTGTACGGGCAGCTAGTAATACCTATAATACGTAACACTTTGTCGTTTGGCAGTTCGTGTTGTTATAAACTTGAAATACAGTAAAACCTCTACCGTACAAACTCCCTTAGAATGAAGAACTCCATATAACGAAAATTATCGCCATTCCCGAAAAATTCACTAATAAAACTATATAGAAAACCTCTATATTACGAACCTCCAATAATTACGAAACATCCAGATTACAAAATAAAAATCACACCTGTACCACTAAAAACAAACCTCCAAATAGCAAAATTAAAAAAAAAGAATGTTGTACGCACGGTTGTAAAGCAGAAATCAATGCCATCTATGTGGGTGTTAACGGTGTTATTACGATCTCACCTGAATGATTCGAAAAGTAGTATTTGTTGTAATTTCGAGTGATAAGGTAAACAGGTAGACCTCATCTTTTGCAGCTTTATCTTTGGCGTATTTCGATCTTTTGTGGTTCCGCATTTGCGATCACTTTTGTCTTTAACGGTCTCATGTTTCAGTCTTTTGTGGAGAAAAATCACCGAAAAGGCTATGCGAAATTTTTTATGTGGAATGCCTTTTCCTCATGTTTTTTCTCATAGTCAGGCTTGAAAAAAAATATTGTTGCATTATTCTAATCTATATTATATTTTGAAGCGTGTGTTTGTGTGTTTGTTCATGGAACTCTTCCTAAACAATAAAAGCTAGAATAACCAAATTTGGTACTATTCTTCCTTAAATCCTAACTTAGTGAATTGTCAAGGTTTGGTCAACCGGGATTAATCAGTGCTGCCAATATAGGGGATTAACATTTTTCCATAAGATAACACGTATGAACCCATTTCTTGACTTGCAAGGTATTCTTCCTTCAAGCATTAAAATACGTAAATATGGACCGATTTCTTTTGTTTTTGCTTTATTTGATGAAGAAAACTCTATACTATCTTATTCCTGCAAAGTTTACATGTTACACGGTCGAAGTTTTCAAAAATACGATATTTGTTTCGAAATTTTGTGGATTTTTCATACTCTTCCCGGGCGTAGCCAAGGCGGCTGTCATTGTTACCTCTGATTCATTTAGCTTCAATGAAGCTTATAAATAGACAGAAGTTTAGCGTTATTCGCTTTGCACTTTTGTTTAAGCAACGAAATGATCAAAGTTTATGGATAGCAACGTAAATAGATACTCATTATTAGTCAGGAGGCATTTGAACCTTTCGTCTATTGAATACTGGAATCTTACATTTTTTGTAAGTAAAATAATTATATTCTACATTATAATGTTTATTAATGTAAATAGGCTCACGTATCTGGTGTACATTTACCAGTCAGTGTTCAATCATGGACAACTGTACGTTGCTTTTTCACGGGTTTCTTCTCCTATAATATATTTGAAGAGTGTTTTTGTGTTTGTTGGTTTGTTCATGAAGCTGCTCCTAAACGATAAAAGCTAGAATAACCAAATTTGGTATGATTCTTCCTTACATCTTAACTTACTGAATGGTCAAGGTTTTGTTTATGTCCGTCACTTTGATTCGAAATGGCGAACGATTTAATTATCGAATGTCACGTATTTTGCTGCATCCTGCAATTGAAATACAGGGATGGGTGTAGACTACTTTTAATTTGCACCTTAAAATTATTTAAAATCATGGTACGAACTTGAGACTTGGATACTTTTTTGCGGGAAAGAACAAAGTTTATTTTTATTGAAGACAGATTCTGTATTCTGGTCGAATTCGCGTAGAAATGTGGTTAGAATCAATAAAATACGTGATTTTATCAGGTTTATTACAATACCCATTATAAGCTACCATGACAACTCCCATTGTCGCCGAAATTGAGAGTTCAATGCATGTACATACATGGGAGAGAGAGGAAGAGAGGGGAGGGAGGGGGGAAGTACTTAATTTTATTTATGTTTTCATTATAATTAATTAAATAAAATTTGAACAGCAATAGCAGTACATAACAACATATTATTTATCGTTCTGGAATATTGTTTATTACAAAAGTGTTGAAGGTATGTAGTCTCTTCTTACTTATTAATATAAAAGCTTTAAATTAACAAATTAGTATATAAAAATTTACAATTCTTTACGTTTTTGTTATAATTAGTTAAATAAAATTTGAACAACAAAATCAGTAAATAAGAACATAGTATTTATTGTTATGGAATATTGATTATTAAAAAGTGTTGAAGGTATATAATCTCTTCTTACTTATTAATATAAAAACTTTAAATTAACAAATTGTTATATGAAAAAATACAATTCCTTATGTTTTTGTTATAATTAATTAAATAAAATTTGAACAACAAAATGGATTGTTACAAGAAAATATGAATAATTGTAAAAAAAAAGCTAATTGTAATTTTAAAAGTATCTACTATATATTTTAAAGAGTTTGTATGTTGTGCTGTAGTAGCTTCACTAAATCCATTGAAATTCAACGGGAAATTCTGCTAGTATGTTATAATATTTACATAAGTGTATTAATGTAATATACAGTAGAACCTCAAAGATCCGGCACCCTCAGGAGCTAGCACAAGCTGGATTTTAGAAAATTCCGGTTTTTTGAAAATGTTGCACATAGCCTAAGTATCCAGGGGCAAATCGGTCTATTGCGGGATAAAACAAAAGAAAGCTTTTTGTAATCTATATAATGTATTTCAAAATTTAATCAGAAATCACACCAGAATATTTTAAAATATGAAATACATACACAAAATGAATGTAAATAAACATGCAAAATATTAAATAAATCATAATAGACGCCTTGCCCTCTTGCCGCCCTTGGCTACGCCACTGCACCTTCATACCATATCACGGCCTATACGTAAAAAAAATAAAATACATAACATTAAAATCCAAAATTTACGCCAAAACTTTTAAAAGAAAAAATCATTAACAAGTGGACGAATTTGGAATAAGGTCATAGCAAATTTAATGCACACTTACCAATTTACACGTCTTGTTTCTACTCTCGATGGCTAGACAATAATGTCAAGACAGCGTCTTTAGTTGCGGGAATGCAAGATTCATAAATTTCAGTGTTGGAAGCTTTTTGAAAGTTTTTCTGCGAAATTGTCTTGAACATATCACACAAATTAGCTTGCTTCATACATTGTGATCTTTCCTTAATAATTTTATCTTTAATTAGGTACAAATCCATCATATCCTGTGATTCGATGCATGACCACTGCTCTAAAGCCGATATTGTACCAATGACTAATTCTATGCAACGGTCTATTGAAGGCTTGTTTGCAGCTGCATTGTCACTTTCACTTTTTCGTAATTCTCACGTTCGGGTTCCAAAACCATTTTAACTATTTCTACGTCAGTTAGCTGATTCACTACAGGCACTTCATAGTTGATTTCCATCCAGTTTTCAACGTCTTCTTCTTCCAGATCCTTCGTGAAAGCGTTATTCATCGATCCCTTAGCAAATTCCATAATTTCAGACACCAGTCTCTTTTTGTCACTAACATTGAAACCTAGAAAATCTGGTGGTGATTCATCACATCCTTCAAACATGCTTGCAGGCCACTAATTATGCCAGGCATTTTCCAGTATTGCGGCTGTTACATCAGTCCACGCTTTAGCTAGAGTCCAAATCACGTTCTTCATGTTAAATTCCTTTTTAAATCCGTCAACACCTTGGCCTCTATTGCAAGCAACAAGCAATTTCTGCATAAATTGCTGTCTGTAATAGCATTTTAGTGAGCGTAATATTCCCTGATCCATAGGTTGAATAATAGATGTGCAATTTGAAGGTAAATAAACCACACGCATGTTACCCAATACCAAAAGTGATGCATCAGGATGGGCAGGACAGTTATCTAATGTCAGAATTATTTTACAATCATCACCTAGTCCCTTAAATTTACAATGAGCACGTGTCTATGGTGCAAAATAATTCACAAACCAATCCAACAATAATTGAGAAGTTATCCATGCACGTTTATTATCACGGTAGTTGTCTGGAAAATTCTTTACACCCTTTAAAGCACGAGGGTGTACACTTTTACCATTTACAGTTAGCTTTAGTTTGTGCGTACCTGCTGCATTTGCGCATGCAAGAACCGCCAGCCTCTCCTTTGACTCCTTCACTCCAAATGCCATATCCTCATCAGCAGCTGCAAGTGTGCTCCGAGGAAGACATCTCCAAAATAATTCTGTCTCGTCCTCGTTATATATTTGCTCTGCAATAAGATTTTCATCCAAAATTAACTTCGTAAACTCCTCTACAAATGTTTCGGCAGCATCCAAATCGGCTCTTAAGTTTATCGCCAGACACTGCTAATTTTTGTATTCCATGGCGAAGCTTGAAGCGATGAAGCCAACTTTGCGAATAATCGCAAGCTTTATTCATTTTCAAATCATCGTGGAATTTCTTTGCTTGCTGTATTAGCAATAGGCCTGATACCGGTACACCTTCACTTCTTCTTTGTCGAAACCATTCAAACAATACTCTATCGACATTGTTGACCCTGGAAGTATGTAATGTTTTTCAGCTACTCATAGCCTTAGGTGTGTCACTGTGTGCATAAAATGTCAGCAACTCACTGTTTTGTTTCTTCAAGTCATACACAGTAGAACTGCCTACGCTATATTTTTCACAAAATCTCTTAACTTAAAAGAGATTTATGTTTACGCTTCATAATACTACTGGAGGGGTTTTCAGCTTTTTTTGAAGACATTCCAATATGAACTTGAGCAATATCACACTAAGGAAAGACATATGCGATCGCTATGAATCTGAACACGCGACTGTATACAAGTTATACAATGTGACTGTGGAAACTATTCCCTAACACGTACCAACATGTATTGGTCAGCTGACAATTGGACTCACTCACACATACAATGTAACTGCTGCCGTAAAATTGGTTCTATAATTCGCGAATTTTGATGCGAAGCGGTGCGTTTATCGTTCCATAGTGAATTAGGCTACCTGCGGAAAAAATTTTAAAAAGTGCACTTTTCCAAAACTGCCAGATTTTTGATAATTCCGGATTTTCGAGTGCCGGATTTATGAGGTTCTACTGTATATGCATAATTTAAAAAATTTGATACAGTAATACCTCGATATACAAAGTAGATGCATTCCTGTAATTTTGTTCGTATATTGAAACTTCGTATATCGAATAACATTAATATAATAGGATGTGATACCAACCTTAATAATTTAAAATCTTACAACATAAACCTTTTAATAAGTACTAATCGCATTTTTAAAAGATTGTATTTTAAAATAGTATTATACTATTTATTGTACATACATTGTAATTACGATAACTTACACTATTAGAAGCAAAAAGGGTACATAAAATTTCACTTACAACATTGCTTTCATGCTAACGAGATAACTTTCCGTGATTTTATGACTGCTCCAACAACATCTGCACATGGTTTCACTAGTTTCGGCATTTTGAGGTAAAATAACTTTCTTCGGTTAACAACAGTCACTTTTTGCAAATTAAACACTTTATCATGGCAAAAACCAACACCATGTCAGAATTCTTAAAACAAAGATGACGTTACGAAGATAACTTGAAAACAGTCAATACCTATGGAACGCTTGAAACGAAACGAACAAAACTGGAGAAAAGTAGATGTACTGCGTTGCATTGAATCTCATATTCACTGCCTAACTAAGATCTTGTGTTCATTAGTTCTGAGCCAGAAGTATCATGTATACTAACATTGTAGGCGTTGATTGAATCGGCTCAATTGTCATAAATACTAAGTTCGTTATAGCTAAACTTCGTATATCGAGTATTCATATATCGAGGTATTACTGTACACATCTTATATACACTTTTAAATATTTTTTTAGGATGCAATCCTCTCACACACTTTTGTGCCCTTTATACATGAAAACTTGCAAAATATAAGCTGGTATCACCGTTCAGGAGCTTTCATTCTTTTTTAATATAGGGAAGTCCCAAGGGGAAAGACTCGACCCTCAACTCTTGATCCTTCCTATTCAGGATCATTGTGGTATTTGCTCATATTTGACGTAGTTCAAATGCTTAAGCTTTGCATTTTACACATCATTTATTCGCAGAGTTTTTCAGGAATGTAACACCCCGAGAAAGACGAGGTCTGCCATATTTGGAAATTAATTCCTGCAAGTTAGGCAAACACAGTTCATTTTTCTCTATTCAACGGCAGAACCAGGGGTGTGCCATGCCTCATGGCCACCTGTGTGCAAGTCTCTCATTGGCCGCCCTTTTTAGGCATTTTTTTATAAAAATTTTTAAAACCGCCTTATGGTATGATAAATTTCTGTAGCCAATAAATATGTAGGACTATACGGCATATTATAATACAATCCGCATTAATGTTAAAAATACTGTACGTGTCAGATGAAAAATCAGCCGTCCCCGTTGTTTGGCCACCCATGTGTGGCGCACACATCACACATATGGACCAGAACTTAAATAAGATTTTATTTTCTGATACTTTTTTGTGTTCGTTTATCTTGTTTAAGTCTCTCTTTCATTGAAAATCTTTTCTCCGTCTCTTTCTCAATTTTTCTGCGGTCACCAATACAGAGGATAAATGATCCGTTCTTGCTGGGATGGGAACCAAACCCTGTATTTCCCATTGCCTTAATTACTTCTCTTTCATAATTTTGTCTTTCACAGTGTTTTCAGGAACATAACCCCGCGAAAGACGAGGTATGCCTGTACATATAATTAAGTATGAAAATTTATTAAAAACACACAATAAAATATATTCTTTTTTGTAAATAAATTTTTTATGGATAATTTCTCGTTAGTAGCTCTTTGTGGTGAATGTTGAAGACCAACTGAATACGTAACTTTTATTTAAATAAAGGTCTTAAAAATATTTTTTCATTAACATTTTTTGTGCTATATTTTCATTTACTTTTATTTGGCTATTTATTTATATACTAGCGGGCGCGCAGCACCATCGTGCCGCTGTCTGATGGTTTTTTTAAAACTTTCATCAGGAAACTCATTGTCTTTTTATTTATTTATTTATGTATTCACGCTACAATTAGGCTCTTGGCCTGGTGGTAATGGTACAATAGAAACATTAACACCATGTCAATTTCATAACTCATTTATGATTTTATCAATTAGACCAAATACTTTTTGCACTTCTTCCTAAAGACTTTCAGGTTTTTAGGAAAGAGGTCAAAGATATATCCAGGTAATTCATTCCATTCTTGAATACCTCTGTTCAGAAAGTTTTTTTTTTACAACTTCTAGTCTTTGAGGTTTGTATTTGATTTTAAATTTATGATCATTTTTACTGTAAAAATTAGGAGTTTCTAAACTACTACTGAAATTTTTCCATCCCCCCTCGTTACTTACGATCCTGTACATTCCACACAGTCTATTTAATTTCCTTCTTGTTTGTAATGATTCCCACCCCAATAATTCTATCATCTTTGATACACTATCTTTTCTTTTGAATTTATTCAGAACATATCGTGCAGCTTTTCTTTGGACCTTTTCTATTTTATTTACAAACGTGGTTTCGCAGGGATCCCATACATTCGTAGAATACTCAAGTATTGGCCTCACTATACTTTTTTAAGCCAATTCCTTGATATTCTTGTTACTCCCTCCCAGGTTCCTCATTATCCAGTGAAGGCTTTTAAATGCCTTTTTCACCACATTTTTAATATGTTGGCCCCATCCTAGATTTGACAATATATTAAGGCCCAGGTATTTAATGTTGTCACGCTTTAATAACAAATCTCCGAATAATTTATAATTCCTTAATTCAGTGTTCTTTTTGTTTGTGAAAGTTATTTGTGTACTTTTCCTAACGTTAATGTCCATCTTGTTGACTTTTATCCAGTTTTCCAATTTACCCAAATCCTCTTGTAAGATATCTTTATCTTCTCTTCCTCTTATTCTTTTATATATGATACAATCGTCCACAAATAGCCATAAGTCAGAGTCTATACTTTCGTGTAAGTCATTAATGTAAGTCAGGAATAGCAATGGAGTGACTTAATTTTAAGCTATTGTGGTATTCACCTTAGCAGCCTATGGAAATCCATAGAAAACCATAGGCAGAATAGCCGGTACGTAAACTAAAGTGAGTTATATAAGTACCTCTGGGAAAACAACATTCTTCGCCTTGGCTTGGTTCTGTTTAGATAAAATCCGCAGCGGATCTCTCCGTCGTATCCGTGGCATAGCTACGTAGAGTTGCCCGTGTCCAGAATTCGACGACCCAAATGTACGGTAAAACTTTTCCAAAAATATGCCAGGTAAACAAATCGTTTTGAATTTCCTTTAACTTCAGGTGGAAAACTCTTGCCACAGTGTTGGGACGATTCAAAGGTGATTCATTTTCTAAAATGCACCGCTGAATTTCAATCCATTTTGGGTTGCATGTAACCGTGATGAAGAAATCTGGTTTCCCAAACCGACGTACTATAGACATTGAATCTTGATACGCTTGAACAAATGATCTTGGACTTCCTGTAAATGAAGCTGGCAAAATCAATCTTCTTCCAATGACAGCGCTGTTGTCTGCAACTCCAGCTTCTCCCATGTAATCCATAAGTCCGTTGTATGTTTCTGCACGAAGTTCCACCTGATGCGTTCTTATGTAATTGAGGCAATTCTGCTCCATTTTCACACATGAATCAACTGCATATTGTTGAAACAGCTTTCCCGCTTTATGGATTGTAGAAAATTCATCTCTTCTTATGGCCAGATGATAGGAGTAATATTCCTTCTGTGATATTCGAACTCGCTGTCTCCCACTATCTTGCTTCTGAAGTTCTTCATGCCAACCGAAATCGCCCAACGGGAATAAAAGCGGATACATCATCGGATCGCATTCCCTCTTAAGTTGTGATATGCTTTTCAGTCCACCACCTCGTAGATGAACAGCAACACTCCGTCTCAAGGGTACTTCACCATCTTCAGACATGTACACAACCGCAGCTTCATTCGCTGTTGGAACTTCGTAACGTCTTCTGTCCACTTCATTAATGTCAAAAACCATGGTAACCTTCCTCACTCCACATTGCTCATGTTCTGCCAACAGTTCTTCAGCTTCAGCGACCTCCTTCATCATCTTGTACGACCGTACAAATGGATTGACTGTGGCGACCAAAAATCAAAGCCACATACGGCTCTAACTAAATGCTATATCGTACACATAATAAAGTAAAATAAAGTATTAACAACACTTAACCACTTCAGAAACTGTCACTTATCGTTACAGTCTGTCCGACAGGAAACTTTTCACACTCTCCCTTGCGAGGAACAACTCTTCTCGCTTTTGTCTCTGTCACTCGTCTCTCTCTCTCTTACTCTCGCTCACCGCGGCGACACTCCGCTCTCCGTATATTCCGGTGGTCTGCTTTCGTTCTCTCGACGGCCACTCTCGTCTCGTGTCGCCGTTCGAGGGGGGGTTCGGCGGGTAGCTTAAATGGGCGACTCCTCGACTTCGTATTGGTTAATTTCCTGATTATGTGATATAACCCTGCGAAAAGGAGGGAATGGGAAATAGGGGTAATATTCGCCCTATATAAAGCGCGTTGGTGTGGGAGCAGCCATTCGGCGGAGACGTTTGGCGTTCTCTTCACCGATTACAAAGACACCGATAACAAAGCGGCGATATTCTGCGATTTTCTGCGTTTTCGTCGCGTTTATTCGACAAGTGCTTCGTTAAGTGCGTAGAACTAGAGAAAATCGCTGCATGACGGACACCAGTAAGCGATCCAGCTCATCCATTAGTTCTGGAAGACATCCAGTGTTTGCTGGATTTCCAAGACGTTCTTGTAAAGCTTCTTCAGAATCCGTAAAATAAAGAGCGCCATAATTTTGTTGATCGTTTTGTGATGGAACTGCTGGACCAATACGATGATAAACCATACCGTGTATTCTAAAACAAAAAGGCCCTTGTCCTTGTGGCATTGATAGTTTTGTTCCCATTGAAACCATTGCCAAGGCGTTGTTGTAATTTCTTATGTACTGCTTGAAGTTCGCAGCATGAGCATGAGTTCCGTTGAACAAATCCTGAAGCAACTGTGGAACGACTCGAAGAGGTTCAAGAACAACGTTTCCAAAATTGCAGCAAGAATTGAATTCATTTCCTCTTCGTTTTTCTCCACTAAAATGAAGCGCACGGCAGTTTACACACTGGACTGACATTAAGCCAATGTCATTCAGTTATACATTTCCAGGCCGTTTCGCTGCGTGATGAAATCTTCCCAGTGCTTGCTTTCGACGCCTCCCTTCCTGATATCTTCTTTGTTCTCTTTCTTCCGAATTTTCTCTTTCTAACCGTTGACGTCGATTCTGTGATAGCGTTGCTGGCGTTCCTCTTGTCTCCATTTCCAAACGTTGTCATCGATTCTGTGAAACTCTAGCCCAGGGCTGTCCAACATACGGCCCGCGGGCCACAATCCGGCCTGCGAAGCTGTTCAATCCGGCCCACTAGCCGCTAGAAAAAATCTCTTATTTATATTCATATTTTTGTTGAAACGAATTTAAAAATATATTTCAAAATAACAAACTACCTACTAATATTTGTTTGATAAAGAAGTAAAAATGTATCACCGATATATATCGATATATTGACCTTAGTGCACCTTAGTGATGTGCACGACAGGACAATGGACGTGCAGTGCCAGTTTGACAGTGGCGGAGTTTCGTGAATGTCGCGTCGGTTGCGTTGTCGCATGGGTATGGTTTTATTAATATAATAATACCCACTGTTGCTGATTTCTCTTTATCCCGGTTAATTATAATTATAATTACAGAATGGATTCATTGAAGGTATTAACCCTTAATAATGATGGCTGAAAAGAAAAGTAAAATTGACGCATAATATCGCGTGTTAAAGGGCAGTTGGACAAGATTTTTTTGTGATTGAACAAAATGCAAACATCATATGTCTTATAAGTCAAGAAAGAATTTCAGTATGCAAGGAATATAATATCAAGCGACATTATTTAGCAAAGCACGCTACAGAGTATAGCAAATTGAAAGTTCAAATTAGAATCGATCGAGTGAATTCATTAAGAAGTATTGTTGGACAACAGTCGTTCTTTATGGTGCCCCAGCGATGACAGGAAAGCAAAAGGGTTTTGTGAGCTTAATGAGCAATGAAATTTCACACGAAATCATTAAACATCATTGTATAATTCACCAGGGGCAACTGTGTTAAAAAATATTAGGAATGAAACATATAATGGAAAAGTTGTTAAAATCGTAAATTTCATACGATCAAAAGGCCTCAACCACAGACAGTTCAAAAAATTTCTTTCTGAGGTTGGATCAGAACACGATGATGTAATTTATTATAGTCACGTTCGTTGGCTCAGCAGAGCGGCGTCATTAGAACGATTCTGGTCACTTCTAGGAGAAATAAAAACATTCACGAAAAGCAAGGGAAAGGATGTTAGTTATGTAGAAGAATCCGAGTGGATAAATGATTTGGCATTTTTTGTAGACATGACAAAATATCTTGCTGACCTAAATTTGAAACTTCAAGGGAAAGACCAGCTTGTTAATCAGCGATTTGAAAATATTCAAGCATTCGTTAAAACGTTGAATCTGCAACAAAATCAATTGGTTAATAAGAATTGTGTTCATTTCAAAACATTATCGACGAGGGAAAAGACAACAATAAATATTGAAAAATATTCACTCTCACTAGTAAATTTAAAAAATGAATTTGAAGAAAGATTTACCGATTTTATAAACAATGAGCGACTTATGGAAGTGTTTAGTAATCCCTTTTCTATTGATGTTGAAAATGTTGACGAAAAAATTCCAATTAGAACTAATTGTGAGCCTATTTGCATTAATAAACATCATGGATGTATAATATATTGGTTCTACTTACAAACAGATAAGATTCTAGCATTCAAACGATGATAGAAAGATTCAACTGCTTTGATTGAATCGTTAGAAACGCTTCCCATACGCAGTTCACCACAGTTAACTGAATATTTATCTGTAATTACTTATGTTGCTATGTATAAATGTTGACATTGCTATAGTAATAATTTCGATGCTTAAACAAAGTGTGAAGCGAATAACGCTATTCTTTCATCTATTTGAAGGTTTAATTGGCATTAATTGAATCGGAGGCAACAATGACCGTCGCCTTGACAACGTCCGGAAAGAGTACCAAATATCCGTAAAATTTCAAAAACAATTGCGTATTTCTCAATGATTAGACCGTATTACGTGTAAACATCATAAGAATAAGATAGTATAGAGTTTTATCTGTCGAATAAAGTAAAAACGAAGAAAATCGGTCCATATTTACGTGTTTTAGTAAATGTAGGAAAAAACCTTGCACTATGAAAAACCGAACATCCCGTGTAAACTAATGGGAAAATAAAATTGTCTCCTGGATTCGAACTCGAGACTTTATGAAAATGAGAATAGTTTTCTAGGGACCTCCTAGCTTGTAGAAACAAAACGCACTTTACCGCATATCTCTACGGTTCCCAGATGATATGTCCACAGTCTTTATGTCCACTGCCTTTATGTCCACTCTTTTATGTCCACAGCCTTTATGTCCACAGCCCTTATGTCCACAGTCTTTATGTCCACGGTAATATATGTCCACAGTCTTTATGTCCACTGCCTTTATGTCCACAGTCTTTATGTCCACTATTATATATGTCCACAGCCTTTTTGTCCACTGTTCTTTCTGTCCACTTCTGTATATGTCCACAGCCTTTTTGTCCACTGTTTTCTTTGTCCACTTTTGCATATGTCCACATAGACTTTATTTCTAAGTATGAAAAATATGAAGGGCAAATCCTAAAAATGTAGGAGAGTTTGAAGGAGAGGGAGGAATCCGAAGGAAACAGTGGACATTGGTATCGATCGACTAGGAATTTTATAACAATTACGAATATGAAGCGAAAAATTGAAAATGGAGGGGGTGTAGTAGGAGGGGGAGGGAAAAGGAGGTGCAGAAGAAATCTGAAGTAAACACAGCGGACATTGGTATCTATCAACTAGGAATTTTATAACAATTACGAATAAGAAGCGGAAAGTTGAAAATGGAGGGGGTGTAGTAGGAGGGGTAGGGAAAAGGGGGTACGAGAGGAAACCGAAGGAAATACTGCGGGCATTGGTGTCGATCGACTAGGAATTTTATAACAATTACGAATATGAAGCGAATAATTGAAAATGGAGGGGGTGTAGTAGGAGGGGGAGGGAAAAGGAGGTGCGGAAGGAATCCGAAGGAAACACTGCCGACATTGGTATCGATCGACTACGAATTTTATAACAATTGCGAATATGAAGTGAAAAATTGAAAATGGAGGGGGTGTAGTAGGAGGGGGAGGGAAAAGGAGGTGCGGAAGAAATCTGAAGGAAACACAGCGGACATTGGTATCTATCGACTAGGAATTTTATAACAATTACGAATAAGAAGCGGAAAGTTGAAAATGGAGGGGGTGGAGTAGGAGGGGTAGGGAAAAGGGGGTACGAGAGGAAACCGAAGGAAATACTGCGGGCATTGGTGTCGATCGACTAGGAATTTTATAACAATTACGAATATGAAGCGAAAAATTGAAAATGGAGGGAGTGTAATAGGAGGGGGAAGGAAAACGGGGTGCGGATGGAATCCGAGGGAAAAACGGCGCACATTGGTATCGATCGACTAGGAATTTTATAACAATTACGAATAAGAAGCGGAAAGTGTAAAATGGAGGGGATGGAGTAGGAGGGGGAGGGAAAAGGGGGTACAAGAGGAAACCGAAGGAAATACTGCGGGTATTGTTGTCTATCAACTAGGAATTTTATAACAATTACGAATATGAAGCGAAAAATTGAAAATGGAGGGGGTGTAGTAGGAGGAGGAGGGAAAGGGGGGTGCTGAAGGAATCCGAAGGAAACCCCTGCTATAGGACAATCAGGGAACATAATAGGAGAGTTTCAGTCAGAACAGAGGAAAATTAGTGATACTTTGGTGCCTCGCACCCCCACCCACATAGAAACTTGTATAGCATATTTTGCCTTGCATTTTTCGTTGCTTTTAAAATTACTTACAATTACGCGTAGTAATTCGCTACTTTGTACCGAACAGCGTCTAAAAGAATGAAAATTCATTTTCTTATACAGTGGAAACCACTTAATACGAAATCGCTTAAAACGAAATATCGGTTAACACGAAACGCGTGCTCGGTCCGTTCCAGCGCCTATACCTTTCAGTATGTATATATTCATTCACTAACGCGAAACGGTTTACACGAAATACCGCTTAATACGAAAATATTTTTTGGCCCAAGAAAATAAATGCATGCAAAATTCTTTGGATTATGCGAAATGACATTTGAGATAGGGTTTTCCCATGATTGCGGTAATATCTTCTGCTGTGTATTACATCCTATTATTGATATGTATTATGGATTTGCCTACGAGCCTAATTCCATATTTGAAAAATGAAAATGTACCATTAAATCAGTGAACATGAAATTCGGTTAACTCAAAATTCGGATAACACGAAATAAGTATGTCGGTCCCTAGCAATTCGTGTAACCGGTTTTCACTGTAGTCGGTTTTTAAATAATCTTCAAATTAGTCTACAAATTTGATACACAACTTTTTCTTAATGTTAATATCTTCGTAGGATATCCTTTTGAATGAAGAAACGGAATTCGGGGCTGAAATGGCAATAAATATTTGAACTTCCTCTGTGATTCATTTAAGGCAATCTTTGTTTTATCTATATTCTCAGAACATTTTTCAACGCTTGTGAGGATTAGTTCATTTCATATTTGAACTAATTCGCGCATCGCTGAATATACAGATAGTAACTCGATTATTTTAATATATTTCATAAAATTACCTTTCAGGTGTTAGAAACATTCCGTATGTGTACTGACTTTCGAAATATTCGTTCGAGTAACGCCGAGTCGAGAACGAAATTAAAAATTTTTCGTTCTTGCAAGAACGGCAAAAGGAGCTATCTGGATTTCCCCAGCATTCAAAGACCTTAGATTTCAAATTCCTCCGTACCCCTCGCACTTGTGTCGTGCTGTGACGCCGTCCCACCCAAAACTCAGGTACAAAAGGAAAAGTTTACCTCCCCCACTACGACCCACTATTCACTGGGACGTCTGGTCTTGCATGCCGTCCATTTACACCCTTTGTCTTTTGAGCGAAATGGCCAAAAGAAGCTTTCACAAATGTTGCCGCTGGTCGTGGAGCCGTTTCATCTTCCTATCTACACCAACCGAAGTGCATGCCATTGTGTGTAACCTCGGGAAAGAGTATTTTTGCGATTCCGCCAAAAGGGTTTTTCCCAAATACGAAGTATATGAATGGAATAGCCTTTCACTAGAGGGCTATGTTCCTCTAACATCCATCCCTTCTTCAGATTATTGGTAAGAATATTGTCACTCTTGCTTTAGCAGTTGTATGAGAAACATTCTGATTTGGTAATTTTGGACGCTTACGAATACCTCACATTTATGCAAAATTTCATCGATATAGCACCTCTAGTAGTGCATTTATATGAATTTCATTGTTTAACATTTATGAATTTTTAACAGCCACAATATAAAACATTTATGTAATTTTCAATGGAACATTATTTCCCAACTTTGTTGACATTTTCAGCTTCCTAGATCTTCATAATGTACATAAACATTAGTCAGTTTGTTTAACATTTAGGAATTTATTACGGCCGAACAAATAAAAATTTTCAAATTTCTATAATCCCGTTTTCATTATTTGGCAAATTCTACCATTAGAAAAAATTTCAGCTTCATAGCACATTTAGAAGTACCTAAACCATGAAATGTTTGTAAAATTGTTTATAATTTTCAACGGCCAAGAAAATAAACATTGTTGCAATTTTTCCTATGATTATTTTTTTCGATTCACCTATGTATTAAATTTCAGCTCTCCAACTATTGTAGTTTGGGCCAGACATTAGTATCCTCCTATATCGTATATCCTCCTCTGTAAGAAGAGTGCTTATAGAATGATGTGGCATCCCCCACTTGTAAATTTATGAATGAGTTCCTATGGGGATGTTAAGACATTTATTTCCATTTATGCCAAGTGTATTTGTTTGTTAAATAACTTCCCATGGAGAAATTTAAATTACGAAAAAGTTGAATCTCCTGAAAATTCCGATCTATGGAAAATACTTCAAACAGTGTTTCAAGGGAATAACATGCTTTATTACCTCGCTGGAATTCAAAATTAAACACAATAAAGATTTTCATATAAACTGCTTGGAAAGAAAAAAGATCCGAAAGTAAATTTACACATCCCATTGCAGGTATTTCAAGAAATCTAGGGAGTATTTGCGACTTCAATCAAATCAATGAATATAGATTATTGAGGATTTCGGATAAATGATGTTAAATATAGAAGGTCAAAAATCTGCCTCTCTCATACGGCGACAAATACCCACACACAAAAGAATAATTCTGAAAAATTGGTTAATTATATTTAGTGAAGCATAACGGATTCCTTTCATTAATTCAAATTGCTTTGTTCATAAAAAAATACTAATGGTAGAATATATTTGTAGAATGAAAAATCGATTCTCCTTCAATATCCGTTTAAAGAAAAATACTCTAAACGAAAGATTCAGGAATAACATCCTCTATGACATTTATGTCCACTGGTGGACGGTGCGTAAGAATCATTCTTTGGAAGCGTGAGTGCCACCCTTCTACAGCGCCGTTGGTCCGCTGTTGTCTGTTTACAGTTTGCTCATATACCTACACTCCATAATTCCAGACCAAACCTAGGAGGAATGGCTCCTCTCATCCCCCTGCCTTCCCTTCCTCGTATATGTTATTTCCACATACGTTGCTAGATCCCCTAGTGTAGGGTCGAGGATTGCAAGCAAGTGGTCAAAAATATCAAGCACGTCCTCAACAGGGATAAACGGTAATGCCATAGCATCCGTATACCATTCCTAATAACGTCGTTATTATTAAATTGAGCTTTTAGACCTAATACCATTACATGTTCCATATGGATTGACAAAAATGGAAGAGGCATTCCTTAATGGTAGAATTGGGGAATGTTTTCTGCACTGCATTTATAGCACTTAATTCAAAATCAAGCATGACCAGTTCTGGATTAAAATTATAATTTAAAAAGTCACAGTGTTGTTTGAGTTGTTAAAATATTGATGCATAAGAACCTTCGTCTTTTCTTTTCGTTAAGCAATATACAAATGGAAATACATACCCCTGCACCACATCATGTATAGTATATAGCTGGAAAAATAGCTTAGGCGTTGTTTTGAAAGTGCCATCCACATAGATCTGTGTGCTCCTGCACAACTGCTTGGGTCCCCACGCAATTCAAGTTTTTGGAGCCCCTATTTATATAACGAGAAAAGGTTTTTAAAAAATTCAAAAATAAAATCTTTTTACCTAATAAAATAGTGAAATACTAACCAAAGAATTGGATCCCTAAGATATAGAAGCTGCTTCTGCTATGCCCAGCTATGAGAACGTACCTTCAATGCTTCGTAGAGCTGCTGCTTAATCTTGTCCTTGTCTTCCAGATTTATTATCAGAATTGATCATCCTGGATGAATATATTATAAAATTCCTAGTCGATAGACACCAATGTCTGCAGTGTTTCCTTCGGATTTCTTCCACACCCACTTTTCCCTCCCCCGCCTACTACACCCCCTCCATTTTCAATTTTTCGCTTCATATTCGTAATTGTTATAAAATTCGTAGTCGATCGATACCAATGTCGGCAGTGTTTCCTTCAGATTCCTTCCGCACCCCCTCTTCCCTCCCCCTCCTAATACACCCCCTCCATTTTCAATTTTTTGCTTCATATTCGTAATTGTTATAAAATTCCTAGTCGATCGATACCAATGTCCACTGTTTCCTTCGGATTCCTCCCTCTCCTTCAAACTCTCCTCCATTTTTAGGATTTGCCCTTCATATTTTTCATACTTAGAAATAAAGTCTATGTGGACATATGCAAAAGTGGACAAAGAAAACAGTGGACAAAAAGGCTGTGGACATATACAGAAGTGGACAGAAAGAACAGTGGACAAAAAGGCTGCGGACATATATAATAGTGGACATAAAGACAGTGGACAAAAAGGCTGTGGACATAAACAAAAGTGGACATAAAGGCAGTGGACGAAAAGACTGTGGACATAAAGGCAGTGGACATAAAGACTGTGGACATATATTACGGTGGACATAAAGACTGTGGACATAAGGGCAATGGACATAAGGGCAGTGGACATAAAGGCTGTGGACATAAAAGAGTGGACATAAAGGCAGTGGACATAAAGATTGTGGACATATCATCTGTGGATCATCTCTACATTGAACGGCTTTTGAGATGCTGGGTGGGACGGACGGTATATATTGTTTGTGTGACATATATCTATCGGTGTTTATTCGTTTATAATATGTATAGATAATGACATGTTAATATGGTAAATTAAAATTGTAATAGAGTAATTGTCGAAAATTTCAATTTAAAAAATATAAATCATGAAAAACATTCTTTACGATCCAATGATGCCAAAGACACGAAGCATGAATCATATTTCTTTTTCCGTTTTTCAAATGTTTTCCGCCTTAGGAGATATATTTTTTGTGTTAGACCCATGAAATTTACAGGGAAAAGAGTGAAATTGGCCCCCAGACGATGCAATATTATGCAACACTGCTGAAATATCACATTATTTAGGATACTTTATGAAATTTGATTAGTGCGAAATTTAAAAAATCATAAGATGTTAGGCTGCAGTCGCACTGTGCATAAGATATCTATATTTTTTTTTTAATTTTAATTTGAAATAAAATCCATGTTATAACGAATCCGCGTTGGCCGCGTTAAGTGGGGCTCACCTGTATTCTGGATTTAATTCAGGGTATATTGACATAATTGTTGAATAATAATTACTTACAATAAGCTGCTGAAATTTTAACTTATATATGTTAGAAGTTTCCCTTAATGTCATTCTTGTTGCATTTTCTGTGTAATATTACAAATAATTTGTTATTTAAATGCAAAGCATGTCTGATTTCTGTTTTCAACTGGGCATTTTGTAGCATTGATCTAACCACCTTGCAGACAATCTCACTTCCCATCTAGGGATGGGGCAGAATTACGGTGGCTACATCAGTGGACCTGCAGGGGTGCCACAGCAGATGATGGCACGACAGAGTGCTTCAGGAGGCAATCAGCAACCCAATCCGCAACAAGCCATGGGCCATAACTTTGCACAGTCCGGGTACCTTCGCCAACAGAGGCCAGCACAGCAAGGAGTGACTGGTGGAAGTAGTGGGGTTAGTGGGATGCAGGGTGTTAGTGGTGATGGAAGTGGGGGGGGTGGTGGCTATGTTGGGGGAGGGCCAGGTGGAGTGGGGGTTTCGGCTGCATCACAAGTTCAACACAGTAACAGCGGAATGGCACCAGGGATGAGGCCTCCTTTTGTGCAGGTATGGAGACAATTTTGGGAAATAATTTCGTCCATTTGAATATCTGTTATGGAGGAACACATTATGCAACATGACGCTAGAATATGCATTTAACTGATTAGGAGCTGAAGTAAATGGTGGAAAATGCCCAATTTTTTATCTTTTTGAGAAAATTATGATTGGAAAAAATCTTTAACTCTGATCTGCTCTAAATTTTTCCTTGATTATGACGAGGGACTACAGTAATATTTAAAAACTTAGATAGATTTCTGATTGGTTCGTTACCAGAGATTATTGTGGTATTCTCTGAATCACGAGTCAATGCAGTCCTTTTTAGCACTTTTTTAAAAAAAAGAGCTTAGGTATTTGGTACATCTGTCTGACCATGTACAAAATAACTCAGAAATTATGTAAACTACAAACACCAAATTTTCAGGATATATAGTTCCACATTCAAACTAAATATGGAAAAAAATGGAGTCCATCCATCTGCCTTTTAACAGGATATTAGAAAGCCCCTTACGTACTATCTATCTATATGGGTCCATTATGGCTTTCGTGTTGTTGTCTGTACTCACAGCAACAAATGTAAATAAACAATTATGCATTTTTGCTGGCTTTTGTTTGCTTAAAAAAATAAAGGAAAGCTGTTATCACGTAACCAGTTCCAATGACATATTTGCAGTGTTTTGTTTAATACCGTATTTACTCATGTAACCTACCTATTTTCAAGCCAGCAAACCCTCAGTAGTCATTGAACTATAGTTATCAATTAGTCAGCGTATTCTTTCTGCCTACTTTTGTGAGTTTTGCCTGCAGCATGGGCTTAACTTACATGTTTGCTTGGTCGCATAAATACGCATATACTTCGTAGAATTCGACGTCTTTTACGAATATCAACTTAGATGCAAGCATATTGCAGAGAATTTACTATCAATACAATTTATATAACCTGTTGAGAAATACTCATTTAACACACGAACCCACTTTTTTCCCCGGCATTTCGGGAAAAAATGTGCATGGGGTACACGAGTAAATACGGTATCTTTGGCAAAATAACATTTTAACAGTAAATATGGGGAAATAATTTCAGTAAAACATGGCAATCGTGGCAGAAAGGGAAAATTGAGTAAATGCAATCAAAGTGTAGAAAATAAGCCTAAATTATCAAGGAAAACATAAATTTTGAGGAAAAAGTGATTCAGTGTTTTGAACAAGGTGAGCGTCAGAGCAATATTGCACGTAAGTTTAACTTCACAACTTCTACAATTCATACAATTTTGTTAAATAAAGACAAAATAAAAAGTTCCATTGAAGCAGCCAGTACAGTAACTGCGAAGAAACTCATGCAATCACGTAGTAATAAGCTTGAAAAAATGGAGAAACTGCTAGTGTTGTGGATTGATTGTAAGCGTTCTAATGAACACATGCCCATTAGTCAAGCAAGAATTTGCAGTAAAGCACTTTCCCTGTTTGAATGTGTAAAGCACAAATAGGGTGGAGATTCTTTAGAAACATTTCATGCCAGTTCTGGTTGGTTTCAAAATTTTAAACGCCGCTAAAATATACATAGCATTTGATTTACAGGTGAATCAGCAAGCACTGATAAAGATGCAGCTATGAAGTTTCCTGAAGAATTTCAAACAATTATTGAAAATGGTGAATACCCCCACACATACATACAATAAGTAATTTACGCATAGATTTGAGCGCTGCAGTGACAAAAATGATAACTCGCAGAACCTATCGATCTATGCATAAATGCGAGCACCACTGTGAAAGATTAAAAGTTGTATTAATATTGATTTTTAATTATAATTAATATTAAATAAATAAAAAAAGTAACTAGCAAACCTTGCAATTTCGCGAACTGATCACTACTAAGTACATGTTATAATCGGTTTGTTTAGTGCAAATTTGGTTAGCGCAAAGACCGTTCAGAATGTATCCCTTGCACTAAACGAGGCATGACTGTAATGCCAAAAAGGGCAGTGAAAGCTCATCCAGAACGGCAACCGGTATAACCTCGCGACAAATTCCGTGCAGACAAATAGGATAAGGATTGTCACAGTTCTTCATGAATTTAGTGTACCATTTTATATTTTTTTATTATTAATATTGCTTAATCATGACCCCAAAGAGAGTGATGAGTTAAATGAAAGATAAGTCAGTAAAAAAGGGCAAAAAAGTGAGGAGTTTGGAGAAGAAAATTGAAGTTTTGGATAGACTTGCGCATAGTGAATCTGCTTCTATTACTATTTTATGAATGTACATACCGTACTATTATATTTTTAAGGATTAAAATGCAAGTTACGTAGTGGAATAGGGACACTAAGAACCTAACCCTGTTTTTTCCATATACCCCATTATTTACCATTCACGAATTTGCTATTCGCGAGGGTTTTCAGGAACCTAACCCTCGCGAATGGCGAGGGACTACTGTATTGTATATTATTAAAAAGGCAAAATTTTCAAGATAAGTTGGTCTGCAGGGGAATGTTTTTATTTTAGTATTCTTAAAAAAGCGTCTTTTGTAATTTGCTCTGCAATTCTTTCCTCACTTGTTTACTGATATTTTGTGGGAAAAAGGTGCATGGGATACACGATTAAATGTGGTAACTTTTTCCCAAAGCTCTTTTACCTGATAGAAGGAAAGAAAACCTCAGCTGGTGAGCTACAAAAAAGTGTCATATCGTAAATGTTAACATAATACCCTCTATAAATAAATAATTGAACTGTGCATCTCTCATTAGGCACCAAATGTCACTATGGGAGCTACAGGTTCAGGGGGTCAGGGGGTGTCATGTACACAGGGTGGTGGTGGTGGTGTGGCCAGCTCACAGTATGGAAGACCCTCTCAGCAAACAATGCAGCAGTCTGGAGGGCAAGGGACACCTCAGCAGTTCCAGCAGGCAGTGAGGTTACGACAACAAATGATGGCCATGCAGCAGCAACAGCAAGTAAGTTGTTTATCTATTACCTATAGCAGGTGATATCTTTGGCAAACATAGTACCACCCACTTCTTTAAACTTTTCTACTTTTCCGTACATTTTTCATCTCAACCAAAAGTTTTCATTTTTTACTTTCTCCAAACACAATAGGAGATTTAAATGGAAATACAGTCATACACCATTTAATGCTCGGAATGTAATCCTGGAAACAAGAGCGCTAACTGAATCAGCATTATGCGGAGTTATTTTAGTATAGTACTTATGGAAATGCATTCCTAAAATCATAATTTATTACAATTATACAATAAGTAAAATGGCCAAATATAGTTAAAATTATTAATTTATTT
This sequence comes from Uropetala carovei, assembly GCA_036926305.1. Taxonomy (NCBI): domain Eukaryota; kingdom Metazoa; phylum Arthropoda; class Insecta; order Odonata; family Petaluridae; genus Uropetala; species Uropetala carovei. The sequence continues at coordinate 2,538,298 of JAXCHB010000062.1, read as the reverse complement.
AAAATTCCATACAAAATACACTCATCCCTCGATCTACACGGTAGTATGGTCAGTGCTTTTTTTGTAAAAAAAAGAGGTGCCGGTACTTCCATCCACCTCTTCCTGCACCCTCTCCCCATTCTCTATTGAATTTGTGATAAACTTTTAATAACAAAGTTGATAATAAAAATCAAAATGTTTAACACTTATAGAATCCTTTTATTACTTTAAGTTTTAAAGAATGAAAAAATGAATATGTACCTAAATTAGATGTGGGTCAACATCGCTCTGAAAAAGATGTGCCGGTACAGTGTACCGGCACGTACCATCACAAAAAAGCACTGACAAGGGGAAGGCACTAGTGACCCCCAACCAATTTGGCTGAAACTTCGTAGAGATAATGTCCATGACGTCCGATTAACGAAAATATATACATATCAGGGCCAATACCCAGCCGTTTTTATTTTATTAATAAAAATAAGTTAATATTTCCCGAGTCACTGCTTAACTACCATACACGGTAACGAATATTGTAAGAAGCGGCCCTGGCATAGCGGTTAGCACGCTTGGCTGTAAACATATCAAGATATGTTGTTCGAGTCCTTGTTCCGAAATGTATTTTCATTTTTTCCCACATTTTCACTTTCCTCATTTTAAATGCTTATTTCTTAATAACGCTATATATTTTTATTTTTTAATAGTTAATATTTTTAATATATTGATGTGCAGTTTTGAAGAATTATTTGTAGCGTACATAGCGGTTGGTTTTCCTCGTCAATAAATTTTTCATTGTAAAGCGATTTATTAGTTAGTCTTAAACAATGAAAAGAAACTTATTGTCTTGCACGTATTGTTTCACAATCATGACATTGTCGAAAAATACTTTGAAAGCATTTGGAAAAGGATCGGAGAGGAGCGATTTCAAGTGCTACAAGATCAGATTTGCTTCTTTCATCAGAGCATTGTGAGCATTTTAATTAGTGTGTTTCGAAGTGTATTTTTAAGATACTGCAGTTTTTGCTGTTTCAAAAATGGAATATACTGCTTCAACATCTTCAGCGGGAAATCCTGTAATGAGCAAAAATGTTACATCTTTTATGTCTCCTCCTTTGGACGATGAAACACCGCCATGCATTACTGCATGAAGCTCCACCAACAAAATTGATTGATGTCGGATAAAGAAGTTTCCGAAAGTGAATGTGGCCATGTTGTGGATATGCTTGGTGAGATGAACTTCCATGAAGATTACGATCTGGTGGGGCCTGATGAAGTCGACGAAATGCCCGGATATGAGTTAGCATGGATCGAGTTAGCTTATACAGTGAAACCTGAGTTACACGTAACCCAATTATATGTAATACTCCTTTATATGTATTTTTTGGTCGGTCCCGGCAAAACGCCATATGGCTACACGTATTAAAATACTGAGTTATGAGTAACTGACTTATATGTAAGCCTCTTTTATACGTAGCATTCATCCGATCCTGACGGCTACTTTTATCTTGGTTGTATATAATTATGCTCTATAAGATCTCGTGGTAGATAGATCCTCAGAATCCTCCCAGGGCACCAACATAGTTGCCATATAGGTGGTATCTGACGGCATATTGAAACAAAATTTGATACAGGATGGCACATCTCAATTTGAGCAATGTCATAAATCTTTGTCGACTGCCACACCACATAGGCGCAAAGAGAATTCATACTATGTAACAAAAAAATGAATGGGAATTCAAAGGCAAAATAAAATTGCAAGACAGTCTATCCTTAAGACTTGATACCTACTCTAGGCAGAAATAACTTATTGCAAATTCGAGAGTCATTGGCTTCAAAGAAAATATAGTATATCCGACCAAGTGAGGGAAAACTATGCTGGCCCGAATGCGTGTAAAAGAAGACGTGTCCAGGAGGGAAGATATGCTGATCTAGAAAAATCTGTTTATGTGGTTTAAAGAGATGAGGTCAAAAAATATCCCTATAAGTGGTGCCATACTACAGGAAAATGCAATGAGTTTTGCAGCCAAGATGAATGTGAGGAATTTCAGGCTTCACAAGGGTGGCTGCAAGGATTTAAAGAAAGGCATGGCATCACTGGACGCATGATTTCGGGGGAGTCAAGTTCGGTTGACAATGTTTCTGCAGCCTTTTGGAAGGAAAAACAGTTGGGCATGTTGATTGAGGGATACAGACCAACCGATATTCACAATATAGACGAAATAGGCCTTTTCTACAATGGTGAAGCGCTTCATTTCCTCTTTTGAGGGGCAAGAGGAGATTATGTCGGCGGCAAATCAACTTGAAAGTGCACTGTACCATTTTTCCACGAAAAGAAGGAAACAAAAGACAATAAGAGATTATTTCATTTAAAATAAAATATAATTTGTTTAAAGAGTATTTTTAAAAATCACGTGCTGATTGTGAGTGATAAGTGAGTGAGAGATTGTGGTTGTGAGAGTGATAAGTGAGTGAGAGATTGTGTTTGTGAGTTATTTTGTATATTTCTATGTTCAACAAGTTAAATATGTATTAACATTTTTGCTCTATAAATACATCCCTCTCATGCAGTCACAAAATGCCTTGTTTATTCTTCATATGTCGACCTTATTTAAACATGCATTGAGTTATACGTAACTCTGAGTTGTACGTATATTTCGTTCAGTCCCTTGAAATACGTACAACTCAGGTTTCACTGTAGTTATATATGCTACCATTGTGATTAGGAATTTTATTTAGAAATAAATGGATATTTAAACTTAAAGCACTATTAGGAAATTAGGTAATAAATACTTTAAACGATGAAAGTGAAAATGTGGGAAAAAATGAAAAAGCTTCGGAACGAGGATTCGAACAACAAATCTTGATATTTACAGGCAAGCGTGCTATCCACTATGCCAGCGCCGCTTCTTACAAGGTTAGTTACCGTGTATGGTAGTTAAGCATTGACTCAGGAAATATTAACTTATTTTTATTAATAAAATAAAAACGGCTGGGTATTTGCCCTGATATGTATATATTTTCGTTAATCGGATGTCATGGACATTATCTCTACGAAGTTTCAGCCAAATCGGTTGGGGGTCACTAGTGCCTTCCCCTTATGAGTATGGTCCCTATATAACCATGTAAATTAAAACCATGCACCTAAAAAGCATTTTATGTAATTTGCTGTGCAATTCTTTCTTAACTTGTTTTATTAGCTATTTTTTTACAAATCACTAATGTATTCACTCTGTCTGTCCGACTGTGTAGATCAGTGGTCTTCAACCTTTTTTGGTTCACCGCCCACTTTTACTATATTTTGCCATTTGAAATAAGTTCACAGCCCACCTTCCGTGTCAACTTAACAATAAAATTTTTGATAAAATAAATGTTTAAAAAGACATCAAATTTAACCATGTTTACTAATGCCAAAACAAACATTAAAATAAACATTTTACAGACATTTCAATGCGTACTTTGTGCTTGGTTCCTACAAACCAGGGAATCAATGTCAGGCTTCAAGTCTGTAAGGGTCATTCGAAGATCTCCTCTTTCTGTTACTTGTAAGCGATTTCTTTTTTTGGGCAGGAGATTGTCGACTGCACTGAATCCCTTCTCAATTACATATGAAGTTGGGAAAGCTAACAGGAGGAACTATATTTTCTTCCACAAGCGTGGATATAGAGAGGGCATTTTCTTCTTCTGCCAAAGTTGCACATATCCAACTTGGTTGAAATTGGCTTTACACTCCTCATCATGAAGTAATTCCATTATCTCCTCTTGGTATTCAATATCCACATCACACACATTTGTAACGACTGGAGTCACCATCCATGCTTCCACTATCAAGTCTGTCACATTGTGAAAACGAGTCATCATGTCAATTCGATGGGCAAAAATGTGATCTGCAAACTTGTCTATGTATTCAACTGTAAGATCAACTTTGATGGTGCATAGTTCCAGAAACTGGAAAAATTCTTTTTGCAGGATGTTATATTTGAATAAATTCAATTTGTCAATGAATACCGAAATAACATTTTTGCAGTCAATGAGTGTCACTTACTTTCCTTGAAGTCTTAAGATAACTTCGTTGAATTTCTTAAATATTCCAACCAATTAAAAAAATCGGTACAACCAGGGCTGGATTAAGTGGTTCATGGGCCCCACGCAAAGCACACGTTCTGGGCCCTGGTCCAAGATGGGGCCGGATTAATTAAGAGAACCTATAATGCTTTCATAATAGTGACAAGAGTTGATTAGTTTTTAGGCAGTATATGTCAACCGGAAGCGGATGTTTACCCTTGTCGTTTTCCCGTTTTTTAATGTCTCCTTTAAAATTCAATTTCCATACATAGTTATCATTATAAAAGTTGTAGAGAATAAAATTTGCTCCACGTTTTGTTTGAAACAATTTTTCGTAAAACAGTTTAATAGATATTTTGGTTTTTCGTCGTTTTTTCCAAACATCTTTAAAACTCAATTTTCATAAACAGTTGTAATTACAAAAGTTGTAGAGAATAAAAGTTGATAGAAGTTTTTTGGAACATTTTTTTCATAAAGCCGATAGTTTAAGAGATATTTTGATTTTTCTTCTAAATTTACGTTAAATACGTCGCTAAGTGATACATTGTTTCCGCTGCTGCGATAATACTTTCTAATTGTTGATAGCGGTGCATACGCCTCCAAGGGTGATATTAATTACTCGTAGATATTTTCTATCTATAGGAGCAGTTAACAATTTTCTTTACTTGCTTTTTTTACGTAATAAAGACTATTGAATATATTTTTAAATTATTCGCGAATGTAATCGCTGATAATTGTTTCTGAGAACGCTGACGTCGAGGGTAATTATATTCATTGCTCTGTATGGAGAAAGTAATGTGTTGGTCACCACATTTTTATGAAAAGTTCAAAGAATGTAAATAAGCATGAAATTGAGGAAGTGTCATTAACCACAACACAAGTATTAAACGATTATATAGTTTAATAAAGACATTGGTTTATTTAAGGCAAAGCAAAGGTGTATACAAAATGTATAAACGTTGATAACAAAGTTAATGGATTGCAGGCAGTAGCGCACACGGGATTCTCTCAAGGGGATGGGGGAGGTCTGAAATACTGACAAGCAAAAGTTGTATGCAAGTTATACCAATGTCGCGTATGGCATTCTTCATTGTATTTAAGTTAAAAACAAAGGGGGCAAACCGTTTCCTATTCCTCTCTGACGGCGCCCATGAACCCAGACTTAAAATAACGATGTTTCTCCACAGTTTAGAAAAATCAAAATTTTCCAAGGGGGAGTTCCGGAACAGGTGTCGCCCTCCCCTCAACCCTCCTCTCCCCCCTTTCCCTCCGTGTGTGCGCCACTTATTGCAGGTTTTGTGATTCATCTTCACAGGAAACTTTTTCCTGAGAACGGACCTCCCAATAAATCCGGGCCCCAGTTATTTGCACCGGTTAACATCCCCTGGCCCTGGGTAAGATATATTTCGTTCTCAAACAAGAGCCACAACCAAAAAACCAAAAATTTTGAGCATGCCTGAATGAATGCACGTGGAAAGAAAGAGGAACTGCAGGAGGAAGTGTCTTTGGAAATCCCGTATCTTCCTCGGATTTTCTTTCCTCGGGACTGCAAGAGGAGGGGGCCAGTGAGAAGGCTCGAAGAAAACCAAGGGTAGCGTAAATATAAGACAATTGGAAGAGACAGACACAACTGTACATGGCCCTCAGTAAAATACTTCGCACCCACTCAGCCTAGTGATATTACCGACGCACTCTGGGCTGCCGCCGTCTTACGTGCGTAATTGGAAATAGCTTTAGAATACGGAAAAGCAACAGCTCCTGCCCGAGGCAGCAACCACTCAGGCAACCCATGCCCATTGACAGCATCGCCACACCAGGACTTTTCCCTATGTCCTGGCTGCCCAATCTGCCCCTGGTGGGCCCCTTTGTCATCTGGGCCCCATGCACTTGCGTGTTTTGCGTACCGCTTAATCCGGCCCTGGGTACAACATACATTGTACAAACTTTCTCATATATGGGTGCTAATGTGTCGTTTAGTTATCTTTAGAAAATGAAATTCGTATGAGCCTGTTTTTAGAAAGTCCAATTTTTGTTAAAGTTTCCCAAGAATAAACTAGCCTTATATTCATTCATTGAGAAAAATGAAATACGTAGTATTATTATAGATGTATACTCAAGTAACTGTATGAAATTTGATCAAAATTATTATAGCCGTTTTTGAGAAAATCAAATTGTTGTTAAAGTTGCCTAGAATAAACTAGCCTTATATTCATTTTTTGAGAAATATGAACTATACAGTATTATTGAAGACGTAAACTCAAGTAACTGTACGAAATTTGATCAAAATCATTAGAGCCATTTTTGAGAAAATGTTTGATGTTAAAAATGCGTAGAATAAACTACTCTTAAAAATTACTGATCAATGTCAACCATTTCTATGTATACACTGCTCAGTATGATAAAATGCTTAATTACGAGATTTCATTCATATTCACTGTACCGTCTAGGCTCCAGAGCCAGTAACAGACAGAAAGACGGCATTGCGAAAACCACTTTTTCGGATTCAGCAATACCTAAAACGTATATTTCCATAAAAATCTCGAGGTCGAATTTTTTCGCGATAATACTTTCTCGATACTTCATATGAGAAAGTAAAAAGCATCCTTTTTCACCAACTTTAAATCATTACAAATGTCAATTTTGTTTTCATTAAGGTAAAATAACAACATGCTATCCTATAATTCCACAAAACTTGTCAAACAATTCCCTTTCAAGAGCCAAAACTTTGGTATGTAGCAACAAGCGAACAAACTGCTCATCATTATCTTGGCATAGCTGGTGAAATATTGATCATTCTTGGAATTTGATGTAAGCGTATATACTGCATTTATCACAATTTTAAGTGAAGCATGTAAGCTTAGGCTTAAGCTTTTGGCAACATGACATTGTCGGTGAATTATACAATCAATGCTGAAAGCTTTCCATACTTCTTTTTACTTTCTCATACGAAGTATCAAGAAAGAATTGTTATCGCGAAAAAATTCGACCTCGAGATTTTTAAGGAAATATACGTTTTAGGTGTCGCTCAATCCGAAAAAGTGGTTTTCGCAATGCCATCTATCTGTCCGTCTGTCTGTCTGTTACTGGCGCTGGAGCCTAGACGGTAGAGCGAAAATGAATAAAATCTCGTACTTAGGCATTTTATCATACTGAGAAGAATATACATAGAAATGGTTGACATTGATCAATAATTAAGAGTAGTTTATTCTACGCATTTTTAACAACAATCCAATTTTCTCAAAACGGCTCTAACGATTTTGATCAAATTTCGTACAGTTACTTGAATTTATGTCTTCAATAGTACTGTATAGTTCATATATCTCAAAAAATGAATATAAGGCTAGTTTATTCTCGGGCAACTTTAACAAAAATTAGATTTTATAAAAAACGGCTAGAACGATTTTGATCAAGTTTCGTACAGTTACTTGAATATACATCTACAATAATACTACGTATTTCATTTTTCTCAATGAATGAATATAAGGCTAGTTTATTCTTGGGCAACTATAACAAAAATTGGACTTTCTAAAAACAGGCTCATACAATTTTAATTTTCTAAAGATAACTAAACGACGCATTAGTACCCATATATGAGAAAGTTTGTACAATGTATGTTGTACCGATTTTTTTAAATGCAATAAATCCTCGATTGCGACCTACCATAGATGGCGCTCCATCAATTGCGCAGGCAATAAGGTTAATCAATGGAATATCGTATTTTTCGAAATATGCCTTTAGGGTTGAAAAAATTGATTCCCCTTTCATGCCGGTTATAAGTTTTTCTGTAAACAACATATCCTCTTGCAATATAAAATTATCATCGAAATATTTTACATATGCCACAAGCAAAGCAGTGTTGTCCATAATTGTGGAGTCATCCATCTGCAAGGAAAATTGTCTTGTTTGCAACAGTTTTGTTAGCCGTTTCTCAACATCATCTGCCATTTCATCGATGCGCCTCTGTACGGTTGTATTACTAATTGGTGTGACTTTCAAAATATCTGTTGGATTCTGATGCATTACCGTGTTGATAACTTCCCGCAAAGATGGCATTATTGACGTTATATGGTTTACCACTCTTAGCAATTAGCTCAGATAGTATGCGCTAAGATGCAATAAGTCCATCTTTACCTTTTTCATTGCTTTTTTAAAAATATTTGAGGGATTGTCGAATGTTTAGAAAAATTTTCTTGATGTTTTATAAAATATTCCAATGTCTTACCCTTTTTGTCTGGGTGTTTTTTTTGCTTTAAGATGATCGCGAAGCCATGAAGGTTTCATTGCTTCATTTGAGAATGTTTGGTGACACAGTAAACACGTTGGCGAATGCTTGTTGGTAGGGGACTCGATGAACCCAATTGCCAAGTAGTCTAATGAATACTGACGACAGCACTTTTTCTTTAGAGCCATAGTTTTTTAATTAGGGGCAATCTCAATATCACAAAGAGTAATTAAACAGATTAAAAACCTGTAAAGAAGTTGCATACAAAATCAACAAACGTTACCTCGGTACGAACACACAAATAATGCAAGACAACAAATATAAAGCGTCCACAAAGTATACACCTGTACAATAATATCACATCATTGACAATAAAACTTCGATAGAACACATAACAAAATTATCACAATTAACGTTTGCGCAGTAACAGCAATGCACGTGGAGCTACGATTGTATTGCCCTCTTTCGGAAAGGTAAAGAAGAAAATGGCCTAATAATAGCATACCTGCTAAATTCTGTCTGCCAACTTGGCTGCTAGATAGCAGATATACATAGTAGAGTGGTGCTACCAGCGCTCCAATGTTGCCATTCTGAACTAAAAGGTAGGTTTTCTCATTTTAGGATGTGTGCATATCATTAAACTTTCTTATAGAATTTTATTTCTTAGTGTAAAAATTATAATAGCTTATGGTGAGTTCTTTAACGCCCACCAAAAACCCTAAAACGCCCACTGGTGGGCACTATTGCCCACGTTGAAGACCACTGGTGTAGATGATATCTCTGAAACTTTTCAACCTAGAGAAACCAAATTTTCAGGATGTCACTACATATGAGAGCTACATTTGGCAAGAAATTGGTGGACCGCAATCAGATGCTGGGGGCTAATTTTTTCCAATTATTACCCCATAAGAAAAGTATGTAAATCAGTGATGAGGTTTATATATATTTGCTTTTTTAAATTATTTTCCATCAAGATTCTAACTCAGGACTTGAACTGTTGGAAAGTTTAGAAATTGTAGTTTCTTATTTTTGAAGACAGAATTGAAATCCCAGTGGCCTTAGCTTACATTTTTAGTTTTTATCAAAAAAAGTGGTGGTTTTTCTGGGTCTCAACAATCTAATACCATGGCAACGAGCCCAATGCTTTTATGTGGGTAAGCTTTTAATGGGAATCAGAGGGATATATTATAATGCCATTAATATTAAACAACGACCAATGGAAGAAATTTTTTTTTGTAAAAAAATATCCTTATAATATCTGCTTTTGCAGTACTTTCCTTACTTGTTTCCATCTATTTCCTCTTCAAAGGCCTCATAGTGAAGTAGTCACTGCAAAACTTCACTTTTATTTAAGTTGTGAAAATTATGCAAAGTTGTATAGTTCCTTATTTTATTAATAGGTAATAGTTAACACTTGGAAACTTGAGGTATTGTGTCAAGTAATTACCTGTTTAATAGAATTTTTGTGGCTATTTTCTGATAGTAGTTTGAAAGAGTGCTACGGTGTTATAATTTTCTTTGCAGGGTGGTGCAGGGGGGACAAGTGGTCCAACTCCAGCATTGGTAGCACATCTGCAACGTCAGCTGAATGGTACCAACCCTGGAACCCAACCGGGACAGATGAGCGGGGGTGGTGGGCCCGGTCAAGGGCCTCAGGGCCATTATCACCATCGTCCACCTCCTTATTAGAGAAACATTTCAACCTCTTTTATGTACACACAGATCTTACAAGAGATGGCTGGGCGTCATTTCACGAAGAAACAAATTTATTTGTTAATGTAATTGGTAGCATTATACCTTTTACATTAATCATATAGGCTTTCAAGCAAGGAGAATAAAGTTCTTTTTATTACGTCTAATATTTGCTATCACATTATAAGGTATGTTAAATTGTGGAAACTAGTCATATTTTGCTCCAAAATAAGTGACTGAGACTGTGTACACATGACTGAAACACTACTGGGGCCAAAATGATGGACATTTTAAAGTGAGTTGTCTTGTATGGTAAAGACTTTATGTTTTCGAAATATTTGTATGAGTATAGGGAAACAAACCCAAAGGGAGTTCATGTGGCCTTTTCCTGATTTGTACATGTTGTCCATGCAGTATAAAATTTCTACTGTCAGTGGGATGGGTTGGTTCTTTGGACCCAAATATTAATCCCTATAGCACCTCTCTTTCTCTCCGTCCCTCCCTCCCCTCTCTCTCTCTCTCTGCCTCCCATCCCTCCCTCTTTCTCTCTTGGCTTCCCATCTCCTCCCTCCCCTCTACCTCTCTCCATCCCTCCCTCTTTCTCTCTTTGCTTCCCATCTCTCTCCCCCCCCCTCTCTCCATTCTCCCTTCCCTCTCTCCCCATTCTCCCTTCCCTCTCTCCATCTCCTCCCTCTCTCTCTCACACCCTTCTCTTGTCTCCATGTTCCCCTTTCTCTCTTATCATATTCTTCTAGTGCTTGGAAATTGAATTAATATGCATAATATTGTCTAAACTATGGAAAACAGTGGATTAAGTTTTTTGGAGGCAATGACATATTGTAAATGATTGTTTAGGTTTTGACTTTGTCAGTGTAGTCTTATTCCTCTTCTTTCTATGATATTTATGCATTTGCTTTTGCTATTTTTTTGTAAAAGTGTTAACTTCTATAAACGATTTCCATAAATCTGAAGCATTAATTTTTGTGGCTTAATGATACATTTTTTAGAATTAAAGTTTACCCTTTTTTGTTAAAACACCTTGGGAAGAAATGTTTCTATTAACATTGTGTTTTGTGTTACATGTTTAAGATATTACTTATGCCTCCCCATCACTAAATATATGGAATCTTATTACACTGACCTGACATTTAAATATATGGTTTTTCTGGCTGTCAGATGGGAGTATTATAGGGACCCAGTATGAAGAAGCATTCTTGTGATGTTTGTAGACCTTCTTGAGAAAAATTATTTCTCATACTTTTGAATTGTTTAATATTCTACCTGCAGGAAAGGATAGTTTTTAGCATTGCTATTAGTGTAGTTTTCAAGAATGTTAATTCCATTTTAAATGCTGAGAACATGTTGACAATTTCATTTTGTATTTATTTTGTGAAACATATCATGTGAATCCAACAATTACAATATTGCTCAGCTCGACATTCAAAACTCAGATGGATATTTAGTAAAAATAAAATGTTTTATATACCAGAGATTGATTTTGACTGGTGTACGATGGGCTATCTATAATTATTTCACAAATAAAAATGTTGTCGTTCATAGGTTTGTTTGTTTATTAATGAGTCTTGTATTTTCCATGAGAATGTTCTTTCCACTACATCTCTTTTCCTAGTCACCATTTTAGTCCTTGATGCATCTTTCTTCCATTTTTGTTAATAGTAGTATATTTCCACCTTCTTTCATACATCTTTTGCTAACTTGTACAAAGTATATAGGAAAAGAAGGAAATTGTTTGATTTTCAAAATGCAGTGGAACCTTTATTGTTCCCATATGAATTGATATCTCTTGTGATTGTTTGCTTTATATATTCCATACAAAAGTCCCTTATAAATAATGTTAAGTTATAGAACATTCATCCTTTACCCAAATTCTCCCTCCCATTCTCTCCTGGGGCTCCAATCAGCAGCACACACCCTTTGTCCCACTGTTCATGGTCTTCTACGCATGGCCGGCGCAATCGGGGATGCAAAACGTGCACTTGCACAGGGCAGCAGCTTTTGAGGAGCAGCAAAAATGAGTGTCAAATGCATAGAAAAATTTTTTGATGAGCATTATGCTACGGAATTCGAATAGCACCAAATGATACAATGTTAAATTACATCATCAACTATTACCATGTACATGGATTTTGATGGAAAATAAAAATGATTATTTAGCACAGGTCACTTTTGAAGAAAACTCTGCAACTTAAAATCTGTGCTGTTCGTCTCAAACTTAGCACGAAGTGATTTGCCTGCAGAAAAAAAGCTTAGGAAGGAATTTAGTATATAAATCATAACTTGCTAGCAAGAGTGAAGCATTGTAGTATAGTCTAGTGATTTGTTAAGATTAGGATTTGTTTGTAAAGGACCAGTTAAAACTAAGCAAAAATTTCGTGTTTCTCCAATTAGTAATTTGACAATGTTATGTTGGAACATCTCATGAGTATAGCTCAAAGTAATATGCAGCAACACTAGCTTGGGAAAGACATTCAAAATGAGCTTATCAGCCTACTGTCTGAAAAAATTAAAAATCAAATATTGAGTATGGTTAAAGAAGCAAAGTACTAAAGCATAACTGTTGACTGCACTCCAGATATTAGTCACGTTGAACAGATGAAAATCTTATCCACTTCATTGCAACAAAAACTAATAGCGAAGGAAAGGTTAATCCCGAAGTTCGTGAACATTTTCTTGACTTTTTCCCTCTAACCAGCACAACTGGGGCCGAACTCATTCATGTTTTAATTAATAAATTTAGTGAAATGAATTTGCCTATTGAGAACAGAGAAGGTGTTCAGACGTGTTGACTATTTGCACCGAGCGATGACGCCGAGCAGAGAGCCATCTGCGGGATTCCGAGAACAATATGTGTTGGTAGAGACAATGGACTGGTGCAGTTTGCTGTTGGACTTGGTAGTGTGTGTGACGGTGTGATTGATTGTAAAGTGAAGTCGCGTAGCGTGTAATAAAGAACGATTCATTACTGTTTGCGTTCTTGTTTGTTTTTAATAAAAATTACAGCCCACTAAGTTTTAACCGGAGAACGGCAGCGCGTAATCGTAGCCAAAGGAAATGCGGCAACCTACGTGTGCCAATAGAAGGCAAGGATACAATAAAGGGAAAACATTTTGGTGTCCAAAAGCGCATTCCTGATATAAAACCAAGAGCTTTCTATGTTCCATGCAGCTATCACTTTCTCAACCAGTGCATAATATCTGAGGGAGTACAAGGGAATGGCATACCCTCACTTATTTGGAAGGAAGTTTCTAAAATGTTATGAATAAAAATGTTTAAGTTACAAGAATTTAATGGCTGATGAATGTCTGTACATTTCAACCTCCCTCTTGCGGGACAACATCTGATTTGTATAAGATTTTTTTTTATTTTACACTTTCCAAGTTACTTCATATTTATTAAAGACCATATATCTCATTATGTATTCAGTTATAACCTGAGTGGTTAGGTTAGGTAAGGTTAGGCATTCCCTTTCTTATTTGGCTACAAATTAAGCACTGCTCTCAACCTAGTAATAAGTGATGCTGCAATGGTATCCAGAGAAGCAGTTTCATTTTTTGGAGTTGTACAGAATTTTTCATTTTATTTCCTCCATCTAGACATTGATTGGATGTGTTAAAGAAACATTACTAGAATAACACTAAAAACCTCTCAGTAAGAGACTTGATGCAATTTGACTAATGCGCTATCAAGCGGACGAAATTTATGATATTTTACTTGACGTTATAAAAGATGAAACGATGGATAGAATGGCAATGGTAATGATTTCAATTGAACATGAATTGGCTCAGCAGCTGGACATGACATAGATCATTCATGATTTTGCTCCCTCAAGGCACGGAAAGTACCATTTCAATTGTGAATATCAATCTGCATTGATGCCTGTTCTTCATTGATAAAAGGTAAATTTTTGAATATTCCTTTATATTGCACGTTTCCCAAGTTCTTCCTTAATTATAATATTTAAATAAATAGTGCTATAAAAGCAGGGGGAAGAGGTGACAAAATCAGCATTTGCAGAGGGGGGCAACACTGGTAGTGCAGGTCCTGCTTCTACGCCTCTCACAGTGACACACGCCAGCAACATATAGGAGCCAGACATGCATTAGCACACTCATACAGTGCAAAAATAAATGATGTATATGTGTTTCGGCTACCAAGTAGTCCTCTTCAGCATCTTCTGAAGGAGAATCTAGTGGCGACTTTAGTATATATACCCCTGACGATGGTTAAAAGTAGATAGGTGGCTGAGTGAAAGAAAAAGTAACCAAAAGTCAGGAGCAAAGGGGAGTGGATGGTTGAAAAGAAAGAAATGGAGTGGGGAAAGCAATTGAAGGTAGTGTTTACAAGTATACATTGTCTGTTAGGGAGAAAAGAGGGGAAAAAGGAATGGGGCCATTTTGATTATTTATTATTTCGTTCTTATGTCCGGATATCATTATACTTTTGTAACTGTTAAGTAGATTGTCTGGGGCATGTTTAACGAGTTTAAGATTGTTGCGTGTTATTTGATGTTGTGTTCAGTTATGCTGGATTTTTCAAATCTGCCATGTCTGTATTGTGCTTTATGTTCAGATGACGAAAAAAGTCCTTGGTTCAACTCCAAGGAAGACATTTCCATTTCCCATAAAATAACATAAAAATCTACTTTTTGGCATGCAAGCTTTGCAATTTGGCAGGAATTCTAGATTCACATACCGTATATACTCAAGTATTTTGCGACCCCGCATAATTTACGACCCCTTATTTTTTGCCTCAAAATCTTGTTTTTATCCTGTGTGTCGTGTAATGTGCGAGTTGGAATTTTTGTGCATTTCGTGCAACAGAACAGCGGACCAAACCTTGCAACCCTAGATCAGAAATGTATGTAGATGGCGCTATCCCCACTACCTGGAACTAAGAACTCTTCATATCACGTGACTTGTGCAGGGCCGGATTAACCATGAGTGGGCCCTGGCGCAACATAATTATTTTGAGCCCCCTTCCCCATCAATACAATATTAAAAAGTATAAAACTCTCTTCACAATCATTTATTTGTATATTACATACTAAAAATGTCGACGACGTGATTTTAATACGTTAAAGGAATCAATCTGATCTGAAAAATCAATAGATTGCAGAATTTCACTTTCAATGTTCATGAGTATCAAAGCATTTAAACAGTCTTGAGACGTAGTTGGACTCTGAGCGCACTTGATCCGCTTCAAATGGCTAAATGACCTCTCTCCAGCGCAGTTGGAAACTGGAATAGTCAGATAAATGCGCAAGATTACATATACATTAGGGAATGCACTCTCAAAGCTGTGTTTCTTCAGGAAAGACATCATTTCTGGAGGATTCCAGTTGGTCTTGGTATTGGTGTCTTCCTTCTCTTTCAGTTTCATTTGATGTACCAGTGCCTTCCACTGACTCCATTCTTCAGAAACCACATTAAAAAAATCCACATAAGTTGCATAGAAGAAAAGCATGTTTTTCAAACTTGATTCACTGTCTTCAAAATTCGACAGGAAGGGAAAACACGCATTAGTTGAAGAGAATGCCTCTATCCTGGTGGGTAAGTCATTCAGGAGGGCATCCAATATTGGGATATGTGTTTCTATCCTGAATCTCTCCTCTGCTTCAAACATGATTCCTTCATCAGTTAAATCATCGACTGTTCTCCGTGCTCTTCTTGCTCTCTTTTCTGAAAACCCAGTTGCATCACACAATTTTTTACCCAAGTCCCGGAAATGTTCAAACCTTTCTTTGTTACGTCATTCAATGATGAATTGATGCAATGAGTTCATCAATGCCACTGCAGTCCCAAGGTCAATGGATTCAGATTGAAGCATTTTGCTTGTCAGATTTGTATGTTTTAGAATACTATTCCAAAATACTGTCATGAATCCAGTTTCCAGTTTATTCAGTCCTTTAATGATTGATTCTGCTTCAGATCATGTGTCCATTTTCTGCAGTGTATCAGTGGCCAGCATCTTCAAAACTGTTCTGTAAGACTCAAAGTTCACAGCCAAACTATTAACTGCATCAGCTCGAGCACACCACCATGTGTCGCTTAGTCTTTTGGGGACAAATGACTAACAAATTCATCATATTTTTGAGGAAAGGTATGATGTATTACCACAACCAGCATTTCCATATTTTTTAATGTGACCAGCGAGGAAGGGATCATATTCAGCAAGTAATTCCAAACACCCAAGAAAATTTCCAATATTCTCACTTCCAAAAGTTTCATTTGCCCCTCTTAGTCCAAGTCCCTGAGTACAAAGGAATCTTACAGTTGACACAACCCGTTTCAAAACTTCTCGCCAATAATTTCTTTCCTTCTCTTTTTCCATAGCCAAAAGCTTGTCCAATGTTTCTGACTTTGTTACACGTACTGAATACGTTGCAATAACTTCTCTATGATCCAATGAACGTTCATGATCTGATAATCGGTTCACGTGATCCCAAGAGTCAAATCCTTTAGTGACTAGAGATGTACTGGTGGGACAGAATAACTTGCATACGAAACAGAAAACACAACCAGCTGACAGTGAATGGAGGAGCCAGTGTCTTTCACATCTTTCACCATTTGGCATAAATTTTGTGAATGCAGAATCATTCAAATTTCTTTGGATTGTACCAATCTGCCTTTGGGAATTAATGTAAAGACCATCTCGATTGCGACATGTCTCAGGTCCTAATCTAACCCAGTTGTCAATAAGGTCAGCATTCACATTCCATAAAGCTGGATCACATGATGGAACACAAATTTCATTTTCACCTTTAAAGTCATGAACAATCTCTGCTTCAAGCGTAATGTTTAATTCTTCAGTAGGTGGATTTTCAGTACCAACTTCTACTGTACTATCTTCCTGCTGGGTGCTTGAGCTCGACCTATCACCAGATGTCACAAAGAAAGTGCTAATTTTTGGTAGTTTTCCAACGTATGATGCAATTTGTGAGTTCTTTTTTTGTTTCCCTGCACCACTTCCATACTTCTTGTTCATTATGATTCTGAAATATGGAATATTTAATATATAATAGAAATTATTAAATAATAAAACAATATTAAAATTAATATATAAATAAAATCAATAAATGTTAAATCATATCCGTCTCGGCTAAGTATTTCTATACTAATTCTATACATTTCTATACAAGTTCCATACAAGACACTATGCATAGAATTTTTAGGGGACCAAAAAATATCACACAAGGAGGGTTAGGGATGATATAAAAAAATTCTCAAGGACATTTGTGGGCCCCTAGCTTTTATGGGCCTGGCGTACGTGCGCCATGGTTAATCTGCCACTGGACTTGTGGCAAGGCAATGGCGGCATTTGAATTTTGGGAATCGCTATGATCATTTAAGTGAACGGATTCCCGACCCAATGAAGGAAATTCGATTAATTTTAGCTATTCCATGCCCAATGTACATTTGATCATTTTTTCTGGAATTTACATTTACGTCCAAACATCATCACGTTATTATTAATCGGGTTCCTTCTTGACTCAAAGATCCAGAAAAATGCACTCATCATATTTATACGTCAGTTGTCTTTATTAACGGAAATATGTCTTAAACATGGCATGTTAATGACTGGATAGTTATTCTTTATCAAACTTTAATTAAGCACTCTTTGAAAAATGAGCGATTCAATGTCTTCACGAATCTTGTTAATTGCTTCACATTATTAGCAAAATGAAATTTATATTTAGGTAACTTAAACTTCCAGTTGATATTTTTACATATTACACATTACATTATTAAAAGCTATAGGTTCAAATACACAAAGCAAATATTCCTTATCTTCAGATTCAAATCGTAATTTAATGTAAAAATGTGAAGAAAACCCTTATTACATATATGAACATTAAATAGTCAATGAAGTTTTAGAAGACTGAGATTTAGGCATACATTTTGAATTACAAAAAACTGATTTTAGGGGAAGGTGTCAGACGGTTTTGAATAACAGACTTTGAGGAGGGCTAGAAAGGAATGACTCAGAACCAACATTATCTTTTAGATATTATGTTCTGAGTCATTCCTTTTTAACCTTTTCCCCTTGTTCCACCCCTACAAATACGGCTGGAGTAGTGTTTTTGTTATCCACAAGTACATGCTGTAGGCTCTATATCATTTTATTAAAGCTCTATCCTCATTTACCAATCCTAGTACCTCTTTGCTAGTCTTTCTCTCTGACCATAATTCAAAGACTTTCTGACATCCTCTTTCCTAAGGGTCCATGTCTTGCAACCATAAAGGGAAACACTCAAAATTAGAGATTTCACTAACTGCTTCTTGACTTCTCTCTTAAATTAGTCCTTGTCCTTCCAGTCTAAACCAAAGAACTTGGTCAGCACCCTCGGCACGGTGTTGCAAATCGTTGTTCGCCTGTTTTCCACCAGTATCCATTCGGTTTCCAAGTAGACATGACTTCTCTTCAAGTCATCTTTTTGTGACATTCATCGTCTGAGAAGCCGACTTCAGTTTATTAAATCTTCATACATAATAATAAGTTACTTAAACGTTAGAAGTTCGTGAGGCAAGGCCTCAGATCGTGGTTACGGGTAAGACTACACTTAGAAATATGTTCAAAATGAGATATTTCACTGTTTCAAGAACATACCTCGTCTAATTTGCGACCCCCTAAGTTTTGGCTAAGAATTAGGTCTCAAAAAGTCGCAAATTACGTGAGTATATATGGAACTTTAAGGTGATGAGGAAAAAAAATCTCAAAAAAAGTCCTGGGTTTGACTCCATGGAAGACAAAATAACACAAAAATTGACTTTTCAACATACAGGCTTTCATTGTTATTTAGATTAAATTAGAAAGAATTAAACTGTGACTTCGGGTCTGAACCATTTTGAAGAAAAATTATAGTTTCTTATTCTGTTCATCTTTTTCTGCCTACAGTTCAAAATCACTCATGATAAACTTTTAATTCGCATATTTTAGGGAAATCTTGCCATTTTAACAGGATGTCTTGCCTACCAATTGCATTGTTAGACCTTGAAATCCTATTGTTATTTCAATCCTTATTATGGGTGTGTGCGCTTTAAATGCTTTTAATATGTGAGGGAGGGAGAGAAGAGAAGAGGAATGAAGGAGAGGGAAATGATTTCCTAGACAATTGATGTCAATTTGATCTCCATAAATAAATAGCTTGAATGATTGAATCTTTACTCCCGTCATTTTTGATGGGCTATACACTAGTATCATAATAATAGAAGAGAATGATTGAAACTATTTCTTCATTTACAAGTTCTTTTTACAGACTTTATTTCTATACAAAAGCTTAAGCTCATTACAATTTGCAAATTATAAATTGTTATCGCACGAAAAATATAAATCATTATCAAATAAAAATTTGAAAGAATTGAGTCGTCCAAGGAGGTTGCAATCACCCCTGTACACTATAGTTATCTAGTGGGGAATATTGGTAGGAATTTTGAGAAAAAAGAAAGGACTAAATTTTTTGTGAGGTCATCGCACAAAACACATTGACTTTGGGACTGTCCTGCATCTTCTGAATAGTGCTGTGTGGATGTTCAGTATCCCAAATCCTGATGTTGTGGTTGTTGATTGTACAGATGAAATGTTGCTTCATCAGAGAACACCAACCAATTAAGCACAGTCATTTTTGCCCAGAACATTCAACATTTCACTGCAGAATGTCATTTGTTCAATTTTTTCACCTTCATTTAAGGCCAGTCATCTCACGTTCATGCAATATAATCAAACTGGAAAGTGAATTATGAATAACCCTGTATATTTCCTCAGGTTATGAGTATTGTAGAAGGCTGATATTAATTTGTCAGTAGTGAAAGAGGTGGTGCTTATTTCGTATCTAGGGCTGCCTATAATGGGTAACCTACTCCCCCCCCCCCCCCCTCAATAATCAAACACACAGTATCATTGTATATAAGCTGTAGAAAACATTGTAAAGAACAGTATACTGACAGTATTGTCTCGCAGGAAAGGCTCAAGGAACCCTCTTCCACTCTACCTGCCTGGTCGGTAGAGTAGTCAGTTCTGAGGTTTTGTGTAGTGTGCATACTTTTTATTTTACCATACCTAATTTGTGAGTTTTATATATCTTAAATATGAATGAATGTCAAGGGTGTAAAAAAAGTCATTAAAAGAGGAATTCAACAAAGTTACAATTCCTATTTTTAAAATATAGTAAACGTGAAGCAGAAGCAACAAATAACTGCACTGCTGCAAGAAAGTTCAGTGTTACTGAAAACAATATGAGGCAAGGGCATCGGCAAAAGGATGGGGAAGACAACTGGGATTGAGACAACGTCAATCAATGTTGGTTTTGGATGTGTTTAGAGGACATCTAGAGTCAGTGAAAAAAGAGGTAAAGAAACTGAACACTGATTTAGACAGTATTCCTGGGAGTATGACATCACAATTGCAAGTATTGGACATTGTGATCAATAAGCTTTTTAAAGATCACTTGAAAAGGCAATACATGATTGGTTGCATTGTAAAAATCACTCATTTACTCTCACGGGATGAATAAAGAAGCCAAGTGTCACAATATTAGTATGTAATGGGTACTGCAGGCTTGGAATCAAATATCCAGTGATAGTAGCATCCATGGGTTTAAGAAGTGCTGCATTTCTAATAATCTAGATGCCACCAAAGATGAAGTGCTGTGGGAAACTGTGCCAGATTATAAAAGTGTCCCCAGAGATGAAGATGAAACTGATGTTGAAGATGCTGCTGATGAATTTGAATAAAATTCCTTCATTTATGTATATGTGATATAAAATGGTATGTTTATGTATATGTAATAGCTTATTAACATTTTTCAATAATAAGATTTTTACATATTTTGATTATTCAAGTTTTTGTCAAATAATTTTTTCCTAGTTTTTTCGGTGGGAAAATGGGGGGTTGACCTATATTCAGGGTCATCTTATATTCGGGCATATACAGTAATTAATTTTAATACAATAATTTTCCAATTATAACATGCACAAACATCACAGATGGTTCTGAAGACGGCATAATATAGGATGAGGATTTCACTGAGGTGAATAGTGAGGATGAAGAGGACCTTTGTGGCAACATCATTTATGCAGACTATGAGAGAGAATACAAAATTCCGAAGAACTACTTCAGGACAGTGATAAAGAATTCAGAGGCTTTAATGATGACAACAAATGGGAAGTTCTGGTTCGGTTCTGAGCATTCCAGTTCCAGCCTTAAATTTTCCAACTCGTTCCATTCCGAGTTCAATTCCAAGTGATCAAAAGAAGGAACGGTTTGAATCTGGTTCCGGAACTGTCCCTAGTTCTAAAAAATGTTTTTTATTGGTAAAATTTTATATGAATTGCCATTTTTTTCAATTACATAAAAAATAGTCATCTTTTTTAAAAAAATTCCTTTTTACTTTCTCCATATGTAGTGTATGGAAAGTATTGTATTTGTGAAAATTATCAAACTCGAGATTCCAACAGAAATATGTGTTTTGAGGTAGCCTGTATGTTTGATTATTTTTTCGATGATGCCTGTGTGTGTGTAAATAAAAGTGGAATTAACTGTTGATAATTCTTCATTATTTCTCTATCACCACCTGCAAATAAGAGCAAGCTTTTAATACATTTAAAAATAGAATATAAACTGACCTTCAACCAACAATTTCAAATAATAAACCGTCGAAAATCCTCAGGTTTAGATTTCACGAAGTATTCGGAGTGGCTGGACATAAGGAGCAAATAAAAGTGTAATTAACCATTGATAATTCTTCATTATTGCTATGTCACCACCCGCAAATAAGAACGAGCTTTTAACACATTTTAGAAATAGAATATATACTGACTGTCAACTAACGACTTGACAAATAGTAATCGTCAAAAACTAAGTAGCACTAAATCAAGAATATCACCGTTTCATTGCTAAGGGAAACTGAAATTCTCTTTAAAATTTATCTGAATAAGGGGGGAGGGGGAGGGGCTGAAGTCAGTTGCACATTGCCCTCTGGTGGAGGAATTCACCATTCATCCATGGTAGTTGGGGAAAACCCTTTTGACAGAATGAAGACAATATCACTCTTGAAGAAGTGCACTCCGGGACGAGGGTTGTTCGAAAAGATAAGAAGAATTCACTGCTTAATTTTTTGTCCTACATTCATAGAAGTTTCTTCTGGCCATTGAAGTGTACAATCTCTTACTAGAGACAAAACAATGGCTCCTGGGATGAAATGGATGGGAAAGAACCATTGTCCTCAAGGGGAGTGAGGGCAGGGGGTGAGTGTAGGAAACCTTTACCTCAGCGATTAGCAGCATGGTTACTCGGTCTGAAACAAGGGCAAGTAATACCTATGTATTTGGGCCTAGATAGAAAGTGTGCTTTTCTTTTCCAATATTTTTAATGTCAAGATAGAATGTAAGTTAGAAAAGCGTGCTCAATATGCTTGCTTGCGTTGGACCAGGCCCTGCCGACTGGGATATCTGAGAGATAAAGGATACTATTGTCTTCTACAAGGTTTCAGCTTCGTAAACATAACGTAAGGGTACATTAATATCCGCTCACAAAGCTAATGAAGCTTGCCTGCGTAGTCATCATTTCGAGCTGTTGTCATTTTCCCTTAGTGTATCTTTAGATGGCATCTGGTATAGAGCGACGCGAGGCATGCCGAGGCTAGTTGAATTGAGAATATTTCCCATGCAACTCGGACAAAGTTTTCATTAGAGGCAGATCGTAAATATTTTTGAAGAACTTGTTTCTAAATTAACCATGGACAATGGATCCCTCTCTTCTCTCACTATATAGCTTTCAAGATATGATAAGGCAAACGAAATGAAAAGCCAGGTCCAGAGAGCAGAATATCCTTTTGCTTACCAAAGCATTTCCTCTCCAGAACTGTTGACAGATGAGAAAAACACATTGGCCAAAGAGGATAACCGTCTGTATGCATATGAAAAATTTGTCAGATGTAATGGCTATGCCGGTCGGCGTTGAGGGGATAAACACAACAATATAAAAGCGTCCTCAGATTCAGTCAGCTTGGAAGCTTCACGTGTTATGGTCAGGCCTGCTCTACATAGTAGTTGCATTTCAGTGAATTTGAAAGTTAGCGCTAACAGAAATGAAAACGTTAGTGTCCTCTTTGATAAGTGATTTCCTCATTCTTACTCCTACGACAAGCAGTGGAAGATTGTGCTGTGAATTTGTGTATTTCAGTGAAATTTGAAATATAAAATTTTGTGATCCACATTTTAAGATGTCAAAGCCAACTCACCTAAGTGGTGCTCAAAAAAGTAAATTAAAATGAGAAGGTGAGCGTTCCATTCAAATGAATACAAAATTACTGACAAGATTTTTTCAAGCGAAACCCAGTTCGCCAGCGAAGAGTTTCAGCTTGTCTTTGGGATAAAAACATCTTATTGCTAGTGTCACTGAAGAGATATGCAAGGATGTGGGTAATGTGCAGTGTGGTGATGCACATAGTTTAATGATAGGTGGTTCTAGTATTATTACCAGTGAAAAAGATTTAATGGTAGAGAGTGAAGAATTTTCAGAGGCGGAGTGTTCTTTAGATAAATCAACTTGCCAGTATCCGTCGGATCAAGGAAATTTTTCTGAAACTATTGATGATCCCAACATAAAAAAAATGATTTTGAGGTATGGATCTTGTAAACCGAATGGGCCTTTTCCGAGAGACAAGAAGCAGAATAGATCTTTCAGTGTAGATTATTATTATGAAACAACTCATACAGGGCAAAAAATATTGAGTTTGGTTGTGTTATTCTCCAAAATTGGACTGTGCGTACTGTGTACCGTGCGATAGCTTACAGTCTTCCAGATGTGTGTACCTCCTTCATGCTCTTTTTGACATTGCCAGTCACCACTGCGAGTGCTGAGAGATAATTCTCAAAGTTAAAATTAATGAAAAATCTATTTACAGAACTCCATGAATCAGACAAGAATAAGCAGCCTCGTAATTTTGAGCATTGAGAATGAACGAGCATCTCAAGCTGAATGTTGATGATGTCATAGAAAATTTGCCGACGTCAACGCAAGACGAAGACAACAATTAAAATAAGGTAGGAATATTTACCATTCTATTACATAAGAGATCGCTCTAGTATTGATATTTTCTGTAATGCATGTGGAAGCTGAAATTACTTTTTCCTTTGGATTTATAATTTGATATCTCAAGCATTTCAGAAAATTAAACTTATTTTTCTAACTGCAATGGTGTCCAAGTGGTACAAGTTTTCATCCCATGAGAATGAAAAAATTATGCATTTATATTTTTATCTTTATATATATTTTTATATATAATAAGCCTTGTTAGATAATTGCCACCAAAAATTTAACTATGTTAATTTTCCGAGTTTTATGCATTGAAACAAAAAAGTAAAAAAACCTTCACGGTACTGCTTGTGGCGGCACCGTGAAGCTATTATTGTCCAATGTATTTATACATCCAGCCCTGTGCCGTCTGATGACAGTGTCGGCAGCTATTTTTCAAGTTTTCACGGGGGAGGGGGCTGCAGCGGAGGTCCTCAGCAGGGGGGCACAGAATGGTTCCGCTACGACACTGACATTGACTATTTAATTAGTTATGCCATGCATTATTTACAGCCACGGTTGCCTTCAGACAGTTTACAACCTTGGGGCTAGATAAAAATTGCTGCCTGCTGCCCAAGCTTGCTGTTCATGAAACGATTTTGGTTTTTACAAGATGAATACAAACATTGTATGAGAAAATATTATTTGGCGGATGATTATGATATATTTTTATCTTATCGATAGCATCAAGATATTGAATTTATATTTTTGTCTTCAAATCCATAAAGTGTTTCTTGAATCATTGTCAAAAAATTTGTTCAATTACACGACAAATTCAACTTCTGAATAGTATTTCTTCAAATGTGTTTCATTCATTCGATTACAGATGATATAAATATATCAAGAAACGACTAATCTTTCAAGCCCACATTGTATTCACTGTAGAGAATATTTTTTTATGACTATGCAAAGAAAGATGATAAAACTGATTGGAAAGTGATCTCTTACAATGTATTCGAGTTAATAATTGAATGTTACTTGTTATTTCCTGCTTTACGTAATCTTTGAACAGCTTTTTACCAGAACCTATTATGCAAAATAAAGAAACCAAATGTAGATTGATTAATACCAAGGTACTGGAGCCAACTTAACAAGAAGAAAAATCAGAGAAAGTATTAGTTTTCAATTTCGTATAAAAATAGAATAGTAGAAATTAAAAAGTGATTTAAATTTTAAAAAATACAAAAATATAACAATTTATTCATTTTTAAGGGAGCCATTCCAGAATGGTTCAGGAACCATCATTGATCCCGTCCCGATAAATTTTTCCGTTTCAGTTCTGTATTCAGGAACTAGAACAATTTTGGAACCATTCCTTGTTCCAGAACTTTCCCAGCTCTGCAACGATTAGAAGTAATTTAATTATTATTATTTTTGGTTAATTAATATTTCAAAGCAATACTATTGTAATGCAATGACTAGTATGATTTATTATTTAAAATGTGTTCGAAAATATCAATTATTTACCAACTTGAAAAAGTTGTATTTGTTACCATGTATAATACACACCATAAATTTTTGTCGATTTTTTGTGAAAAAATGCATATTATATTAGGAAAATTATGGTAGTTATTAAAAATTCAAATCACGGTTTTTTTGTTTTTATTTTCTCATATACGGAGTATATTGAGAAAGTATTGCAATCGCAAAAAAATTCGACCTCGAGATTTTTATGGAAATATACGTTTTAGGTGTAGCTGAGTCTGAAAAAGTGATTTTCACAATGCCATCTGTCTGTTACTGGCTCTAGAGACTAAACGGTATAGTGAAAATGAATGAAATCTCGTACTTAGGCATTTTATCATACAGAGCAGAAGCTATGGAGAAATGGTTGACATTGCTCAATAATTAAGGGAAGTTTATTCTACACATTTTTAACAACAATTTGATTTTCTCAAAAACGGCTAGAACGATTTTGATCAAATTTCGTACAGTTACTTGAGTTTACGTCTTCAATAATACTACATACTTCATATTTCTCAAAAAATGAATAACCGGCTAGTTTATTCTAGGCAACTTTAACATTAACTTGATTTTCTCAAAAACAGCTTGAACGATTTTGATAAAATTTCATACCCTTACTTCAGTATATGTCTGCAATGATAGTACATACTTCATAATTCTAAAAAAAATAATATAAGGCTAGTTTATTCTTGGGCAACTTTAACAAATATTGGATTTTCTAAAAAATGGCTCATATGATTTTCATCAAAATTCGTATAGTTATTTAAGTTGGTGTTTATAATAATTCTACTCAGTTCATATTTTTCTAAAGATAACTAAACAATGCATTAGTATATGAGAAAGTTTGTACAATGTATGTTGTACCGATTTTTATTACTTTGCAAGGATCCCACCCTGGATCAGATTTTAAAGATTCAAGTTCATTGTCATCTTCCCACAAGAAATTATCTTCCTCCCATCCATGGAATTCGATATTCTGCATTTTTTGAATGACTTGATGATGGTTTCTTGTTCTTGTCTCAAACACTGCAGAGAAATTTGTTAAAATGCCCTGAAAAATCTTGAATAGAAGAACTTGTACTGCTATATACAATAAACCATACTGTATTATACTATACTGCTATATACAATATATGTAATTAGCGAATTATCAAAGTTTAAAATTGTGGAGGTAAAAGTATAGAATGGTGGCTTATGGAAATACGAGTTTCGAGATATGTTACTCTTTTGAGGGACCTCTCTCGAGGATTACCTTTACTCTATAAATGGAATACACACAGATTGCTATGTTCTTTATGGGATTTATGTGGTCCTATTAATTAGGTTATTAGAGTACACTGCATGTGTTTCATGTGCATTTTTTTGTATTGAATCTCCTGAAACTTATAGCTAACAGTGTAGGCATATTTCTTCAGTCTTGTAACCATTGTGATCTCAATACATGAAACAGTGATTATAAAATTTTTATGAAATTTACTGGAATTATAATGTTCCATGCCATTAATCGATCTATTCGTTATGAACTAAAACATGACTAACATCGCAAACGAACCGAATTTATCACTGTGAGTGGACACAGAATAAGCAGAATAATGAAAATGCATCATTGGAATTCATGTTGCATAAGTTTTCATAGAATATATAAAGAATTTCTTCAGTGTTTAATTAGTACATACGTATTAACGGGGAGCCCAACTTAAATGATCAGTCATAGGTTAGCAAGCTTTAAATTAACTCAAGTCAAGCGAGATATAATTCCTCTGGAGACTACAGATATCTTGGTAAAAACCAATCGGTATTTACGTATTAAGTTGGGCTCCCCGTTAATATGTAAGTACTGTTTAATTATTATTAATGTACATTTTAATGGCAGTTATTCCATTTTGGGGATCATTGGGTTTGTGAGTGTGAGTACTGAACACAGTAATAATCTTATCTTCAGTCTATAAGATGGTCTAATTTTGGGAGCCATTTTTCTGAAAAAAGTATTTCATACCCCAAAAAATATGTTATTTTATCTATGATTATAAGACTGTGGGATAGCCATTTGTATATATGTTTTGTATATAAACCTAGTCTCAGTGATATTTGTACCTGTTTAACTTGGATCCCGGATTGTATTTCTGCTAAATAAAATGGTGGTTTTTACAAATCGATCTTGCAGGGTCCTTTATGAGAAGTTGAGGTGGTAGTTGGATTATAATATGGCTAATTCTCCCAATGAATAGAACGCTTTATACTTTCATTGTTTTATTATTTCTTATTTTTAGTATCACAGAAAACATTCCAATTGATTAAAATACAACTTTAAAGCAGGTTAAAAACACTAAAATAAAATTATCAACATCAATCATACCAATAACATCTATAAAATAATATTGTAATGCATTGATATTTTCAAAATAGAGTAATAATAATGCTGGTGTAAAATTCAAGAAATGCAGCTTTTGATAAAAAAATCACTTTCATACAATGGAAAATTGGAAATTAAAATAGTAATAGCTGTCACAATATACTAGAAATATACACAATGACCATATTTATCTTACAATATGCTCAATTTACTTTTATATCATTTCCTTTGGTAACTCTTTAATGAAAAGTGCTTAAAATGGAATTAATGAAAAATTACAACAATCATAGCAAATTTTCCTTCCTACAAGTATCATTACATAAAAATTATGGTCCATTACTTTATGAATACTTTTTCAAAGATTTGGGCCCATCACTTAAGATCATTTGAAATAAACTCCCAGGTAAAGTCTGTATTTGAGATCTGATAACTTTTTATCACAATTTACCCCAGACAAAGTTGTTACCCACACTGAAAGGCCTACTTCATTTACCTAAGTTCTTTGAAAAACACATACAAGTTATTTTCTTATAAATGGCCATTAGTTAATATTTTCTCATCGGATTCCTTGGTAATATACATGGCATCAAGAAAATAACGAGTGAAGTCCCCAACCACAGATCGATCAGGAATACTCTGTGCCATTCCATACATAGCCATCTGAAACAAACAATTCTATCATGTTAATAAGCAGTAGTTAAGAATAAGACTTTTATATAAGTCACCATTTAAAAAAACATTTTTATATACAGGCGTTTCCCAACTTATGATGTTTCGACTTACAACAAACCTGGCTTACGACATTAATACACTAATACCTCAAAATCGACATCCAATATCGTACCCCGGACATACCATATATATATATACCATATATATATATATATATATATATGGTATATATATATATGGTAAATAAGGCTTGGGAGATGTTCTTTCCAAGGTCCTGGAGAATATCTCAATTTATAATATGTAAGTCTATGGGAAATTGATATTCAGCTTATGACAATTCAACATACGCTGCAATTTTCAGGAATGCATTGGTCATAAGTCGAGAACAGTATTTCAAATTAGAGTTAATTTAACTAATTTATTCAATTTGAGGTATTATCAGGACCACATTTACTGGAAAACCAGTAAATACATACATAGAAACTATACATGAGAATTTATATTTTCAACTTGAAAGTACATTGGAAAACCAATAACTAAAAGATGTTGGCAAGATCAAAAAAGTTCAATTTGACTAACTTCATTTTAATGTAAAGTACAGAACATTCAATCCAGACTGCACTTCTCTGGAAATCCAGATAACAGGCTATTTTAAAAATACCATATATTCCAGCATATAAGTCGACCTTTGAAGCCTAAAAAATTTTTTCTAAGACTTAGAGTCGACTTATACGCCGAACATAAAATGTGAACCTTACATTACAGATGAATAACATCGATATTTAAGACCGTTGATCTTTCAGTGAAGGTGATCGCTATTTTGAATCAGCTGTTCCAGTGTTTACATTTTATGACATTTATTTTAGAATATTTATAATAATTAATTTTAATACTGTATTTACTCACGTAATCCGCATCCTCGTGTACCACGCACACCCCTATTTTTGGAACAGTTCAAGGAGAAAAAAATAAATTTGTGCTTTAATAAGTTGACGTCTTTGGTGGCGGAAAATTAGAAAAAAATCAAAAAAGTGTGGGGATTCCCCGTAGGTGTGTTCTCTCCATGGTTCCCTCTAAGCTGCACGACTGTGTGGACATGCAGCGGTTTTTGAAGTGCTGCCCACTAATTTTTTCAAGCGAGCACGATTGTGTGTATCTTAGAATATATCGGAACAGGGCCATGTCAACCCTGGTGCACATCTGCACACTAGCGTCATGAAGGTGCACATAGCGATATTCATTCCGCCCATGGATGAAGGAACTATGGTTCTCTCCCAGGTTAAAGGAGTGTCAGCAGCTCACGATGAATTCGGCAAATACAGATATCAGATGCCAACTTATTCCGGTAAAAAGTGTAGGTAGAAACTGATAGTAAATTTTTAATGACAGAACTGCTTTTCTTGAGTAACAATAATAAACTTAAAACAAAAAAAAGGTACAGCTTTAATATTATAAAAATATTACGTCATCTCAATGTTGAGGATGTACCAACGGCAGTATAAACTGCGCATTTAAACTAAATGTTTCTTGGTCATGTAGATATGCGTAAACTTCGTAGAATTCTTTGTCTTTTGCGAGTACAAATGTAGACAGAAGTGTGTTGCAGTAAATTTACTATCGAAACTCGCAATTTTAAAAACTTGTTCAGAAATCTTCATGCATGATGCGCTGTATCTTTTTTACTGACATTTTGGGAGAAAAGGTGTGCGGGGTACACATTTGCAATATTTTATTGAATTTCATCACCTTAGAAATCGATCATGATCAATAGGTATAGTTCATTTCGATAGTATCATTAGCTCCTGGCATCAAATGAATTATAGGAAACTTCAAGCTCTCCAAGAATAACAGTTTCTTAATGGTTGAAATTAAAACATGTCACATGGAATGCTCAAGAAGAATAGCACGGACTCTAAACAAAATTTATATATTTTTTATTATTGTTTATTTCTGATTTGTTAAAACTTGGTTTGTACATGGCTTTGATTATGTCTGAAAATGGTTTCATGAGAAGTATTTTTAAGTGAAAAAGTGAGGGGCCAACTTATACGGCGAACATATGCCTAATCATGTATTTTCATTCAAAAAAAGCAGGGGTCGATTTATACGCCGGAATATATGAGGCGCTGTCAATAAGTTTCTGGACTGGCCACGTTGAGCGCTTCTCATATGAACCCTGCACCTGCACAAGCAGGGATGCGCATTATACTTAATTATGCAGTTGTCTGCCAAGTAACAGTGCGATAGCAGATGGCATGTTGTTTTGGCAGCTCTTTGTTTCATGTCCGGCGTTTTAACACCGTGGAGGAGATTCAAGCCGAATCGCAGGAGGTACTTAACAACATCGCCAAAAAGGAGTTCCAGAACTGCTTCCAGAAGTGGGAAAGTAGCTGGAATCGCTGTATTGTTGCCCAAGGAGAGTACTTCGAATGAGATAACTCTGACTAGACAACTGGGTAAGCCTAAACATTTTTTTTTAGGTCAATCTGGGAACTTTTTGACAGCACCTCGTACAGTAATGAATTTTTCCAAAATTTGTTAGTAGAAAGAAATTTAAATTTAATGCTGCGCTAGTAATTACCTGGCTCACCACCATGCCTTGGCTGCGCTCTGGTGAACAAGTGAACACGTAATTTGGAAGAGAACAAGGAATTTATACAGGAAAGTATGAGGTTACTGTAGTGTTTCTATTACTGTACAGTACAAGTATATATTATAACTAGTGTAATGCCCGTTGAAATATCAACGGAAGAATTATAGATAGATAGATTATTATTATTTTCATTTAAAATAATTAATATCCCACTTTCACATATGAAATATTTTGCCATATACAACATTTCTAGTGAATATTCTGTTGTTGACGGGCTATCTTTAGTTAAACTTAAAATAGTTGCCTCTCTTTCCCTCCCTCTCCCACTCTCTCCTTCCCCCTCTCTTCCCCTCCCCCCATCTTACACCCTCTTTCCCTCCCCCCATCTTACACCCTCTTTCCCTCCCCCCTCTTTCCCCCTCTACTTCCCTCTCTCTCATATTAAAAGCATTCAAAGCACGTTTATACCCATAAGGATTGAATTAACAATATGATATAGAGGTCTAACAATAGTTTGTTGCTCATTATCATTAGCTCTCTGAAATGCCATTATTTGAGCATAACGTTCATTGTGTCTCCTGTTGGAAGCTCTTTCACAATCCTGTGTTCTCCTTGCTTCTATTTGCTCATTCGATTGTCGAGCTCTACGTTTTGCGTGTGCTTCTCTGTTTTGTCGTCGACGTCTTTGCAGTGGTGTTTCTTTTGCACACTCTGGTTATCCATTTTATAATATCTCAAAAAAGAACGAAAAATAAATTTATTACGTTTTAAAAATAGAATATTAGAAGAATATACAATATAAACACATATACTTGTTCTTAATTGATATATGTAAGAAATAAACGCATGAATAATTGTTCTCCGCTGGCTTTTTTGTACTATTTAACTTTTTCAACTTAAACTTAAAAGTTTTAAACTCGAATACAATGTCTTCTTTAGCAATGGAATAGTTAAGTTAAAATTCTAAATTCGTTAAACAAATAAAACTATTTATACAAAGTTTATAAACATTGAAGTCAATCTATTCTCAAGAAATGGTTCATATAGTACGGTAGTTTAACTCACTTCAATATGATGTATTTCATGAATAATCGAAGTTTTTCAATACATAATATTTCTCTTCAAGTGTTTCTTCGCTGTCACTAATTATCCTAAGTAAATATTGAAATAAACAGTTTAATAAACTACTCTTTTTCACTATGAGCATCAAATACATTTTGATTAGCATTCTTTCAAAATAATAATAACGTACGAATGTTGTTTACTTCGGTTGCTATGTAATTCAATTCCCTCTCTTCTCTCACATAATAAAAATATTCAAATCACGCTTATGGGTATAAGGTCAGATACAAAAATAGATTATATTTGCTAACTTTCAGAATAAAAATCATTTACGTTAACTGCAATGAAAATAATACCTATCCTTCTACCTCTCGTATATTAAAAGTATTGTGTCGGAGTGTTTCTTTTGGAATGAACCAAATAATAATAATTCGTAATAAACATAGAGTATGCTGTTTGTCGTAATTTCTCATAGTGTTTTGCTGGCGGCCATCTTGATGACAGACATGCAGATATTGTAAATTATAGTAGATGATAGTGCTTGAAATGGAAAATATTATGAAAAGTAATGGATGTTCTGATAATGGAACAGAAAGCAGTGGATGCGAAATAACTGGTGGAACATTTACAACCAAGTTAAATTTTATTTATTTATGTTTTACGATGAAGAAAAATGAATATTATTTTTAATAAATGCAGTTAACCATTTCATGCAGATGGGACACCTTTGTCCCACAAAGTTTTTTCTAATTTTTAATCATCTATACAACTTTTCAAAAATGTATTATCTAAATAATCTTAACAAAATCTATCTTCAAGATCATAGTTAAGTTTTATAAATCTATAAATATGCATGAAAAATAATTCAACAATATCATCATATGAAGAACTTAAAAAATTACATTCTCATTTTTTTTTAACCAGAATATTTTTATTACTATTAATCATAATATAATATTTGTATATGTTCTAAGAATGAGCAGAAATTAAAATAATTCTGTTATTTGCACATATATTGTCTTACAATTGAAAAATATTTTATGGGACATATGTGTCCTATTCTGTATTAGTGGTAATTTCTAAAGGTGACGCTGGTGGTGGTCATCTATGGCACGCACATTTTGCACATGTCCTGACTTGCTCAAGATATGTGATTGTTACTACTTGCTCTCTACATTCTAGTTTGAATACATATTTCATCTGTGAGCCTGTGTTGTACTTTCTCGGTGTGTTTTCAAAATGACTTCAGTAAGTAAAAATACGAGATGGAGACTTTTGCCCTTTTTGCATTGGGGATTCAAAATGTGGGCTCAATGTGCATCTAAAACTGGGTATCTGTATGAATGTGATGGGGAAAAAAGGTAAAATTGAATTTGGACTGGGTGAGGCCATAGTACTTCAGCTGTTGGAAAAGCTATGCAGAACATGTGTATGCCTTTAGTTTGATAATTGCAATGCATTTACCTGACATTGCAACAACAAGAAAATGGTGCAAGAATTGTTCTAGTACTAAAATTGAAAACAAAACTAATGAAATTTTCACAATTTGCACATTGCATTTTTTTACAAATAATCATAATTGTTTCAAAATTTATCGTCATAATTATCAAATTTATAGAGTAAAAAAATCAAAATATTTTTTATTATTATTTAAACCTACCTGAATGTGTGCAAGCAAAAAAAGTATAATAATAATTATAAATCAAATTCTACATCAAAGGTTCTATTTACAAAGAGATAACATTCCAGCATTCAAACAATGATAGGAAGATTCAACTGCTTTGATTGAATCATTAGAAACGCTTCCCATATGCAGTTAACTGAATAATTATCCGTAAATATTTGTTGCTATGTATAAATGTTGACATTGCTACAGCAATAATTTCGATGCTTAAAGTGCGAAGTGAATAATGCTATTCTTTCACCTATTTGAAGGTTTAATTGGCATTAACTGAATCGGAGGCAACAATGACAGTCGCCTTGACAACGTCTGGAAAGAGTACGAAATATTCGTAAAATTTCAAAAACAATTGCGTATTTCTCAATGATTCGACCGTATTACGTGTAAACATTACAAGAATAAGATAGTATAGAGTTTTAGCCGTTGAATAAAGCAAACATGAAGAAAATCGGTTCATATTTACATGTTTTAATGAATGAAGGAAAAAAACCTTGCACTCTGAAAAATTGAAAATCCCATGTAAACTTAAGGAAAAAATATAATTGTCTCCTGGATTCGAACCCGGGACTTTATGAACATGAGAATAGTATCTAGGGGCCTTCCTAGCTTGTAGAAACAAAACACAGTTTACCGCATATTTCTACGACGAATGGCTTTTGAGATACAGGGTGGGACGGATGGACGCTTATAGATACAGATTACTTTAATTTGAATTCCTGCCCCCGCACTGAAATATCGTAACAAAGTTTTATTTCAAAATAAAGAACAACTGTTTAGGCAAAAGAAAATTGTCGTCATATCAATTACACTTCAATGTATTTTTATATCTACAGAATTGTACACAAATTATGCCTTTTTGAAGTTTGAAAATGTTCATCATAAAAAAGAAATTTGGATAAAAGATGTCCTGCTTTGTCCTGTTACCTCTCTGGTAAATGTCCTGTTTTTCTCGTGTGTGAATGTGGTCACCTTAGGGGAGAGGGAGCAAGGGGGAGAAATTTATGAAGCAAGAATGTTCTTTAATTCTTTATTTGAATTTCTGTCCTGCCTGAACTAAATAAACCGCTATGCAATCTCCACAATGTAATTTATAAATTCCACTCTTTTCTAAATTCTCAATCATCAATTTCAAAGGAATGTTTAACATACACCGACTAAATCATCCATTCCAACTCAAGACACAATTCATAAAAACTGCCACATTTCATTCCAAAGGCTGTTAAACATTCCTTGTCCAATTCTATCATCAAGAAAGAACTTCAGATAATTAAATAGATGGCAGTTAACAACGAATACCCAAGCAGATTAATTGACAGATTATATGAGAGAAAACAATCCCAACTAGCCATAAAACAGATATGAATTGAAACCACAATGGCGACGATTGTTATTTCTTGGAAATGTATCTAACAAAATTAATAGTTGAATTCCTAAAAATAAATTTAGAGCAGCTTTTTACAATAAATTAAATTTAAATAACCTTCTATGCCATACTAAAGGCAGGATTGAGTATTTAGACAATCCCCTCCCCCCCTCTTGCTTCCTCTCCCCCCACCTTCGTTGTCTAAATTTGCTAATTCATTACATAATCTTGAACTACATGTTACTTCCAATTGATAGACACCTATATTAGTTGATTTATTCATATTTATTATTTAGTATTTATATTATCAGAATAAATACAACAAAATAAATGACTTTTGGGAAATTGAAATATTTGGGAAAACGATCATTCTGGAAAATGACATTCAGGAAAGTGATATTCGGGAAAATGAAAGTGTGCAGTTTACGAGTATATTCCAGATAACCAGCTATCCCCCTATCCCAAGATTGCCTGATAAAAGTTTCTATACTGTTTATGAATAATGCCGAGGAAAAAACACTTTCAAAACCTAGATGTACATGACTATATATGATTACAAAATCATTTACCTTTCCAGCAACATCTGCTTTTGGATTCTTCATTATGATGGAAATTTCCTCGCGAACATCTGACAAGAATCTATCAGCTACTCCATCTGCAGTGTGCATGAGAGTTACACACAAATGAATCCTAGGGGCCAATAAAAAAATTAGGATAATTATGAATTAAATATCAATAACAAATTATAACATTATATCCTCACTGAAATACTTTAAATTTTTATCATCATTCAGAGCTTTTTAGTATGAAGCACTTACCCACACGGAAACTGCAAGGGGTTTAAATTCCAGCCTTTCCTTGTAAGGCCTTCACACAATAGATAGATATGAAAAACATCTGAACCTATAGCAATCACAGAGGTTCCAGGTTGTCCAAATATAAATATTTCCTCCAGTTTCCTCAGACTATAATGAAAAGTGGAATTACACAAACATTTGATCAATTAAAAAATATAGACAAAGCTACTTGGATA
Organism: Uropetala carovei; assembly: GCA_036926305.1. Taxonomy (NCBI): domain Eukaryota; kingdom Metazoa; phylum Arthropoda; class Insecta; order Odonata; family Petaluridae; genus Uropetala; species Uropetala carovei. The sequence goes on along the minus strand of JAXCHB010000062.1, from coordinate 2,502,031 downwards.
CCAGAGGTGGTGAGAAAACAGCCTCAAGCACCTCTCCCAAATAGGCACCAAAATAAGACTACAATGATCTTTCCTAAATCATTCGTGATATTTTCAATTTCTTTTTACAACTTTAAAACCTTTTTCAACAATGTTGCAAATATTTCTTTTAAATGTTTATAACAATGAACTGACCTAGGGCTGTGCAATGTCACTGTTGCACTTCCATTAAATGCACTTGCATGCAGGTAATCATGATATGATAGCTTACTTTTTTAGAAACAATATCTTTTCTCTGCATTTAATTAAATTAAAAATTCAGGTGTTTTTTTTTACTTCTACATTTTATAAAACACATGTGAAATAATGAAATGAGTGCCATATTATACTTCTCGTTAGATGGCAAAATGACTCTGCACAGCCCTGAAATCAGATTCAAACTTAGGTCAATTTTTGGCAGGACAAAAATAATTTAAACCATTTTACAGCAAGTCCTCAATTTAAGCCATCTCACTTTACATTGTTTCGATATAACGTCGTTGCTGAAAATTCCCACTGTCACCACAGCACTACGTTGTGCTGCAGTATCTAGCTACAGTGACAACGAGTATCTATGCAATTTCCTTAATGTAGCTAAATCTATCCTCAAATGTTACTAAATGGATTCTCTATAATGAAAAATTACACGAAAAACATTGTGATGGAATGATTAAAAATCATCATCAGGTTCTCTGCCCATGGGCAGTTCACTTGCACCAGCGGTGTCTCCATTCCTCCCTGTTCCTTGCCATTCATTCTTTCATTTCCTGATAACTACCCCTTCCTTTTAGGTCATCAATCATTTTTATCCTCCTACGTCCTCTCTTATTTCCACCTTCTACTGATCTTTCCAGCATCATCGTCAACAAACTTCCTTCTCTCAAGATGTGCCGCAACCAATTGCCTTTCCTCTTCTGAATTGTTTCAAGTATCCTTCTCCTCTCTTCCACCCTTCTTAATACTTTTTCATTTCTTATCTTTTCAGTCCACTTAATTTTCTCCAATCGTCTCCACACCCACATTTCAAATGCCTCTAATGTATATTTTTTGTTGAAAATTGTTTCAGAATGTTTTTGAGACTTATTGGACAAAAGATACCTGGTGGCTACGTCGTATTTGCCAAGCTAGCCTCTCCTGTCCTCTCACACAGTATCAGCTCATTTAACATGAAGATCATTACTTTATTTCTACCACAATTTCTCTCTAACTTTCTGTTATTTTGATTTAACATCGTTTCATGCTGTTTTAAATGACAATTTCATGTAAACATTTATCAAACTTAAAAATAGTTTCACATGACATCTTGATATTCACAGGTGAAGTAACTATGTTTTCATCCTTAACATCCTTACTGGATGTATCTTTTTGTATCTAAAATCAATGTCGATTCAAGTATAGGAGCAGGCAAATGCGAAGGAGAGAGGGAGAATGATATTTGAGTCAGCAGACATGCCCAAATGTAGAAGAAATACAATGTATCTCTTCTCTGATGACGCCTACAAAGTCGTCTAATTTGTAACATCAAACAGTATTGAATATGGAGAGTTTTTTCTCCCTGTTAGTATCACTTATTCTGTCAAGGCAGCTCAAAGGCCTTCCCATTTTTAGTGATGAGTGTGTTCCGACATAATTACAGTTGATTTTTTAATTCGTTAATTTGCGCACAACCCTTAAATAGGGGTGAAAACATGCAAAAAGTGCTTCAGCAAAACGATCTTGTAAGTCTATAAATTTGGTGGTTAAATTACAGGTGCAATGGAGTTTTGAAGATGGAGAGCTGGGTTTTGTTATATTTTGTTTCACTTTATGTTACATTTCCCTGGACCGCACCGTTGACATAAATCGAGGACTTGCTGTAGAGGTAAAAACCTTTCCATGTATTAAACATGTGTGTACGACAATCAAAACTATTTTTATAAGTCTCAATAAATTTACCCTTCTTCAATATACTTGGTAGTACTTATTATCTTCTTAGCTGCATTGGTGTATCCTTCAAGCCCAAAGTACATTAGTGTTGCCCAACAAGCAGCTATTATTCCTGAAATTACAAATACCTGATTTAAATAAAATATATCTATTTCAAAATTTGATGGAAATGTAATTAATAGGTTAATTGAAACAATACTTTTGAACACTTTTAAGCGATATTCTAAAACAACTATGAAATTACATTTTCTCTTTAAATTACAAATATTGGAAATAAACGTAAAGCAGTTATGGTTAATTACACTAATTTAAACCTTGTATATGATCTTTTCTTTCATAGCACCTATATACTTCAAGTGTTATTAACCTTTATGATCCTAGGTTTTTTCCCACATATTCTGCGCTAGCCAAGGTTTTCTTCCTCCTCTATCTCGCTAGGTTAGCATTTAGCAAAATAATTTATTTTAAATGTACCATATAAATCATCGAAATAAAAACTATTTCCTAATTGTGGGATAATTTTTTTATGCCAAAAGTACATGCTCGGATCGTAAAGGTTAATATACTGACAGATAAGATCCTTTTATTCTATATGCTGCCATTGAAAAGAGCAACATTTTCCCTGAATAAATTAAAGACGGAACCTCCAGCACGAGAACCATTCACAGTCGGGGAGCCGTAAACACCACCAGGCCAATCAGGAAACACACAATATTGATGGTGTAGGTATTTCCTTTCAGAATACATGATAACCGAAGAACCTTTAGGGGCAAAGCCATACTGAAACAAATAATAATCTTTTTAAGAACAACATATACAATATATATACACACACACATATACACACACACATATACACACACACACTATATATATATATATATATATATATATATATATATATATATATAGAGAGAGAGAGTTAGAAATTTTAGCAATGAAAATGTTTGCTTTTCTGAGAGAATGTGTACCATAATAATGGAATTTGGTTTATTTTATTCTTCAAATTCATAAAAATACATTCTTGTTTTATACCTTGTGGGTATCAGCAGAGATACTGGTAACACCAGGAACAGAAAAGTCGAAAGGCAGATGAGGTATTGCCGCTTGATCCATGAATGCTGTAATAAAACCACCAAGACAGGAATCCACGTGAACTGGGATCTTATATTTGAGACCTAAAGCAGCTATTTCCTCAATAGGGTCAATTGTTCCATAAGGAAAATTAGGGACTGACCCAGCTAGCTGAAATATGAAATAATTAATATGATAATCAAAACAGTATTGACAAAATAGTATTGAAACCAACTTTCAAACGCTACTTTAACTTACCATATATACTTGAGTATAAGTCGAGCTTTCAAAACCAAATTTTTAGCAAAAAACTCGGGGGTTAACTTATACACGAGTAATATTTATGATAGGTTAAACCCATGATGTGATTTGCCATACGGATGTTAAAATTTGATGGAATTTAAAATATTATTATTTCCTTCTTCCCGCCCAAATGCAAAATTTTCTCTCCCATTTTATGGCAAAGTAAAAAAGGATCTCATTTCTATTATATTTAAGAGTGGGTCAGTACTTTGGAGATATTTTTTAAGAATCTAATAGTAAAATTCACAATTTTGTCATTCATTTACACAATCCTACTGAGAAACATTCAACTAACAGAGCTTAAATTAAAATGACACTAAATGAGATTTAGATAAATTGGATTAAGAATGATGCATTGCAAGAAAGACCATCGGGAGGCTGATAGGCAAGCCTAAGAACATTCTGGTAGGCAGTGGATTGTTGAGGACAACTTTGGGATTATGCAAGTAAAGGTAGTCCTTGAGATACATCGTTTTGTTTTATGCGTCATCAAGAAATTAGGGATGGGTTTCATATATACGTTGCTAAAGTTTCACTTATACATCATTTTCTGCAATCATTGAAATTCCTTCGAGGACAAAGCCACTCTCATTCTGTTTGACACTTCTTTTTTATTTTCATAGTCACAAACATATTGTTTCAAATCAAACACCAATTGTAATTTCCCCATTCGAGAACAAAGTCTCTGCTGACATTCTTATTGCCACTTATTTTTTACTTTCATAATCACAAATATCTTGTTTCAAGGCAAATACCATCTGGGACGATCTTCAAAATCAATCCTCCATGTAGTAACTTCACCAACCCTTATGACATGCAGCCATCTAATTCTGTGGTGAGTGTAAAATAAAGGTATACCTCGCAATACGCTCAGGGTGTGTTCCTAAAAACTAGAGCATATCGTGAATCAGCGTATGGCAAAACGCATTTATACATATGAATAATGCTATAAAAAGAGTTCCTAGATGGATAATAATCAAGGGTATTAAAAAAATACATGTACAATGAAACCTCAATTATTCATATGAATTAAAACTGGTTAAAACAGAATATTAACGGATCAGTTTTAAAAGAAAATTTTGACAAAATATCCAACAAAACAGCATGCAATTTTGTTAAGAATTAATAGCACATTACATGCCGTATTCAACCAAGTTAAAACAATATCTATGGGGAAAAGTTATTGCTTCATTTAATATTAATGTTCATGAAAGCATAGTCAAATTTCGTACATAGATTTACAAAATGTCCAGAAAATTTATACATACGATAGAAACCGTTTCACTTCCAGCTAACAGAAAACAAAAATCTGTGAAATTCTTTAAATAAAATGCTTAAAAATTCACTACATGGTTATTCCTCTCGAGTTTTACTTATTAGGAAAATTTTTATTAATTTAGGCACACTATTTATCTCGCAATGTCTGTGGGGGGCCGAGACGGAAAATTTAAACTAGTTTCAGAACTAGTTTCAATCTTCTGCTTAGTCTATTTCTTGGATATCCCAAACACAGATACTCTGATGTTTACTACAAAAAGAACAAATTCGTAATAGATACAACAGTAAGTTATAAAAAGAGACTCGGCATGTGTGAATAACAACAAATCATGCAAAAATGCATATGAGCCAAAAAGACAGACCGAGAGATTTAACAAATAAATGTTTTTATTCAATATGAGACGATTTATAATAATGATAAGTATAAGTCATGGTAGAAATCCAAGTCTTGACTGGGATTTCTCTTGATTGTTTACTTTGCTTATTTCTACACTTGTCAATTTAAAGTTTAAAAGTAGTTCGTACATATTGAAAAAAGTTGCTTTTCGTTGCTCGGGTATAGGCCCTTTTCAGTGGTCATAGAAACACTCTTCGTTCTCTGGGTTTTGTAAGAGAGTATGTCCGAATCGAGCGAGCGGATCGAGAGGTAGAGTCATAAAATATAATGAGTGTAAAACCAAAAACGATTATGGCAAAACAGCATATCGCAAGGTATACTTGTAGTCCCTTTTTTACATTAAAATTCAGTATAATTACTTGTAAGCAACGTAGTGACCATATAAACAATTATTTTGCATGTCTTAAATAAATTATTTGAAAATTTAAACTTATAATTGTTACTTAGCAAATTATGTGTTTAAAATCGTGAAGGTGGAACCAGAGGCGTACCTTGGCGATATGGCACCTATGGCAAATTTTTAGGAAACGTCTTAATTACGTAGGATGTTTTTCTTAGTTTTAATAAAGAATAATAGCATTTTTATTATACATAAATCAATGTTTGAGTATTAAAAGAACACTTATTTATAGGAAAATTAACTTTTTGCATTTTTTGCAGGAACGTTTGGCGCCTTTTGCAAGTGGGGCCTATGGCAAATGCCACCTTTACCAAACCCTAGTTACGGCACTGGGTGGAACGCATCTCCCGCTATAGAATGGTGGCTTATGGAAAAACGAGTTTTGAGATACGGTACACATTCAATGGACATATCTATGGTATCTTGAGGACTAATCACAGAAAACCTGATTGAAATAAAAGAAAAGTAAACGTTAAAGAAAGTAAGAAGAGACGATTAAAAAGAAGGAAGGAGGGAGGAAGTGGAAACAGGTTAACACTAAATAAAAGAGGAGAATGTTTTAAGAATTAAAAAATACGATTAGGAGAGAAACCACAAAAACAAGAGAGCTGTGATGGAAAGAACAAGATGAAGATAAGGATGAACTGCTGAAATGAGGCAGAATGAACGTGTATTTTTTGGAAAAATGAAGGAGTTAATGGGAAATATGCTGGTCACACTTAAAGGCACCAACGACAAAATGGTCCATCATTTAAAGGTTATTTTGAGTAAAATATATGAGAATAATTGATGAGAATTTTACTGTAGAAGGATCTCAACGTGACAACCGACAGTAAACTGATCTACACTAACCACATCTCAGCAATTAAAAACAAAGCCTTGTCCCTCCTTCGGTACTTTGTATCGCTTCACAGACATATGTGATCCTATGGCCCTCCGAATATATTTCTCAACCATTGTCCTCGCTGTTATCACCTTCTTCTCCGCAATTTGGTCTAATGTCCACTACTTCTAATCTTTCTTCTCTTGACAGAGTTCTTAATTTCTTCCTAAGAATAGTTAAATATCGTGTAAACTCTCTTTGCCACGCCTCTAATCTGCTCTTGATCACCTCTCTGCCCTTCCAACTAAATCTGATCTCTCTTTCATTTACAACATTCCGAGTTCCATCACTGACTGCCATGAAATCCTTTCCAACATCAAAATCAGAGTTCCACCCAGAATTACCTGTTCCTCTTCCTTACTTCATATTCCTAGAATTTCTCTTGCCAAACTTTCTCTTTTCTATCGTCTTCCCTCTCTTCTGAATGCCTTACCTTCCCACATACAGACCCTCTCTCCATCGCAATAAAACCCTTTATCAATCTGGGAATGACTCATCTTTTGTAAAAATAATTACACTTCATCATCATTCCATCCTCATCATTGACTAATCATTATTTTTGTTATTATTGCTTATTTAATGTTTGATTTGTTAATTCTTATTTTACTTTTTATAAAATCTTTAATATGAGTTTGTCCGATATTTATTTATATATTTTGGGGTAGATCATTTTTTGTTTCCTCATATCTCTTGAACGAATGTTACAGTTTGAAAGCTTATGGCTTGCAGATGGTTTTTAGCCCATAAACAATTTTGTATCTCATCTAGATGTTAAACTGTGAATGTACAAACTTTCAAAAAGTCTATTTGATTGCAGTGGCTCTGCCAGCCAGTCTGGGGGCATTTTAGTAGCGAGAAATTGAACTACTACATAGGCACAGTTGTTCCTATGTTAGAAATGATAGGGGGAAATACGGGTTTCAATGCGAGTTGTCAGTTTGACCAATATATGGCGAGAGAATTAATAACGCTTAATTGTACAAAAATTTTAGCTTATTTCTATTATGTCATTTTATACCTTAATAATGTTAACTTTTGGTTTAAAAATTTTGAACTTTTTCATAAAACATTTAACAACTCGTAATCAGTAGATGTTTCATTTGGGAATGTATTTTCATTCCTCACGCTGTGGTAGATGGCTTCTGGGAAGAAAAGTATCTTCAAAATTTCAAAACTTGTGAAATGGGATGCCGTGGCATAGTGGCAAGCACGTTGGCCTGCTACACTGAGCTATTGAAAACCTGCAAATGTTGCATTTTTCAATAGAACCTGCGGCCCCCTATTTGCGTATTTAGAGCAGAGCACACGAATCAATGCTTCATCCTTCAGAAGGGACATAAAGCCATTGGTCCTCCTTGGTGCTTTTCGAAAAGAGTAGGCTAATGCCAGTACTGGGTTTCTCTTCTTATTAGCTTTTTGATTTAAACTGATGAGGCTACAAAGTTCCACAAATCACAAACTTTGACATCAAACATTGTAAGAAAGCGACTGAGGTAAATTATTTACGTTCGTTATTTTTCATTGAATGTTATTCATTTTCGCGCTTAAAAGATGAAAACAAGTAAGAATTTTAAAAAATTCAAAAATAAAATCTTTTCATTTTATAAAATAGGCAACCTTAAAAGAATAAAACGAAAAATTTCAGATTATTTGTCCTTGTCATGTACTTTTCATTACTATAACTTTACATATCATTTACATAATAATCTCATTCCTTAAGTTGGTGTAAATTGATTTTGAATATAAAGTTAATAGCAAAACACATTTTTTAAAATGAAGCTCAACCTTGAAAACCTTCTATCAAAGCGAAATTATTATGTAAATGATATGTAAAGCAACAGTAATGAAAGAATATGACACAAAAATCTTTAATAACAAACAAATAATCTGAAAATTTTCTTGTTTTATTCTTTTAAAGCCGCCTATTTTATAAAGGAAAAAGATTTTATTTTTGAATTTTTTTAAAACTCTTACTTGTTATTGCTTCAAGTTATTTTTTGTTACTATTTCACTATAAATTGGCGAACTCAATGTATGTGAAATTATGAATCTAATAAATAAATAAAAATAGGATAGGCAGAAGAAATGGATGGGCTAAATTTTGAGAGAGCCAGGACAGAATGGTAGGAAAAGAAATTGTCTTAAACGAGGGAGATGGATATAAGGAATCCATAATGATGACATTTTTTAAAGAATACATTCAGGTAATGCAGATGTATTTGTCCAACTCACCATGCATGTGTTTTTGGAAATAGACTTTTTCATGGCTTTTATATCCACACAAGTAGTTTCAGGGTCTACAGGCACATGTATCACCTTCAAACCAAAGTAAGATGCTGCTTTGTCAAATGCTGGATGTGCTGTGTTGGGAATAACTATTTCAGGGCGCCTAACTCCTCTTTCTTCGATAGCATAGTCTCGATAAGCTTTACATGCCATCATAATTGACTCAGTTCCTCCAGAAGTCATCTTGAAATGTGAAAAAACATAGGAATATTAATTTTTTTATTCATGTAAACTGCTGAATTTCACAAGGTGAAGTATTTAAAAATTCAAATGTCACGGAAGACCTGAAATATGTCATAATAGATGGGACGCATTGTTCTATAAGAACAGAGCGCCATTTACGTTTATGGATAATATAATAACTATGAAATTTTTTGGCAATATAGTTCTTACTGTTCCACAAGCATCACTGCCTCCATGGAAAAGATTTGCAGTTATCCTCACTACTTCAGCTTCCATTTTGCAAACGCCAGGAAAAACATCTGGGTGCAAAGGATTGGTATACGATGCAGCGCCGTAAACTTCGGTTAACAAATTTATCAAATCTTTGTCAAAATTGTACACACATCCAGAAACAAAACCTTCATCCCATTTGCAATGGCCTGTTAAAAATAATGTTTTAGGATGAGTATATACAAGTACCTACTTCAGATAATGAATAATAAAGTTATGACGTACCTAGCTTTAAATTGGTATCCACTTCTTGCATTATCCGTTTGCAACTCCATCCTTTTTTGGGAAGTCGCGTAACATACGGATGGCCTTCATGCAGACGAATCATATTGGTTTGAAAATCTTTAGTTGCCTTTTTCTTCTCATATTCAATTTTAAGCGAAAGAGCTGGTATTTTTCTTGCAACACGAAATATTATTTTTTTTGATCTTGACAGTAAACCTATAAATAAAACAAACTACCTGTTGAACTTATATCAAACTTCCAAAATTAAATAAAATATTATATTTAAAAAAAATTAAACTAAACTATTATCTTCAGCTTATATATCATAATTTTATGCACTATTAAGAAGAGTAGATCTAAAAATAAATTCCACCCACTTTCATCTTGAAACAGGAAATTCTTTAACCAAATTACACAAATGAGAGTTGTAGTTGTAATGATGACTATTTCTGAGGCATCGTTGTTTTCAAATTGGGTGTTTAGAAATACCCTTGCACTGCGTAAAAGGCAATATATATGCTCCATCCCCTAGTACACCTTCGCTTCAGAGTATAGTTCAACACCGTCTCTCAGAAACTATATCACAATCTCCGCTGATACCTAATGAAATGCAGGAAACCACTTCAGCGTGGATTGCAACATAAATTCACAACTTAAAAATGTGAAATGTCATCGAGATAAGCGTCAACAAAAGTCCTTCGAGCACACAAATACCTGACAAACAAAGGTCGACACTCATCACAACATTGCAGCCGGAATAAATATTTTTTAAATGGCAACAGTGTGTAGATATCATAAACGTTTAAATAGATATTTGAGTAATCCAATACCATAATAACTTTGGTCCTATTAAAAACACATGGAAGATCTTTATTTATGTGGCATAAAATGTGAAAGTATTTCCCACATAACACCAACTATAAAATTATTGTAAGATTCAAATAACAGTGGGGGTTATTCCTAAATAAAAAATTGTATTTATTCAATCTGTTTGTTTTCTTTAAACATTAACAAAAATTGTATTGGCTGTAGGCTTTTACGCAAAGTACACCATCCAATCTTGTGAATCGGAACTGGGAACCAAATTCTATTTATTTTTACGTAATATATCTCCGAGTATCAGTTTTCATCTTCATGGTAAGTTGGTAACCTTGAAGTGGCGTGCAGTCGTTAGTGGTGACGGGTGGTCGCGACTGTGATGACGGGTGGAGGCAGTTGTTTAGTCAATTTGTAAGGAACAGTAATTGAATTATTGGAGTTTAAGGTATTTTTTTGGCATTGCGGCATTTAATTGCTAGCAATATGGCTTCAATCGTGTACACAAGGAACCTTTATCTTAGAGGTATTAGCGTCGTATATTTATTTGCCTTTGCCTCCCTTTACGTTCAAATACCCGGTAAGTGACATTTTAACTTTCTTAGTAGTTAGTTATTTATGGCTGACTTAAACAACTTTGGTAGATTATCAGTTATTTTCATTGAAATGATAATTTTAACCAGAAGAAAACTGATTTTATACTTAATATCACCATTGGTAATGGGGAAAAGCATGTTCTTTTACTGTCGCAACTTGTGTTATGGTAATTCAAATAAAACACTCAGAATTTTAGTACAATTATTGTAAAAGGCAGTTTTACAGATGTTAGAATATTTCTTTAGCAAGTTACGTAATTACAACATTTCATTGGTAATTATTTTAATTTTAGGTCTTTATGGTAATAATGGTTTGCTTCCTGCTAGAACGCAGATGGAAAGTAAATCCAGTGGAATTATGGCGAAATTCCTAAGCAAGCCAACCCTGTTGTGGTTTGGACCGTATCTTGGACTTGAAACTGAATACATGATGGAAGTTATAGCACTTGGGGGCTTAACCATTGCATTCCTAGGGTAATCAGTATTCAAATAAATAATTCATTCGGTCAGTGGGAAGTCTCGTGCATAAATGTTTTACGTATTTTTATTTTAGAATGGTGTCCCAGAGGTTTTGTAATGCCCTGACGTTTTCTCTGATGTGGGCTCTTTACTTCTCGTTGTATCAAGTGGGGCAAACTTTCATGTGGTTTCAGTGGTGAGTACACATTTCTGCATGATATTGAGAATATGAAACGCTTATTGCTGTGTAATATAGTATTCGAGTAATGACTTAATAACAACGTTTTACATTTAAAATTAGTTCATTCTGATGTCATGATTTATCCATGCCTGCTTGGCTGTTTTTTAAGCTGTGAGAATTATTGCTAGGTGCTGCACTTTTGTTTTCCCAAAATCATTGGTATTGGTTAAGTTTGCTGAGTTTTAATGGTATGCCATCAAAGTTATAGTTTCTGAAAAATTTTAAAAGCTTCAGTTTTGATTTGTTGACATTGAGATTGTTTATAAGTTTGTCCATTTAAATCATTACTCCATCATAACACTACGTGCATTTGTTTTTAATGTTTATCTCATCATGATTATGATTTGGATTATTTATTGTTTTGTTGGATAAAATTCATTGCAAACATTTTATATTACTGTCTGAAACCCTGCATCACTCTTGTCCATATTAATACACCCTAGTATTTGTATATATATATTTTTCATATAATTATATTGTTTCAATATTTTTCTAATTACATAAATGTCATTTACTATCGACATGCCTAACCATCTTCAAGATGGCCTCGGTAAACATTTCTAACTAGACTGACTAGCCGGATTTGTAAAAAGGTCTATTATCATCCATAGAGTTGTTTAACAGCCAATGGCAAAGTCGTTCGGTGGACTTTCATGTCTTTTTATTTGTTGCTGTAATAAACAAGAATTTGAATTTCTGACCTTGGTCAAATTAGAGCACTTAATTAGACTATGTAACATCTGTTCATAAGTTGTTGACGGAAGAATATTCTATTAGATTCTGGATGACTTTCTCCTCCATGCGACAGGAAGGTGATTTGGTCTCATTTTTAGATGCGTTTCACTTCCAGCATGAGCGCCTATTAGCATCGGTCCGTCTGTCCATCCGTCTCCATGTTTGTTCTTGGCTTCTACAAAAACAGATTTTTGTGAAATTTGATATTAAGGCCTTAAAGTCAAGGATAATAAGAAAATCACATAAATGAATGAAGAAAATCAAACATGAATGTATTAATTTGAGTTGAACTTTGACAATTTCTTGCATGGTTACTTCATCATTGTTGCTAACATAAACAATCTCACAAACAAATGTGTGAATTTCCTTGCGTGTGCATGCAATATTTTTAAGTAGGAAGAAAATTGATTATTTATGGTGAAGAAAAGAACTTTAAAATGCTATTTCGCTTATGTACATGTACTTATATCATCTTTTTGAAATACTCCGTTGCACGAAATGCCCTCATTTGTGATATGCTGTACACTTTTCTAACTTATTGTGTATTGCTACTACATTGTATCTTATTCTAATTGAATTTCTCAACTACACCATGAGGCGATCATTCAGTCCCTCATAGGCTCTTGCGCTGCATAATTGCTTGTTGGATCTTTGTAACGTGTTTATCCACCGTTACCATAAAAATGGCTTCCAAACGCATTGATATCCCTAACGCTGAGCATGAAATGAAGAGGAAGAGGACATCATTGATGCTAGAGTTAAAACTCAAAATATTAAACGTGTTGCTGCAGGAGAAGGATTTGCTTGCATCAGTTGAGCCTACAAACTCGGTGAATCCACAATTCGATCCATCAAAAAGAAATTCTTTTGTGAACTCAACACCTTTATCTGCAATAAAAACCATGAGTGCAAAACCCTATGCTGGAAAAAATGGAATGCTGTTGGTTTGGGTGGACAAGAACCAAAGGAGGATGAGTCTTTCATCAACTGTTATAAGGGCTAAGGCATTGCAGCTGTATATGCACCTTAAGTAAGAAAAATGCTGTGCTGAAGAACTATTTTCATTAAGTAAAGGATGTTTCTATAAATTCATCCATTGCCAGAGTATGCATAGTATTATAGTTATTGGGGAAGCTGCAAGTGCAGACCATCCTGCTGCTGCTACATTCACCAAGGAATTGGAAACTTTGATAGCAGCCAAAGGGAAGTCTGCAGCAAATTTTATATTCACATTAGCAAAAAAGAGAAAGGTGCTCCTGGTTTTAAAACATCAAAGGATAGGTTGATGGCAATGTGGCAGGAGATTTCAAGTGCAAGCCACTATTGTTGCTTGCACTGTCATTCACAGAACTCACATGCTCTAAAGTGTGTGAGCAGGAATATGTTGATGGTGCATTGGGCAGCCAACAAGAAGGCATAGATGATAGGACAAATTTTGGAGGACTGGTTTAAAAACCCTTTCATCCTGGAGGCAGAGCGATATTGCAGGAAGGAGAATCTTGCTTTCAAGATATTGCATATTCTTGATAATGCTCCTTGCCACTAAAACATCCACCTTTAACTCCACTTTGTCGGTGGTATTTCTTCCCCCTCTTCTCCAGCAACGTGATCAGAGAGTAATTTCGACCTTCAAGGTGTACTATTTATTATATCGAAAACATCGGGTATTCGTGGAATGAAGTCATGCCATTTATGCATGGAAGAATTTGTTTAAAGAATGTGTGACTAACTTGACTTCCTAAAGTTGAACAATTAGTTGAAGATGTCATCGAGCTTGGGTGAAAGTTGGGAGGGGAATGCTTTGCTGATATGGGGGAAGATGACATTAAGGAGGTACTCAACTGAAATGGCAAGGAATTGTGTCGATGACTTGATGCCTATCATCAGCATCAATGAAGACAACAAAGATGAGAAAGAGTCCATAGTAGAACTGAAGAATACATCATCAAAGAAGGTGGATACGACATACAAGAATTTGACAGAATTTTCGTTATTATTCATTCATTTTATCTTTGCGACTGAGGTTCCGTACAGGTCCATGCCCGCTCAGCTGTTTTCGCCACTAGGATGTAGAGTTTCACAGCTAGGGGTTTGGGGAGATGTCTCCTCGCCGGAGAACACGCTAGGCGTTGCCACATCGACTGAAACATAATTCCTGCTACGATGAGTCCAAAGTTCAGCTCTCCCGTGAGAAAGGGCGACTTAATTGCTTAGGCACTACTTCTATAGTGATATGTTGCTTTTCAGACCTTTTGGCATCATGCGTTTAAAGCTCTCTCGACTCGCTATGAAATAAAAATTCTAATTTCTTGATTTTGGTTATGTTTAAGAAAATCTCGGCTCATCACCCCGAACTAATAAAAAAACCATCCAATGTCCTAATTAAACAATGGAATTTTGTCAATATCGCAAAAACATGAAATATGTAAGCAAAGCTTGACCTTTCGCTAAATTTTCGCAACACACCGGTTGAGAATCGTTGATGTAACCTCTCCGGAATATGAAATTATTCAGGACAGCCCATATTAAATTCTATGAAATGTTTACTTAATTTGGAAATAAAAATTTCTTTTAAGGTTGCATTCAACGCATTTATTTTATAAAAATATACAAATGGAAGATATTTAATTATCATCCAACGGCAAGGCTAAAATATCCTGCTTGTTGTCTGTTTCTTCTTCTCAAAAGAAAGCATAGTTCTTCCTAATGCTTTCTCTTGGAGAAAATATCTCAAGACATTGTATGCCATGCTCTTCGCTTGACTGCGAAGAATGGAAAAGTATTTCTTCTCCATTGCCGACGCAAGGGTTGTGAAAACTCCACGAACGGAAGAAACACACTCAAAAACAACAATTCAACAGTAAACTCAACGATAACAAAGTAACAGAGTAACAAAAACTCAACGATAAACACGTGGCAACAGTGCACTCTAAGACTCCGTGTGATCACAAAGGAAGCAAGAGAGAATGAATTCTCTATGGGAAAAATCCTTCTACTTCGTTCCGATTGGTTCCCTTAAAGTCACGTGTTAGGTAGAGCTCTTCTTCCCCTTTCCTCTGAGTCGCAAGGTTAGAATGAACAGATAATAGTGCTGAAAATCTCACTCAAACAGCAATTGATATGGACCCTATGCTTGGAGAGAGGTCTTCTTAGAAAATCTTCCACCATACAAGGAAGTGTATGTACAAAATCAACATTTAACCATACAGTGTAGCATGCTCCAGTTCCTAACCCTCCCGACTACCAAGGTATTTTGTGCCTCAATCCTACCAATGGGGTAACTGAATTACCCCATGTTATTTCTATTGTAAAAAAATATTTTCATTAAAATTGGTCATTAATTTAATTCATTAGTCTTTTTAGGCATTTTGACATATGTACTATAATGCAAAAATGTTTTTATTAAAACAAAATATCAAATATTGTTAATTGAATGAAAAAATTGTGTAAATATTTTTATATTCTGCAGTTCACTTTATAATACAGATTTTAAAATATGTAGCAAGATAAGATACATTAACATAATTAAAGTCTTTATTAGTGCATTTTTTTATGAGGAATATTGTTCCAAATAATGCCAAGAGGGGGAACTCGGTAAGAAAATTTTCGATATTTCTCAGAATATTTTCAAATTTTCTGATTTTTTTCATAATTTTATTTAAAATACAATATACAACAAATACATAGGACAAAAATCAGAAAAATGAAGACATCTAAAAAATTAGTGTCTGGTGTAATTTCGTTATCTCCCTTGGTAGTCCAAGGGTTAATGCCACGCTCTGAAACTGATATTGCCTCCTGGTGATGCTGCTAGCCCTTCTACCCTCCACTATTGATCCTTAAGGTCCTACCATTTCTATTGGTATGTTTTGAAGTGTTAGCCCTCTTAGTGCCACGGGCCGATATATCGGCTTTTGCTACTTGGGCAAAGAGTGCCACGGGCCCGCGCGTAGACCGAAACTAAACTCGTAATAGTTCATCATAGATGCGATAGATGGCATTTGAGAATGTCATCATCTGGAAGAGAATGCTTCCTACTTTATAAATCTTTTTTCTTTTGTTATACTTCAATCATGAATTTATCACTTAAGCTTTATAAATGGTCATATTTGTGGCGTATAGTCGTCTGCGTGGTATGGAACGCAAATAATCTCGACCTTCAAAATTTTTTTTCTCTCATTAGGGTAAGGTCCTGTAGCCACGATTCCTTTTGTATCCTATCACGAATGTTACTGCCCTCTGCTGTGACATTTTTTAATTGGATAGTGTAAGTAAGAAAGCGAATAGATGCTTTCATGCGTAGGCCTTTCAAGAAATGCTGGCGCTACAATTGAATTAGTTGTAACTATGCATTTGTATTCTTCAAAGTATAAATAAACTTATTTAAACTTAATAAATAGTGCGTTTATTTATAATGCACTAAGATTGGAGATTTAACATTTCGCAGAAGCAGGTTGTTTAAAGTTTGTTTAATAAATTATAACATTGTTACGAAGTGAATAAAGTGAGTCTTTGAGGGGATGAAAAGTGTTTGTGGAACATATCCCCATCTTTTGCTTATAAATATGAGTTCTCTTTATGCAAATTCATTTTATGCACCCCTTACTTCGAATGCAATCCCAGCATAAAGTGAGAGAAACCTGTATAAACATGGTTTTCTCTTAGCTTTAATATTTTCACTTTGTTTTCAAGGGACATTCTCTTGCTGGAAGCTGGATTCCTCACCATTTTTGTTGCCCCACTTGTGTACATCAAGCCTGGAAAGAATAGAAGTCAGTTATATCAAAACCCTCTCACATTCCAACTGGTGCGCTGGCTTCTCTTTCGACTCATGTTCTCCTCTGGTATTGTGAAGTTTACCAGTGGCTGCCCTGTTTGGTGGGGAATGAAAGGTATTTTTCAGTTATTTTGATCTACTTGTATTCTGCTCAAGATTATTAATTCAGTATCTATATTCATAAAATTGCGTTTTTTAGAAGTCATGTAAAATATTATTACAGTAGAGCGCTGATTATCCAGAGCCCGATTATCTGCAGGGTGGATTATCCAAGGTCATGTGTGGGGGGTTGAATTATTTCCACATTTACATTGTTGGAGTCTGATCTTTTATTCTCACTTCCGTTACATTTTAAGTTTAGTTTGTCGTTGTTCTTTGACCGTGTAATTACACATTTAAATTGAGTATTTTATTCTCCGAACAAAAGACTTGAACATGTGAATAAAAGTGTGGGTGAGTGACTTATTAAAATTACATTTTAACTTTAGTTTGTCGCCGTTCGTTGTCGAGGTATTTACATTGTTGGGTCTGACCTTATATTCACATTTTGTTTTAATTGCGTATTCTATTAATGTAACAATAATTCCAATAAATACATTCAATTAGGATTATCTGTGTTTTACGATTATCCTGGTCCCTGTTCCCCTAATTACAATGGATAATTGGAGCTCTACTTTATTTTGATGCAAAAGTATCACGGGGATGGCAAATATATGGCATGCATGCCAGAACTGGCAGGCAAGCGATTTTACTTGGCATGCATAAGCTTGAATTTTCTTAGAGAAGGAGTAAACTAGTGGCACGCAAAAAAAATTCTGATGGTTCACACAGTACTTGCTTGGCACGCGGCTCAAAAATCTCAAAAAACATTGGCCATCCCTGGTCTATCACATTGGTGACTGCCGTTGACTAAATTATTACTTGTCTGAAAAAATTGATTATTTTGTTTCATATTTAGTTATAAGGAGCGATGAATAACTCAGTTTCTTTATTTTTGTTTACTAGCTCTGTCTGTGCATTTTGAGTCTCAATGCATCCCCACGCCATTGGCGTGGTATACCCATCATTTGCCAGAGTGGTTTTTAAAGATCTCCATGATTGCATCTCACGTGATAGAAGTTGCTGTGCCTTTCCTTTTCTTCTTCCCGCTGAGCGCTGTGTGCGTGACTGCCTTCTACTTGCAAGTAAGTTAATACAACAGATTTTATTGGCAGAGTTATAGAATTAATGAAAACATTCTAAACGTAGGCACTCGGATGAGTATTGAAAATAATATCTTTGTATTGAAATTCATTGTGCATTCATATAGTTTTTAAGGGGTATGTAATAATTCTAGTGTTTGATCTCATTTGTGGTAAAATGGGTTGCTGTTTTCAGATACTTCTCCAGTTATGCATAATTATCACGGGAAATTACAACTTTTTTAACTTGTTGACGATGGTTTTATGCGTTTCCCTTCTTAATGATAACTTTTTCTTTACCAAGAGGAAAGGAAAAGGTAAGTGGATTTTTTGATAAATTTTCTTGTTTATAAATGACTTATGCTATTTCTGCAAATTTTACTCTGATTCATTGTATAAACCCATTCATTGTATGTTAGATATTTTATGCTCTCTTCATAGGGCGGTCATCTGAGAGCAGCTGGCTTCTTACAATTCTTGCCAAAGCAGTGCACTTTGGAGTCTATGCAGTTTTATTGTACTTTGTTAAAGTGCTGTTTGCACTTCGAATTACGGACAAATACACAATTGAATCAGACACAAGTAAGTTTTAACAATAATTACTGGAAAATTTCGAATTTTTAAATGTTATATGTGCTTTCTTAGCATTTATTTGTTATTGTTTTTATTCTTATTCTATAATTTGTGAAGGCAATTATTTTCATTTTTTGTTTGAAGTATATCTTTTTGTAATGAGTAACTTTTTGCAATGGTTAGCCTTTTAATATCAAAGACTTTCTTGCATAATGGTTGCCCCTATTTTTCAATTTCAGTTTAACTTTGTTCCTATATAGGGGAATTCCAAAAAAATCAGGTCAGCTCTCGAGTGTCATCAAAGCAGATTGATATCGTTTTATTTAACCTTTGCCATACTGAGAACATTGCAGGCTAGGTAATTTGAGTTTCTTCCCATGCCGAAGGAAAAAATATATTTAGGAGAATGGCTATGGCTCAAACAATAGAATTGCTTCCAGAGGGTGAAAGAGGGAAAAATTCCTCTCCCTCAGTCTTTCTGTGGGTTAGATGGCAGAAGGGACTGTCCAGTCTCAATCTCGCCCAGAAATAAAGATGATATTCTATTCTGTTTGAGATGACTTTTTGTTTTGTGTGTTAAGTATTCAACCACATAAATGGATAGAATAATTTCCAAAAGTAGATTAACTGTGATTAATGCTGGAACGCTGTAGCTAGAGAATCAACAACAACAATGCATTAAGATTTTTTTTAATTGCTGAAGTAGTTTCATCATAAGAGGTCATCAATTTCTGGATCTCTCTCATCCAAGAAAATGCCAGAGAATTAGCCACCAAACTTAGAATAGAAAATTTTGACTGTTCAAATGGCTTTGGAGATTCCAGATAAGACATGGAATTACTTCACATGTTTTAGGTGTGGCTTCAGAATTTTGAAATTATTAAGGGTTCATATTCTGATAGGCATATTTTTTATTTGGATGAGATGAATATTTTCTTCACTTGGTCCTCAAAAGTGTGAAATGCCATGGTTGTGCAAGCAAGGAGAGACTTAAGTGTTTTCATTTGATTCAATGCAAAAGACACCAAAATAAAATTATGGGTCATTGGAAAATCCAAGAGCCGAAGATGCTTAACAATGTACATTTACTACGTGAGTACATCCACCACAAGCAAATCTGGACTGATGCTATATATTCATTCAGAGAATGTGTCATTGGATTCCAAAATCAGTGGGTATTATTATGGACAACTGTGTAGCACATAAAATTGATGGACTGAATTTTTTAAATGTGATGGTAGTATTTTTTCCATCTAATACCACCAGCAGAGCTCAGCCTGTAGACCAGGAGTTCTTGGACTTTAGGTATTTAAGATCTACTTTTTATCCCTCATATTAACATGATATACCAGGAATAACTTATCAAAGATTAATTACATGCCTATATAAAGACTTTTAGTGATTTTTTTTTACAAATTGCTTATGCATTCACTTTGTCTGTCCATCCATTCATGACTGTGCAGACGATATCTCTGAAAGTTCAACCTAGAGAAACCAAATTTTAAGGATAAGTTACTACATATGAGAGGGATTGGTATCATTTTCCCGAATATCACTTCTCCGAATGATTGTTTTCCCAAAAATCATTTTCCCCAATGATTATTTTTCCTGAATATCATTTTCCCAAAAATCATTTTCCTGGATACCAATTTCCCAAATGATTACACTGGATAACAAAAGAAAACTTTTTTTTGTTACATGGGAAGAAGATGGTGATTCTTATAGAATTTTTCTATCACCCAGGGTTTTAAAGTAATCGAGAGATGTATCATATGTACCCGAATATAAGACGACTCTGATTTTAAGACCCATTTTTATCTCCTAATGAAAGGAAAAAATTTATTATGCACACAGTGACAGAGGTAATTGAGTAATGAACATTGAACCAATTGAAATAAGCAATTTTGATTGGAATTTTCAATTGAATATTTTGGAACAAATATTTGGCACAAATGTTATTAACCGGTCCTCTAAATTTTTATGACGTTCTTCCTTAGGCCCACGAAATGCTTTCCGATTTGAACTTGCACACTTTAGCATTTCCTGCGATTTTTTCCACTGCCTCACATTTGCCTCAGTGACACCAAACCTTCTTGCTGCTGCACAATTGTTAGTTTCATCAGCATATTTTGCTACTAAAAGTTTAAAATTTACATCATAACTATTACGCAATGATTTCGATATTTGTGAAGGTGTAGCACCTCTCTTCTCAACGTGGTCACCCATATTTTTATGTAAAACTGGATAGTTAACCATCACGGAGACTTTAATTCACATGGAATTTACTACAGTCAAAGATGGTTCACTTTGTCTGTGGTCAACACACTATGATATCGTGACAGGATCAAATTACATATGTTGGTGCGAAATCTTTCGCCCATTCAACCTACTACTACTACTACAGGCAGTCCTCGACTTTCGTACATCAGCTGACGAACAAACATTTCGAGCTATCGCATAGTGGTGCTATCTGTCAGCCAAGCCAACACTTTTAATAAATTACCAAATGAAGCAAAATGCATAAATATAATAAAATTCAAAAGAGTATTTGTATTCGAATACATTTGAATCGATTCATTTTCTACTTCTACTTTTAATAGTTTTAATAATTGATTGTTTCAAATGATTTTAAGAATCCAATACAGGCAGACCTTGTCTTTCACGGGGGTTACGTTCCTGAAAACACCACAAAAGATGAAATCGCGAAAGAGAAGTAATTAAGGCAATGGGAAATACAGCGTTTGGTTCCCATCCCAGCAAAAACAGATCATTTGTCCTCTGTATTGGTGACCGCAGAAAAATAGAGAAAAAGATGGAAAAATTAACTTCAATGAAAGTGAGACTTAAACAAGTTAAAAGACGAAAAACGTATCAGAAAATAAAATGTTATTTAAGTTCCGTAGTAGAATCGAGAAAAAAAAATGAATGGAGGTTGCCTAACTTGCAGAGGCTAATTCCCCAAATACGGCAGACCATATCTTTCTTGGGGTTACATTCCTGAAAACCTCTGCGAAACTCCACCAATAACAAATGATGCATAAAATGCAAAGCTTAAGCATTTGAACTGTCAAACCTGAGCAAATAACCCAATGATCCTGAATCGGAAGGGTCAAGAGTTCAGTCTTTCCCCTCGGGACTTCCCTCTCGTAATAAAGACAGAATGCTCCTGAACGATGATGCCAGCTTATATTTTGCTTTTACTTTTCACATCGAAGGGATTGCATTCTAAAAATATTTAAAAGTATATATAAGACACGTACACGTGTTTTATATATATACTTTTAAAAAATAGATACACTTATATATTTTTTTAAATTACATAAATATTTTTACATATCAGAATACCGTAACAACATTTTTCAGGCCTGATTGATTCCATATATAGAAAATTTCGCGCAGTCTTTTCCGTGATTTTTTCCACGAAAGAGCGAAACATAAGACCGCGAAAGACAAAACTGGTCACAAATGCAAAACACGCGAAAGATAAAGCCACAAAAGACGAGGTCTGCCTGTATTTCGATTATAGCTATTCCATTCTTCCCATCTCTATGTATCTTTGACTTCTGCTCCTCTGTCAGTCAAACTATTACGCACCGCGCGATTATAAGGCGACTAGCGATTTTTCGGTCATTAAAATTGGAACAAAACCTCATCTTATATTCAGGTACATTTACATTGACATCAATACCCTGCAAACCGCTAGAAGCGTTTGGCAGGGGGTGTCACAACACCAAGTGAGTTCTAACTAATTCCTCTGTTGGACTGTCTTATCACTTCTGAGAAAAAGGATCTGTAGTATTTCTCTGTTCTAGCGATTGTTTCGACATATTTTCTCCTTTACTCTGATCTAACATTACGTTCACTAACACCAATGGGGACGACTATGCCGTGTATGTCTTCAACGAATTCGGAGCTTTCGAATTTTTCAAATAGTTTACTTTTTGTATTCAATTCTTCAACTCTTCAACGTCTGCCATTTCAGATCTCTCAATAACTCTGATACACTTGCATGATACCGATATTCTCCTTTTACAAATCTAGCCGCTTTACGCTGAACCATTTCGAGCTCTCTAGTTAGGCCCTCTTCGAAAGGGTCCCAGATGGCGCAACAGTATTCCACGACGGGTCGTATTAGGGAAAAGTATGCGATTTCCTTCACATTCGAGGGGCATCCCCGCAGGACTCTAGAGGAAAGCCCTTGAATTCTGTTTGCCGATGCTATAACGGTTTTGATTTGTTCTCTACTAGACAAATTGCTACTGAGAATTACTCCTAGCTATTTGTAGCTATTGACGTATTTTAGCTTTAGTTCAGATATTTGGTATGGGTAACGGTTGAAATTCATGGAGCGCATGAAGTTCATTGCGGCGCATTTCTTTATATTCAGGTCGAGTTGCCAATCTTTACACCATTTCGTAATAGTCTGAAGGTCCTTTTGCAAATTCTCCTGATTGTGTATTGTGTTGATTTCTCCATACACAAGTGTGTCATCCGCGAAGAGTCTAACTTTACACTTTATATTATCTGCTAAATCATTTATATATATCAAGAATAACAGAGGTCCGATTACACTTCCCTGAGGCATGCCAGAAGTCTGATGCAACTCCATCGAGAACTACTCTCTGGGTTCTATCGGAAAGAAACGAGGCGATCCAATTTACAATTTTCTCATTAATTGAATAAGCCCTTAATTTTTGCACTATTTTCACGTGAGAAATGGTGTCGAAGGCTTTCCTAAAGTCTAAAAATACTGCATCAACTCCTATTCCTTTATTCGCTGCTTTCACAATATCTTGTGTGAGTAGAGCTGAGTCTCGCATGACCTGCCTCTCTGGAAACCATGCTGGTTTCTATTAAGCGCATCTTTGCTTTCGAGAAATTGCATTATTGATCTACCGATAATATGCTCAAAAACCTTAAAGAAGATTGACGTCAACGACATAGGGCGGTAGTTCTCCACTTTTAATTTACTTCCCGTTTTATGTTTTGGTGTAACGTGGGCTGTTTTCCATATCAAAGGAACTACACCCTCATCTAAAGATTTTCTGAATACGATCTTAAGGTACGGAGCTAGTTCATTTGCTAACGAGTTATAATGAATGCAGGTATGGTTTCAGGCCCTGGCGATTTATGGACCTGACTTGGTAATTTAACAATACCGCTTTTGGATATTTCTATGTCGCTCATATTTGAGTCTATACGAGTAGGGAAATCAATGAAATCACCACTGTCTATTGTGAAGCAATTTTTGAAGAACCGATTTAACATACTAGCCTTAGTAAAAGAATCGTGTACACTTTCACCGTTGTCTGTACGTAGAAGAGGTACTGTGGACTGACCTCGAATTTCTCGCACGTACGACCAAAATTCTTTCGAGTCATTTTTGAGTGAATCCGAGAGTGTCGTGGATCGGTAGGCATCAAATTCCTTACTCGCTTCGTCTCTTGCAGATTTGCGACTATTTCTGTATATTAAATACTCGTTCGCGTGATCCCTACCAACTTCTTTAAGGTGCTTGATGCACGCGTGATGCCGTCTTTGTTTCTTGAGCAAGGCACGGAGTTTCGGTTTCACCCACCGTGGGTCCTTGCGATCACGAATTGCTTTGGTTATGACAAACGTTTTTAGCCCTTCTCGAATGATTCGGAAAATTTCCGTCCAAGAGTCATCTACGCTGTATATACGGTATGTCATTCAACTTAAAGGTATTTTTATTGTATGTAAAAAAAAATTTGGTATGTATTTACTAGCCTAAAATGTGGTTGATGTGGATTGTCTGTTGTACTTTGCTTGAGGAATCTCCCTTTTAAGTGTCCAGCAGTAGTCAGCCAACATTTTTGGTCTCCATTTTCCCTGGTAGCGGTTTTCCATAGCAGAGATGTCCTGATGAAAGCGTTCTCCATGTTTGTCGCTCACAGCCCTGATGTTTTCTGGAAAAAAGTCCAAATGGGAGTCCAAAAAGTGTATTTTTAGAGGCATTACACCCCATTGCTCTGTAGGCCTCAAGAAGCTCACTCACAAGTTGCCTGTAGTTTTCTGCCTTGTAGTTCCCCAGAAAGTTGGTGACTACTTTTTTGAAAGATGCCCATGCAGCTGCTTCAGTTTCATTCAGTTGGCTTTCAAACAAAGCATCCTTCATCAGTTCCCTTATTTGAGGACCCACAAATATTCCTTCTTTGATTTTTGCCTTACTAATTCTCGGAAATTTATTTTTCAAGAAGAGAAATCCACGTCCATTACGATCCATCGCTTTTATAAAATTTTTCATCAAGTCTAGTTTAATGTGCAGTGGCAGTAAATAGATTTTTTCAGAACTAACCAATGGCTGACTAACTACATTTTTCTTTCCTGGAGTGAGTGTTTCTCTTTTTGCCATTGCTTTTTGATGTAGTGGTTTTGTCTATCTCTGCTATCCCATTCACACAAGAAACAACAGAATTTGGTGTATCCAAGCTGTAACCCAAGTAACAGAGCAATCACTTTTAGATCTCTACAGACATGCCAAGAATACTTTTCATACTGGATACTGGTTAGCAGAAGTTTCTTGTTTTCATACAATTCCTTCATGTGAGCAGCATGGGCTAGTGCAGGGGTGCCCATTACGTCTCCCATGGGTGACTGGTCGCCCTTTAGGAGGGTCTGTGTCGCCCGCACATCCATCCAGGCATTAAGCTTATATGCCTGAATAAGGAGTTCTGTTTTCTAATATGAACTTAATTAAATCAA
The DNA here is from genome assembly GCA_036926305.1 of Uropetala carovei. Taxonomy (NCBI): domain Eukaryota; kingdom Metazoa; phylum Arthropoda; class Insecta; order Odonata; family Petaluridae; genus Uropetala; species Uropetala carovei. The sequence continues at coordinate 2,476,684 of JAXCHB010000062.1, read as the reverse complement.
AAACCAGAAATGCTCTCGCTAATGAACATCTCAAAGGCTGTTTACTTCCTCTGTTTCTAGGTACACACCCAATTACCATTCACTAGCTGAAGATATGCAGTGTAAACATGCCCATAATCGCGCAAATCAAGATTAAATTAAATTAATCAGTTGTATAATGTTGTTTGATGTATAATGTATAATAAATGCATATTGCGGTAAATTTGTAGTGTAATTCATTCTTAAAATCTATTTTTATATATTGAAAAAATAAGTAGCCTGCAAGACAATAACTAGAATGAAAGTAGCCCATGATATGAAAAAGTTTGGGCACAGATGGGTACTTGTTTCCATTGTGAAGCAGCACTACTTTAAACTCACCTTTGAGGAATCTAGGAACAAATGCCACTCCTGAGGGTTGTGCTGCTGTCCCAAGGCCTCCAGTAGAGAATCAACATCATTGCAATAAACTAGATCTCCCTCTTTAGAAAGTAGGTGTTCAAATTGCTGTTGACGTTTATGGAAAAAACATATTTTAGCGCCCTGATCAAGAAGATTCCATCCTTTTAATCTTGAAGCTAAAAGTTCTGCTTGACTTTTGGATAAATTAAGATCACGAACCAAATCATTGAGTTCAGACTGAGTTATCAAGTGAGGGTTAGAAGTAGTCAGGCTTTCCATAAATGCTGGATCATTCTGTATTTCATCTCCTGAGTCACTCGGGATCTCGACATCACCATCATCTTCTTCATCTAAGGTCCATGTTTCTGGTGACTTAGGTACAGGAAGCTCTGGAACGTGAGACACAGGTCTGATAGCTGATGGAAGATTTGGATATTTTACAGTATGTTTGGACTTAGATGTAATTCTGGATATGTTAGTCAAGCAAAAATAGCAATCTGATGAATAATGATCCTTATGTTCTTTCCAAACCATGGAAACTGCAAATGGCATGTGATGGGATCCTTTAAGCCAGCCACTCAGTTACACATGAAGCACAACAGATGTGAGGGACCCAAAATTTGTCCTGATCACCTACTTTGCATCCAAAATAAAGCTCATATGATTTACTAACTAGAGGGGTAATATTTCATCTCTGTGCCTTAAAAGTTAACTTACCACAAATATAACAAAAATTGTTTGGGTTACTTTTACAATTTCGAGGCATGTTTACCTTAAAAAAACACACACTACACACTAAAAATATTCATCACTAAGCTAGAACTCACAGACACTAGGCATGTTTCACAAATGAAAGCTGACACTCAACTAAGAGCAAAGAGAAGATACTGAATCAGACATTGTGTAAGTGTCAACATATTTACATTAGTAGCTGCCTACCCAAGGTGATGACTCATAGGTTTTGGACTATGAGTCACAGACACTTGGCATGTTCCACAAATAAAAGCTGCCTTTCACTAATGAATCAGAGAGCAAAGAGAAAGGAAAAAGAATCAGACATTGTGAGTGACTCAGCTTATTTGCTCTTGTACTGTAATTGCCTATCTGCTATCCAAGGTGATGACTCATAGCTTTTGGACTATGGTGATGTGCAAACAATGACCTCATGTTAGCAGTCAACACATAAACCAACATTTACAAACTAGCTGTTTCTTTCTATAAACACAATAAGTAATATTTAGTTATACACTAATTACTATATAAATATTATTATGTCTGTTACAAATTCTGACTTAATTTTTGAAATCAGCACCTAAATATACATAAGAAATAGTTGAAATTTTACATTTAACAAAATATTTGTTGACCAGTGTTATTTTCCTGAACATGTTTTCACCGAAAACCATCCTCCGGAATATCAACTTCCGGGAATTGATTTTCCTGAAAACAAATTATCCTAAAGTTATTATGTCAAATAGTGTATTTCCCAAAAGTCTCATTTTCCGAATACATATTTTTCAAACATGGGCTCCTTGAGTGAGGGACATGGGGGTAGCAAGGCAATTATGAATTGTGACTGTTCTTTTGGTTTGGGCTACGGGAGCAAACCATTACTATTGTTATGCGTGAAAAATCCACAAGGTTTTGTGATACGGAGAGATTCAAAACAATATGAAAATCTCTGGGGGTGGGGAAGGTAATACGCTGAATAGATGTACATGGGATAAGGCTAAAGTTAGTGTTAATGGTCTTCATATATATGTTTATAATAGCATAGTAAGATGCAATAAATTAGGAAATTTAGATAAATAAGGTGAATGGAGGGGGAGCAAGTGGGGAGGGTGGGAGAAATAGTTATGAAACACAAGCAATAATCATTTTTATTTTTATCAGAATAAATACAACAAAATAAATGATTTTTGGGTAATTGAAATATTAGGTAAAGGCTCGAGCTTGTGAAAAATCATTTGTGATCAATGACTTTCGTAACAACTGGCTTTTTTCGGGCCGATTTTCCACTTTAAAAAATTTAATTTAACTTGTTTATTAGATAACATTGTTGCTTAACAATTAAATTTAAATTTATTTAAATCTTCTCCGGGCTTGAGGGGACATGAACGTGCACATTCTTAAGCATCTTATCTCCATCTTGCCTCCATCCTTACCCTGAATGTCAGGGCCTTTAGGGCCGAGTTCAGGCCTAGCAGGTAAGAACAGGAAATATCGGACTGACAATGCTCTGGTTCAGGCCAGACCAGGGCTGCACCATTGTCGGGTTGGGCTGTGCCTGGGCCAAAAATTTCAGCCCTATCAGACCTTTATTATCCCATAAGAAAAGTACTTATATCGGTGATGAGGTTTATATATTTGCTTTCTTAAATTATTTCCCATCAAGATTCTATCTCAGGACTATCAGAAAGTTTATAAATTGTAGTTTCTCATTTTTTAAGACATAATTCAAATCCCTGTAGAATTAGCATAAATTTTTAGATTTATCAAAAAAGTGAGAATTTTTCTGGGTCTCAACAATCATGTGTCATGGCAACGAGCTCAATGCTTTCATATGTGGGTAAGCTTTTAATGGGAATCAGGAGACTATATATTATAATGTCATTAATATTAAACAACAACCAATGGAAGAAATTAATGTTTTTGTAAAAAAATCACCTTATAATATTTGCCTTAGCAGTTATTTCCTAACTTGTTAGAGTTAGCTAATTCACCCTAGTAGCTGATGAGGCCAGTTTATCTACTAACTTCAGTTCTTATCTTTTCAAAGCATTCACCAAAGAAGACTTTGAACGTGCTCTGGGAAAGGCAGTTCCTGCAGCTATGCTATTGGGAGCACTGCCTTTGGCACTTGCATCTGCAGAAGCAGTTATTGCTACTATATTGGATGGGCCAAATCGCTTTCTCTCCCGAGTTGCCAATTTTTTTTCTACCCTATTTTACGTGGCCATAGCTGCATTCCTGTTTTCCATCTCTTTGGTTAGTGTAAATATAGAATTTTTATAATGTTAGATTGGTAAAATATGGTTAATGTTCAGTCAGGTAGACTTGACTGATAATATCTGCAAATGTTAAAAATATCTTATATATTATTTCTCTTTTCCATATTTTTAAGGCTAAAACCTAGGGAGTTTTATATACACAGATACATAATAACATTGACGTCTTTTTTCTGCGAATTGTTTGTCAAAAAATGAAAATTAAACAGCTGCAAACTAATATTTAATAACCATCATTTCTCATGCATGTAAAAAAATGAATTATTAGTAACAGTTATAGGACAAAAAAGATAAAAATAAAATTAAGTAAAACAAACATTTTTAGTGTATACATACTTTTACTTAAAACTTCACTCAAAGGAAGAAAATAATATTTTCCTGTACAAAAATATTATTAAAAAATTTGTATGCTTTGTAAAAGTGGGTGGATTTTTTTCTTTTAATTCTTATAGTCCATCTTACTTATAAATTAGTTCTTATTGTTGGCCACTTAATAATATACAGGCACGGGGTTACGTTCCTGAAAACGCCACGAAAGACGAAATCGCGAAAGAGAAGTAATTAAGGCAATGGGAAATACAGCGTTTGGTTCCCATCCCAGCAAAAACGGATCATTTGTCCTCTGTATTGGTGACCGCAGAAAAATAGAGAAAAAGATGGAAAAATTAACTTCAATGAAAGTGAGACTTAAACAAGTTAAAAGACGAAAAAAGTATCAGAAAATAAAGTGTTATTTAAGTTCCGTAGTAGAATCAAGAAAAAAAAATGGAGGTTGCCGAACTTGCCGAGGCTAGTTCCCCAAATACGGCAGACCATATCTTTCTTGGGGTTACATTCCTGAAAACCTCTGCGAAACTCCACCAATAATAAATGATGCGTAAAATGCAAAGCTTAAGCATTTGAACTATGTCAAACCTGAGTAAATAACCCAATGATCCTGAATCGGAAGGGTCAAGAGTTCAGTCTTTCCCCTCGGGACTTCCCTCTCGTAATAAAGACAGAATGCTCCTGAACGATGATGCCAGCTTATATTTTGCTTTTACTTTTCACATCGAAGGGATTGCATTCTAAAAATATTTAAAAGTATATATAAGACACGTACACGTGTCTTATTAGGGTGGACCTTAGTTACTCTTGGTGAAAATTTTTTTTCGAAATTTCTTTCACGCGACCCCCCCAAATTGTGCCATTTGGGGAGAAAATAATTCCTACAAAAGTGCAAATTGATCGGACAACGGAAACACGTGCCACAAACGACTTTTTCGTAAAAAAATTAAATTTCACCAAAAATGAAAAAATACACTCTACATCAACTTTATTGATCACTAGATGTTATTTTAAGCTAAAATGCTTATTATAATAGCTTATTATAACAAAAAAATTTAGTTTATTAATAAGTTAAAAAATTCTTTTAATCCAAAATTTAATAATTTTTGTACTCGGCATCATTTTCTATATGGTATTGAGAAAAAACAAAAAAAATTAAGTGTTAAATTGTTTTGTGTATGTACATTTAATTATTTATTGTTATTAACAATCATATAAGTACCTATTAGCAAAAGTAGTCATTATAAACCATTAAAGTCGAATTTATATATAAAGGGAGGAGGAGAGAAAAAACAGTGTAATTCAGGGTGCAATGATATAACCTTTTTAATTAAAATCTTTCCTTAACATACTCTTATTAACATTAGGATAATGCTGCTTGTAGTCGGTTACAACTTGTAAAATAAACTGCTTTTCCGCTTCACTTTTTGTCAAACAATCATTGTAGTCTTTCATTAATTTGACTCCTCATTCAGCAATATCGACAACTTTTATATCATTTACAATTTTTAATGCGGTTTTAAAATTATCATCCGTTGCCCACATTGATGGATCTTTAGACATAAAATCTGTTGTTATACTAAATCGCTCAAAAAATTTCTACGATTGAACAGAAATGAAGTTTTCTACACCATAATGTTTACATCGCCCTACATCTTTAGGGGAAATGGTTACTTTTTTTAAATTATAGTCGGATTCATTATTAAGGGCTTGAACCATAAGTCTTTTAGTGTTAATTGAAGTTTTGCTGTCAAAAAAGGATAGTGCTGCATTTTCGGGTGCCAAATACCATAAATGGGTACATAATTTTTTAGTTGCTACATTACTTATAGCTTCATCAACATTTTTGTATTCGTCAAGATCTCGCAAGAGTTGGAGATCTTGACGAGGGGCTATTATCGGTACTGGGGCCCGAATCCATGCCTGGATATATAAATTCGTTAAAAAGATACATATATCTCGAATTCCTAATTTTTCTTCCGGACTCATTTTAAATTGATCTCGAAATAGATATATTTTTAAACAATATATAGCCTTGGCCATCCATCTGGCATGGTGGAAAGCGCCAGGGATTCTTAATGAGATCCCACCAAAAGGAGTTCCACCAAGAAAAATAATCATTAATTCTATTAATTCCTTGTAATCTTCCCTCGGCTGCACCTCTCGCAAACTTTGTAGCGAAAACTCGATATTTTCCTTTACATCTTTGACATTTTGGCGCACATATTCATCTTGTATTCCGGATTTAAAACTGTTTTTATTTATAGCAGACCAGGCTTGTTGAAATTTTTTGAAAATGGGTATATTTGGCCCCGAAGATTTTGACATCTTTTCCTCGAACGCGGCGCGCAAAATAATTTCATAAATGTGGTGTTGACATGGAAGATACAATAAATCTCTTTCAATTTTTTGCTCGAGAATTACGCATGCACCTTGAAAGCGACCAGTATTCGATGACGTGGTATCGCAGCAAACAGCTTGAACTTTGTCTACTAAATCCCACTCTTCTAGTAACTGATAGATTGCTGACGCTTGGTCATTCCCCCTGCTGGACTAAATAGCAGGAATTCCCAGCAATTTTTCCATCCCTCCGCAAGTTATTATTACTGGCAATCTATCTACAGTTTTTCTTTCTGTTAATCCAGGCAACACCGTCTCATCCCATCCCAATGAACCGTTATACCCTTGAGTTCGATTTCCTCAAATATCTCACATAGTTGCGCCGCTCGCTCTACTCGAAAACGATGACGAAAACGCCGAATAGAAGTTCGATTAATTACTAAGTCATTTAAATCATGATGTAGACTTTCAGCAGTTGCCATTATAATACGAACGGCATCGCGATCGCTAACTTTACATGAATCCAGAGTAGCAACGAGTTTTGAAGTAATCACTTGTTGTTTCCCTCTTCTTTTCTTTGGGTCACTCGGTCCAGGTACATCTGAATGGTCAGATTCCTCAGGGTTGTCCGGAAGGCTTTGTTCACTTACAAGGCCAGCCCTCACAAAGGGAATAGTTTCCCCTTTGTCGCTGGATGAAGTTGACTGCAGCAGTACTGCTTCTGTAATGTAAAAATAAATTTACTTCCAATCCAAAGAAAAACGTAATAAGAAAAAAAGCATTAGAAATAAATTTAAAAAAGTTAAATTACTGGAACTCATACCTTCCATTTCAACTATTGATTGATGAGCCCTTTCTCGCCGCGACTCTTCCTGTTCTTGTCGAACCGTTTGTCGCGTTTCTTTTTGCAATAAACTGCGATCGCTTCCAACCATTGCACCTGGTCGCCCCTTTTTTCTCTGGTTTATGAGAAACGCCTTATCTTCTTCAATGGAAATCATTTCCAAAGCGTTTGCGTGGGCGATGTCGAAAAGATCATTTAGTGAATCCAGAAACTCTTGTTCCCGCTGTATTTGGATTGGACTTCGGCGGTTCGCAGTTTTATTGAGGGTTCTCCATTTCTGGTACAATAATTCTAGCTTCTCGATGCTATCTGAAGTTTTTTTTGCTGGAATTCGCACCTTTTCCCAAAAAATTTCAACTTCTTTCACAACTAAATTGGCACTTGTGCGAAGATTCAACTTCACCTTCCGTAGCTTGTAAAAAAGTACACGCAAAACTTGTCCATTACACGGCAATTTAGCACCAATTATTTGTCTTTCGACATGATCTAATAAAAATAATCTCTCACAACTTCTTGTTTCCATTTTAAATTTCACTGTACACTTCGATATAGCTCTGCGATGCGAACACCTCGAACTCTCAACCTTTACTAAATTCAGTTTTCTGTTAATTACTGTGAAGGCGAAGGTTCCCGAGTTTAATTAAAGAATTACATTGTACCACAATTGAAATTTCCGCATAATTCTATTACACATTGGAAATCAAATTGTGATACAATTTAAAAAATTACATTTAATTGATTACAATGTAAAGATACGAACTAAACTTTTATTAATGCCTTGTACATTCACTTCAGTTTGAAAAAAAGTTTTGGGTGGAAAGGTATCACTATGGCGTTGAATTTTGTTATGAGTGAGAAAGGAAAACATAAACTGCTGCTTGATGGACATTTGTTTTACAAAGACAAGCAAGTTGAAGAAAAAATTTATTGGAAGTGTGAAAGATTTCAAACTACCAAGTGTGGAGCGAGAGTTATAACGAAAGCTCAAACTATTTTGAATAAGAGGTGCGAACATAACCATTTAGGGGATGCTAGCCATGTAGATGCAGACAGAGTAATGGCAGCCATCCGTGAAAGGGCAAAAAACACCCGCGAAACACCAACCTACGTAGTGTCCTCCTTGTCAATTGGAGTCAGTCATGCTGCTGCTGTGAAACTACCCTCTGTACCGAACATTAAAAATACTATCAGAAATGTTCGTAAAAAAGATGATGCTTGGCCAGCTATTCCAATTTCCCGTCACGATATTCTGCTTCAAGAAGAGTACAAGCAGACTGAAGGAGGAGAAGAGTTTCTTCTATGTGATTCTGGAACTCTATACGACCGCATTTTTATATTTTCCACTAGGGAAAATTTTAAATTTCTTAGTCGTTCCAGAAATTGGTATTCTGATGGAACCGTAAAGACTGTACCGCCTCTATTTCAGCAGCTTTATACCATCCATGGGTTAGAAGCTAATAACTCCATTCCTTTGGTGTATGCTCTTCTACCAGACAAGAAGGAAGAAACATATACCCGTCTTCTGAGAAAAGTTAAGGAATTCGAGCCAGCTTCTGACCCTCTCTCTTTTTTGACCGACTTTGAAATGTCAATGATTAATGCAGTGAAGAGTGTATTTCCTCTTGCTAATCACCGTGGACGAAGGGGAACGGTTAGGGGAAGGTCCCTTGCAGGAAAATTCCTGAAGTATTGTTGAATAGGTAACGGGATTTCAGGTATCCAGCAGCCACAGCCGTACGCGTGGCTCATGCGCAATATTTTACACTGAATTCAATGATAAAATCAAAAGGTTTCGAATAAATTGTTTAAACTTATAAGTAAATATTATTATTAATGAACAACTAAGAAATGATACTTTTATTAAATAATAGTAAATTTTTCAGTGAAAATGTTAGAATAAAGTTACATCTGAAATTAAAGTGAAATTACTAAAATTTCAAAACTTCAAGTCAGTTGTGGCATGCCTTCCCGTTGTCCGACTGACTTCTCCTTTTGCAGAAATTATTTTTTCACCAAATGGAACAAATCTAGGGGGTCGCGTGAAAGAAATTTGATGGTCGAAAAATAAGGTCCACCCTAGTGTCTTATATATATACTTTTAAAAAATAGATACACTTATCGATTTTTTAAATTAAATAAATATTTTTACATAGCAGAATACCCTAACAACAATTTTCAGGTCTGACTATGAGAGAAAATGTGAGGAAAATGCGATTCATTCCATATATAGAAAATTTCGCATAGCCTTTTCCATGATTTTTTCTGCGAAAGAGTGAAACATAAGACAGCGAAAGACAAAACTGGCTGCAAATGCGGAACCGCGAAAGATAAAGTCGCAAAAGACAAAGTCTGCCTGTATACTCATATTAATGCCACTTACTTTTACGAAGCATACAAATATTTGAATAATATTTTTTGACCAGGAAAAAATTATTTTCTACCTTTGAGTGCAGATTTACCGTATTTGCTGGACCATAAGACGCACTTTTTTTTCCTGGAAAGTACAGTATAGGTTTCCCCTGCATCTTATGGTCTGAAGGTCCGTCAAGTATTTGCCGGACCATAAGATGCACTTTTTTACCTGTAAAATACAGTACTATCGGCTTACAAGGGGACCTTACGACATGTTCGTCGCCAATTCGGTTGAAACTTGGTGAGCATGTAGCACACACCTATTGATGAAAAACGCCAAAGCAAGAAGACGCACATCTCAAGCATTCGCGAGATTTTTGCAATTAAATTTAGCGAAAATACTAGGGGTCCAGTATATACCCTAATATGAGTCTCAATAGTCAGCTGAGGTGGTGGCCGAGTTGGTTAGGCGTCGGGTTCACGAATTTTTGAGCGCGAGTTCGATACTAACACTCAAACTGTTTTCAATTTTTATTATTTGATTTGTTTCTGTTGTCTAGTAATTTTTGGGATATATTATTTGCTGAAAGTTTACTGTATTTATAATTAAATTTTCACTAATTAAAAAATATTTTTTGCAATAAAGTTGAAAAAGAATTGGATTAGAATTATCAGCAAAAATTAAATGGGAATAAGGGCCGTTTATCACACATATTCAACTCTTTTCTTTTATAGGGAGCTAATGCTTCATTGCAAATTATTATTGTACACATTTATTAATCGATTTTATTATATGACGTACAATGTTTCGGATGGTAGTTATCGTAGAAACATGGAAAGCAGAGATCTAGTGTAATGGCCTGCCAGAGGGGGGAAAGGAATTGCTCTAAACGTCGCGTAAGCAAGCCCAAAAGACAATAAATGAGCTTCTACATAACCGTAGTCAATAAAGAAATGATAGTTTGAATTTCCAATCAATTTTTTTAAAGGAAAATATTTTACCCATATTTTACAAACTTCTCAATTCCTGTTTTCCTTTACTCATAATAAAACGGAAGCTACGCAATGGATGAGGAAGAGAGTCTGGGGGAGTCACACCTAATATTACTGGGCGCTATAAAGGGGGTGGAGGGATTTAATTGTAGCTTAAATAGTGTTTCTCAATATGTACTTGAATGACCTAAAGTATAACAATATAAGCCTAGAGATGATTCTGAGATCACTCACCCATTTCCTGTTCCATTTTAGCATGGGACCTCCTTTCTGACTCCTTAGCTCTTCGTACAGCAGCCCTCTCTTCTTTACCAACCTAGATTTTGTCCACAGCCCCCATATACCCACGACGCCCTTTTTCTCTCTGAGCGAGAAGAAATTCAATGTCTTCAGGAATATTGATGATGTGAAGTGCGTTTGCATGGGCCACGTCAAACAGAAGCTGAGAGTCTGTCTCTTAGATGGCAATTTGTTGCCAGATCTCTGGATTCACTTTGCCCACTAAATATGTAGACACTACTTTGTGGCTTGACGTCATTTCGGTGAAGTACCTCCAGCCAAAGGTGAATACAAGACTGCTCGAGAAGAACTCCCGTAGCAAAATGACTGACGTGTTCAATGACCGACGTGTGTCGAATGACAGGTGCATGAGTCATATAAATGCAGACACATCGACACACTCTTAAGCTATGCAACTATTTAACTGATATTTCTTGTTGCAAGGTTTGCAACAATGTAATAACGTGTGTTTCCATGATATTCGATGTGAGTTGTACTACTATGAAGGCAACATTGAATGATTTTTGTCATTTTCAGAGATTTTTCGAAACTTTAGAGGCATTGAGACATGGGTAAAAATTATTTCACAGACCTAGGATTTTACAGGTTTTTATGCTCTACAAAAGGAAAAAAATCGGGGTAAAGGCATTCAAATATCTCAACTTCGAAATTAAGGGCCACCATAGTGTACATTTAATCTCTCCAGTATTTTATGAAGCTATATTTTTTAAACCAATACAGATATCATAGAAACTGAAAAACAATAAAAATGTATAACTAAAAAGTTTAAAACCTGAGGCTAATAAACTTATGTATGTGCTCCTTTTGTCGCACGACAGATTTCTAGTCGATAATCAATTTCAGCCAGGCTACTTTGTTGGCAAGACACTACCCGTTTCTTTAAACTTTTGATACCATTGTCTGATTGTTTTAACTGTGGGAGGATCTCTATTGTACATCTGTCTGAATTCTCTTTGCACACGAATCACTGATTTAAATTCAGGAAACCACAGAATGCACTGTGTTTTCACTTGTGGAGTCTCCATTGCACTCAGGCACAATGACACGTAGGTCAGACAGTGGTGTGCTGCCCAGACAACGATGCGCACAACCATGTTGCCATCGTCCTACCTAAAACTGTTTGAGATAGGCTTCATTTTGCAGTTTGGCTTGTTTCGATATTTCTAATTGTTAAAAAAATATAGTTTCTTAAAATACCGGAGAGATTAAATGGACACCCTGTACCTTATTTTCGACACCTGGGGACAGCACATTTTTGAAATACTCTTGAATTAAAAGATAATTTGTCAACAGACCAGAAGTTGAAGCGACACTGTAAATATTGGGAGCTTTGAATTAACTAACAGTCCAAGGGAATTTGCCGTCTTCTTCTTGGAGACAGAGAAAAAGAGAATAGAGAAGCTTACGATCAATTGATATGGTAGGCTGTATTGTGTAGGAATGCATGGTAGCATTCACGGATTGTGCGACAGATTCCATGGATTGTTTTCCGTGAACTCAAGTGTGCGGCCAGATTGAAGTCCCTTTTTAAAACCACTCTGGTCTATATTCAATGTCTGCAGTGATGCATTGGTTTTTAACCCTTCCGGCCTATCAAAATTTAAATGCCAGTAAGCCCTATTCGCGATAGTAAATTTTGCGAAAATCTCTGATGGCGCAATTTCGCAGACAATATTTTATAACTTTATTAAATATAGATCAAATATCATAAAAATTTGGTTACTTGTAGAGAAATGTTAAGTAAATATGGAAACAAGTTAGGAAAGTGTACAGCATATTACAAATGGATGCATTTCGTGCAGTGGAATATTAGAAAGAAATTATATACCTGTACGTAAGGGAAGTTGCATTTTAAAGTTCTTTTCTTCATCATATATAATCCATTTTCTTCCTATTTAATAATATTACATGCACACGTAAGGAAATTAAACGTTTGTTTGTGAGATTGTTTATGTTGGCAACAATGAAGAAGTAAGTTAATATTTTGTCACCAGTGAAGTGGCACCCCTGATTGGCTTACGTGATTCATTCTTGCTATTTTCTTATTATCTTTGATCATAAACTCTTAATATCAAATTTCACGAAAATCCGTTTGGTAGAAGCTGAGAACGAACATGAGGATGGACAGACCAACGACAATAGACGCTCATGCTGGAGGCGAAACGCACCTAAAAATACTTAAGGCATAGTTGGTGTTTTACCCAACTTACACTCCTCTGATGACACTATTTCCTAATAAATAAATAAATATCGGACGAATGCATATAAAACATTTTATAAAAAATGCAGTTTCATGTGATATGTTTTTAAACAGCATTCTAAACATAAGCGTACATCACACTCGGGGCACCAATACACAGCACTTTTTTCTTTCCATTAGCAGAGCACACTTGACATCTTCTTTTGGACCTATATTTTTTTCCCGTTGTTGGTATGTTTATGATGAAGTGCCTCTCGACTAACTGGCATGGTGATGGCTAGGGCTCCAGAAATCCACTCGTCCACTCGCCACGGGCCAGTTAACAGAGACCGGTGGCGAGTAAATTTTCAGCCTCTTTCAAGATGCATTTTAAATGTATTATATTATTTATTTACATAATTCACACAACATATTATGCAGCTAAGAAAAGACACACTGGAGGGCATAAGAAGCCCTCATGTAACTAAACTAAATGTTATCTGCATACATTCTAAATCCATCTAAAGCAACGAGTGTTACTGTAAGGTGTAAGGTGTTGTAAGAATTAAAGAATACATTGATTTTGTTTCATCATGATAACATTTAATACTGAGGTTTTTTTAAACATCACCTATAAAAATACTTATATAAAACAGGCTGCAATACTATGAGCGAGTAAATATTTTTTGTGGCGAGTAGATTTAAGTTGTATTTCTGGAGCTCTGGTGATGGCTGCATTGGTGGTTGCCTGGCACAAAGTGACTGTAAAAGACTCCCGTAATTTTCTAAAAGTTGTTGAATTAAAAGAAGATGAAATCTAAGATGGTCCACCTTATTTTGACAACTATTGAATGTTACCAATGCATTATGCACCGAAACATTTAATAGCAGTCTAAACAATGTTATGTACCATTTGTTACATCTTTTACGTTCTAAGAGATAGGGCTGAAGCTTTTGGTCTTTCAAATCCACTCCTCCCATTGCCGTATTATATTCTAAAATACAAATAGGTTTAAATTTTCCATCTTTTTCCTGAAAATTATTACAATGGAAATTTGTAATAAATGGTACATATTTTTTACCCTTCCATTTCATAATTAAACGCGCAAATTTTGCGTGGGCTCAGCTAGTGTAAATGAAACTCTTTAAAAGATTTAAATTAAAAACTATGTAATTATTCAATCAGCGGAATAATAGTATACAGAGACATTGAAATAAAAATTGAGCTTACTAATTAGTCAATCAGCAGAATAATTTCTGTGATAACTATCTGAACAAAAACAAATCAATTTATTTCAACATTGTAAACTGTTAACATACCAAACTTATCTAAATATTGTCTTTTTAATGCTTTAATTTGCTTAAAAATGTAATTTTCAGTGAAGAACTTATTGAAGAAAAATTGCTTTGAAATCTATTCTGAATAAAGTTCGCTTTGCATAATAATGCAGATGATATATTAAAGTGAGGATTACAAAACAATTATCACAAAATATTACTGCTTTTATTTTAAACAAATCAAAATAAAATATTAGACTTACCAATATCTAAAGTAGTCTTATTTCTGGGTTACTATCTAAACAAAGCGTTTGCTGGACAGAAATATCTGGCCTTTTATATGTGTAATTATTTTTCAAGCATTTCCAATTCTTCTTAAGATTGTGATTTAAAACTGCAATAATAAAGTGGATGCCACTTACCATTAGGTATTACTGGTTATTGTAATCCTTCATGGTATTCCAAAACTGAATGTGGTTTATGGAAGGTTTTAGTTTATTGTTATCAGATACTTGATATTATGAAGTGTATTGAACCCAGTATGACATTATGCATGGTCTACTGTACAATTGTGTTTTCAAAATATTTATGCAGCAAGTTTTTTGCTGTAATGTTCTAATATTTTTATTAATTAATATGGTTCCAATAAATGTCATATCTTAACTATTTATATTTTGCAGGTTCCCTTGGCTTCAATTCACCCTCCTGTTCTGCATACATCAGCCAATAGTACCATTCCTGCTTTGTTACGGCATTGGCATTCACGTGTTGAGCATTTCCAAATAAGTAACCCTTACGGCCTATTCAGGAGAATGACTGGCATAGGAGGTCGTCCGGAAGTTATCCTCGAAGGTTCACACGTAATTGATGGACCATGGAGTGAATATCATTTTCTTTATAAGCCTGGAGATGTGAATGGCTCTCTTCCATTTGTTGGTGCGTTAAGTAAACTAATTTAATTTTTTAATGTAACTTTTTATTGTGTGAATAACATAAGTGCTACAGTAAAATCTCATTACAACGTATTTCACAATTACATGTGTTTCAAATTTACATACTTTTTTGAATCCCTGTCAATTTTCCTTATAAATACTGTATAAAAATTATACATATAATATAATAGCCCAGGTCTGTTCGTTAGTGTCTGGTACTAACTCGAGATAGAATCTCGAAATTTGGCAGGAATGCTCGATTAACATATTTTAAGGTAATGACGAAAATAAATCTCGAAAAAAATCCTGGGTTCGACTCCAAGGAAGACATTTCCATTTTCCATAAGGTAACACGTAAAATTGGCTTTACAATGTGTGGGATTTCATTCTCTTTTAGATTAAAATTAGAAGGAATTAACCTACGGTCTTCAGATCTGAACCATTTTGAAGAAAAAATTACGTTTATTATTCTGTTCATCTTTTTCCGCCTACAGTTGGAAACCACTCATGTTAAACGTTTATTTTATGTTTTGTGGAAATCTTCCATTTTAACAAGATGTTGCCTTGGCTACCAATTATATTCTTAGACCTCAAAATCCTATTGTTATATCAATTCTTATGGATGTAAGCGTGCTTTGAATGGTTTTAATACGAGATAGGGAGGGAGAGAGAGGGATGGTAATGGAGAGGGAGTGAGGGGGAGAAGGGAAGGAGATGGTGGAAGGGAGGGAGGAGAGAGGGAATGAGGGGGAAGGGGTAGAGAGAGAGAGAGGGGATGAAGGGAGGGAGAGAGATGGAGGGCAGGAGAGAGAGGGAAGACACAAATGTCTATTGAGGGCAAAATTGAGACTATACAGTCCCTTCTTACATTTAAGAGGGAGGGAGGGAAAGGGGGAGGGAGGCAACTATTTTAAGGTTAACTAAAGATATCCTGTCATATTGACAGGCAATTACACTAGTTTCAAAATAATGTATTTCAACTTAATGTACTTTTCAGTACTGCATATGAAATTGAGATTCTGAAAAAAGATTTTTGTGGTTTGAACATATGCTTTCATTCGTAAATGCCTCAAGTATAAGCAATTCTTGCTCATTCAAGTCATTTACACCAATTTTGAAGGCATTATTTTGTCTTTAGTATGAAAATATCTGCAGAACTCAGCTAAAATCCCAAAAGAAGGAATTTTTCCATACTGAAAAATTTAGAACCGATGATCCCTCTCGTATGTTCACATAGCATTTAAATAAAATCTTAAGTTCTAGGAATTATTTCTCTTGGTCTCTCATTCTCGTCAGTTTCAGTTTACACCAGACCTGCAAGAATGCCGATCTTCCACTTAGATGCTTCCAGAGAAAATACTGTACTCCTTATGGGTATTTCAGTGTACCGTTCTTTCAGTATAAAGCAGGGGTCCCCAACCCGTGGCCCCTGAACCAATTCTGTGCAGTCCTTGACCCCCTCAGAAACTCTCTTTGCCACGTTTTATACACATTTGACAGCGTCATCCTGTAGTCAGCCAATGCAAATGCATGGTTAGATTTGGTGGCAAACTTGTCCTATCAGCAGGTCTTTTTCTCTCTAGCGGCTGGATAGCGGGGAGGGGAATAAGCGAATGCAGACTGGCATTCCCTCTCACCACAAGTGAAACTTTGTGTCTCGATGTCAGTGAGATTGTCGAAGTGCTGTTGCTTTTGTTACTTTTAACTTAATTTTGAAGTGTTTTTGGTGATCACATGATTCCACAAGGATATTATAGACGGCAGTAACCAAATTTCAACATTTTACGAATCCAAACAGAGGTGAGTATTATTTTGGGTGCAAATGACTTTGTGCAGAAAATTATTTATTATTTATTTATTCAGCAAAGGTTCGTGGGAGCCAAAGGCTCATAATTGGAACAGTACAGAATGAACACGTGGTTTAGTATATATAATCATATAGTTTACATTTAGCAAAAAGGAAGCTGTACTTTAACATAGAAAAACAAAAATCAATGAGCATACATATTATTTTACATTATATAGATTAACAACCAGTATATTCTCCATAAGTACAATAAATGCAAGAAAATAATACAGAATATGAAGTACAATGCCATTAGTCAATGAACATACATATTATCACAATTTACACCATAAGAGATATAGTATAAATTTATTTTCATTCCATAAGATACTTTTCCCATAAATGTTTTTTAACATGATATTTAAACCTTGATAGAGGTTTTTGTAAATATATACTACTAGCAGAATTTCCCGTTGAATTTCAACAGATTTAGTGAAGCTACTACAGCACAACATACAAACACTTTAAAATACGATATATAGTAGATACCTTTTAAATTACAATTAGCTTTTCTTAACAATTAATCATATTTGCTTGTACCAATCCGTTTCCGAGCCTATTGCATTCAAATATAACGATAATTGTATTTCCTATCATATCACTTTCGCCAAATCCAGCTTCATTTCTTGCGTAATTATGCCTCGCTGAAATATTTACTTTTATGTCTTGAAAAAGCAACGTACAGTTGTCCATGATTGAACACTGACTGGTAAATGTACACCAGATACGTGAGCTTATTTACGTTAATAAACATTATAATGTAGAATGTAATGATTTTACTTACAAAAAATGTAAGATTCCAGTATTCAATAGACGAAAGAAGCTTCAATTACTTTCATCAGTAAATGCTTCCTGAATAATAATCAGTATCTGTTTACGTTGCTATTCATAATCGATTGTTTCTTTACTTAAACGAAAGTGCGAATCGAACAATGCTAAACTTTTGTCTATTTATAAGCTTCATTGAAGCTAATTGAATCGGAGGTAACAATGACGGCCACCTTGGCAACGCCCGGGAAGAGTATGAAAAATCCACAAAATTTCGAAACAAATATCGTATTTTTGAAAACTTCGACCGTGTAACATGTAAACTTTGCAGGAATAAGATAGTATAGAGTTTTCTTCATCAAATAAAGCAAAAACAAAAGAAATCGGTCCATATTTACGTATTTTAATGCTTGAAGGAAGAATACCTTGCAAGTCAAGAAATGGGTTCATATGTGTTATCTTATGGAAAAATGTTAATCCCCTATATTGGCAGCACTGATTAATCCCGGTTGACCAAACCTTGACCATTCACTAAGTTAGGATGTAAGGAAGAATCGTACCAAATTTGGTTATTCTAGCTTTTACCGTTTAGGAGTTCCATGAACAAACACACAAATACACAAACATGCTTCAAAATATATTATAGCAGATTTGGTAGTTCATTGAAAGCTATAGTAGATTGATATAAAACTCCCTGAGTACCAAATTTATGTTTGTTGGGATTTTATATGCACTTTTTGTAATTGTCTTATATTATGATTATGAAATTTAAGGTTTAATTCCAAATTTGTATTAGTATGTATTAACTCATTTTTAATCTTATAAGCTAATATAATACTTGAATATATAACACTTTGTTTTACAGGCCAAATTCCAGTAAATCTATGAACCTCTTTAGTAGGAGTATAAAAATTAATCCCAAATAAGATTTTTAGAGCTCTTCTCTGAAGATTTTCAATTTCATTCAGTTTTACCTTGACACACCATCCCCAAATCACATTCATGTACTGATAATGATTCGCTATCAAGGCAAAGTATATACTTTTCAGCAGCTGTCTAGGAACTTGATGTTTAAGTTTAGATAATACACCCACAACAGGTATGATTTTCTTTTTTATGTATGCAATGTGGTCTTTCCATGTCAAGCCACAATCTAAGATTAGACCTAAATACTTAGTGGTAATCTGTCTCTCTATTTTAATTCCTGAATCTGTCACTATTTAATCCCATTTACGTGAGTATGAGGCCTTATGAAAGATCATGTAATTAGTTTTTGAAACATTCATAGTCAACTTATTAGAAGAAAACCATTTATATAAAAATCTCTATATCCTCCCTAATTGTATCAATCAACTCATCCTCATTTAATCCTGTATAAAACAAATTTGTATCATCCGCGAACAGTGAAATCCTACCATTAAGTGGTAGATTCCCAATATCATTCATGTATATTAAAAATAATATGGGTTAACACAGATCCCTGTGGTACACCAGTATGATATGGATAGATATCACTTTCACAGCCATTACATTGTACTAACTGATATCTGTCACTTAGGTAACTTTTGAACCATTGTAATGGTAACCCCCTAATACCAGCTTTCTCTAATTTGTACAATAAAATCCTATGGTCCACTGTATCAAAGACCTTTTTTAGGTCTGTAAACAATCCACCTGCAAGTTTATTATTATCTAAGGTTTCTTGAATTTTAATAATGATATCAACAGTGGCATATGTGGTACTGGAATTCTCTCGAAAACCATATTGTTTTTTATTAAAGTATGAAGTTTTTTCCAGAAATTTCATCAAACGTTTTTTTACAACTAGTTCCAAAATTTTTGATGTCACAGGTAATAATGAGATAGGGCGATAATTGCTTGGGTCTTTTCTATCACCATTCTTGTAAATTGGAACTACTTTAGCTACTTTAAAATTATCAGTAACTTTGCCTTGCAGTAATGATGTATTGATGATGTCTACAATTCCTGTGCACAAGGAGTCATTGCAATGTTTGAATACCATATTACTTATACCATCCCTACCTGCGCTATTCTTTGCTTTCATCTCCTTTGTGATTCTCTTGATTTCTAACACGTGTTGACTCAAAGTAAATTGACTGCTCGGTGGAACCAGTGGTAGATGTCATTAATTCAGTATCTGGTATACCTTCAGCCAGCCCTTTCCCTTTAGCTTTCTTAACTGATACACCATCATTTGAATTTAAGATTACAGGGCAAAGGAAAGCCAGTGTCAGACATATATGCTGAAAGCTTTTGAGGGGAAGGTGAACATTTTTGTGAAACAGTTTAGTGAAAGTAATTTTTCACACTTTCTTGCTGTAAGGATCTAGCATCTGACAAAAAAATGGTTCCACATTCCCCTTTAAAAATATGCTCAGAAGCACTGAAACTCTTGCAGGTAGAATTCAAGAACAGATTCTGGGATTTTCACAAATATGCAAAGGAAATAAGAATATTTCAGAATCCATTTGAAGTATCACCAGAAGACTCATCTGAAATATATCAGGAATTAATTAATCTGCAAGCCACTGATGCTTTGAAAGACACCTACAAAGAAAAGTCTTTTGATTTTTATTCAGGATTATCGGACACATTTGTGAAAAAACATTTTCAAAAATGAAAATAATCAAGTCGAAGTGTAGGACAAGGCTTTCAGATGATCATTTGTATAATATTTTAAGATTGTGTCTCATGAACATTGAAGTAGATATTAATAACTTCGTTAGTAAAGTGCAGCCTCAAGTATTACATTGAATATGTTTATATCTTCTGATAAATGTCTTTATTTCATAAATATAACTTTAATTGCTGATTAGGTCAGTAATTAATTTTGTTTATTTTTGTTTTGAAGTGTGGCCCCATCACATACTTAACACCTCGTTGTGGCTCACTCATGCAAAAAGGTTGGGAACCACTGGTATAAAGTATGAAAATTCATTCTCCATAGAGATACGTTGTGTCAAGATTTTACTGTATATGTTGAATCACGATAGCCAATTATTGGTAAATTAAATAAACGTTTCACATTTTAGGTTTTTCCAATTATCTTTCCTCTCATATTCTTACATCTTCATCTTGTGAACATACAATCTGGGAAAAAGTGCATCTTATATGCATGTAAATTCAGTACAGTGAAACCTGTCTATTTTGACTCATGGTTCCACATAAAGCTGGTCAACTTATGTAGGTGGCCAACTTACAGACTTGTCAAAAATTGAATTTTTTCATCTACATGCTTAAATACATGCTTTAACTATTGTAATGTGTTACCTCTCGCTTCACGTTCAGGTTTTTGAAGAACATTATTTTGTTTCTTACCTGTAACTCAAAAACTACTTGTCATATTAATACCAAATTTCATATATAACACTTTAGCATGAGCACAAAGAACTGATTAGTTTTTGGACAATACTGGTTAACCGGAAGTCGAGGTTTATTCGAAACCCGATTCACTTTTTGCGATATTTCTCCGTTAAAACATCATTATTGTATATATAAATTGATACAAGAATGTAATTTACTACAACTTTTATTTGAAACAATTTTCCGTAGCAGTTATTGTTTAGGAATTATTTATAAATTTATAAGTTTTTTCTGTTTCCGTCAAATATCTCCTTAAAAACGTCATTATTGGTAATCTTCGTGAGGGCCAAAGTTGTAGAGAATAATATTTCTTCCAAGTTTTGTTTGAAACAAATTTTCGTAGAACCATCCATTTCAGAGATATTTAACTTATTCGTAATTTCCAGTATACAGTGCCACCAACTAGTGGTGAATTCTGTAAACGTATTCAACATATAATTTACGGAAATGAGGACGACTATTCTTCTACAGTACGAAATAATAATTTTGCCTTATAATGCTATTCATAATAATTTAAATATCTATACCCCAAATATGGAGAAAGTCATCTGTTGGCCGCATCAGATTTCTTTGGGAAAAGTTAGCAAGTTTTGCACTATCACAGGTGTTGAATATTGTTATTAATGACGTTTGTTAAACTGTTTCAAATGTCAAAAATTTCTTTTATACAAACGCTAATAATTATTGGAATAAAACAAACATATTCAGGTGATCCTCATACATACAAAAATGTGTCTAATATTTTTGAAAATGGTCAAATAAAGTACGTAACCAAGTGTAAGAAATGAGGTGGTCTCCAGGGCCCGGAATGGTCGCTGAAATGGTCTGCGGAGTTCAAAAGGTTGGGAAACGCTGCTGTAGAGCATTCTTGTGGGTAGGAGGCGGTCTAACATGTTCATCACTCGCTCTCATTATCATCATCACTGCCATCATTTTCATTTCACAATAGTTTCTCGTGAAATTTCCTCCTTGGCACTGCTTCACCATTGAATTATGTGTAGCACTGATATTGATTTGTTGAAATCAGACTTTTTACTGCTAGCTTACACGATTGTTACAAGATACTGTAATATCTTATTACGATTATGTGCTTTTACAGCTCGTACAATCCACTGATCTTGAGGTTTAATTTCAGAGGTTAGATTCAGTGGAAGGAATTTAACCATTACATTGTTCCACAGTGACTGGTAGCATTATTAACAAGCAACAGGATTATCATTTTTTCTTTCTTCATCATATGGTTCAAATCAGTTAGCCAATCTTCAAATATTGCTGTGGTCATCCATGCCTTTTTGTTGGAGCACCACGTAACAGGGAGATGTTTAGTGTCCACATGTGGTTCTTTGAATACACGAGGTCATACAGCATTACCTATCACTAAAGGTTTTAATTTTTCACCAGTAGCACTACAGCACAAAAGTATACTTAATCTTTCTTTGGAAAGTTTCCTGCCTTTACATTTTTCTCCTTTCTGAACAAGGTTTATTCTGGGTATCTTTTAATAAAACAATTTTGTATGGTCTGCATTGAACTGATTTTCTTGAGGGTATTCACTCAACACATTTAATAGTTTGGACTTCTACCCTTCTGCTGCTACTGCATCACCAGAAAGGAATTGGAAATTTAGGTACGTTGTGCATTGCCCTGAATGATTCCAGCCACCCATTACTCACCTGAAATTTATTGATGTGAAGCCTCTGTGCAGTTTATTTGGCTTTTGTCTGAAGCATTAGCCCTGTAACAGCAATGTCCATTGCACAACATTTCTGAAAAATTGTAGAATGAGAATATTGACAGCTTCATTGTATGCTTTGTTTAATTTTTGTTTCCTTTCGTTACTGCAGTTCTTCTCCCTTCAGAATCACATACCTGTTTTTGTAAATGTTTTCAACTGTTGACTTCGCCAACCGGTTCAGTGTGACTAATATAGAAAGGTTGGAATGTATACAAAGGCATAGCATGAAATGCGAGAAGGTGGACAAGATACAAGGTAGAAAGGTGGCCAGGTGAAAGAGTGTTGGCCATGTGTAAATTAATATAATTTTGCTTGTTCCATAAAAATGTGGCCAACTATGGCAGGTGGCCAGCTTGTTTCCAGAAAATTTAAGTGGGACTCTTAGAATATAATAATACACATATGACCAGAATAATTTCTTATAGTGCCGTTATTATTTTAAACTCTTTATTCAGCCCCTCATCAGCCACGACTAGACTGGCAAATGTGGTTTGCTGCTCTGCAGACTTACAATCAGAATCCATGGATTGTTAGTTTAGCCTATCGCTTATTAAATGGCCAGCCAGAAGTACTACAGCTCATGGACACAACTCGAAATCCTTTTGCCAAAGGCCCACCTAGGTTCATCCGTGCCAGCCTTTATCACTATCATTATACACCATGGTCACAAAAGTAAGTATTATTTTTTACTATTTTAAAGGTTTTTCACATTGTTGCACTCATAGATATTGATATTCAGATTAAATTTCATCATTAAGAAGTTGCCTTGTTTTAATAATCCATGTATCTTCTAAAATTCGGTTTTTCCTATTTATATTAGAAATGTTGGCATTCTTCTAACATAAGTGTTGGGATGTTTGTGATGAAGTATTTCAGTAGCAAATATTTTTATATGTACTAGTGTAATTGCCTGTCAAAAATGACGAGTATGCATGAATTAAGTATAAAATCAAAATGAAATTGTATGAAAAAATTAATGAAACGTATGTGGTTAATTGTTAAGAAAAGCTAAGTGATAATGTATTCTTTATAAGTGATTTTCAGTTTTTCGTATACTAAAATGTTTTTATATATCCTGCATACACCATAGAATTGGCAGCAAAGTAGATTCACTAAATCCATTGAAATTCAATGAGCACTTATGCTAGTTACACATAAATAATACTTATTTTTGATTTTTTAATTATTTTTATTTAAATTCAATAAAGTGAAGAGTTAAACAATTGTCGAACGTCTATAACTCGAATTTTCCATAACTCGAAATGAATTCATTTTACAAGACAAAATCTTTTCATGTTATTTTTCATCTATTACTCAAATTTTCTAAAAGTGGAATATTTTTTTGTTTTCCTTGAGCCGTGACTCATAAAAGCTCTGCTGTATTTAATTTGAAAAATATGAAAGGTGTATGTTGGAAAAATCACTTTTTTTCTCTTTCGTCAGATTGCATAAGCTTATATTTCCATATGAAAGTCATCTAAAAATACTCCAAAATTGAATTTTACTATCAAATGTTTTTTTATGTTTTTTCATAAAAACAATGTGATTAAAAAACCCTCTATCCCCTCATCATGGTCAATCATAAAATTATCATTCCTCCCTGGAGCGTGATGTTGGGTATTCGTTTAAATTTGTTATATCAAGTATTTTTAGCGGTTTTTTTACAAATCACATATACCGTATTTGACCGAATATACCCCCCCCCCCCCCCCCCCCCCCCGAATATAGCCCCCCTACCCATTTTTCTCACACAAATCTAGAAAATATTTTAATACCCTGAAAGGACGATTATTTTTATGACTTTAATGTCATGAAACATGTTGTATAATTTGAAGAAATATCAAACTTGCACTCATTTAATAAAAAAGTACCAATTAGCGAGTGATAAAACGCCATGCTAATTGGAATTTTAAGGTTTTCAGATTTGTTCCTCAGAATTCAGAGGGTATACTAACGAGAGAGATATTTGACAAGGAATTGAACAAAAATACATTTTTAGGGAGTAAAAATAAACTTTAAAAAGTCGAAATAACATACTAATTAATGCAGCAATATTAGCAAGTCGAAATAACATACCAATTTATGCAGCAATATAAATTCGCACTTTGCTCATATTTCGATCTATCTTTCGTTTGTGTAATTAACAATTCGAGCTTAGCCAGGCAATTAGTCCATTCTCGGGCAAGGTTAATTTTGTTGGTATTACCGTATTTGCTCGTGTAAGCTGCGCACCTTTTTTCCCAAAACGCTGGTGGAAAAGAGGGGGTGCGTGTCTTACACGAATTCTTTTATTTGCCGCTCACCTTTTTTCCCAAAATGTCGTTTCGGTAAACAAATATACGTTAAGCTAGCACCCATGCCGCATCTATTATTCTATTTCTAAATTTCGGTGTATTTAGTCGTATAAAAATTTTAAATGAGTTTTAAGTTTATTAACGGGTGCTCCCCAAACTCGACGGCTTTCTGCTGCAATCGTCACGGAGGCCATGGCGCATGCGCGACCAGTTTGGGTTGGTGGGGGTTTTGTTCTCACGGCAGACGACGCCTACCATGTTCAGATACGGCGTGCTTCATTTATTCTATGATACGTCTATGAAAGTCATAGCCACCGTGGTGATCATTGAATGATCGCTGATCATAATTTTAGTTCGCCAAAAAAATGACGACCGCTACGGTAGGGATCAGTGACCATATGGCTGGAAAATTATGTACAGCAGAATGATCGCTACCGGGGTGATTTCTGCGAACATGACCAATGTGACCACAAAAACAGTTACGTGTTTAACAAAAGAGGACTACCGAGATTTCTGCTAGTACCGATATAGAGAGATCACCCAATAAATTCGTCACGTAGGAATGTGAAGATGCTTAACTTGAGCGTAGCATTTTTTAGAAATAGGAATTGGTGATTTAAAAAACCCTTTTTCGGCTCAAATAAATTTTTTTCCCTAGAGCTGGCCCAAAAACCGGGGTGCGCGGAATACACGAGGTCTCGGCTTACACGAGCAAATACGGTAAAACTTGCAATTTGACAATAATGAGAGCGATCAGGTAATAGAAAAATCCTTCCTATATGGTGACGTCAATCAGCCTTGCAAATAAATATTCGCAACCCGAGTAATTTAGTCTTACAATGGATAGAAACACTTACTGACTCGAATGAAATTCATCATTATTGAAGCTTACACTTGTTTGTACCCACCTAATTTTTAGTGCCCGAAAATAGCCCCCCCCTAACTTTTGCACTTCGCTTTTGGCCAAAAACAGGGGGGCTATATTCGGTCATATACGGTATTCACTTTGCCCATCCATCCGACCGTGCAGATGATACCTCTAAAATGATTCACCCTAGAGAAACCAAACTTTCAGGATAAGTTACTACATATGAGAGCTACATGTTGCAAGAATTTGGTGGACTGGGATCTGCTGCTGGGGGTTAATTTTGCTCCATTATTATCCCATAAGAAAATCACATAAATCGTTGATGAGGTTTATATATTTGCTTTCTTTCCCATCAGTATTCGACCTGAGAACTTGAACTGTTGGATAGGATATAAATTGTAGTTTCTCATTTTTGAAGACAGAATTCAAATCCCTTTAGCTTTAGCATAATTTCTAATTTTTATCTGGATAAAATGGGAGTATTTCTGGGTCTCAACAATCTAATACCATGGCAACAGGCTCAATGCTTTTGTATGTGGGTAAGCTTTTAATGGCAATCAGAGGGCTACATTATAATGTCATTACTATTAAACCACGACCAATGGAAGAAATTAATTTTTTTTAAATCGCTTTATAATATCTGCTTTTGCAGTACTTTCCTAACTTGTTTTATAATGTACCAAAAGTTTATTCCATTCTATGAAACTCATTGTAGTTAATGTATTTTTGTAATCTTCATTTCACCAATTACATGCCTTATTTTAAATTAAAAGGTCATCTCCGACATGGTGGAGGCGTGAACGAATTGGTGAATACTTTCCCATATTCTCAAAAGATCACCCGCCATTACTGGAATACTTGAGAAAACTGAAGATCATTGGACCGGATGCACAAACTGTCAAGGGTAAAGGCAAGGAAAGGAAGGAGGCATGGACCAACGTATGGCTCATATCTTTTCTTAAGTTTCTGCGGTCGCTTGTATGTCAAGTGGAGGCATCTATCCTTCTATGGTCTCTCTTCTCAGCAGGCTGTGTTGTCGCCCTTACAAAGCGTATCTAAGTCATGTGCCATCCAAGATTTATATGTCAACTGAAAGTTTTGATTGTGCTGTTTTTTTCTTGTGTTTAATCAATCGGAATCAAAAAATGTTACCTCATAACATCAAAACATGAATGTGGACTAATTTAACTGTTTACTACTTTCTTTTGAAGGGTTGGACCACAGTTTTCAACCCTTATAAAGTCAAGAAATTGTCAATGTAAATGATTCATCTACTTTGATTCTAATCTTCCACTATCCAGAGTTTTTTGCAAATTGTATTACTTGAAACATTTTTGTAATGTGTAGGAGGTATGAATCTTGAAAACATTTAGCAAAATTAAGCTTTAGTACTTACATTTTTTCATTCTCATTGTTAGGCTTAGAAATAGGTTATGTTAAACAATTTCATTTAGAAAAACTATGCGTCTAGCGGTTACAGGTGCATGCAGTGGAGCACTCATTTTGCTTATAGATGCTTCATTAAAAAAAAGTTTCATGGCTGATCTTTGAAATGAGCCATATAAAAGGCATATTTGATGTTTCTTTCCAGTTTTTTCTCATCTGATAATTACATTAAACTTTTATTTAAGAAAAGGTTATAATTTGCTAAAATAGGCAATCTTTGTTGAAGGAAGTAATTTTATTTACATTATGCTGGTGTTTAAAAAATCATTTCACTGATGTTACTTCCATTCAAGGCCATTTTTTCAAGTTTTTTTATCGTGTGTTGTTCAAAAAATGCATAGAAAGTTAAATAATAATTCCAGATGTGTGAATTACCAAGTTGTAAACTCCATGCACTTCATTTTAATATTGTATATTTAACACTTAAATGAATGATTTCCAAGGGTGATTTTGTATTGTACATCAGTATAGGGATAACTTAGGGAAGCGAAAAAGGTTGGTGTGATTACATTTTTCAGGTATACCATATCACCTTTGATGTTGTTGATATAATTTCCTTGTAAAATGTTTTTTTTAATGAAATGTATTATTTGCTGCATTTAGAGGTTTTTTATTAATTCATGTAATTTTCTATGATTTTTTGCTTTGTTCTTTTCCTAATGAATGTGTTGTTGTGTCGATTCGGATTGGAAAGTTTAAACTTTCACAAAGAGACATAATCAAATGATCTTCAAGGAAATTGTTAATATGTGTGAATCTTGTTTATTGGATTGTTCTAATTTTTAAAAATTGTCCCTTGTGCTTGATCTTTAATAAAATAATGATATATTAAAAAAGCTCTGTTCTGCATTTATGTTGATTTTACACAGTTTCTTTTTAATTGATGTTTAAGAAAGAATATCATTTTCATGTAAAAGTCGTGCTTTATATAAATCATGATTTTCCCCATGTAGGTATCTAACCAATGGAATTTTTACACGTGATTTCCTGTTTTTTCAATATAGTATTTGGACATGATACATACATACGTCTCCCTGTTTATTGGCATGTAACTTTACACAGTGAAAACCGGTTAACACAAACTGCTGGGGACCGGCACAATCATTCTGTGTTATCCGAATTTCAAGTTAACCAAATGTGATGTTAACAGTTTTAATGGTAAAATTTTCATTTTTCAAATATGGAATTAGGCTCGTAGGAAAATCCATGATACATATCAATAATAGGATGTAGTACACACACAGCTGAAGATATTACCACAATCATGGGGAAACCTTATCTCAATTGCCATTTCGGGTTATCCGAAGAATATTGCATGTATTTTTTTGTGAGACCTAAAAATATTTTCGTGTTAAGCGATATTTCGTGTAAACCGTTTCGCGTTAGCAAATGAATATATGAAAGGTATAGGCACTGGAACGGACTGAGCATGCGTTTCATGTTAACCGATATTTTGTTTTAAGTTTTTGTGTTAAGTGGTTTCCACTGTAGTTATTTTTCTTTCATTTCTTATTGTCATTATTTTTATTTAACTTCATAAATATAAGTACAATATGATAAGACTTAATATATAACAGTTGTTTTGATTGTGGACTGAATTGTAACTAAGCAAATTATGCTGTCTATATATGAAATGTTATTTATTTTGGGCGAGGAAAAGTCTATATTATTTTATATACAATTAATACGGTTAATTTCAAACAATTCATCTTAGCAAACTCAATGGTTACCTATTTCAAGTGTTCATGGTTTAAGCAGTTGTAGGATGTATATATGTACTGCAATTTATTTTATGAGAATCGGTTGTAATTTTCAGCCTGATTTTTAGGATACCAGTTATTCTATAATTGCATACAAATTTAACCAACATGATTATTTTAAGATGTTTTTTGCTATGGATTATTATTAATTTTCCTCCTTTATATTTGAAAATATATTTTACGAAAACATTTTCAAGACTGAATACTATACATATTTCACCTTAAATGTGCTTGGGTCATTACTAAGGACAAAAGGGGTATTTAAAGAAAAAGGTTTTTTGGTTTAATAAAGTATTTTTCGTATATTTTACCTGCCTTCTGTTTGGATGTAATTATAAGATAAAGAAGCTTGACATACTTGTTTCCATATTTTCTATGGTAGTACACATTATGTACTGAAGAAGAGTCTGATGACATTGTGTGCCTAATTCTGTTATTAAATTTGCAAGTTATTTCGAGGATTTATTACATTGGAAGCCTTTTTATTTGTTGAAACTATTTTTTCAGTGATACAAAAATTTCACATGAAAAATTAATCATCTATTTTGATTGGAAATAACCAGTCTTCCTTAAATCTTATTATAAATAGCCATAAAATTCAGTGGTATGTATGTGGTGTTGTCAGTTTGGATGTGAACTGGTTTTACATCCAATCCTGAGTGCTTGTGACTTTTGAATGGACAGGTTAGCTGTTTTCTTCATATGTTCATAAAATTTGATGTTTCAATATTCAATTCATTTATTCTCTGCCTATTTTTCTATCTATATAGCACTTTTTGTATACAAACCATCAGTTCTCTTCTTTTGTCTATATCTTCCTTTAAAAGTAACATTCCAACATAATATTCCTTGAGGAGTTGGAATTCATCATTTGACTGTTTTTGGCTTGCTAATCTATCATGTTTTTATATTTCTTCTATAAATATGGGTTATTTATTGTTTATTAATATCTGGTATATGAACTTGGCAGATGTGTATAATTAATCATGATTGTATAGCTACTGCTTTATTTCAGGCTGACTGAATTTTTTGTATGTATGTATTTCATTAATAAATGAGTAATTAAGTGAAAGAGTTTTTATTTGTAAAAAAATTTAGAATAAAATATGTAGGGAAATTAACTGATGCAAAAGCCAACAGTAAAACAATATGTAAATTCAGCAGAATAGTAATTGCCAATTAAATGCATGTGTGTGTGTTTTTAAATATAATATGTCCAGGGGCATTACCTACATCATCTATTTTATACAAATCATAGAACGAACTGCTACTTCAACTTTTAAAACTTGATTGCTCTGCATAATTAACACAAAAATAGCTAATAGTAGTATTTATTGAAAAATTAGCCTTCCATATTACCATCCGCTTTGAGTAAAAAAATTGATAATGATTGAGAAATTGGAATATGTATTAGCATGGTTTTGTAGGTTTTTATATATAAAAATGAAAGCTGCTAGATTTTACACTCTGTCCTGATTTCCTGTCTGGCAACCTAAAAATGATTTATTTTACAGTAATGGTTGCATTGGATAGTGTTAGAATCTTACAAATTCTATGAGAAATTATCAGTTAATTTGAAAGGATATTTTTAATAACTGAATTTTATTTCTTACGTCTACCATTCTTCATCATTTTTCTTGCATTTCAACCTGAATGCAACATAACCAGACCAAAAATTCTTATTCCTGCCTCATGGCTGCCGGTGTGTAAGTTTACCCTTGGCCACATTTTTTAGGCATTCTTTAAAAATAAAAGGTCTTATGGATTGTTAAATATTTTTTTGTAGACGTAGCCGTTTTCAAGTAATTTGACAAAAATCTTAATACACTTTAAACTGAAAACTTATTTAATAATTTTTCATAATCCAGGCAACTAAGTTTAGAGGATTGAAGAAAAAATCCATACAATAAAGTAAATATGTGCAATACTAGGGTCTGTTGCTGCAATTGCGGCAAGTAAGTTTCAGTAAGTTCTAGGTTCTCATTGTAAGATATAGATGGCTTCACATTGCTGCAGAGTAAATGTAGCCCAACACCTGACATTTATTGTCATTACCTGGAATCTATGGCTATGATACCTGGCAGTATCTTCTCTTTCCATTTAGACTGCTAAAAAAATAAAAGGCAACTTAAGTTAAAACTAGTTTTTTTAAATTGAAAATGGAATTAAGTTCGAAGTTATTTAATTAAACTATAAAATAAATGGAAAATAAGTATTAATATTATTACCTTATAAACAAGTTAGGAAAGTGTACGGCGTATCACAAATGGGCATGTTTCGTGCAATGGAGTAATTGAAAGAAATTATGCAGTGCTTTTTTCTGGGGGAACGTGGGGGCACGTAGTATACCCACCTTTTTTATAAAGATAAAAATTGTAGTACTATTTCTATGGTAATGCTAAAGTGCTGAGAGCAATCTTCAGAAAAGGATAGGAGTTTGTTAATCATTATTAAGTCAATCCCGTTACTCCTCAGAGGTAGGACGTTTGTGAACGAATCATTCAAGTCGAACAACTTTATATCGTTCACTTGAGATTTATGATTCAATTGCTCACTGAACTAAAGGATCTAAAGATTCAAATCAAAGGTGAGCAGATTTAGTTGCGTATGCATTAAGGCACTAGGCATTCCCTGTTGAAATTGCAAGTTCAGCCCATTAAATGGATGATATTTCTTTTTGTTGATCATTTGTTTCAAAGGATTCGCTTATGAAGTATGACATTTAAAATTGTGTATTTTTCTAAGGATCCAGTAATTTTTGACAGTCACAATGGTAGTGAGAGAGGAGGATAAGAGGGAGAGTAAGGTATCTTCATTTAATTTGAACCCATCATTATTACAAATCAAATTGAATTAAGATAAAGGATTTACTTAACCAAAAATTAACATGAAGTATTACTACCTGCGCTGCAAAAGTTAAAATTAAATTGTTTTGCACCGTTAAAGCTTGACAGTTAAATCATATGTTATGACAATAATGAGAATTAGGATTCCTTAATTACACTCAGTATTTTCAGTTCGTTTGCCATTCTCTAAATTTATAAAATGTTAATAAGCAGATGTACGTTTAGTATTGTATGTTTTGAAATACCTTTGGGTGGTTTGGTTTATTCTTGGGGAACTTTAACAAAAATTCGATTTCCTAAAAACAGGCTCATACGATTTTCATTTTCTAAAGATAACTAAACGACGCATTAGTACCCATATATGAAAAGTTTGTACAATGTATGTTGTACCGATTTTTTATTAAAGAAATCTTATTACATTGAGTAAATTACTATGAGCAGCATATTTTACTTGAGATTAAAAATCGCGGCTCTGCGTACTTTTAACGTGAAAAAGTGTTCGAGAGCTTCGCGGATATGCGAGACCTTGCTCGCGGATACTGGATAACGGAATATAAAAAACTATTCGCGGATACTGAGGGAGTGGTGTATCATGATCCATAGACGGACGGACAAACCGAATACATTAGCGATTTTTAGGAAAACAGTGCCGTAAACGGGACGAGAAAATAATTTGGTCTTGGTGCGGGGTATTTCCAAATACTGTTAGAAATGTAATCGTTAACTGCGGAATCAACAAAATAAATTTCATCAACTGAATCCTAAGGTTAATAAATGAGCAAATCAGAAACATCATAAAAAGTCTGTCATACTATTTATTGTCCAGTTAAAAGCCGCATTGAAACATTTCTTTCTCCAGCGACATTACAATAAAAATCTCTGGAAATACGGCACTCGTAAATCTTCTTATAATATATCCTTATAACTATTTCCAGGATTTGCATTATTAAAATAAATATTTATTTGAAGGAAGGCATTTAATAAATAAAAATTTTTCCATTGAGGAACAACTTAAATTGTTGAGAATTCAAGTGGCCCGGCAGAATAATGAAAGTTACGCTAAGCGTTATGCCTGTGTCAACGGAACAAATTGCTTTAAAATGGCGAAGCAAGCTGTGGATCTGGAGTTAAAAAAGGTGGTATGAATTTCATAATTTCATTTATTATATGCAATTTTAAATAAATCTTCGTTATAGTTAGTGTGTAGCAATATACTTGTGTCATATATTAGGCTTATGTTGTGATGTAAATCTCACTTTTAGGCATTCACAGATCTACAACAAAAAATGCAAGAGACGACTCAAAAAATAAAACTAGCAGATGTTCAAATTGACGCCCTGAAAAGAGCAATTCATCATTCTCAATTGACGGACAGAGAATTATTGGTAATTAATGCCCTGTACTGTATGCCTAGTACTCATTTAAGAATATTATTTTAGGTGTAAATATTTTATTCCTCTGCAGATTGATAATAGGTATTTTAGATTGATAATTCTAATATCGCCATTGACGATGGTTTCCATTTCTGTGTTTATTATAATTAAGTATCGTATGTACGTATATGCTTGGGTGACCATATTTCCACGAGACTAAAACGGGACATTTCCTATAATTCTCAAGAAAAAAACGGGACAAAATTTTGGTGTCACTTTTTAAAACGGAAGTTTGGTTTATTTCGGTCAATACATCATTTACAAGAATTTGTAGATTTATGTACGTAGACAGGAAAAACAAACTCATTAACAAGAAAATTTAGATAATGATGTGTGGAGTAAAAATAATTAAATGGACTTGTTGAACACATAATCAATTATATTAGATTATTGGCAACTACGAATGTAAGTAGTATTGCCAACAATATCGCTTGACCTGCAGACTTCGGGTCTAGGCCCTATGGATCTCTATCTGATGTCAGGGTGTAGTTTCTTCGGGTCAGCGAGTTTTTCTGGACTCTTCTAAAGAAGTAAAATACAATATGAAATATTGGGGAAAAATTCATTCATTTCCGACGCATTGATTTCTATCTTTACTTTATTATGCAATAGGGAGATCGGATTTTATAAATTAAGAAAACAGCCGACGTGAATTTTAATTCAATGAAAAGAGTCGTTCAAAAGCATTGTACCAAGTGGAGAAAAATATAAATTTACTTGATTAATTCTAAAATATTTGTGGATGAACAAATTATTTTACTTTTTAAATATTTAATTCGGTTTATTTACTTTCGCCTAGTTTTGTTTGCAATTAATTTGCAGTTGATGTAGGAAGAGTTGATTCTGAAGCTGGTATGAGTGTTGATGATTTATTCTCTTGCGGAGACATGTACTTTGCGGACGAAGATATTTCTAGCAAATTGTAAAAGTCGTTGCACGAAAGTTACCGAAAATCAGTTTTCGTCACTATCACTGCTTTGATGTTTTCAACGAGGAAGTGTTTCTTTTCATCTGTCCACAAAGAATTTGCTCCACTGGTGCCGGGTATGGCTAAAGCAAATTCCAAAATCATTTAAATATTTTTTAACGATATTCCTTCACCTTGCACGAACTTGAAAATTCCGAACCATCGTTCCAGAGTTTCAGTTAAGTTCTTGTTCCATTCGATAATTTTGTTTCTACTGATGTTCATAACATGGTGGTATTCATCGAAAAACTCATCATCGTCTATTATTTCAGTGATGTTTTTGTTGACATGTATTTGAGTGTATCCTGAATTTGTTCCCAAACAGTAGGACTCTTAAGCTGCACCCAATAAAACACTTTTAATGGTCGATAACTCCATTTTTCTAAATACATTAGAAGTGCGTCGTAAGAGGAATTTGCAGCTTCTGTGAATTGTTTTTCACTGCAGAAATCTTATAAATCTGATAAAACTGATCTAAGTTTTGAGGTGTGGAAATTTCATTTCTCCGGTTTTTAATTTTGTTTGCCAAAATATCCAGTTCTTCAGCTACTTCACTTCCTGAAATATTATCACACACTATTTTTTTAATAGTTTAGAGAAAACCTTTAATTGACTGTCCATGAAATGAAGTCAAATAATGGAAACGGGATCATTAAAAAACCTTTTCAGAATGGTCGGACATTTTTCTGGTGAAATAAAGTAAGATTTTAATCCAGGGAATATTTCAATAATTCTGGTGATTGCTGGTTGTAGTGATAGCCATCTAGTTTTCACAGATCCTAGAATCTGCTTGTACTCAATATCGACAATGCCACAAAAATTCTTTAATTCCTCCACTCTTCTGTCATTGTTTGCTTGGTAAAATATGAGATTACCTTTTGGCTGCAACTCTTACTGCTTACTGCAATCAAATGATTTTTTGCTATGCTGTAGTATATCTGACAATGAACGACCTCCGTGTTCTATATAAAACACCGATTTGCAAAAGGTACACAACACTTTTCCCATTTGTGTATCATCCTTTAAAAAAGGGGATTCAGTTCTTAACCTTACAGTAATAACATTTTCTTTTCGGCATTTTCCGGGGTTTTATTTACTTTTCTGAATCCAAAACAGTACATGTATAACCGGTCACGTTCTTCCAAAACCACGTGTTCGCAACAACAAAGCAAACAGAAACTAGCTGCTGTTGTGCGTTACCAACCTACGAAAATGAGCATATTGTGTTGCACTGCCAACATAAAATAAATGAAAAAGCCACCATATTCTGAATTCGTTTTTAGGCTTCATTTTGTGTGTAACTTTGTATATGAATTGGCACTTCCGCAAAAAACGGGACAATTGGTGTCCCGTTTTAACTTTAACGGGACAACTAAATAAATGACGGGACGATCCCATTAAAAACGGGACGTATGGTCACTCTAGTATATGCCAATAGCGACGAGGTGAGTGTGAAGTGAGCGTATGCCTTTGATATCCCAACTCCAGTAAAATACATCATTCTTCTATCTTTTGCAAAAACTAAACTAAATCTTTCATGCCCATGTGGTGTATCGGTGTGTAGGGAGAGCTATTGAAATTCAGCTTTTCTTAACTCCTTATTTTTGTCACAAAACGGTTCGGAATGAATTCCTAAAAAGTTGCATTTGTCCAGATATTTGAATCTTTTTCTTGTATACATTCAATAATTTTGAAAAAAAACTCCCGTATCTGGTTATGAAAATGTCCACTAATAACTTTCGTTTATGATAATTATAAGGCAAGATAAAACAATTTACAATTGAAGAATTTAAGAGGAACACAGTTTGAACTCTTAATTCCATAGTGTCAAATAATATTATTTTTGTGGTCCTTCTAAGACAACAATTGCTATAATATAGAAATATTGTTGGCCAGATCCAGATTGTGTAAACATAGTGTCATATATACCGTGAAACCTCCCAAAGACGACCACCTAAGGTACCCAGAGAATCGGTCACCTTGGGAGGTGGTCGCCTTAGGGAAAAATGTTATTGAAGAGTGGTCATTGGTATTTTTAAATGGGAGTACTAAAAAAACAAATAGTTATTGTAGAAATTTTAACTTTTATTTATATAGCGTACCATTAAATCCTCATTATTCTACTTAAAAAACTAACTATAAAATTTGAGCAAAAAACAGTTATTCTTCAGATAGGTACTTACAAAAGAATGTCATTACACATTAAAATTTAAAATAATTCAGCAAAATGGTGTCTGCCCTTTTTTTGAGTTTGTATTTATAATTTCCTTTTCTAAGATTTTTTCGAATTCATGTAATAAATCTAACATTCTGTTATTGCGTAATTCACAGAGTAAATTTCTTAGTTCTGATACTGTTTTCAAACTTTCATTAATAGGAGTTGATCTTTGTTCACTTTCATCTTCGATATGTTCATCTTCATTTTCTTTATTTCCATTGGTATCATCATCATGATTTTCTGATAGTTCAATTAACTCTTCCTCTCAATTTTTACAATCACCGTCACATGTAGGGTTGCCAACTTATAGACTTCATGAACTGGAGATGTTGTTACGGGTTGCCTACTTTAAGATATTCATGAACCTGAGATTGCTTGAAACCTGGATACTTTAGAAGAAACCCAAGAGGAATTAAATGTAATGATAAATATATTCATTATTCTGAAAGGCACTCATGATTTTAGTACATATAATTAAAAATCGTTTATCTTTTTAAATATCGCTAATTAACGAAATTGTAAGAGCATCATCAATTTAAGTTTTTTGTATAAAACAAAATACAATGGAAATTAAAGTGCAAACTATCTTAATTTGAATCATTTATTTAAAAAACGCAAAAAGGTCATAAAAAGAGCTTTCCGCTACAATCGAAATTGAACTGGAGATTTGTGCTACTCAACCGGAGACTGGAGATTATGGCAATGACCCGATCTCCGGCCCAAAAGCCGGAGGTTGGCAACCCTAGTCACATTTTTCAATGTTCTCATCAAAACTAATGTCAATATCTAAATTAGTTTGTTTACCAACTTGTGAAAGTTCGTTCTGCACAGTCAAAATTTCCCTATTTTCCTCTAGCTCACTACTATTTTCCATTATCTCACTATGATTTTCCTCTATCACGACCAATTCCACATTTCACAATTTATTTTATTTTATTGTAATATTGCCTAAATTTGGTCTCAAAGAGAGTGATGATTGAAATGAAAGAAAAGTCGGTAAAAAGGGCAAAAAAAGTGACAAGTTTGGAGAAGAAAATTGAAGTTTTAGATAGGCTTGTGCATAATGAATTTGCTTCATCAGTTGGTAAATTATTTGGTGTGAACGAGTCCACAATAAGATCGATTAAGAAAAGTGAAGAAGCGATCAAGAAAGTCCCGCTGAGTTCAATTGTCATTCACGAGAAAGCCAAGTAACTGCACAGTCATTATGTCTCAAATTGTTTCGCAGTCTGCTAATGGGAAATCGCCAACGTCATCAAAGCGTGTGTAGATCGGTTCCTTGCTCTTTAATAAAATGTGGCGTTTATTCAGAACGCCACAGTACGTATTGTATTATTATATTTGTTCTTCTCCTTCACAATTGAACACACACTCGACCGGCTTAAGTCTAATGAGCGTCCGATTGAAGCTAAAGATTCACGCCTAATTATTTCCATTTTTGTCCCAATCGTGTTCACTTTATGAGCCCTACGTCTCTTTCCACTTGTATTAGCACTTTCAGTTTTCCTTTTATCACTCATGTTTATAAAATAATATGTGTAAAATGCACAAACAAAGATACACTGCTGTACGTACAAACAAGGATGGTAATGTTGCCGAGACAATAATAATAATAATTTATTGATTATTAACCAACTTTACAGTGGTAGTAATCTTGTCAAATTTCAGTACAATATTAAAAAACTTTACACACAAATCTTACATTACATACAATATGTATATTATTACGTAGCATACTTTAATTTATTAAAAGTGTTGGGTTGGCTGACAGACAGTGCTATTATGCGATAGCTCGAAATGTTTGATCCTCAGCTGACTAAGGAGTCCGAATTCGGCATACAAAAGGTGGTTTAGAGGCGAGAATTTACAATGTACGAAAGAGTGAATTGTACAAAAGTCGAATGTACAAAAGTCGAGGACTGCCTATATCTGGATTTGAATTCCATTTTCAAAAAAATAAACTTAGTTCTTTAAAGAATAAATTTAGTTCTTTAAAACATGGATCGATTTTTTTGTTAACATATGGAAATTATCCCCTGGAGTTAAACGTTTTTTTTTTCATTTTTTCCCCTTTTAATATTTGAATCAAGCATTCCTGCCAAATTCCTATCTTTTACATAATGGAGAAATTTGTTAAAATATTAAAAAGTGTGCAGAAAACTCACAGAACTGCACATTATTATATTGTGGTGGGATCAGTACCAATTACCATCAATGCCATGGTCACAGTCTTTGTATAACAACATTATTACATCAGTTTACATTATCATGCCTCTCACTAAGTTTGTCCTCATCTATTAGGTATAATTTTAGAAAATCACATTTGAAAATATGTACATTAAATATACATTTTATCATAAAAATTACTTTTAAGGTGGAATTTAATTGAAATATCAGAACTTAAGATCTAGCCAAAGCAACTGTATTGGCGAAAATTGTTTATTATAAAACAGTTATTAATGAAATAATATTTGTAAGTGTATATATTAGATTGGTAGTTTAACTCATATTTTTTTTTTTAAAAAAGAAATCATTTAATGTTCTGCCATGTCCATCAAGATGTAAAAAATGAATGTTTTAAATAATATTTATGTTGTGGTTTTGCTAATTCTAGGTTCTTCCTTCAGAAACCAATTCTTACTTGAGTGTTGGAAGAATGTTTTTATTGACCGAAATTCCAGAGATCCGTGTGACACTGGAGAAAAGAGTCAAAACTTGTGAAGAAAAAATAAAGACTTTAGAGGTGAGTTCTTCCTGTGTAAATAGTTTGTTGAATGTGTCAGAAATTCTTAACTCTAATAAAAAATCCCATCAATTTGCAGAGCAAGTCAGAACCGTAGCAGAGTTCTTTTAATATATGCTTTGTAATATCTTATTATGGTCTGTACCAAACTTAATGATCGCTGGGAGGCGGGGTTAAAATGTGTGGAAAGGGAACCTTGTTGCCGAATCAGTCCACAAACTTGGACCAATTATAGTGCTTCGCAAGTGGGCAGAGACGCTGGATGGTTAAGAGTTTGTAGGAGTGGGGTCAGATACGAGAGCGACAGGCGAACATCAGTAAACGAAATTATGAAAATGTTGAAAACTTTAATATTTAAAGCTACATAAAATGAAATTACGAGTATTTACGTTTGGTAATATTATCGTAGTAACTACGAATATATTACTTCCTCCTTTATCTTTCATAAGTAGATATAAAACATTTTCCACGTTATAGTGTACCTATTTTATATGATTGTCATTTAAACAATATCGAATATTCTCTGCTTAAATGACAAATAAGAGAAAAGGATGTTATATTTTACATTTTTCAGAATGCGTAGAGAAAAGGAAGCAGGAAGACTATTTGGTATGTGAATGGCAAAGGTCGGAGCAGGTAGTATAATAAACACAAGGAGGGAAGGACGAGGGAAAAGAATGGTGTGAGATTTCTAAGGGACCCCATGTATGACCAAAACATATGTTTCTTTCACACAGTTATTTGCTTCTGCTTTCAAGCAGCTGTTAAGTATATAACGGTAGAACTGCGTAGAACCATCTCGTAACATTTCTGCCAAATGAAGATACTGCGATGTTTTCCTTATCCTATCTCGTATTGCCGAAAATACGGAAATTTTAGAAATATGCTGTAAAGATGCAGCATTCTAAAAGTTTAGGTCAAAATCTTATTGAACTATTAATAAGAAAAAAAAACAAGTAGTACAATATGCATCGTGAAAGGGAAGAGGGTGCAGAGTAGGAATAAATACATAATATTTAATTTCATCTATTTATTTTTATTATTAACAATCAACTCTATATAATTGCAAATAGTTAATAGATCACATCACGAAGAAGAGCAAAATATTCTTAAAGGTAGCAGTTGGATTACAGAAGAATTACATTTCGAGTATTTTCTTACTTCTATTGTTACTAATATTTTTAATATAACAAATGCATTACACGGATTAAAGCAAACACATAAGTTAATAATTATCATATTATTAGGAAATCATGATTGGATGAAAGAATAAAAATAACGCTTCTCATTGAGTAGGTACTTTTACTTATTCCAAAGACAATAAACCATTACATATTATATACACTGTGATTCAGAGTAAACGTTTGCATGAATATGGGAATATTAAAGAAATTCAAAGTAGTAAAATTACTTAATATATTTAAAACTGCACACAAATTGAACATTTTTACAGGGAAAAACCAGTAAGGCAAAAACGCCATTTGCAGAAAAACGGCCACAAGAAGGGAACATGAAAAAACTGCAAAACCTACTGAGGTAAACTAAGATATAGAGAGCTGTAAAAGAAGCAATGATTAGAAAACAACAATAAACACGATTAAATTGTGCACATAAATAGTAAGATCAACACTAGAATAAAATAACCGTTTTTGTCAGCATATTATTATTGCTGAATTTCATAAAAAGGAGAAAGTAATATAACTTCCTGAAAACCAAAACTTTATTATGAACAAACTGGGTTAAAACATTTACTGTCGTCATTACATTAGGATGAAAAGTATTTCAAATCCCAGATCATTCAAAATAAATTATTGGCTTCGCAAAAGTTATGAAATTATCTCTTTTTCAAATATTCTAATATTAAATTTATCCTGAGAAAACATATAACATTAGATTAATCACAGCCACATCAATGTCACTATTGAAATATAATGATAGGTACAGAGACA
Organism: Uropetala carovei; assembly: GCA_036926305.1. Classification (NCBI taxonomy): domain Eukaryota; kingdom Metazoa; phylum Arthropoda; class Insecta; order Odonata; family Petaluridae; genus Uropetala; species Uropetala carovei. The sequence continues at coordinate 2,435,493 of JAXCHB010000062.1, read as the reverse complement.
GAGTGAATTAAAAATAGAGTAGCTACATATAAAATTTAGGTTATTTGTAAATAGATGAAGTAAAAGTAAGAGAATCAATTTTAGGATATAAAATAAACAGAAATGGAATTATATACTAAGCATGAACAGTAAGTAGTAAAATAAAGTGGAAATGTATAATAATGAGAAAAGTTAAGAAAAAAAAATACTTTTGAAATAATCACTTATCTTCACCTGCCTTAAAGTTATTTAAATCCGTCATTATCATGTACACACAGGCGCTGACACTGACATTATACAAATATATTGCAATTTAAACTTTAATAAGCTAAGTCCTTATAAAGAAGAAGAAGCACTTACATGCTTTGAGCATGAAATATAAAAACTATAGCACAAAAAGGGAAAAGCACTGTGGGATAGAGGGAGAAACACATTGACACTTCAGGGATTTCAAGTAGACACTGACCCTATACAAATAAATTACAATTTACACTTTAATTAGGATAATAGGGAGAACCACATTTGGTAGAAAAGGCACTGAATAAGTTAACCATTATAAAGAATAGCCAAAGCTGAAGCACACACGATTTGAGCGTGAAATGGCAAGACTATAGCACTAAAAATGGGAGTAAAAGCACTGTGGGATAGATGGATGAACACACACTACAGGGATTTTAAGTAGGCACTGACACATGCAAATAGATTGATGCACATTTGAAGTGTAGGGATTACAGCAAGCCATGGAAGAATTTAAAACTGCACCTAAGAGATAACTAAGGAATGTAACAGAATCATATACTTTTCTTGCAGAAAAGAATGAAATTTTTTTAAAAAATGAAAGGCTTTTCACCATATAAAATTAATTAATATGTCTTAATTAATTGTTGAAGGTTTTAGTTATATCATTACAGATTATTTTTATTATTAGCATTGCCTTAACTTATGAATTAATACTTATAATCAAACTTAAGTATGAACATTGGTTGAAATTAACTGGTTCTGCAAAAAAGAGAGGAATAGCATAATGAATTTCAAAACACTCATTTAATAGTGTGGTAATGTAATACTCCAATATACTTACCTTGTGGAAATTAATTAGCAGCTGGAAATTTGGGCAAAGGCACCATGGAGGATCTGATCAACTTGGCATAGACTGAAAATTTAACTTATTAATATGAAGTCATGATAAAATTATAACTCATCATTCACTTCACCTACTTACCTATTAAAACATTAAGATATATTTAAATCAGGCGACAAATTGTTGACTGATTGACAGTGTTCAATTGAAGCTGTTCAAAAAAGGAGATACTTGTATGAGTAAATGGCAAAACAATACAGCATATTAGTAATTATCTAATTTTACACTTAATTTTTAAACAAAGAGTAATTATTCAATCAGTACCTACCTTCCTTAGTATTTAAACAGAATGAAACAAATATAAATAATTTCTATAATTTTTAATATTTTTATAGTTACCTTCTACAAAGGTGAAACTCCTAATTCTTCCAGTCCAACGTTATCTTCGCTGATATTGACATCACTGCTGGTATTCGAATCCGAACTTGAGGTCAATGCTATTATAATTTCTTGAATTCCCTCTTCCAATATTCCTTCTTTAATCCAAGCCTCCTCGATAACTTTCTTTGTGTGTTCTACTACGGTTTTCCTGAGAATACTTCTCGTTGGTTATTCTTCTGACTGTAGCCGTTCCCAAGTTAAGGGTAGCAGCTGATCTTTCTACAACCTTCGAAATAGCAAGTAACGGTCCACCATTACTTTTCTCCCTCTCGAAGTAATTTCACACACTTAAAACTAGATTCCGCGCGGAACTCTGAAGAACACGTCTCACAGATTTTCGCTCAGACATCTTTCACACAATACTCAGCCGCCGCAAGCAAAAGACGCTACGCATCTGACTGTGTGTGAGAGAGAGAGAGAGCGCGGTAAGTCCCCTGATTGTGAGAAAGAGAGAGCGCGGTAAGTCCCCTGAGTAGGAAACAAACAGGCGGCAACGCCAGATGCCTTTGATTAGTTGACGAAGGGAACGCCCTCATATTTGGCGGCCATGTCAGCGATCATTAAGTTTGGTACGTAGTATAGTTATGCAACTTTTTCTGCTCTTGCCAAAGCAGAGAAGACCTTTTGAGGGCCAGAAAAATTCCAAATAGTGAAAGGAATAATGATACCCAAGCGAATTAAATGGCCAGAGCAGGAGTCTTCCTGCTGTTTTTGCTAACATACTCCTTTGGCCATTTTTCAAACGGAGCATTTTAAAGTGATAATAAAATGAAAAAACCTGTGCAGTCATGTCTTGTTTAGTGCAAAAGATGTTTGTTTAGTGCAAAAGGTGTGTTCTGAAAGGTCTTTTTGCTAAACAAACAGTTTATAACATTTTACTTAGTAGGGATTTGTTCATGATGGCCAAAAGTTCACTATATTTTTAAATTAAATAAACAAAAATGGATAAAACTCATGAATATTATTGAAAATAATGTTAGTTGATTAATATTTACTCATATTTACTACATATTAATATTTGCTTAATATAAATTATTATTACTTATAAATATACATGCTAAAGTGCCAGATAAATGTATGCTATAAATATTTGAGAGGCATGTAAAATTTCTAAAACTGGAACCGGTGTTAAATATTTTAGAAGAATTACCAACCTCTTCTTCTTTAAATATTCAAATAAAGAATGGGCTTTGTTGCAAATGACTGCTTCACTAAGAGGCATGCATTCATTAGAACATTTAGAATCAATCCACAGCACTATAGTCTTGTATGTTAAGTGATGAGAAACTTTGGATGTGGAAATTTGTAGTTACACTAAATTTTAACAACTTACTCGAATTTTTAGAAAATTATGTTATACTCAATCAGATTCCGCGTGACATTTAGAGAAAGAAAGCAGGCAAACCAGTGGAAAAGAAAGTGAGAGAGGTAGTGATGTTCCATATTTTGCCAAATAAAGGTGAATTGTATATAGCAGTTCCTTAATTTTTTTCTAGCAAATTACTACATGATCTATGAATTTCTTCACAATTACTGCAGTGGGTGGTTCAATAGAACTTTTTGTTTTATCTTTATTTAACAGAATTGTATGAACTGTAGAAGTTGTGAAGTTAAACTAATGTGCAACATCACTCTGACTTTTACCTTTTTCAAAACTTCGAATAGCTAAACTTTCCCTCAAGATTTACCTTTCGAATTTAGGATTATTTCCTTTACTTCAACAAATTTTCTCATTTATGCCACGAATTATTTTCTTCCTATTTTCAGTTAACCCGCCATAGCACGCCCTTCTTTTGTTATGCTATGACACGTGGGGCGGGGAAAAGACCGATAAGTGAAATACTATGATACAAACATTTTTAAAGCATAAATGACACTTTATTTGACCTTTTTATTACAGAAAAAACTATGAGGATTTATTGATGACAAATTGAAGATTACAAAAATTACAAAATTAAACACTGACTACAAGAAAAATTAACAAACTTTTAATTCACTTACAGTTACTTGGATTCTTCGTCATATTTAACATTTTGGCAGCAAGAAGTGCATGAGAATACTGTGTGCTCCTGGCAGATGGATTTTTTACAATTACTGCACACTTTTTGTTTTTCTATTTTTTTTTGATGAACAATAAGCACACCTTTCCTCAACATCTTAGGTTGAGTGTGCGACACTATTGTGAAAACCAGGTAATTCTCTTAGGCGAAGTAGCAAAGTGGCCGTAAATTTTGTTAGTTTGCTCTTCTTATCATGTAATCCCATGTTAAAAGTTTGGAAAGATAAGTTAGATATTCTCTGCGACTAATGAAGTTGTTGGAGTTGGCTTTATAAATGATGTTGCTGTTGATAGCACCAATATTCATCAGGTCGAAAAAAATGGTTAGCGGCCATCTGCACAATATTCGAGCTACGCTGTATGTAGACTGTAGACGATCTGAAACATCTACTCCCCCTTTGGTGGAATTATAAAACATTATAATATCAGGTTGATTCGTTTCCAAATCCAAACTCATCTCTGTGCATTGTTGAAAGAAGCAAAACAACTTTATTTGGCTTTGGTTTGTAAGATACAAGCGTAACTTCCTTTTGGAAACCAAAAATGCTGCTTTCTTTTGATTTGCTGGTAAATATGGATGGTATCTCCTGCTAAATCTAAAAGGAAATATAATAGTGATAATGCAAGTGAATCAAATAAAAGTGTGTCGTTCAACTATTAGCGCTTATGTGAAACAGGAGAAAATTCTAGAATGTGATAAATTCACATAATTTGATGGCTGGTTTGACAGATTTAAGAGAAGGGCAGGTCTGCATAACCTTAAATTAACTGGCAAGGCTGCAAGTTATTTTGTGCTTTTTAATAACTTTTATATTAATTTTGCTGCGATATATAGTTGTATGTATAGATAGATATGTGCAGGGATGTGCTACAGACGTCCCGGTCTGACTTGCGCGAGCCGAGATGCGGGAACGTATCCCCCTATTATAACATGCGAGTCTGTGGAAAAACAGCATTTGACATTCGACAGTTTGAGATTCAGCCATGTTTTCAGGAACGCATCCCTGTCGAATCCCGGGAGTCGCCTGTATTGGAATTGTGCTAAACCATGCACTAAGCAAGGCATTTTTGTATTACAATACATAAAACATGATTGTTGGTAAAAGATAACAAAAACTGATTTGATAAATATGTATTTTAGTACAATTAACAACCATGTACAATTTCCTACGTGAGGGAACCTACTGATTTCTCAGTAACTTACTTGAAGAGATTCCCGAAAATATTTAGATAATTTTTCCACCTCAATTCTTTCTCATCAGTATAAACATCCCTAAAACATTTTATAATGTTACTAGCAGTTGTGAAACCATAATCTTTTTCTCCAAAGTTGTGTATGAATGCTAAAGGAAGAAGAAAAATCTTGTGTAACTTGACTTTCTCCATACAGAGCAATGAATATGTTTGCTGTCAACATCAACATCTTTATTTTTAAAAGTCAATAAGTAACAAAAATTGTTAGCTGTTTCTAAGGGAAGTGTACAGCGTACCAAAAATTCGCATGTTTCATGCAATGGAGTATTTGAAAGATATGACTAGATATACGTGTATGTAATTGTTCCTTCGTTGAAAATTATTCATTTCTTTTCACCTGCAAAACTTTGAGTGTACGTAAGGAAAATTGCATTATAAAGTTCTTTTCTTTGTCATTAATAATCCATTTTCTTCCTCTTTAAAAATACTGCATGCACACACAAGGAAATAATGCGTATTTTTGTGAGATTGTTTATGTTAGCAACAATGAAGAGGTAACCATGCAAGAAATTTTCAAAGTTCAACTCAATTAAGACTTTCTTGTTTGATTTTCTTGATAACAGCGACTCCTATGATAAAAATGTATAGGAAAAGAAATACTCTAATTTACCAGTTCTACAAGTTTTATTTGAAGACTTTTGATATAACCAATACTTTACGAGATATGATGGAAAGTTCATTTTTTTCACCATTAAAGTGGTACCCCTGATTGGTGTACCTGATTGATATATGTGACTTTCTTTATTGTCTTTGACTGTAAGTCCTTAATATCAAATTTCATGAAAATCCATTTGGTAGAAGCCGAGAAGGAACATGCGGACGGACGGACGGACAGACAGAAACTAATAGGTGCTCATGCTGGAAGTGAAACGTGCCTAAAAAAGGAAAAGCGACAAGAATAAACCTCCACTTCCGGTTGAGAAGTTTCAGCTAAAACATTTTCAGATCTTCGTATGCTAATAAAAATTTTAAGTATAAAGTTTTGTGCTGATCTGATTATTAGTTTTTGAGTTAGAGGATCGCCCACAAAATTCCTATCACATACATAAATACATACAAACACGCACATACACACTCCCACAGAAATAAATAATTGTGAAAATAGTGAAAACATACTCAAGCGTCCTCAAAACGTGTATCTTCACTGAAATCTTGAATTAGATTTTTTTCACAAGTACAATATCTTCTTATACTCATGTTAGAAAAAGGTGTTTTGAAAGGGGGGGTTTGAAATGGGTTTTGAAAGGGGAGGTTTGAAAGGGGGGGTTTGAATGGGGGAGTGTGAATTGGGGGGGGGGGGTTTAAAGGGGGATTTTAATGGGAGGTTTGAAAGGGGGGGTTGGAAAAAGTGTTTTGAAATGGGGTGTTTGAAAAGGGGGTTTGAAAGCGGGGTTTTCAAAGGAGGGGTTTGAAAGAGAGGGTAATATAGGGGCGCTTTAAAATGGAGGGTTTAAAATGGGAGGTTTAAATGATGGGTTTAAAATTTTGAAAAAAATAATAATTTTTGAGAAAATGTCTGTGCAAATACAGTTGTAATCGAATCTCTGTTGATAAACTTAATTTTGGAGAGTATTTCTAGGATGAATATTATTGTTTCATCGTATGTCTGTAGGGGGGGGGGGTTGGAATGAGGGGGTTTTGAAGGGGGTTTGAAAGTGGGGTTTGAAAGGGAGGGTTTAAAAGGGGGGGTTTAAAAGGGGGGTTTAAAAGGGAGGGTTTGAAAGGGGGGTTTGAAAAGGGGGGTTGAAAAGAGGGGTTTGAAAGAGAGGGTTATATAGGGGCGCTTTAAAACAGGGTTTTTTAAACACAGTAAATTCTTAGAACGAGGTTATAGAAATTTCAATATCTGCTTTTCGTCAACCGTAAAAAAATTCCTTAAATTTTAAAAAATAGGCAATCGTATAAACTTCGACTTCGACCTGAGGAAGCAGGCGACAGTGTCGGCGAAACGTCGTCATCTCTCCAGACGAACGCTGCAGAAATCCTGATAAAACTACGGATCATGGAGCTAACATGCTGCGAAAGCCTTCATATTAAAATCGTATAAACAATTTCATTACACAACATCATTTGTGAAAGTTCGTCTTAGTGCTGAATAGTGATTTCTATAAGCCATAATTCCCCAATTCGAGTAACTTCGCGAAACTTCAAAGAATTTAAGGTATGAAAATAGGAAAAACGGTAAAAATAATAGAAGTAAGTATAACGGGAAGGTGAAGTGACACACTTTTAAAATATAACAAGATTTTTCAGATTTAAGATTGTGTATTGTGTAAAAAATATAAATATCCGTATATCTCGCATATGAAGCTCCAGAGGCGTGTACCAGGTTTGCATGGCAACTCTGAGAGGATAAACTGACACGAGAACTTCCATGTCGTGCGACTGAGTCGGAGGAACGTCGTACCGTCGAAATTGTCTCGAACTATTATTTCCGGAATTATTGATTATCAAATCGGAATAGTTAATTGCGATGATTTTTTCCATCGAAAGTTACGCTAATACTCTTTTCCACCTCCGTCATGAAATACCGTTTTAATTTTCATTCTTGAATCAGACTGCCCCGTATCCCCACCGCATTGAAATTCCGCCACCCCTAGGCCATGGCCTACTTTGGCCTTATTGTAAATCTGCTAATGCTTATACTACATACGGGAATAGTAAAAATTATAATTTATAATGTTTAGCATAGACATTTAAAACAGTAAAATTTCCCTCAATGCAGGTTTAACGGGCTAGAAGAACACTGTTGGGGGAATCTATAAATCAGTTGGAAAATATGGTTAGATTCCTAGATAAAACACTATACTCTAAAAATAGTGTTTGCCAAATGAAATAACTATTTTGTAATTCCGTGTAAACATTATATATCATATATACAAATTATTGATTTGTACAATATGATGTTTACTTAGTAAAATAGTTAAATTTAAGACCAAACGATAAAATAATACTAGTCGTATAAGTCAAACCATTTTTTTTTACTAACAATTGTTTTTGTGAAATCTTTAGACATCAAGATCCTGTATGGCCAAAGTTTTGAAGAAAATATGGAAGTAAATATTTAGCTAATTTAAAATTGGTTTGGTTAGCAGTAACTCATGGAGTTCCCATTTCTTAAAATAAAAGAAAGGAGAAATAAAACTAAAAAACACCATCTTATTGAGCGGCAGAGGTATGATCTTTGTATCTACACAATCTTCATACGTTATCATTGAAGCCCAGATCATATTTCTTCTCATTAAAATGACATTTTTTCTGCGATGATTTGGAAATTACCAATGTTCACATGACCCTTATTAAAAAGTCACATTAATACCATTTATTGGTGTTTATTTAATTCACTGTATAAATTATCTAGATTTATTATTTAAGAATATAAAATACTATTGGAAATAGAAAAATCTTGTTTTCATACCACATGCTAATATATTAATTTTATATATAGGCATCTAATATATAAAAATGAATGTGTGTATCTGTGTATGTATGTGTATATCATGATTTTAAAACTCGAAAACTACAGATCGTAGAATCAAGAGAAAGGTATCATTTTAAACAGCGTTTTGTTTCTACTGGCTATGAGGATCCTGAAAAAATATTTTCGTTTGCTAAAGTGTCCCTGGTTTGAATCCAGGAGGCAATTATATTTTCCCATAAGTTTACATGGGATTTTCGATTTTTCAGAGTGCAAGGTGTTTTTCCTTCGCTCATCAAAATACGTAAATATGGACCGATTTTCTTTATTCTTACTTTATTCGATGGAGAAAACTCTATATTATCTTATTCTTGCAATGTTTACATGTTGCATGGTAGAAGTTTTCAGAAATATGCATTTGTTTTCGAAATTTTGCGTATTTTTCGTACTCATTCCGGGCATTGTCAAGGCAACCATCATTGTTGTCTTCGATGCAGTTATACTGCGTTCACGTCCCTATGGCGCATGACCCGGGACAGTAGGTGAAAGTTACTTCATAGCAGCCAATCGTAGACGTCTGTGTTGGCGACGGAGTGGGGAGGAAGTTAGTCTTCCTCCAGCCTTCGCTGTGTGCATGTCAGTGTGAGCTCGACAGTGGTGCAAAATCTACCTTCGTTCTTTGCGGTTGCACTTCAGCTGCGTGCGAAAATTCGAAAGAGCTGGCAGCGCTGCCCGATATTTGTCTTCTCGCGAAAAGGAGCGAGGGACGATGGAGGGGGAAAGCGCTTCCATTGGGCAAAGCATAAGAGAAAACCAAGTGCCATAAGGACGTGAACGTAGTATAGTGCCAATTAAACATTCAAATTGACGAAAGAAAAGCGTTGTTCGCTTCAAACTTTTGTTTAAGCATCGAAATTAATGACACATAGCAACGTAAATATTTAAAGATAATTATACTGTTGACTGCATCTGGGAAGGTTTCTAATGGTTTAACCAAGGCATTTCATCATTTGTATGATGGAATCTTAGTAAGTAAAACTATTATACTTCGTATATGAGAAAGTAATAAATTAATTTAGATTTTCATGTTTTTTAATTCGGTAATTTTTACACTGTTCTGAATCCCAGGCAACACTGGGTAAACTATGGCTAGTGCATTATTAAAAAAACCCTATCTCACATGCTATTGCATAGGACCAAAAAATATTTTTGTGTTAAGTGGTATTTCGTGTAAACTATTTTGCATTAAGCGAATGAATATATATACTGAAAGGTGCCAGAATGGACTGAGCATCATTCCAGGACATTTCGTCCAAAGACAATTTGTCCAATGGATATTTTGTCCAAAGACAATTCGTCCAATGGATATTTCATCCAAAGACTTTTTGTCCAATGTTTATTTTGTCCAGAGGAATAGGAAGTGGGAGGGGGGGAAGTAAACTTTATCAGATATAGGCGATATGGGTATCTATCGACTCAGAATTAAACGTAGATTTAATAAAATCGTAAATTAAAACCGAAAACACATTCGTTGAGGGAAAATATACCGAATACCCTGAGACCTGGGGAAGTGTGGTAAACCCTTCTCTAAGGGGAGAGAGGGAGAGAAAAAAATGCTCTCTTATTTCGATCTTTTTTTTAAATCAGGATTGAAAAAAAAAACAAAACTAACTACTACACTTATTTGTTCTTGATGACTCGAATCAGGAGTGCAGTTCAATTGAACAGAGTAGTATTTAGAATTTTTAAGCATATCTGAAATTTTTTCCTTAATTTTGGTTGGAAGGAGCTCAATTTCTTCATTCTGAATTTTTTCACCAATATAATGAGGGACTTGCATCCCCTCCCCATCCTCCCCCTACACTGCCAGAGTTTTTTCATTGTAATTTACAAATTTATTAAATCTATGTTTAATTCCAAGTCGATAGATACCCATATCGCCTATATCTGATAAAGTTTACTTGTCCTCCCTTCCCTTTCTTCCCCCCCCCCCCCCCCCCATTCCTCTGGGCGAAATGTCTTTGGATGAAATATCCATTGGACGAAATAAACATTAGACGAAAAGTCGGATGAAATAAACATTGGACAAATTGTCCCTGGACGAAATGTCCTTGGACAAACTGTCTTTGGATGAAATGTCTGTGAACCCTGAGCATATGTTATGTGTTAACCATTTTTTGTTAAGTGGTTCCAGTTTATAATAGGTCGCTCAGTGATTTTTAACCTGTATCAGACCAGTTGCAGCGTAAATGATAAAGGAAACTGCCAAAATCTAGTTGAAATGTTTCTTTTTTTGAAATTTTTTACAATTTGGCCTTTCATTGTTGAATCCCATAAAAGCAAATCATGCCACATTCTCTACATGTTGTATATAGAGTTATGTTAAAGATTTATACAATTGGAACTTTGTTATCATAAATATGTCGATAAACGTGTGTGATACTTGGTTTATTTTTAATTTGATATTGATATTTCTAAAATAAGCTTTATTGTGTTTAAATAGGGAAGCAAGACCTTTTTGGATAGAAGCTTAAAGGAGAGTAAAGATAATCTTAGAGAAATGGTGCAGCAGCGGCAAGAAATGGCGTCTATACCAGAATCAAGTTGAGGTGCATATCTGAAAGAAAAAATTCTGTTGTATTATGCAAATATTTGTTGTAAATGTTAATAATAAATTTTTTGGTAGAAAATCAGTTATAATTATGCAAATATATTTTTATTACATGATTTTCAGAGTATGTTTATCGAAATTTATTTGGAGGGGGTTTTGAAAAATGACAAAATATGTAGCCCATTTAAAAAATAGATTATGATTCTTAAAATGTTCTTATCTGATTTTTATATAGCACATTTTGATTCACTCTATAAATTTGCTTTTTTGCCAAACTAAAACTTGTTTCTGTATATTATTTAAATCATGCTCATCATTGACTATAGTCACTTATGAATATTGATCCATATCATTTGTAATTTTCATATTACTGCATACCAAAATTTAAAATAAATTTGTACCTACCAAATTCAAGTTCAGCAAAAATGTTTGTCATTTATAGGAAAATTAAGTTTTGTATTGTCAATTTTCTTTACTTCACATCTTTTTGTGTGTTCATAAGTAAATAAGTCCATCTTATAATATAAAAACGTTGTTCTGTAAGGAACGCAAGATGGCCAACAGCGAAATGTAGTTCTCATTCTGCCCGATAGGTCGGTGCCACATGTACGTCAACAACTCACCTTTCTTTCAGCAAAAACAACAGGAATATATATAAAAAACACTTTGTTTATGTAACGGTTTCTACGATGAACAATTAGTTTATTTTTTTGTCAATAAGGATCTCCAATACAATGATCCATTCAATCGTCAAGAGAACAGTTTACAATGTTGAAATAAATTGGTGATTTGTTTTTGTTCAGATAGTATTCAAAGAAATTATTCCGCTGATTGATTAATTAGTTAGTTTTTAATTTAAATCTTTTAAAGAGTTTTATTTACATAACGACGGAGAACATTATTGAGGATTCGAGTAAGTTTTCTTTCTTCATAAGTACAGAGTACAATTTTAAAACAATCATAACGTAAGTGCATGAAATTGAATTATTTTCTTTGCACACCAGCAATCATATGTAGCATTGAAGAGGACAAGGTGGGAGAAGAATATCAGAACTTTATAGCAGAAAATATAAAGCAAAGGCATTTATTAAATGACAACAGAATATTCACTAGAAATGTAATATCACCATTCACTAATTTGTAGAAGGAATCTTCAGGATTGGCATTAATTTGGTTGAGAAACTCAACTACATGATCAGCCCTTAGAGTCTTGTGTTCAGCACGTAATGCTTTTGGCACCCATCAAGCAGAAAGCTTGCTCAATCCTGAACGATCTGTTAGCATTGATTAAGCTAAGCCATAAGAGATATCCAAACGTGTGACTGTCATTTGCACTGACACTCATCAATCTTCTTCCACAATCGATTGGATGGCAGTCACAGTTTCCCCATTCATTGACATTGATGGTCTCCTACTTCGCTGGTCATCTTCAATTTTTCTTGTCCATCCTTAAACCATTTCACCCATTCATAAAATGTTTTTTCCTTTGGTGCATCATTCCAACAAACTTTGTGCATATCCTGAATGATGGCAGTCGGTTCTCAAACAAGTTTTGTCAAAAACTTAATGTTCGTTCATATTTCAAATTGTCCATGCTCACGAATCAATGGATTAAAAAAACAGGTTATTTTATACCAAATGAATGAATTCTTACCAAATATTGCATGTCTATAGCTAAGATCATGCTAATTTCAGACAACTATGCTATGTTATTGTTTGAACTCTGGTATGGTGCTATTGACATCATTCTGGGAACTTTTTGATTCACCCTCATATACAGTTGTGTATTACGACTGCTGAAAATGCAAATTTTAGTGATATTCTGAATTAGATGTAAACAAAAAATTGCCAAAAATGCCAATTTTATCGGTAACTTTCCGAAATAGATGTAATTAAAAAATCAAGAGGCAAGAGATGCCGGTTGCATGAGTGCTGGATAACTGGGAGTTTACTGTAATATACAATTAGACGGTGCTTGCATTCTGTAAGCATTTTTAAAATTGGGAAATTTCAAATTTTTTCTATAGGTTTTGTCCATAAACATATAACTGTGCCAAATTTCAAGTCTCTATCTCATCTATAAGTGCCTTATAATTTTTACCCTCTTATAGGGCAATAATGGGGCAAAACAGCCCCTAAAATTGGTGTTTTTTGAAATTTTGGTGACTTTTCATAGGCAGAGCCAATCAGAAGGGGGGAGAGGGACAGGAGGGCTATTTGGGCCAGGCCTTGATCTCAAGGGGCACCAAGTTCAGAAACTTATTAATTTTTGGCAGGTATGACGTCAGTATATGGAACAAAATTGGTTTAGTCAGGCCCTACTTGTTTGGATCAGAATTAATTTTCATTTAATGATAAAAATACATTTTTAAATTGGGCTTATTTAAAATTTTTATTGTGACCAGGGGTCTCAAAATCTGGGCATCTCTGAAAGGGCCTGTTCATAGGTTGTAAGTAAGTACCTATACTTGTGCCAAATTTGAAGCCCTTAGCTCATCTAGTCTATCTACTATAATATATTTTGAAGTGTGTTTGTGTTTGTTCATGGAACTCCTCTTAAACGATAAAAGCTAGAATAACCAAATTTGGTACGATTCTTCCTTACATCCTAACTTAGTGAATGGTCAAGGTTTGGTCAACCGGGATTAATCAGTGCTGCCAATATGGGGGATTAACAGTTTTCCATAAGATAACATGTATGAATCCATTTCTTGACTTGCAAGGTATTCTTCCTTCAAGCATAAAAATACTTAAATATGGACCGATTTTTTTCGTTTTCGCTTCATTCGACGAATAAAACTCTATACTTTCTTATTCCTGTGAAGTTTACATGTTACATGGTCGAAGTTTTCAGAAATACGCTATTTGATTCGAAATTTTGAGGATTTTTCGTACTCTTTCCGGGCGTTGCCAAGGTGGCCGTCATTGTTACCTCTGATTCAGTTAGCTTCAATGAAGCTTATAAATAGATGAAAGTTTAGCGTTATTCGATTCGCACTTTTGTTTAAGCAACGAAACGATCGATGTTTATGGATAGAAAAGTAAATAGATACTGATTATTATTCAGAAGCGTTTATTGATGAAAGTAATTGAAGCTTCTTTTGTCTATTGAATACTGGAATTTTACATTTTTTGTAAGTAAAATCATTATATTCTACATTATAATGTTTATTAACGTAAATAAGCTCACGTATCTGGTGTACATTTACCAGTCAGTGTTCAATCATGGACAACTGTACGTTGCTTTTTCCAGACAAAAGTAAATATTTCAGCGAGGCATAATTATACAAGAAATGAAGCTGGATTTGGCAAAAGTAATATGATAGGAAATAAAATTATTGTTATATTTAAATGCAATAGGCTCGGAAACGGATTGTTACAAGCAAATATGATTAATTGTTAAGAAAAGCTAATTGTAAGTTCAAAAGTACCTAGGTACTATATATTTTAAAGAGTTTGTATGATGTGCTGTAGTAGCTTCACTAAATCCATTGAAATTCAACGGGAAATTGTGCTAGTATCTTATATTTTTTATTCTTTTATGGGGCAAAACAGGCCTTAAAATTTATAATTTTAACAATATTGGATTTTTTCCATTTCCTGTGACCAAAAACCTATAACCATGCCAAATTTAGTCTCTATCTCAGAGGTTCTCAACCGGGGTGACATGACACCCCAGGGTGACGCGACAGTTATTGAGGGGTGATGCAAATATTTGATAAATCACAGTGTATCATGTTCTGGCTTATGAACATAAATAAAGCCAGGAGAATTAACACTCGTACTTAATAAATGCCAGGATTTTATCTTTATATTGGTAGGAAAGCCCAATTTATCAAAAGGGGAGGGCCATTTGGGCCAGGCCAGGTAACGGCAAGTTAATGGAACTGTAAACGGGTTTACTCATAACTGATTGAACTGAACATAGGGTGACGCAGACAAATAAAGGTTGAGAACCACTGCTCTATCTCATCTAAAAGTGTCATAATTTTTACCATATTATGAGAAAACAGCACCTAAAATTTCGAATTTTTACAACATTGGATTTCTTCCATTGGTAGTATCCCTCTGATTCCCTTTAACACTAGAACGGCCGGAAAGTGGAACCACTCTTGAAAGGCCATAGCAGTCAACTTGACTGGTACCAATATTTTTATTTTCATAGCAAAACTACTTTTAGAACAGTCTGGATGGTAGATATGTTTATAAAATAAATTATACAAACACCTGGAAATATTTTTGAAATTTGTATAATTTATTGTTAAACAATTTCAAAAATTACATATACTCCTTTTTTATCAGTTTTTGCAATGGCAGTTCACGCACATAAACTTCTTAATAACCTTTGCTGTGCATTTTCCTCAAACTCCTTTGCGTCTAAGTCTCTCCCACTAATTTTGCTGCCCGTCATTTCTTTGTATAACACCCATGAATTAATACCTGAAGAGGCCAACGCCAAGAAGCAGCTTTGGTGGAATAGCGGCGCGCCATCTGATCAACCACATCGACGCCGAACTTAGTTCCATTATAAAATCGAATAGTGTCTGGTAGCTCTTTCTTGTCGCTTCATATATCTACGGACTGGTGCATAGTGCTCATGACGAGTACATTTTTGTGAGGCTTCCCTCGGTATACTGTAAGTGTGCAATTTCCTTGCTTCAGGACGGTAGTGCCATACAATTCCACTCGTGAATTCTTCACTGCTGGTGGTATTTCTCGTCTGGCTCTATTTACGGTGCCCACAAGAGTAGTATTTTCAGTCAACAACTTTTCTGCTAGTTTCAATGAAGTAAACAAGTTGTCGACGGTTACATTCCTTCCTTTTTTCAAATAAGGTTGAACTAGCCGAAGCACAACGTGCTCTGAGAGGCGTTGCTCATCCTTTCCGAGGTATGGGAAGCTATTTAGCATATACTTAGATTTAGTATCCACTACCATCCAGAATTTATTGCCAAATTTATCTGGCTTGTTGACCATATACTGAGTGAATCGGCACCGTGCTTTCGTGGGGAACAGCTGTTCATCTACTGTAATGAATTCGCTTGGATTATAATTGAGAATGCAATTTTCAATGAAAAGGTCCCATACTTCAGACACTAATGCAAATTTTTTGGTTGCCAGACGTTGGGATCCATTATCTTTCTTGTCAAAACGAAGAAATTTTAAAATCTCTTTGAACCTTGCTCGCGACATTGTTTCAGAAAAGAAGCGTGGACCCCATTCTTTTGACCACAGGCTATCAATAGACAAATCTTTTGCGCTCTATGCTCCACGAGCATACATAATGCCAATGAAAGCGTCAAGCTCGTCAAACGACATCGTCCAAGAGTCGTCCTCAATCTGCGTCGGGCCTCCGTTATGGTGCATTTATGAATATGACGGAGTATTCTCTCATCTATAAGAAGCCTATGGGCACTCAATGCTTTATTATCAACAATATACCGTTTTGCATTAGGCGAAGGGCCAGGAGATTCTCTCAGCACATTATGTTTCTGCAAGCGACCAGTGGAATTGTTTTCAGTGTTTATTATTTCCCACTCGGTGCCGTCCACAGCGATTATCTTATTCCCATCTTCCACAATGGATGCTGACGAGTGGCCTCTGCCTCGCCCCACGGGTGAGATAAGTTATTACTCTACCGCTAACTCCCTCCCTCGTATTTCCTACATTTTTCTCACTCTCCCTACTCACTATCATTGCACTCATCGCAAATGGAATATTATGTTAGTTCATATTATGTAAAATATTTATACGAATTTAACAAAAATTATATTTAAAAAAAATATAGAAAGCATTTAAAGAGTATACACAGGAGAGTAACTACAGAAATGTTCAACCATCAACCTAAAAAAACAATGTTTTTGCCAGCAAAACGGGTAATTTCACTTAGCAGTCAAAATGACTGCTTCGGCCTTTAGAGGTATAACAATATTTTTACGAGTTTTCCACCAATGTAGAACTCATTCAATATATTCAATGGATAAGTGCTCTATATTTAGGAAAAGTAACCAAGCCAATTCGAGGTAAGAAAAAAACTCTAATCACGGACGATAAAAGAAATTCCAAAACAGTCAAAATGACTGCCGCGGCCGTTCTAGTGTTAAAACTTACCCATATAAAAGCATTGAGCTCGTTACCATGGCAGTTGATTGTTGGGACCGAGAAAAATTACCACTTTTTTGCGATAAAAACTATAAATTTACGCTAATTCTACACGGATTTAAAATTCGTCTTCAGTAATAAGAAAGTAAAATTTTTATAATTTCCGATAGTTTACATCCCGAGTTCGAATCTTGACGGGAAATAATTTAAAAAGTAAATATAAACATCTCTACACTGATGTACATGCTTTACTTATGGGGCCAAAATAGTCCCTAAAAATTGGAATATCAACCATTTTGGATTTTTTCCTTCGGTTGTGACCAAAAACCTATAATCGTGCCAAATTTCAAGTTTCTAGCACATCAGGAAGTGCCTCATAATTTGTATCTTCCTATATCCTATGTAAGAAGTAGCTATAGATTTGATATTTTTGTTGTAGCGTACAAGGTAACCCTTCCTTTTATCCTTCCAACTGAGGATTAGTTCTTGTGTGAGTGAATGAGCGAGTGACATTGGGCCCCTGGCGAGGATTAAAACCCCGCAAACCTGTAAGTAGTTATATATGTATTTTTTATTTTCTCACCTGGTTTTCTTTCTGGTGTTTTCTTTTCCTTGCCTCCCCCTTTTTTACTGGTTGTTTGTGCCTCTAGATATTCACCTTGTACGGTTAAGGAGTTTTTCGTTTTTTTGAAATATGGCTTTATTGTTTGAATGAGACAAGTTATTTATTTCACTTTTTCCAGTTTGAGCAACTTAACTCTGTATTCATCCGCTTTCTCTAACGGGGTCTGGAAGTCAATTCAAATACATATATACCTAAAGACAAAATTTTAGCAGAAAAAAGTTACTTATATTTCTATTTTTCATCAGCCTAAGAGGCTAAAAACCTGAACATATGAAACTTTTCAATTCAAGGAGTACGGCCTTGCTATCACAAGTCAACTAGTTTAATTTTTAAATATTTAGATAGACGAGAAGCCTGGCAACTCAGTTATCAGTTTATTGTTAGGGAGAGCAAAGATTTAGTTTTATTTCATTGATAAGAAAACAGCTCGCAAAGTTGACGGAGGCAGACAGCGACACAGCGGCTTAGGGTTTGAATGGGATAACTTAACCTCCCTTACTCAGACTACTGCTATTGTACTTTGACGGTTCGACGAAGCCGGTAGCTATGGGTGTAAGTATAGTGCTTGCATGCTTAATAGCTGCCTTCCTGTCCGTAAATGCATTACCGACAAGACCTTACGATACCACTGCGACTTGCGGATATGAGGTAAGCCTGCTAACTGCATTGATTTTTTGTTAGGAGATTATAAAAGTAACATCCTTTACGTTTAATTTTAAATTGTCTGATTTTCGTTAAGAATGTATTCTGCCGTTTCGTTTGTATTCTTTTCCAACCATTCTTAGTAATCGACCAACCACTTGAAAGCATTTCCTTGAAAGAATGTTATGTGTTTGATGGATTAAGCTTGCGAACATAATATGTAATGCCAATGCGATATTTTTGTTATAAAATGCACGAGCTTTGTTTCTAAGATCTTTGTTCAGCCGCACGTTAGACGCGTATTTTGTTAAAAATCGTAGTTGAATTATTTTGACTAATAAAGCGGGCATCAGTACATGATAATACTTCATCCGCGCCTTTATTTCACATTTCATTACCATAGACTTAAATATTTTATTTTAATGACAGCAGTATATTTGCTTGTAAAAGTACAGGGTGTATATTAAATATTTAACAAAATTAAACAGTAATAACCCGTAAAGTATTGAACATGTCTTTAACGACTGCAGGTATCATTCGCTCTCTAACAGAATCTTTTGCAAAGGACTTTCCATTTGAAGAAGCCCCTTAATTAACTTTATTGAAATGTACACTCGTTAATACACATCGTGCTTTTCTAAAAGTTACTGATAAAAAGTCCAGTAGAATATAATAAAGGTGCGTATATCCTATGCATAAGGGAATTAATACAGGAAGACAAAACACATCTTAATCCAAAATGCAACTTTAGAACATTTTCTTGTAAAAGGGTTACACTCAAATTGAATTTAGAATTTAGTTTGGAGAATGTTCCACAATTTTGAGTGAAAAAGTAAACTATTGCAAATATTCATTTGACGATAAACAATTTTTAATACAATTCAATGATTAATTTTCAGAAAAATAAAAATTAATATTCTAAATAATAACGATCATATTCATGTAAAAAATTAAAATGTAAAATTTATTTTTATGTACATTGACAAATGTAAACTCTAAAGCTTTGAGTCTGTTCACTTTAAATTAGTAGTCATTACAGTCTGTGATTCATAAGAGCTAAAAATATTATTTTTGTAAAAGGATGCATCAAAAGTCTTTCATTGGGTATTTTGCTTTTTTGTAATTATTCATGGGGTATTTCTCTAAGAATTTGATTGCATATAAAAATGAAGGTAAGACCTTACTTTTACATATTAAATTCCAATAAGAGGATATTTAAGTACAAGTATTTTTATCAATGACATGTGCTAGATGGATGTGGATAACAAGATTGCATTGTGGATATAGATTAGATACTCATGACACTTGAGTATGGAATGAAACAAGATAAATTAATTATATAAATGGGAAGGGAAAAAGAAGTGAACACAGTGGAATGGGAATTAATTTACTTTGCAAGACAAACCATGCAATTCCAGGATAAGAAGTTAATTAATGGCAAATGTATTGAATGTATTGTGCTCAGCATGAAGTGAAATGTTATCCATGATTACATTTTTGGATGCTTTATCATGACATTCAATTTCGTAACAAATTCAATTATATTTGTTTTAATTATTTTGCATTTAAAATCTTAATAAATGTTGATGATGGATAAAATGGCTTTATTCTTAATTCATATGAACTTTTTGTTAAAGATGTGAGATATTTATGGTATTTCATGATTTATGTAATAAAATTTTCAGTAAATTGTCCATAATTGAATTAATATGTTCATTCTTTCATATTTAGTCATGCCCAAAAGGAAATCCTGGAATGCTAAATGTTCATCTAATTCCCCACACTCACGATGATGTTGGATGGCTGAAGACTGTGGATCAGTATTACTTTGGATGTAAGTGATCCAGTAGATTGCAAAGCCATTTTTAGTGCAGTATCTTTTAGCTGATGTTTAATCATTGACTTACATCTGGTGATTCAAGAACTAGCACTTAAAAATCAAAAGATTAAAAATTACTTATCTCATGTATGTCCAATAGCCATAACAAGGTTATCTGGTGATTCAAGAACTAGCACTTAAAAATCAAAAGATTAAAAATTACTTATCTCATGTATGTCCAATAGCCATAACAAGGTTATTAGAAACCAGATGCACATTTAGGCTACAAAGCAGTCTTTTAGAATTTGCCACCCCTCTGGAGTGGTGCCCATAAGCAATTACATATGTCGCTTACACCCGAAACTGGCCCTGTTCTAAACTATACCCTTAAAGTTATCCGTGAAATAAATGTATAACACATCAAGAAAGTTTATTACCCAGGACTAGATGCACAAATGCCATTCCAGATTTTGGTAATCATAAAAATAGTAATTGAAGTCAAATGAAAGAAATATCACATTTATTATCCTATGTACATACAAAAATAAAAATTCAAGAATAACATTTTTTGAAATATTTATAACAAAATATTGACTTGCTGCATGCCTGTTGGCCCCTTTGCTTGGGCAGCCAGAGCTCTGCACTTCCATTGATTCAGTACTAGCCAAAACCCACAAAACATTTGCAGTAATCTATAATATATTGACACTTCTCACATTAAATGCCAAAAATGAACTTTATTTTCACTCATAATATGGGTACTTCCCCGTTTTGGCCATTGTACCCTTCCTTTCTGATAACTCTACAAACTGTTTCTGGATGTACATTCTTACCTGACTCCTGTAACAGCTCTGATGCAATTTTGGGCGTACTTATTCTGGGGTTCTCCTTAATTTTTCTAATTACCAAACGTTTTTCTCGTTCACTTAGATTTTTTGGTCATCCTGTTTGTGGCCCAGATTCAATTCTGTCTTCCATTTTATTTGTCCTTATTATGTCGCCTACTGTACTTCCACACATATTTAGCAATTTCTCTGTCCGATTGCCCCTCTGCACGATGAAATATAACAAGTTGTCGCTGTTCAAACGTAGAATTTTTTCCTTTGCATCCCATTTCACTGGAAACAACTGAACTGCTCTACAGTAGGAAGTTAACTATGACATGGTACATTCTTCCACCCTGCGATGTTCTTAATGAGAAGGCAAACACAAAGAAAGGGCCATACGAGAAACTGACAGAATATTAAAGTGGCATGGTATTATGCCATTTTTCACTCCAAGTGGTAATTATTTGACATACATTAAGCTTTGAAGCTATGATTCTTTGCTCCATTGTATCTAATATATAAAAATGACTTCGTCGTCGTCGGTGGGAAATACTGTAATTCTATTTTTAGCAAACTTTCCGAGTAGCTAGAAGATTGACATTTGGTAGGAATGTTCGGCTCATAAAGTAGAAGCTATTTACGAAAGAAACTATCCAAAATCGATCCGGATTCGATTCCCGAGAATGATTTCCATTTCTCACAAGATAACATGGAAAAATCGATATTTCGACCTGCAACCTTATTTTATTTTGCTTATTAAAATTCGCATGTTTGACCTACGATTTTCGGACTTGGACTTTATTAAAGAAAAATAAATGCAGTTTCTTATTCTTATCGTCTTTTATCGCTTTCAAATCTAAATCTTTCGAATTTAACGTTTTAATATCATATTTTGACAAAATTTAGCGTTTTTAACGTGAAGTTGCCTTGCCAACCGATTACATTGTTAAACTCGAAATCCTATTACTCTCACGTGCAAAAAACGTGTGATTCTATCATAATTACGTAAAGAATATATTTAGAAGAAATTCTAACCATCGTTTAAGTTTTTCATAATCATGTTTTAACTTTGATTTTATGTTTTATATGGTGCGTTTGACACCTCATATTTATATTATAATCGTTAATTTCAGCCTTATTATCTAGAACACGATTTCACGTCACGTTGCCATGGTAAATGACGTTTGTTTCTTTCGTATGTTTATCAATAAGCTACTGTAAGGAATGTCTTTTAATGAAACCCAGTATCTGTCATATAAATCGTAATACGTAAGTTGAATCAAGTTTATTGGTGTCAGTTCACATTAAAATTTCTATTAATATACATTTCAGTTTCATATAATATAGTAATTGATGGTACAATACATACCAAATCAACACGTATAAACATATATAATTGTTGCTTAAAGGAATAATTACCAAAAGGTGGAATCTTTTAATTACTACTTAAAGAATATCTGTTATAGAAATTAGTCTGAGAATAATAGCCGTATTTACAATGAAACAATATGTAAATATTAATGTGTTCTACCGGAAAACCATCGCATAATTTTATTCGCCAAAGACGTCTGGCATAACCCGGGCATCGCCGGGTACTTTCAGCTAGTAATATGTATATATGTTTAGCTGGAAATATTTCGTTTTCTTCGTATTTCAAATGTTGATAACTGAAAAAATAAAAGCTGACCGAATATTAATGTGAGTCACTGTATATAAGCCTCTAGCAGAAGAAATTCTATTATGTGATCATAGGGCTTGAAAGCTTGCGGCATGCTTCGTAGTCCGATTCGAGTCCTGCACGGCCAAGGTCCTTTGGAATTAATGATGGGCGCTGGCCGGTCTTCAAAAATCACGCGAGTTACACTGACCCCGTTAAGTCTCACGGGCCGACCTACCATTTCCTCGATATCGGACGGGACGGGTCCGAATTTGTATGGACCGGGCCTAGAAAATCAGGCCCGCGTGCAGAGCTCGGAAGTCCGACTACTATATTAAATACTAAAAAGAATATTCGTGAAGAATTAAATTAAGGTATAATTTCCGCTTTATTTAAGATAAATTTATTACTTTTAACTTTTTTATTAATAATAATAACAATATTTATTTTCCGATTTATATAATAGTTAATAATCAACACTTACTAGCAATCTATGTGGAACGAGAAAAAAATACTTTTAGCGACCGTAACCGAAGATTCCGATTAAATGACAAGGAACGTTAGGCGACGGGCTACGTTTATTCCGGAACAGCGTAAAAACATTTTTGTTTTACAATGAGAACCTAGAACTTGCGGCAACAGGCACCTAGTATTACGTTGAAAATTTTCCTATATAACCATACTATGATGAGGTACAGGGGGAGACGGACGGACGAACGGACACTTCCAAAATTATATAAAAGGCTGGCAGAAGTGCCCGTTAAATTTCAACGGATTTAGTGACTCTAGAACTTCGACCGTGTAACATGTAAACATCGCTAGAATAAAATAGTACACAGTTTTAACCGTCGAATAAAGTAAAAAGGAAGAAAACCGCTCCGCATTTACCTATTTAGATGAATGAAGGCAGAAAATCTTACACTGAAAAATCGAAAATTACGTGTAAACTTATGGGAAAATAATTATTGTATTAAGCTCTCCCTCCCCCCAAATGTTTTATCGCCATATAGCCTATGTTATCGCAACGTAAAATTATATACCTATCCAAAGTTTCGTGACGATATCTTCAAAACGAAAGCTGTAAGTAAAACCAGCAAGGACACAATAATCTACGGGAAATGGATGAACAAAGGAACATACGAAATTAATTAATTTAACGAAAGACAAAAAAGTAAATAGAGTACGTTTAAGAATCACAGAGTGAATATTATCCTCCGACTATTAGCTCGATTCTCTCGTCCATGAGTTCTGTTTGGTTCTGTTACAAGAAAATTGTTTATATCAACAATACTTTGGAAACAATGAAACGATTTATCCAATCACAATTTGTGAAAAATCTGTCTAATTATTTAAGTTACTTACGTAGTTTTAGAAACAGCTTACTTTGGAGTACTCTACGCAAAACGAAGATATCATTAAAAACTATTTATTAGTAATATTTCAATTAAAATCAACAAATATTTTGTTGCCATGTAAACAAAGCAAAATCGCACACAGCACACACTCAACTTCTGCGACAATAGGAGTTGTCATGGTAGCATATTGTCATAAAATTGATGAAATCACGTATTTTTCGTATTCTAAACGCATTTGTTCACGAATTCGATCAGGATTCGGATTCTGTATTCAATAAAAATAAACTTATTTCCTGCAAAGAACCATCCAAATTTCAAGTTCGTACCACGTTTCTAAGTAATTTTAAAATTCAAATGAAAAATAAGCTGCACTCATCTCTATGTTATTCAAATGGAGAAAATGGAAAAAGAAAATATTTTAAAAATTAGAAAGGTAAATCAAATTGTTTAAAAACCTGACTACACCACTTAACTCTTTATTCCTGTTAAAATAAGACCTCCCTCTTGCTTCTACGTGCTGTATTTGCTGAGTTATAGAATAACATACACGCATACAAACACTTTGCTTTATAGATATCTTAAGACAAGTATTTAAAAATCAAAAGGTTAAAAAGTACTTCTCTGAAGTATTTTCGGTAGCATTTCTTTTTCAAACTTTTTATTTGTTTACTCTTGAAGATAAAGGAGATAAAAGACTGCGATGAATGAAAAACAAAAGTTTCCGATAGTTGCTTGATATGGAAACGGTGCAAAATCCAAACCGCACTAAACGGTGGATAGTTACGTGACAGAGAGCATATCACGATTTTTAATTTGTTTGGACAATGTTGTTTTTGTTCAAAAGGACATTTTTGAAGTTGTAGTTGACTTTAAAGGGCTTTTTAAAAAAAAAATCGCTATGTATTCTATTTGTTAGTCTCTGTGGGTAGTATCTTTGGTATCCTTCAACCCGGAGAATTAAAATTTCCAGAATAAGTTGGTCTATATCGGATATAGACAAACAATTTTGGTGGGCCTAGGCCAATCTGCTGGGGTGTAATCGGTGTCTACAGTGGCGCCCTTTGACCCGGGCAAGCGGGGCCTCTGCCCCGGGCCCCGCGCTTTGGCGGTTCGCACATGTCACAAACAAAAAATACGTGTATTAAATAAGAGATAAAATGAAATATGCAGAATCAAATAAAATAATTATATGAGCGATATTCACAACCAAGCGTATATTACTGTATCTTGTATGAAACACAGGAATGAAACGTATAACGTCTGAATACACCTAATTATTACAGTTTATTGCACAAAATATCCAACATATGTAAACATAAGGAGTACTTTCCTGAAGAACGTAGTTATCTTAAGCCAGCCAATCTTCCCGGATTAGGCGGGACAGTCCCGGATTTCGATAATTTGTCCCGCATGGTGAGGAGTCCCGGAAAATGTTTCGCATTCGTACAATTTGTTCCGCTTGCCCCGAATTTTCACAAATAATCACACTTGAAAATTGAACAAATCGCTAAGCGTCCTTACATTTATCGCCCTCGCTCCATGTTAGCCGTCATGCATCGGTTCAAATTACAATGTATACTGTTGTTTTAATACATTGTCGCGTAGGATAAATTTCATACATTGCCACATACAAAATGTGGCGTAATTGCTGATGCTATCAGTCAGTCGCATTCGAAAACTTTTAGTGTCGACATCGTAGACGAGTAAAGTATTTCGATATTCTTATCTGACGTAAATACCAAAATATCGTTGCTGAATTTAATGTTTTTCTTTTGATATCTCGAGTGCGTTCTACGTCTATATTACGGGAATATACATATCTAATGTAATAATATCTATAATACGAGAATATACATATAATAATAATATCTATAATACGGGAATGTACATATTTAAAAAATATGAAATATTTCCTTCGATATAATATCAAATGTTTTACTGCATCTAGGAAATGCTTTCAGCGAAGCACATCGATACTGTGGCTTACTCAGAACCTTGCGTCATTCATATCAAGAGCAGTAAAGTCCATTTAGATATAGCAGTTTTTGAGTTAGTGACATCTGTTATCGCACGATAGTGGACAAATATTTTACTCAGCGCATCTGTTCAGCTTCCTCGTGTGGCTATCAGTTTGCATGCCGAAGCGCAAAGTTCGGAGAGGTGTGGGTGACCGGATTTTGAAGTAGAAAATCCAGAATATGGCCGAACAATGCGTGATTTTTAGAATTTAGTTGTCTATTTCATATGAACAGGTTTTGCATGGTTTTAATCTAATTTGGTTTAACAAAAAGCAAAGTATTATAAATTCAGAAAATACCTTCACGGTGTTATCGTATAATACGTGACTGATCATTTAATTTGTGGACTGCTGCTGCCACTGATACCAACGTATCATACTATTATAACTACGGTAGCTAACAGTAGTGTGGTTATCTGTGAACACTTACAAGTCGTTGCAAGTTCAGACCCTTCGTCGTGATGGCTAATCAGGACATTGAACAACGGTATGTTATACGACGGTGCGGAAACAGTGGAAGAAATGACAGAAGTTTACGGTGAACAATGTTTGGAGAGAATTGCGATTTTCAAATGGCAGAAACGTTTTAAAGAATGGAGCGAATCCGCTTGACTGATGACTTGTGTTGTCAAGTCAGCTGCAAAACCAATTGCGCTGATATTTTTACTTTCTCATATACGAAGTATATTGATTAAGTATTGCAATCGCGAAAAAATTTGATGGACATATACGTTTTAGGTTTACCTGAGTCCGAAAAAGTGGTTTACGCAATGCCGTCTGGCTGTGGGTCTGTCAGTTCGCGGCTGTCGAGTCTAAACGGTTGAGCGAAAATGGATGAAATCTCGTACTTAGGCATTTTATCATACTGACAATGAGCAGAGGCCATGATGAAATGGTTGACATTGCTCAGTAATTAAGGGAAGTTTATTCTACGCATTTTTAACAACAATTTGAATTACTCAAAAACGGCTGGAACGATTTTGATCAAATTTCGTACAGTTACTTGAATATACGTCTTCAATAATCTACTATATTATATTTTGAAGCGTGTATTCCTGTGTTTGTTCATGGAACTCCTCCTAAACGATAAAAGCTAGAATAACCAAATTTGGTACGATTCTTCCTTACATCCTTACTTAGTGAATGGTCAAGGTTTGGTCAACCGGGATTAATCAGTGCTGCCAATATGGGGGATTAACATTTTTCCATAAGATAACACGTATGAATCCATTTCTTGACTTGCAAGGTATTCCTCCTTCAAGCATAAAAATACTTAAATATGGACCGATTTTTTTCGTATTTGCTTCATTCGACGAATAAAACTCTATACTTTCTTATTCCTGCGAAGTTTACATGTTACACGGTCGTAGTTTTCAGAAATACGCTATTTGATTCGAAATTTTGAGGATTTTTCGTACTCTTTCCGGGCGTTGCCAAGGTGGCCGTCATTGTTACCTCTGATTCAGTTAGCTTCAATAAAGCTTATAAATAGATGAAAGTTTAGCGTTATTCGATTCGCACTTTTGTTTAAGCAACGAAACGATCGATGTTTATGGATAGAAAAGTAAATAGATACTGATTATTATTCAGAAGCGTTTATTGATGAAAGTAATTGAAGCTTCTTTTGTCTATTGAATACTGGAATTTTACATTTTTTGTAAGTAAAATCATTATATTCTACATTATAATGTTTATTAACGTAAATAAGCTCACGTATCTGGTGTACATTTACCAGTCAGTGTTCAATCATGGACAACTGTACGTTGCTTTTTCAAGACAAAAGTAAATATTTCAGCGGGGCATAATTATACAAGAAATGAAGCTGGATTTGGCAAAAGTAATATGATAGGAAATAAAATTATTGTTATATTTAAATGCAATAGGCTCGGAAACGGATTGTTACAAGCAAATATGATTAATTGTTAAGAAAAGCTAATTGTAAGTTCAAAAGTACCTAGGTTTTAAAGAGTTTGTATGATGTGCTGTAGTAGCTTCACTAAATCCATTGAAATTCAACGGGAAATTCTGCTAGTAATGAATATAAGGCTAGTTTATTCTAGGCAACTTTAGCAATAATTTGATTTTCTCAAAAACGGCTGGAACGATTTTGATAAAATTTCACAGTTACTTGAGTATACGTCTGCAATAATACAACATATTTCATTTTTCTCAGTGAGTGAATATAAGGCTAGTTTATTCTTGGGCAACTTTAAGAAAAATTGGATTTTTTTAAAACCGGCTGATACGATTTTCATTTTCTGAAGATAACTAAATGACGCATTATTATATGAGAAAGTTTGTATAATGTATGTTGTACTGAATTTTTATCATAGATTCGCGGCCGTAAGAAGAGTTCTTGTTTTCCGTATTCGGCCCCCAGGCCTAAGGATGTCTAGCCATTACGTACACACACACACACACACACACCTTCATGCATGCTTATAAACCTCGCGGCATGCCAAACCACTACTAATTAATATCACTACGTAAATAAACATTTTAAAAGTAAAAACTAGTATAAAACAAGTAAAAGTCTCAATGATATTAGATTGTTATGATTGATAAAATAATATTCAAAGAATTGTAAAATTTTATTGTAAATTTAGTACACACACAATTCAACTTGTGTAAAAATGTTATACTCTTCGATGGTAACTTTAGTATTTCCTTTTTTGTACATAGGCTCAATAATAGAAAGAGCTAGAACAACTTCTTCGTCTAGGTTCTTTAAACATGCCCTGTTAATATTCTTAATATGAGCCGTTGACGAACAACTAAATTTGTGTAATTACGTTGTTGAATTTGGAAGGTCATAGCGATGGCATATATTCAGATATTGAAGTATATTCACACCTTTAGCTTTTAGTCAAAATACATCTAAAGTTAGAATACTAATTTAAGTCGTATGATCGTTGCTAAGGTCTATCAGTTTCTCTCGTAGTTTCTGGATAAATTCCTTGGATGGTAAAATTTATGCAAATTTGTTTATTCCTAAGAATTTTATGAAAATAAAATATTCAGACTGTGCGGCAAAATATAGTCGGGCCGGATCTCTCACAGTTGCAGTGGAAGTGATGCAGTGGTACCACTTTGAATGCCCCTCCCCTCTGCCCAACTGACTCGTAACCACTCCTATCCTGAAGCATGGAATAGTAAATTTTCAAGCAACATAAACGGGTCTATAGATTAATTCTTCAAAAGAAATTTTTTCAAGGACGAGTTTATCGACCGATTAACTTTTCGAGATTAATGCTTCGTTTTAAAAAAAATAATCAATCATTGCTTTAACTGATTCAACCATTTAGAAATACTTTAACCTATCACTTGATCATTCTAATGAAACATTAATACTATAATAGCCCTAGTCTGTTGGTTGGTTGGTCACGCTTTCACGATGGCCGATATAAAGCGTTTTAACAAACTTCCCGAATAGGTAGAAGATTGAAATTTGGCAAGGATGCTTGTTTAACATATTTTAAGGTAATGACGAAAATAAACCTCCAAAACAGTCCTGGGTTTGACTCCAACGAAGACATTTCCATTTTCCATAAAGTAACGTAAAAATCCATTTTTTTGCGTGCAGGCTTTTATTGTTTTGGAAATTAAAATTAGAAGGATTTAATCTTCGGATCTGGACCATTTTGAAGAAAAAATTACAGTTTCTTATTCTGTTCATCTTTTTCCGCATACAATTCGAAATCGCTCATGTTATACGTTTAATTCACATATTTTGTGGAAATATTGCCATTTCAATGGGATGTTGTCTTGGCTACCAATTATATTGTTAGACCTCAAAATCCTATTGTTATATCAATCCTTATGGGTGTAAGCGTGCTTTGAATGCTTTTAATACGAGATAGGGAGGGAGAGAGAGGGAGGGAGGGAGAGAGAGTGAGGGGGAGGGAGGAGAAGGAGGGAGGGAAAGAGGGGGAGAGAGATGGAGGGAGGGAGACAGACAGACAAACGACTTTATTGAGGGCGAAATTGAGACTAATAGTCTCTTCTTACATTTAAGAGAGAGAGAGGGAGTGAGGGAGAAGGGAAGGAGAGGGTGGAAGGGAAGGGAGGAGGAGGGAGGGAGGAGGAGGAGAGAGAGGGGGGGAGGGAGGCAACTATTTTAAGGTTAACTAAAGATATTCCGTCATATTGACGGGCAATTACACTAGTTAGGTCATAAAGATTAAATTAATGAACAATTATTTTACTGATATTCTATTTATTCATAATTATACGCAGTGGCAGATTAAGGTATCTGAAGGCCCCAGGTGCAAAAAATCGGGAGGACTCCAACTGACCATTGGGGAGGGGGGTACTCAATCTACAAAAATTTTTACAACTTAAGAATGGAAAAAATTTATGCAGTAGGTTAAATAAATTGAATTACAGAAATGCATAAATACAACTTTAATATTTATTATATAAACTTGCACGTTGAAAAATAAACAAAAATGAATTATAACTTTGAGATGTTTTTCGAATGACGCAACAACGCATTGTAACAAACCTAAGTAAAACACTAGATGTTTACGTAAGTAGTAAATTATACTGATTGTGAAGTATTTTACTAAATAAAATAATTTATAAATCGAGTTTTGACTGTTCTGAGACTGCCATGAGTGTCGAGGCCCCAGGCGAGCGCACTTGTGCAGCAATCCACCACTGATTATACAGTGGTTGGCCATCTTATTAGACTCAGTTACCTAATTTCGTATTTTCTAATATTCTATTTATTCATAATTATACAGTGGTTGGCCATCTTATTAGACGCATTATTATAATGTAGGTACCTTAACTCCCGCGACTGGTCTCAATAAATGAAAACGGTTTTAATATGTAACACGCAATTCAGGTTTTCATTTATTGTAAAAATATGAAAATTAAAATTAAGAAAGGAATTAGAATAAAAAATAAACATGGAACTGGCATAATCAAGTTGAGACTCAGGACTTGTAAATCCTGCTGAAGAGTTGAGCTGGACAGAACTTAAGGGCCTGGTTGAGAGTCACTGACGGGAGGCCCTGGTGAACTTTTAAAGAATTTGTATAAGGACAACTGCATTGGAGGGTTTACATTTTTTTCCAAAGGTGTTTTTCAAATGTTAATATGTAAGCATCCTTTGTAAGAGGAAGAATGGGAAATCCCCCTGGGTTTTTTACTGTTATGTTTAGAATTGCAGGAGGCAGGAAAGCGAGAATTGAAAACTGGCAACATTGCCTTATGTAAAGGCTCATTCCCTTCCCTCCCCTCCAGCGTCGCTTACTTGTCAGAGATCAACTCTCGCCGACCCGACTACAGTGCCTTCCTTGCGGCCAGGACCGTGCAACTTACTTGTTAATAGTGGGGAAAGCAGTTTAATGTTACATCATGTGATGTTCACAGAGGACACCACTGTTGCATCAAGCATGCGCATTTAAAATATCAGGTTTATTAATCCTCGTAAAATGCTTAATGTAATTGATCGCAAAATTCTGAATATAAATATGAAATTGAAAAAATAACAAAATTGTAGGTTATTGATATAGCTTTATTTAAGCTTCATTAGATGTACACATAACAAGTAAATGCCATATATTTAAGTGGAAAACAATTCTAACCATAGCATTTAAGCAGATTGCGAACTTGTTTTTGCGAAAATATTACAAATTATTTGCCGATATGCACTCAGAAAGAAGGCACAGTCACATTACAAAGTAGTACCAGATACAAACAAACAGTTGCCAAATCTCAATTTAAACATTAGCAATTCAACAGAGATCACACATGGAAAAGTAGAAAAATATGTGGAAATGAGTCATCAACTGGTATTACGCAATCAGAAAAAACTGTGATAGACCAAGTATAAAAAAAAGCTTAACATGTATGAAGTAGTATAGACAATACTGTAAACCATGAAAATATGTAATTCAACATAGACATAAAATGTATGTATATGAACATAATGAACAATAAATTAACAAAAAAGATGTATGCAGGTACGTATGCATGTACATACTAAAACATAAAAGGTTGCTCATTATCTGAATTGTGTTGCCACAAAATGCATATAAAATCATACTTGCCCTCAAAGCTAGTGAGGGCATTGATATTACAAAGAAATTTAAAACCTATACCCTACAATAAAACATATTTACAAAGAAATGTAAAACCTATACCCTACAATAAAACATATTTACAAAGAAATGTAAAACCTATACCCTACAATAAGATTTAGCTTGCTGCGTTAGTGCAATAATTATATTTTTTTTAGTGCACCATCTCCTTATACCTATGTTTACAAGGAGAGGGAGGATCTGTTTCCGTGTCTCCTTGGAATGCACTGCATGCTCTTAATATGTCACGGACTGGCAGTTTTGGCAGAAAGAAACCTATTCCAAGCAACTGCACGTAAAGACATTCATCAGTATGAATAATAATAAATTATCGGAAAAAAAATCATCTTTAATAACAATAGATCTAAGAAGCATTAGAAAGTGTACCATTGAACAAATAGTGGCATCATACTCCCACATTAAGTTAGTTATTCTTAACATAATTGCAAAGGTGCACTCGGTATTTTTTATAAGGTAATCACGAACATTTTCTGTAATTAATTTATCTGAAGGTCGAGGAATAAAAATACAAAAATAATTCACAGTGAAAATTATAAATGCAAATGAAACACATTACCACAATTAGCAGGAATAAATGCATTATAGGATAGGCTGTCATATTTGGAGTTAAATTAATGCATTAAAACATATATCACATTTGTTTGTACATTAAATTTTCAGTTTCCTTTTATCTAACATAAGGATGTGTTGCAAAAGTCAATATACATAGTAGCTGCCCTTTGTATTCTCTTTATCATATGCTGTGAAAGTTTGTATTAAATTAAAGCTAGTTTCTCACAGTTCGAGGAGTTAATAGTAAGTGCAAAAAGGCTCGAAGAATCGACATAGTTGTTTAAAGATAAATACGGAGAGAATGTCTGATTTAATTCCTCTGTTCTAAAGAGTATCTAAGGAACGAATCTCCAAGTACATACAATAATTCACTTCGAAGCTGAAACCATGAAATTTATAATTTACAAAACGTAATAATTTATGCAGTAAGTTTCCACTCAATTTAATTGACAAAACATGTATATTTCGAGCGAACTGCAGATACATATTCAACAAATGAGGAGACCAATTACACATATATGTTAGCCTTACAAATCCCTTCCTGTAGTTAAACATAATTTCTCAAGGCCGTGTGAATAAATAAAATTCTAAATTCTAAATTTTGCTTATAAATGAAAATATTTGCTCGGAAAACAACCGTTGTATCTACTATAGCTACTTATGAACCTCATTCATAACTTGCAGAAACGCTTCAGCATTCACAAGAAAAATATTCATTAATATAAATTTACTTACACTTTTTCAGTCCTCGGGAAATGAAAAAAATTCATCTTTGGAGCATCACTGGATGAGACGCACATACATACCGAACAATCCGTTCCCATCACCATTTTCTCCATTTTCAAACTGTTCACATGTGCTACGGGGGCTACTGTGATAAAATCACAGACTTCGAAGCACTTCTGGTGACATCTTACATTGATGCAAGGCAAAACTTAAGGCTAAAATATACGCGGACTTGCATAGGACTACTTGTGGCATACAGGTTGGAGGGCACTGACGTACACGACTGATTTTAGTTGGTGTTTTATCTATTTCAAATTTGTGGCGCTGCAGTTGAACAAGCTAGTGATATAGTACCCAGCATACATTCAGATGAAAAATTGAAATCTCTCTGAAACGATTGAGTTGATGAAAAAATATTTCAATCAAAACTTGTAGGAAATTACATTGTGTACAACTTTTATAATGCCACATATTTAGGTAAATTGAGTTCAAAAGGAGATATTAGAAAAAAACGGGTAAAATGACATGAATAAATCTTTACTTCTGGTTGATCAGTTTCAGCCAAAACCCTTTCGGATCTTCATTTACTGATAAATATTTTAAATAAAGTTTTGTGTTGATTTGATTACTAATTTTTGATTTAGAGCACCCACAAAATTCCTATCACATACAGACACACAGACATCATCGAGAAAATAATCAAAACGTACTAAGGGGACCTCAAATGTATACAGTATAGAACCTTTTATCCGGAAATCCAGTTAACCAGCTATTTAAAAAAATAATGCATTTTTCCAAAATTTGCTAGGAGAAAGAAATTTAAATTTAAAGCTTTGTTAGTAATTTGGGTGTGCTCCAGTGAACAAGTAATTTGGAAGTGAACAAGGAATTTATATTGGAAAGTACCCAATTACATGAGCTGGCTAGGAAAATCACGGGGCCCAGTGCAAAGTGTCAAACATTTTTAATCGTGAATTTTAATAAATAAAGCAGTCTCTCTTGCTTTGACATTTTGATGTTTCTTCAGATTTTCTTTAAAAATGCATGTACTTTATAAGTATGACAAATATTTTTTAGAGAGCTCAGGGACTTTAAGTTCAGGGCCCGGTGCAGTTGCACCGTTTGAACCACCGCCATGAAGCCTACCCTGCCGATTACTGTAGTATTACCATTACTGTACACTGCAGGGCAGTGATGAGCTGGAATAAAATTAATAACTGGCTGTCTAAAAAAAGAAAAGAAAAAGGTCATAAGGAAATTTGGATAAGGATGGCAGGGGAGGCCTACATTCCAGGAGCACCAGATCACTTTAGATTAGGGTGACCAGATGCTTTTGGTAACAACTGGGACGAAACAAGTTTTGAAAGGGAAAAACCAGGACATTTTATAAAAAAAACTGGGACAATGGGTATTTTGATTTTTTTTCTTGAATATTCTAAAAATCAAATAAATATGTTTATAAAAGAATATATAAACTATAATTTATTGAAATAACAATTAAATTACATAGTTCGTGATTAATTAAGCAGTATTACAATAAAACATATTAGGTGAAAATGGTGTTTTCAATCATATTTTAAAGTACATACTTCTGCCTGCCTTGATCAAATTTTCATCATGTCATAAAAACTTTTACAGGTCATATTAAAGTTGAATTTACACATCATTATGGAATTGATGATTTTTATATCCAAATGGTTTCATTCATCAGACCACTGAATGTCTGTTTGTGAAAATATTCTTTCCACATTTCCATTGTGTGCCGGAATGGCAAACAGAAAGTTACATAGTTTCTCCATTTCTGAGGTCTGTTCTAGAAATTCAAATTTTGAAAAAAAAAATATGACCACCGGCAGTAGCAAGATCTATTAAGCCACTCATCATTCCTTTCTTTCATCTCTTTTGAAATCAAATTTTTAAGCAATGGAAATTGATTAAATAATAAACTTTCGTCGACTTGAAAGCTCATGTCAATAACATTTTTACACATACTTTGCACTTCTTTCCAAACTGGGGAACTTTTTAATAGCATCCATTCCATATACTTCAATTTCAGTAAGGGTTCAACCCATTTTTTTAGATAGTCACAGGTTGTTATGTACATGTCAAATATTTCCTCTTTAAATGATTCTATTTCATCCTTCTGAATATTATTATCAGATAAAACTCTAAGGACACTCAAAGGAACAAATTTTTCGTTAATGCGTATTGTAAGCATGCCAATCGTTTCATGCATGTAATTCATTACCTCTATCACACAATTTTGCGAACATTCAATTTTTAGAATTTGTTTATAAAATAAACCAAGAATATTAAGCATTGCATGGAAGTATGCTTCATTTACTGGTGATTCAAAATATTTCACAATACATTTTGGGGACTTTTCTTCTGAAAAGAAATATGCTTTCAGTGCTTCAAACATTTTTAATACTCTATCAACTGCATTGTATAAACTTAACCAGCGAATTTTTGAATGGGTCAATAAATTTTCATACTGCAAATCTAATAGAGAACAAACATTTTTCAGTCACTCGGTACGTACTGCAAAAGTTGAAAAGTATGACAGTATTTTTACCATGATCATTTCTACATCACAAGATAATCTCTCAGCTCCCGACTGCATAGCATTATGCAAAGTATTCGCTGAACATCCAACATCTAGTAAATTGAGATTAATTTTCTCGCGTAATTCATAAAAGACATTGTTTTTACTTTTCTCAACAGTTTGGCACGACATTCTATTTAAGATAAATGGAAAAAGTAAATTGTTGCAAAGTCCATTCGTGAATATGAAAGCTTCAATAAATTCTCTTGAGCAGATTCAGCAATATTTCGGAGCTTGTACATCAGAAATAGGGTTAAATTAATTAATTATAGATGTACGAGAACTGGCAACAGAACTAGAGGCCGAATCAAAATGTATGCAAGAGACCAAAATTCTGCCATGAAGAAAGAACCCCAACTTTGAATCTGCACAGGTTGATGCAAGTTTTCATAATCCCCAAGATTATTTCTGAGTAATTTTTTTTATCTTGTGTTGGATCAAACAATTGCTTCGATAAAGGAGAGGCTTCAGCGACTCAAAAACCACAGTGAATATTTTAGTTTCTTATATAACTTGAGTGAACTGAAAATCATGGATAAGAAAATTTGTATTTTCTTAGAATACCGTGAGTCTTTGATTTTCCAGCACTTAAATGCAAATGCTTTTTATAAAATAGTATTTGGAATATCGAGTTTGGTTTTCAAAATAATTTCATGTTAATGGGAATAAAAAAACTACTGCATATACCATCACTATTACAAGAAAAAAAAACCGGGACATTGATGCATCCCGAAAAAAAAATCGGGACACCGGGACAAATCCGGGGACGCCTTGTCACCCTACTTTAGATTAGTAATACCGTTCCACTAGCTTAACAAGTTTCCTGTTTGTAATATATTCCAATTCATACACTGTCGGTAATTGAATGTCAGATAGGGCAAAATGTACTTGAAAGGACAAAGTCAATAAATTTTCATATTTTCTAAAAATTTAACAACTGGCTCGCAAATTCAAAGAAAATTTAACAACTGGCTTGCAAATTCAAAGAAAGTTTAACAACTGGCTCACGCGAGCCGGCTTCAGTTCATTACTGAGTACAGGCAGTGATGGAAATGAGGGGGACACGGGGGGATGACATATTCCTAGTCCCGATCAAAAAATTATATAAACTGATAAACTTTTAATGTTTACTAAAAATTGGTTGCAACTCGCAATGCGGAAGGGTTCTATTCAGAGGCATAACGTACATATAGCCAACCGGTGCAACGCAGCGGGGCTCCCAAGGAAAAAACGCCGGATCCCCTGTTCTGGGGGTTTCCCAGACCCCTGGTCACCCCAATGCACAAGTCCATTACTGACCATCCCCCCAGTTATAAAATGTCATTTCTCTCACTGAGTACAGGTATGTATTATAATAGTGCTTGAAACGGAAAGCATTACAAAACAGAACACACGTTCTGGTAGTGAAACCGAAATACTGAGAGAACATTTACATTCGAGTTAAATTTTTATGTATTCCTTATGTGCTACAATGAAGAAAAGTAAAGAAAATTTGTTTATATTATTTTTATTAAATGAAGTTAACAAAATGGTATTACTAAATGTTTGACGAGACGGAATGATATTATCGACACATGCCAGCGACCAGAACACCGTTCCGGAGAGTTCTAGCTCTTTCGGAGCATTGTTTATGAGTATGTTTCAGATAACTGGTAATTCCAGATAACCGGCTATCTCCATATCCCAAGCTTGCCGGATAAAAGGTTCTATACTGAAATCTGGAATTCAATTTTTTTCACGAATACAATATTTTCTCTTATATTATGTATGAAGACAGTAGAATACCAATATCTTTCACGATTTTACTGTTCTGCAAAATGATACCCACATTTAAATCTATGCATACGATTATTAATATTTTTCATGTGTGTTTTTCCTTCAAAATTGAGAACTTTCTATTCCTCAAAGTCCGTCACCTTAAGCCTTCCCTGTATCTATAGAAAAGACACAGATTTTATATGGAGGCACGATGACGTTTTAAGGCAGGCATATCAAGCTGGTGGCCCTTTCTGTTGCCAGAATGATAATTTTTCTTTCAACTAAATTATTTGAGATTCTGTATACTAAATACTTTTTGTGAAAAGGACACAAGATTTTTTGAGTTATTTAGTTACAATGGAACATGGTTTCTAAATCATTGCTTTTAATAACAAAACAAGCGACCGATCTTATATATAAAGTCTATTTTATCAAGTCTAGCCCTCATTAAACAACTATAATCCTAATGTGTCTATAAAATGCATTGCTTCATTGTGGCTCTGATGCTTCTCTGAGTTTGACATATCTGGTTTAAGGATATCGGAACGTATGCATTCGAAAATTTTGAAATTAAAATAAAACATGCTAAAAATCCGGCAATGGCAGAAAATCGATTAAATGAGCTTAATGCTTACACCTCATCCCACCTTGCACTTGCACTACTGTGCAATCGGTTAAAGCAGTTGATTACAAACAGCAATTATAAATTTAATTCTTGGAGCATCAACCATACATAAAGAAAACGTTAGTACTGTCATGCAATGCACGCAGTTCAAATAACATGTGCACATACTTGGGCCGGGTTGACATACTGGCAAGCAAGGCATCAGCCCTGGATGCCAGTTTTCTGGATGCATATTCTAAACCAGGATTTTCCAACTATTGGTATGAATACCCCTAGAAGGGGTACATCGAGAGTTTTGAAGGGGTACGTGTCAAACACTATAATTTTTCTTCTTATTTTGTTTTTCATGCATGAATTTGGAATCAAAAGTTGCAATGTGATGACTAAGTGTAATGTCACAAAACAAAAATATGTATACCAAAACTGTGAATTTTAACATTATAAACATGAGTTATCTATCTTAATATGTACAGATGTTATTCACAACATTACCACTTTAAATGTACTTGGGGTATGCGACCATACAAAAAAGCTCTTAAGGAGTACACGAGCAAAAAAGGTTGAAAACCCCTCTTCTAAATGAGATTGCCACCGTCGGGAGTAGTCAATGTGCGCCGTGCTCCGTATATTTCGATGATGATAGCATTATTATCACTTGTGAATTTGATTGCTTATCACAGTTTCATTTGCAATGCACGAATTTGAATAAGTCAAACTACAGTGCGCTAAATACCTGCCGAGAAGTGTCTTATCGGTGCAAAAATTGTCACGTACTACCTTCTCACAAAATTCAGAATGTACACAATGCATTGGATTCGATGCTAAGAAAGCAAACTGAATTCTGCGAAGTTCTCGACAGTGTAAAATCAAATTTTCTCATCTGCAACGAAGTCATAAGGAAACAATCTGTGCAGATTGAACTTCTTAAGAATGAAGTTCATGATTTAAAGGATTCAGAGAAGGAAATCGAAGAATCTGCCGAGACATCCGGAAGTGCGAAACCCGTGAAGAAACAAGTGTCAATTTCTTGTGATTCCCCTTTAAGTATTGAAAAATCTGTTAAAAAGATCCCGAA
Organism: Uropetala carovei; assembly: GCA_036926305.1. Lineage (NCBI taxonomy): Eukaryota > Metazoa > Arthropoda > Insecta > Odonata > Petaluridae > Uropetala > Uropetala carovei. The sequence continues at coordinate 2,396,155 of JAXCHB010000062.1, read as the reverse complement.
ATCCTATTCCGGAATGGTTCGTGTTAATTATCCTCCCGCCATCCCCGTTCCCGCAGTGCAATCCCCAATAGTACCGGTCCTATCATCAAATTCCTTTGTAACCCCTGCTCAACAACAACCAACAAAGAAGAACCCCTCTCCCATCGCAAGTATCGAATCACCAAACAGTGCTCCACAAGAAGTTGGAATCAATGATAACGAAGGGTTTCAAGTTTATCATAAACGAAGTAATTTTCGAAGATTTCGAAAAACCTTTACCACGGGAAGTTCAAAATTGGATTGTCCTCTGCTAGCTTTGGTAAGGAAAGCCTATATTCATGTGTGGAGAGTTAATCCCGAAACCACAGAAAATGACGTTAATGATTACCTTAAATCGAAATTTGATACCCCTTTGATGTTCAGGCACTCAAGGCTAAAGGTCCATATGCCTCTTTTAAGGTCACAGTAGATTGTAATCTTTTGGCAAATTTTTCAGGCCTGAATGTGTGGCCTGAAAATGCAGTAATGTGCCGTTTTAGGTTTTCTAAATCAATGAATCCAAATGAGAACCAAAAGTCTTCTGGTATATGACACTCTAGTTGACTAAACAAAGTCAGCTACACGATATTGCATCAGAATATTCATCGTGTCCGAAATAATCTTTATGAACTTGAGTTAATGGTGAACAATCCTAACAATCCAATCCATGTTATCTGTTTGTCAGAACATTGGCTCACGGAATTAGAAAGTGAAACTCTTGTTATTCCAAATTTTAACATTGCAAACTTATACTGTCGCTCAAATTTTAAGAATGGTGGAACAGCCATTCTGGTTAGAGAAGGCATACATACAAAAATGAAAAACTATACCATGTACCTTAATGCTGAAAAACACTTTGAACATTGTGTAACTGAAATTTATCTAAGTAATTTGAACTTTCTTTTAGTGTGTATTTATCGGTCGCCCTGTGGCTGTGATGCAATATTTCTGGATAAATTTGAATTATTGATTGGTTTTCTCAAAGAAGAAAAGAAACCACTTGTCATATGTGGAGATTTTAACATTGATTTTCTTAAAAAATCTTACGTGAAAACTGAATTACTTGTCTTAATGAACTCATTCAATATGACACTAACTATTAACAGTGCCACTCAATTCCAGTCATGTTTAGACCAGTTTATCATTGAGAATGATCTCTTTTTATATTCCATTGAGAACACTAATACAGGCATATCTGATCATAACACTATTTCTATTATTTTACATTTGCCTCTGACAAATAATAAATCTGTGAAACCAAATGGAGATATTGTATGTAAAAGAACCTACAACATCTATAATCTTGAGTACTTCAATGTATTTCTATCATCAGTAATGTGAGGTGATGTATCCTCCCAGATCAACAAAAGCTTTCTTAGACACCATATTATACCATTTCAATGTAGCATTTCCCTTAAAAAAAGTTTTTATCAAAAAAGTAAAAATAAATGCAAACTCATGGTTAACTAAAGGTATAGTCACTTCATGTAACAGGAAAAGAATCTTGCACAAGTTATGTACCTCATGTAATGATTCAAGTTTAAAAATATATTATAAAAGATATAATAAAATTTTGAAGTGTGTCATATTGCAAGCAAAAAGAATGCATAACAGTTCAATAATCTTTAAATCTGAAAACAAAACCAAAGCAATTTGGAAAATTATTAAAAGAGAGCTGGGTAAAGAAACATTTAGGAAGGATGAATTGTCTGATATTTCCATAAATGGTAAACTAAATACTGATCCCTATGATCTTTCAAATGCCTTCAACAATTATTTTGCCAATGTGGGCCTTTGCTCATCAACATTCATTCCTACAATTACAACTCCTGTTAATACCATGATTAATCCACATTCTTTATTTTTAGAACCTGTATCTGAAAATGAAATACTCAGTATTATAAGCAGTTTTAAAAACAAACCTTCTTCTGGACTAGACGAGATACCAGACCTGGTTGTAAAGCATTGTGCTAAATATGTCACTAAACCTTTGAGCATAATATGCAACTCATCATTTGAATCTGGAAAATTTCCAGATATGTTCAAAATTGCAAAAGTAAAACCACTTTTTAAAAAAGGTGAAAAATGTTATGTCGAAAATTATAGGCCAATTTCCTTATTATCTTCCTTCTCTAAAATATTGGAAAAAGCAATGTATAATAGATTAGTTTCATTCCTCGAAAAACACAAAATCCTTTCACAGCATCAATTTGGCTTCAGAAAGAGTAAATGCATTAATGATGCACTATTTTCTTTCACAAATAATATTCTGAATGGCAGAGACAATAAGGAATACATTTTTGGATTGTTTATCAATCTCCATAATGCATTTGATATGGTTGATCATGTTTTGTTAATTTGCAAAATGGAAATGTATGGAATACATGGCCTTGCTAAACAATGGTTCAAATCATATTGCAAGGGAGAATGCAATTTGTTGAAGTCAATTCAACCCAATCACAACTGCTTCCTATTACCTGTGGAGTTCCACAGGGCTCCATTTTAGGACCTATTTTATTCCTGGTTCTTATTAATGACCTGCCACTAAATATCCCACTAGCTGAGCCGGTTCTTTTTGCCGATGACACTAATCTAATTTTTCGTAATCACAATGAAGTGCGTGTTCGTCATAATATTACCAAAACAATCACTGACTTACTGACTTGGCTAAAGCTTAATAACTTAATTCTAAATACAAACAAATTTCAATCCTTCCTTGAAGTTAAATGGAACCCTTAATATTTCTATTGATACTTGTAATATACAAGAAGAAAATTGTGCCAAATTCCTTGGAATCTGGATTGATTCAAATTTATCTTGGGACCAACACATTACTAATTTGATAAAAAAGCTGAGTCGCATATGTTATGCGTTTCGGGTATTAAGTAAAATCTCAACCATGCAGCTTCTCAGGACAATCTATTTTGGCTATGTTAAGGCAGTAATAATCTACGGCATACCCTTCTGGGGTTCCTCCACACACCTGCATAAGATATTTAAATTACAGAAAAAAATTGTTCGAATCATGAAACAGGTTCCTTTAAGGACACCCAGCAGACTTCTATTTAAAGAACTTAACATCCTTCCAACTCCATCCTTGTATATATTGGGAACAGTTTACTTTATCCATACTAACCTACACGTTTAAAAAGAACTTAGACATCCACCATCACAATACCAGGGCAGCAAATTCTATCCATTTAAGTCATCATCGAATTAACAAAAGTATTAAGAGCATTATTCACTCAGGATTCCTTCTTTATAACAAATTACCAGACACAATAAAATGCTTAGACAACAAAAAGTTTAAATTTAGAGAAAAGGATTTTATTGGACCATTTATTCTTTAGCAATATTGAATTCCTGAATAGTGATTTCAAATAGTAATGTAAATATGTGTGAATTTATTTGTATTGATAAATTTTTGTTGTATCATATATTTGATTTACTTTTATATAATCCATTGTAATCTATAAATGTCATGTGATTCACGAACGTCGACTCGCTGTGCTGCTCACAGCTAAACAATTTTTGTATTATTTTTTGTACCCTTTTATGTACTATTCATGACGAACCTATGCATTGTAATGTCTATAAAGGGAATAAATATATCTATCTATCTATACACAATTTGCAAGTAGGTAAACATTGGCAAGCAATCTATATCACCGAATGGTTTAGTGTCATGACCGCATATCTTCAGTGTATTAGTAATGTGCCAGGGTATGCTGACAAACAAACTTAAGAAAATTCAGACTCTAGAAAGAAAGTTTGTAACTTGTGAACTTTGGAACATTGCAGAGTGCACGCAACACTGGGTTTTTCACTACTCTTTTGTTATGTGCGAAGGTAAATTGGTGGCTAAAGTGCAGTATTTCCCTCCCTGACTATGGCATCGCAAATTGAGCCTATTTAGCTTGCAAATCAGGTATCAGGGTTAGGTTCCATTTCAAGTACTCGTAATAACTTTCATGCAAAATGTAATTGTTACGGCGCTAATATCGCATGTCAGGGTTTCAAGAAAATGATTGGGTTGTGGTGCTCTCTGGACTCAGGAAAATCCCATTCCACCTGGAATGAGAATGCAGAAACATCGCAGTCAGAGTGGGTTATGCACACAGTGTCACGTAATGGCCAAAATAGGAAGTTCTTTGGAGGCACAACGGCGTGCACATGAAGTGCCATCTAGCAGCAAAATGTAGAACTAGGTAGTGCGAGCTGCTTACTCCCTAAGTACCAGAAAATTCATGGTATACGACAGACTTTATTCATGCCTCGTGATCGGCTATTTGAGAAAAACAATTATCTACTGAAAATAGCAGTTGAATAAAGTCCCTGGGGCATTTGTGTTTGGTATCTTGGAAAGATTCCATTTGTAGGTACCAATGATCTTTTATGATTTCAAAGTCATAACTTTATCTTTTTTGACCCCATAATCTTGAAAAGCAGACTGAAAACCCTTTTACAATACTTCATCATAGACTATGTTGACAGTCTTTCCACTTGCGAAAAGAATATATAGTTTGTTTTGGTTACTTTTGAACACCTTACATAAAACCGTTAAATGAGAAAATCAGCATACACAGCAACTTTTAGCGATTTACCTTGGGCCTTATTAATAGTCATTGTTAATCAAACATTTAGTGGAAATTGAAGGTGCTTGAATTTGAAAGGATAGTCGCTAGAATCATGGCGATATGTGGTATAAAAACACTGTCCTTTTGCACTTCCTGCAAAAATAACTGCTTCAATAACAAATGCATCTCATTACAAAGTTAAGAAGCATCTAAATTGTGCAGCAATATGATTGGAGCACTAACCTTAAACATTAATTTAGGAGGAGGTATCCATAGAGGGCTCTGTAAATTTAAATACCCAACGATATAATTTACTGCTTCATCCACGTTTGTTTCAGTATCTACAGAGTTAAACCATTTCTTCAGCAACAAATTGCTTCATAAGACGATTGTTAAATGTAATTTTTGGGAGCATGACTAGCTCTTTCATATAAGCATGAAACTGAATTTTCACTCAACTGACTTTTGATTCCAGTTTATCAACCGATTTCGTCTCATCACCCAGTTTTACTGAAATTTCAGTTTCGCTATTTATATTTGAAATATTTCCATGACCTATTTACAGCAATAATTCTGCGAACTCACCAGCTGTATTAATCTCATTTTAAATATATTCTCACATTTGTTGAGAGACTTGATTTTGTGGTTTCCTCCATATACATGAATATTTTATATAAAAACTCTTTATAGAAGGAGAATTTTAAATCATGTAAACAAAACTGCTTTCCACGAAGATTTTTAATATTTAGCTAACTTTGTTTGTAAACAATTCCTTCCCAAGTATATATGGGCACATCCATTGATACATTCTCAATTAAATAAAGTATACATATGCATACGATATCAATTCAAAACAGGTCCATTTACAATGGTGATATAAATATCAATCATAAGTATAATTCTTATGTAATTCATTTTATAATAGCATTTCATGCCATATTTAATGTACTTAAATAATTAATAAGCAACCTCTTCATATCAGAGTTATTTGAATTGATCTATTTCCTTAATCGGCAACAGTTGGGTAGTCATGAGGGTGAAATTTTTAGATTAAAACACTTGAAATATTTTGGTTAAAAGTTTAATTTTGAGAAAATTCTGTGTGTATTTGAAATTTGATTGTAAGAAAATGAAACTTCATACTTTTCTCTGTTCCTGGGTTCAAGTCTCAAAGTCATACGTGGATTTAAATAATTTTAAATGAAAATTGTGCTACATTATTTCCCATGTTATAGAAATGGAAAAAATTAAAAGGGAAATATTTTTTTATTAAAACTTTCAATCAGATTGAATGTGAATGACATGACATGACGCAAGTCATGCTTTCTCTTAATTGTTTCACTACCTTTATTTTTCTTCCCCTTATTAAATCTATCATATTATTTGATTGGTTTTGAGGAATTTTCTAACAAAAAGAGCCATTGAAGATTTCAATTAACGTATTAATAAAATTGAATTCTGCAAATGTGATTCACTTTGTACTTATCTTAATTGCAGCACATCCCAGAATCCAAAAAGCTAGCGTGCAGTACATCTTGGATTCGGTGATTCAGGCATTGCTTCATGATCCTAACAAAAAGTAATTGTCATGCAGAAATGTAGCGTAAGACTGTTTTTGATTTGTTAATGCTTATTCATTTTTGTGTTTATGTATTTCTTTAGAAGAAGAACTGCATTTCAGCTGAGATATTTCAGAGAGGGGTTTGAAATTGCTTCTTAGAAGGAAACATAAGTAATTGCTAGCTAGTAAATAAACTAATAAATCTTTTTGACATTACGTTAAAGCTAATCTTGATAAAGGAATTTCAGGATATGGTGGTTTTTCAAGTTTAATGTTTTTTTGTGGTACACCTGATTTTTTGTAGTTGTTAAGAATGACTTGAAAATTCTGGTATATCAGCTGAATTTAATGATTCACTACTGCACTTAATATGATTGATAGCATAATTTGTAATGCTGGATAACAGGGGTCACCAAACATTTTATTGAAAGGGCCACATATGTCTTTTCAAATGACTGATTGGGCTGTGTTAAAATTTCAAAGAGAAAATGAAGGTAAATGGAAGAACCTCCTACTAACCATACAAATATTTTTTAAAAAAGGAAAATACCCACATGCACTTTGGTTTAAGGGAATCTACTCCACGTCAGTAACCAAACATACCCGCAATCTCACCCACTCCAGGTTTAGGGGAATTACTCCAATGCCAGGGTCCCTCTTTTTCTTTGTTCACACTCACAAATACACACAAAACAAAGAAACACACATGAGAACTTCCTTTCCAAAAAATTGCCTAAATACATATTTCAGAATCAAGGATTCCATTGTCAGTAGGCTGATCAAAAAGATGAAGATTAACGGGTTGGGGAAGGTATATATACATGTGGTGAAATGAGAGGAAAAAAAGGGAAAAGAAAAAGGAGGAGGGGAAATAGTTGCAATGTAGCAATGGAGAATTTAGGAAGAGCGTTGGAATGACCATTTTTCTTGATTGAGGATGATGTCTTCGTTTTTAAGAATGGTTAAACTTTCAGCTGCGTCTAAACACGGAGTGGGTAAGATTGTGGGTGTGTTTGGTCATTGGCATGGAGTAGATTCCCCTAAACCAGAATGCATGTATTTTCCTTTTTTAAAAAATATTTGTATGGTTATTAGGAGATTCTTCCATTTATCTTCACTGATTAACCATAGGGCTCCAAATTAATATTTTTTCTTCGCAGAGAAAGATTTGAGAATTTTTTGATTCTGTAATATGTCATACGCCTATATTATAAAATATATTGCATCCATCTACTTGGAAAATATCATTTATATACCATAAATGATACCTAATAAAAACTGTGCAGGCTGAATGTGGCCCACGGGTCATAGTTTGGGGACCCCTGCTGTATAATAATTGCTGTTGAACACTAAAGCTCAATAGCCATTTTACTAAAATAGTCACATGAAGATTAACATACAACCTTCCAAATGACAGAATGGTAAGTGTGCCAATTTCGAAGAGATTGTTTTGAGAATGTTTCAGATTGTTTAATCTATCATGTGCCTGTATTACAAGTAAATTGCATCTATGCACCCGAAGAATATTCTATGGACTTCATAAGTGATACATACATAATAACATTGCCTGCTGGAATATTTACAAATATGCATTCCTTAAAGAAATTGATGAGGTAAGTTAGGCTGGAGGAAATGACTGTGGATGGCCATATTTATTTATTTATTTATATGGTTTTCCACAAATATAGAGGGAAAATCTAATAGCATATAATTACATAATCAGCACAAATTAATGCAATAAGTACAATAAGTTGCCAATACATATTCAACTTGAGTAAGTAAAATTTATAAAAATAATAAAATTTACAAAATACTATAAAGGAATTATAAAATATAAAGGAAATTTCCATTTTCATGCTGACTAGTAAATAATAGCTGGAGAATAAAGATATTGCTTAATTTTGTTTAGGAACTTACATCTGTTGTCAAAAATATCAATATCTGTACAGGTTTTATTCATTTTGCTAAACTCTTTACAAATTCTTAATAAGGGGGAATTTAGACAGTAATTGGATCTGACAAAGGGAATAAAGAATACATCAGTAATTCTTTTTCTAAAACTAGGAACAGGAAAAGTAATTTTACTTAATAAGATAGGGTTATTACCTACATTTATAATACCATATAAGAGTATAAAGCCAAAAGCTTTCCTTCTTGTCTCCAGCTTACATTATTTATACTGAATGAGTAGGTCATGAGTAGGACATAATTAACATAAAGTGGATAGACACCATGTTCCCTATAGAAAGGGTTCTTAAAAATTTTTTCTGGACCTTCTCAATTAAATTTTTACCATTTTTTGTATAAGGACTCCAAATAGTGGAGCAATATTCCAATTTACTTTGTACTAGAGAATTAAATAACAAAGTCAAAGCGTCCGAATTATTGAAATCATGAGTACATCTTAAAATAAATCCAAGTGTTTTGTAAGCTGAAGAAATAATATTTTGAATATGAGGTTTAAAGCTAAAATTTTCATCAAATATAACACCTAAGTCTTTGATTTCATGTTTCTTTTTTAATAGGGAACCACCCATACTGTAACAAAAATCATGTACCCTTTTAACATTTGTATATGAAACATAACTACATTTTTCAATATTAAAAAACAAATGATTCTGTTCCCCCCATTGACAAACATTATTCAAATCAGATTGTAATAATACGCAGTCCTAAATACAACTCACTTTTTGGAAAAGTTTAACATCATCTGCAAACATTAAGCATTAGGCATTTTCCACAAACTCTGGCAAATCATTAATAAATAAAAATAATAATGGGTCCATATTGGACTCCTGTGGTACACCAGAGGTAACATCATACATTTCAGAATTACAGCCATTAAAAATGACATATTGCTTCCTGCCATTTAGGTAAGATGCAATTAATCTATACAGACTATCAGAAAAGCCAAATTTTAATAATTTTCCTAATAACACATTAAAGTCAACCTTATCAAACGCTTTCTGAAAGTCTGTGTAAATCACATCAACCTGCTTCCCTTCATTCAATGCCTCGTAAACAAAGTCACAAAAATTAACCAGATTAGTGACAGTCGATCTACCCCCACGAAAACCATACTGTTATGAACTAAGATTATTATTAACTTGATTATAGATATGTTTGTATAGAATAGATTCAAAAATCTTAGAAAATACACTTAAAATAGATATTGGTCTATAGTTGGTAACATCACACTTGTCCGCACTTTTGAAAATAGGACAGACTGGCTTTTTCCACTGTTTAGGAAAGGTACAAGTTTTTAATATCAAATTAAAAATATAATATAGAGGGTTTAATAAAATATCTTGACGTGCTTTAACAGTATAAGATGGAATCTTGTCTGGCCCAACAGTTTTCTTTGCTTTGAGTTTTTTAATCCCTTCAACTATATCTTCTTTGGTCATCAAAGAAAAACGCTAACCATTGCTGTCTGACTAGTCGACTCACATAAACTAATATGTTGTACTATTTAGTAAGTAAACAGATTGAAAATACTGCTGGAAAGCAGAAGCAATACTCTGAGGACTATTATAGTTAATATTACCTAAAGTCATGGATTGAGGAATAGTTCTATCACTTTTCATATTCTTAACGAACTTCCAGAATAAATACTTATCCCCATGAAGTAAGTTGATTTCTATGTTATTAACATGATCATTGTACACTGCTTTAAGATTGTTTTTAATAGATGAATTCAAAGTTTGGAATTTATACCAATGATACAAAGACCCATTATGTTCATATATCCTCCAGTGCTGGCGTTTCTTATTTAATTTTTTAATCAAGGAACTGGTGTACCACGATGGATATCTGTGTTTTACAAACTTACACTTAGGAATACAAATTTTCATTGTATCATAAATTAGTTTATAAAAGATATCAACAGCTTCATTGACGTCAGTTGTAGACTCGACTAGAGTCCAGTCACTATTCTTAAGAACCCTGTAAAGACAGAAAATCCCCTTTTTAAAAATCAAAGCTACCAGTATAATCTATTGAATGCACTTTAGACGAAGGATAACCACACTTCCAAGAAATTGAGCAATCCAATACAGGATGATAAGAGTCAATTGGTACAAATGTATCACATTCAACCATAGGTTGTATATCACAAACACAGATAATACAAGATCTAAAAGTCTTGATCTAGAATTGATCATTGTATTATATTGTATCAAACCAGTGAGACCCACAAAATTCACCAACTCAGATGTCTTAATATCTGTAATATCATTCCTGTTATAATTAGGAATGTTGAAATCCCTTACAATAATAATATCATCATTACAAATCTGACTACATGAAATTTTATCGTAAAATTTACAATATATTTCTATGCCACAATCAGGTGGGAAATACCACTTCTGCCCATCCTCAGATATTCTTACACACATGTTTTCATTCTCAGTTTCCAACTCACTCATTCTTTTGGAAAATAATCTGGCATGTACAGCAATTATTAACCCACCGCCATCATTTTTACAAGCAATTGTTGGATCTCTATCCTTCCTAAATACAACAAAAGTATCATCACTGAAGAGTTCATCATTGTATATACCCTTACTTAACCAAGTTTCAGTAAGACACATGATTAGAATTCAAAACTTTATGCTTAAAAGTACCCATCTTGCTCCTCAGACCACGCACATTTTGATAGTATAAATTCAAATTATCATAGCTTGCCATAGAAAAAATAATCTATATTACACAAAAATATTACCACCAATCATATGACATAACATGAAAGGTACATAAAATAATAATACAAACATCACTGACAAGAAGGAATTTCATCAAGTACACGGATTTTTATTGCTTGGGCATCATCACTCTGTTTCATGAAAATAACACCATTCCTTACCCAGACAAACTTGTAACCGTTGCTTTCTCTGGAACGCTGGGCACTTCTAAGCAAAAATGCATTAAACGATGTAAGGAACTCATCAACATAGATTTTGTTTTTGTTTCCAGGCAAACCAATGTCTTCAGTAGTAAATGATTTAGCACGGCTATTACCATCAGCTGTTACACGACTGGTTTTCTTCGATGCATGGAGAAACTCATTTCTCTTGGATTTCCCGGACAAACTTCACAATGACTGAAGGATCATGATCACCAAATTTCCTGACTCTGTATGAATTAGCAATATCATCAGGTTTTAATTCAACCCCAGCATGATTACCAATTTTCAACATCAACGAGTCAGTAACTTCGTTGTCAATCACAGGCAACCCCTTAATTTCAACGTCAGAATTCTTATTTTCTTGATCAAGTTCCTCAACTTTGATTTCCAACTTTGCAATTTTCTTCTTTAATAATTCGTTTTCAACAACTATCTTCTTAGTCACACTAGCCGTCATATTTCGCAGCCAAAAAACAACAGCTACTTTCAGACCACGTTGCTCGTTAATCATTACCTTCAATAACTCATTAGTATTTAGTCCTTCTAAATTAATATCCTTAGCTTGGAGCAACTTTTCAATTGGGGAAGAATCATCACGGTCATGTGATTCATTCGTTGACATTTCATGACAGGTTTTACAATTCCAGTTTTCACCACTGCTAGCAATTTCATTGTGATTTTTTCTGCAACACATTGGATATGCCACGAATTCACACAATTACTAGAACATTTCAAAGCTTTACTGAACTTAGAAATAGTTTTATTACATCCAACACACAAGGACGATTCAGTATTGACCGCCATATTGTACTGCACTGTAGGCTGTAGTTAAGGAGGATTCCTGCTGTTCACAACTTTTTGAATTAAAAAATTCAGAATCTAATTCAAGACTTCAAAAGTGTATTTGAAAACCAAAATGTCTCTTTAATCAATATCACTTTTAAAGACCAAGAAAAAGCTGGCTGAACGTGGTGGAGGAGACTCTCAAAAAAAGAGAGATCAGAAGTTTAAGGAATGGAAGACGATGAATGAAACGATGCATGGATGTGTTTGAAGCGAAAGAAGTATGTAAGGATAGAAAGGTGTGGAGAAATATTGTGAATGGTAGAGGCAATTAGCTTGCTTACCCCGTAAGGGAACAGCATGATTGGTACGTATGTACTTTTAAGTAGCCATGCTGCTTTAATCAAAAGTTTTGTAGGCAGTCCTTTGATTTAAACTTAATTATAATAAAAAATACATTTGTCTAATTTTTATAACATTTTAGCTTTTGTTTTTAGCATATGGCATGCACAGAATACACAGAATATTTTGCATCATGAGTCAGTTTAAATTCAAACATAATGGATTGTAGTGTTGAGTATATAGAACATTAGATTTGATCATTTGGAATGCAAAGGTTAAAATTCTATTGCAGTCTGATTTTGACTATTTGGAATGTTATATACAGCCATCAAACTATTATTTGTTTTTGTTTCTCATTTTATAAGGTTTATATATGTGGAGACAGCTTTCCTATGGAAATGGTGGATGAGGCAGCATGACACACTTCGCCATCAGGTGACGAAACTAGTTAATTCAGGGCAGTTGGAGATAATTGGTGGTGGATGGAGCATGAACGATGAAGCTGTAACAAATTACATGTCTACAATTGACCAGATGACTTGGGGCTTCAGGTACTGTAAATCTTTACTCTTCTTTAGATCAGTGTCATGTGTCTTTGTATTGTTTAAAGAAGTATTTAAATACAATTTTATTCTTTTTGCTAGGAAATTGAATGATACTTTTGGACGGTGTGCTAGGCCCAAAATAGGTTGGCAGATTGATCCATTTGGACACTCTCGGGATATGGCTTCAACTTTTGCTCTTCTTGGATTTGATGGGCTTTTCTTTGGGAGGCTTGATTACGCTGATAAGTATGCTCGGCTAAGCACTAAAACTGCTGAAATGGTTTGGAAAGGAAGCCCAAATCTGGGTAAGATCTTTTTTGATTACACTATTTGTATAAACTGACAAAAAGTCTAATGGATTAGATTTTTGGTTTTGGTTCGGGTTTCAAATTGTTGGTTTGGGTTCTGTTCCTCTTTAGCTTCCAAAAATCTATTTTTTTCAGCTTGGTTTTTCAGTCCAATTCTGGTTTGATGCCCTGATTTAAACTTGCAACATTAGTATTGGAAGCCAGATACATTCTCCTTTCCTCAACAACATTTTGAGCTTTAAATTAATGTGTAAAATATCTCTTTGATATTGCAATAATTACGAAAAATCACTTATATCATAATAGTGATTCAAATTAGATCGATCTTCAAAATAAATTCAATAATGGTGTGAGAAATTCCCATTTATACTCAGAAGCTTCTAAACTATATTTTGAAAAGTCATATAAAAAATTGTCCTGAATATACCGTATATACCCGAATATAACACAATTCTGATTATAAGACAACCCCCCATTCTGAACTCCTAATAAAAGGAAAAAATTTATTATGCACACTATGACAGAGGTTTATTATACCATTGACTAATAAACATCGAACCAATTGAAATAAGCAATTTTGTAGTGTTAGTTGGCATATACAGTTGCTTTCCTTCAAGTGTCTATCAACGACTGATTTTAACTTCTTACAGGACCTACTATAAAGGTGATGTCAGTGCAAGCATTTATTTAGATTATCAATGAAGAGAAGATAACAATAACGCTTTTCTTTCGTCTATTTGAAGGTTTAATTGACCTTAATTGAATCGGAGGCAACAATGAGTCTCCTTGGCAACGCCCGGAATGAGTACGAAAAATCCGCAAAATTTCGAAAAAGAATGCGTATTTCTGAAAAATTTGACCGTTTAACGTGTAATCATGGCAAGAATAAGATAGCATAGAGCTTTAGCCATCGAATAAAGCAAAAAAGAAGAAAATCGGTCCATATTTACATATTTTAATGAATGAAGGAAAAAAACCTTGCACTCTGAAAAATCGAAAATCCTGTTTAAACTTATGGGAAAATATAACTGTCTCCTGGATTCGAGCCCGTGACACTTTAGCAAACGAAAATATTTTTCCAGGGACCTCATAGCCAGTAGAAACAAAACGCCGTTTACCGCATATCTTTTACAAAGAACGGTTCTCGAGAAATACGCTGATATAATTATGCTAGACTTCATGCTCACGGATGCACACAGCTTCACTACGCACATAATTTATAGGATAAAATTCAAAAGAGTATTTGTATTCGAATACATTTGAATCGATTCATTTTCTACTACTTTTAATAATTTAAAGAATCGAATATTTTGATTATACTCAGCATTCGTTTCCTCTGTCAGTCAAACTATTACGCACCGCGTGATTATAAGACGACTAGCGATTTTTCGGTCATAAAAATTGGAACAAAACCTCGTCTTATATTCAGGTATATACGGTAGTTATCATCTTAAAAATTTATTTTTTTTCACAGTGATTGCCACAATAGCTGTACTTTTTTTAAATACAGTAATCCCTCGCCATTCGCAAATTTGCCATTCTCAATATTTGCATATCTGTGATTTTCATTTTGAGTACCTGTTTTTACATTCGCAAAGCCTAAATTCACGTATCCGTGAATGATCGCTTAAGTACCGCTCATCCGCAACATTTTTTTTTGTAACTACTACACTAATTTCTTCCAAACCCCACGCAGTGTAGTAATATTGCTTAATCATGGACCCAAAGGGATTGATGAGTGAATTGAAAGAAAAGTCAGTAAAAAGGGCAAAAAAGTGATGAGTTTGGAGAAGAAAATTGAAGTTTTAGATAGGCTTGCGTGTAGTGAATCTGCTTCATCAGTGGGTAAATTACTTTGTGTGAACGAGTCAACAATAAGATCGATTAAGAAAAGTGAAGAAGCGATTAGAGCCAGTGTTGCAAATAGCACTTCAACGAGCGCAAAAGTGTCCTTTGTGCCTCTGGATCCGTATTTAGAGAAGATGGAAAACTCTTTAAACCTTTAGATCGAAGCCCAAACTCGCAAGAAAGCCCCACTGGGTTTGCTTCGCGAGAAAACCAAACAATTTCACGATCACTGTGTGTCAATATTTATATTTTTAAGGGTTAAAATGCAAGTTAAGTAGTGGAATAAGGACTCTTAAGAACCTAACCCTATTTTTTTCATATACCCCATTATTTACCGTTCACGAATTTGCCATTTGCGAGGGTTTTCAGGAACCTAACCCTCGCGAATGGCGAGGGACTACTGTATTCAAAATCATTAAAAATTATTTCTGCTCTTCTATAGAAGAGAACATTTATCAAATTCGACAATTTTATTCATAGAATTGGAATTAAGTGTAAGTAGCTATTTAACAGAAAGTGGCAAAGTGGCTTATGTTTTTATTTGTATCAAAAATTATTTGGATTCCATAATGTCTGTCCTTATCTTCTTAAAATTTTTAATAATCTATGGGTGACACCAAAATATAATCTGTGGGTGACACCAAAATATAATCTGTGGGTGACACCAAATGGTTGTGTTGCAGTAGCAGGGTAGCCAAACACTTCAAGACTACCCTTCTGCTTAAGGGTTAATAGATAATGCTACCATTAATATTGATTTGTCATATGTGTCAGATGGACTCAAATATTTAGTATGATTATGGTAAGGACTTATGTATGTATTTTGTAAAATAATGATATAGATATGCTCTCTTAGGAAAGAAATCTTGGCTCTTCACTGGGATTTTA
This sequence comes from Uropetala carovei, assembly GCA_036926305.1. Taxonomy (NCBI): domain Eukaryota; kingdom Metazoa; phylum Arthropoda; class Insecta; order Odonata; family Petaluridae; genus Uropetala; species Uropetala carovei. Next base: position 2,380,379 of record JAXCHB010000062.1, on the reverse strand, counting down.
TATAACAACTACGCTCCACCTCCTGGGTTCTGCTTTGATCTCTTATGTGATGATGAACCAATTGTAGATGACAAACACAGTCCAGATTATAATGTGGATCACAGGGTGAATATTCTTTCCATAGGAACAATATTTTTTATTTTTTTGTGCATTGTGAAATTTTTGGAAACTAAATCATCATCGTTGTTTTTATTAAACTATTTCACATACTTGGGTATCTCTATTCAAAGCCTCACCCTTCTTTTTCTAGCAACTCCTTTCATCCCTAGTGATCTAAATCCATATTCTTTACCTTCATCTGCCTTTTTTGGCAACTTTCCTTGATAACTAATCAATTCCTTTCCTAATGAAACAGTTATTTGGTCAGTCTTCATTTGTTTCCTTAGAAACTTTTCTCCAGCCACCATGAGTACAGGTATCCCTTGAGATATGCTCATCCGAGATAACGCTTCTTTGCTAATATGTTATGATGAAATTTAGGATACAAAATTTGAGATATGCAGTCTTCCCTTGCTAATACAACGTTTTAGATATTTTATTGCCATGACTTATTTCTCTCAATGATATGACTCACATTAATGTTCTTATCAACAAAGATTAGCCTACCAATCATGAATTTTTTCATGGAATTTAAACATCTAAGCATGCCTGTTTTTGGCTATGTCAAAATTAGAGTCTTAAAGATTGGAGCTCATAATGAATACCCAGATGCAAATGGTACATCACACATGCTGAAGGGGATATACCGTATTTTCTTGTGTAACCAGTGCCCTCATGTACCACATGCACCCCTATTTTTGGGCCAGTTCCGAGGGAAAAAAATAAATTCGTGCTGGAATAAGTTGACATCTATGGCGCTGGAAAATTAGAAAAAAAAATTTTAAAAGTGTGGGGATTCCCAGTAGATGTGTTCTCTTTTGAGTTAAAGGAATGTCAGCAGCACACAATGAATTGGGCGAAAACGGATACCAACTTATTCCTGCAAAAGTATAGGTGGAAATCGATAGTAAATTTTTAATGACTGAACTGCTTATTTTAAGTAAAATAATTAACTTAAAACTCATTTAAAAGGCTCAGCTTTGATATTAAAAAAATATTATGTCATCTCAATCTTGAAGATGCACCAATGACAGTTTAAACTGTGCACTTTAACCCTAAACATTTGCTTGGTCCTATAGATATGCATATATTTCGTAGAATTCTTCTAGTCGGTGCGGTACACTGAAAAACCCTTCACTTTTTGATTGGAATATGCCACTTGGTGTGCGGATAGGTATGTGCAAAAGTAAATTTTTCAGTTGGGAGCCACCTCACATTCCGTGTAGAACACCGTAATGGCGGCCATTGAAAATGGCGGCGGAGGCTTTATTAAAATCGTTAATATCTCGGCTATCTTTCATCCGATTGTAATTTTAGTTTTTTTATCTGAAAGCTTGTAAGTTATGTTATATTTTTTATAATTAGCATTTTTTCTGTAAACCTTACGGTTTTCCCGGAAATTGCGGAAAACTGAAAATTTCTCAATTTATGTCTTTTTGCTTCATTACTTCCATATAACGCAAAATTCCACTTTTTTGTGTTATAACAAAGAAAAAGGAAATTCTTTGAGCTTTTCATTGATACCACCTATGCGCTGCTATCATAAAAACTGCCGCGGTAATTAAAGGAAAACCAGCAGAAGAGCGTATTTCTGGACTCGGGCAAGAGCCACCTACACAAACCAGGTTGTCATTCTTAAGGTCATAATACTAGGAATTTATTCATTCTTAAATATTCTGTTACTAATATGTTTAGTGAATGTTAAAAACCATTATCTACATAAGAAATCAGCAGCTGTCAAATATGGTGGCAGTTGTTCAAAGATGGCGACCAGACGGTTTTTTACATTTTTTAGAACTATATTTACTTTATTTACAAAGTTTATCCTTAATCTTAAGATATTCCAGAAAATGCATAACACTGTCATTGTTGTAATATCATTGTGAGTTGCCCGTGGTCATTGTATATCTGACTTCACAGTCAGGGGGAGGAAACACTATGAGTGACGATACATGAAACATGTAAATTAATACTACATAATACTACTAAATGTATACTACAATGCTATTGCAAAATAAGGAAGTTAATCAATCACCATAAATAATTTTAAGCCTGGAAGTAGATATAATGAAAATCCCTGCCTCTGTTTTCAGCGTGCTAAGGTAAGTTATCATCCTCATCTTCAGCTTCAGCACTGCATTAAATAAGGGCAATTAATTGATTGAAATCATTCTAAAGTGTGTAAACTTAAGTAAACCGTGTGTTTTCAAATGTTTTCTTTAAAAGTAAAGAATACTTTGTTATAATTGCCTTTTGTTGCAGCAGTTTTAAGTGCAGTTTGTGCAAAGAAGTGTGCATGGCACCTGTGCCTTCCGACAGGAGCATCTTGTTTGGCAGCCAGTGGAGCAGCCACACTTCACTAGTTCTCTGCACGTATCCCAAATCGGAGGTAGAGATGACCAGACAGGTTGCCACTCTCTATCGATAATGGTCCAGCCCCATCCATTTGGACTTGGTATTGGGTCGTTCACTGAGCAGGCACGGCCCCAAACTTGACCTGCTTGATATGTGGCGTGAAGAGAATGCTGCTCCAACGCCGCTGATGTGGGTGGCAAGTTATTCAAAGTAGGACTCTTAGATGTGAAGAGAACTTTTCGCACTTCATTCAGGGAATACTCTTCGCCACCTTTGTAGTATAGGAGGACTACATACTTCTCTAATACTTGAAATAACTCATCAGGAATGGAGGGTAGAGGACGAGAAATAGCTTCAAAAGCAGCTGTAACTTCAGGGAAGGATTTACATACATGTCATGCACTCATTTTTCCTTTCATTGAAAATGATGAGGTAGTATCGGATCCAGTGAAAGAGTGAAAGCTTCTCAAGGCAATGGATTTATCTAGACCCAGAGATTCAACCATGGTATGCATACAAAGGTATCGTTGTGAATTTAGTTCCTGTTTTCCGTAATGGAGCAAACAAGCAGGTTTTCTCTCCCTGGATCAAGCGCTCTCTCACAAAGTTACGGTATAGGCCTAAGCCCCTTTCCTCGGCATTGACTAATGCATTCACACGTTCCTTGTCAATTACAACCTTCGTATCCCAAACAATAAGATCAGAGGAGGATTCTCTGAAAGGATTTCCGATTTCAAGAAAACTATCTTTGAGAGCTTGCTTTTTTTCCTAGAACTTGACCTGGAATGCGGAATACTGTTCGTGATGGAGGCATTTGTTTGACGTACTTGGAACTTCAAACTCATCCAGAATGCTGATCAACTCTGGACCTGCAAGCATTCACCTCCTTAACATTGCAGGATCTTGCAGCAAGCCGACAGTGCCACCATCTCCTTTTATGACTGTATTGTGCTGTTCGTGTGCTTGGTCGACAGCTATCGCAGAGAACGGACTGTTTGTCTTACGAATTACAAACTGCCCATTACAGAAACACCTGTGAACACTGGGTGCTTTCTGTTCCAGTTCCTTCAAATCTTTTATGTGGACGGATAACCGGCGTGCATAATTCTGGTGGTCAAGCAAGAAAAACCAAGGCATCATGTTTTCAGGGATTGCCGGAAGTTCATATTTCCCTTCCCTAATGGATCGAACAAAAGAGAGAAGAAGGATCTCAAGGTTGAGAACCAGAAACCAAAATCTAAATGTTGGAGATTGAGAAGATTTCTCTGCAATCCATTCTTCAAAGGATTTTTCAGGGCTATCGGCTGTATATGAATCTTGCAGTAGACTGTAGAGAACTGAGGCAGTTTTTTGATGTATTGCTCTAGCCTTGGTTACATGAGTCACTTTAAGATTGGCTTCTGCACTCGCTTCTGTATTTATGCCTGAATTGGTAATCACACCTACCCAGCCACTACCTTGGAGGATTTGTCCAAGCACTTTCAAAAAAGCCTGTTCAATGTGAAAAAGAGCAAACAATGCTACGAAGGTGGACTCCCCATAAACCTCAGGCCAGTTCCACTGAACTAATTTAGTTAAGGCTTTTGCACATATGAGAACTTGCCCTGGATTCAGAAAATTTGTTACCTTCCTGATATGGTACATTGCGTGTTTGACCATCGATGCTGAAGAAGAGTCTTCATTAAATAGGCACAAAAGAGAAGTAAGGGCTACGTCGAAGGAGCAATCGGCCTGATTTGTGGCATGGAAAGTAGCCCAGGTGAGATCTAAAGGGCCATCCTTTGAGCACATGATCTAGCCACTCTCTTTCATTTTTCCATTCCAGACCTATGACAGAAGGTAACATTTTGTCATAAATGAGCTCACAGGCTGTTGGCGCAGATGGCTGCTTGATGTGAAGGGTTACTGCCTTTACGACACCGTAACTGTCAGGTAGCTGAGGAACTGTACGACTCCTTTGGCTAACATGGCAGAAATTAGTAAGAAAGTTTCGAGGATCTCCCGTTTGGCCTTCGACAGGTATTTGAAACAAGGAAATACCTGTTCCATGGAAAGATGACTGTGCTGTGGTGCTGCTATAGTTGTGGTCTATATTGTCGTAGGCTCCAACTGTGCTTTTAGCACCTTTGTGGTAATGTGCCTTCCTCAGTGCTTCTCACTGGTGCTTTCCTTTGTTCTCCGTGGAATTCCCCAGGAGAAATGCATTCATTGGCCATCGTTAAGAGCGAGAGTCGACTTCACTTGACAGCTGCTGATTTCTTATGTAGATAATGGTTTTTAACATTCACTAAACATATTAGTAACAATATTTAAGAATGAATAAATTCCTAGTATTATGACCTTAAGAATGACAACCTGGTTTTCTTGCCCGAGTCCAGAAATACGCTCTTCTGCTGGTTTTCCTTTAATTACCGTGGCAGTTTTCATGGTAGCAGCACATAGGTGGTATCAATGAAAAGCTCAAAGAATTTCCTTTTTCTTTGTTATAACACAAAAAAGTGGAATTTTGCGTTATATGGAAGTAATGAAGCAAAAAGACAGATAAATTGAGAAATTTTCAGTTTTCCGCAATTTCCGGGAAAACCGTAAGGTTTACAGAAAAATGCTAATTATAAAAAATATAACATAACTTACAAGCTTTCAGATAAAAAAACTAAAATTACAATCGGATGAAAGATAGCCGAGATATTAACGATTTTAATAAAGCCTCCGCCGCCATTTTCAATGGCCGCCATTACGGTGTTCTACACGGAATTTGAGGTGGCTCCCAACTGAAAAATTTACTTTTGCACATACCTATCCGCACACCAAGTGGCATATTCCAATCAAACAGTGCAGGGTTCTTTCAAATTTTGGGATGTACCGCGTCCACTATTCGTCTTCTGTGAGTATAAATGTAGATGCAATTTTTAAAACTTGGTCAGAAATCTTCATGTATGTTGCGGTCCCTTTTTTACCGACATTTTGGTGAAAAAGGTACATGAGTAAATACTGTATACTGCTCAAACCAACTCAAGAGCTTTTTTCTGTGATTCTCGGATCCATGGAATTTTCATTAATTATTTGTTCTCTATTTTTGTGCATTAAATTAGAACTCTCATGTTGGAAAAGAAAATTAAAGTTGTGTCTAAGAGAAACAGGCTCTTTCACTTGAAATAAAACTAAAAATTATGAATCTCTTTGAAAAAAATCTGAGGTGGCCGACACATGACTTTCTCCATATTTGGGGTATAGATATTTAAATTATTATGAATAGCATTATAAAGCAAAATTATTATTTCGTATCATAAAAGAATACAGTTGTCCGTATTGTCGTAAATTATATTTTGAATATGTTTATAGAATTCACCATTACATGGTGGTGGCTCTGTATACTGAAAATTTACGAATAAATTAATTATCTACTAAATGGAAGGTTCTACAAAAATTTGTCTCAAACAAAACTTGGAAGAAATATTATTCTCTACAACTTTGGTCCTCACGAATATTACCAATTACAACGTTTTTAAGGAGATATTTGACAGAAACCGAAAAAACCGATTATTTATAAATAATTCCTAAACAATAACTGCTATGGAAAATTGTTTCAAATTAAAGTTGTAGGAAATTACATTCTTTATAACTTTCGCATAGAACTGTATATACAATAATGATGTTTTAATGGAGATATTTTGCCAAAACTGAATCGGGTTTCGAATAAACCTCGACTTCTGGTTAACCGGTATTGTCCAAGAGCTAATCAGCTCTTTGTGCTCATACCAAAGTTTTATATATAAAATTTGGGTATGATAGGGAAAGTACTTTTCGAGTTAGAGTGCCCACAATCACATACACAGACATCATTCCAAAAATAATCTAAACGTGTTCTAGGGATCAAAATATCTAATAAACTATCTCGGTTTTTCAAAAAATTCCTATCAGATACATGCAGACAACATCGAGAAAATAGTCTAAACATGTTCTAGGGACCTCAAAACGTATTTCCGTTGAAATCTCGGTGATTTTTTTTGTGAAAACAATACCTACTCTATACTACGTATATGGAGAAAGTAAATTGGCAGCATGGAACAGAAATACAGCTTTGAACCTTATACAAACAATTATGTGCACAATAAAACTTTTTCAGGCATGATGATATTATTACTTTCTCCATACGTAGTATGGGAAAGTATTGTGATCATGAAAAAAATCGACTTCGAGATTTCAACAGAAATACACGTTTTGAAGTCCCTAGATCATGTTTATACTATTTTCGGAATGATGTCTGTGTGTGTGTATGTGATTGTGGGTGCTCTTAACTCAAAAAGTACTTGCCATATTGTTACCAAATTTCATATATAACACTTTGGTATGGGCATAAAGAACTGATTAGTTTTTGGACAGTAACGGTTAACTGGAAGTCGAGGTTTATTCGAAACCTGATTCGGTTTTTGTGATATTTCTCCGTTAAAACATCATTATTGTATACACAATTCTATACAAAGGTTATAAAGAATGTAATTTCCTACAACTTTAATTTGAAACAATTTTCCATAGCAGTTATTGTTTAGGAATTATTTATGAATAATCGGTTTTTTCGTTTCCGTCAAATATCTCCTTAAAAACGTTGTAATTGGTAATATTCGTGAGGACCCAAGTTATAGAGAATAATATTTCTTCCAAGTTTTGTTTGAAACAAATTTTTGTAGTACCATCCATTTCGGAGATATTTTGCTTTATCTTAATTTCCAGTATACAGCGCCACCACCATGTAGCGGTGAATTCTGTAAACGTAGCTATTCAAAATATACCTAATTTACGGCAATAAGATCGACTGTATTCTTTTACGATACGAAATAATAATTTTGCCTTATAATGCTATTCATAATAATTTAAATATCTATACCCCAAATATGGAGAAAGTCATGTGCTGGACACATCAGATTTTTCATAATGAATTACACTTACACTTACGATATACGGGTCTTCTTATTTTAAGTCTTCTATCACCAAAAAAAGTTTCGTCGAAATCGACGACCCAAGGTATGTAGTCTTCCCTTGTTAGTACTTATCCACAAGATATCATTATGAAAGTTCACCCGGTATTATAGCCTAGTGAAAAGTTTAAAGAATGTGCAAAAATTACTAAGCCTTTAACTGCTTCTCGGATTACTCTTGTTAGACAGTATCCTATTATGGTGAAGATTGAGAAGGTACTTGATATCTGGATTGAAGGAAGGTTCAGAGTAATATGCCTTCAAGTACTCTTTTAATTAAACAAATGCCAAAGTAATTGCATTGTGTTAGTGAACTATAGTCAATCACAGCAATATTTAGGCACTGACTAAATGGAAAATTTTTGAGCTGGGAACATATTATTCAATATAACATAGGGCTATATGGGAAAATGTTTCCCGAAGTACACTTTTTCAAGATATGCTCAGTTTCCTAGGAATGCATCCCAGACATATCTCATGGAAAACCTGTGCACTAACCTTGTTTGTTTGGATTGATGGGATAAGAAATATAATCTTCTAGAATAGCATTTTCCTAGCTAATTTGACCACAGAACCCTTTTGGGCTTCAAAATATTGATGGAACACTTCATCATTGTTGCTAACATAAACAATCTCACAAAAGTACATTTAATTTCCTTAGGTGTGCATGCAGTATTTTTAAATAGGAAGAAAATGGATTATTTATGACGAAGAAAACAACAAAATGCTATTTCATTTCTTTCAAATACTCCATTGCACGAAATGCACCCATTTGTAATACGCTGTACACTTTACTAATTTGCTTCAATAAAGTGGTATTTTTACTAACTTATTGCTCCTTGTTACTTCAATTGAATTTCACAAAATTAAAGGTTGGCAAGAAATGGTTTAGTTAACACAAATTGCAATTAAATATATTTGTCATTTTCTTTCAGTATTTAGTGAGTTTAAAGCTAAAAATTACAAGTTGCCAATGTATAGATCAAAGGTCTCAAACTCACATCAGTAACACATGGGCCACATGATGACTCTTAACCAAATCCATAGGCCATGTTAATGCACTGTAGCAATTTTGCAGATCATATTCCATATTTTCTCAGTCTTTTCACCTTTTCATATTCTTTAGATATTCGCTCTCCATTTCTAAAAAGGGAGAAATCACTCCAATCCAATGATGTGGTCTGAAAGAAAGTGTAATGTAGGAGAAAATTGATCTTGTTCAAGTACAGAAGCGTTTCATTCCTCCATTTGACAGCATGAGAAGAGATGCACTTTTTGACATTTAAAAATTACTTACAAATACAACTGAATCGTTTCAAAGAATCACTCAAAACAAAACCAATCATATTTTTAGCCGAGTATTATAATTTTTTACACCTCTCAACATCATTTAATCTCTGGCTCTCGAAGACTCCCATCGTAAATAAAGATCGGGAGGTGGAGAGGTTGCATTACTTAAATTTTTTACACCCGTCAGCATCCTTCGGCTCTAGAGTTCGAATTGGAAGACTCTCGTCGTAAGTATAATTTGTGTTTATGTTTACTATCTCTGCGAGCAAGCGACGTCGGCCGGGCGCGTCACTTCCTTATGCTAGTTTCAACGAATAATAAAAGTAAAAAATAATTACCAACATAGTATATTCATTATTAATAGCAAAAAATAAAATAGGCCTGAGAATAAAATAAAACGAATTTAATGTAGGTAGTCACTGCCGAACAAGTAGCGTGCATGTCGACTTCTTACTCCACCACGGCAAGCAGTCCGAGTGATGAATAAGCGAAACGAAAAACCATGGATACCAAAACATTGTTCTATAAAACATGAATGACGAATAAGTGAAATGGCAAATACTGAATCGGTGAATGCCAACGGGGACCCACTGTGTATAAGAAAAATATTCTATCCATTTGTATCTTTCTCCATCTTCTGTAACTTTGACTTATGATTTTGTGCTCTTGATAAATCTCCCAGCATAAATATTCTTCTTGTAAATGTTCATTCTAATTGCATCTGGCTTATCATTTTAAGGAGGTAATCTAGCATATACAAATCCTTACCTAAATTAATATTTTTTTTGGCATCTGAAATCAAGAGACTTTCTCTTAAAGTAACCACTAATTTTCTTCTCCTGTATTTCTCATTAATTCCTCACCCTAAACATTATTTCTTATATAAGTTTACAAGACAAGTTTGAAAATATAATGTACATTATGTATTTCAACTCCAAGAACACTTGTAAAAATTGACTTTCTTATTATTATTGTAACTCACTGCAACTTCCTCTAATTCTAACCAGCTTAATCTCCTTCATTATGCTACTCTATTAGTTTGCAATTACCAGAATTTTTCAAGATGACTAAATCCTTAGTTTGAAAATTTTCTAACTATTGGCTTCATTGCTAGTGCTATCTAAGTGTAGATTATTTTTGCTTGCTATGATTTTCTTTGCATCAATTCTTTATAAGTATAATCTTGTTCTGTATATTTTTTGCATTAAAACTTAATGAAGCATTTTAACATTGAACCCTAATTTCAATAACTGAAAATTATTAATCATTCTGTTTAGAAATATTAGTTGATGGCTACCTTGGTTTTATTGCTTTGTAATTGGTTATATTTACTGTCTGCATGCTTATGTTTATTTTAATTGCTGCATTAGGTATCAGACTTCAATTTATATGTTGAAAAACAATCCAGCTATTATGCTACTGACAATCTTGCTGTTACAATGGGAGGAGATTTTAATTATCAAGATGCTCACTCATGGTTTTCAAATTTGGACAAACTTATAAGGTAAATAACATATGCTCGTAATTTATTAGTCATATCGCCCATAGGTGAAAGAATTCATAGCATATGCAGAAAACCAGTCAGTTAGTTATGCTACGAATAACATCATAATGACAATGGGTGAAGATTTCCAATACCAGGATGCCAATTCGTGGTTCTCAAATCTGGACAAACTAATTAGGTGAGGCCAAGCATCATGTAAATAATTAATTTGTAAGTTCATAAATGAAGTTTAATGTATACCCTGATGTGACAATTAATTTTACATTTTTCTTCATTCTATTGATTGACTATAATATAATCATTTTTAATGTGTAAATCTTGGTACAAATAATGAAATATAATTGAACAAATTTTTATAGGAAATAAGTCAGTTTTCTGATTCTCAAGGTTTAAGATTATCAATAATGTTTTCTAGTTCTGTATACATGCATTTTTTAAATACACAATTTAATGATTAATTTTACTTTTCATTGAAACATTCTGTTATTTGGTGGCTATGTCTACTCCAGAAAACTAACTTGGAAAAAATATCTACTATTTTTGTAATTAAAATGAATACTGTATAAATTAAATAATTTATCATAAATATGATGTAAAGAAATGCTGGCGGAGTGAGATCACCAGGTCATACAATTTCTCTTATTTAGGTTTCATTGTAATTATGCATCAAAATCTGTGTACTTACATAGGCTAAAAAATTGCATAATTTGATATCCTTGTTTGTAAGTAAACCATCTATTAACAATTTAATCTTATATTATTTTTTCATAGTTATGTTAATGAAAAACAAAGCAATGGAAGTCGAGTAAATGTGTTCTACTCTACACCATCTTGCTATCTGAAGTCATTGAATGAAGCAAATATTACATGGCCAATAAAAGAAGATGACTTTTTCCCATATGCAAGTGATCCTCATTCATATTGGACTGGTTATTATACGTCTCGTCCTACCCTCAAATATTATGAACGCCTTGGAAACAACTTTCTCCAGGTATAATTATCAAATGCTTTATGTGAATCACAGTGGCATCTCTGTAGAATGCAGTTTCTTCTTGTTGAATAATTGTATTGATTATAGGGGAAAGGGTGTACAATCTCTTATAATAATAGACAAGTGTTGGTTGGTGGTCATATACAAATGTGAATAACTCGATAAAGATTTGAGATAGAAATTCTAAATTTGCCAGGAATGCTTGATTCACATACGAGGGTAATTAAAAGAAATGGCATTCGGAGCGTAAAGAGTAGAGGCAGCCAAAAAGTCACCAATTGTTTGCACATGTCAATCTATGACTTGTTACAGTCATGACCCTTCAGCTGAACCTCAGGTTGGCCATTATAATTTGTGAAGAGATCGAAAAAACAGAACTGTAACCACATATTATGAACTGTATAAAAAACTTCCATTTGGCATCCTCTTATGAAGCTGCAACCTGGGCACATGTGCCAGTTACCCTACCCTCACTATGGCTCTGAACATATACAATTAGATTTTTGTTTAGTAAATTTTCATAATAAAATTCTAATGTGGTAAATCTGAAGTTGCACTAATTATTTTTATGGAAGGTAATCTTAGAAATAGCCATTATTTCTGTCTTTTGTTTTTCACTCAATATGTTTCTTTTAGATTTTAATATTTGGGTTTTTATTAGTTTAAACTTTGGGAAGTAAGCAGTGTTAATGGCTCCAACATTAGTAAGACTTTTCAGAAAATGAGTGCCTGATAGTTTATGAAGGGTTTTTTTATTTGGTTAACTATACATTTTTATATATTTTTCTTTTAATGAACAATTTTGGAAGTGTTTATTTTTTATCCCTTCACCAGCATCGACAAATTTCAGATTTCATTCTTATTTGGAGGCATATTGCGATTTTTTCCAGGTTTGCAAGCAGCTTTACGTACTGGCAGATCTTGGCCCGGAAGACATGGTGGACTTGGATATGATGAGAGAAGCAATGGGTGTAATGCAACATCATGATGCTATTACTGGTACTGAGAAGCAGCCAGTTGCTTTTGACTATGCTCGCATCCTAAGTAATGGATTTGGAGAGTGTGGTGCTGTTGCTGCAGCTGCAATAAAGTGAGTGTTAAGTCTGATGCATAAACCTGTCACCACTAAATTAGTGGAATTGTTTTAGATTGCTCCAAAGAAGTTTTACCATGTGATAATTTTTAATTAATCTTACACTAATGGTGTTATAACTGGTATCAAATTAAAAAATTAACTTGCATAGTTGCAATTTTGTTAAATTACTGTCTAACAAATAATGAACAACTATAATTGTGGTGAAAATTTTCTCACAATTAGGCTTTTACTATTATTAATTAGACTTTACTGATGTGTAGCATTATTAGGTAATGATAAAAATGTCAGTGACTGATATATACAGAAAATTATGGTTCAACTGTGTGTGGGATTGATAAAAAGGAGATTGTACATCAATTAATGCAATGATACAGTTAGAGAAACCTTGTATTTATGATAAAATTTTTGTGTGTATAAAAAAGAATACAATCAAACTTTAATAACTAAAATCTAAATGGGAGGCAAAAGATATTAGAGTTAGAGAAATAGATATTTTTCTTTTCCCTTTCAATTTAATTAATGTTGCTCAAAGGCATTAAGTTTCCTTCTTCCACCTTTAGATATAGAATTAAAAAATAATATTTTTATAATTACTGAAGTTTAATATCCATCAAAATAAAAACTAGCTAGGATTCTGGTAGTTTTATGAAATACAGCATAGCCATAAAATAGTTCCACAATTATTTGAGCCAAAATAATATATATTTTTTCATTGTTAAATTATTGTGTATAATGCTTCACTAGTCCATTTTTCTTACTGCAGTAGAACCTGATAAAAATCTGGCACTTTTTGAAAATTTTTCCATGGGCAGTCGCCCGTACAGGGGCATAGGGAAATAGGTTGGCTGGACTTACTGAAAGCTCTGCAGATGTCATATTTATACATTATGTTCCAGAAATAATTTTCAAATCAATTTTTCCTGGATTTCTCATATATGTTAGATTGTATGTCATTGCTACTATTTGCAACGCGTAAAATCATTCATTTTGCGAGTCATTAAATACAGGTTCACATTTTGGTTTACTGTTGGGGGTTATCACTCTGAAGGGCAGGAGAGAGCATCTGTTATGATTTACATAATATTCTGCATTATTTAATTTCTGTATTTACAGATTTAGTGTATATGTTAGGCTCAATCATTGATTTCATGCAATGAGCAAAACAAACGACCAGAATGAGTTTTGGACATAGCAGATTATCCAGAAACCTAAATATCGGGTCGTGGGTCTTTTGAAATGACCACAACATGTTCTGGACATCTTAGAAATGCCAGAATATGAAATAAAAATAATAATTTCAGTTTGTGGCTGTTTTAATAAGTTCAGAACACATTTTGGCAAAAAAAATTATTTTTAAATGTTCAGAACGTGTTTTGGCAATTTTTATATTGACAGAACGTGTTCTGGACATTTTAAAAGAGCCAAAGACTGAAATATGCAAGTCTGAACTTGTCATGGGTTTCTCTGCAACATCCAGTTTTTATATGACTATGCTTGAAGTCAAATTCTTAAAAATGAGCTGTAGTGAAAATGTAAAGTTACTTTTTGAAGAAAAGCTAAACGATGAGGTTACGAAAAGTAATTATCGTAGTTATTTTTTCACTAAAGACCATTATGATCAAATGATGTATGAGGTTAAAGAAGCGTGAGAGTTGCGAAAAAATTAAATTCACTGTCGTCAATGCAATATTGACGTTTGAATATATTCGATGTTGTGAAAATAGGGGATCAAAACAGGGCTTCATACGTTTGTCATTGCAAGCACTGTTTTATTGATAAAAAGTGCCTCTGCTGCACCAAAGAAGTAACATGTAACAGCAAATGTCAGAACAACAGTGCTTGCAATAATAAATAAAAGTTTGTTTGGTTTCTTTATTTTTAGGAACGCGCATGTATTTTTGTTTTTCTTCATTTTTAAAATAAAGCGGATTAATCTTTGTATGCCTAAATTTTCTTAACTTCAGGTAGTTAAAAGTGTACATTAAATAATTTACAGTGGTATTCCATTTGAGTACAAGGTGAAAAAGTAACAACAACAATCATTTTAAGCAACAGTTAAACTAAACCGAAGTTGATGGAACCCACCTTTACTTCAGATCGCTATCTGGCAATTTTTGGACTTCCAGATTGCATTCAGGCAATATTTGTTTTGCCAGAACGTGTTTTGGACTTCTCATGGAGCCACAACCCGATTTCTTTTAAATTTTGTGTTCTGGCATTTCTAAGATGTCCAGTAAGTATTGTAGTCGTTTCAAAAGATCCACGACTTGATATTTCGGTTTCTGGATAATCTTTTGTGGCCAAAACACATTCTGGTCGTTTGTTTCGTTCATTGTGCGAAATCAATGATTGAGCCTAACATTTATATTATCTAATAAAAATATTCAAGTGTGATTTCTGATAACATTTTGAGATTAATTAGATAAAAATTTTTTATTTTATCATGCAATTGAAAGCTCTTTCCGAATTCACATCGGTAAATTTTAAATTTCCTCTCTTATCACGCGACTGCATCAAATTATGCTACCGACTCACCGGAGCTTGTCTGACAAGGGAATGGTCTCATGACTGGGAGATGGATTTCTTTGAAACTTGGTAGGCATGTAGTACTCTTTACCAGGATCAAGGATCATCCCCCTTTTGGGCATAACTGACTTATATGAGTACAGAATAATATGATTTGCCATAAATTTTTAAAAAAATATAAGTACTCCTTAACTGTACAAGGTATGAATATTTAGAGACGAAATAAACTGAAAAATTAAACAGGGTAAGGAAGGAAACAAAGGAACAATCAAAAATTTTACACTTACAGGTTTATGTCAGAACACTCACTCACATGCGCACTCACACAAAAATGGGAATCTCTAAATATTCACAGGGACACTGA
This sequence comes from Uropetala carovei, assembly GCA_036926305.1. Lineage (NCBI taxonomy): Eukaryota > Metazoa > Arthropoda > Insecta > Odonata > Petaluridae > Uropetala > Uropetala carovei. The sequence continues at coordinate 2,365,178 of JAXCHB010000062.1, read as the reverse complement.
TACGTATTTTGGGCACGATGTGCTCATCATCAGAAGGTGATGTGGAATGAAGGTATGGCATGTGGTTTGAGAAATTTGATTGGTGGAGTGTTTGTGTGAAAGTGAAAGGAGGGGGAGGGTTGACCATTAAACCATACCTCTTTTACAGAAATCAGGTATTTATAAAATATCTTGCGGTGGTTGTGACAAAATTTACATAGGATAGACAAAACGTAAATTGGAAACCCGTTTCAAGGAAGAGAGAGGGAGAGGGAGGGGGAGAGAGAGAAGGGAGTAGGAAATGATTTTCGTAGCATCCAAAGTAAACAACATTCGTAAATTAATATTGAATATACATTCATTCTCTTTCATGGAAGAATATACACAACTATTTTAAGTTTGGAAATTACGGTATGATAACATCATTTTGAATTTTCTTTACTCTTGTTATTTTTAACGGGTTATACCGTAGTTATAATATATTTGTCTTTAGTGCCATAAAAGTATCGTGAAACTACAAAAATACTTTCCTAAATTTGTTAGTTTCTTAGCAAAGTTTTTTATATGTCCAGGATAAGTAATTATTTTTCATGATGATTCATAAATATCTCAAGTAAATTTCCTCCCAAAATAGAACTTCTGTGAATGATAATTTTTTAGTTATTCCAAATTTTTTAAGATCATGTATTTTTTGCTGGCGTTGACATTTTCAGCATGATAGTTTAAGAAACTCAAAGGCTTAGCAACAAAAATATGTATTTGGATGGATTCTTGAGGTTAGGTCATTGCTCCCTCTGTCTCTTCAGTTCCTGCTCCACTGTTGCACCGAAAAACAAATTTGTGGAGCTTAGACATGAGTAGGAATACAAAATGCATTGAGTAAAATCAAAGTGTCTTTAAAAACAAAAAAATGATTAAAAACTGATCAATGTAATATGTGTTACGAGCAATTGGTTGCCCCCAATTATTTGACCATCTGTGTTCACTGTACAAATCATTCATATGGATGACACGCTTCTGAATGTCGCAATAATGTATAGCCAACATGGGAAATGATCAGCATCACATTATTATCACTCATTAGTGTTTATTGCAATGTACAATATAATGTTTCTACATTTAATGTTTAAGTGTATAAAATAGTATTACATATAGAAAAATTTTAATGTTTTTATACAGTATGCTAATGCATTCATTGTATACTTCACCATGCAGTCATCCAAGGCATTGGCTGCCTTGAGACCAGCTGCCATTTTCTACACCTTGGACGACAATATTCTGGAAAGCGTTCTTTTCCAAAAATAATGCCATCTCTCTGCATTGAGAACTTGTTATGGTTTGTAATTGTTGTCTTCTATGCGTTTTAATAGCTTTGTGGGAGAGTTTTTTGCTGCCACATAGTCTGCATATGTTGATTCTCTTACCAAATTAACATTGTGAAGGCTATATTTCTTCTTATAATATCAAAAGAATCACCACATAAGGGCATGGAACTTGAAGCACTATTTCCTTCAGCACAAGACTTGCACTAGAAGCTCATGCATGCACAATGACTTCTTACATGTCATACGGCCACTCAGGAGAACATTTTTATGCACCTGATCATCAATCTACAAATTGAAAGCTTTGGGATCACGAATTTAAGAGGAAACTTTTATACTTGTGGGGAACTTGCTGCCAAACCAGTCCTTATGCTTCATTCTTTTTTCCCAGTACAGCAAATGGTGGGCTCATTAATTCCATAGTGTCTGCTCACTGATGCTGCACTTTCACCACAAGCAAGCATATGCAACAACTTCATTTTCTGATTTAAATTCATCACTTTTGTCTTTAAGTCAGTCACTGCTTTATCACTTGATTTTCTCTTTGGTTCCATGATTAAGGGCAATAGTATACACAATAAATTTGACAAAAGTTGCAGTTTTTGCAGAATGTAAGGAATATGATTGCTGCACTTTCTAGAGGAGGGAGACAAATGTATATGTGTGTGTGTGTGTGTGTGTGTGTGCATGTGTGTGTGTGTACAGGCATCCTCCCCTTTACGACGGTCTGCTTTACGATGATCTGCTTTTACGTTGCTTTCCCCATAGAAACAATAGTTTAGTTTTATGTCACCGAATCAAGTTTTACATTGGCAGCACATGCACACAGCTTAGGGGGGAACATTTCTTATGGCATGACACCATTCAGCTGCCAGTTTTGTGTGGCATAATACATATTTGTATTACTTCTATAATGTCCACAGGCCCTAAAAATAATAGGTTCCTCTTTAGGTCAGAATTCACTTTATGACCTTGAACCTAACCTGTCATAAAACCAGGGGTAGAATGTATATGTACTTGAGAAATAGGAAAGGCAAAACATGATAATAATGACAAGGTTTTGTAGGAAGTCCAGTGGATAATGGCTGGAGAGCTGGTGTGTGTGTCAATGAGGTACATGAAGAGATGTGAGACAAAAAGATTTTCAGGATTACCTTTTATTCAACAAAGGAGAGAAGACAACTGTCAACTGAATATTTAATCATTTTCTCACTGAGACAAAGACCTTTTCTTCCTTGGCACTTAGTACAGGCAGCGTCCTGCTTAACGTACATCTGTTGATACGTACATTAAATATTGACACCATATATCCATACCTACGTCCGTACTGTCTGCTGATATGTGCATCGATTCTCATGCACAGGGATAAACAGATGAGGATGAGAGAGCTTAGGTGGAGCGCAGCCGACCCTTGACTCTCGTGGTCAGTGGATCTGCCTCCCCCATATAAACAACTTGGAGAAGGCTGGCCTCTTGAAATGTTTATAAACAGAACTCGGCTATCTTTAATTAAGCATCCACTAACTCATTTAGTTTTACAGTTGATGTAGCACGTCATCTTAAAGGCACAGAATCACAAAAGACGTTATTACTCTTTAGGACTGTGAATGGGAGATGTGTTTAAAGTTTTAAGCACACGAAGAACCCATAAGGCTGAGTCTCGTGCTGGCTTTAGTTAGTATCTCACATGCCAACAAACAAAACGTTTGTGACTTCTTGAGTTTTGAGAGTGCTTTTATATTTTAAACAATTTTAGTGAATATTTTAATCAAAATGGGTGATAAGGGAAACATAAGTGCAAAACATAAAAGAACAGTGTACGACTACATTTGAGGAGAAAAAAAAGCATTATAAACAAGGCTGAAAAAGGCGAGTCTATGGCGGCAATAAGGCATAAGTTAGATTTGAACCGCTCTACCATTAATACCATTGTGAAAGATATGGAGAAAATTATGAAACACATTCAAAGTGGGGTTAATATTAAGCATGTTGCAGGAACTCGTGCAGGTTGCAGTGTTATGGAGGAGATGGAAAAGCTTTTGAAGCTTTGGATGGAAGACCAAAATCAGCGTCACATTCCCTGAGCCTTTCCATAATTCAGGAAAAAGCAAGGAGACCTCACAGAGATTTTAAAAAATAGTATGAAAAGAAGTTCTAGTGCAAGTGATTAAAGTGAACCATTTAATGCAATCTGGGGGTGGTTAGGTTACATAACATCAATATGACAGGTGAAGCAGCAAGTGCAGATGTTGATGCAGCAAATGAATTTCTTAGGGCTCTAGCAAAACTCATCAAAGAAGGAGAATACTGTGCTTATCAGATCTTCTTTAAATTATTATTTTTAATTTTTATGATATTTATACACTGTATGCATGTTTAAATTTGGTGATAATTAATTCATAAATGCAATGGTGCAATATTCCAACTTGATTTTGATTGAAATATATGGGCTTTTCCATTACGGAAACACATCTCCATTTATAACATTAATTTCTATGGAAAATGACCGTCCCTTTAATGTACATCCGCTTAACATATGGGTTTTCAGAAACGTAACCTTTATGTTATTAAATAGCTTATGCAGACAATATTTTGAAATCACAGTCAACCAAAACAGTTTAGTTTTAACTTTGGATTTGAGTATGCTGTACCAGTTTAATCTGTTTTTATGAATGAATAATAAGAACTTAATGTAATATTCCACAAAACATTTGTGGTAAAATGTTGTTCTATGGATTCAAGTTCTTTATATAACATGAACATGTAAAATCATTAGATTGTTTTAATGTCTAATTTACTGAAGTTACAAAATATATTCCAAATATATCTGCGGAGTATTTCATATAATGAAGATTTATGGTTTCCTAGGAAGTGGACATCAGGTAAAAAGACATAACAGAAAATGAAAATTTTAGTACATATTTAAATGGAAATAATACCTGATAAGTAAATCAGTTTTTCATAAAATATCATAGACAGTATGGTGCTTGATTTGTATTTTGCTTGCTTCGTTAGCTATGAATTACTGGCTGAGATTATAAAATTGATCCATCATCTCCAGATAATGAAAGGTAAAATGTACTATACAATTGAATGGAGTTATGAGACTGTAATCAAAATCACCACCCACAGGCAATTTCCAAAGACCTTGCCTTGGCAAAAATTCATAATTAAGAAAAGGAATAATACTTAGGGCAAACGCTATTGTACCACGACGATTGTTCAGATTATCTTAAGTAAATACAGGCACACCTCCCTTAACAAAGTAGATACATTCATGGCATCCACTTCACTTTCAAAAACTTTGTTTCCAGAGGTAGATATAACATAAAGTAAATGAGGATAACATCCACTACTTCCTTTTACATGCTGTACATGATGTACAATATTACTTAAAATATAATAATAAAAAGCATTTAATTACACCAAATGGTGAAAAAGAAAATGTTGATAATGTTTACTGCAAATGGTACATTCCTACATACATGTGCATGCATGTGGTGGCCTAGGACTGGTTGGGAATCATTTTGCAGATGCAATCCCAAAAACTGTAAGTGGTCTGTCAAAAACGGTGGCACAAAAAATGGCAGGCCTTATAAAATGTGCTAAAAAAATAATTCTTGCGATATCATCATCATAGGTAGTCAGTCTGTTGACAGATCCATGATTATTCATGGTTAAACTTGGTTCTCCATATACTCCTAATTTCTGGAGTCTTCTTGCGATGTAGGTGAAGCTAATTTATCAAGTGTTATAAAAAGACAAAATAAAAATAAGGGAAGAACAGATTTAATTATAAAGGAGCTTAATATCAGTGAAGGAAAATTTGCATTGCAATGGAGATTGAAAATGATAGATAAAACACTTTTTTATAAATTTCTATAAAATTGATTCATTTCTGAAACAAATGCATAAACCTTTTATTATACATACCTTTGAACATGAAAATTGAGATTATGAGGTAGTTCAGTTCTTTGCTACTAGAGATTCTCAGCAACCAGTCAAAATGCTCCCACACCCACAGAGAGAGACATAATTACCACTAAGCATATTATTGTAATAGATTTTGTTAAGTGATTATATATTTTATTAATTTCAATTATAAAATTTTATAGCAAACTTATGAATCCAGCAAATCTACAGCATGCTGAAGTGATGGAGTCTGTGAAGAAAGGTGAAGCAACTGACAAGGCAATCCCTTCACTTAATATAACATCCTGTCTTTTGACAAATATCAGCCAGTGTGAAATTTCTGAAGGATCTGATCCATTTACTGTCACAATTTATAATCCCCTAAGTCGATCTGTTGATCAGTTTGTGAGGCTACCGGTTTCAGGAGCAGCTTATACTGTGAAGGATCATAAAGGTACTGAACTTTCATAGTAGGGTGAAAAAAATAATTTTTAGTACCTAAAGTATGCATGAAAAAGTCATTAGTGCATTAAAATTACTATGGTACTTTTTTATACCATGGAATTTTGAATGTTAAATTGCCTGGAAAAATGCAGAATAAATAAAAGTTTCCCATTAGGTTATCTTATATGCCTAAGAATCTTAATGTCCTTTGAGTTCATGCCAATTATTTTCTGTGTGTCTGTAAAGGTACTAATATATCTTATTTAAGTCTAGCATAGAATTATCGTAATTTTCCGATTATAATACGCAACCTATATAATTTCACAAGTGAAATGTGAAAATTCTCTTATCACTATGTATAATACACATTTTTTTTTGTAAAAGATCAATGCAATTTTACTTGACTATGTGTAGTATTGGTACAGTTCTCGCCTTGCCGCCAAATGAGATACATGTGAGAGAGTTTACAAGAATATCATGTTATGTTCTGACTCTCCCAGTAAAGATTGCTACGCTGTATAAAAACATTTTGTCTCAATGTCGCCTTTTGTATTAATCTGGTCGGTTGGAATACGAGTTCGCGCTTTGCTGCCAAACTAGATATGTGTGAGAGAGTTTACGAAAATATCACGTTATGTTCTGACTCGCCTTAAAGATCGATACAATGTATAAAAACCTCCCTCAATGTTGCCTTTTGTATTAACCTATTGGAATAACAGTTCAACCTTTGCCGCCTAGTGACATTGTTTACGTGAACATTAAGTCCAGTTCATACAAGCCGATTGAGGTGTGTAAAATGTTCTCAGCAATGCAATTCACTTAGACGATGAGAACACAAGATCGCCGAGGAACTGTTTGAGGACGGTGAGGGGAGTGGTAATGAATTCCTAGGCTTTAGTCATTCTGACAGCAAAAATAAATAAATATTCTTATTTTTGTTTTGAAAAACAATATTTAAGGGAATGTTATCAAAATGCATTGAAATGTATGATTTATTGGTAAAAACATGTTTGAAAATATAAATTATTTCCATACTGAAAAAGTTGTATACATTTATAACCATATATAATATGCACCATTACTTTTTGTCAACTATTTCGGGAAAAAAATGTGTATTATAATCAGAAAATTATGGTAATATTAGTTTAATGGCTTTAGAAAAATATGATTATTCTTTATCTTGACTAGAAATACAGAACAATTTAACCATTCAACCATATCATAGTCTTTTCATCATTTTAAATATGGTGAAAGGTTGAATGCATGAATTAATTTCTACTTGAATATCAATTTAGGCTATTGAGAGATAATTATAAATTCACTCCAAATTCATAATATAATATATTTTATATTGTGACTATGGTGTTTATTCTCTTTAGTAGGTCTTAAAGCCTCTAAAAAAGTATTAATTAATCTTTATTGTAGCACAACAAATTTTAAGAATCTAATGTGTCCAGCGCATGACTTCCTCCATACAGAGTAATGAGTATGATTTCTCTCAAAATCAGTACCCTTAAGAATAATTATTGGCAATTAGACTCTTGAATAATTTTTAAAAACTTTAAATAACCTTTACATTGAAAATCAATAAGTAAACAAAATTGTTAGCTGTTGCTACGAATAAAAAGATAGCAATGCGCAATTAAAATTGTTCTTGCAGCAAATGCATTGTTATCAACAATTATAAAATTTTACCATAGAAACAGAAACAATGGTATCACTTACACATAAATTCAGAAGAATAATCAGAATATCTCTTAACAAATTGATTTCATTAAAAATACTTAAAAAAACAAAACGTAAAAAAATTACAACTTTAATAATGACGAAGGTATACCCTATTTAATCGATTGTAAACCGACATCGATTGTAAGTCAACCCCCCACTTTTCACAAGGGCATGCAAGGAAAATTCCATGTTGGGTGTACAGATGTCCTGGTTTTCCGAGATTTGCTGCGAAAAAAATACAGAAAAGTATGAATTCCCCGGTTTTTTTCAATTCGCAAGTAAATAAAAAGATAACAACTAGAATTACGAAAACACAAATTACGTTATATTCAAGCATTCAATGCAGTTTTTACTGAAAATGTAATTTGTCCCAGTTATGTCCCAGATTTTTAATCTTGCAACAAAAATATCCCGGTTTCTCTGTCTTCTCCAACGTCTCACATTCGACTCATCTATCCCATGCACCATCGTGCAGCAAGATTTGATGTTTCTTCTGCATATGCTATCACTTTTCTCTTAAAGTCAGCAGGATAATGCGTTTGTCCCATTATGGGATTATTAAGAAAAACTCGCCAAAGTGAATGACAAAAACTTACGCTTGCAAAGGCATGAGGAAATGATGGTTGGCTCAGGAAATCCTAGGACTACGCGTGCGACCATACTAGAGACGGCTCGGGAGTGAATTTATTGAAACATATATTTCTTCCTATTTAATTATTGTGATTCTTTTTACATAGATTTAAAGTAGAATGTTTACTTATACAGTAAAACCTCATTATTTCGAAGTTGAAGGGACCAAAAAATTACGACTTTGAAGTATCTGGGTTCGAAATGAACTTTCATAAAATCGAACTTTTTTACGATCAGCTACTTGGGCAGCAAAACCGCAATACAGAATCTTATCTATCTGTTCTACAAATGAATTGGTGTTACAAGTTAGTATACATGGCGAATTGGAACAGAGCTGAAGTGGACACTTAGGTTGCGATTCACAAAGACCACCACGTGAAAAAAGGCTCCAGCGAATATCCCAAATTTCCCAGTACATTTTAAGTTACTTTTATACCGTGAAAAACAAGACGTTCAACTGCGTGCGGAAAGTTGATCACTCATCTATACTCCATATTGCTACACACACACACGTGTGTGTGTGTGTGTGTGTGTGTGTAAAGGGCTGGTGCTAGGCGGTAAGCAAGCGCCGAAAATCAAGGGGTGCTCAAAAGATTTTCGGCGGTTCCCCATTTTCACTTTGAATTGATACATTATTGGAGTGTTGAGTGAGTCTCCTCATGGGTTTTACTTGAGAGAAGATTCCAATTTGTTGTAGGTTTTGGTTGCGAGATATACAAGTTAAAACATGTTCAGTTACTTTGTGCCCACCCTGTACCTTGATGGGAAGGCGTTCTGCGAAAGTTGGCACCCTTATGAGAGGCGCTCTTTGCACCCAGGGTGGTTGATTTCAGAAAGGCCGTGCCAGCCTGGGACGCAATGGATGCAAGGCAGCCATGCGCCAACATGCCAGGGGCATCATCAAATGATAGTATTTGTGTCTGTATATTATCAGAATGCGAGCTATAAGCTGGATGGGCGATGTGTGTTCCTCGCCAATCTTTTCAAACCCATGTGTTAATGCAGAAAGTGAAAGTTGGAAATGCCAGAGCAGCAAATCTTCGTTGCAAATTCTGCCCCCGAATCCTCGAGGTACGTGTTCGCATCACTTTAGTGTAGGTAAGATGCTTATTGGAGGTGGCTGAGAATAAGGGCACCGAAGGATGTAGGGGTGCTACCCTGCTAATTGCCATTCGTCCTCCGTCCTTGCATTCATTTCATATCAATTTATTGATATACAGAAGATAATTTTTAGAATAACATGTGAAAGATTTATTCCATAATAAAGAGAAATGGCGGATGGCAGGCAGGGTTGCCGTTTTAGCGCTTTTCGCGCTAGATTTAGCACTTTTTGGGTTTCCCTTGCTCCTCCTTGTCATCAAAAGCGTGATGGCCCTATTTTAGCGCTTTTCATGATTTCTAGCGCCAAATTTGATGCCTTTCTTGATTTTTCTCGACCAATATCCTACCAAATATCTTGTACGCTTTAGAATCTTACATTTCCTATTCAAAGTTTACGCTAGTTGAAATATGGTCCTATAATGTGTAAGAGGTTTCCCTTACGCTAAACATCCAGATGGCGCCTGGCAGACGCGACTCTTGGATTAAAGTTTTCAGCTATCCTGTTAGCGAGAAAGAGGGACGTTGTATTCAGAAAGTCACAGTTTGTAAACATATTTATAGTTTATAGCAGTAATCTCACACTTAATTAGTTTCTTCTTCGTGTCTTCATACCGGTCGACTTGGACCCAATTTTTTATCAGTTCAAGTGGTCGTTTTATTTTTCCTGGCATTTTATTGCTTGGCTAGTGGACCATCCACTTCTCATTCTGAAGATTTCTTCAGAGAGAAGAAGTCGAAACATGGATACGAAAGAAAGAAGTACATGTAGTTTTGTTTGTATTGTGGAAATAGAAAAAACAGCATTTTGCAAAAGAAATGGAAGACAGTAAATTGTGAATGGAATCACCCCGTGAATAATTCACTGAAAAGTGCTGATTTTACTGCCGGAGATCTTTTCTGAGGCAACAAGAGCTAAGACATGAAACCTGTAAGTCCAAAAGCTACGTTATTTTTAATTAAGGCTGAGAAGTTAGCAATTTTAATTTTGTAACATTTTAAGCATTTTTTCATTTCTATACGAAATATTTTAAGACTATAAATAGCACTCTCACTGTAACTTACCCACCGAATATCTTGACTTGAATTCTTTATACATATGTTATTGTGGATGAATTATAGGATATCTTGAGCAGTATCTTAGGCTCCCATTGCAATATAATGATTTTATAGTTTATTTTTCTTAAAAAATGTTTTGCAATGAATTTATATTTTTGTAGAGTTGTTTAATTTAAATGATTATTTATAACGGATAAAACAATTGTAATGATGATGGTATCATCCCCTCTACAGAAAAAGTCCAGATCTGTCACCAGCACCCCCTTCTGCATAAAAGCCTGTGGTCGCCAAGAATTACAGGAGCAACCGACAGAAAACATTGTAGTTGCAGGAACTTAAATCGTTTCCACGTGGAATCTTTTGTTTTGAATACGTTTAATAGAGTGTTTACGATAATGACTCCCTTTTGTTTGTGACAATTCAAATACTGGGAACTTTTTAAAAATCTATTATACTTTATAACATTAAAAAATAGTGTGTAACTTTATCCCTCTGTGAAAATAAGTAAAAAATACATTCAAAATTTTCGTGTGGAATGGCTCAGAGACACTAAATACAAGAACTGGCTCCGTAGATTAGAAGGTGATAATTTAAAATGTTTTTGTAAATATTGTAAATGCACGATGTCGGCTAAGTTGAGTGACATAGAGAGGCATCGTAACACAATGAAACAAAAAAGCCGAAGAGCCCTATAGTTCTCAACATCAAAATATATTGCCATTTAAGAAAATTGGTGAAGGAGAAGGTGCCAATGCAAAAGCAGAAGGTAGAATAGCTATATTCATAGCTGTACATTGTCTGTTAAGGATAGTTGATCAAGAGTGAAATTTGCAAAGTTCATTTTGCAGACAGCAAGAAATGTAAGGATTTCAAACTGCAAAGAACAAAATGTATTCCAATAATATGTAATTCTATAGCACCACATTTTGTGGAAGATTTAAAAGCTGATTTAGGAAATAGAAAGTTCAGTATAATTATTGATGAAAGTAATGATATAAGTGCTACAAAAATGTTGGGTATTGTAATACGATACTATTCAGATTTTAAGAATCGGATCGTGGTAACGTTTCTTGACATGATTGAGCTCAGATAATGTAACGCAGAAGAAAAATGTGAAGTTTTAAAAACATCGGTCATAAATAATGGATTAAATTTGCACAGGCTTATTGCACTTGGTACTGATAGTGCATCAGTAATGGTTGGTATGAATAATGGTGTGTATACAAAATTAAAGGCTGAGATTCCCCATCTGCTTCTTATCAAGTGTGTCTGTCACTCAATCCAACTAGCAGTGTCCCACGCTGTCAATGAGTATTTGCCACGAAACCTACACTTTCTTATTAAAGAAACGTATAATTGGTTCTCACATTCCCCTGTTCGACAGGCTAAATATAAGGATCTATATAGTTCAATGAATGATGGAGTTCCTCCTTTGAAGTTAATTCAGTATAGTCAGACAAGATGGTTGTCGATTGAATTTACAATTGTGAGAATTCTGCAGCAATGGTATGAGCTTGAGAAGCATTTTGAAACTGCTAGAAGAAACGAATGCTGTTATACAGCAAAAATTTTGCATTCAATGTTTAATGATAAGAGAAATTTGTTGTTTCTTTTATTTTTTAAACCAATTATCGCAGAAGTGCAAATGGTGAATAAGAAATTTGAAGCTGAAATGAATGATTCTTCAGAGTTGCTGAATGACTTGTTACTTTTGATTGATTCTATAAGTTCAAAAGTTGTCATTCCAGGAATAAGATTGACTAATGATACTGTAATAGAAAATAATTTAGATCCGAATCCGTACTTGGGCTATGAATTCAAAAAGGAAATATCTGATTGCAAACTTACAGAAGAAAACAGAAAAAATATTCGTGTTAGCTGCGTGAAATTTCTGGTGGAACTCATTAAACAACTTCGTCAGCGTTTGCCTGAAAATATTAATGTCTTACAGTCAATGTCGTATTTAAGTGCACATCATTGCCTAAATCCTGTAAAGCAGGATATTCTGGATCTAGCAAAAATATTCTACAGTGATGTGGGAATTCTTACACGCATTAATTTTCATTGGAGAAAATTACATTACGTTAAATGGATTGAAACCTCTGAAACAACACAACTCTGGGCAGAAATTACTGCACTAATGTCACCTTTTTTGCAATCTATTTTTAAACTTAAAAATCTTGATGAATATATGTAATAAATTTAGAAAAATATTAACGGCGATTTTTTGTTTAGTGCATTATTTAGCACCTTTTATTTTCAGTTTAGCTCCTTTTTAGCTCTTTTTGAAGGTCGATCTAGCGCAAATTCAAATTTTCAAACGGCAACACTGATGGCAGGGCGGGCGAAGAGCTTAACCTAAGCCGTAGCAATGGATAAATAATCGAAGTTTTGTTTTCTTTTAAAAACCGTATCTGACAGTGCTAGTAAATCAAAAGAAATACGCGAAATACGATGGGAATCTTCGTTTTATAGCTTAGAGGCGCCACAGCAAAATCTTGCAGGGGGGTGCCAACACTCCTTCCGCTGACCCTGTGTGTATATATGTTACACTGTGATCTTCTTATATGACAACATTTTGGTAAAACCAGTGATGAGCTGAAGCTGGCTCGCACGAGCCAGTTGTTACATTTTTAGAAAATGTGAAAATTTATTGATTTTGTCCTTTCAAGTACATTTTGACCTATCTGATAGTCTGAATTCTAAGGATATTTTCTAGATTTTAAATATCTCAAGCCCATTGTAAATTTTTTTCGCCGAAATTGACATTGAAGAAATTTCTAGCAAAGTTCAACATGGATGCAACAGATCTGGAAAATGAAATATTTATGTTGCAAAGTGATATCAAGTTAAAAGCAAGATATAAAGATTCCAATTTTTGGAAACTTGTTTCATCTGAAAATTTTTCAAATGTAAAAAACTAGCATTTATTTTGAAAGCATATTTGCCTTCCACTTATTTATGTGAATCAGTATTTTTTAATATGAACCGAATTAAATAAAAAATCAGAAATGCACTCAGCAATGAACATCTTAAAGATTGTTTATGCCTCTTGGTACCGAGTTATAAGGCCATTTACCAATCACTGACTGATGATATGCACTGTAAACGTGACTATAATCATTTAAATAAAGAATAAATATAGCAATTATTTATTTTGTTGATTTTCATAAATGGTGTATAATAAATAAATGCTTTCTTTACAGTTATTTTTGCATTTAACTTACGGTTACAATACCCTAATGTATATGTTAAAAAATTTAGTAGCCCACAGGAGAGTTTACAGAATGAAAGTAGCCCTTGGCATAGAAAAGTTTGGGCCCCCCTGGTCTAAAGCATACAAAATGTGTATCCCAGTATATTGCAGAAAGATTGTTGAAATCATATCTACCATTCTCGAAATATTCGCATTAGCAAAATTTGCCACCAGCATTCCCAATACACAAAGAAACCAAGAGAGAGACTTAGGCTTTTATTACAAAGATAAAAAATTTAACATTTTCATTGACATCAGTACCTTTTAGTTGTGTTTTAATTGTACTGGAACTGAGGGATTATAAATATTTAAATATCCCATGCACAAAGTGTAAAGACCAGAATTTCTCTCTTTGAGAACTTGTTTTCTCAAGCATAGTTTTTTCATCAATGGCTATAGATGTTTGGACCATTCATGAATAAAATGGAGTGTTATTAACTTGCGAACCACTTTGGAGGTGAAAGTAATTATATCAGGAAAACAATTTTTAGAGACTTAATTGACATTTTTATTGTGAAATTAGAGCGAGCAATTCTCTACAAAAGATGATGAAACTATTGGGCCTTATGATTAATTTTTTACTAAAAATACTTTTCCTATAGTCATTACCCTTATTAGTCTTTTCTCTTTTCTATAAAGTTATGTGGAAAGGAACAAATATGAATTGTTTCATATGGCTTTATTTCATATACGTGTATTTTATATATTCATATATTTATATTATTGTTTATTTCTGTTTTGTTAAAACTTGGATTGTACATGACTTTGATTTTGTCTGAAGACATTCATGAGAAATATTTTTAAGTGAAAAAGTGGGGGTTGACTTATATGGCGAACATATGCCTAATCATATATTTTCATTCAAAAAAGCAGAGGTTGACTTATACGCCGGGTCGACTTATACACTGAAATATACGGTAATTATTATTACTTAACAAACGAAAATTTTATTTTAGGTGTTGAACTAGAGGTTCAAATTGTGCCAATACCACAAGCATTGCTTAATATTCCTGGACGCCAAAGCCAAGCAACAAACGAATTAGTATTCCAAGCAAAAGCATTGCCACCATTGGGTTTTCGTTCTTACTATGTAAGTCTTGGAAATAAATTAATTGCAGAAGTTGGTCATGCTAAGATTGGTGGAAATAAGAAACACAAATCAAGAAACATGAAAGATTTGAACAGAGACTTCATTGTAATTGGGAAAGGGGTAAGCATTAATATGTGAGAGCAATAACTGTTTACTAAATTGAATAAAAAATGGAATTCCTCATAATTCACTTAAGCAAACTGCTTCTTTCTTATGAGGTTGAATTTTTTGCTTGTATAACCTGTAACGGTATTGTCAACCACCATTCATATTGAAACATCTTTATAATTTCTTTCCTCCTACAGGCAGTACAGGTTGGGTTGGGAGTTGAAAGTGGATTGATTGAGTGGATTGAGATGAAAGGGATCAGGATTAATGTCAAGCAGGAGTTTCTTTATTATGAGGGAATGGATGGTGATAATTCAGTTTTTAAGAAACGAGCTTCTGGAGCATATATTTTTAGGCCAAATGGTGCAGAACCAAAATCAATCTCTCAGTCTGGAGCAGCTATTTCCCAAGTTTATAAAGGTAATTTTATGTAGTGGTTAACACCTTGGTGACCAATCACAGAGATATCTGTGTTTTCACAACTGAACGTTGGTGACCGGTCACAGAAATTTCCATATTTTGGTATCTATCTTGTTTAACCTTTTTAATGGAAATCTAACCGATAATGTTTTTTTTCTAAACTAGAAGTAATAAGTAAGGTTTTTACTGCATAATAAAAATATTTTTGTTAAAAGTTTCCCATTGTTATTTCTTGTTAAAGATAATTTGAATAATTTTTTCTTGTTGATACACATTTAATTCAGTATTTTCTGAATAATGTTATGACATCTCACTTTTAGTTATCCTATGATTTTGAAGGCTTTTGCTGTTTATAGTCTATGCAAAATACAGATTTTTATCATCTGAGGGACTTATATTTCTGAGGAAGTAGTAAGCAGGGTTGTTAAACGAAACCAAACCCACTGAAAAGGAACGATTCCGGATAGGTTTTGGTTCAAGGAACGGTTCACAGGAACCAAACCGAAAAAGGAACCAAAGTCGTGGAACGAAAGTGGAACCGGAACAAAAGTGGAATGAAATCTTCGGAATGAAATGTCGATGGAACGATACTGAACCATTCCGGATCGGGTTCGCACATGAAATAGTTTCGTTCTGGCTCCTTCTACACCGATCCAGCTTTGGTTCCAGCCAGTTTTCAATAGTTTTTACTCACGTCTAACGGCGAGAGGAGAGAGCGAGAGGGGAGGTCGGGGATAGGAGGGGGATCTAAGTTCCTAATAACATCACCGGGAAGATATAGAGTGCGCAGTGAGTAGTGAACGCTGACCTCATACGGAGTTGTTTTTCTCGCTGACAGAAAATGGGTGTTCGCAGAAAAATCGCCATATCATTAACACATTCAATGCCGCCGTTGACGGTTGCTACCACACGCAGACGACCGGCGTCGATGCATAGTCGACGCATCTCTCGCTCCGTAATAACCGTACCATTAAGCGACGGCTTCACGCATTGGCTTCTTGTAAGAAGCTGGCTCCTCAGTTTAGTGTTTGTCAGTTTGCTCATCGGTTAGTTTGTATTTAGTGCGAATTTTTCCGAAAAAAGGATATTTTAAAAAATGATGAAATTTCGGTTGGCCATTGGGGATGGATCTAAAAAACCAAGAAGATATTGAATGTGTTAAAACGGCTTATGTTAGAAGAATAAAAATAAGCCTAATTAAGCCCCTAAGGCTCCACGTATGATTTGCGGGCTTCTACTCTATGCGAGTACCTCACTCTCTTCTCCGCCCCAAGACCAGAATAATGGTGCAGTTTGCTTGGAACGAAACTACTGATCAGGTATCTCCCAATAACTCTCAACTTGAACCCGAACCCATTCAAGAAAAGGAACCGTTCCGGAACGAAATAATTCCTTCTGACTAAACAATTCTGTTCCGGATTGGAACTAAACCCATCACGGAACATACAGTTTCGTTACGAACGGAAACTAAATGGCAAGAGAAAAGATATAGTTTCGTTCCGAACCGAAACTATTCTTTGGGTTCGGTTTCGTTAAACAATCCTGGTAGTAAGTCTTTGCTTCCGACGCACAAGGCAGAGGAAATATTCCTGTTCTGGATATGGGATGTTTGCAAGCTTTAGTTGAATTGTGGGCTTTTATGATTCTACCTTCCAAAAATAAACTTGGAGTATTGCCCTGGATGAATTTTCATGGAGATACAGAATAGGGAAAGCCAACCACCCTTAGCTAGAGGCTGAGGAGAAGGTCATTCTTTTATGATTTCACTCCGTGGATTGTGGAGGATAAAGCAGACGAAAGCATCTGTCTCAGAAAGTTCACCCTGTTTCTTCAAACCATTTCTATTTCTGGAATGTTACAGTTACCTACGTTTTCATTTAGCCGAGTGTCAACAAAAACATTTTGGAAATATTTCATTTCACAGATATTTCATGTGAAATTTCTTTGTTTTCCTACATATGCATTTCAGGTTAGTACAATATTTATATCTATGGAACGTTCTTTGCATTATCAATCAATATCACATATTTACAGTTACCATTGAGATTGATCATTAATAAATTTTGATATTTTATTCTTATGTCAAACCTATAACCATGGCAGGGACCAGTGGTGTTCATGAGATGATAGTAGATGAAATTTTAGTTGATTTGCATAGTGATGTTTTGTCAGATTTACCATGAAAAAGGTGAAATGGGATATATATATATATATATATATATATATATATATATATATATATATATATATATGTAACTTTGAAATTTACACAGCGGAAGGTAAAAAATTGAAAGAAACTATCTTTTCCCTTTTGGAGCCATATGTAAATCTCTGGCCCCATGTATATCAGGACAATTACTATAATTGTGTACAAATAGCAGAAAGCCTTCTCAACAAGAAAACAAGAGTTTGTGGAACGATTAAGACAAATAGGAGCCTTCCCGTTGCATTTAAAAATGAAATAAAAGAATTAAAAAAAGGTGAACATACATATTGTAGCAAGGGTGAAGTGTTGCTAGTTGTATGGAAAGACAAAATGATGTAAAAATGATTACAACTATATATGATGCCAGCATGGGTGCAACAAGAGTGATTAGATAGACTAGAGGGACAGAAAAGAAGCCCATATGCATTATAAAATATAATAAGTACATGAAAGGAGTTGATAAGGAAAATATGCACCTGTCATAGTACTCAAATTTGAGAAAGATGAAATAATGAACAATAAAGCCGTGATATGGATAATAAACTGTACCCTTCTAAATTCATTTGAAGTCTAGCAAACTTAAATACAAAAAAAATATATCGTTGAAGTTGGTGGCAGAACAAGTAAGCAAAGGGCCCTGGGGCAAGAAAATTTGGAGGGCCCACTTAAGTGATCAACCTTACTGATTTTGATGACTTTGTACTGTTTAACTTAGTTGACCGAGCTCCTCTTGAGGGTCCGGGCCCCGGGGCACTGCCCCGGCCTAGTTTTGCCACTGGTTGAAGTTGCAAAAGCTTGGGCTGCAAGTTCGGCAGTGAAAAATGAGCCCTCGAGTGATGACACATCGGAGGAAGAATAAAAGCAGACTCAACGAGCCCCTCAAAAGGATTATCTATTCAGGATATCTGGTGGTCTGGGAAGGATAACCTGAAGATAGTGGGCAAAGGAAAAAAGAAATTCAAGAATGTGTCGAGTGTGCGCAGCTAAAAAACTGAAGAAAGAAACGAGGTACATCTGCTGTTCCTGTAAGGTTCTGCTACATAAGAGAGAATGCTTCAGGTGCTATCACACAACAGAAAAATACTAGAATCATTGGTGAGTAAAACATTTCAAATTTTTTTCAAATATGATAAATTTAAATGAAGTTATAAATTTTAAAATGAAATTGTGTTAATTTGGAAAGAAATAGTTTAAATGCCTGGTCCTACACGGACAGGTTGGATTTAAATGCCCGGTCATCTCAAAAACAGTCTTTTGGTTAGTGCAGCAGGTTACTTCCACAACGGAGACTGAAGTCAAGGGTGGCACATGTGTATCTCATTTGTCACAAGAAGACATGTGCCGTTTTCCCCCTTAAGGAGGCAAGGAACCTAACCTAACCTATCTGATGATCGAGGAAGTGAAGAAAAATTAGGGAGAAAAGTGGATCAATGTGGCCAAGTGCCTCGGATTAGCACCGCCCACTATAAACTCCATAATTGTTAGGAAGAGAGAGGTATGGGAGCAAGTTGACAAATGTGAAAAGTTGCGCAAGGAAAGGAAGATTGGGAAATAGACGGGTTACAGCAAGTTTGAGATCATTCTCTTCACCTGGTACCAGCAAGTGAGGTCAACAATCATCCCCATCATAAGGAAAAAAGCAAAGCAGATAGCTGTTATAAAATCACTGGGATGATCGTACTCGATCTGGTGTTTTGCAAAGTGGGATGTAGGATCTCTGTTCTTGAAGCATTTCCTATGTTATTGCACATGTGTGCCAAAGTTCCTCCACAATTGATCCATGCAAATAGCATTACGGTCAACAGACTTCAATTTGTACACCCCCAACTTTGAAAAATTATATATTTTGTCTCTAGAATTGTTAAGCATTTTATCGAGGGTTATCGGAGAATAAAAGGCTGTGTTAAGGGTTCCAGGTAAACAATTGGAGAGTTTGTTTGATAAATGACCAACAAAGGGTAGTCTGCACCATTTAGGTCATTCATTTACTGCTGTGGGACCTACTTAGTACAAACTCATTTGTCTTATTTGATGTTCTGATTTTGGCTGCATGGTTTTCACAGCGTCTCTTCCTCTTCTTACTCTACCCTTTAACCAATTGTCTTCTCCCACACACGCCTTTATATTTTCTTATATTCTGTATATACTCGTGTATAATGTGCCCTCGTGTATAATGTGTACCCATACGTTTTGCCAAAAAATCCCAACTTTTTCTTATACCATGTGTATAACGCGCACCCTTGATTTTTGTGGGCTATAAGCACAAAATTATATCGTCATGTTAAGTATTAACTAGTTATTTTTAAAATCGGAAATGCCATTCTTGACTGATAAACATTAATATGTACTCCCATTTAACTCCATACAACATTCCTGTCAAACAAAATTATGCTATTAATACCTTACTTTTTACTTATGTTGACTCTTGCTCTGTTTATATCTCTTAAAAATACTTCCTTTGCACTCAAATGTAGTTCTGATTTAAATGATTTTTTTCATAATTGCCTTTCTCTTAGTGCCAAAAGAAATGTTATTTGTTATTAGCATGTTAAATAAATATTATGATGATTTTTATTCAGGTGAGATTGTGGATGAAGTTCATCAACAGTTTTCAGATTGGGCCAGTCAAGTAATAAGAGTCTACAAGGAGGATAATCATGTTGAATTGAATTGGCTAATTGGGCCAATTCCTGTTGAGTAAGTGTTTGCTTTCGATGTGATACTTTCACACACATGCTCACACACATACACACACAAAATTGATGGGTCCTTACTATCCACAAGGTTTATATTCCTGGAAAACATAGTAGATACCAAATTGAGGATGTGTGAGAAAATGGGGTTTGGTGCCCGACTCAAAAGAAGAAACATTTTCAAAAGAACAAATATCTATATTTACTATAAAAGAACATACTAGTAGTGCATAAGTGAAAAATCTATAAAAATATTACTTTCAAACTCGCGAAAAATTCAATAAACATACCTGTTTGAAGGGTCTTCCCCCTTCTTGCTGTTTGTTTAATTTCTGTATTAGGACTCTTAACTTTCCTACAACCCATTTGTGAATGTATATATGCTATATTTAAAAAACTACTTCAGTATCTTCAATAGCTATAAAAAGCATATGTAAAACCATATATGCATTTCTGCTACCTGGTAGCTGGAAAGCATGCCTGATATTTTCATAACATTTTTATGACTATTGAAGAAATCTAAGTACCTAAGTGCCTATGTTTTCAATTTGTTAAGAATTTATTTTGTGAATTTGTTTTTAGTGATAGGATGAGCTCACTAATAGAAGATCTGTTGTGTATTTTTTCCCTGAATTTAATTTTTATTTATTTTTAGTGACAAAATTGGTAAAGAAGTTATAAGTCGATTCAGCACTGAGATTAAAACAGATGGATTGTTCTATACCGATTCAAATGGGCGTGAAATGCTTGCGAGAATGAGGAGAGGAGGTGTGAATGAATCCTCTCATGCTTCCCAACAAGAACCAATTGTGGAAACAGTAGCTGGCAATTATTTCCCAGTAACCTCCAGAATACGCATTGCAGGACTTGGCAGCATAATGCCTCTGGTGTTTTCTGTTCTTACGGACAGGGCACAAGGTGGCTCAAGCATCCATGATGGAGAGGTTGAGCTGATGGTAATATTTGCTTATTTTTATAAACTTCAAAAACCCAAGTCCATTTTTTGTTTGTCTCTCACAACTAATGTTTTTATTGTATTGATTTCGTTGGAATCATCCATTTGCCAATTATCTATGTATGAATACTTATAAAATTGCATTTTAATCACTTTCTGTAAGAGAAACTTCTTAATGCTACTCCTTAACTGGGAAAAGTATAAATTATGCATGTAGCACATCCTTTATCACATTCTGTTAGTAACACTAGAGCAGGGGTCTCAAACTCACATTGGTACAAGGGGTGCATTAAAGGACTATGCCAAATTCGAGGGGCGCATTCCATAGTTTTCCAGTCTCCACATCCTTTCATGTATTGTTTGGACACACTCTCCACGAAGGATAAATCTCTCCCCCAATCCTATGATGCAGTCTTAAACTCATTCATTGCAAAAATATTAGATTCTGCATCGAGAGTTATCGTATTTAATCGATTGTAAGCCAACCTTTTTTACCTTTCTTTACCTTTTTACCATCTCAGAAATCGCCACTCGGCTTAGAATCGGGGGCAAAAAAAGTAGTCAATGAATTTATGTCCGTAGTTACATTATAACGCGAGATCTTTAAATATATGCAAAAAAATAATCAAATTGACTGAACACCTATGAAGAAATAAATTATGTAAATAATACGTGGCGCGTCAAAGTCGTAAAAGGACGCAGTGATAGCGCTCGTATGCATAAGGAGCTAACACTGAAACATGATAGGTGGAGGAGGGAGGGCAGGGGAGGGCAAATGCTTCGATTCACGAGTAAAATGAAACATTGTGTTAGCTCCTTATGCATACGAGCGCTATCGCTGCGTTCTTTAAGACTTTGACGCACCACGTATTATTTACATAATTTATTCTTGGGGTATTATTATATTAAGATCCCGCGAGGTCAAATTACTTTTTTCGTAGAAGTTGTTATGAGTAAGTGAATAAAATGTATTTTATGTCAACGTAATTTTAGTTAATACTTTAGTTAATACTTTAACCCTCTCACGTCTTGAGGTGTGGGGCACCTGCTGGCATTTAAAGTCCGGAGAAATTCAAGATGGCCACCAAATGGGAAACATTAAATAAAACAATTATACATTAATCTCCAAAAATATATATTTTGAAAAATCTCCGAAGTAGAAGAATTACTGCAAGACATATTAGATTGTTCAGGGTCCAAAAAAATAGCGAATTTCGATCAAATATTTTTTAAAAATTTTTTGTATACAAAGTTAAGAAAAATCTGCCAAATTCGATCTAAATCTCGTGTTTATATGGTATACTACGTCATTTCCGAGAGAAAAGCCATCCAGTCAACGTTTTCAGAGGTAAATTTGAAAGCGTATGTCTCGGGCGGTCCCGCGATCGGGAGTATAAAGATTTACGGGCATTCTCGGGCGGTCCGGTCGCGAGAGGGTTAAAATCAAATTTTTTTTCCTGCGTGGCCTTGTGAAAAGTGGGGTTCGGCTTACAATCGATTAAATACGGTAAGTCATTGAGAGACAAAAAAACATGCAGTGGGAAGAACATTCTTCTGTACCCCAAATGTGCTGGGTTTTTTATAAATGGGAACGAGCTGTAAACTGGGGATGTTTTAAAAGTGCTGATTTGATAAACTTCTTAAATTCCTTACCAACATTTGTGTGAAATATTTTCTAACAAATACATTTGAGTTAGCGTCATTTTGTTTAAAGTAGTTTATTTTGTGGGCTGCACAAATGTAACAGGTGGGCACATGTGGCCTGTGAGCCGCCAGTATGAGACCAGATATTTATGATGGTTATGCATGAGTAAAATCCCTTGCCATTCTCCCCAACTCTCTCTCTACCCTCAGAAATATAGCTCTCTCTAAGTGAGATACATATACGACTCTAATTCTTTCCTGTAAATCACATTATAAGTCGAATTATCCTAACAATAAGTCAAATATCAATTTCCCATAGACTTACATGTAAATTGAGATACGTTCCAGGACCTTACACCTTATAAGCTAATCCATGTTCATTTGGGTAGTGGCAAAATTTCTGGGAGTAGGAGCTAGACCCCAGGTGCCAGTGATTAACCTCAACAACAGAAATAAAAATATTATTCAGAATGCAGAGTAATCTAAACTATATACGCATATGAGGGAGAGTCAGAAAGTATCCACAATGTATTTTTTTAAATTAATACAAAAACAATAGAGAACTTACAAGAGCATCATTTTTCAATATAGTTCCCCTGCTTTTCAAGACACAAGGAGAAGGCACTACAGACCCCCAACCGATTCGGCTGAAACTTCATAGAGATAATGTTCATGACATCCGATTAATGAATATACCATATATACCTGAATATAAGACGAGATTTTGTTCCAATTTTTATGACCGAAAAATCGCTAGTCATCTTATAATCGCGCGGTGCGTAATAGTTTGACTGACAGAGGAGCAGAAGGCAGAGATAGGTAGAGATGGGAAGAATAGAATAGCTATAATCGAAATACAGGCAGACCTCGTCTTTTGCAGCTTTATCTTTCGCCTGTTTCGATCTTGCACTGTTCCGCATTTGCGACCAGTTTTGTCTTTCATGGTCTTATGTTTCGCTCTTTTGCGGAAAAAATCACGGAAAAGGCTGTGCGAAATTTTCTATATATGGAATGAATTGCGTTTTCATCACATTTTCTCTCATAGTCAGGCCTGAAAAATGTTGTTACAGTATTCTGATATGTAAAAATATTTACGTAATTAAAAAAATCGATACGTGTATCTATTTTTTTAAAGTATATATATAAGACACGTGTACGTGTCTTATATATACTTTTAAATATTTTTAGGATGCAATCCTCCCACACTTTTGTGTCCCTTCACACGTGAAAAGTTGCAGAATATAAGCTGGCATCACCGTTCAGGAGCCTTCTGTCTTTATTACGAGAGGGAAGTCCTGAGGGGAAAGACTGAACTCTTGACCCTTCCGATTCAAGATCATTGGGTTATTTGCTCAGGTTTGACATAGTTCAAACGCTTAAGCTTTGCGTTTTGCGCATCATTTATTATTGGTGGAGTTTCGCAGAGGTTTTCAGGAATGTAACTCCAAGAAAGACGTGGTCTGCCGTATTTGGGGAATTAGCCCCTGCGAGTTAGGCAACCTCCGTTCATTTTTTTCTCGATTATACTATGGAACTTAAATAAGACTTTATTTTCTGATACTTTTTTTGTCTTCTTTTAACTTGTTTAAGTCTCACATTCATTGAAGTTAATTTTTCCATCTCTTTCTCTATTTTACTGCGGTCACCAATACAGAGGACAAATGATCTGTTTTTGCTAGGATGGGAACCAAACCCTGTATTTCCCATTGCCTTAATTACTTCTCTTTCGCGATTTCCTCTTTCGCGGTGTTTTAGGAATGTAACCCCGCAAAAGACGAGATATGCCTGTACTGGATTCTTAAAATCATTTGAAACAATCATTTATTAAAACTATTAAAAGTAGAAGTAGAAAATGAATCGATTCACATGTATTCGAATACAAATACTCTTTTGAATTTTATTATATTTATGCATTTTGCTTCATTTGGTAATTTATTAAAAGTGTTGGCTTGGCTGACAGATAGCACCACTATGCGATAGCTCGAAATGTTTGTTCGTCAGCTGATGTACGAAAGTCGAGGACTGCCTGTAGTAGTAGTAGGTTGAATGGGCGAAAGATTTCGCACCAACATATGTAATTTGATCCTGTCACGATATCATAGTGTGTTGACCGCAGACAAAGTGAACCATCTTTGACTGTAGTAAATTCCATGTGAATTAAAGTCTCCGTGATGGTTAACTATCCAGTTTTACATAAAAATATGGGTGACCACGTTGAGAAGAGAGGTGCTACACCTTCACAAATATCGAAATCATTGCGTAATAGTTATGATGCAAATTTTAAACTTTTAGTAGCAAAATATGCTGATGAAACTAACAATTGTGCAGCAGCAAGAAGGTTTGGTGTCACTGAGGCAAATGTGAGGCGGTGGAAAAAATCGCAGGAAATGCTAAAGTGTGCAAGTTCAAATCGGTAAGCATTTCGTGGGCCTAAGGAAGGACGTCATAAAAATTTAGAGGACCAGTTAATAACATTTATGCCAAATATTTGTTCCAAAATATTCAATTGAAAATTCCAATCAAAATTGCTTATTTCAATTGGTTCAATGTTCATTACTCAATGGTATAATAAACCTCTGTCATTGTGTGCATAATAAATTTTTTCCTTTCATTAGGAGTTAAAAATGGGGGAGTCGTCTTATATCAGAGTCGTCTTATATTCGGGTGTATATGGTGTATACATATCAGGGCCAATACCCAGCTGTTTTTATTTGATTAATAAAAATAAGAATATTTCCCGAGTCACTGTATTAGTACAATACATGGTAAGGCTGGCATAGTGGTTAGCAAGCTTGGCTGTAATTGTCAAGATCAGGTGTTTGAGCCCCTGTTCTTCCGAACTTTTTTCATTTTTTCCCCAAATATTCACTTTCCTCATTTTAAATGTTTATTTCCTAATACGCTGAATATTTTTATTTTTTAATATTTAATATTTTAAATATACGGGTAATGTAAAATAAACATCCAGTTTATGATAACATTAAATATTTACTACACACAATACATATATTTGTATTTTTTTGATGTCCCCTTCCTACTGGTGATCTTGCGTTGATTTTGCAGTAGGTAAGTTGCATTTTGCAACTGCCATATGAAATTATTGACTTTCCGGAAAAAATATGTCGCAGGATTGGCATATTGATTTGCAGTTTTGAGGAATTATTTGCAGCGTACATAGCGGTTGGTTTTCCTCGTCAATAAATTTTTCATTGTATAGCATCTTATTAGTTTGTCCTCCCCATGAATCAACAATAAAAAGAAACTTATTGTCTTGCACGTATGGTTTTACAATCATGACACTGTTGAAAAATACTTTGTAAGTCATTAGGAAAAGGATCGGAGAGGAGTTGGAGAAGGGTGCTCGGTAAGGGTATGTACCAGGAGGATTGTACATAGTTCATATTTTTCAAAAGATAACTACATGACACATTAGTATATGAGATAGTTTGTACAATGTATGTAGTACCGATTTTTACTTTCTCATACGAAGTATCGAGAAAGTATTGTTATCACAAAAAAATTTGACCTCAAGATTTTTACGGAGATATACGTTTTAGGTGTCGCTGAATCCGAAAAAGTGGTTTTCGCAATGCCGTCTGTCTGTTACTGGCTCTGGAGCTTAGACGGTAGAACGAAAATGAATGAAATCTCGTACTTAGGCATTTTATCATACTGAGCAGAGTATATATAGAAATGGTTGACATTGCTCAATAATTAAGGGTAGCTTATTCTACGCATTTTTAACAATTCGATTTTCTCAAAAACGGCTCTAATGATTTTGATCAAATTTCGTACAGTTACTTGAGTTTATGTCTTCAATAATACTGAATAGTTCATATTTCTCAAAAATATAAGGCTAGTTTATTCTAGGCAAGTTTAGCAATAATTTGATTTTCTCAGAAACGGCTGGAACAATTTTGATCAAATTTCATACAGTTACTTGAGTATATATCTACAATAATACTACGTATTTCATTTTTCTCAATGAATGAATATAAGGCTATTTTATTCTTGGGCAACTTGAACAAAAATTGGATTTTCTAAAAACAGGCTGATATGATTTTCATTTTCTAAAGATAACTAAACGACACATTAGTATATGAGAAAGTTTGTACAATGTATGTTGTACCGATTTTTTACTTCGTCATATATGAAATATATTGAGA
Organism: Uropetala carovei; assembly: GCA_036926305.1. Lineage (NCBI taxonomy): Eukaryota > Metazoa > Arthropoda > Insecta > Odonata > Petaluridae > Uropetala > Uropetala carovei. The sequence goes on along the minus strand of JAXCHB010000062.1, from coordinate 2,338,468 downwards.
AAGTATTGTTATTGCGGAAAAATTCGACCTTGAGATTTTGACAGAAATATGCACTTTAGGTGTAGTTGAGTCCGAAAAAGTGGTTTTTGCAATGCGGTCTGTTATACTCTGCTCAGTATGATAAAATGCCTAAGTATGAGATTTCATTCATTTTCGCTATACCATTTATGCTCTAGAGCCAGTAACAGGCAGACAGACGGCATTGTGAAAACCATTTTTTTGGACTCGGCGACACCTAAAATGTATATTTTATATTTCCATCAAAAACTCAGTTGAATGTTTTTGCGATAACAATACATTCTCTATATACTTAGTATATGAGAAAGTATATAAGGTCAGCTTACAATCGATTATATATAGTACTAGTTAATGTGTGCTTGCATTCTGTAAGTATTTCTCTCACCTTAATATAAAGAGTAAGTGCAGACAAATAATTTTTAAATGCAAAAGTATGCACCTCTGTGCCAATTTACGTGTTTTCTCTATGAACAATATTGGAAGAAAAACAACCCCTAAACTTTAAAATTACAAAAATTTTATAGGTTTTCATCATTTGTTACGAATACCTCTCATTTCTGCAAAATTTCATCGATGTAGGATTCCTAGAAGTGCATTTATATAAATTTCATTGTTGAAACTTTATGAATTTTTAACGGCCACAATAATAAACTTTTATGAAATTTTCAATGTTAATTATTACTGGAACACTATTCCCTAACTTTCTTAAAATTTTCAGCTTCTTAGCTCGACCAAAAGAATATAAACATTAGTCAGTATGTTTAACATTTATGAATTTTTAACGGCCGAATAAATAAACATTTTCAAATTTCTGTAATCTTGTTTTTGTTATTTGGTAATTTCTACTGTTAGAAAAAATTGCAGCATTGTAGGACATTTGGAAGTACCTAAACCACGAAATGTTTATAATTTTTAACGGCCAAGAAAATAAACATAATTTTTTATCTATTCTATCGGTTTCTCCATGCCATCTACAATTTCTGAAAATTTCAGCTTTCCATCTTTTGTAGTTTGGGCCAGACAGTATCCTCCTCTGTAAGAAGATTTCATAGATAATGATATGTACTCTACTGTAAAATTAAGGTCTGTATTTATAGTCAACTGCCGGCAGTACTCTTATCTTAATTAATCAACTAACATTATTTTCAATAATATTCTTGCTTAACATTGCATGACTGTATCACTAGATGTGATTATTATATGTATTATTATAATAGGTCCATCGTCGCCTACTCCATGATGATGCTTTTGGTGTTGGTGAGGCCCTTAATGAAAGTGCTTATGGTGCTGGATTGGTAGCTCGGGGCCAACATTTCCTCCTTGCTGGTCCAATGGCCATGGATTATCCAGCATCTCCAGTTTATGCAATGGAACGTGAGCTTGCGGAAAGAAAACTTCTTTCTCCATGGGCATTCCTTTCAACAACACCACAGTCTTTTGATGAGTGGGCAAAGGGTGCCCTAAAAGAGGTAATTATATTCAATGCATTAATTAATGTAGTGGTAATATTGAAAAATCCTTTTAGGAAATGGATTTAGAAAAGCAATGTAAGAATGCTGAAATATAGAAAATTTTGATGAAATATACCATATATTCCGGCGTATAAGTCGACCTTTGAAGTCGAAAAAAATTTTCCTAAAATTTAGGGTCAACTTATATGCCGAACATAAAAATGTGGACCTTAAATTACAAATGAATAACATCGATATTTGAGAAGACCATTGACCTTTCAGTGGAGGTGATCGTTATCTTGAATCAACTGTTCCAGTATTTACATTTTATGACATTTACTGTATTTACTCGTGTACCCCGCACACATTTTTTCCCGAAATGCCGGGGAAAAAAAGGGGGGCGCATCTTACACAAGGTTTTCTGAACAGGTTATATAAATTGTGAGTATTGATAGTAAATTCTCTGCAATATGCTTGCATCTACGTTTATATTCATAAAAGACATCAATTCTACGAAGTATACGCGTATTTATGCGACCAAGCAAACGTGTAAGTTATGCCCGTGCTGTAGGCAAAAATTCGCATAAGTCGGCAGAAAGAACACGCCAACTAACTGTTAACTATAGTTCAATGACTACTGAGTGTTTGCCGGCTTGAGAAAAGGTGGGCGCAAGTTTGGTCCTTTTCCCTCATCCACTTCAAGGAATTCGGAGTGGCGAAATCTAGTTGGGAATGAAAGATTTCATCGTTCGAAAAGAAGGTGGAAATCCCCATCTCAAGTGTTTGAGCTCGTTTTTTCCTAACCTTCCAATATTTACACACGAGACGATACACGAATTAACTGCCCATCCGCATAGGGAAGTTCCCGATCATAGATGAACAAATATTTCATGAAGCTCTGCAATATTACGCACCATAATATTACGTCAAAAACAGTGAAGTGGGGATGAAGTTGCATAATATATAACAAAAACAGTTAAGGGGTTAACAAAAGAGGACAATCGGTGAGGAGATTTCTGATAGTATCGTCATAAAGACATCATCCAATAAATTGCATCACTTAGAAGGGAGAAAATGCTTAACTTGAGCGGAACTTGTTTCAGGGATTGGGAATCGGTGACTTAAAAAAAACTTATTCTGGCTTAAATTAATTTTTTCCCTCCGAACCGGCCCAAAAATAAGAGTGTGTGGGGTACAGGAGTGCGCGGGTTATATGAGTAAATACGGTATTTTAGAAGATTTATAATAATTTTAATACTGTATTTACTCACGTAATCCACATCCTGGTGTACCACACGCACCCCTATTTTTGGACCTGTTCGAGGAGAAAAACATAAATTCATACTTGTCTATGGTGGCGGAAAATTATAAAAAAATCAAAAAAATTTCCCCTTAGGTGTGTTCTCTCCATGGTTCCCTCTAAGCTGCGCAGCCACGCATAAGTTTTTGAAGTGCCGCGCACTAAATTTTCAAGCGTGCACGATTGTGTGTGTATTTTAGAATATATCGGAACCGGACCACGTCAACCCCGGTGCATATCCACACACTATCGTCATGTAGGCGCTCATAACGATATTCATTCCGCCCATGGATGAAAAAAATTAGAAAGAACTATGGTTCTCTCCCGGGTTAAAGAAGCATCGGCGGCTCATGATGAATTCTGCGAATAGAGATACCAGATGCCAACTTATTCCGGTAAAAAGTGTAGGTAGAAACTGGTAGTAAATTTTTAATGACAGAACTGCTTTTCTTGAGTAACAATAATAAACTTAAAACTCAAAAGGTACAGTTTTAATATTATAAAAATACTACGTCATCTCAATGTTGAAGATGCAGCAACGGCTGTATAAACATCGCATTTAAACCCTAAACGTTTCTTGGTCATGTAGATACGCCTCAACTTCGTAGAATTCTTTGTCATTTGCGAGTATAAACATAGACGCAAGCGTGTTGCAGTAAATTTACTATCGAAACACGTAATTTTTAAAACTTGGTCAGAAATCTTCATGTATGACCAACATTTTGGGAAAAAATGTGAGCTGGGTACACATTTGCGATATTTTATTGAATTTCACCACCTTATAAATCGATCATGATCACTAGGTATAGTTCAATACGATAGTATCATTAGCAGCTGAAATCATTCGTATTATAGGAAACCTTATTAAGTGGGTCAAGCTCTCCAAAAATAAGTTTCTTAATGGTTGAAATTAAAACATCTGTCACATGGAATGCTCAAGAAGAATAGCACGGACTTGAAACAATATTTATATATATTTTTATTATTGTTTATTCCTGATTTGTTAAAACTTGGTTTGTACATGGCTTTGATTATGTCTGAAAACGGTTTCATGAGAAGTATTTTTAAGTGAAAAAGTGGGGGTCGACTTATACGTCGAACATATGGCTAATCATGTATTTTCATCCAAAAAAGCAGAGGTAGACTTATACGCTGGGTCGACTTATACACCGGGTCGATTTATACACCGGGTCGACTTATACACCGGGTCGACTTATAAGCCGGAATATACAGTACTTCTCTCCTATCGTAAAGCATTGCTTGTAATTTTCATGTGTCATTTTTCTAAATATTTATAAAAGTGTTCATATATCTTGTAATACAATTACTGCTCCATAAAATTTTGCCGAAATAATTGTAATCATACTAAGACCACAATTATGTACTTTATTTCAACAGTTTCTTGGTTTGAAATCTGCTCTTCCTCCGAGTGTCCATATTTTGACCCTGGAGCCATGGAAAGCCAGATCCATCCTTTTCCGTCTGGAGCATATGTATGAGAAGAATGAGGATTCAGAACTGTCCCAGCCAGTAACTTTGAACTTACAGGCATGTACCAATGTTGTAATTTGTACTTTAACCCTCTCATGACCTCGCCACACAAAAACACCCGCCATTTTGGCTGTTGAGAACGGCCGGAATGACCTTGACCGCCCGATAAATAGGCTTTCAAATTTGCCCCTGAAAACTGTGATTCACAGACTTTTCTTGCTGGAATGACATAACATTCCATATAACCAAGAGAAATAGCTTTTTTAAGTGTTTGCGTTTCAAAATAATTTTCCAAGTTTTTGATTGAAATTTGCGATTTTTTCTAAAGAAAAACAACTCCAAAATAGCTGAAGGTAATTCCTCATCTTTCGATTATGAAATTGAGAGTTATTCTGATGAAGAATCCCTCAGTTTTGAATTTGAAGATGAAATTTTGCCGGAATGAATGGCTTTACAGGAACTTTCCAGGCTACAGAACGCAAATTATATATTCATCAGGGGCATATATTCTGGGTCTACTAGGTGTGCGCTGCCCACCCGCTGAATATTACGATATATATACGTATATGTAATATTATTAAAACTATGCAACATGAAATGTGGTTGTGCTGAAAAAGTTACACGCACGAAAATACGTTCACTGGAAGATCTCTAGCGAAGTCGTGCTATCGGAAATTGCACGCTATATAGCGTTTAACTAAATAGCGGAGCGTAGAAGACTACTCATTTTATCCGTAGCAGATGACAGCCTGGATTCAGGGCGAGCGATCTCTCTCATGAACACCCATGTATAGCGACATGGTGGAGAGAAAATGGAAGTTCTTAAGCCAACACTTCAGGTGGAGCTATCCAGAAAACGCACACTTCTCCGCCTTAAAATTGCTTGCGCAGCAGACAAGCGCAGTGGAGAAATATTTGGGTTATGCATGTTAAGATATAGCCGTCCGGGTGTGCCACTTTTTTAGCGGATCCAGGTGAAGTTGCAGTCTTCGGGATTATCGATTGCGTTATCGATAACGTGGTTGATAGTCCAGCAAAAACTTCAGATTAGCTCTTAGGACTGAATTGGATTTTTGTCAGCAGGAAGCTTGGAGTGAATACTGCATTGTGTTACTAAGAGTTTGTTTATTCTATTGTGGTTTCTATTATATTAGTTTTTTGTGCAAGTTTCTTTAAAATTATCTGTTGCTGTTTGACAATTTCAAAAATATTTGCCATTCTTATACAATAGGAAATAGTGTTGAAGATTTCCTGAGTGTACAATTTTCAACTCTAAACTTTTCTGATCGTATGAACATTGTGGAAGAAGGTAAGCCTTGTCCAGCTCTTCCAAATCTACTTTGTAAGCATAAAGATGCAAAACTGAATATATGAGACATTTTTCCATTTCACAATATGAAACAGTGGAATGGTTAATTGGCTGAGAAACGCTATCTAGACATTTTTGTTGTCCATGTTCATTTTTCTCGAAAGAGAATGGTGTGTGGAATAAGCATGGGTTTTCCGATCTTAACCATTTAGCAGCAGCACAGCAGAAACATGAAAGATCTCAAGCACATGTTGTCTTCTCTTAATCTTAAACTTTTTGGAAAACAGAGAATTGACACTTGACAACCAACAAAAAACTGAAATAAGCTGGCATAATGACAAAGTGAATAAAAATAGAGATATTTTGAAAAGGCTCATTGATGCAATATGTTATTTATCTAAACAAGAACTTCCTTTGCGAGGTCATGATGAGTAAAAATTCATTGAATAGAGGTAATTATATAGAATTTTTAAATACATCAACTGTCTTTCAAGGAATTTCTCTCACTGTTAAAAATGATTTTATCAAGTCTATATCTAATATTGTAAAAGATGCAATAAAAATGAAATTGATTCAGCAACTTTTATAGCCATTGTACTGGACGAAACTACTGGTGTCATGTCAAAATCACAGCTCTCAACAGTTTTGTGTTTTATACATGATGGGAAAATACATGAAAGGTTTATTGGATTTACAGATGTTAGTGCTGATAGAACCTAGATTTAATCATGTTGTCAATACAGTTCGAGAATTTAAAATTGAGGGAAAATTGGTTGGACAAACTATGATGGGGCATGTGAAATGGGTGGGCATGTAAATGGTTTACAGAGCAAAGTTATCAATACGTACCCTTTAACGCTTTTTACACATGCTACGTTGATGTGTTAAATTTAGCTTAAAACAGAACCTTTCAATTATCCGATATCTTATCTCGGACATACGATATTCTACATCCGATGCGCTTCGAGTCTACTTTCTTGTGCGTATTTTCGGCCGATATTCAGTAGGATGGTATGTCTTGTTTTATCTTAAAAATGTTTATTATACAACTGTTATACTAGCTTGGCCACTTATACAATATATAACACCGTTGGTTCTTTAACTGATAAAGTGCATCTCAATTTATAACATGTAAGCCTATGGGAAATTGATATTTGACTTACGGTATGATTTTCAGGAACGTTTATAGTCGTAAGTTGGAAACGGACTTTAGTTTGTTGATATTCTGGCAACTGTAAGTGTAAATGTATGCACAGTACTTCCATTACCAATATGATTTGTCCTTTCACATGCGATTTTAAACTTATTTCATTTTACATACAACGAATTTTTTATAAGAAAGCCATATTAAAAATCAAGCGATGTATTCTATATTTACGAGATAAATCCCAGGACACCCTGAGTAGATATAATTCGCTCAATACCTGCAAGATGGCAGTTTATTTTACCGTACTAGTAGTTCCGCTATTTCCCTAGAGATGGCAGTTGGATTTTTCCTTGATGCAGTGCAGGTTGCATAATTTTTTCCCCTCCCTAAGCTTATTTTAATCATTTTTGGCTGATTACCAAGGCCGAAGCCGATATTCGGTGCATCACTTATTTATGTTTATGAAGTTATTTGGCCTCGGCCGAATACTGATTTTAATATTCGGCCATTCGGCATTCGGCCAAAATGAGTATTCGGTGCATCTCTAATTTATTTTTGAGAAAAAATCAATGCAGTAGGGGAGGGTCACCACCATTAATTATAATAGAATGCAAGTTGCAAGCAACAAATATTATTTTACATACCTCGACTGGCTTGTATGAAGGCAGAGTCAGAACTAGACGTGATATTCATGTAAACTATCTCGCTTTTCGGCAAGGCGAGAACTGTTATTCCAACTGACCAGATTATTACACAATGTGACATTGAGACATGTTTTTATATATTGTATCAGTCTTTAAAGTGAGAGTCAAAACTATATAGACGTGAAGTTTTCGTAAATACTCTCAACTGTCTCAATAACCAAGTGAAAAATTACAGTGATCTTTTTATAAAAAGTGTTGCGTATTATACATGGTGATAAGACAATTTTCATATTTCATTTGTAAAAAAACATGGGGACGTATTATATAGGGTGTGTATTATAATCGGAAAATTACGGTAATTAAAACTTTTTGTTTTAGAGATAGAAATTCAAGAAAGTCCCAAGCATGCCATTATGTATTTTTCTGTCTGTTGACATACATTGTTTTGGTGACCCTGGGTGTGATATGATATGTGAGGTGGCAATTAAATAATTTATTTCGAGATGAAAATTTGAGAATTTCCTAATACTGCTTCACACGCAAATCATGTAAACGAAGGAAATAATGCACCTGGCTCAAACCCTGATATTTCAGAGAAAAAGTAATATCTCATTGTCCTTCAGCTTGAAACATTACCAAATTTTAGTACACTCGGTGTCTGCCATTAGTGCTGAAGAGTATAAGGGAACTAGGGGATGTTAAACTCAACAAAAGATGGTGCATAAACCTCTATTAAATGAATAGACATGAAGAATTCCAATAACTTTTTTGTGGGAAGCCTGATGGGAATTTAGACCCCTTCATGCTACTTCTGTGGACTGAAGGAGTAACCATGCCAAGTTTGGTGCAGATTGGTCAAATAGTATGGGAGGAGGTAGTGGACAGACAAATACATGATTTTGCTTTTTATAAAATCTTTTATATGCGTTCATCCAATATTTATTTATATATTTTGGGGTAGACCATTTTTTGTTTCCTCAGATCTCTTGAACGAATGATCGGATCGAAATGAATGTTGCATTGATCAAAAGCTTATGGCTTTTGGATGGTTCTTAGACCATAGTCAATTTCATATCTCATCTAGAAGTTAAACTGTGAAAGTTCAAGTTTTCCAAAAATGTTTGGTGTTGGTGGCCCTGGGAACATTTTATTGGTTGTCCAGAATCAACAGCCCTGCCTTTAGCAGCAAGAAATTGAATTACTTCAAAGTCATAACATTGATGTTGTGCTCTGATGGTAGAAATGTTTGCAGGAAATACAGATTTCCACCAGAGTTGTCATTTTGACCAATGGATAGTGAGCACAGTGATAAGGCTTAATCATACAAACATTTTTGCTTATTTCGCTTATGTCATTTTATACCTCTACAATGTTCACTATTAGTTAAAAAATTGAACTTTTTCATAAAATAGAAGATAGAGCAATGGTTCTTTTGGGAAAGTATTTTCATCCTCACGCTGGAGTAGATGGCTTCTGGGTAGAAAGGCATCTGTGAAATTTTAATTTTATATGAAAATTGTATTTCCTAAGAGTATTTATGATGCAAGACCTAGATTGAAGTCTCAGACCCACCTTCATAACTCAAGGAGAAGCGATAAAAGTAACCTTGTGAGGGTGCTCCACAACCTTTGAGGGTTGACACTTGAACCATACAGCTCCTAGTTTGATATATTTTAATTTCATTAATGCTATAAATTCTGACATGTATTTTCAGGATCTTTTTGGATCGATGAAGCTTTCAATGATTCGTGAGACTACTCTTGGTGCCAATCAGTGGCTCGATGAATCAGAAAAACTGGTTTGGAAAGCTGAGTCAAACAATGTCAGTGAAGGTGGCGCAGGCACAGAAGACTCAACTGAGCAGAGAGGCACTGAAGAAATGTTTGATCCAACTCAAGTCACATTGGGGCCTATGGATATCAGAACTTTCATTGTTGAATTTGCTTAATTAGTTTGGTAAATAAACATGTTTTGTTTTGATCTGGTACATTCAACTGCTATGATATAATTACAATACGAATTTCATAGCAATGGAAAAAATATCATTATGCAAAATTATAAATGTTTTGACAAATGTGTCACTTGGATAGATGCAAGTTAAAATTATAAATGTAACTCATATTTAAATTTTCTGTTGTAGTAATACAAATAATCTGATTTGGATCAAGGAAAATTCACTGATGTAATTTTTCCTTACTAGGGACTCCATCCCTACTCGCTTCCACATGCTTCTTTGAACACGATATTTGAAATCGTGTTCTCTTGTCCAGTGGCCAGGTAAATCTTGAACCTGTCTCAATCGAGGTTGAGATAGGACCACTTTCAGTCAGCCTCATAACTATATAGGTATTTTAGCACCCGTGGCAAACTACTAAATATGCACCCTCTTCCCCTTCAATAAATTATTTTCTCTAGTTTATTTAGTTACTATTTGGAGTTTTTGCACCCCTTGCTTAGTTGTGCCTGGGCCAGATGCCCCACTTGCCCCGCCCTAGTTACGGCACTGCGTACAGTTGACCGTGACAGAACAGAGGCTTATCCTGATTGATGTAGAGACCGACTCTCGAGAAGCTCTGTCACTGCACCTTATTGATGTTCATCGTGAATGCAGACATTCTGAGGCCCTTGGCACTATACTATTGGGGCTCCTGGCATTAAATTATTGGGAGCCCTGCAATCGTAGTATATACTGAAACCTCACCTAACGACTACCACTTTATGAGACTTCCCATTTCTATAAATTAAGTATCGCAGTGCCAAAAATAAAATTTTCGTTCATGACTTTTAAAATGAGATATTTAATATTCTGAGATTATATATAAAATATTTTTTTCGGGACCCCTTACTGTAAGGGGCCCCTGGCATGCGATGTGCGACCCCCCCTTAAATCCGCCACTGACCGAACGGGGAACTGCATACTTTTCTGGACAAACGGCAGTTCGTTGTCGTCGAGAATTTGATATGGGGTATGGCTGTGATCTCGCCTCGTCAAATGCCCATCATTTCCTCGCTGGACAGTATCTTCCGTTTGATCTTGCGAACGACTTCGCCTCTGTGAAATTTCCAAAGGACTGCGGTTGGGGGTAGGGTTTAAGAGCAAGATCGATGGATGCCAGACAAATATTGGTCCAGGCGGGAACGGTGTGCGTGGAGTGGGGATACTGTGACGTATACTGTTTTGAAGGCATGGCATGACGACCACTGTAACATTTTTATTAGTATAGAGAGATATTAAGCAATGAAAATAAAAATTCTGCATAATTGCTTAAATTTATAACATCTTAAATATATAAAGCAAAGTGTTTGGTCTGTCTGTCTGTTTGTATGGCTGCTTAAAACTTGAGAACTGCTACAGATAGAGCCACCAAATTTTATACAAAGGTAGTTCATACTTCGTGCCAGTTTTTTGTTGTAGGTACAATTCCCTCACCCACTTCATTCCTCCAGAAGAAGAGAGGGAAAGCTAAGAAAACATTTGCTTATAACTCAAGAACGGCTTAAGATAGATGTACCAAATTTGGTATGAGGATAGTTATGTATGAGAAATATATAATTATATTATACAAAAGAGTTATTCTATATATAATTTTTTTTAAATGATGCCTTCTTCGCAAAGCCAAAGTCTTGTCTGCAGGTAAGGGAAAACCCACAAGACGAATCACAACATCCATGCCTGAAGCAGGATTTGAACCTGCGACCTTTGAGTTAGAAGGCAGGCACACTGCTTACCAGCCTAATCTGGCCGGCAATTTATCAGGATATTGCAAAAAACTGCCTTAAGTCTCGGCTCCTACAGGATAGATTCAGACCGGGGTTTTACACAATTGTCCCTCTTTCACTAAGCTACGCAGGTGTTTATCTACATTGTTGAGTCGACTGGAGCAAGGCCTGCAGGGCCGAATGGAGGCCAGGGGTTGGGCCATGACACTGCCAGGGGGCAGAGCCCCCTAGTTACTTTTCTATGAATGAAAACAACAACCGTAAAATGATGGGCTTATATTAAGATTCTTAAGTTAGTAGACAATTTAATAGGTTTCTAAACTTTTGTTAGATAAAATCTATTTCCATATTTCATATAAATCTTCTGTTATAGAATTGTTCTAGCCAGGGCCATCCCTAGGGGGGTGCGGGGCCCGGGGCGATCAGCATTTGCGGGGCCCCTTAACAATCTAAAATTATCAAGGTATAATTCGCGCACTAAAAAATAATTGTAAAAATATTTAATATTTTTAGATATGTATATTCCCGTATTATAGATGTAGAACCCACTCAAGATATCAAAAGAAAAACATTAAATTCAGCAACGATATTTTGGTATTTACGTCAGATAAGAATATTGAAATATTTTACTTGTCTACGATGTCGACACTAAAAGTTTTCGAATGCAACTGACTGATAGCATCAGCAATTACGCCACATTTTGTATGTGGCAATGTATGAAATTTATCCTACGCGACAATGTATTAAAACAACAGTATACATTGTAATTTGAACCGATTCATGACGGCTAACATGGAGCGAGGGCGATAAATGTAAGAGCGCTTAGCGATTCGCTCAATTTTCAAGTGTGATTATTTGTGAAAATTTGGGGCAAGCGGAACAAATTGTACGAATGCGAAACATTTTCCGGGACTCCTCACCATGTGGGACAAACTATCGAAATCCGGGACTGTTCCACCTAATCCGGGAAGATTGGCTGGCTTAAGATAACTACGTTCTTCAGGAAAGTACTCCTTATGTTTACATATGTTGGATATTTTGTGCAGTAAACTGTAATAATTAGGTGTATTCAGACGTTATACGTTTCATTCCTGTGTTTCATACAAGATACAGTAATATACGCTTGGTTGTGAATATTTTGTGCAGTAAACTGTAATAATTAGGTGTATTCAGACGTTATACGTTTCATTCCTGTGTTTCATACAAGATACAGTAATATACGCTTGGTTGTGAATATCACTCATATAATTATTTTGTTTCTTCATATTTCATTTTACCTCTTATTTAACACACGTATTTTTTGTTTGCGACATGTGCGAACCACCAAAGCGCGAGGCCCGGGGCAGAGGCTCCGCTTGCCCGGGTCAAAGGGTGCCACTGGTCCTTGCCACCACGTGAGTGTAGCATTCCAGAAGTCTGTGTAATGGGTGGAGTATTGCAGGTTATTAATTTGGAACCCTTTCCACACAGGATAGCTCAAGTATTTTTTGTAGCTATGAGTGGCAGAATGGGCCCTAAATTGCATGGCTAGATTGTTAGACAGCAAAACCAAGAGAGGAAATTCTGAGTGAAAACTGGGAAATTATACGATTGATAGTTTTGTGTAAAATTTAGGGTATTTACAATACAAAGTAATTTAACCTTTTGTTTACTAATGGGAGTCCTGAGTTCCACCAAGAAAGGAAACTTAAGGCAATGGTGGGCCCTGGGCAAAGTATGATCTCGGGGCCCCTCTTCTCTTTACTTAACCCTTAGTTACTAACTATTCGTCTGACAGACTACACGGGTTGGCAACATTGTTATTTTAATGCATGCGTCGGAAATGTGGTGCCTTCAGTACCTTCATCAGTCATCACAACACCAGTACTGCAATAGTCGTTGTTGTGATTGACTGCATTGTCTGTGAGATATAACGGTGTCATCTTCTGAGGTACGAATGTTTAGTATTAACATTGTTTTTACTGAGTGCAGTGTCATTTTTATTTTCAAACTTGAGCATTATTTCTGAATGTTTTCATAATAATGGTAACAGTATTGTAAAGCTAAATGCTCCTAAGTACCATATTTACCTGAATCTGAGACGACCTTTTTTTCCAAATTGTCAGCTGTAAATATCAAGAGTCGTCTTAAATTCGAATACGAAGTATATTTACGCATTTAATCGATGTTTTTTACAACAAATGGTATGTAAGAGTAAACAATTCACAACAGCAAATTCAAGTACGTACATAAACAAGTGAAATAAACAAATAGTAATAACAATAAGTAAAACAACGGGAATAATAAGTATTTATACTAATAATCATCGTCGATGATCATAACACAGACGACATACTTTTTTCTTGCACGTAATGGCAACCGCAAGGTAAAAACAAATGAGAGCGGAAATCATTGGGATTCCCCTTTCAAAGACTCACTAAGTGTGACAGTAATTTTGAATTGTGCATTCTTGTTTTAAATGCACAACCCTTAAGTTAAAATGACAGATCATGTTGAAGTATGTGGCACGAGTGCAAAGGGAAAGTTAACAAAAGGAATTAGACGGAGCTATGATGCAAATTTTAAGCTGATCGTGATAAATTACGCCGAAAAAACTAATAACTGTGATGCGAGTAGAAAGTTCAGTGTATCTGAGGCAAATGTGCGTCGATGAAAACTCTCAAAACAGGAACTAGAAAAAGCCAAAGCCACAAAGAAGTCGTTCAGTGGTCCAAAATTAGGCCGATTTCATGGCATAGAAGAAGTAGTAAAGTTTGTGCGCACCATGAAGAAGAATGGTATGCCTGTTTCGACTGAAAGTATTATACTTAAAGCTCATGAAATTGCTAGAGGACTTAATATATCATTGCAAGAATTCAAGGTCAGCAGAAGTTGGTGCGTGAGAATGATGCGACGAAATAATTTTTCTTTACGGCAATGAACTTCACTGTGTCAGAAATTGCCAGAAGACTATGTTGAAAAACTTCTTGCTTACCAGAAATACGTAATTGGACTTAGAAAAAGCAATAATTACCTTTTGAGCCAAATAGGAAATGCCAATGAAACTCCGGTTTTCTTCGACATGCCATCTAATTATACTGTGAACGAAAAAGATGCGAAGTCCATCCTAATTAAAACTACAGGCAACGAGAAAATGCGAGTCACGATAATGTTGGCAGTTTTAGCAGATGGGACTAAATTACCACCATATGTGATTCTAAAGCGGAAAACAATGCCTAAGGAACATTTGCCAAGTGGAATAATAGTTAGGTGTCAAGAACTAATGAGAGATTGGTTACATATGGTGTGGAATAGACGGCCAGGGGCTTTACTAAAACAAAGAGCAATGCTTTCACTGGATGCATTCAAAGGACACATCTCCTGAAATTAAAAACATAATGAGTGCGATGAATACTGATCTTATTGTAATACCTGGAGGAATGACATCGTAACTTCAAGTTTTAGATGTTGCTGTCAATAAGTGTTTTAAAAATAATTTAAAGGTTTTGTATTCTGAGTGGTTACAAAGTGTAATTCACACTTTAACACCAAAAGGAAATCTTAAGAAACCTGAAGTTGCAATGCTCTGCCAATGGATCAAGGCATCGTGGCAACAAATAAATGCAAAAGTAATAGTGAAAGGATTTAAGAAATGCTGCTTATCTAATGCCATGGATGGGAGTGAGGATGATGTTTTGTGGGAGACTGGTGATGAAGTTGAGAGTGATAAAGATAGTGAGCGTGAGGAAAATAGTGAAGGCTGCATAGACAGTGATGATGACTAATACAATAAAATGATTTTATGCAGCACTTGGATTGAAATATTTTTTGTTGTCCTGAAATGAGTATATTCTGTCAATGTATTTACTTTATTTTTAATGTTATCTTAAAATGAATGCTACCATTTAATTTGTTTGAAAACCTGAATGGTACTATTTGTGATGTGATCTTATGATTTAAAAATGTTAAAAGACAATGACATTCAAGAAAAGTATAGGAGAAAAGAAATATTTGACAAGATTTATAATTTCTGTAGTAATGAAGGTCAGTTGGAGCTTTTTTCTGTTTTGGAATCATCCAAATGGGAGGTCGTCTTGGATTCGGGTGAATACGGTACTTCTATTCGATTGTTTTGCAGTTACTGTAATCAAAATTAATAAATTCAATTCTTCTAAAAGTTGACACAATTTTCCTGTTATTTTTGTATTATTTTATTAGATGTTGTGTAATCTGCGTGACAATACTAATGCTGTGTTGCGACTTCTACTACAAGATGAAGATGACTCAGATCAGGATGGTTTAGATGATGCAGGAAGTGAGACAGAGGATGATCTGGAGGTAGAAGATTTGGTGTTAACTGACAGCGACGGTGATTCAGATTATGTGATGGCATAGGAGGAGTCATCAGATGAGGATACTCCGCCTTCAAAGAAAGCCCGCACTACCCCCGGGGAAGCCCATATTTCAGAGGATACTACCCAAAACATAATATTTCCTCATCAACCCACTCTTAGAGGAAAAAACAAATACTTGTGGTCGACGTGTTGTACAGGAGTTAGAAGTTCATGTACACCAACCAGGAACATAGTTCACGTTGTCCTAGGGCCAAAGGGAGCTGCAACACAGGCTTCTTCTGCTGCTGCTGAAACATTTGCTTTGTTTCTGTCGAAAACAACTCTTGAAGAGATAGTAATTCATACAAATGCAGAGGTCGATGCCAGAAGACTACATTGTAAAAAAAAAACATCTACAGTCTCTGATACGAATCTGGATGAGATCAATGTGCTCCTGGGTATTCTAATATTGACAGCTGCAATGAAAGACAACCACTTACCATCGAGGGAAATGTTTGATCCTACGTACAGTGGAGAATGCTATCGGTCTGTATTGAGCTGTGAAAGATTTGATTTTTTGATCAACTCTTTACGATTTGACGAAAAGGCAATGAGACAGGAGAGGAGATATTTGCACCAATTAGGAAAATATGGGAAGACTTCGTTGCTGGCTTCAGAAATTCTTATAAGCCTGGAACATACACCACCATCGATGAACAACTTTTAGGCTTCAGAGGAAGGTGTTCCTTCAGGCTGTACATTCCCAACAAACCGGCAAAGTATGGAATCAAGATTGTCATGATGTGTGACGTAAAGACCAAATACATGTTTGATGCGAGCCCTTATTTAGGAAAGCATACCCAGAGAGGACTTCCATTAGCAAATCATTTTATCAAAACCTTGTTGAGAAGCATTTATGGGTCTAACCGTAACATTACCATGGATAATTGGTTTACGTCTGTCCCAATGGCATCTGAACTGCTTACAAACCCATACAAGCTCACAGTGGTATGAACTCTCAGGAAAATTAAACGCGAAATCCCGCCTGAGATGCTAACAACAAACAAGAGAAAAGTGGGGACCTCTATGTTCTGCTTCGATAATGAACTCACCATGGTGTCCTACAAGACGAAACCACGTAAACTGGTTCTTCCACTCTCCACAACACACGAGAGACCAACAGTAAATGAAACAAATAAGAAACCTGATATGATCAAATTTTACAACTCCACTAAAGGAGCAGTGGACGCTTTGGACCAAATGTGCAGCAACATTTCCTGTAGCCGAAGGACACGACGGTGGCCGATGTGCGTCTTCTTTGGCATGCTGAACTTATCAATCATAAATTCGTACATCATAAATTGCCACAATACACTTCGTAATAACAGGAAACCATTTTCACGAAGACAGTATGCGAAGATGCTCTCCGAAGAGCTCATCAAACCCTGGCTTACAAGACATCTAAGTGTCCCAACTTTGACATGATCTCTATGGAGGGTGATAAGCAACATCCTGAATGTGACCCCACTTGCTGAACCTTCCAACCCTATGGTACAGAATCAAAGGAAAATTTGTGCCTCTTGCCCTTCGAGGCTTCGTCACATGACCCGTTTCTTTTGTTGTCACTGTTCACGGGCTATGTGCATAGAACACCAAGGAAGAGTCTGTCAAGAATGCGACGAAGCATTGTGAAAGAAGAAAAATGGCCTAAAATGTTGAAGAGTATGCCAATGAGTCCGACTTCAGTTTTTGTAAAATAAAATGGTTTTAATAAATTATTATTGTCACAAAAATGTGAGTAGTCTCTCAGACGAATGTTTAGTAATTACGTCCGTCACAGACAAGTTTAGTGATTAAGGGTTAAAATAAGTTAGGAAAGTGTACAGCATATCACAAATGGGCGTGTTTCGTGTAATGGAGTATTAGAAAGAAATGATATACCTGTACGTAAGGGAAACAGCATTTTAAAGTTCTTTTCTTCATCATAAATAATCCATTTCCTTCCCATGTAAAAGTATTACATGCACATGTAAGGAAATAAATGTTTGTTTGTGAGATTATGTTAGCAACGATGAAGAAGTAACCATGCAAGATAATTTCTAAGTTCAACATGATTTAAGACATTCTTGTTCGATTTTCTTGTTAATGGTTACTTCTGTGATAAAAATGTATAGGAAAAAAATACTCTAATTTACCAGTTCTACAAATTTTATTTGAAAAATATTTTGATATGATCAATACTTCACGAGATATGATGGAAAGTTCATTTTTTGTCACCAGTAAAGTGGTACCACTGATTGGTGTACATGATTATTCATTTACGTACTTTCGTATTATCTTTGATTGTAAATCCTTAA
The DNA here is from genome assembly GCA_036926305.1 of Uropetala carovei. Lineage (NCBI taxonomy): Eukaryota > Metazoa > Arthropoda > Insecta > Odonata > Petaluridae > Uropetala > Uropetala carovei. Next base: position 2,320,718 of record JAXCHB010000062.1, on the reverse strand, counting down.
TAACAAATTTCATGGAAATCTGTTTGGTAGAAGCCGAGGACGAACATACGGACAGACACAGACAGACCGAAGACATAAGGCACGCTGTAAGCTAAACACGCCTAAAAAGGAACTATTTCCTTGTTTAATTTTTAAAACAATTTTAACAGGCTGTGCGAAACTTATATGCACACAAAAGTGTGGCACACCAGAAATCTAATTTCTTTTGCATAGTTCACATTTATTTACATTGGTTTATGTCAACCACGTCATATCTTGATCTTAATTGTCTCTTTATTTATACTAGAATACGTGATGAGTAAAAACAAGTAAAATTGGATCAAATCTTATTATTATAAAAAAAGCACGATTTCAAACGTAATTAATTTAGGTAAAAAATGCGCCGCATATGAGTGAATGGTATAAAATCTTAGTTCTGCGATCTGAGGGTTAAGCACACGGTACCGACACTCACACGGCATGGGCCCCTAAATCAGGAGACCATGGAAATTTGCCCATTTGATAAGGCAGCTCTGGCTATAGACAGCTTTTTATATAATCAAAATATCTGGGACTCAAGTAATCGATTCCACAATAGCTCCCAAAAGAATGTACGAGGTGCTACCCAAAAGTTCCCGAAATGTATCTGAAAAAAAAAGTAGACTTGTCCAAAGTCCTAATTGCCACCGTCCCCTTCAAAGTAGTCCCCTTGGGAGCTTACACAAAGATCCCAACGTTTCTGCCACGATCGGAAGCTGTCCTGGAAGTCCTTTTGTGTCAGCGTCTTCAGCACCTCCTGCGATTCGGCCTGGATCTCCTCTACAGTGTCAAATCTTCACCCCTTCAACTTGATTTTCATCTTGGAGAAGAGGAAGAAGTCACAGGGAGCTAAATCAGGCGAGTAAGGGGGATGGGGGACGGCCGCCATGTTTTTGGAGGTCAAAAACTGCTGCACAGCCAGAGCGGTGTGAGCGGGCACATTTTCATGATGGAGCACTAGGGTGGTCCTCAAAAGACAAAAGTTCGAAGTGTTGGGGTGCTGAATGCTAATTTTGCTCTTTGTGTGGAGCATGTAACGTGTGCGAAAGAGTGGCTCGATACCTCAATATTTGATAGGCGCGAAACTCGATCAAAAATGACAAAATTCGGTGAAAAACCACAAGCGCCGCACTGACTGGTCAGTTGTGCGGTGATTGCTTCGCATTTATTTCTTCCTGTCATGAGGAATGATAAATGAAGCCGAAAACGCGCCGAAAGTTCGTTATGTGATCAATACTAGCGACAAGAGCGTTGTTTTGACAGAGTATTGTCTGCCCGTGCCGCTGCGCCAGCCACCCAGCCTGAACGGCAGCGCTGAGGGCACTGTTGTTTCTAAGCCGCCTCCTGCTGGCGACTGATACTGTTCACGCATGTTTAATTTCACTGTCATCAAGTCATCCTGTTCTATTTTCTGTAATCGTAATATCTCACTCTTCTTTTAACAATTGCACTTAGATTTATGTGTAGGTAAAATCCACAGTAGAAGGCAAGGAAGAGTGCATCATAGCATTTGCAAAGGAGCAGCTTGAGCACGTTCAACCGCGGGACGACTATAAAGAGTTCTTGGAGCTGTCGATCATTTTTCTTGGCGGTACTCTATCCCATGGTTTCCACTTCAGGTATCCTGGCACCCTCCATCACGCCAGGTGGATGTCAAAGGCACTTTATTCTCTCAAAATGTTCCTTTTTTGCCGGCAGTTTAACCTCTCTAGTGCAGAAAGCCGCAATATTAGAAGAATGTGTGTTCATAGTGAATATTTACTTGAAAGCGTGGTTTCTGGCGTGGGGAGTAACGTAATGAAAATGGTAGATTTTTATTTTTAGATAATAAGTAAATTCTTGATGCACAGTTAAAGAAAAACATTTATTATAAGAAAATATTATTAAAAGTCAATTATACAATAGTAAATATTAATATATTCATTTACAAAAAAGTTCAAAAATTCAATTTTTTTAAATTCAACTTTGGTATGATAATTTTTAAAACATACTGTGGGACATAATGCCACTTAACAATCAGGACAGCAGAATCTCGTTTCTTTCCGCAGTCCTGACTTGTAGCAAACTACACACCTTTTTGTAGGGAAGGGTTTTTTTTGAGTGAGAGGAATTGAGCCAACGAAGTGCCTCTCAGTCAGCCGAGTAGGGCATGGCGTCTGCGACGGAACTTTTCTTCCTTCAACCTCAGGTTTCCCATATTTGGAAATCAATGTTTCTGCCAAAGTTATTAGAAAGTTTTTCCTAATTGATTTTCCACCTTTTTTTTATGAATGACAAATGAATTGAGACACGCCATATCAAGTAAGTGCCTGAATATCTTCATATAAAATTTTGAGTGTCTACTTCTTGCAGTTTTGTAAATGTTCATCATTTCATCACTCCTATCGACACCACCCATATTCTTGTTGTAGTCTTGAACTACCACTGGCTTTTCTACAGTGCCCCCTCTTCCCTTCACATGGCACATTCTGTACCATGAAACGTGTTGACCATTGCCACGTCCCTCTTATCCTTCCACTTTAGCACCATTTGTTTTCCCCAAAAAGCTGCTACTATTTCCCCTTTCTTTAATTTTTTTATTTTTACACTGTGGGGAAACTCCTTACTATTTTGTCGGATTGTTCCCACAACATCCGTTTTCCTCACACAAAGTTTGTCAACGAGAACAGGGCTAGTGTACCAATTGTCTAAATAAATTGTGTAGCCCTTGTCGAGAAGTTCATCAGCCAAATCCAACACAATTTGACTTGAAATTTGTTCGTCTTTATTCTTTTCACTGATCATGGTATCCTTCCCAGTATAAACTATATAATTCCAAACATACCCTGATTCACACTCGCATAGAACAAAAAATTTTATATCGAATCTGCTACGCTTGGAAGGAATAAACTGCTTCCATGATAGCTGGCCTTTCCACCACTACTGCTGGTTCGGGAATGTAAAGGGTAGAAAACTTCATTTTCATATGCTGCAACACAGGCTGAATCTTGAAAAGTTTCTTGTTTGGGCAGTCTGCAACAAATGTTGTGTTGTCAACAAAATGTAGAAATTTGAGGAGTAGATGAAATCTTCTTTCGGTAAAAACTTTTCTAAAGTAAGGAGTGGAGATACTTTCACGTTTGGAAAAATAGCTATGATAGTCTGGCTTCTGGACAATTCCTCTTAAAATAAAAACACCTATCAATGTTTTTATTTCCCCAGCACATGTATCGCTCCACTTGCACACTCTTGAACGCGGCTTTAGATTAGGGTTACTGTCAAGAAACTGCCTGGCATAAATGTTCGTCTGCTCAGATATCAGGCAACACAATTCGTTATCCACAAAATTCTCAAATATTTCTAAAATGTCCTCATTATTCCCAAACTGCACCATTAGGCCACTAGTGCCTTCAAATGTAAATTTATTCCGAACTGTTTCGTGTGAGTTCCATAGATGAGGATCGGATGGTGTACACTGCACTTCCTCTTCTTCCGATTCCTCACTTCCTTCAGATTCACTGAAACTCACATCAGTGTTTATATATATCTTGTCGCTATCATCACTGAAATCACTTTTGCAACTTTTCTCCAAAAGATTGCGAATAGTATCCTCGGACGTCGGAGCGTATTTTCCTCTTTTACTACTATATGCCATTATTGTTGGGAAATTAAATAAAAATTATAATAACCACAAATAAATGGAAAAACTTGATATCTCGAACACTATTTCACGATACTGCTACTTCGATATTCGAAAGAAAACTGACCTTTACAAAGAAAAGATTCCAAAACGCTCTATTTTAAGAAAGGGGAAAGGGAAATGTTTATTGCTTTAAAGAGAGGAAGGGATCACCAAGCTTGCCGGAGATCGCAAAAGGGTACGAAAAGGTTTTATGGCACCTTCGAAATAGGGTCAAAAAGAGGTGGGGGTATGCAACCCCTACCAACAGATGCAGGATTTCACGAAAATACATCTGCCTTACGACTGCTTGGGTGTAACTGCCATCTGCTGGTTGAAAAGCATACTCGAAGGACCAAGGAAGATGCGTAAGAAACTCCTTGCGAGATATCTCGTCACGCCCAAACGAAATAGCCCAAAAATTAACTTGACGAGATATCTCGTCTCCCCCAAATTAATTGCAAATTCTGCATGACGAGATATCTCATCTTCCTCAGTCAAGTGGTTAAGTATACGATAGACCTCATAAAAATGAATTTTTCTTCTTTTATGAGTGTTTAGTTCAAGACCCCAATTAATATGATGATTATAAGTAATTTTAAAAGTATTTCCAGCCAACAACTTGCTACAGATTTCCATTCGATGGATATAAAATTAAGATCTCCTCCAAGGATAATACTGTACAAGTAGGATCACTTTTTCACCCCTCTCTCCCTCCCCATCTCTCCCTCCCCATCTCTCCCTCCCCCCTCTCTCCCTCACCCTCCCCCCTTTCCCCTCTCTCCCTTCCCCCTTTCCCCTCTCTCCCTTTCCCCTCTCTCCCTCCCCCTCCCCCCTTACCCCTCTCTCCCTCCCCCTCCCCCCTTACCCCTCTCTCCCTCCCCCTCCCCCCTTTCCCCTCTCTCCCTCACCCTCCCCCCTTTCCCCTCTCTCCCTCACCCTTCCCCCTTTCCCCTCTCTCCCTCACCCTCCCCCCTTTCCCCTCTCTCCCTCACCCTTCCCCCTTTCCCCTCTCTCCCTCACCCTCCCCCCTTTCCCCTCTCTCCCTCCTCCCCCTCTCGCCCATTCCCCTCTCTACCCCCTCTCTCCCTCCCCCCTCTCTGTCTACGTCGTTAATTAATTGGACGAGCAAGACGAAGTATTTGCATTGAAGCTGACAAAGACCACTACAGCACAAACTTAAGGTAAAATCTGTCGTTTGTACTACATTGTGCAACTCTTTATCCTGCTCACCACCAACTCTGCTTTGTAGCATCTGAGTTTCTCAACCCTGTTCCCGCTAAATCTTTGCTGTTTTCCTGGTCTCCGTGCAAAGAAAGAAGCTCCCTGCGCTTCACTGTCCCTTCCCCTTCTGAGTTTCAATTTTCTTTTTATCTCTTTTTTATTTTCTTTACTTCATTTTTCTTTCTTTTCTTACGTTTCTCTTCTTGTTTCTTTCTTTCCCCCCCCTTACGTGGTATCTCTAGTGAAAATTAGTGCCCGTGTATCCTAGTTGTTGTGTTTATTCGTCTTCCCTATACCCCTAGTTTCCTCAAAGTTTCTTATAAATAGCCCTCCCTTTCCCTAGTGGCAGTTCTCCTCCTCACAGTGTTTCCTTTCTAGGTTCTCTCTAGTGCTTCCAAGAACACTTTTTCCCAGTGTTAGTTCTCCACGTAGTGAGTTATTTTAATCAGTGCTAACAAGTGTCTATAGTTATCTGTGTCCCAATCCCACTGTCGGTGCTCCCAAAGTGGTCCCCCAATAGGCCTTATTCCATAGTACTTGTGCTCCACTCAGTGTTTCATTCCACTCTTTCAATAAGTTCCTTTAGTGCAGTTTCCATATCCCTACAGTGCTGTGCTCGTGCCTTATTCAGTGTTCGCCTATCCTGTGCAATTCTTGTTACTTGCTATTATTTTTATTTATTTAAAAAAATATATTTAATTACTTATTATTATTATTTTTATGCAGCGTGTTCATTTCCGTCTCTGGACGATTCACCCAGAGCGATTCGCCCATGGGACGTTTCACCCAAAGACGATTCACCCGTGGGACGTTTCACCCAAAGACGTTTGACCCAAAGGCAATTCATCCATGAGAGTTTTCACCCAAGGGTTTTTCGCCCACAATCCAGTTCCCCCAATGATATTTCCCCCATAAGTTCTTTTAAAACATCTGACCTCCCTCTGTATCAGATTCTAATCTTCAAAACTGTTAAATCAGTGGAAGTCGAGAAAAATTTTCAAGTAATATTTATTAGATTTTATCCCATTTATTTAATTTATAAATGAAATGGAAAAGGGAAAACGAAAGAAATGTTCATATTCCAACATAATGAACTCCTGAATTATATAATTGTATATCTTTTTAAGGTATTTTAAATTAACTACTGCATATTAGGTGTTTGAAATACTGCCACAATCGCTCTCCTTTCACATAAGATAACACGTAAAAACAGGCTTTTTGACATGTAACTTTAATTCTTTCTCTGATTAGAATTAGAAAGAGTTAACTTAAGATATATGGACCAAGTCTGTTTATAAGCGCATCTAAATTGTTAAAACCAATGTAATGATTGCGATTTAAAGAAATAAATGTATCTGCATTTACTACATTTTAAAATAAAAACATTGTCAATTATATATAGATGTAAAATATAATTGGGAATGTGTATGTCGAGCCCCTAAATCAACCCTGAAAATATGGCGGCCGTAGCTTAAACAGTTACCTAGATATTTATTGATCTCACACAGACGGAGAAAGGGTGAAAAGGTCAGATGTTTTAAAAGAACTTATGGGGGAAATATCATTGGGTGAAACAGTATGTGGGTGAACTGGATTGTGGGCGAAAAACCCTTGGGTGAAAAGACCTGGGTGAAAACTCTCATGGGTGAATCGTCTTTGGGTCAAATGTCTTTGGGTGAAATGTCCCATGGGTGAATCGTCTTTGGGTGAAACGTCCCATGGGCGAATCACTCTGGGTGAAATGACATGGAACCGTTCATTTCATCTCTTTTCTTTTGTTCTGTGTAAAATTTTATCATTACTTTGCATTTCCCACTCCCATAAAATATCCTTTCCTATGTTTCATGCTTCTCCCGGAATCTTGCCTACTAATAACACCTATTTTCCGTTCATACCATCCTCCCCCAGTAGACCCTCGCAGCAGGCAGCAATGACACCCATTAGCTCTTCTGACCTTCTACCCCCTGCCATCCTCCCTCTTCTCTGCCTTTCCCAAACTCAAAATAGCAACTCATACCCTCGCTCACCCATCACCTCCTCTCCTGTACCAGCATATAACCTTAATACTCATGCTCCTCTCTCTCTCTCTCTCAACCCAGAGGCAGCAGAATTCTTACTCCCCTCTATTTCACCTTCGCACCCACCCCACTCACTACCTGCATTACAGCCAACTACAATCCTAACCCGCTTTAATCCAAATGCTCCTGACTTCATTCCTTCTCAAACTCATCCACGTCTTTCCTTAGACCCAAATGCTTCTGAATTCCACCCATCTACATAGATTCCACCACGAAGTCCATTTTATCTGAAAAGTTTAAGCCCTTTCCACGTTCTCTACAGATCATATACTTAAACGTGCAAAGCTTATCAGCACGTATAGAAGAACTTCGTAACATTCTACCTCATAATAACGTACACATCATTGCTATTGGCTCAAACCTTTTATGTCTTCTACTACCATAAACATTGATGGTTTTAAACTTTATCGTAACGATTGCATTGGTAAAGGCAGCGGCAGTGTCGGAGTTTATGTAGGAAATGATATCTCAGCTGAAGTGGTCGAAAGCAGCGAATCCAATTGCACCAAAAGACCTGAATTTCTCTTCCTCAAACTGAAAATCCATTCTCAGAAAATACTTTTTGGTATTGTCTATCGCCCACCCAAAATTGGCCATCTATCTGATATAGATGACGTCATCTCTAACAACATTACTATGACAATCATTTAATAATCACTGGTGACTTTAATTCCAATCTACTCGCATCAAATCCTGATTCGACATATCTATACAACTCTTTCAACTCCCTTGGCCTTAGTATTCTTCCACTAAATGCAACTCACCATACTTCTATCCAGGGTTACCACCTCTTCGGGTTTGACCCGAAGTCTCTGGGTTTTCGGACTTGCCTCCGGGCGAGAGAAAAAATCTCCGGGTCAACATTAATATTTTCAAAGTTGGCATTAAAGATTACGATTTATTTTTAACTTCTCTAAGGGAATAAATATTTCATTCTAGAATGGCTGTGCCATGCAATTAACCTGGTAGCAGGTACACAGGGCCGATCAAAGGGAGGGGTTGCAGCGGATGTGAGGTATCCAGGCCCCCCAATAGACATTCGTTTATTGCCCCAAAATTTAGAAATGTCAGTTATTTATTAAAGAATCTGCCTTAAATTTTGTGCAAACTTTTATTAAGAAATTACGATTTCTCCAAGTTCATAGAGAAAACGGCATTAAATAAATCACTAAACATTTATCGAAATAATTATAGTTAGTATACCTTGTTTTTTGTGTTTACTATACTGCTGTTTTAACATTATAATTATTTATATTTTAGGAAGTAATAAAATTTATTAAAAATTATATTTTTCGTCATTTTTCTGTCTTTTTCGTGTGTAGGAGGTGGAGTAGGACCCCCAAAATTATTTGTATCCGAGCCCCCTTAAATGCTTGGCTGGTCCCAAATATACATGAAAATATTTTTTTTTAACAGTACTAATGCAGTACAGTGTATGAAGCAACACAAGCTGCTCTTTGTTTTCCCACATCCGATACTTTATGTAACATCATCAGGTATGATACTTAAATTTGCATAAAAAATTCAGTTGATTATGTGATATCGGGAGAAAAAATGATGCATTTGTATACTAGATTATACCCCAGGGCAGTTAAGAAATAATCGTCTCCATGACAATAATCTCATTATGATGGCATAAAAATTGCAAAATTGCAACTCTTAACGCAAAATTCAAAGAAATATGATCGATAAGAAAATTATACGACAAAAGTTAGAATTTCCATTCCATTCCGCAGAGAATAGCGAAAATCCAGCGCTGATATCATTTTTCTTATGTATTGTAGTGTGGGTAGGGAAATAACCCTGCACGATGGGTTTCAGATTTCTCATTTAAATCAAAAGGAAAGGATAATTCATGGAATCGATCCTGGAACTTCAATTTTCGTCATAAAACCTATCCCCATGATCTTGGCCTCTGTAGAAAGAGTTTCTAACCAATTGTCATGAAAGTTGGTGCATTGGTTCAAAATTTGTTAGTGGGGACCGGCAAACAAAGACAGAATCATAGACAGTTACAGCAAAGAAACCAAAATCCTATTTTCATTCTGGAATGACAAAAACAGTAAAAAAGTTGGCCTTTAAAAATCTCCGGGTCAAATTAGGAAATCTCCAGGTCAGACCAGAGAAATCTTCGGGTCAGAATTGAAAATGTCCAGGTTTGTGAGGACTTTGAGGTGGCAACCCTGCTCCTACCTCATCTACTCTAGCCGTAATTGCTAATCCTGACAAGGTTCTTGTGCACGGCCAACTCTCTGCTCGAGGAATCTCTGCTCACGACATTATTTATATCGCCTATTCAATAAAGTGCCCTACTCACAAACAGAAATATATCACCTATATGGACTTCAAAAACATCAACAGTGAAAACTTACTGGCTGACACGTCTGCCATTCCATGGCATTCTATTGAATATATGGACGACATTAACGACAAGGTCCAGGCTTTCAACAACTATATACAGGCATTAATCAACACCCACGCTCCACTTAAGAGTAAAAGGGTCTCTAAACCCCATGCACCATGGCTCTCAACCGACATCAAACTAATGATGAAGCGAATGCCTTCCGCATTTTCAAAAATGGTAAATAACATCTCATTCAACCAATTCAAAAAACTGAGAAATTAAACTAAACAACTCATTAGAAATTCTAAAACTAGATACATTCACTCACTAACCTGCCCTGAGTCATCTCAATCCGCTCTTTGGAGTAACCTAAAATTGTTCGGTATCGGTAAACACAAGGACACACAACTGCCTTCTCACATTTGCCTAGACACACTTAACACCCTATCCACCACTCCCCCAACCCCTGATGATAACGACTCGAAACGGAAACACATCGAACACCTCTTACTTCAACACACTCCTCCCACCACTACCTCACCTACATTCCGGTTTTCTCTTGTAACTCAACTGGAAGTACTAAAATCATTACTTAAAATCAAATCCAGAGCACAAGGTGCTGACGAATTTACAATAGCTTTTCTACATACATCCAGTTCTACCCGTCATCACTCATATATTCAATTGGTCGCTTTTGCATAATAAATTTCCATAGCAATGGAAACTAGCCATAGTCCATCTCATACCCAAGAAAAATCTTTTTCGGATATAACTGAATTTCGGCTGTTCAGTTTACTTGCTATACTGTCAAAAGCATTTGAAAAGGTTTTACATGAACAGATCACTCATTTTCTAGCCAAAAATAATACCCTCTATTCACTACAATCCGGATTCCGTAAATCACACAGCACAACCACAGCATTCCTCAAAATCACTGATGATATCAGATTTGCAATGGACAAAAGACAAGTGACTCTTCTAGACTTTAGTAAAGCTTTTGATTCCGTTGATTTAAACATACTTCTAACTAAACTTCGTCTCCTAAATTTCTCCTCTGATTCTCTAAACTTAATTAGTTGTTATATAAATGATCGATATCAAAAAGTTGTAGGTGACAATCGTTCTTCAAACTGGATTTAAGTGACACGTGGTGTACCACAAGGATCAACCCTCGGCCCACTGCTCTTCTCTCTGTACATTAATGACATATCTTCCCAACTCGCTTATTGTAAATACCACCTCTATGCAGATGATCTCCAAATTTATATTCATTCTCGCTCGACTGATCTCCCTCTAGCCATAGACAAAATGAACCATGACCTCACTTCTCTATCTAAATGGAGCAACGTAAATTTCCTCAAAATTAATCCTTTAAAAAGTCAGTCAATTATTATTGGGTATCCCAAACTTCTCTCATCATTAACTAACACCAAACTTCCCCCAATTCTTCTCAATAACTCTATCATTCCATTCCTAAAAACTGCAACGGACCTTGTACTAGTATTCAACGAAACATTGAACTGGACTGAACATATAACAAAAATATGCAATACTATTAACAGCTCACTTCACTCAAAAGAATTAAAAGCATCACCCATTTCTCACTTTGAAAGCGGCTTATCAACGCTCTTGTCCTTCCACACCTCGATTACTGCGATACGGTATATCTTGATCTATCTAACGAGCTGTCTTTAAAATTGCAGCTTGCCCAAAATTCCTGCGTAAGATTCATTTTTGATCTAAAAAAGAGTGACCATGTCACTCAATCTCTTCGCCCTGAATCTTGTAGATGTCTTTACCTCTCGTTATTTTACCAAATTGCAACTCTTCAAAACCCACAATATTTGTACTCCAAATTTACCCAAATGAACTCTGTACACCAAACCAAACTAGAGGAAACAATCTCTTCATGATTCCACATCACAGGATTGAGATCTATAATAAATCCTTCCATGTCACAGCTTAGAGACTATGGAATGCCCTACCTACTGACCTCCAAAATGCAACATCTCTCAACATCTTCAAACATAAGTATTTTAAACTAGCAGAATTTCCCGTTGAATTTCAACAGATTTAGTGAAGTTACTACAGCACAACATACAAACTCTTTAAAATATATAGTAGATACTTTTCAAATTACAATTAGCTTTTCTTAACAATTAATCATATTTGCTTGTAACAGTCCGTTTCTGAGCCTATTGCATTCAACTATAACGATAATTTTATTTCCTATCATATCATTGTCACCAAATCCAGCTTAATTCCTGGTGTAATTATGCCTCTGAAATGTTTACTTTTATGTCTTGAAAAAGCAACGTACAGTTGTCCATGATTGAACACTGACTGGTAAATGTACACCAGATACTTGAGCCTATTTAGATACTTCTTTACATGGGTACCCCCCTACTATAAAATGATCATGTTTCTAGGGTAAATGTTTACAGTAAATAGTAACATAGTAAATAGCAATGGAATTAATCCATAGAATAATGGATGAGTTAAAAAACTTTAATTCTAAGAAGCTATGGGAAAAATTAAACCTTGGTGAAGATGAATTTTTGAAATGGCTGCAAGATCTAAAATTAAGGTACTTTTGTAGTTGGGTACCCCCTCTTGTCGTTTCCAAGGTAAATGTGTAGGATAAATAAAAACATTGCGGCGCAACAGTCAAGAGGATATAACATTGAAAGGATATATTGACCAGCCTTCGGCTCACTTTGTTTTAATGGGTAGTTGTCTCGGGGCGCTACCGCACCCTTCGCCTCGCCCGAAACCAAAGTATCCCTCCCCATTGTCCGGTGATTGGGTTTGTAAATGTCGAGACCAGCCAATCAGATATAGATATTGTCCTACTTAAAAATTATTAAACAATCTAAAAGGTTTTTTTTAATCGGTTATTTATTCTCAGGTCCTGATTGCCTATATCATTTACTATCTCAAATAAGCGAATTGTATCCCTAACCTTAAATGATGTATTAACGAAGAATATTAAAAATATATTAACTTTGTCATTTTGTTTTTTGTCATTTTGTTTACATTTTGTAGTAGGGGGGTACCCATGTAAAGAAGTGCCCCTATTTACGTTAATAAACATTATAATGTAGAATATAATGATTTTACTTTCCAAAAAATGTAAGATTCCAGTATTCAATAGACGAAAGAAGGTTCAATTACTTTCATCAATCGTTATAAACGCTTCCTGAATAGTATTCAGTATCTATTTACGTTGCTATCCATAAAAAACGATCGTTTCGTTGCTTAAACAAAAGTGCGATTCGAATAACGCTAAACTTTCGTCTATTTGTAAGCTTCATTGAAGCTAACTGAATCGGAGGTAACAATGACGGCCGCTTTGGTTACGCCCGGAAAGAGTACGAAAAATCCACAAAATTTCGAATCAAATAACGTATTTCTGAAAACCTCGACCGTGTAACATGTAAACTTCGCAGGAAAAGATAGTGTAGAGTTTTATTCGTCGAATGAAGCAAAAACGAAAAAAATCGGTCCATATTTAGGTATTTTTATGCTTGAAGGAAGAATACCTTGCAAGTCAAGAAATGGGTTCATACGTGTTATCTTATGGAAAAATGTTAATCCCCTATATTGGCAGCGCTGATTAATCCCGGTTGACCAAACCTTGACCATTCCCTAAGTTAGGATGTAAGGAAGAATCGTACCAAATTTGGTTATTCTAGCTTTTATCGTTTAGGAGGAGTTCCATGAACAAACACGCTTCAAAATGTAGATTACGATTGAATCATTACATTTGCCAACATCAATAATTCTAAAATAGCTTTTCTATGTTACCTGTGGCACAACAATAGGATTTGTAAAAAAACAGGATAATGATAAAGATGAATAAAATACATTTAACGTTAATGATAAATAAACAATAAAGATAACGATAAATAAAACGATTTATAGAAATAAATTATATAAACGCATTACAACATTATTTCAATCTATACTTTATTTTGTGTGTTTATTTATTTTAAAACGTCGATTTCACAAACAATTGAAATTTAAATAACCCCAGGGTGGCGCTACATATGTTGAGTGGCACATGGATGCGGCGCTTGGTGACAACTAACTTAGTAACGTCATCTATTGACTGAAAAATGAAGTTGTTGCAGACGGAGTAAGAGAAATATATATATAGAGAGAAGAGAGATTAATGTTCTCTGCCCATAATTCATGTTAGCAGTAACATATTCTTCTTATACTTTACAATATAGCAGCCTTAATTCCTCCTTCCTTAATCAACATTAATTTATTTCTTTACAGGATATCCATTTTCTCACAGTGTGCGCCACTATCGACTATGTTACTTTTTAATTGCCTAGTGTCTACTATGCTATATTGATTATATTCATCATTATTGTTTTATACTAAATTATATTATTCTGTTTTATTTTATACTATGTATGCTATATTATTTTTACCCTCTGTTCCATTTTATATGTTTCATGTATATTTTCTTTTATCCTGCCAGATTTTTGTATATATCTTGTAAATATTATGTCTATATCCTTATATGTATTGTGATGATGGTATACAGTTGATTGTATTCAAGTTTTCTCCTGCTGTACATACTATTTAATGTTTTACTTTTTTATTTACTATCTAGGGGTTTCACAGGTTTTTCACACTCCCCTTCTCAGTGAGTGTTTTCCAGCGTGGGTTTTACTAGTTAGGACAAGTATGTTCTTATCTAGGTTTTCCCCACAAATTTAAATCTGTCTTATACTTACCACTTCTTATTATGTTCGAATTTTACTGTTCTGTACTTCCCCCCTCTTTCCCTCCCCCCCTTTCCCTCCCCCCCTTTCCCTCCCCCTCCTTCCCTCCTCCCCTCCACCTTCCCCCTCCCTCTCCCTTATTATTATTGTATTTATACTATCTAGGGTTTTCGCAGGTTTTTTCCACCCACCCTTGTTTTCCTGCGTGGTTTTTTACTGGGTTGGCCATGCCTGGCTCTGCCTGGGTTTTTACCACAAATATTATATCTTTCTTAGAAACTTGTCTAATGTGTAATTTGACGCAACTTTTTCTTTTCTTCTAGTTCTGTTTTCATATATATACACTTATGTTATTATCTTGTGATCAATAACGAAGGGTTAAATGGAAGAGGGGACGGACCTCTTATGCTCTCAATTTCGCCCTGAAAATAAAGACAATTATCTATCTATCTTACCCCCTCTATTTTATCTAAAATTTGTTGTAAGGTATTAATTTTTTTGTAACTGACAATGAGTTAAATGGCAGAAGGGACTGCCGAGTCTCAATATCGCCCAGAAATAAAGACGATATTCTATTCTATTCAGCCTACCTTCCCCCTCTCCTTCCTTTTAATCTCTTTTCACCTCATATAACTTTCCTCCTTTCTTGCCCTCTCTCTTGCCCTATTCTCACCTCAAAAATTGTACATTATCTTATCTTAAAGTACGCGTAAATAAGCTGCAGAGCAATAATCTACGCAATGTGTATTTAAATAATATTATTTACTTTTAATAGTTAAAAAATAATTCTCATTAATGGGAGTTCGAAGAATTTTTAATTCTTCATGGTAGCAGACAATTTTGGTGAATGCGATAATCCTTAAAATATGCCTTCTATTATTTCATCAAAATTCATGTTTTTCTAATGGGGAATGTTTCTTGAGGCCTTTTCGTATGAGATTCTCTCTTGATTTTCCTTCAAGGTCGAAAGGCTGAGCGAAAAGACGAATCTTTGTCTAGGGTGAGGGTTTAATGTACATATTTACCAACTGAATTTTTACGACATTTCGACAGAGAGAAGAGGGAGAAATTTCAATTCTAAGAATGAGAACGCAGATATAAAGCCTCAATCACATCTAACGCAATGGAGGCCACGGAGGCGATAGCTGCTGCTTCCTTTGTATGGACGCTTATCGAGAGAATTAGTGTTTTACGTAGGAAGTGTAGAGCGTTCTGAGAGAGAGAAAGAAATGGAAAAGGCGTGCGATTCGTTGAAGGGAAAGATGAGCAATGAGGTGACACACACTATACTAAGATAACCGTTGTGCGTGTCATTTTTGAATGCCTCATCCGCCTAGGCCGGTGGTCTTGAGCCACCGCATTTATAGGGACAGAAAAAAAAGGCCTTTGTACGCTTTGCCATAGTGCCTTTGTCATCTTCATGTCTGTGTACATATATGTATACAAAATGTTTTTTAAACATAGAAATTCTATTTTTATTTCAAAATTTCTAAAGCTCCATATATATAATTTAATCCACACATTAATTTACTGTGTGTGTGTGTATATATATATATATATATATATATATACAGGGCCGTAGTGAGCACTTTTGTCGCCATGGACAGGATTTTTTGTCGCCCAAAAATGATCTAATAAAATAACTGAATATCTTTAAAAGTGGTATTTAACTTAAGATTTATATTTTGGGATTTACTTGCAGCTAACATATTATGTTATTGAAATTTATATTTTTAGCAGTGTCATATTCAATAGATAAGATGGATAGACCAGAAAGCCTCTGTAGGTTCACTGATGGCCGTAGGTAATTTTTGATCAATTTCAGTTTACTAAAAGAACTCTTTCCACTTTAAATTGATGTGGCGAATGTCAGGAATACTCTCAGCAAAATTTTCACATTGGGAAATGAACTTAAAAGTTCATATTGGTGAATAAATTCCAAAACTTCTTTCTGCGTAATTTTTACGCTTTTTATCAAAGGCAGGTGGTGTTTCAAACTGCGAACTTCTTCGATTAACTCTCGTTCATATCGTTTTTATACATACGTACTAGCAGAATTTTTACAGGAAGTTATCATTTCATCTTTAGTCATCTGTAATATATTATTTTATATGAAGCACAACTTAAAAATTTAACATCTTTATCAATTTCGTATAGAGATGTAAAGTTGCCTTTGAAGAAAATTTATTGACTGATGTACTGCATTGTAGACAGTATTTTCTGTTGTTTCAGGTATTGAGGGAGAATTTGCAAAAGGACCTTCAGGCTATTACGAAATGGTGTAAAGATTGGCAACTCGACCTGAATATAAAGAAATGCGCCGCAATGAACTTCACGCGCTCCACGAATTTCAACCGTTACCCGTACCAAATATCTGAACTAAAGCTAAAATACGTCAATAACTACAAATACCTAGGAGTAATTCTCAGTAGCAATTTGTCTAGTAGAGAGCATATCAAAACCGTTATAGCATCGGCAAACAGAATTCAAGGGCTTTCCTCTAGAGTCCTGGGGTGGTTCCCCGTCGAACGTGAAGGAAATCGCATACTTTTCCCTAATACGACCCGTCGTGGAATACTGTTGCGCCGTCTGGGACCCTTTCGAGGAGTGCCTAAGTAGGGAGCTCGAAATGGTTCAGCGTAGAGCGGCTAGATTCGTAAAAGGAGAATATCGGTATGATGCGAGTGTATCAGAGATATTGAGGGATCTGAAATGGCAGACGTTGAAGAGTAGAAGAATTGAATACGAAAGGAAACTATTTGAAAAATTCGAAAGCTCCGAATTAGTGGAAGACGTACTCGGCATAGTCGTCCCCATCGGTGTTAGTGAACGTAATGTTAGATCAGAGTGCAGGAGAAAATATGTCGAAACAATCGCTAGAACAGAGAAATACTACAGATCCTTTTTCCCAGACGCGATAAGACAGTCCAACAGAGGAATTAGTTAGAGTTCACTTGGTGTTGTGACACCCCCTGCCAAACGCTTCTAGCGGTTTGCAGGGTATTGATGTAAATGTAAATGAGGGTGTTTCAGTTTTAACCATGTCATGAAATTTCCTTTTTCTTCCTCTTATTTTCGGGAGCACAGCAGGAATTCCTTTTTCATCGCAAAATTCATTTGCTTCCTTCGTATACTCTTCCAGTAGTGAAATTTTTATGTTTGGTACCATTTCACGGATCGGCACCCTGAAGAGATTTAGTGACGCTGTTGATCTTTTGGAGGCAATCGTCGTAAAATAATAAACAAAATATAAATTGCACATCCATTTGTTTTAGCAAACCTGCAGCATCTGTGCATTAATGTTCATTCTTTAATTTTATTAACACCCTATTAATTTGCTTCAATTTTAACCTCAATGAATTCACAGCATTTGCTCTCGATGACCATCGTGTTGTCCCATGTTTTTTCAACGTCACCTTAAGGACCTCCATGAGTGCAACCCATCTCGATGTGGAACAAGCAAAATAAAATAGGTTTCTCTACCTTTGCAAAATGTTTCCTATTTTGACGGTTAGTTTTTTTCAGTGGAATGATAAAACTTAATTAAGCGATTTCTCTGTACATTGTATGAAACGTGCAAGAGACTATTGTCTTAAAATAATTTTCTTGCAGCCGTTTAATTTACCGGTCATATTATGAGCGTTTTCATACGATTGAGCTCGCTTTGTAAATTTAGTCCATCCTGTTCCAATTTTTAAGTTATATATGACACGATTTTGTCTCCCTTTTTCAATTAAAATCAATAAAGGCCTCCTCAGTAATTACATTTTTATCGACGTCTTGGATGAAAATTCTGCACGACTAATGCAATGCAATAGGGCATACCCATTTTTGGGGGCAAGGTTAAATAAAAGAAACTACGTAAAGAGTAGAGGCAGCCGAAAAGCCGCCAATTAAGTTTGCACATATAAACCTATGACTGGGTACAGTCATTGCACTTCAGTTGAACTTCTGGCTGGCATTGATAAGTTGCGTAAAGATCGAAAAAACAAAACTGTACCTACATTTTATTCAGTGCTAGCAGAACTGCCCGTTGAATTTCAACGGATTTATTGAATCTAAAACTTCAACATCGTAAGAATATGATAGTACACAGTTTTAACCGTCGAATAAAGCAAAAATGAAGAAAACCTGTTCGCAATTACGTATTTAGATGAATGAAAGAAGAAAATCTTGCACTCTGAAAAATCGAAAATTACGTGTAAACTTATGGGAAAATAATTATTGAATTAAGCACCCCCTCAATTTTTTATCGATATATAGCCTATGTTATCTGCAGGGTAAAATTATATACCTATGCGAAGTTTCGTGACGATTTCTTCAAACGAAAACTGTAAGTAAAACCAGCAAGACCACAATAATCAACAAAAAATAAATGAACAAAG
The DNA here is from genome assembly GCA_036926305.1 of Uropetala carovei. Taxonomy (NCBI): domain Eukaryota; kingdom Metazoa; phylum Arthropoda; class Insecta; order Odonata; family Petaluridae; genus Uropetala; species Uropetala carovei. Next base: position 2,302,272 of record JAXCHB010000062.1, on the reverse strand, counting down.
GAACTTACGAAATGATTTAATTTAACGAAAGACAAAAAGTAATAAGAGAACGTTTAAGAATCACAGACTGAATATTACCCTCAGACCATTAGCTCGATTCTCTCATCCACGAGTTCTGTCACAAGAAAATTGTTTACATCAACAATACTTTGGAAACAATGAAACGATTTATCCAATTACAATTTGTGGAAAATCTACCTCTAATTATTTAAGTCACTTACGTAGTTTTAAAAATATCTTGCTTTGGAGAACTTTATGCCACACGAAACTATCATCTCAGCCATATAAATGCTAAAAATCTCAGCGTCTTAATATTCCTCAAAGTAAGGAGAGACAGTTTGGATAGTCCCTCAAAATCGCGCCACCGGAAACGTCTTGAGTTTTGTGCTTCGACGAAGATTTCCAGATAATCGCCCTTCGGAAATTTCGATGGAAATTAATACTGTTTATTCGCAACATTATATATTTCTTTGGAGCAAATTTTGTTAAGAGGTGGAGAGCGTTCTTTCTATTCGCGAATTGATCGGACCAAATAAGGCGACTCCTCATGTGCCAACATCTATCCGTCCTTTTCGGGTTTCCGTGAATTTTGACGAAGAACATTTCGTGTTCTTAAGCACTTGTATAAAAAGCATTGACGATTTTTTCAATTCCTCGGACATTTGGCCTTCCCATAGAAATTGCGATCGAGCGTACCCAAATGTTGATTTGGCCGCCCAAGCTATCTCTCACGCGATTACTATTTTAAAGACGATTATTCGCGGAAACAGTTTTCTTCTGAATCAAGTTTCCTTTGTCTGCAATTATAATCGTTCTCTATACATACTAACCTTAATTCCTGGAGCACTACTTTCCGGATGTGAGTTTTAAGCAAATTGGGCTATTATCGCTCTAGATCAGGGGTTCCCTGCCTTTCCGATGTGGCGTGCACCCAGTTGTATCCTAGAATATGAAGCGAGCACCAAGTTGTATCCTAAAGTATAAAAAAGCACCACTACACTTCCGCAAGAATAGTAATGGTAATGAATAAAATCAAACCAACCAATCATAGTTATCCTTAATTATCTTGAAAACGTTTAGAAATAAATCAACCGAGCAAATTAAATTATTGGTCCTAAGAAGTATTATGCATCGTATAAGAGCACTATCAGGATGTCAAAGAGCACCATCAGGCTTCCGAAGAGCACAGCGGTGCTCCCGAGCACCAGATTGGGAGCCTCTGTTCTAAGGTATAACACTCAAAATCTACACTTTCATGCATTACGTTGCTCGCGAGCACCATTTAAACGTAAAAGAGCATCGTCAGACTGCCAAAGAGCACTACGGTGCTCGCGAGCACAGGGTTGGGAGTCCCTGCTCTAGATCCTTCCACAAAAGGGAAACCCGGTGTTAGCTTACACCTTACGAAGAAACTTTGCGGAGGTGTGCAATCGATATTTTGATTGCAAACTAGTTTTATGTATAATATATTGATGCTTCTGGTGTAGGAGGATATTGTAGGAAAAGGAGGAGGATGCGAATTATGAGGCACTTCAAAATGAGCCAGAAACTTGAAATTTGGTACGTAGGAAGGTCTAGTGGCGAAAGCGACGAGGAAAATAGAAAATTATAAATATGTTTAGTTTATTCGCCGTTAAAAATACTAAAATTTAAACTAATAATTAATTGTTTAAGTGTTTCCAAATGTGCTACAATGTTGAATTTTTTTCTAACGATAGAATTCGCTAAATAACCAAACCGAGATTATAGAAATTTAAATATATTTATTTATTTGGACGTTAAAAATTCATAAAAGTTAAACAAATAGACAAATGTTTATGTTCTTTCGATGGAACTAGGGAGCATAAATTTTGCAGAATGTTAGAAAATTTGGGGGGTGGGTACAATGTGGTTTCATGCCAGGTAGGGGGTGTTCTGATCAGATTTTTGCTCTCCAACAAGTAATCGAGAAGTGTATGAAGGTGAGAAAGAAAGTGTATTGTGCATTTGGAGAAGGCCTATGACAGAGTCAACAGAAATGACCTGTGGAATGTTCTGGCTGAGTATGGAGTGAATGACTGGTTAGTGAATGCAGTGAGAGCAGTCTACTCAGCAAGTAAGGCTCGCGTAAGAATAAATGGTGTGCTGTCCTTTGGGTTGGAGAAGGATCTGTTTTGCACGTGGTTAACCAGCACAGCAGCATATATCGCCTTTAGCAGTTTTTTTTACAGGCTATAACATTTTTATGAAAAACATTTATACTTATTTTTTATATCATGTTCATAAAACACTACTTTTTAATTAATCTATAATTATTTTCGAGTAAAAAATTAGGATTATGGGTTTTAACTCGTCTTTTATAGTGAAATGAATTAAAACTTTATCACATATTTATAAGAGTATGTGCATATTATAATGCATACACAAAAACATTATAAATTTAGCATGCGTCTTCTGATTCTATTTGATGCTTTTATAAAAGCCCGATTCGCTAACTAATTTTAAATTTGCAGGATGCTATTCTGTCTCTTCGTTCCATATTATAAGGATTCATTGCTGTCTGACTTTAATATTTAGGATATGTAAATGCATTGGTTTTTAATTATTTAATAATTATATTACCTACTGTTGTAATTTATTTATTTCTATTTCGAAAAACTTTAAATAAAATTATTTCATTTTCCACAGATTAATTATTTTTCGATAAAACGCGTCAGGTAAACAAAACTATTAGTGGAATTTTAAAGTCCTTGAAGAGATTAAATATTTAATGGCGCAAAAATGCTTTATTGAAAAATATATTTATGAGTTAATCTTTTGTAGGATTTATATATTAGAGCTAGTTAAATTATTCAATTTAAAGCAAAACAGGGAAATGTTCCTGTTCCGTAACAAGGCATATTTCCTATATTTACTTTCTATCCACTTCGTTGCTGTGCACCAATGTGATCTGCGCGCCGCCGTATCCTCGCTAAAATTTCGGGGACGATTAGAGCGGCATGGCGTTCTTATAACAATGTTTCTCATAGGTCTCCCAATTTGTCTCATATCAATTTATAGCAGTGGGTTTGGAGAATATTTCATGTAGGATGTGGAATATATCTTATGGAAATCATTGAAGGTTAAAGGTGTATTTTCCCTTTCTATGTAAATTTTCGAAATATTATATGTACGGGAATGTGGTTTGTTACACAGATAACTTTCGACTTTGTATTCGTTACGAAGAATTCATTTCAATTCATTTCCATTGTAAGCGTTTATAATGTCTTTCCAATTCCTAGTAGAGATAATGATTTCAGTACTGTAGAATTTGCTCCTGCTGTCGTGACGATTGCGGATTACTGTAATTGTGATTGTCAAACGTAAAAATTACGGATATTTGCTTTATATTTTAAGAGAAAGTTATATAAATGGTAATGAATGCTGATTAAAGTAATAGGAATTTCATAGCGGAAAAATCTGTAACTGAGGAACATAATTTAGTAAGCGCAGTACATTGTTTATTAATTGTACGTAGGGTATTTGGAAATTAAATTTTCTTGACATATTTTCAATATACAAGAAAATTTAAATATTTTATGTTTCTTATATCCACTTAAAATATTGAAGAAATGACAAATTAAAATAAATATCCTTGAAGTCATATTTGGTATTTGGACTGCAATTAAATTGCATCTTTAAATCAGCTTTAATCGAAAAAGAGTTTTTGGTGGTAATGAAATAGATTTTAATTCGCATAAAATTTATGAGAAAAATGATATTATTTTTAAACTAATAACAGTTCTGTAACCGCAAGTTCATTAATATTATAGTTTATTGTTATTTTATATCGATAAACTATTTGGATTTTTTTTTAGAAGACCAAGTATTACTTTTACCCTAAATTGAACAGTGCGGCCACCAGGACTTGGCTGTTGGCCGCAGACGCGGCTACGACGAAATTTGGCCTGAGAAACACCGAGCTAGAGACTTCAAATTTGGCACGATTATAGGTAGTCGTTCACAAACAATGGGAAAAATTCGATTTCGTTAAAACTATAATTTTTAGGGGTTGTTTTTACCTCATTTTTGAAAGTAGGCTGAAATGCTCGCAGTCAAATAAATAGATCGCTATGCGTGGTATCCTTTACTTATTTTTCGCTTTTGCATCGATGGGAAAGTTTCCATTTGTCGTTTCTGGATGTTACGCCGGGAAATGTGTTGCCATAGGACACCAATGACCTTACGATTACCGACAGGATGAGAAAAGTCAGAGAGCAAACTGATTTTAGATAGAGGAGGCTTTTATCTTGCGTGATTAAGCCAAATGAGTCTACGCGGAATACTTATTAGCAGAAACTTTAATCGCATAAGAAAGCTAAAGAATTACCACTTAAACATGAAGATTTGAAAATTCAAGTACTTAGTTATCTCCGCTAGCTGCAACAAGATTATGAAAAATCAGACTCGTGGTTCGGCTACAAGACAGCCGCCTTCAAAAGGTGATTCGCAAAAAGTAGATTACAAAAGAGAAAAGATAAGTTCTTTGGTTTTATCGATCTCTACAAGTTTCTAGCGAAGTAAAAGAAACTAATTGCCATCAGTTAGTTCCATTTTTGGAGGAATTGATATGATGTTTCCGTCCGTCCGTCCGTCCGTCCGCATATTCGTTCTAGACTTCTGCCGAACGGATTTGAATTAAGGACTTACAAACAAAGGTAATAATAAAATTACAGAAATGAATCACGTAAGCCAATCAGGGGTACCACTTTACTGGTGACAAAAAATGAACTTTCCGTCATATCTCGTAAAGTATTGGTCGTATCAAAATAGTCTTAAAATAAAAATTGTAGAACTAGTACAGTAGAGTATTTCTTTTCCTATACATTTTTGTCGTCGGAGTAGCCGTTATAAAAAAATCAAACAAGAAAGTCTTAATTCGAAATTTCTTGCATGGTTACTTCTTCATTGTTGCTAACATAAACTCACAAAAATACGTTCAATTTCCTTACGTGTACATGAAATAATTTAAAATAGGAAGAAAATGGATTATTCAAGTCGGAGAAAAGAACTTTTAAATGCTATTTCCCTTATGTACACGCAGAGCCGTGGTGAGGGCGGGGCAACCGGGGCAGTGCCCAGGGAGCAGCTTCGTAGGGGGGCGCCAAATAGAAGTCTTATTATACACTTGATAAAATGTGCTTACAGTTTTGTTTTTTCGATCTCTTCCATACTCATAACGGGCAACCTGAGGTTCAGCTGAAGGGCCATGACTTTACCAAGTCATAGGTGAACGTGTGCAAACATAATTTGCCGCTTTTAGGCTCCCTCTACCCTTTACGCTCTGAATGTAATTTCTTTTATTTACCCTCGTCCCCAAAAATGCGTGCGCCCTATCGCATTGCATTAGCCGAGCAGAATTTTCGCCCAAGTTGTCGATAAAAAAGTAATTATTGAGGAGGCCTTTATTGATTTTACTGCTGTCAAATCGAAAAGAGAGAAGAAATCACGTCAGAAATAATCCAAAAGTTGGAACAGGATGGACTAGATTTACAAAATGCGAGAGCTCAGTCATATGAAAATGCTCCTAAAATGACCGGTAAATTAAACGGTTGCACGTTTCATACCACGGACAGAGCATTCGCTTAATTTAGCTTGTTAACATTCCATTGAAAAAACTAACCGTCAAATTAGGGAATTTTTTGCAAGGATATAGAAACTGTTCCTTTATTTCGCTGGTTCCACATCGAGATGGGTTGTACTAATAGAGGTCCTAAAGGTGACGTTGGAAAAACATGGCACAACACGATGATCATCAAGAGAAAATTCTGTGAATTCATTTGGGTCACAATTGAAGGAAGTTTATACGGTGTTAATAAAATTAAAGAATGAACATAAATGCAGAGATGTTGAAAGTTTGCTCAAACGGATATTTATATTTTTCTTGTTATTTTGGGACGATTGTCTCCAGAAGAACAACCACATCACTAAATCTCTTCATGGTGCCGATGTAACTGTGGATAGAGCCGTTGACATGATCTGCGATTTGGTACTAGACATAAAAAGTTCAACGTCAAGACTGGAAGAGGCAAAGAAATTTTGCGATGAAAAAGGAATACCTGATGTGCTCTAGAAAATAAGATAAAAAGAAAATCTGATGTGGCCAACACATGACTTTCTCCATATTTGGGGTATAGATATTCAAATTATTATGAATAGCATTATGAGGCAAAATTATTATTTCGTATCGTTAAAGAATACAGTCGTCATTATTGCCGTAAATTACGTATATTTTGAATATGTTTAAAGAATTCACCGCTACGTAGTGCTGGCGCTGTATACTGGTATTAAGAAAAAGCAAAATATCTCCGAAATGGATGGTTCTACGAAAATTTGTTTAAAAAAAACTTGGAAGAAATATTATTATTCTCTACAAGTTTGGTCCTCACTAAGATTACCAATAACGATGTTTTTAAGGAGAAAACCGAAAAACCGGTTATTTCTAAATAACTCCTAAACAATAACTACAATAGAAAATTGTTTCAAATGAAAGTTGTAGGAAATTACATTCTCTATAAGTTTGTATAGAATTGTATATACAATAATGAGGTTTTAACGAAGAAATATCGCAAAAACCGAATCGGGTTTCGAATAAACCTCGATTTCCGGTCAACCCTTTTTGTCCAAAAACTTATCAGTTTTTTGTGCTCATGTTAAGGTGTTATATATGAAGTTTGGTAACGATATGGTATGTACTTTTTGAGTTTATAGCGCCCACAATCACATACACGCACACACAGACAACATTCCGAAAATAGTCTAAACGTGCTCTAGGGACCTCAAAACGTGTATTTCCGTTGAAATCTCGAAGTCGATTTTTTTCGTGAATACAATACTTTCCCATTACTACGTATGGAGAAAGTAAAAAGAAAATTGCATGACACGAAGGAAACTGAAGCACCCTCAATACCTGAAACAGAAAATTTTGTTGTGCTTTATATAATACTAGCAGAATTTCCCGTTAATTTCTACGGATTTAGTGAAGCTACTACAGCACAACATACAAACTCTTTAAAATATATAGTAGATACTTTTAAAATTACAATTAGCTTTTATTAACAATTAATCATATTTGCTTGTATCAATCCGTTTCCGAGCCTAATGCATTCAAATAAAATCTGATGTGGCCAACACATGACTTTCTCCATACTTGCGGTGTAGATATTTCAATTATTATGAATGGCTTTATAAGGCAAAATTATTATTTCGTATCGTAAAAGAAGAAAGACACGTCCTTGATGCCGTAAATTACGTATATTTTGAATGTTTACAGAATTCACCGCTACATGGTGTTGGCGCTGTATACTGGTATTAAGATAAAGCGAAATATATCCGAAATGGATGGTTCTACGAAAATTAGTTTCAAACAAAACTTGGAAGAAATTTTATTCTCTACAACTTTGGTCCTTACGAAGATTACCAATAACGATGTTTTTAAGGAGATATTTAACGGAAACCGAAAAACCGGTTATTTATAAATAACTCCTAAACAATAACTCCTATAGAAAATTGTTTCAAATGAAAACTGTAGGAAATTACATTCTCTATAACCTTGGTATAGAATTGTATATACAATAATGATGTTTTAACGAAGAAATATCGCAAAAACCGAATCGGGTTCCGAATAAACCTCGACTTCCGATTATCCGTTATTGTCAAAAAACTAATCAGTTCTTTGTGCTCATGTTAAAGTGTTATATATGGAGTTTGGAAACGATACGGCACGTACTTTTTGAGTTAGAGCGCCCACAATAACATACACACACACACACAGACATCATTCCGAAAATAGCCTAAACGTGTTCTAGGGACCTCAAAACATGTATTTCCGTTGAAATCTCGAAGTCGATTTTTTTCATGAATACAATACTTTCCCATTACTACGTATGGAGAAAGTAATAACGATAATATTATTTCCTATCATATTACTTTCGCCAAATTCAGCTCCATTTCTTGTTACTTTCTCCATACGTAGTAATGGGAAAGACTTCAACGGAAATTCACGTTTTGAGGTCCCTAGAACACGTTTAGACTATTTTCGGAATGATGTCTGTGTGTGTGCGTGAATAGGATTGTGGGCGCTCTAGCTCAAAAAGTACTTGCTATATCGTTAACAAACTTCATAAATAACACTTTAGCATGAGCACCAAGAACTGATTAGTTTTTGGACAATATAGGTTAACCGGAAGTTGAGGTTTATTCGAAACCCGATTCGGTTTTTGCGATATTTCTCCGTTAAATCATCATTATTGTATATACAATTCTATACGAATGTTATAGAGAATGTAATTTCCTACAACTTTCATTTGAAACAATTTTCCATAGCTGTTATTGTTTAGGAATTATTTATAAATAATCGGTTTTTTCGGTTTCCGCCAAATATCTCCTTAAAAATGTCATTATTGGTAATCTTCGTAAGGACCGAAGTTGTAGAGAATAAAATTTCTTCCAAGTTTTGTTTGAAACAAATTTTCGTAGAGTCATCCATTAAGGAGATATTCAACTTCTTTCGTAATTTCCAGTATACAGCGCCACCACCATGCAGGGCCGGATTAAGCGGTACGCAAAACACGCAAGTGCGTGGGGCCCAGATGACAAAGGGGCCCACCAGGGGCGGATTGAGCAACCAGAGCATCGGGAAAAGTCCTGGTGATGCGATGATGTCCATAGGCGTGGGTTGCTGCCTCGGCCAGGATTTCAGCTATGCACGTAAGACGGCGGCAGTGCGTCGGTGATATCACTAGGCTGAGTAGGTGCGAAGTATTTTACGGGGGGCCATGTATGTACCGCTGTGCCGGTCTCTTCCAATGCATCATGTAGTTTTCCAATTCTGTCTTTCCTTCTTTCTGTGTATAACGCTCTTAGAACCTATCAATATCTCAGCACTGGAAGCAGTTGGAGATATGAAATTTGGTGTGCTTTTAGATGACCACATTAACTACTAGAAAATGTTATTACTTTTACATAAAGTGTCCTTGGTTCGACTCCAGATATCCTTTCGTATTGCCATTTAAAAGCACGGGAAAAACGATTTTGACCGTGCAGACATTTTTTCTTTTGCTCATTAAAATTCCTAAATATTAACTTAGAAGCTTCAAACAAAAGCAAAATGGCGAATGAAATTCTAAATTATTTTATTATAGAGGTATTTTATTATATCTTGCCTTTTAAATTTTAAAAAATACGTAAAAGTGCGTATTTTTTGTAATTTCAACGCTTAATTTAGCATGAGTTGCTATGTAACCTGTATTGTTTTGTTATTAATTAATTAGGTAATGAAGCCAGTATGTTATAATTTTTAATGTTACCCGTCATATGACGGGTTATTATTCTAGTTGTCTTATATTTACGCTATCCTTGGATTTCTTCAATTCGATCCTTCTCACCCGCCCTCTCCCCCTCTTGCAGTCCCGAGGCAAGAAAGTCCGAGGAGGATACGGGATTTCCCAAGACCCTTCCTCCTGAGGTTCCTCTTTCTTTCCACGTGCATTCATTCAGGCATGCTCTAATCATTCGGTTTTTTGGTTGCGGCTCTTACTTGAGAACGAAATATTATGTATATCTCACCGGAAGAGGGGAATAGTAGCTTGTGCAAATAACTGGGGCCCGGGCTTATTGGGGGGCCCGCTCTCAGGAAAAAGTTTCCTGTGATTATGAATCACAATACCTGCAATAAGTGAATCACACACGGGGGGGGGAGGGGGGGGGCACCGGGTCCGGACCCCCCCCCCCCTGGAAAATTGTGATTTTTCTAAAATGTGGAAACATACATCGTTATTTTAAATCTGGGTTCATGGGCTTCGTCAGAGAGGAATAGGAGACGGTTTGCCCCCTTTGTTTTTAACTTAAATATAATGAACAATTCCATACGCGACATTGATATAACTTGTACCTATACAACTTTTGATCTTGTCAATATTTCAGACCCCCCCCCTTGAGAGAATTCTACTGCCTGCAATCCGTTAACTTTGTTATCAACGTTTATACATTCTGTATACGCCTTTGCTTTGCCTTAAATAAACCAATGTCTTTATTAAATCGTTTAATACTTGTATTTTGGTTAATGTCACTTCCTCAATTTCATGCTTATTTACATTCTTTGAACTTTTCATAAAAAGCCGACGGATCAACACATGATTTTCTCCATACAGAGCAATGAATATGATTACTCTCGACGTCAGCGTTCTCAGAAACAATTATCAGCGATTACACTGGAGAATAATTTAAAAATATTTTCAATAGTCTTTATTACGTAAAAAAACAAGTAAAGAAAATTGTCAACTGCTTCTATAGATAACAAAGTATCTATGAGTAATTAATATCACCTTTGGAGGCGTACGCACCGCTATCAACAATTAGAGAGAATTATCATAGCAGCGGAAACAATGGTATCACTTAGCGACGTATTTAACGTAAATTTAGAAGAAAAATCAAAATATCTCTTAAACTAGGCTGACCATACGTCCCGTTCTTAATGGGATCGTCCCGTCATTTATTTAGGTGTCCCGTTGTCCCGATAAAGTTAAAACGGGACGCCAATTTTCCCGTTTTTTGCGGAAGTGCCAATTCATGTACAAAGTTACACACAAAATGAAGCCTAAAAACGAATTCAGAATATGGTGGCTTTTTCATTTATTTTATGTTGGCAGTGCAACAGAATATACTCATTTTCGTAGGTTGGTAACGCACAACAGCAGCTAGTTTCTGTTTGCTTTGTTGTTGCGAACACGTGGTTTTGGAAGAACGTGACCGGTTATACATGTACTGTTTTGGATTCAGAAAAGTAAATAAAACCCCGGAAAATGCCGAAAAGAAAATGTTATTACTGTAAGGTTAAGAACTGAATCCCCTTTTTTAAAAGATGATACACAAATGGGAAAAGTGTTGTGTACGTTTTGCAAATCGGTGTTTTATATAGAACACGGAGGTCGTTCATTGTCAGATATACTACAGCATAGCAAAAAATCATTTGATTGCGGTAAGCAGTAAGAGTTGCAGCCGAAAGGTAATCTCATATTTTACCAAGCAAACAATGACAGAAGAGTGGAGGAATTAAAGAATTTTTGTGGCATTGTCGATATTGAGTACAAGCAGATTCTAGGAACTGTGAAAACTAAGATGGCTATCACTACAACCAGCAATCACCAGAATTATTGAAATATTCCCTGGATTAAAATCTTACTTTATTTCACCAGAAAAATGTCCGACCATTCTGAAGAGGTTTTTTAATGATCCCGTTTCCATTATTTGACTTCATTTCATGGAGAGTCAATTAAAGGTTTTCTCTAAACTATTAAAAAAATAGAGAGTGATAATATTTCAGGAAGTGAAGTAGCTGAAGAACTGGATATTTTGGCAAACAAAATTAAAAACCGGAGAAATGAAATTTCCACACCTCAAAACTTAGATCAGTTTTATCAGATTTATAAGATTTCTGCAGTGAAAAACAATTCACAGAAGCTGCAAATTCCTTTTACGACGCACTTCTAATGTATTTAGAAAAATGGAGTTATCGACCATTAAAAGTGTTTTATTGGGTGCAGCTTAAGAGTCCTACTGTTTGGGAACAAATTCAGGATACACTCAAATACAAAAACATCACTGAAATAATAGACGAAGATGAGTTTTTCGATGAATACCACCATGTTATGAACATCAGTAGAAACAAAATTATCGAATGGAACAAGAACTTAACTGAAACTCTGGAACGATGGTTCGGAATTTTCAAGTTCGTGCAAGGTGAACGAATATCGTTAAAAAATATTTAAATGATTTTGGAATTTGCTTTAGCCATACCCGGCACCAGTGGAGCTATAGAAAGTGTTTTCGATCACAAATTCTTTGTGGACAGATGAAAAGAAACACTTCCTCGTTGAAAACATCAAAGCAGTGATAGTGACGAAAACTGATTTTCGGTAACTTTCGTGCAACGACTTTTACAATTTGCTAGAAATATATTCGTCCGCAAAGTACAACATGTCTCCGCAAGAGAATAAATCATCAACACTCATACCAGCTTCAGAATCAACTCTTCCTACATCAACGGCAAATTAATTGCAAACAAAGCTAGGCGAAAGTAAATAAACCGAATTAAATATTTAAAAAGGAAAATTATTTGTTCATCCATAACTATTTTAGAATTAATCAAGTTAATTTATATTTTTCACCACTTGGTACAATGCTTTTGAACGACTCTTTTCATTGAATTAAAATTCACATGTCGGCTGTTTTTTTAATTTATAAAATCCGATCTCCCTATTGCATAATAAAGTAAAGATAGAAATCAATGCATCGGAAATGAGAGAATGAATTTTTCCCCAATATTTCATATTGTATTTTACTTCTTTAGAAGAGTCCAGAAAAACTCGCTGACCGGAAGAAACTACACCCTGACATCAGATAGAGATCCATAGGGCCTAGACCCGAAGTCTGCAGGTCAAGCGATATTGTTGGCAATACTACTTACATTCGTAGTTGCCAATAATCTAATATAATTGATTATGTGTTCAACAAGTCCATTTAATTATTTTTCTCCACACATCATTATCTAAATTTTCTTGTTAATGAGTTTGTTTTTCCTGTCTACGTACATAAATCTACAAATTCTTGTAAATGATGTATTGACCGAAATAAACCAAACTTCCGTTTTAAAAAGTGACACGAAAATTTTGTCCCGTTTTTTTCTTGAGAATTATAGGAAATGTCCCGTCTCGTGGAAATATGGTCACCCGATGATAAACTATCGGTTTTATGAAAAAAATGTTCCAAATAAAACTTCTATCGACTTTTATTCTCTACAACTGTTGTAATTACAACTATTTATGAAAATTGGGTTTTAAAGGAGATATTTGAAAAAAACGACGAAAAACCAAAATATCTATTAAACTGTCGGTTTGACGAAAAATTGTTTCAAACAAAACGTGCAGCAAATTTTATTCTCTACAACTTTTATAATGACAACTATTTATGGAAATTGAGTTTTAAAGGAGACATTTAAAAAAACGGAAAAACGACAAGAAAAAACATCCACTTCCGGTTGACCTATATTGTCCAAAAACTCTTGTCACTATTATGAAAGTATTATAGGTTCTCTTAATTAATCCGGCCCCATCTTGGGCTTAATCCGGCCCTGCCACCATGTAGCGGTGAATTCTATAAACATATACTATAAAATATACCTAATTTGCGGCAGTAAGGACGGCTGTATTCTTTTACGATACGAAATAATAATTTAGCCTTATAATGCTATTCATAATAATTTAAATATCTATACCCCAAATATGGAGAAAGTCATGTGTTGGCCACATCAGATTTTGCAATTATGTCTCGCTGAAATATTTACTTTTATGTCTTGTAAGCAAGAAACCCGTGAAAAAGCAACGTACACTTGTCCATGATTGAACCCTGACTGGAAAATGTACACCAGATACGTGAGCCTGTTTACGTTAATAAACATTATAATGTAAAATGTAATGATTTTACTTGCAAAAAATATAAGATTACAGTATTCAATAGACGAAAGAAGGTTCAATTACTTTCATCAATCGTTATAAACGCCTCCTGAATAATAATCAGTATCTATTTACGTTGCTATCCAAAAACATCGGTCATTTCGTTGCTTAAACAAAAGTGTGAAGCGAATATCGCTAAACTTTCGTCTATTTGTAAGCTTCATTGAATCTAATTGAATCGGAGGTAACAATGACGGCCGCCTTGGCAACGCCCGGAAAGAGTACGAAAAATCCACAAAATTTAATCCCCTATATTGGCAGCACTGATTAATCCCGGTTAACTGTTCACTAAGTTAGGATGTAAGGAAGAATCGTACCAAATTTGGTTATTCTAGCTTTTACCGTTTAGGAGGAGTTCCATGAACAAACACACAACCACACGCTCCAAAATATATTATAGAAGATGATGATGATGGTACTTGATTGCGCCCATTTGTTACACGACGTACACTTTCCTAACTTATTTATCCTCATTTACGAAAATAGATTCTAGCGAAGAATTTAGCGAAAGCTTTTCGCTGAGATATTTTTACAGATGATGATTTTGAAATTCTTATTTTTAATAAAATAAAAGCGATGGTTTGTGTTCGATTGCTTACATATCATTTCGTTGACCAAAATTCGCCGATGCGTTTGCTTAACTCGAATTGTTTTTCCACTGTAAATTGTTGGTAATAAAAATCGTGTCGTGGCAGTGTTCTATTAAGGCAGCTATTCGTATTAAACATTGTAAATGCACGAGGTTTGTGTATAAGTTCCAATGTCAAACAGAATAAATACGTATCATCGATAATTTTTCCATCTTAAGTGTCGTCGAATAAGTTTATGAGATGAATTCCATAAATCCAATGTGTCTGCCTCAATCGATTGATTAAAACGCATTCAAAAGCAATCTAATATGTTGGTAAGTCCAAATTTCATCCGCTTAATATCTTCATCGCGCCACATTCCATTGCATTTTCAGTAAACTAATGGTAGAGTAGGTAATCGTGGGACAAAATGGGTTTATTGAAATATAACTCTCGGATACGTCCTGTGGACGTACGGGAATAAACAGTGGTCGAAGAGTTAATTTGAAATTTGAGGAAATCCGAAAACCTAAGAGAGATACACGCCTCCGTCCGTATCCACGCGCGGAAAACTTCACTACGTAAACAGCAAGAAATGTGTGTCAATCGCGAAAAAACTAAATTTTTACTTTTAAAACTAATTTTAACAGGCTATCCAAAAAGCCGTTTCCGTCCTTTTTACAATGCGCGTAAATAACGATAAGATGCAATCATTCCCTCGGCAAGATTCGATCCCAAGACTACCAAATAAGATAAGAAGTCCTCTTCAGAGGAGATAAATAAAAGAATTCCTAAGAATCAAGTTAATCTCCTTATACTAAACGGAAACGAAACTTCTTCGAAATTATTGGCTATGAATATTTGGGATGGCCATGAAAATTGCCGCTTACAGGTAACAGGCGGAATAATTTAAATAAGTAATTAATAATTAGTTAATAAATAATTAATGATTAACCTCCTCGTTATTTACCGTAGATAATTCCATTCTACCCTCTTCATCAGCTGTCAAATTTCTAGGAATATTCATTCATGAATCCCTGAGTTGGGAACTCATCTTGACTCTTTGTACGCTAAAGTTGCTTCTGGTTGTTATGTGCTACGAAGACTTATTACCCTCGCAGATTTAAATATCTCTTTGTCAGTGTTATTATGCGTTCATCTATGGTAGACTGAAATACGGTATTGTTGCCTGGGGCCATTCGCACCACAGGTTGACATCTATTTAATCTGCAAAAATAGACAATCAGGATTTTGGCGAAAATCAACAAATATACTAGTTGTAGAAATCATTTTAAATCTCTTAGTACAGGTACTTAAATTGCCCTCAATCTATTACGGTCTTTGCCGTTGAAAACTATAACCTACTGAATTTAGAATTCAATGGCGATTTCCACTGTTACAACACAAGAAGAAAACGTGATTTTAGAACAAATGCTCATAATTTGAATATGTCTCATAGCCCGGCATATGTATGCTGGTTCAAAATTATTTAATAAACTCCCAGCTCAGCTAAAAATATCGTAAAACACAAGTCATTTAAGACAAGATTAAAATAATATATTGTCAAGCAATGCTTCTATTCAGTCAGGGTCGGATTTAGACATGATGAGGCCCTAAGCCAAAGCCTGTGAAGAGGCCCCCGAAATATGTAATTATAGATTTTTATCCTAACAAAAAGAAACAGAAACTGAAATAATGGAAACTAATTTATTATTGATTTAAGCACAATGATCATTTTGCAAAGAAAATAATTATAATACGCGTTTTGCAATAAGGTTTCGTATATTGTAAGCAATTTTAAAAATAATTTTGGAAACGGCGAGGCCCCAAGCCTAGACCTGGATTATCCATTGGGCACAATTGGCATAGTGCCCAGGGTCTACGAAAAAGTTTTAGGCCCCAAAAAATCATAGATGAGTCAAAAATGAGAAAAGAAAACTGCTAAATCAAACAATAATTTGCTTTAATTGCATTACTTTATAAAACCTTTTATTATAATAATACGAGGGGCGCACTTAAAGTTTCTAGAATTCCAAATTCGAAACAATAGAGTAACAATGCCGATATTATCTTGTTTATCTCCAATTGTTTGAAGTGTAAACACCATTGTTTGTGATAATTTAACGTCTTTAGTTTATTCTTAATTCGACTTTAAAATTTGTGAGTCTCAAAGAAAAATGGATTTGAACAGGGAGCATTTTCGCGCCATGATTTATTATGATTTTAAATCACTCCTCACTCCAAAGCAATGTGAAGAAAGACTCCGAAATGCTTTTGGTGAGATAGCCCCATCATCTGCCACGATATGCAACTGGTTCAACGCATTCAAAAGAGATCGTTGTTATCTGAGCGACGAATTTCGTGAAGGTCGTCCAATCTTGGCTGTCACCGATGAAAATGTTGCTGCTGTTCGCGCCATGATAGAAGAAGGCAATCGAACGACCTACCAATTTATTCAAGGAAGGTTAGGGATTGGTATGAGTCAGGTACAACTAATTTTGTACGAACATCTAAAGGTCAAAAAAAATTTTTGTCGCTGGGCGCCGAACAATTTGAAAGATGAAGAAAAATAGCGTCGTGTTGAATGGTGCAAAGAAAAACTGAAGTTGTATCACCAAGGCGAGTCCAATTCCGTCTGGAATATCGTAACAGGTGACGAAACGTGGATATGTGTATTTGAACCGGAGCGGAAAGCCCAGTCGCCTCAGTGGATCTTCTCAGGGGAGAGAAAACCAATCAAAGTTCGGAAAAGTCGCAGTGTTGGGAAAAAATGGTGGCTACTTTCTTTTCTAAAACTGGACATGT
Source organism: Uropetala carovei (assembly GCA_036926305.1). Classification (NCBI taxonomy): domain Eukaryota; kingdom Metazoa; phylum Arthropoda; class Insecta; order Odonata; family Petaluridae; genus Uropetala; species Uropetala carovei. Next base: position 2,285,369 of record JAXCHB010000062.1, on the reverse strand, counting down.
AGCAAGGATTGAAGTAGAAGATAGGTGCACAATTACAGCTGAATGTTATACAACCGTCTGTTTGCCAGAGATGATTGGTAAAGTAAAAGAAAAACGGCCGAAAGGGAAGATTGTGCTACATCACGACAACGCTCCGGCGCATGCAGCCTCAAAGGTGACCACCTTGGATCATCCCCCTTACAGTCCCGACTTGGCAACTTGCGATTTCTACTTATTCCCGAAAATCAAGGATAAAATGCGAGGCATCAGATTTCAAACGGCAAATGATGCAGTGGAGGCCTACAAAAATTATGTTTTTGAAGTCACTCCACGAGAATGACAACACTTGTGAAGAAGGCATGCACACTTAATTAAAGCACACGCTTTATTAGGAGTAGTCTAAATGTCTTTATAAAGAAAACGCCATTTTGCACACAAAATACCAAATGCACATTCGATGCACTTTCTTGCCGTAGAAAGACGGTCATTGAAGTTTTGTTGCTTCGAAGTTAGGTTTTTATTCGGATACGGTTTCATCATATAACTTTTTAGGGGGTAAGCTTCATCTCCTACAAGGACATTGGGCAACTTAATATTTGAACTGGGGAGTTCCGTGTCTTCAGGAACGTTGAATTCTCCACTTTCCAAACTTTCGTAAAGCGTAGAAGATATGAATGTTCCGCCATCGCTTTGTTTACCTCTCCCCCCAACTTCAATGGTTAAAAACTTTCTGTCAGCATCTGCAACCCCTTGCAAGATCACTGAAAAGTATTTCAAGTAATTGAAATAGTGTGATCCAGATTTTACTGGACATTTAATCTGACAGTGCTTCCCATCAATTGCTCCAAAACAATTTGGGAAGTTCCAACGATTATAGTAATCGGAAATCACTTTCTTTAGATGTTTTGAGGTAGGAATGGGCATAAATTCATCAACTAGTTCATCCCAAATTGTCTGACATGTCTCAAAGACAATACTGCTGACTGTAGTTTTTCCGATTCTAAATGATAATCCCAAGGAGCGGAAGGACGAACCCGTAGCCAAATAACCTGAAATGGTAAACAAAGATTGCAGTTGTTTCTAACCACTTCACGTGTTAAGTGATTGAAGTACGGTAGACTTTAGGTTATCCGGGATGATAAGGAAAAATTAATCCCGTTTAATAAAATCCCGGTTAATCACCATCCATATTTAAAAATTAAAAACTATTGAAAAACTACACAACACGTGAGCCAAATATCCGCTTGGCGACTGAGGAGTCGAGTTTTCTCGTGCCGTCGACGAGATTTTTATCTGTGAAATGCATACATTGTAATATAACCTCTAGGTATCTCTGACACGAACAGAGTACATACTGAGAACCTTATATGTGCATATCTCGTTACTGCGTCTTTTTCTCTTCCCACCTCTCTTCATTAAATTTCCTGATTTCAGCATCAAGTGTTGTGTTTCAGCGGCCATCTTCTCCTATTCCAAATTATTTTCGTATTTTTCGACATCCAGGATAATCAAGAGTCTACTGTAATTACAAAAAGACTAATTATTTTGTGCCTTAAAATTCATCAAGTAAAAATTTGAATACATATAAATTTAAATTTTCAAATATCAAATATATTAAATTATATGGGGAGAAGTTAAGGCAATTTTCATTTATTTTCAGGTACTGATGCTAAAATGAAGTTTAAAAATCTAAAAGATACATTTCGTAGAGAACTTCAGAAGGTTCCTAAGCCAAAAGCAGTTGAACATAAAGTCAAATGGCCCTTCTTTGACCAAATGAAGTTTGTAAAAGATTTCGTTTTATCCTGTACAACAGAAAGTGTCTGATACTAACAAAGACAACGAATCAGTTGAAGGAGGGAGCAATCAACAACAAGAAGTGTCAGAAATACTGTACGGAAACGAAATGGAGGACTCCCATATGATGGTTCCAACACCGAGAAGCGGTTCTTCACATAGTTCTATAACATCAAGCTCTAGAAAACGTAAGGTTTTCAATCAAGAGTTTTTGGATATATGTACAAAGAAAAAAAAATGGAATTATTAAAAGCTGAACATAACAAACCAGCTCCTAAGGAAATTGAGAGTTCTGATTTACTGTTTCTTAAAAGTCTTCATCCTTACATAGAAGCTCTGCCAAATCTTCAGAAACTGGAGTTAAGGACTAAAATTCAACAAGATGTTCTTCAAAAATACACGGAGTGGAAAAGGAGTTTGTATCCTAGAGAAACAGCTGCAAATATAGTTTATGGACAGCAAGTGCTACTCTGAACCTGCGCAATTTACAAATATTCCGACTGAAAGTATTAATCAGGCACAAACAGAACTTCCATTACAAGGGTATGAAGAACAAGACTATAACAATTCCCAACATCAAGGGTTTTCCAATGAAACTCAGGCAAGAAGTGAGGATGTCTTGAACTTATAATTTAATATCGCTAATTCTTCTTAATCACTTAACATGTATTTCGGTTTTTTGTTTTTATTTCAGTCATAAATTTATGTATTAGTTCTTCAGTCAATAAATCATGATTATTTTTTTCAAAACAGTCTCGCTTTCATTCAAGTACAAAATGTACTTCAAATTATATATCACCCATAGACACCCAGGCACTCACACACACACACTTGCTCACACACAAATTTCTTTTTTTTGCCAAAATTAATATTCATTATGAGGTAAAACTTCTTTGAAATTTTTCTTAAGAAAGAATTTCTTACCTCAGTGTAAGCATCAGTCTTTCTTCGGGAGATATTGGTTGCTTGAAGTTTGTTGTTTCCTTCCTGATGCGACCTTCTATCCGTTCATGTACTCAAAAAATTTCTTTTCATACTGCCTCAGCTGAGGATAGAGGTGGTGAAATTCGCCAAACGTCATTCGGTATTGGTTTATAGTATGCACACCAAACTGTTCTCTTTGGAGAAATATACATAGATTCCTCATCGTCGTCCAGAAGGAAACTGAGAACAGCTCTCCTCAATGCCATAAGGTAAGATTTTCGCTCAGATGAATGTGGGCACGTCGCTCACAGTCATCGCTCTAGTCGCTTACCGCTCGTCGCTGAGTATCGCTCATCGCTCACCAATGTGGCCGAGAATGTTTCGAAAGGCGTCTTTCCGACAAACCCTCGTCTTCGCTTTTATTCGCGAATGCGACGTAAAGCGATATCTTTCGAGCTGAGGAGAGAGAGCTCGTCGGGGCGAAGGGAGGTCTATGAGAGATTAGGAGGGAGGGGGCAGCGTTCGCAGCAGGTCGAAGGGCAGCACGGCGGGGAGCGGGTGCGTGTGTGGGGGAAAGAGCGAGCGCGGGAGGGGGAGACTCCTCTCTCGAGTGAGATCGGCGCGCGCTGTTGTGCCGGGTAGGAAGAAGGAGGTCGGGGAAGGCTAAAGCGAGCGAACGATCAGCCGGGAACAGTTCGCTCCCGACCGCGAGAGCTGGACGATCGCTTTTTTCGAGATTCTTACCCGCGCGCGCGTGCGTGCGTGTGTGTCTGTGTGCGTGTGTGTTCGGAAGGCGATCTCTGTCGTTTTCGTTTCGAGTCTTCCTTTGACAAGAGGCTCCCTGATCTACTCTCCCCCGGAGGAGAGCGCGTATTTTCTCCGGAGGCGGATGGGCGGGCTCCGCTCCGGGAATCGGGCGCGCAGCGAGGTGCATCTCCCGGCGGCGTGCGCTCCGATCGGAGCGGTCGTCCTTGTGGCGACGGCCGCTTCTCGGCCCCAGCGGTGTCCGGCCAGCCGCCGCGGACGGTGGCCGAGGTCCGGATATCCCTTCTCAGCGGACGGGGCTCCGTGAAAAAGGGAGAGGTTTTCCGGGAGCTCCGGTTTGGTCGTCGTTTGGATCGCGGCTAGATCGTCTTCCTTCTCCGGGTGCGGAGGTGTATATTCGGTGAGATGCCTTCCGCAGCGGCCCTTCGGATCGCGTTGGCGTCACTGGCCGTCGCCGTGATGGTGTGGGGCGGGTGTGGGCGGTGCGACGGCGCCGAATTCACCGTCGAGGAACTTCTTGTGCGGCGGTTCCCGAACAAGGTGTCCGGGGACGTGGACGTGGATCCGTGCAAAGCTGGTGAGTGTCTTATCGGATGTGTGGCGACCGTCGAATTTAAAATAGATGAAAATTCACGATGTTATTCTTACGTCATAGGGTGTGTTTCGTTTCAGAGATTACCAAGCATTGTTAACCGAATCGTGTATTACAGTCAATTGTAGAAGTTTGTGTATTTTCGAAACATATACTTCGGAAACATTGCGTGATTTGGATTCCGGTTTTCTCCAATTTAATTGTCTCGAGTTTTGAGAATATAATTATTGAATAATTTTATAGGTATCAACATTACAAATTTCATTTTTCATAACTTGTTCCACCGAAGATGAGTATTTTTTCAAAGTAATACTTAGACATGTAATATACTGATATTTATCGATATAATTCCATTGGCAATATCGGCATTAAAATATTTGTAGTTTCGCAAAGAAAACATTCCATTTCTATTCGGCCTTATTAATAAATACGATGGATTATACAAAAATTCATCCATTATTATCGTTATTTTGCTTGAATTGTGTGAATTGTTAAAAGTCGATCCGAGAATAATACTTCGCAATTTTTAAAATTAAATTAAAATTTTTTATTTACTACTTCTCGTGATATTGGTTTTATTTCCCCTCGACCGAAATTGGAATAAATATTTTTCGCGCATTATTACAGAGCAACGACGAGAATCGTGAATTTCGAACGAATGGATGTGTAAAGCGTCACCAGCTGAAGGTTCTTTCGGTACGCTCCCAGGTATGCACCGGAAAGGCCGAAAAACGCATCCCCATGGTAGGGTTCGAACCCGCAACATGGAACGGCGGCGGCCTCACTCTTCCTTGCCACTTTCCCAACGAAGCAAGGCTTAGCCGCCCGTCGAGTGCCTTCTCGCCACAGGAAACCAAAGAGCCGCCGCTCCTGCGTTCGCTGGGGCGATAGTTTCCCCTTTGCAGGATGAGCCCTTCGCGGGCAAGCCACCCACCCCTCCCCAGCCCCCGCGGAGGAGGAGGAGGCACGTGGGTTCGGCCTCCATCCTTCCTCCTCTCCCCACCTCCTCGCCCCATCCTACTCCCCTCTTCGGAAGGCTAAAAGAGGGACGAAACACTTTTGAAAAATCGGATCTGGCTCCCGGAAAGCGCATGAAAGGAACCGCTATGTTCGGCTCTCGTTGCGTCTATCTCTTCGCCATTATCAGCGTTGTATGCTAGTAGACGGTGCTTTCACTCTGCGAGCATTTCAGCTTACTTTCGACAATGGGGTAAAAATAAACCCTAAAAATTAGAATTTTAACGATGTCAGATTTTTCCCATTGGTTGTGACTGGAAACCTATAATCGTGCCAAATTTCAAGTCTCTAGGTCATCAGGAGGTGCGTCATAATTATTATCCTCATATGGGGCAATAATGAGCTGAAAAAGCCACTAAAAATGGCAATTTTGTGAATTTTATATTTTTTCCAATGTTTGTTACAAATGCCATGCATTTCTGCCAATTTTTAATGAAGTAGCACCTCTATAAATGCATTTATATTGATTTAATTGTTTAAACTTTATTAATTTTTAACGGCCACAGTATTAAACTTCGTTGTAATTTTCAATGTTAATTACCGCTGGAACACCAACGTCTAACTTTCTAAAAAATTTCAACTCGACCGAAAGTACATAAACATTAGTCAGTTTGTTTAAAATTTAATAATTTTTAACGGTCAAATAAATACATTCTATATGAGCTAGAGACTTGAAATTTGCTGTATGTGTACGTAGGTCTAGTGCAGGGTTTCCCAAACTGGGGCACGCGCATCCCTGGGGGTACTTATAAAGGCGCTAGGGAGTACTACTTGAGAAAATTTACGTAATGGCTGATATTATGACACTGGACGCTACAAATCAGCTTTAAAGATAAAAAAATCTTTCTGTTTCACGGGGAAATTTTTGTCATTCAGCTCGAAGGAATTAGAGAGCGCTAAATCAAAAGCATAGAACCGTTGCTATGGTTAACAGACGATGAATACTATATAGCAGCGCCTGCCCGAGGTGCGGGCGAGAAGGGCGACCGCCCAAGTCTTTATTGGGGGCGATATACTAATCATATATCTATCATTACTTGCAGGTGAATAAATGTTGGATATCAATTTACATCGCGGAACAGGCTATAATCTTAGTTTTGTCCATTTTATGTCTTCATCGTCAATAATTTTGACATGGCGATGAATAAATTAACATGCACATAAAAAATATCTCAACAACAACGGAGGGGGCGATGGAGTTTTACTGAGTTTTCCTCACAACTAATATTGTTTTCTTATATACTTGAGTTATACCACTTGAATGTTTTTCAATGTGTTTTACTTAAATATCATCTTTAGAATTATAAGGTGAACAAATCAAGCAGGGATAACTAGGAAAGTAACCGTTAATATAATAATTTGAAAGCGAATACAAATGAAAGTTTTATTCGTTTTATTTCAACTGTGTAACTTCAGCAGCATATAAAAAGCATATATGTACAGTGGAAACCACTTAACACGAAAACGCTTAAAACGAAATATCGGTTAATACGAAACGCGTGCTCGGTCCGTTCCAGTGTCTATACCTTACAGTATATATCCATTCGCTAACGCGAAACGGTTTACACGAAATATCGCTTAACACGAAAATATTGTTCGGTCCCACGAAAATAAATACATGCTATTATATTCTTCGGATAACATGAGATGGCATTTGAGATAAGGTTTCCCCATGATTGTGGTAATATCTTCGGCTGTGTATTACATCCTATTATTAATATGTATCATGGATTTGCCTACGAGTCTAATTCCATATTTGAAAAATGAAAATTTTACCATTAAAACTGTTAACCTTCGGTTAACTCGAAATTCGGATAACACGAAATGATTGTGCCGATTCCCAGCGATTTGTGTTAACCGGTTTTCACTGTATATAACTATTTGAAGTGTAACATAGCATTTTTATTACTGTTACCCAGTGTAAAAAGCATTAATATTTAATTAATACTTTCCTTAAAAATCGGCGAATTATTTGTATTGCACTACATTTTGTCCTATTTTTCATTGAATATTCGTCGATAAAATATCGATGGCCAAAAACTTCTCCCGAAACATTTTAAAGAACGGAAATGAGTTATTCCTTATTCAAACATTGCATTTTGAGTTGTTCCAGTAAACCACTTTATTTATCTCTCTTTAAAATTCAATTTTTGGTTTGTAATTATTTTGACTATTAGTATGATTTAACCCTCTGCTCATTCGTTAATGAATGCCCATCTATGGACACCATTTTAAAAGTTGATGACGCACTTGGAATATCTTATTGTTCTAGAGCAGAGGTCTCTTAAATCGGTACCAAATCCGCGGGCCGCATTCCATACTATTCCCTCACACTTATTCACGTTCATTAGCCATTCACACTCCCTTTCCACAAGGGGAAAAATCACGAAAATCTGTGATACGGCCTTAAACCCATTCACTATGAAAATACAGGCCGTTCCCGACTTACGACTCTAATGCGTTCCTGAAAATCGCATTGTAAGTCGAATATAAATTTCCCATGTTATAAATTGCAATACTTTCTAGGACTTTGGAAAAAATATATAATTAGGCTATACATTAATAGTTTAAGAACAAACGAGTGTTATATATTTTATAATAAACATTTTTAATACTTAAAAAAATCAAATGAAATTAATACCTACAATGCGGACGAGTCGTATCGTCCAACTGAATATCGGCCGAAAATATGCACAAAAATGTAGACTCGAATAGCGGAAATCGTATGTCGAATGTCGTATGTCGATTTCGAGGTGTCAGTGTATTAATGTCGTAAGACCGGGTTTATCGTAAGTCGGGAACCGTCTGTAATAGATTCGGTATCGAGAGAAAGGTACTTCGGACAGGCAATCCAATCCAAGATTTCAAATAGTTACAAATTTATTTATGTCACCAGTAGAATATTCATAGCGGAGAGGAATTTCGTCAGCCGAAAAATATAGCGTTTTCCTCATTTCATACATCAGTCTCTTTTTCCTCTTTTCTGTCATCCCCTCTTCTGTGATTCCTCTATCAAAATTTCTCCGCACTTTTCGATTCCAGAATATCCGGACGTCAGAGACGACCGCAACATCTGTAACAGGGATCTTCGACCAGTCTGTCGCGATCGACCGGTCGATCTTTGGCCCTTTTAAAGTCGATCTCTGAATCTCACCTCAGCGTTATTACATTTGATTGGATTAAGTGAGAAATGTTGAGCCGATATACATTTTGAATTTACAGTTGGAACTTTTTTTATCGAGCAATGCAGGTGATTTTATAATTGTTCAAAAATTAAGAGGAATGCATAAATACAGATGTCTCTCGATATCAGTTCTCTCAGCGAGACACGTGCATATCGATGTTTATTGACCCTGAGTTAAGTGTAGCTCGATACGCGGTATTCCATTCGCCAATTATTGCAAAAGGCAAAAAGTTTGAGGCTAAATGCGACTTTCTGTGTAACTCGATTAAATAATTCAAGTTATGTTTTGATTGATTTCTTTCCTCTGTATATTTATTTAATAGCCTTTTCCTTCAACATCTAATAGCGTAAAACTTAGTAATACATTGAATTATCCTGATGGATACAATTTTATTTTAATTCAAATATTCTCTTGTACAGAACGAAAACTCGAATAAAACTTTATTCGAGCTTGTTTAACTCGAATAAAGAGTTGTTTGCGATTAAATTGGTGTGTTAAGCAGGACATTTCATGTTATGACGCTGGTTTCTATGTCTCTTGGTTTGTTTGGCAGAAATTTGCGAGGATCCCCCTCCAAAGCCACCAACCCAACTCCCCTGCTCAACAGTATTTCTCGTTCCAAGGCTCACTCCTCTGGGTCGATCCTCGGTAAATTTACAAATGAATAGTAGATATTGGGTGCCTAAAGGTTGGATATCCCTGATCTATAACATCTTATATAGATTTCGCTTGATTTTTCTGATCACTAGTTTCGAATATCGGTCTCTTTGCGAGCTCTCGAATAGTCGGGTTCGACGTTTGCGGCGAATGGCGACGTATGAGAATCGTCCATATCCGAATACAATTTGCGCGTTTGACGTGGCGAAAATCGAATATGACGCATCTAATCACTAATTGATCGGAGTGACCGATGTTCTTTCACGTTTCGCTACTCTAGCGAAGATTAGTCTTTTTCGGGCCTTCGTAAATGTGCGTCGCAGGCAGTTTGGCGTCGAGCTGACAGTGAGATCGGTGGAATTCCTCCCGAGGGAGATCAGACGCCGCCCGGCTTGAATGATTTCGATACTTGTAGTTTTTTCTCACTCAGCAAGAGAATTGACAGCTATGCTCGTCTTTCTCACAGCAGCGAAAGCTAGAGTTATTCTGTGCTTGCAAACGAAAAAGAGACGAAATATTTTACGGAACATGAAGATAAATGCTAGACATGGAAAAATGTTTCAATCGATATACGGGACGGTAATAATATTTTGTAATCTAGCTTCCCATAGCGAGGACACAGTGACCGATCGACGCGGCCACCTTTGCTTTGCTTAAGAACAGGCACAGCATAAACCGGGGTCCACAACAAAATTTCCATCCTTACTTCCGGTCGAATCTCGACCGAATAGATATACCAATAAGTGAGTTTCTGTTTAGCACTCTCGTCAAGTATATATAAAAAACTTTTTTAATTTAAACAACTTTTAGGAAGTGTATAGAGTAAAGATGAAACACCAATGATTTTACTGTCAATTAAAATTGTACCGTCTTTTCTTCGTCTCCAAACATTAGCATAAATTCCTCAAGAGTCGGAATCATTTTGAAGGGTTGATAGTAGTTCGGTATGTGGTCGTTGCCAAGAGACGCCATTTCCATTAATCCAACAATAATAAATCCTTATTTTACTCTCTCCCTTGCCCATATATGATCTGTAAGGTATCGATTAATAAATTTAGTCTGATAGAGGACAACATTTGCAACAAAAAAATCAGCGAGAGCATATAATTACGACTTATAGTTTAGGAGATAAAATTCGAGAAGGTCCCCCGCCCATTTTATCCAATTGGGTGAATGAAACGTTCTTGGAATCGAATTTGGGTCGCTATTTTGCGCAGTGATGACACATGAGAGTCTTTATATTGTATCACTCTTTAGAATTGAAAGAATGGCTAAAATACATTCAGCCGTTCTGGAGTTATTATTAAAAATTATTTGTGGTATATTGAAACTTACCTACCTACATATATACCTATGTATACGTATACACACACACACACACACACACAGTAGAACTCGGATACAACGGCATTCAAGGGACTGGAAATTTATTGTCGTTATAACCGAGGAGCATAGGAACAGAGAATTAGTTTCCAAATTCTAAATTTTATATTATGATCTAATAATTACCTTAAAACTTTATATTATATTATATTATGACATAATACAAAGTACATTGTATTATGATATAATAAAAAGGTTTTTAATGATTAGTAAAATAATCTGATATTTTGTTCTCTGTCGCATGCGCCAACTTGGAGTGTTTTTCGAGGTCCCCCTCAATGCAGTGAATAGTACTAAATGTGTTTTTATGAGTCTCCTTCGATTCATAAAATATCACTTTTATTGCTTGCACAGCTTCATTTTAACCGTGCAAACTGGTTCGTCTTGATCCTCTACCATTTATTTCTTAATCCTCTTCTTCGCTACACTTTCCATGCTGCCCTTTCATGACCTCCCTCACGATGTCTAGGTCAGTTTGAGCTTCTGTTGTTATAACATCATGGTCGATTTCTGCATATGAATTGATATCTTCATGACTTTTAAAAATTTCTACGTTCATCTCGGCTAACCGTTCTGTTAGTGCTGTTTGATTAAAACTGACGTCTACTGGCTTGGTTTTAGATGACGGCTCGTGCGAACCACACTGAGTAAAGAGTTTACGCTGTTGGATCCCTCCCCACCAAAGGCTGCCTTTGGCTCTTCAATGTATTGGCTATCAGCAAAAATTAATAATAAAACCTGAATCATTTAATGACATTTATATGATATTACTTCTCTTCTTCCCACCCACATATACAAAAATGTGTTGCGCCGACCCTGTGCTGACACATACAAATATTTGTTACTTACTAACTTCCATTGCCGCTATAACCGAGTGCGTTAATACGTTATAACCGAGGTGAATATATATATTTCAATACTGTAGAAACGGGGATGGGACCTGAAGAATACGCTGTTATATCCGAGTTGTCGTATTAACCGAGACCGTTATAACCGAGCTCTATTGTGTGTGTATATATCGTGGTAAGTTAATATAAAAGTTGTTAAAGTTGTTAAAGAGGAGGGGGAGAATAGGGCGAACAGAGGAGGGGGAGAATAGGGCGAACAGAGGAGGGGGAGAATAGGACGAACAGAGGAGGGATTGTGACGAACCAGATAGATTGGGTTGTACTGGTGTACTGGTTGTACTGGGCCGATAAAGACGGAATGAACCGAAATGTAGGGAAAAGAGAGAATTGGGCAGAATATTAGAGCAGAGCGAACAGGAGGGAACGGTCTGATCCAGTGAGAACCTATCGTACGCATCAAATGTGGTACGTCGAGGCGAATGAGCATGAAGGAACATGACGTGCGCGGCCGAATGTTCTTTCCCTCTCGTTCGCTTTGTTGACGACGCTTTAGCTGCTTAACTGCATCCGTCCGTCCGTACGTACGTACACAGGCAGCGTTCCCTTGACGGACGTCCGCTGATACGTACCTTACATATTGACACCGTATATCCGCACGTACGTACGTACTGTCCGATGATCCGTGCATCGATTCTCATTCACACGGAAGCAGACAGGGTTGAGAGAGCTTAGGTGGAGCACAACCCGACCCTTGACCCTCGTGATCGGTGGATCTGCCTCACCCGTACAGTAAATTCCCGATTTACGAACATTCGGTTTAAGAACTTTCGGTCTTACGAACAAAAATTTTTACTCCTCAAATTCGACTTACGACCTCAAAATTCGATCGTACGAACTTGAATTCAGTCAACTCAAATTACTACCATCATTTTAAAACATTGTACGAAAAAGTAACATTTATTTCTGGCATATCAAAATGACATGTTGCTGGACCCTTTCAAGGGCGTTTAAAAGATTTTTTCGTTGCTTTGTATCTGCAAATTCGCGTCAGACTTCCTTGGATGCGTTTTTCGATCCTTTGCAGCAGCCCTCTTCTGATATAAATGTCGAAAGTTCTTCTTCCACATCATCACGCCTGCTAATCTGCCCTCACACCCGTAAGAGCTATACTCTAAACCTCCGCTTAATATGGAAAATGACGCCAAATTCAACGAATGAATAAGTTATGATTAAAATGCATTTGTTAAAATCTATTATAATTTGCTCCGTTCTCCTTTTTCTTGCACTTGCAGGAGGGAAAATGGTTTTCGAACGCATCCCATGATCTTAACATTGCATTAATTGGAAAATCTCTCCCGATTTACGAAATTTCGGTTTACGAAATACTTTTCATGAACGCATGGCGTTCGTAAATCGGGAGTTTCCTGTATAAACAATTTGGAGGAGTCTGGCCTCTTGAAATGTTTATGAACAGAGTGTCCACTACCTCATTTCGTTTTACAGTTGATGTAGCACGTCATCTTTTAAAGGCACAGAATCACAAAAGACGTTGTTGCTCTTATAAAATGCCAATGGGGAATGTGTTTAAAGTTTTAACACATCAAGAACCCTTTAGGCTGAGTCTCGTGATGGCCTCAGTTAGTATCTCAGATGCCAACAAACGAAACGTTTGTGACTTATTCAGTTTTGAGAGTGCTTTTATATTTTAAATAATTTTAGTGAATATTTTAATCAAAATGGGTGATAAGGGAAACAAGTGCGTAACATAAAAAAGGCGTACCATGACCTTTGAGAAGAAAATAAGCATTACTAACATGGTTTGCGGAAGAAGCAAGGAGACTACACATTGATTTAAAAAATTGTATGGGAGGATGCTCTAGTGCAAGTGATAGTGAACCATTTAATGCAAGCTGGGGGTGGTTCCGAATATTTAAGATCTGTGCTAGGCTACCTAGCATCAAAGTAACAGATGAAGCTTCAAGTGCAGATGTTGATGCAGCAAATGAATTCGTTAGGGCTCTGGCGAAAAATATCGAAGAAGGAGAATGCTGTGCCCATCAGGTCTTCTTTAAATTATTATTTTTAAGTTTTCTGAAATTTATCTGTTTTATATACTGTATGCATGTTTAAATTTAATGTTAGTTAATTTATAATTGCAATGGTGCAGTATTCCAACTTGATTTTGAGTGATAAAATATGGACTTTTACATTACGGGAACGCATCTTCATTTGTAACATTAGATTCTGTGGTAAATGAGCGTCCTCTTTAAGTTAGGGGTTATGAAGAACGTAACCCGTATATAGGTACGTTAAGCAGACGCTGCCTGTATTCATTCTCACCTTCTACAGAGCGAATTTTCATGAAATTTTCTATTAATTACTTCTTAGCAAAATCAATGAGAAAATGTCATAAATAGTTCACGTAACTCAATCAGTGGTAGCACTTTAATGGAACGTCATACGAGGAGCCATTTTCAAGAAATTCAGACAAGAGTATCTTAATTCACTTAATAATTTGTTGCATTGTCTTTAAACTGTTGTCACGGAAAACGATCTCCATAGCTACTGAAATAAACAAGATCTGCTATGATTAGGTACGTACGTTTATTATGTCACCAACTTAGGGAAACATATCAATTGATAGTTATTTATTTAGCTGTTTTATGATGCACGTTCGCATATATTTATTATACAGTTTAGTTTGAAACACTCCAGCTCACGAAATGTGTTTTGTGTTATACTGTACATCTTAACTTTATTAGGAGTAGATCGTATCCAATCGGTGCAAAAGTAGTGGATTGTCTCAAAAGTTGGTACCACCGAACATCCACCGCGTATCCTCGTTCGGTTTGATGCGTATTTTTGGGGCGTTGAAGTAACGGGTTCGCACCTCAGGGTGGAAGTTAACGCCGCAAGAGTTGAAAGTTAGCGAAAAGAGGGAGGGGCTCTTATTAATGGCGCTGCGGGTCGTGGGCTGCTGCTGCACCACACCACACCGATCGCTCAGAGTGGGGGAGAAAGGTGAGGTGTAATGGGAGGGGGCACAACTGTGTAATCTAAACTAAATTGCTGATCTTCGATGAACGAGAAACTGAATTAGAGCGGAAGACGATTTTCGGGTTCTTCCTCTCGGCATCCGAACTTCTAACGGAAGCGCCACCGACAGGTTTTGGCGCAAGTGGCGTAGGAAAATATCGTAATTAAGTTTTTTTAAAGTCGGGAATGAGGCGAAAATTTTTTTGCAGAATTGAAAATACAGTTAAAAGTAAACTTAAGAAAAATTCAGATAATTCAGAATGTAAATTCTAAATTTTATTTTATTGTGTAATATCTTTATGGAGGACGATTCCCAAAGCTATCTGGACAAATTAAGCGCTAAATAACTTTGATATCTTTCTCTTTCCCAGTTGTGATTTTTTTTGTAATTGCCCTTCAAAAATGACGGGTGGATATGAACGCGGTATTAAATTAACTTTAAAAGTGTTCGAGACTTACATCTTAGCTAAGCGTTAATTCGATATAGTATATCATTTTCGATAAAAAAATCCAAGCCCCATCGTCAAAATTTAGGAGATAAATATTAATTATGGCCCGTCAGAAATGGAAGGTGTCTTATTTAGTAATTAAAATATTGGAATAATATATATTATATTAAACTTCCACTAATGATTCCTTTTGTTTTATGCTACGATTTTCTAATATAAATTATTTTACCATTTCGATCGTGTCATTAATTTAACAATTTCGTATAACAGTAATATTAAAAAAAATGAAAAGTAGAGAAATCAGTAAAGGATAATATTAAAAATAATCCCTAACCCTCCCTCAATTGTCATCCTACTTATTAAAATGAAGATCAGAATATCACAAATTCGTTTTCGTGCTAATCCGTCCTGCTAAAACTGATTGAGATATAGGGCAAATTATCTCTAGCATTTCGGAAATTTATTTTGAAGCAGTCAGATAAGATAAAATACATCCAAACTTTCATACATTAAACTACATCTGTCAGAGTTTTTTTTACTACTTACAGGTGTTCGATATGTGCACCATTGGTAACTCTACACACATCAAATCGGTATTCCAGTTCCATCTACACATTTTGCGGCATTTGGAGACTGACAGATTCAACAGCAAGTCTAATTCTGGTTTTGAATTCATTTAATTTAGACGAGGATTTGGTTTTCCTGCAATATGGTGCGCCTCCTCATTTTCACTACGAAGTAAGAAATTTTACGGATAGGACTTTGCCCGAAAAATGGATAGGACCAACCGAGTGGCCTCAAAGGTCGCCTAAGAGACTTCTTCTCTTGGGAGTACGTTAAGGAACGAGGACCAACCGAGTGGCCTCAAAGGTCGCCTAAGAGACTTCTTCTCTTGGGAGTACGTTAAGGAACGAGTCTACGTGCCTGCCACATTAAATGAACTGAAAACCAGAATTAGACTTGCTGTTGAATCTGTCAGTCTCCAAATGCTGCAAAATGTTTGGATGGAACTGGAATACCGATTTGATGTGTGTGTGTGTGTGTGTGTAGAGTTACCATTGGTGCGCATATCGAACACCTCTAAGTAGTCAACAAAACTTTTACTGTTTTAATTTAATGTATGAAAGTTTGGACTTTTTCGCAGCAGACACTTCTTATGCTCTTCCGGAAGGCAATCTATTCGCTCTGCGCTATTAACCAACTTAATTAAAGAGGCGAGATCCATGTGTGGACATTTTAGGATTCGAAGCGAGTGAGTGAGCTTTCGAATGTTAAGGGACAGTTTGCCACGCTAACTGAATTACAGCCGAAAGTTGCGACAGGTGATATGCTTTCGACGGTAACTTTGGAATATTTCCTCTCTGGCGAACGCATCCATGAGCAGGTAATTTTGGAAATGACGTCCAGATGTGACGCAGTTTCTACAAGATCGTCACGTGTTTGGACTCGTATTTCTCGAAGGGGTCGGAAACTGACTGTTGTGAGAGGGGGAATTCGTGCGCAGGCGGGTGAAAAATCTAGGAACACGATCCAGGAGTCGACGAAATAATAAATGAACGACTCGAACCTTGAAAACCGAGATCCAGTGCATTAGTTATTTATTTATTAAACTAGTAGACGGTGTTTGCATTCTGCGAGCATTTCAGCCTACTTTCAATAATGGGGTAAAAACAACCCCTAACGATATTTGATTTCTCCGATTGGTTGTGACTGGAAACCTATAATCGTGCCAAATTTGAAGTATTTAACTGGAAGTGCGTCATAATTTTTATCCCTGAGTATGGGGCAATAATGGGGCAAAAAAACCACTAAGAATTGCAATTTTATGAATTTTATATTTTTCCAGTGTTTGTTACAAATGTCACACATTTATGCCAAGTTTTAATGAAGTAGCACCTCTAGAAATGCTTTTATATTGATTTAATTGTTTAAACTTTATGAATTTTTAACGGCCACAATAATAAACTTTGTTGTAATTTTCAATGTTAATTGAAGCCGTATCAACAATCTGTAACTTTATGAAGAATTTCATCTCCCTAGCTAAAGCGAAAGTACAAAAACATTTGTCTATTTGTTTAAAATTTATGAATTTTTAAGGTCCAAATAAATAAATAAATACATTTAAATTTCTATAATCCCGTTAGAAAAAAATCGGCATTGTATCACATTTGGAAATACCTAAACAATGAAATATTTTTTTAAATTTTGGGATTTTTTAACGACCGAAAAAATAAACATTTTTGTAATTTTCTATTTTCTTCGTCGGTTTTGCCACTAGACCTTCCTACGTACCAAATTTCAAGTTTCTGGCTCATTTTGAAGTGCCTCATAATTCGCATCCGCCTCCTTCTCCTATATCCTCCTATGTCAGAAGCCTCAATATATAGTAGATATCTTCGCCTGAGTACGTTTACTTCACCTCCATCTTCGATACCGCGAAATCGGAGGTAGATTAGGTCAAAGGTCGGCCGTCATTCTCATTTGCCTTTTCTGACCCGCTGTAACAATCGGGAGCAATCGTTTCCGATCGCTCCCGAGTGGTGGTGCTTCCCGCGGACGATATATCGAACTGCAATTTGGGGCGAATGGAGTGCGTCGATAAAAAAATAAAGGAATGTGGCAGAATCATATACATAATCATGTATTTTAATGTAGCCGTACGCTGTATACAGTTGACCTCCTGTTATCGGAACTAACTGATACCGAGGATGGTCCGGGTAATAGCGAATCACTATAATAGGACAAAATTAAAAAAATTAATATTAAGTAAAAGTGGTACATTTACTTTACAAAAGGTTAATACATTTTAAAATAAATTAACTGAACTTCTACAGAACAAGCAAAATTAAGGAGTGAGTCTTTATATATATATGTGTGTGTGTGTGTGTATAGGGAGAGAGAGTTGAAGTTCCAAAACCATATTTATCTCCGAATTTTTTTGCTAGATTCACCTTTCATTGACTTTTACACAATGCCCATCTTGTTAATCGACGAAAGAACCAGTAGTTTGCATTTGGTAGAACTCCTCACCCCAACAAAGAGCAACTTTGAATTTAAAAAATAAATAAACGACATTCAAAGTGACAAGCAATACCGCAACATAGGCTGAATTCGCCTTTGAAAAAGGTTGTGATTTTGTCAACGGGACTTCTCCGCCTCCTCTCTGCCCTGCAAATATACACAACACTGTTTTTAATGACTAATGTTGGTCGAGACAATATTTGGCGACATTTCTCATTGGTAACTTTTCCGATGCATCCATGTGAGCCTTAGTCGCCGTTAGAATAGGCAGAAATATTTGATCGAGGAGAACGAAACGGTCGACATCAATCAGACAACCTTTTTATGTGGAAAACATTGATTGCTGAAATTTAAAAACCTGCAACAATTTTAAATTTGTCCGGGTAACTTGAAATCCGGATAATAGGATCTCTGCTGCATTTATGGTTGAGAAGTGTATCCTACCTTATATCGCTGATGTCATTAAGGATAATCGTATTCACGGATCAAGCTAGTACACACGCACGTTCGCACGCATGCACACACACACACAGGCGCGCGCTCGCACGCACACCGATGGGAGGAGAGAAACCTTAGCAAGTCGCTTTCGAAAGAAACACCAACTCTTAGTGTGTTTGACACCAGGTCTCTGGAATTACTACCCCACAAACCTGTGTTTTTTAATTTATATATATTTTATTATTTTCTTTTTACTTAATGCTTTTCTAAGATTTATCCCCTGTGTGCACGTGTTTTATTGTGATTATCCTTTATCACATCTCCTTCCCTCTTCCTTGTGAAACTCCACATGTTGGCATTACGGTTGAGGAGGAATTCTCTCCACATTATGTAAGCGTAAGCATAAACATGTATTTTGATCTCCATGGGTTTACCAAACACAGAAAAGTCTATTCATGAAAAATCTGATGTGTCCAGAACAGAGTGTCTCCATACAGAATAATGAATATGATTGCACTAATTGTGAGAAGTTGCTCTCGACATCAACGTACTCAAGGATGATTATCAGCAATTACTCTTTTGGATAAATTTTGAACACTGAATTATTTCCACAGTGAAAAATACTATGAATTACTCTTCACATTGAACAATAAGTAAACAGAAGTGTTATTACTTTCTAAAGATAACAAAATATCGAAGCGCAATTAAAATTACGGACGGCGGCGCTGGCATCACTGTCAATATTTACAGGGAAATTCATTTCGTATTCGTATAACGCCAGATGGCATTGGGATCGCAATTAAAATTACCGTTGACAGCCTTGGCATCGCTATTAGCAAGTATAAAATGTTATCATATCAACGGAAGCAATGGTATCACTTAGCGACCCTCTTTGCATAAATTTAGACTGATAATGGAAATATCTCTTAAACAATGTTTTATTAAAAAAATGCCGAAAGTAAATAATGAAAACGTACTCAGAGGACCTTAAAACTTAAAACGTATACTTCTGTTAAAATTTCGAATTCGGATTTTCATGAAAGCAATACTTTCTCTATAGTACTGCATATGGAGAAAGTAAAAAGGATCTTTATTAGATCACGTGATTTGTAAATAGGAAACGGTAGGTGCGTGTAGCTTGTCTCCCAATGTCGCCGGTTCGAATCCTGCCTGTGATCGTTTTCGTCATCGATATTACATTCACTGTAAAAGACCGGTTGTCAAAACGAAAATAAAGTGAAAACGTTTCGTGTTTACTGATCTTTTAGCATTTTCATCACCGGCTTATCTGATAGGCTCATTTATACGAAGGATTTTCGGGACTATCTTGCGGCGAAATGTTATTCTGTTCTCGGTAATAGAAAATGTTTGGATTTGAGAGGAAATTTCCAGTAAGACAACTCAAACATTTGTATTGGTCGTTTTCTTTTTCGGAATTCTGCGGATTGGATGTGCTTACGATATCTAAACAATACAGAGCCTCTTCCAATTCATAATCGAGTGGTGAGCCCAAATAAGATTTCCGTCTCGTTCGATTCGTGAGAGAATTGGAGAACGAAGGAGAAACGGCCGTAAAAGTGGCCCGAATTAATATCTCCACTCGGTGATATTTCGGCGTTTCTCTGTGAGAGGAAACGTGTTTTTACCTCCGAAAATTACGCGTCAACGTAAACCTCGGCTCGAAATATGTGACCGCTGCGGAGAGAGTGAAAGCAAGACTCCGTTTTTACTTTCTCCATACGCAGTAATGGGAAAGTATTGTGATCACGAAAAAAATTGACTTCGAGATTTCAACGAAAATACACGTTTTGAGGTCCCTAGAACACGTTTAGACTATTTTCGGAATGATGTCTGTGTGTGCGTGTGTGTATGTGATTGTGGGTTCTCCATCTTGAAAAGTACTTACTATATTAACACCAAATTTCATATCTAGCACTTTGGTATGGGCACAAAGAAATGATTAGTTTTTGGACAATAACGGTTAACTTATTCGAACCCGATTCGGTTTTTGCGATATTTCTCCGTTAAAACATTATTATTGTATATACAATTCTATACAAAGGTTATATAGAATGTAATATCCTACAACTTTCATTTGAAACAATTTTCTATAGCCGTTATTGTTTAGGAATTATTTATAAATAACCGGTTTTTCGGTTTCCATCAAATATCTCCTTAAAAACATCGTTATTGGTAATCTTCGTGAGGACCAAAATTGTAGAGAATAATAATATTTCTTCCAAGTTTTGTTTGAAACAAATTTTCGTAGAACCATCCATTTCGGAGATATTCAACTTTTTTCGTAATTTTCAGTATACAGCGCCAATACCATGTAGCGGTGAATTTTGTAAACACATTCAAAATATACGTAATTTACTGCAATAGGGACGAGTCTTCTTTTACGATACGAAATAATAATTTAGCCTTATAAAGCTATTCATAATAATTTAAATATCTATACCCCAAATATGGAGAAAGTCGTGTTGGCCACATCAGATTTATTAAATATGTGATGATCGCCGTTAAGCCATCGCAATGTTTCTCCCTCGGAACAACAGTCCTCTCCGAGCCACGTCGACCCAAAACTTTATCAGGCCGTGGCCCGAGATGGGAGCGAGGCGATACAGGGTCGATTTGGCAAGTAAGATATCCAGATCGATCGGAAAACCTGGCGAGCGCCTATTCGGTACGAGGTGCCCGCTCTCATGGGGCGTATTATCGCGAATAGCACGGCGCGTGGCGAATTCCGCCGCTCTAGATGAGTTCACGATAAAGGAGGTTAAGGCGAAAGGGGTAGAAGGTGGGTGGGGTGAATGGGGGGGGCGGGGAGAATTGGGGGAGGGGTGAATGGGGGGGAGGACAAGTTAGCCTCGTCCCGATGTCACCTCGACGCACCCGAATGCGAAGACCCCTTCGCCGGAAACCATTCGATTAACATTTGTCGAAGAGCCCAATTTTTAACACCCCGCCAGCTTCGCTTATACATGTTTTATTCGACTTTATATTTAATAACAAAAAATTTGTGACATTTTGTTGCAGTACTTAGTTTATGATCTTCTTTTATAGTCTCGGAGACTTTTTGGTCGATAGCGTGAAAATGTGCAACACTGTCTGTCTCCATCAATCTCCACGACCTCTCTTATTTACATCGTTCACTGTATGAACACGTGACCTGGTAATGGTTAAATGTGCGCGGTTTTCATCTCTCCAACATCTGTTCACCTCTTTCAATATCTACGAAAATGCAACATAGGCTGTTCAGCTGCATGAAGAAATAAGTGCATTTAAGCTGCACGATTGGAAGTGTTAATACAAAAACATTTATACGAGCCTTTGCTTAGAGTTCTTTTATTATTTATGCAAATTTGTCTTCACGAAATACCGTATGAAATATATTGAATCGTTTAACCTTGTCTTCGTCTCTGTATTACGATGGCTCTGAAGTATGTGCATCGTCCTATATGAGTGAGCACTGGCCATTCCTCACGCATCTTCGGTCAGACGGATGAAAAGGGGTCAGGAGGGGGCAGTTAGTTGCTAGGGAACGTGGGCGGCGGATGGTGGTGGCCGCCGCTCTCTTGATTTTTTGCTGCCCTCCACAAGAGCACCGACCCGTGGACCGGAAGTGCCCTCACACGCCTCGCGCTCTTCATTTGACGATCAGAATGGAACAGCCCTTGCTCTTATCTCTCCCTCGACACTTCAGCCCTTGGCTCGATTCAGGTTTCCACTCGTCTTCTTTAGAACATCTCCACGACAGTGTTTTCGAAAGGGAGAAGAACTTGAGCGCCGAGGTACTCACGCGTGAACTCGGCATTGCGTGCGTAACGCCGATGGCGTCGATTAGAACTCTGCGCTTGGTAATTATCCTGGCACCATATTAAAAAATCTGATGTGGCCAACACATGATTTTCTCCATATTCGGTGTATAGATATTTAAATTATTATGAATAGCATTATAAGGCAAAATTATTATTTCGTATCGTAAAAGAATACAGTCGATCTTATTGCCGTAAATTAGGTATATTTTGAATAGCTACGTTTACAGAATTCACCGCTACATGGTGGTGGCGCTGTACACTGGAAATTAAGAAAAAGCAAAATATCTCCGAAATGGATTGTCCTACGAAAATTTGTTTCAAACAAAACTCGGAAGAAATATTATTCTCTACAACTTTGGTCCTCACGAAGATTACCAATAACGACGTTTTTAAGGAGTTATTTGACGGAAACCGAAAAAAACCGATTATTTATAAATAATTCCTAAACAATAACTGCTATGGAAAATTGTTTCAAATGATAGTTGTAGGAAATTACATTCTCTATAACGTTTGTATAGAATTGTATATACAACGATGATGTTTTAATGGAGAAATATCGCAAAAACCGAATCGGGTTTCGAATAAACCTCGACTTCCGGTTAACCGATATGGTTCAAAAACTAATCATTTTTTTGTGCCCATACTAAAGTGTTATATATGAAGTTTGGTAACGATATGGAAAGTACTTTTTGAGTTAGACACACACACACACACACACAGACATCATTCCGAAAATAGTCTAAACGTGTGCTAGGGACCTCAAAACATGTATTTCCGTTGAAATCTCGAAGTGATTTTTTCATGAATACAATACTTTCCCATTACTACGTATGAAGAAAGTAAAAACGTTTAAACATTACTAAACATTTCATTCACAGAATGAACCAAATAATAAACACTCTAATGTTATTCTGCATGACTTAATGTACATAATACGAGGGCGAGTCAATATAGGGTTATCGGTAGTTATAAACAAAGTATCGGTAGTTATAAACAAAATATCGATAGTTATAAACACATTATCAGCAGTTATAAACACAATATCGGGAGTTATAAACACATTATCAGCAGTTATAAAAACAATATCGGGAGGTATAAACAATATCGGGAGTTATAAACACAATATCGGGATTTATAACCACATTATCGATAGTTATAAACAGGAATTGCTCGTCGGCCGGCGCCTTCTTTGACATATCCAAGGCATTCGACCAGGTATGGCACGGGGGCCTTCGGCAGAAGCTACGGCTGGCAGCAGAACCTGGTGGCGGCATATCTGAGGGGCAGGACTTTCCGGGTCTCCTGACAGGACGCCGTGTCTTCCCGGAAGAATATAGCATCTGGTGTTCCGCAGGGGTCCGTCCTAGGCCCAGTGCTGTTCAACATCTTCACGGCAGACATCCCGACGGACTTCGGCTGGAACACCATGCTTGCCCTGTATTTAGATGACGCAGCGGTCATCTCCCGGTCGATGAAGCAGCACTTGGCCGTGAAATACCTGCAGGCTGCGGTATATCAGCTGATGGACTGGTACAGGGCATGGCGCATCACCATAAACCCCGGGAAGACACAGGCAATACTTTTCCACAGTTGCACGGACGAGGACCCGGACGGGGTCATCGTCTACCTGGGGGTGACACTGGACTCCAGGCTGCGGTTCGGGGATCACGTCCGCCTGGTAACTAGGAAGACCCTCCGGAAGAGCGCGGCGCTGGCGCCACTCCTAAGGGCCCCGCAAATACCCCTCCGGGGTAAGTTGCAACTTCACCAAGCCGTGTTAGCTCCAACGCTCATGTACGCGTCTCCGGCTTGGAGTGGGAGGCTCACCAAGACCTCGCGCCAGAGACTCTCGATTGCTGAGAGGAGTTGCCTGAGGTCCATCCTCAGACTTGGGTGGATGATATCGAACGATGCCACCTATGATATGGCTGGTTTACCCTCACTGGATGTAAGGATGGCGGAGACGGCCCGAAAATACTACTCAAGGCTTCCCCAGAACTTCGTCTTCTGGGAAGGAACACATGCTCAACCTGGGATCGACACCGTCGCCCGCGATCGGCTACTGAGCTAGCCGAGGACCTCCCTCCCTCAAAGAAACGGAAGATACGATAGGGCAGAGGGCCCTTCCAGAGGAGGATTAGTGCGGACCCCGGCTTGCACCCGCACGCAGAGGCACAAAGGAGCCAGTCGTGCGAGGAGGATGAAGGGGACCATGGACTTCATCCTCGTTCCAGCTCATATTCATAAACAGCCATACCCATGCATTAACAAGTAATTTTTCAATACGGAAAGCCATTTAAACATAGCTAGTAATAAATATGTGATTTTAATTAGTAAATAAAAGTGAAAATTTAATTTTTAGTTTAACAACGAAAATAAATGAGGTTTCTGATAAAAATATATAAATAATATATATTTTTTCGAAGTTATTTCTTTCGTTATACTTTATACAGTAGTTGCTGCTTCGCGAAGACAGTACCCTATGAAATTGAATCATAAATCAAAAATTAATTACTAATGGAAAGCGATGATAACTACTAAATTAATAAGTATGAGTGAAAAATGGATGAAGGAAGTGTTCGTATCTTACATATACAGACAGTACTACAATCTCTTAGTATGTAATTAGGTATTCTAATGGTAATGTGTACTTATTCGTTTGAGAAATGATGTGACTATTACGTATTATAGAGGAAAGTGGTAGATGATAAGATTAAAGTGATTGCGAAGAAGAAAATATGAGTTGACGGAACACGTTCTTCGGAACTACATTGTAATACATTGTATTACATTAGTAATAGCTTGGAATAATTCTCGATAGGAAGGAATGTCTATGTCATATTTCCGCTTTTACGAGGCTAGCTCGTAAATTAATTAAACACGACAGCATTTAGTTGGTAATACCTTTATTTAAGACAATAAATCATCCTCAAATTACAACACTATAAGAATTATTAACTAGAACTTCATAAAACAATTTAAGGTTGTTAACAAAAAATGATTACGAAAGATAAGTAAAATAAAAACAATCTCTTCTTGGTCTTCTTTACCGAGAAATCTTTCTTTTTTTGTTTTCATGTATTCTTTTGATCACAAACCGCGGTCAAACGCCAGTTGTACGGAGGAGTTGCCTGACGAATCTTTCGGAGAACCACAACTTCGGACGAATACATATATACACAAATCTATCACGGACCAAATTTTATTTTAAAATAATTTTATATTATATTTAAAAATGACTTTAAAATAACGTTATTCAAAGCAAACTAATGACACGTAAAAAGGAAAAACTCAAACTTACCTAAAAGGGAAGGTCTTGAAACGCCAAATCGCGATACTTCTCCATGTTGTTATAAAATGCTTCAAATCTCAATGTTCTGTCACTATTCATATTTTCTATACATCTTACTATGTACTCATAAATCTGCGTGGATGATTCAGGAATGGGACGTATTGCACGATACCTAGATTTGAGAACACTAAAAACTTCTTCTATCGGCTTTAACTTTGGAGTATATGGAAGAATAAATTTGTAACTGACCTCATTCATTTCAAGCCAAGAAATCACATTTTGACTTTGGTGAAATTTTACATTATCCATAACTAAAATGTGGCCTTCTTTAAATAAATTCTTAGACTTACAGTCTTCAAGAAATTCAATTTAAAAAATCTGTGTTATAGGATCCGTCTTTTATTTTGAAATTTCGAATTCCGTTAATTGTGATTACAGCGATCAAGCTGATGTTTCTCCTCCGGTTGGTAGGAACCATTCTGATAGCCTCAGTGTTTTTTGGTGAATACCCATAATTATTTATGCTATGTAAATTAAATCCTGTTTCGTTAAGAAATAAAATTCTACCTGATGAAACGGACATAATTTCACGGGAGTACATCTGTCTTTTTGAACTAATTTCTGGAGTTATTGTTTTCATAACTCTTCTTTTTAAGCGTTTTCGTGTAATACCAATTCTTTTTTAGGTTTTCAGATATTGTAGATTGGGAACAGATCGCTTCACGTTCTCTTAATTTTTCCTGTATGCGCCTCTGGGTCAAGGAGCAGTCACTTTGGATTATTTCACATATTTTGTCAGATAAATTCGTCACCTGCTGTGCTCTGGGTCCAGGTCTTTTTCTTTCCAAATCAACCTCTTTTGAATCTTCTTCTGCCTCGTGCACTTTTTGCAAGAGTTTGTAAATCACAGACTTAGAAACACCTAAATGTTTTGCCATTTTACTTGGAGGCTCACCTTCTCTCCTCATGTTGTGAAATATTTCTATTTTCTCATCAGTAACAGTTGTTCTTCTTTTTCTTGACTTTACAGCTACCTCATTTAATTCCTTTACGCTGGCATTGTAGTCATCACCGCTAATTACGCACAATTTTCCTTCCATCTTGAACCGCACTAATTAATGGTTATGGCTGTGTTTATAACTATCGATAATGTGTTTATAACTCCCAATATTGAGTTTATAACTGCTGATAATGTGTTTATAACTACCGATACTTTGTTTATAACTACAGATAACCCTGTAAATAAGGTGAATTTAAGTATATCATCAACACAGTTTATTCCAAAAACATGCACATACACTACTTTTCAGTGTAATCACCTCCTCTCTCGACACATTTAGTCCAGCGACTGACAAGCTTTCTGATTCCATCAGAGAAAAATAATGGGTACATATGTCTGTGAAAAATGTAAATTCACCTTATTTATAGACTCACCTAGTTGATATAACCCTATGTTTTTATGGTTAAAATAGATTAAAACGGTCGTTTTGTATGTGAATTTTGATGTCTGGAAACGTGTGTTTCCGTTGTCCGCTTATCGAACATCCGATGATAGAACGCATTTCAAGGAACGTAACCTGTTCGTTAAGCGGACGCTGCCTTTATTTGTTATATTTCCGTAAGATGTGACCGTAATAACAAAGGGGTATATAATGCAAAGGAACGTAATTTCTCGAGAGTCAAGCGCAATAGTAGACGGAGGAAATATTTGGGAGGCAGTCAGATAGATCTTCGTCCAAAGATAGAAGAACAGCGTTTTCCTTCACGCGAGACAATTAGGTACATGCAATCTAAGTAAGTAGCCCACCGCCACATAAGTTACATCGAAGTATCCTCAATTGCAGCAGGTTCAGGGCCATCAATGGCCTGCTCACGGCCAAATCAGGAGCCTCGAACCACATCTCGTACGGATTTTAAGGGGCTCGAATCTTAAATTGACTTTAACAAAGGCATCGCCCATAAAAATGTCAAATGATTTGTTTTTACTTTCTCATATACGAAGTATATTGAGAAAGTATTGTAATCCCGAAAAAATTCGACCTCGATATTTTTACGGAAATATACGTTTTAGGTGTCGCTGAATCCGAAAAAGTGGTTTTCGCAATGCCGTCTGTCTCTCTGTTACTGGCTCAGTAGGCTAGACGGTAGACCGAAAATGAAATCTCGTACTTAGGCATTTTATCATACTGAGCAGAGTATATGAAGAAACGGTTGACATTACTCAATAATTAAGGGAAGTTTATTCCACGTATTTTTTAACAACAATTTGAATTTCTCAAAAACGGCTCTAACGATTTTGATCAAATTTCGTACGGTTACTTGAGTTTACGTCAGAAATAATACTACATACTTCATAATTCTCAAAAAATTAATATAAGGCTAGTTTATTCTCGGGCAACTTTAACAAAAATTAGATTTTATAAAAAACGGCTAGAACGATTTTGATCAAATTTCGTATAGTCATTTAAGTTGATGTTTGTAATAGTTCTACATACTTCATATTTTTCTATAGATAACTAAACGACGCATTAGTATATGAGAAAGTTTGTACAATGTATATTGTACCCTTGTACCGATTTTTCTATATTACTTTATTCTTTTTAACCGGTACTTACACAGGTAATGCGATTAAAATAGTTTAATAACTATATGTAACTTTCATTTATTTTGTTTCTAGGGCGAAAGAAGTTAGAGAGGAGGTGATCTAGTTGTGGCTTTATAGATTAGTTGGTTAACAGCACCTACCTGGCAGGTGGGAGATCCTGGTTCGATTCCCGGTCAAGTTCATAATTTTTATCCTTCTCTATCTTTACATTTGTCTTTAGGTACATACATGCACTTACCCATAAAAATTTAATTTCCATCCTTTAAGTTGTATTGGACATTTACTGACATTAAAATCTCAATTAATGTACTGCAGGAATCGTTCAAGCGTTATTAATGTTATAATGTTTATAAAATTTTGAAATTAATGTTGCATTTTATATTTATTGTTAGATTGATAAAGTAGTACCTATCTTTAAGGTCTATGGTCTAAATGAGAGATCGCGGTTGCATAAAGGTAAGGGACCACTAGGTGATTAACATGCCATTTATACTGACAATAGGTACCTACTGCTGCCAGGCACCGATGATAGTTTTTTTGTGAAAAACCTCCATTCGCTGGGTTCGAATCCCGGAACTTTGTAATGGGAAGCCGATATACTAACCACTACATCTCCTGCGCATATGAGAAATATAAAAAGAAATTTCGTATTTTATTTTCCCAGATTTCGGACATAATGAAATTTACATCGATAGAATGAAATATAGGACATGCTACTTGATTCTTTCATTCATTAATGTTGCCGTTTAACATTTGCAGCAAGACGAGGATGAAATATGGCGCTGAAATTTTTTGTACGCTTTGGTCAATCGTCAATCCGTGACACTAGACGGTGGAAACCTTTACTTGTACGGACAAACAGACGAAACCAATTTCGATATGCGTGTCTCAGCAGCGGAACGGATGTGGTTCTCTTAAGCCCCTGTTACAGAATCGCCGTCGACTTCCAAACCTTCTGGCTTCTTTTTTTATTCGTCGGTTTCTGCGTTTACTCCCGCGTGGTTGAAATCGTGCTTTGGAATCCATTGCTCGTCTTAAGAAGGTAGCGCAACGAGAAGCGTCCTTCATTATGGTCGCGAGCGAAAGGAGAATAAAACATCGCCATCTAGTGAGAGGAGGAAGATATCTCTCTCCCTCCCCTTCTAGTGAGAGGGATTGAGAGAGATTGAGAGGAAGGAGGGGAGAGAGGTGAGCTAAGGCCTTGTCTCTTCCGAATGTCACTTTCGGCTGGCAACGACGGCGAAACAATTGCAATCGCATTTCGCACAGCAAATCTCTCCGTTCGGATATAACCTCTCTGTCGCCTCCTCCTCCTCCACCCTCGGCAGTGGCACTTGCCAGAAGTGGTCTGAGGAGAAGAAGAGAGAGAAAAAAAGGGTTGATGAAGAAATCGACCACACTTGGAGTAAGAAGCCTCGCTCCGGAATTGAGGGAAGATGGTCTCGAAAGTAGAGAGACGGTGGCCGACATAGTCATTTATATTAGTAGAGACGATGGGATAAATGAGAGGAGGATGGGGGAAGCAGAGGAGGAATTCCGAAGGAGACGGGAATGCGTGGAGAGAGAGAGAGAGAGAGGGTAGCGGGATTTAAAATTAAATCCCATTGGATGCTGGCGCGTGCCAACTCTAAATATGCGTCCCCCTTCCCCCTGCGACTACTGCCACCGTCGTCCCCTCTCATCATCGTCTTCTTCTTGAGGTCCTTCACCCATCCGTGGTGAGCGTCGCTCCATTGACTCTGGTCCGACCGTTTATTACTTCATCCCGGAACGAGTAATTACTTTGGCCGAAGTAAAGAGAGATGCTCCTCGTTTTGAATCGGATTTTACAACTATTTGGAGTATATATTTATACATATTTAAAATTAAAAAAATTGCCGTAATTGAAATAACACTAGTCAAGGCAGCAAATATTTGACTTAGCATTACTAGGGGAAGGGCACGAATTGATGAACTTTGGAGACAATAACAACATTTGCAGTGTCATGTAATAAAAAGTTTGTCCGCAATCATCACAGCTTATAAGTCGTTCGAAGTTAAATCGGAGGATAACAGTGCATCGAGACCTAATTCTCCCTCACGAAACCACACATTCCGAATCCAGTTGGTATTTTTATTTAATATATTTTAGTTTCAGTAAGCATCACTAGGATATACGCACAGAAACACACACACACACACGCAAGCACACATTCATACACTAATTACATAATTGTTGCTTTTTCTTCAGATGTCATTTTACTCAAAAGTCAGGTCAATAAAAAAAAACAACATTATAAAAAAAATGAAATTCTCTTTAATGAAATTTTGGTATACTATAAAATAAAGCATTATGACAGCAACGTCAATACGAATAACAATAATAAATAATTTAAGTATTAATAATGAACGTACTACGGTTAAATTACCTATATAAAATTTACAGACGCAAATAAGATTTTTCAAATTTTATAATCATCTCAAATACATACAAATTCTTTCACTTTGTTTTTAATATGGTCACATCGAATAATTCTGTATATGTACACACGTGTGTGTGTATGTTTATATTGTACAAAATTGCAGTAAACAATCGAATTAACACCATACAACACCCGGCAGCCCACTAAATTTGTGGTATGGAGTGCATTAGAAAGGAATACAATTAATTTGAAATCAGATATCTAATTATATAAATCTGATGTGGCCAACACATGACTTTCTCCATATTTGGGGTATAGATATTTAAATTGTTGTGAATAGCGTTATAAGGCAAAATTATTATTTCATATTGTCAAAGAATACAGTCGTCCTTATTGCCTTAAAATAGGTATATTTTGAATAGCTACGTTTACAGAATTCACCGTTACATGGTGGTGGCGCTGTATACTGGAAATTACGAAAAAACTAAATATCTCCAAAATGGATGGTTCTACGAAGATTTGTTTCAAACAAAACTTGGAAGAAATATTATTCTCTACAACTTTGGTCCGAAGATTACCAATAACGATGTTTTTAAGAAGACCGACAAACCGGTTATTTATAAATAACTCCTAAACAATAACTACAATAGAAAATTGTTTCAAATGAAAGTTGTAGGAAATTACATTCTCTATAACTTATGTATAGAATTGTAAATACAATAAAGATATTTTAACAAAGAAATATCGCAAAAACCGAATCGGGTTTCGAATAAACCTCGACTTCCGGTTACCCGTTATTGTCCAAAAACTAATCAGTTCTTTGTGCTCATGTTAAAGTGTTATATATGAAGTTTGGTAACAATATGGCAAGTACTTTTTGAGTTAGAGCGCCCACAATAACATACACACACACACACAGACATCATTCCGAAAATAGTCTAAACGTGTTCTAGGGACCTCAAAACGTGTATTTCCGTTGAAATCTCGAAGTCGATTTTTTTCATGAACACAATACTTTCCCATTACTACGTATGGAGAAAGTAAAAATGATGACGTCGTCGTCGTCGTCGGTGGGAAACTCTGTAATGCAATTATTTATAACAAACTTTCCGAGTAGCTAGAAGATTGGCATTTGGTAGGAATGTTCGGTTCTTAAAGTACAAGGCATTTACGAAAAAAAATTTCCAAAATCGACCCGGGTTCGATTCCCGAGAATGATTTCCATTTCTCATAAGATAACATGGAAGAATCGATATTTCGACCTGCAACCTTATTTTATTTTGCTTATTAAAATTCATATATTTAGCCTACGATTTTCGGACTTGGACTGTATTAATGAAAAATAAATGTAGTTTCTTATTCTTATCGTCATTTATCGATTTCGAATATAAATCTTTTGAATTTAACGTTTTAATATCATATTTTGGCAAAATTTAGCGTTTTTAACGTGAAGTTGCCTTGCCAACCGATTACATTGTTAAACTCGAAATCCTATTACTCTCACGTATGCTCACATTCTCTCCGGACCTCCATGGACCCACCCGACCCAATTCATAGTTATTAGAGATATCTCAGAATTAGTTTTTACTTTCTCCAATATACGTAGTATAGAGAAAGTATTGTTTTCTTTAAATGTGGCTGGCATTAATTTGGAAAATCAATGTTTTTCTCATGGCCAACTCTATGTTGCATGTTTACGTGTTTGATCAAGCAAAGATTTGTTTATTTATGCTAATGAAGGAAAAACAAAAAATGTTGTTTACAAGCAAGCTTTGAAATAAATATGAAAACATTTTTCTAATTTAAAATGCCTTCATCCTTTGGTAAAAACGGCGCAAAAGGTGAAATGATTGTATTACCATATAATACATAATTTTATTCGCCAAAGACGTCTGGCATAACCCGGGCATCGCCGGATACTTTCAGCTAGTATTTATATAAAAATCTGATGTGGCCAACACATGATTTTCTCCATATTTGTGGTATAGATATTTAAATTATTTTGAATAGCATTATAAGGCAAAATTATCATTTCGTATCGTAAAAGAATACAGTCGTCCTTATTGCCGTAAATTACGTATATTTTGAATGTGTTTACAAAATTCACCGCTACATGGTATTGGCGCAGTATACTGAAAATTACGAAAAAAGTTGAATATCTTCGAAATGGATTGTTCTACGAAAATTTGTTTCAAACAAAACTTGGAAGAAATATTATTATTCTCTACAACTTTGGTCCTCACGAAGATTACCAATAACGATGTTTTTAAGGAGATATTTGACGGAAACCGAAAACCCGGTTCTTTATAAATAATTCCTAAACAATAACGGCTATAGAAAATTGTTTCAAATGAAAGTTGTAGGAAATTACATTCTCTATAACATTTGTATAGAATTGTATATATAATAATGAGGTTTTAACGGAGAAATATCGAAAAAACCGAATCGGGTTTCGAATAAACCTCGACTTCCGGTTAACCGATATGGTTAAAAAACTATTCATTTTTTTGTGCCCATACTAAAGTGTTATATATGAAGTTTGGTAACGATATAGCAAGTATTTTTTGAGTTAGAGTGTCCACAATCACATACACGCACGCACACACAAAGACATTCCGAAAATAGTCTAAACGTGTTCTAGGGACCTCAAAACGTGTATTTCCGTTGAAGTCTCGAAGTCGATTTTTTTCGTGATCACAATACTTTCCCATTACTACGTATGGATAAAGTAAAAAGAATGAAATCCTGCACTACGAAGTGTCGATTTTGACGTGTTCATTTATGGGAATTAGAAATGTATTTTTTGGAGTCCCTCACCCCCCTTTCCCTTCCCTCTTCCCTCTCTCAACCCCCTCTCCCCTCCCTCACCCCCTCCCTCTCCTTTCCCTCACCCCCCTTTCCCTTCCTTCTCCCCTCTCCCCTCTCTCAACCCCCTCTCCCCTCCATCTCTTTCATAGAATGTTCATTGAACTTACAAAGGTGTAAACGTTGCTATTATATTCAGGCATCTCTTTAATCGGAAATACTTAGAGATTTAACGAAAGTTACCAACTGTGCCAGTCTGTAGAAGAGATTTTACAGAATTAAATCATCCTACCGTTAAACCGCTAGAATGCTTGGACAATGGACACTTTCGATAACCTGACCTGGAAAAGAATTTATTGCAATGAAGTTTTTTGCTCCCCGTTGGCTATTCCCTGGAATACGGGTGAGCGTCGCTGTTGAGTTGTTATCGGTCGGGGAGATACTTGATAGCATTTACGGGCAAAGATATAAAACTATAATTTGTATTTGAAAGAACGCGTCGTATATATTGCCGTTTTCTGCTACTACGCCTTCGCTAATTTTTCACATTGCAGAAAAATGAGTTTTTTTATTAGTTATTATTTATTTTACTTGTGCTTGGAATAAAGTTGCTACAGCAAGCGAGCTGGGAAATTTTGTGAGAAAGTGAAGCGCGAACGAGCTTTCCCAGCTACGCGTGGGTTGTCTATTGCACGCCAAAGGAAGAGTTGCATCGATTAAAATGGCTTCGAACGCGTGATGAATTTGTTGCTCAAAGTTTTGAAACCAAAACCTTAATCGAGCCAAAAAAGCGCCCTCCGACTAGAAAAGGTTTTCCATAAAACTATTTTCAATTGCGGTGTCGCGCGGCAGATTCGTAAACGGAAATTTTAAAAATTTTATATTTTTTCCGATTTTTTAGCAAATTCCACTCATTTCTGCCCAATTTCAATAATGTAGCACATCTAGAAATGCATTTATATTGATTTAATTGTTTAAACTTTGTGAATTTTTAACGGTCACAATATTAAACTTCGTTGTAATTTTCAATGTTAATTACCACTGGAACACCAAGGTCTAACTTTCTAAAAAAGTTAAGCTCAGTAGATCTACCGAAAGTACATAAACATTTGTCTATTTGTTTAAATTTTATGAATTTTCAAAGGCCAAGTAAATAAATAATTATAAATTTCTCTAATTCCGTTTTGATTATTTAGCGAATTCTACCGTTAGAAAAATATCAACATTAGAAATACATTTAGAAATACCTAAACAATTAAATATTTGTTTAAATGTTTATAATTTATAACAGCCAAAAAAATAAACATTTTTGTAATTTTCAATTTTTCTAATATTTTGCCACTAGACCTTCCTACGTACCAAATTTCACGTTTCTGATTCATTTGGAAGTGCCTCATAATTCGCGTCCTCCTCATTCTGCATCCTCCTATGCCTGAATCCTCAATAAATTATAGAGATACACATTTAATTTTACGCGCGAAGTGTTTCAGTAGTATCACAAGAGTTTCGATATCGAAATTTAGTTTTTAAACGCCTCGGTCGTAATATTTAGATATTAATTGGTTAACATCAAAGATTACTTACCCACATCCTCATTAGCGATGAAGAATGCGTTCACATGCAGTGCTCCCTCAATAATCACGAGATTTACATTTCTAGAAAAAATGACGGACATAGAAACCGCGAATAAATATGTACAACCAAAGCTTAGGCGCAAAGTCTAATGTTGCCAGCACGTGATTTTCTCTCTGCATAGCAGCGTGCATTATCACAATAGCACTCACGAGTTACTCTCGACAGCAACTCCTCAAGAATAACTGATGCCAGTTACACTCGTTAATTATTTTAAGAGACTAAATTATTTAAACGATGAAAAATACCTACTAACTAAATAGCTACCAACTTGTGCCATTCGGTGTACAGGACAAAGTCAGGTAATCAAAATATTATATCTCTGACATAATCCGTTCTATGAACAAATGTTAAAAACAAAGCAATAGAAAATTATATTATTTGCAACCTTAACGATTAATTCCATATATGAGACATTTGGCAAAAAAGGAAAAATGACAAAAGTAAACCTCTAGTACAGGTCGACCAATTTAACTGAAGATAGAATGAGATTTTGACTTTCTAAGAAAAATATTGAACAAAATTACGTGCTGATTTGATAAGTACCGTAATTTTCCGATTATAATACGCATTTTTTTTCTCGAAATAGTTGACAAAAAGTCAGGGTGCGCATTATATATAATTATAAATGCATATAACTTTTTTCAGTACGGAAATCTTATAAATGTTTTAGAGTGTATGTGTGTGTGTTTATGTATGTTCTTTATACGTTTTTACAGCGTTGAAGCTACCGAATTCAAAAGTTTCATGGGCCATCCCATGGACCAAAGGAGGAACTTGGTCTAGGTTTGCAGACCGTGGGGTCTCTTATACCCCATGGGGTCAACAAAATACTATTTTCATAAGAATTCATGGGAAATGGTGTGGAGAAACCCTAAAATGCCATGCAGCCCTTCACTGATGTGGATATAAATATACCTAAATGTTAACTTACGATCACGAGAAATGGATTATATTACGCACGAAAGACTGAATATTTTAATTCTATTCATGTTTCGCGGTATTACATGCTAAATCGCTCAAAATTTACCTTTAAGCGCAAAATTTATCGGTTTAGATGTCCATTTTCCAGGAGGCAACAAAGCTAAATTTCTTAATTATTGTCCTCTTCAAAGATTAATGCAAGGAAAATAGCTAACGCCAAGATAAAAGGTACAAATGGATTCATGCCTAAATATAATTTATGAATACCTTTAAAGTGAGTCAAATGATTTTTAAGAAATATTAGAACATTGTTATCTTCTACCATTAACATAAATCGATACATCTACTTACATTTGTTCGGTAAGCACGATGTTGTTTATTGTTTACGTTTTGGCTAATAGTATTGACATAATCCACATAATTTTATTGCCGCTTTAAAGGCTTCGTTGCATCTATCCATGTGAATATTAAGTAAGACGTTAATGCGTACAATACAATACATAAAACAGTAAATGTTAATGAAAGCATCGCTTGCATAATTAAGGAATGGGGAAGGTTTGCCCCGAACAATAAAAATCGTTTGCCACTCTTTCCCGAGCGAAGTCGGGCATTTCAGCTAGTAATTTATATTTTCGATCGTTTTTACCAATAAATCGTACATTCAATGCATTTCGATAACATTACTTTAAATATTGTTTTTCAAAACAAAAATAAGATTATTTATTTATTTACTTTAGCTGTCAGAATTACTAAAGCCTAGGAATTCATTACCACTCCCCTCACTGTCCTCAAACATTTCCTCGGCGATATTGTGTTTACGCTCATCGTCTACGTGAATTGCGTCGCCGAGAACATTTTACACACCTCGATCGGCTTGTATGAACTGGACTTGATGTTCACGTAAACGATGTCGCCGGGCGGCAAAGGTCGAACTGTTATTCCAACCGACCAGGTTAATACAAAAGGTAACATTGAGACTGAGGTTTTTATACATTGTATCGATCTTTAAAGGGAGTCAGAACAAATCGTGATATTTTCGTAAACTCTCTCGCACATATCTAGTTTGGCAGCAAAGCGCGAACTCGTATTCCAACCGACCAGATTAATACAAAAGGCGACATTGAGACGAAATGTTTTATACAGCGTAGCGATCTTTAACGGGAGAGTCAGAACGTAACGTGATATTCTTCTAAACTCTCTCACAAGTACATCATTTGCCGGCAAGGCGAGAACTGTCCCTATACTACACATGGTCAAGTAAAATTACATTGATTTTTTACAAAAAAATAGGTGCGTATTATACATAGTGATAAGAGAATTTTAACATTTCACTCGTGGAAACATGGGTGCGTATTATATAGGTTGCGTATTATAATCGGAAAATTACAGCATTTTTTTTATATAAAGCGCCCGCAAAATATCCATCACACAGACATATGTAATGGAGAAAACGTTAAAGTTGTGTTCATTTTACCTTGACACGTATAGTTATTTCATTTGAAATCACGAAATCGACTTTTTATTGAATGCAATATGTACTTCTCTAAATGGAGAAAGTAAAAATGGTGTTAATGGAATGAAACATTTTCGCTCTTCTCATAAACTTTTATGCGCCCTTTTCATATCCTGTACGTTTCGGGCCATTGTTTACCACCAAAATCACTTAAGTCAAAAAATTGTAGAAAATAAAATTAGTTAGACACGTGCGACCCCCTGAGTCCTAAGTTATGGCATCTCATTATGACGTCATCGCCACTCGCCCCTTCCTCCTCCTCGTGTCAGCCGCGCTACTTTCCTGCCAACTGTTTTTACTTTCTCCATACGTAGTAATGGGAAAGTATTGTATTCATGAAAAAAATCGACTTCGAGATTTCAACTGAAATACATGTTTTGAGGTTCCTAGAACACGTTTAGACTATTTTCGGAATGGTCTTTGTGTGTGTGTGTGCGTGTGTGTGCGTGTGCGTGTGTGTGCGTGCGTGTGCGTGCGTGTGCGTGCGTGTGTGTATATGATTGTGGGCGCTCTAACTCAAACAATACTTGCTATATCGTTACCAAATTTCATATATAACACTTTAGCGTGAGCACAAAGAACTGATTAGTTTTTGGACAATAACGGTTAACCGGAAGTCGAGGTTTATTCGAAACCCGATTCGGTTTTTGGGATATTTCTCCATTAAAACATCATTAATGTATATACAATTCTATACAAAGGTTATAGAGAATGTAATTTCCTACAACTTTCATTTGAAACAACTTTCCATAGCAGTTATTGTTTAGGAATTATTTATAAATAACCGGCTTTTCGGTTTCCGTCAAATATCTTAAAAACATCGTTATTGGTAATCTTCGTGAGGACCAAAGTTGTAGAGAATAATATTTCTTCCAGGTTTTGTTTGAGACAAATTTTCGTAGAACCATCCATTTCGGAGATATTTTGGTTTTTCTTAATGCCAGTATGCAGCGCCACTACCATGTAGCGGTGAATTCTGTAAACATATTCAAAATATAATTTACGGTAATAAGGACGACTGTATTCTTTTACGATACGAAATAATTTTGCCTCATAATGCTATTCATAATAATTTAAATATCTATACCCCAAATATGGAGAAAGTCATGTGTTGGACACATCAGATTTTTTCGATATTTCTCTGTTAAAACATAATTATTGTATATACAATTCTATACGAATGTTATAGAGAATGTAATTTCCTACAACTTTCATTTGAATCAATTATCTATAGCAGTTATTGTTTAGCAATTATTTATAAATAATCGGTTTTTTCGGTTTCCGTCAAATATCTTCTTAAAAACGTCGTTATTGGTAATCTTCGTGAGGACCAAAGTTGTAGAGAATAATATTTCTTCCAAGTTTTGTTTGAAACAAATTTTCGTAGAACGATACATTTCGGAGATATTTTGCTTTTTCTTAATACCAATATACAGCGCCACTGCCATGTAGCGGTGAATTCTGTAAACATATTCAAAATATACGTAATTTACGGCAATAAGGACGACTGTATTCTTTTACGATACGAAATAATAATTTTGCACCTCATAATGCTATTCATAATAATTTAAATATCTATACCCTAAATATGAGAAAGTCATGTGTTGGCCACATCAGATTTTTGGATTTAGATTAGTTTAACGGTAATATGTTTTGAATATGAGTTTGACGAATGTATTTTATAAGGGATGTATCTTTGACTTTTAATGACAAATTAAGAAAATTAGTTGAATAACTCGATAAAAAATAAACTTCTAGGGCTGAAATTACTAGAGATACAAAATGGCTGAGGTATAGAGCGTTAAAGAGAGAGAGAGAGAGGGAGAGAGAGAGAGGGAGAAGGGGAGGGGAGGGGGAGGGGAGGGGGAGGGGAGAGGGAGAGGGGGGAGGGGTAGAGAGGGAGAGGGAGATAGAGAGAGAAAACCAGAAATAGGATTTTAGTAATCTAGATGAAAAATATAAATAACATGAATACTGCGTTCGGTTTATTTGCATTAAATTCATATCTTCGGTCATTTCGAGCAAGTTTTAATCTTATTTTCGATCTTTAAGCCTTTATTTAAATGCATATGTACGGAAATTACCGTGGACAGAAGTACCGGTAACCATGAAATCTTATTATTGAAATGCTAAGAAAGTTACCAAAATTCGAGTGTGAATTCAAAATATGAGCGAATTCGAATGACATTGAGTATTGGACAGTAAGAATAAGAATCCTAATTCATTTTGGCGTGTTTTAGCGTAAATTTCGTATCCATAACTTAATTTTAAGATATTTTAAAGAATAAAAGAATGATAGCCTTCAAACCAAAAGATGATTTTTACCTGTTATCTTATGGGAAAAGACATTCATCCTCTGGAGTCGAACCAGTGCCCTTTTCAAAATTTTTTAAGTCCTAACGTAAAGATTCATCAATACTGAAATCCTGAGAAATTTCAGGCTTCTAAGTGTATTTCTAATCGAGTTATTCACAAAATTAGAGCGTTACGCATCATGACGACGATGACCATTGCGATTTTATAACATAGAGAGGTTGGTCAACGCGACGAACGGTTTCAGTCTCTCTCTCTCTGTACTGCAGCATTTTACTCGCGCACGGCAACGAAAATATCGTCTTTCTCATTGAGCGCGTGTACCCTTTCCGGGAAAGGGCGGTCTAAAATAATTCTGATGCAAATCCAAAAGGCGGCAGCTGTTCCATCCATTCCCTCGAGATTAGCACTCTGGTGGACGAGAGTCTCTCTGACAGCGTCCGCCATATCTTTGGAATCCGCAGAGGAGGATGGTTACACCGCCGTAAGGAGAGGCGCCACAGAAGGGCCATATCACCACCATCCATTGTGGAGGAGGGCGTCGTAGGGGGAATATAGGGAGGGAAAGGTGTGGGTCGATGGATGAGTGGCTGGCCGCGGTCCAAATACTTAAGAAGCCGGTAGAAGGTGAGGGAGAGAGAGATGTCTGAGGGGTTGCTATGCGACGGGTGGGAGTTGGATGAGGAGTCGCGAGCAGGCGTCTCTCAGCGGCGATAGGTGGAGGGAAAGAACATCGCGACAGACGATGCTATTATATGACTATATACGATGCTTTGGGAAAAATATATATGCAATGAAAAATGAATGTTATGGAAAAATTCGCCAATATGTGATTTTGGCTCGGGTCGGTGATTCGAACACAATGGTGGCCCACTCAGGCATTAGATTACTGAATTAGAACTGCCATTATTAGTTTCGTTTATAGTAAGGAAATTCCGGTCTGTATGTGTGCATGTAATCCTGTATATACGCGCACACACAAACACGCACATGTACCTCTTCTTCCGTATCACCATGTTGTTATTATTGCATACAAACGCAGTCACGATGTTCTGTAGGTGCTTAGTGAAAGGCGAACACGTATTCCCACACTCAAAACACCTTTTGCGCTCTTCGATTTTTCTCTCGATGTTGGAATGTCTGTCCGCTTTACAAACCCGATCACAAAAAGCTTTGAAGAAAGTTCGGTGTGGAACCTTTTCGCGTTCAGGAAAAGTTTGGCTAAAGCGAATAAAGGGGGCTTTTAATTATGCCTTTCGGTAACCGATTAGAGTGCGTGTAGGAAACAGGGCCGAATAAAGAGAGTTTGTAGGAAACAGGGCCGAATAAAGGGGAATTCTACGCCAACTCATAGAATTACAGAGAGCTTCGGGAGATGTGGAAACAATTTTTCGGAAGTTAACCTATTTAGTTTATTGTTAACTAGCAGAATTTCCCGTTGAATTTCAACGGATTTAGTGAAGCTACTGCAGCACAACATACAAACTCTTTAAAATACGTAGTAGATACATACTTTTAAAATTACATTTAGCTTTCCTTAACAATTAATCATATTTGCTTGTAACAATCCGTTTCCGAACGTATAGCATTCAAATGTAACGATAATTGTATTTCATATCATATCATTTTCGCCAAATCCAGCTTCATTTCTTGTATAATTGTGCCTATGAAATGTTTATATTTATGTCTTGTAAGCAAGAAACCCGTGAAAAAGCAACGTACACTTGTCCATGATTGAACACCGACTCCGGTAAATAAACACCAGATACGTGAGCTTGTTTACGTTAATAAACATTATAATGTAGAATATAATGATTTTACTTACAAAAAATGTAAGATTCCAGTATTCAATAGACGAAAGAAGGTTCAATTACTTTCATCAATCGTTATAAACGCTTCCTGAATAGTATTCAGTATCTATTTACGTTGCTATCCAAATACATCGATCGTTTCGTTGCTTAAACAAAAGTGCGAAGCGAATATCGCTAAACTTTCGTCTATTTGTAAGCTTCATTGAATCTAATTGAATCGGAGGTAACAATGACGGCCGCCTTGGCAACGCCCGGAAAGAGTACGAAAAATCCACAAAATTTCGAAACAAATAACGTATTTCTGGAAACTTCGATAGTGTAACATGTAAACTTCGCAGGAATAAGATAGTGTAGAGTTTTATTCGTCGAATAAAGCAAAAACGAAAAAAATCGGTCCATATTTAGGTATTTTTATGCTTGACGGAAGAATACCTTGCAAGTCAAAAAATGGATTCATACGTGTTATCTTATGGAAAAATGTTAATCCCCTATATTGGCAGCACTGATTAATCCCGGTTGACCAAACCTTGACCATTCCCTAAGTTAGGATGTAAGGAAGAATCGTACCAAATTTGGTTATTCTAGCTTTTACCGTTTAGGAGGAGTTCCATGAACAAACACAGAAACACACAAATACACAAACCAACAAACACACACTTCAAAATATATTATAGTAGATATCAATGAAGAGAAGATAACAATGTAATGTGTTTAAAATAATAGTGTCCCTTTTCTCATTTAATTAAAAATGTATGCTTGAGCCTATTTGCGTTAATAAACATTATGGATGTATAATATAATGGTTCTACTTACAAAGAGATAAGATTCCAACATTCAAACGATGATAGGAAGATTCAACCGCTTTGATTGAATCGTTAGAAACGCTTCCCATACGCAGTTAACTGAATATTTATCCGTAAATATCTATGTTGCTATGTATAAATGTTGACATTGCTACAGCAATAATTTCGATGCTTAAACAAAGTGAGAAGCGAATAACGCTATTCTTTCACCTATTTGAAGGTTTAATTGGCATTAATTGAATCGGAGGCAACAATTACGGTCGCCTTGACAACGTCCGGAAAGAGTACGAAATACCCGCAAAATTTCGAAAACAATTACGTATTTCTGAATGATTCGAACGTAAAAATTGCAAGAATAAGATAGTGTAGAGTTTTAGCCGTCGAATAAAGCAAAAATGAAGAAAATTTACACGTTTTAAGGCATGAAGGAAAAAAACCTTGCACTCTGAAAAATCGAAAATCCCGTGTAAACTTATGGGAAAATAAAATTGTCTCCTGGAATCGAACCCGGGTCGATTTTGGAAATCCCGGATACCCTATGTTACTCGTAGAGTCATATGAAGTCAATTTGCAAAGTTTGGTCCCGATAGCTCAAAGGGCGTGGGAATGTATAAGGATCAGACAGATGGACAGACATTCAATTTTATTATATAAGATATATGTGTGTGTATGTATATATGTATATATATGTATGTATGTATGCATGTGGGTGTGTGTCCGTGTGTGCGTATGCATATGCATATATGCCTATATAAATTAAATATATAATATACTAGTGAAGGTGTGCTTGCATTCTGCATGCATTTTC
This sequence comes from Uropetala carovei, assembly GCA_036926305.1. Taxonomy (NCBI): domain Eukaryota; kingdom Metazoa; phylum Arthropoda; class Insecta; order Odonata; family Petaluridae; genus Uropetala; species Uropetala carovei. The sequence goes on along the minus strand of JAXCHB010000062.1, from coordinate 2,242,549 downwards.
TCTCACCATAAAGTAAAGAGTATGAGCCGACATATAATTCTTAAACGCAACAGTTTGCATCTTCTTGCCGGTTTACGTGTTTTTCCTTATTGTCAATATTGGGGTATAAACAACCCCAAAAATTTATAATTGTAAAACTTTTATAGGTTTTCACCATTTGCTACAAATACCTCACATTTATGCAAAATTTCATCAATGTAGCACCTCTAGAAGTGCATTTATATGAATTTCATTGTTTAAATTTTATTAAATTTTCACAGCCACAACAATACATATTTGTAAAATTTTCAATGTTGTTTACTACCGGAAGAGTATTTCCTAATTCTATTAAAATTTGCAGCTTCCTGGATCTTAAGAAAGTACATAAACATTAGTCAATTTGTTAAACATTTAAGAATTTATTACGGCCGAACAAATAAAAATTTTCAAATTTCTATATTCCCGTTTTCATTATTTGGCAAATTCTACCTTTAGAAAAAGTTTCCGCTTCATAGCGCATTTAGAAGTACCTAAACCATTAAATGTTAGTAAAATTGTTTATAATTTTTAGCGGCCAAGAAAATAAACATTGTTGCAATTTTGCATTTATTCCTCCGATAGTTTTTTTTGATTCACCTGTGTATTAAATTTCAGCTCTCCAACTATTATAGTTTGTGTCAGACATTAGTATCCTCCTATATCCTACATATATCCTATATCGTATATCCTCCTCTGTAAGAAGAGTGCTTATAGAATGATATGTATATATAAATTAGTTAGCAGGAATGGAGGAAAGGGAAATGAAGGCGAAAGAGGAGACGATTGACCGAAACAGTCGAGCGGCGGCCGTGGCTATCCTTACCCAACTCCCCCGAATTTCTCTCGAAGGAACCTTTTAAATATTTCAATGCTAGCGAGAGTTCGTTTCGTCAGAGATGCGGTGCGATACGATTTTATTCTGTGCACCTCTACAGAGAGGCTCCATAGCATAGCATAACTTTTTTCTTCTGAGTTACGATTTCTGTATTTGTATCGATTCTTGCTGTAGGCTAATCGAATTTCATTTCCTCGTGTGCGATCTTTTCTTATGGCAGTGGCATGAAGAAATTCGTCACTCCAAGCCTCAAGTTTAGAAGTTGAAATTATCGAGGGAGAATTTTTTATTTCTCGATGCATAGTAGTATAGAGAAAGTATAGTTTTCGTGAAAAAAAATCGATTTCGGAAATGCACATTTTCAAGTCCCTAGAACACTTTTTCACTATTACGCGGTGATGTCTGTGTGTGTGTGTCTGGAATTTTGTGGGCGCTCTAACTCGTAAAGTATTAACCATTTCAGTACCAAATTCCAAATGTAATGTTTTCATCATAGGGGCAAGAGCTGATTAGTTTTTGGACAATATATTCATTTATTCGATTTTTCTGTCCATCTTTTCGAGCAATATCTCTGAAAACCTGCAATTTAGAGAATTCAAATTTTCATAATTGTATGGTATACATGAGGCTACGCACGGAACACACTTTTGGTGGATCTTAGATCAGCTGCCGAAGAGTATTCGAATTCTTTTCCCGACCACTTTGTTTCATTTCTACGTCAACAGATATCTAAAATGTGCTTTGATAATCATATTCGCATTAATGCCTTGAACGGAAATTATTTTTCATTAGCACATCTAAAAAAGGTCTATTTATTGTTTAATGGAGTGCGATAATTTTATAATGTCATCAATTTTAAAATAAAATATGTTTCTTCGCAGGTGGAAATATGTGGAAATATTTCTATCCATAAACAGATTGCAGGGAACATTTTCTATAAATTTCATCTACCAATCCGTTTATATACAAGTAATTTAGCCTTTTACAAGAAAAACCTTACTAAATAAAATTTTTTACGGTAAAGTGATAAGAGAACAAGTTTATTGAAATTATGCAGTATGTACATATATAGTTTCCGCTCTCTGTCCAATACGCTCAGAGCACCGCTTGCGGCATAAGATCAAGGGACATTGTGGTAAATCTCATTGGACTCGAACATCTCCATCTATAGCTTCTATTCGATTGTAGGAGCGTCATTTTCTCCATTAATTTTAAATTGATTCATAAAAAAATAATAAGTCTGTAAAATAAGTTGATGTTAATAATTCATATTTTACTCTAGCAATGAATTTACACAGTATAGGATACTTACAATTAGATATTTGACTCCCAATGTAAGGTTTGCGTGTTAGAATCTCACTGAGGGAAAGGCAGTGTGCACATATTTAAAAAAATGTTATCCGTAGGTAATCAGAAGTCTGTATTTTATAAGTTATGGTAGAGAGTAAATTGATGCGGCACAGTAATTAAATTGAAATGATTAGTGATCGGAAGATTCTTACGCGACAGGCATAAACTGTAGTGATGTGAAATGAGGAAACAGAAGAATAGAACTGCTAAGACCGGGAGTCAAACTGGGTCTTAACACCTCAAAGAAAGCAAATATTGGGAAAAGAAAGATGTGAACTTTCTGTAATTTACAGGAAATGTCATCCACTTAATCAATCACAAAACATAACTCTTGTAAAAGCGACGACACAAAAAATAATTATTTATCCACTTTAGCCAGGCGAAAGTATTAAAAAAGTAAGCGCTGAAACAATTGATTGTAGAATAATGCGGAGTATAAACTTATATACCAAAGCCTTCGTAATGAAATGGCAGAGTCTTACGCGTATTTCCACTGACAGGGTGATTCTTGGTCGCTTCAGTCACGAAAACAAACACATTTGGTATTTCCAAAAGGTTGAATACTCAGATACAGTATTTAAAAAAATAAATATGCTTTTTTACCACAATCTACGATAAACGCGTCCTAGTCACAGAAAATAATCTTACTGAATGTTCTCGAGTTAAATCATTATCTTAATGAATTCATCCATTGTTATATTGATAACAATAAAACTTTAATTAAAGCAAAAATGTAGCGTATAATGATCTTACTAACTTAAGGATTCCATTTTTAAGTCAATATGAACGTTTAATCGATGGTAATTGAATCAGAGGCAACAATTAATGTCGACTTGGCAACGTCCCGAAGGAGAACAAAAAATCGGCAAAATTTCGAAAACAATTGTGTATTTCCAAAAATTTCGACTGCGTAGGGTATAAACATTGAAAGAATAAGATAATTTAGAGTTTTAGCCGTCGAATAAATCAAAAACGGGGAAAATCGGTCCATATTTATGGGAACATATAATTATCTCCTGGAATCGAACCCGGGACTTTAGGAAATTGGGAATAGTTTTCTAGGGACCTCCTGGCCTGTAGAAACAAAACGCAGTTTACTGCAAATCTCTACGGCAAACGGTTTTCGAGATAGAGGGGTGGACGGACGGACGGACACTTCAGAAATTATATATAGGATATCACAAATTAAATCAGTTTATGCATTTTCAATAACAATACGACGTACATAGGTTTTTATTTATCCATTCGCCAGGCCATAGAGCAGACGCAGTAGGCGTAGGCTGCATACGAGGGTTTGTTTGCATGCCGTCGTTTGAAAGCAAAGAATGCGCCCTCGGTGATTCACTTTTTCGATTTCTTTGTGGGCGCCGATGTGACTAGCGCGTAAATATATTCCAAGTCGAGAGGTATATAATACGTAGTTGCAGATGTCATTCGGATAATGTCTCTTCTAGACTCGGATCCTCTATCCGACTGTGGAGTTGATGGCGCACGTGACCCAAGAGAAATTTGCTTCGGACATAATTGTTGAACTCATATTCCGTGGCAATAACATCTTCTGACGTCACATTGGCACCAATCTCCCAGCGATGACAAGTATACTTTTCGCGTCGACTTCTAAAACTGTTCCTCGTCGCTCCCTTTCGTCATCTGCTCGCATCTAACTATATTTCCTTAACTAATGTTGCTATTCAGTAGCCCTATTTCCCTATGAGGCTAAGTATGAAGTAATCGCGATAAAAGAAACTAGCGCAAGCGGTAGAATGTGTAACTGTAGTAACTAAACTGTCCGGCGAATCCTGTTTCTTAGGCAACCCAACGAACTCAGCCTTTCCCTTGCGTGAGCGACGAATTTCGTTCGCTTTCTTTCCGTGTCTCCTTTCGTCCGTATTGCGAGTTTGCGACTCGGAAATAAATCGCCAGCATAGGAATAATCAGTATCTTTCGCAGTTGATAAATCCCTTTTTTTTCTAAAAAAACAAGGATAACATAATAAGATTTCAAATTTGAAGTTCCATATTTTTGTAATTTATGCAGAAATTATCGCAGAAACCATTGTAATAGCAATTTTCCGTGGTCGCGGGAGGTAAATTCCATTTATATTCGCGCCCGTCGACCGCATATACGCTGTTCGTTCGCTAAAGACCACGAAATGCAGCGCGCTTTCTTCTCTATAACAAAACATGTACCTATACATACATGGTAGGAAAGTAGTGAGGCTGAGGTGGAGGAAGGGGCGATGACGTCATATTGAGATGCTCTCGTCCCTCACTGAGTCTCCCTCACTCTTCGCCCGCGTCCAATTGACCCTAATTTATACGATTTTTTTGCACTTTCCCACAATACTGTAATTAATGATGGCTGCAAAACGCGAATGAAGTGAAAACTTAGACATGTCTGAGAAGAACGGAAAGTCCCATTATGGGGCATTTCGCTTCCATCATGAGCGCATATTAGCTTCGGTCTGTCTGTCCGTCCGTCCGCATATTCGTTCTCGGCTTCTACCGAACGGATTTGAAATTAAGGACTTACAAACAAAGGTAATAATAAAATTACATAAATGAATCACGTAAGCCAATCAGGGGTACCACTCTACTGGTGACAAAAAATGAACTTTCCGTCAAATATCGTCAAGTATTGGTCGTATCAAAATAGTCTTAAAATAAAAATTGTAGAACTAGTACAGTAGAGTATTTCTTTTCCTATACATTTTTGTCGTCGGAGTAGCCGTTATAAAAAAATCAAACAAGAAAGTCTTAATTCGAAATTTCTTGCGTGGTTACTTCTTCATTGTTGCTAACATAAACTCACGAAAATACGTTCAATTTCCTTACGTGTACATGAAATAATTTAAAATAATAAGAAAATGGATTATTTATGAGGAAGAAAAGAATTTAAAACGTTTCCCTTACGTACAGGTATATCATTTCTTTCAAATACTTCATTGTATGAAACGCGCCTATATGTGATACGCTGTACACTTTCCTAACTTGTTCACGTAACTTTTTATTAGCTATGTGTTTTTCCTGTTTCTATGTTTGCGCATTTTGCAGGATCATATCTCCCACGAATATAAAGGGTCTTCAGTACTACCTCAGAAATCAAACTTCCAACATAAATCCACCGAGAGAACCTTAAATTTGCGAAATTTTATGTTAATTATTAAAACAAAAATATTATGATGCAGAAATATTCAACACGAAAATCCTTCATCAAAGTAAGTCCTTCAAAGTCAAAACCATTTTAAGTGAAGTAGAGAACCAAGCCAAAGTTGGTTAAAAGCCATTGCGGCTAAAAAGAAGTCGTCGTCGGCGATGCAATAAAAGATTTCGAAAAAGAACTACGGCGGCTACTGTGCATCTCCTTCTTTCGACACAATGTACGGCTGTTGGAGAAACATGGCTTCGTAATTTGAATGTAGACATTAGGCGAGGTGTTTCTTGATTTGAATATTATACGTACAGGTAACCCTCGAGATACGTCGTTTCGCTTATGCGTCGTCAAGAAATTAGGGATGAGTTTCGCTTATACGTCGTTTTCCGCAATCATCGAAATTCATTCGAGGACCAAGTCGCCACTCCCTCCTTCTGTTTGACACTTCTTTTTAACTTTCATAACCACAAATATCTTGTTTCAAAGCAAACACTCAGTGGAACGATGTTCAAAATCAGGTTAGTAGAAACTTCACTAACCCTCCTTTCCCGTTATGACATGCAGCCGTATAATTCTATGGTGAGTGTAAAATATTCCCTTTTTTACATTAAAATTCAGCCCCTTAAACCGCGGATGTAATTACTCGTAATCGACGAAGTGACCATATAAACAATTATTTTGTGTCTTAAATTAGTTATTTGAAAATTTAAACTTATAATTGTTACTTAGCAAATTATGCGTTTAAAATTGTGAAGGTGAACGTATCTCCCGCTATAGAATGGTGCTATATGGCAAAACGAGTTTCGAGATACGTTGCGCTTTCGAGGGACGTATCTCGAAGACTGTCTGTATTAATATTTTCCGGTGATAGAGGTTTCCTAAGACACCAATGAGGTCCATTAACAAAGGCCGGTCAGCTGCCGCGTAATACTGAAACCCGCAATATTAATCATCGACGTAGGGACACATTCCAATCATATTTTTTTCTTTTAAAAGAGCACATCATGATGTGTAGTGTTCATTGCAGCAGAAATAGAATTTCGAATGCACAAAAACAGAATATTGGCCATTATTAGGCTAAGAGGATGATTTGAATTGGAAAACGGAGAGAAGAAAGTTTATTATGTTTTATGGGTTCGCATTTAAATAGACTGTTTGACAAATCCGTGGAAGAAAGGACGAATGGGGAATTCGGCCCAGTAAAAGATGCGAGAGATGTAATATTGAAGGTTCTGACGTAGGATATAGGAGGAGGAGGAGAACGAGGAGGAGGAGTATACAAATTATGAGGCACTTCCACATGAGCTAGAAAATTGAAATTTGGTATGGAGGTAGGTCTTGTGGCAAAACCGACGAGAAAAATCGAAAATTACAAAAATGTTTATTTTTTGCAGTTAAATATTCCTACATTTTAAACAAATATTTAATTGTTTAGGTACAGTAAAACCCCGCTATACGTTGTTTCGCATATACGTCGCCAATCAATAAGGAACATGTTTCGTTATAAGTTGTGTGGCTTCTCATATACGCCGTTTGTGAAAGTCTAAAAGCAAAATTTCAGAAATTCCAATTGCGGTGCGTAAATTATAACTATAACAATAAGAATCCTCAATTCGGCTTTTAATTTCATGTTTATTATTATTTATATGAATTAATTTAATTTCGTGTTTATCAATTCGTGCAAAATCATAATCAGACTAAACATTTGCTGGCCATGTGTTTGAGAGATCACGATGGGTTAGGTGGGTCACAAGATACACAGGGGATAAAAGGGACTGTCCCAATTTTAATGACGATGTGTAAAAACCTATTTCTGAGCTTTGTGAACAGTTGTGTCTATAATTTTGTGTTTACGTTTGCGTTGATGTCTCATGAGATATCGGATATACTTTGGATTGCGACATCTGCTTGAAAAGTACTCTAAAGCGCGTATCAGTGTACGTGTAAGTAAAGAAACAATTTTTGTGTTCCATCACACTATAGAGAATTATTTTCGGTGATTTCTGAATTTATTATTGCAATCGGTTACTCGTTGTTACGATTAAATATATATTAAACCCTAGTAGCAATGAGTGGTAAACACATAGTGGTAACATATCTAATGTACTGTATTGATATGTATTATTTGGGGCCCAAATGTGTCACGAAATATCAGCCAGGAACTTAACCCCTATCTTTTATCATAGTTCTCATGGTAATCTTTGTTTCGCTATACGTTGTTTCGTTATAAGTCGCATTTTTCAGGAACGCATCTCGGACGTATAGCGGGGTATTACTGTATTTCTAAACGTATTTCTAATGTTGACATTTTTTCTAATTGTAGAATTCGCTAAATAATCGAAACGTAAGTAGAGAAATTTAAATGTATTTATTTATTTGGCCGTTAAAAATTCTTAAATTTTAAACAAACAGACAAATGTTTGTGTACCTTCGGTCGACCTAGGGAGATGAAATTCTTCATAAAGTTAGAGAATGGTACACCAGCAGCAATTAACATTGAAAATTACAATGAAGTTTATTATTGTGGCCGTTAAATATTAATAAAGTTTAAACAATTAAATCAGTATAAATGCATTTCTAGAGGTGCTACTTCATTAAAATTTGGCAGAAATGTGTGTCATTTTAACAAACATTGGAAAAACATAAAATTCTTAGAATTGTAATTTTTAATGGTGGCTTTTTATTGCCCCGTACTCAAGGATAAAAATTATGACGCACTCCTAAATGACTTAGAGACATCAGATTTGGCACTATTCTAGGTTTTCATCGCAACCAATGGGAAATATCCGACATGGTTAAAATTTTAATTTTTAGGAGTTGTTTTTACCCCGTTGTTGAAAGTAGGTTGAAATGCATCCTCCTCTCGAGTATGACCACTACCCGCCAGGGCCCGCAAACACGACCAGCCAGCCCACTTATATAGTACCCCTTTCATTTTCGCCTCTCCTCTCTAATTTCGCCTATCATATCCTATTGTCCTCGCATATCTCCTTGACCGCGATCCCACGGTATTTGCACTGGGTCTCCCTCCCCCCTTATGGGCTAGCGAGGGGGCCGTGTAAGAGGGAAGGAAAAATAGCGTGGCGTAGCCCAGGGCGAGAGGAGATGGTCGCGTGTAAATCCCGTTTTTGGGCTAAGAGTGGCGATTATAAGCGTTGACGCATCGATTTATTAATTCCATGACATCGTAATGGAAAAAAATGCATCTTCGGCTTCATTTTTTGTAACCGAATGAAGCTGTTGTATCAGAATTGAGGCATTTCCAGATAATTATATGCGTAGTTATTTAAAGAAAAATTGTATTTTCCACTGAAAAAAATTTAATACTACAGGTTTTGCCTTTTACGGCATCATCGGGTAAATATTATGTTCTGTGTAAAACCCAATTTATGAACTCATTCCACAAAGTTGAACCTAAACAAGTTGATAATTTCCGCAATAACATGCATAGTTTGGCAAAGAAGGTTGTTAGAAATATCTTCAACCGTAATTATTTTAAATGTGTGTGTTGTAGAGTTTACGAAACTCTGCAAGTTATAGGAAGAAAAATTTCCAAAGACAAAGATGCTCAACCACTAGTATTTCTTAAAAATATCTTTAGCCTTCAAAATATCTTCTTGACCTTCTAAACAGCATGATTTTATCGATTCTTCCGAAGCTAGGGTATTTTATTACTTCCGAGATGATTTAATGAGATATATCCACCTGATAGGCTTCGCAAACCATCAAATTCGCAAATTCATTTCGAATTCTAAACGAATGAAGGATTTTGCAAATTCCTTAGACATGGAGGTCGAGTGCGAGGCGGCATTTTTCGATATGATTCCGTGTTCCCTAAAGCTTCTTATCCTGTCTCTGGTTCCTCCCCACCTCTGGTCCTTTTTCGGGGCAGACTCCGGTTGCCTCGAGAACCCATTCCACTACGACTCGCAGACGTAACAGGCGAATCGACGAATCGTAACTTCACGCACGCAATTTGTTTTCGAAAAGGTTTTAAGAGCGACTCATGTTGCATTTATTGGTAAATGGGCCTACGTTAATACATGGAAATTCGCGTTGAGAGGGCAGTTAACTTATTATTATTATTTTCTTCGCTTTATCCCAAGACGTTTTGTTAGAATAACCATATAAATTGTGACAATGTGGTAAGTATTATAATTAGATTAATTTGATATGATAGTAATGCAGACGAGATATCCGACTCGCTAAGGGGAATTACTCTTCCTTTCGAAGTGTTTGGTTAGAATACGAACAAAACATAAATGATGATATATGTGTGTGTGAGAGAGAGAGAGAGAGAGAGAGAGAGAGAGAACGAGGGAGCTTCTCGAAAAGTGAGCGCGAAAACAAAAAACCAACGCGCTCGTCAATGCTGCATTGTTTGCGATCAGACAAATGGCGCCACATTCGCTCGAGACTTGAAATACTTGGCACATCCTTAATTACGCAAGGATGAGAGAGAATGGCCGAAACGGAGGTAGAGGGGAAGGGAGGGGTAGAGAGGAAATAGAGGGGAGGGAAAAGGGGAGAGGGGGAGAAAAGGGAAGGGCAGAGATTAGATTAGATATGGTCTTTATTTGGAGCGAGGTTGAGTCTAGGAAGTCCCATCTTCCACCTAAGAAGAGGGAAGGAATATAGAAGGGGAGGAAGGGGTAGAAAGGGAGGAATGGGGAAGAGGGAAGGAAGATAGAAGGGGAGGGAGGGGTAGAAAGGGAGGAACGGGGAAGAGGGAAGGAAGATATAAGGGGAGGGAGGGGTAGAAAGGGAGGAATGGGGAAGAGGGAAGGAAGATAGAAGGGAGGGAGGGGTAGAAAGGGAGGAATGGGGAAGAGGGAAGGAAGATAGAAGGGGAGGGAGGGGTAGAAAGGGAGGAATGGAGGGAAAGAGATGAGGGAGGTAGGGGGAGAGAGGTTATCAACCAAGTATATTCCGAGAGTTGAGAGAGGGAAAGGAATAGCTCGTTTCGCGGCCTAGGGAACACTCTCTGTGGAAGAAGGAAATCGTAGATGGATGAAGGGGGAGGTGGGGGGGGTTGGTGCAAAGGGAAGGGAACTGGACTCACTCAGATCAATCACTCGGTGAGCTCGTTAGTGTCGTAGTCTGGCGAAGGGGCGGCGAGGGAGGGGATGGTTTAGGGACGCCGGAAGGAGAGGAGGGAGGGAGCCTTCCTCCCTTTCCCAATTATTTACCTCCTCTCTATCTTTTCATGCGCACACCTCATTTCCTTTCTGGGCCGCTCTCTTTCTCTCATCTCCCCCTCCCTCTCCACTCTACCATATACCCTCCCCTCTCTCCCTTCTTTTGTTATTGTAAATGGCTATGAGATGATGTCTCGGAGCACATTTTCATTTTTTACTTTCTCATACGAAGTATCGAGAAAGTATTGTTTTCGCGAAAAAATTCGACCTCGAGATTTTTACGGAAATACACGTTTTAGGTGTCGCTGAATCCGAAAAAGTGGTTTTCGCAATGCCGTCTGTCTGTCTGTTACTGGCTCTGGAGCCTAGACGGTAGAGCGAAAATGAATGAAATCTCGTACTTAGGCATTTCATCATACTGAGCAGAGTATACATAGAAATGGTTGACATTGATCAATAATTAAGAGTTGTTTATTCTACGCATTTTTAACAACAATCCGATTTTCTCGAAAACGGCTCTAATGATTTTGATCAAATTTCGTACAGTTACTTGAGTGTACGTCTTCAATAATACTGTATAGTTCATACTTCTCAAAAAATGAATATAAGGCTAGTTTATTCTAGGCAACTTTACCAATAATTCGATTTTCTCAATAACGGATCTAACGATTTTGATCAAATTTTGTACAGTTACTTGAATATACATCTACAATAATACTACGTATTTTATTTTTCTCAATGGATGAATATAAGGCTAGTTTATTCTTGGGCAACTTGAACAAAAATAGGATTTTCTAAAAACTGGCTCATACGATTTTCATTTTCTAAAGATAAATAAACGACGCATTAGTATATGAGAAAGTTTGTACAATGTATGTTGTACCGATTTTTTTCTTCACTTTTCGCTTCCACTTTGTCTTTTTCTTCCTTTCTAATAAATTTTATATTAACTTACCGAAGTATATATGTATAGGTATATATATGTAGGTATGTACTTGTATATCAAATAACCCGTAAACGCCTGTATGTATTATAGCCCTTCTTTCAATTTTAAAGAGAGCCACGCATAGAGACTCTCATGTGTAATCACTGCGCAAAATAGCGACCCGAATTCGATTCCAAGGAAGTTTAATTCCCCCAATAAGATAAAATGGGCGGCGGGCCCGTCTCGAATTTCTATCTCCTATGTCTCGTATAATTCGTAATTCTATGCTCTCGCAGACTTTTTTCTTGCAGATGTTGTCCTGTATCAGACTAAATTTATTAATGTATAGGTACTACCTTATAAAGGGCAAGGTAGAGTAATAAGTACATGGATTTCTTATTGTTGGATTGATTGAAATGGCTTCTCTTGACTGTGGCACTGCAAATGGCAACGGCAACATACATAGATACCCTTAAAAGTGATTCTGACTTTTGAAAAATTGATGTGAATGTTTGGAGACTAAGAAAAGACCGTAAAATGTTTAAATGACAGTGAAATCATTGAATCAAACCGTTGGGTTGGTGTTTCATCTTTACTCTATACACTTACTAAAAGTTGTTTAAATAAAAAAGTTGTTTTTTTATATACACTTGTTCTCTCCAGTGTTACTACCGAGTCGAATCGAAATCGGTCGGTGTCGAGGATATGTAATATTTCGTTCGCACTCTGCCCACAAGAGGTTTGTTTTCATTCGTTGCTGAGAGGTGCGGCGCATCCGATGCAAAATCCCTTTCTCCTCGAAGAGGTGTTCTTGGAAACGACTTAATTAACCGGCGACGAGTACGGTCCCCATCCGCCTCCGATCTCGGCCTCTCTCTGGCAGTCATTAGCGAAAAATGCGTCTCTTTTCTCTCTCTCTCATTGCATAACTTCTTTCGAATTACATCGCAGTAATCTATTGTTTGCGATTTCCATCTTCGAAGGGAAAATATACTAACGGAATAAGATCTTCTACCACGAATTATATCGATTTAATTTATTAATTCATAAGAAAACGGCATTACTATATTTACTTCGAGTTGTTTGGCAAGAGATGCTGTGTATCCGAATAGGCGATCCAAATGTTTCCGGTACGCGAAAGAGATCGTTAGAATCACATAGTCGTTGCAACGAATTGCTGAAAATTGCGGTGAGGGGTTATTTAGTGCCCAGTACGGCGCATGCGCTGTGCACGCAAAGAATGACAGAGGCAGATTAATCAGAATAAATGCTCCTTTATTAGCTCCTGGAAAGAAGCAAACGATGAGCATCCATTAATAACGTGTATGGAACAGTCATCGACGGGGCCCAGTGTGTTAAATAAGTAAAAGCAATAGACACATGAAAAACATCCTTACTGTAGAAGAACCAAAATGATGCATCAAACTGTACCTTAGAAATTAACAAAGGATTTAGATAAAATTCACAAAATAATTAACACAAAAATCACATACAAAAGCAACACAAACGTAAAAACTCTAATAGAAAACACAAAAGACATAAGTCAACCCTCCGAAAAATCCGGGATTTACAAAATAATCTGTAATGGATGAAACTCCTTTTTACATGGGACGAATCAGACGAAACACGCTTCAATGAACATGTAGCACATTACAGACAGGGCAGAATTGAAAAATCCAGCATACATGAAACACAACACGAAATAACACCCAACAACCTTGAACTCGTTAAATATTCCCCAGACAATCTGCTTAACAGTCACAAACGTATAATGATATCCCGACATAAGAACGAAATAATAAATAATCAAAACGGCCCCATTCCTTTTCCCACTCTTTTTTCCCTAACAGACCATGTATACTTGTGTATATCTTAATTAGAAACTTTTCGAAGCACCCCCTGCCATCCGCTTATTTCTCCAAAATGTTTCTTTGGCAGCGTAATAAATGTAATTTACTGTAATTTTCAGTCTTTTATCTATTACTGTTTGATTACTATTTTAACTTAATCGGACGGACAGACAGAGCGAAAACGTTTATAAAATGAAAAGAATGTTGATAAGAAGTTAAACAAATAAATGCCCATCGAAGAGAGGGAGATGGAGGGAGGGAGGGAGGGGGGAGGGAGAGGGAGAGATGGAGGGACGGAGGGAGAGGGAGGGGGAGGGAGGGAGTGAGAGAGAGGGAGGGGGAGGGGGAGAGAGAGAGAGCATCCCTCTCTCCTTCTCGCAGTCCTTCTTCTTGAGGTTGGAAAATGCTACGTCATTCGGCGGGATTATCCAACGTGAAAATATCAGGAAAGATCTGAATTCCTTGAAATTCAGAATAATTATGGAGTGATTAATTTAAAAAATAAAAATGTTTCCATTAGAAATACATTACGTTGCCGTTTATAATAGATTGCTTCATTTAATTAGTTGGAATTTTTATAAAAAATCTAGTCTTAGACATTTTTGTCGAAAATAAATCCGAACTTATCTTAATAATTCGTTTACTAGCAGTCCATTGTAGCTACGCTGGCAAATAATCTAAACAGTTCGGCCCTAGGTTAGATCTTTGTTCCCTATTCATTTGACGTGTTTCCCTATTTCTTTGTCTTTCTTGTACTCTCTGTTCCTCATCAACACGGGCAATCCTATGAACTTCCACATCTCTTTCTCTCTCTTTCCTACGATACTCTTCCTTTGATCTCTGGCTCCTCTTCCTTTCTCTGGTAGCTGTAGCTGGGCTAATAGCTCTCCTTTTCACTGCTCTGCCCCTTGGCATTTTTAAATTTTCTGCGATTTTACAGCCATATATTAGAGCAATTACGTGATCACAATGTCACAGAGTTACTCAATGCTAGTTTAATGTCGCGGTATATTCAAAGGGGAAAAATTTTCAAATCTACCTAACCTTAGTTATAATGATTATCGTTGCACCCTTATAGACTAACTCAGAAAACAGTTGTTTTCGTTCAGTGTTAACTTCTTATAGGACCTACTATAAAGGCGACCTAAATGCCACCGTTTAATTAGATTATCAATGAAGAGTAGATAACCATTCTCATCTAATTTTCAATTACAAGAATAAGATAGTGTAAAGCTTTAGCCGTCGAATAAAGCAAAAAAGAAGGAAATCGGTCCATATTTACGTATTTTAATGTATGAAGGAAAAAACCTTGCATTCTGAAAAATCGAAAATCCCGTGTAAACTTATGGGAAAATATAATTATCTCCTGGATTTGAAGCCAGGGCCTTTAGCAAACGAAAATATTTTTCCAGGGACCTCATAGCCAGTAGAAACAAAACGCCGTTTACCGCATATCTTTACTACGAACGGTTCTCGGGAAATACGCCGATATCATTACGCGAGGCTTCATACGCACGCAGCTTCACTACGCGCATTATATATAGGGGGATTATCATAAAAACGGAATTTGTTCAAGAGAGAAATAATAAATTCTGTTACGATGGATCCCAATGCTTTTTATTAAATGAGAAATAAGAGGGGAAGTGTGGTTTTTATTAAGGTTGCCGAATGCTTTGTCATCCGTCGAGGGTATGATGCTGTTATGGTAGACAAATGTTTCATCACCGCTAAAATGAGATATATGTCTACTAGTGCTCTTCTTTCTGTGACTTAAGAAGGAATTTCCCACAAATGTTTTCACCGCACGTATCTCTCTCCTACACCACTAGCGGCTCTACAAACGGTTAGTGTACAATGGGATTCTTGAGGCACCTAGTTTACACCTCCGTATTATCATCATAGGTAGTCTGTCCGACCTGATTATTCTTTGTTAGACCTGGTTCTCCTTATGTTATTATTTTCCCCAATCTTCTCCAAATATCTCTCTTTCCCTTCCGTCTAACAGCTGAAACTTTTCCTACAGCTACTGTCTCGATTAAATATATAGTACAAAAAAATATTTTGGATGAACTCATCTCGGGTTGTCCCGGTGGACAACCCGAGAAGAGTTCATCCAAGCTATTCGCCGGGAAAAACCTGAAATCCTTTATCAAGAAATATTATATTTGACTCTTAGTAGTTTACGACATATGACAGAAAGTTCGTTTTTACTTTCTCCATACGTAGTAATCGGAAAATAGGTATTGTGATCATCAAAAAAAACGACTTCGAGATTTAAACGGAAATACACGTTTTGAGGTACCTAACACGTTTAGACAATTTTCGGAATGATGTCTGTGTGTGTGCATGTGTATGTGATTTTGGGCGCTCTAACTCAAAACGTACTTGCCATATCGTTACCAAATTTCATATATAACACTTTAGCATGAGTACAAAGAACTGATTAGTTTCTGGACAATAACGGTTAACCGGAAGCCGAGATTTATTCGTAACCCGATTCGGTTTTTGGGATATTTCTCCGTTAAAACATCATTTTTATATATACAATTCTATACAAAGGGTTTAGAAAATGTAATTTCTTACAACTTTCATTTGAAGGAATATTCCATAGCAGTTAATTGTTTAGGAATTATTTATAAATAATCTGTTTCTTCGGTTTCCGTCAAATATCTCCTTAAAAACGTCATTATTGGTAATCTTCTTGAGGACCAAAGTTGTAGAGAATAATATTTCTTCCGAGTTTTGTTTGAAACAAATTTTCGTAGAACCATCCATTTCGAAGATATTTTCCTTTTTCTTAATACCAGTATACAGTGCCACCACCATGTAGCGGTGAATTCTGTAAACATATTCAAAATTTACGTAATTTACGGCAATAAGGACGACTGTATTCTTTTACGATACGAAATAATAATTTAGCCTTATAATGCTTTTCATAATAATTTAAATAACTATACCCCAAATATGGAGAAAGTAACGTGTTGGCCACATCAGATTTTTACTTTCTCCATACGAAGTAATCGGAAAGTATTGTGGTCATGAAAAGAGTCACCTTCGAGATTTCAACGAAAATACACGTTTTGAGGTCTCTATAACACATTTAGACTATTTTCTCTATATTGTCTGTGTATATGTGATAGGAATGTTTCGAAAAACCGATAGTTTATTAGATAATTTGATCCCTAGAACAAGTTTAGACTGTTTTCGGAGTGATGTCTGTGTGTGGATGTATGTGATTGTGGGCGCTCTAACTCAAAAAGTACTTGCCACATCGTTACCAAACTTCATATATAACACTTTAGCATGAGCACAAAGAACTGATTAGTTTTTGGACAATAACGGTTAACCGGAAGCCGAGGTTTATTCGTAACCCGATTCGGTTTTTGGGATATTTCTCCGTTAAAACATCATTTTTGTATAAACAATTCTACACAAAGGTTATAGAAAATGTAATTTCTTACAACTTTCATTTGAAACAATTTTCTACAGCAGTTATTTGTTTAGGAATCATATATAAATAACCGGTTTTTCGGTTTCCGTCAAATATCTCCTTAAAAACATCGTTATTGGTAATCTTCTTGAGGACCAAAGTTGTAGAGAATAATATTTCTTCCAAGTTTTGTTTGGAAAAAATTTTCGTAGAACCATCTATTTCGGATATATTCAACTTATTCGTAAATTTCCAGTATACAGCGCCACCACCATGTAGCGGTGAATTATGTAAACATATTCAAAATTTACGTAATTTACGGCAATAAGGACGACTGTATACTTTTACGATACGAAATAATAATTTAGCCTTATAATGCTATTCATAAAAAGAATTAAAATATCTATACCCCAAATATGGAGAAAGTCATGTGTTGGCCACATCAGATTTTTTACAATTAGACGGCTGATTATAATTCTCGCAACTGACAGTAGATCACATGTTACTTCTCCATTGACGTTCAGTCTGCTGCTCATGACGACATCACAAAATCTCGGACGGCGAATTTATCTCTTACGAATGGGTTATATTTCGGGGGAAAGGAGGAAATTGTCTGTAGTTGCCACTTCTATATAAATTGAAGACCATATTGTGTGTTATCTGCGGATATAAATCTAAATCTACTTGAAGTGTTTATAAGCTCGCTATGATTGCGAATAAGGTCGTTTTATGCGAGAAATTACGCAATGCCTCACGTTCCCATATAAAATGCTCGCTGTATCCGAAAAAGTTACTATACCCGCGCTTGGCATTAACGAATTCCACAGTATGCCTGGCTATGCGTTCGTGTGTGTGTCATGATTTAATCATGAACGGTATTTAATTTAGTTGTCAGCCAGATAAAACGGTTAAACGCCGGCTTAATATAGGTATAACTGGATGGTATCGGCATTAACCAGGTTATTGCGGTAGACCATTAAAAAAATTCGTGAATTCATCATTCGCGATTTCGGTTAGTAATATGATTTCTTTTTTCTCTCGGAAGTTTTCCGGCTTAGTTTTTATACAGCGGAGGTAACTCAAGGTGCATAACATTATTTATTTTGCTTTTTTTGTGATCAGGTTATATTTCCTAAGCAAAATTGAAGTTGTGTTAATAATCACTGATTTTTTAGTTTTATGTATATTTGTTGGAGTTCATGTATTTCCTTTACTTTTTTCGTGGATTTTATGTTGCCTTTGCTTTTTTGGAAGAGCTTACCGATGTTTGCTCTCAGTTCTTCAGTCTTTTTTCTGTTCTTATTTGCCAATGGGGTTTACTAGTTATTAATTTTCTGTCGGATTCTGTCAGGTTTTCTATTAATTTCTGCTTATTTAGTTGGATTGTTCATATGCTGCACAATAGATGATTAGGTGTAGGTCATGGAGTGAAGTATCGTTGTTTAGTTTTTCCTATTATTTTATTGAGTTCTGTAATTATGTTTCCGGTTTTTGATGTTTCATTTACTTTCGGGAGGCGTGACCGTTTTGTCGGATCTCTGTGTGCGAATATTGCATATGTTTGGTTGAACGTATTTGCAATGGATTCAGGTGTTTCATTTCGGTCTACTTTGACTTGTTGGTTGGTTCTTTTGGTTGTTGAGCTTCCTGCATTATTTAGTATTGATTTAGTATGGTTTGAGTCTATTGACGGATCAGTGTCTAGTGTTTGTTCTTCGTGGTTATCATTTTTTATTTGTGTTTAAGTTATTTCTATGTTGGGATTCTTGTTTTAGTTGTTCTAGAATTGGTGGTGGTATCCTATTGTTTTTAATTATTACGCGTTTCTGATCTGTAATTCTTTGTTCCGTAAGATGGGAAAGTTGTGGATATATGTGGACAAATTTTTATATAGTTCTTGTCGGTAGCCTATTGTGATGGTTTCTCCTTTAGTTATTTCGTAGTAACAGCGCATGAGATTTTTATTCATTTCGTCAGTCCACTGCATGCGTTGTCTCGGTTTGACCGCCTTTGTGGTTGACGGTTGATTATCCGTCAAAACGCTTTCGGTAGGTTTTGTAGAAAAAAACTGTTTGTATGTTTGTTGGTTGTTGTTGCCTTATATTTTCTGTTTGTGTGTGGGCTATTGGTGTCGACTGTAGATGTTTCGGGTAACCCGGTAGTGGTCCGCCTGGTCAACCTACTACCACCGGTGGTCCATCTGCCGTCACGTCCAGCACCGGCTCCAGACGTGCCCTGGCGAATCCCAGGCAGCGGTCTTTTTCCTAGGCAATCTCTTTCGATGACTCCATATTAGCTATGGGTATAATATAAGGCAGTAACCCTGCTAACTCGGGCTGTGGACGCTGCCGTTGGCTTCTGAGCTCTTCCGCCGCCATCCTTGAGAAACATCCCGCCTTGATGTCTCCCAGCCACGGAGGCCTTCCCCATGTATGACAATTGGGTATAGCCCTTCACCTTCGTTTGTCGACCTGGCTTCCTGCTGGGGTTAGAACTCAACCTTCAGCCAGGTTGCTCGACTTAACGGGGCCACCACTGGAAGCTGATCGGGTGGTTGCTATGCAGAGGCTAGGGGCACTCTCTTGATGAGTGTCTATATTCTCGTACATCCCTATTTAGACCCCTTATTGTCATTATTATTATTATATGTTCGTGGCTCACTGACTGTTTTATTTTCGGTATATTTATTTTATGTTCGCTCCATATAAACCTTTAAACAAGAGGGATATATATATATCAGAGCTGCAAACCGAACCAAACCGCTGAACTAGGGGCGGATCCAGAAACTTCTCAAGGGGTGGGGGGAGGGGGGCGATCGCCCCTCCACCTATCGAATCCACCCCTGCCAACTGCCCTATATTTTGAAAATCCCTACCCCTATCAGAATCCTTCTTTCCCTTGCTATACAGACCTAATCTGCGGCATATAATTGAGGATTTCTGCGCGGAAAGAATTTAAGAAAGCGCCCAGTGGAGTGAAATGGGGTTCTCAACAGTCGCATGGCTTGCAGTATGCTATCGGATCTACATATATTACTAATATTGCGGTAAATAAAGCGGCGTTAATTTAATTACGTAAATTTTACGCGAACGTTTAATGAACCAATTATGCTGCCGTTTTCGCTATACGAATTTTCCAAGACGTTTTCCAGTTTTGCTCCCCATTTCTCTCTTATTCCGTCCTATTATAATAATCCTCTTCTTATCTCCTTTCCACGTCCCTCTTCTTCCTTTCCCCCCCCCTCCCTTCTCCCCCACCCACCGTGATCCAATTCGGAAGGGAGTCAGCGTGGGAGTGCTTCACTACTTCCAAATGGGAGCACTTGGTGCTGGTCACGGTGGCGTGCCGGGAATCAAAATGGCGCAGGGGCCTCTTGCCGGAGGAGAGGGGTGGAGGAAATAAGGGGCCCTCTCTCTCTCTCTCTCTCTTCTCTCTTCCATCGCAGAACTGTTATTCTACTATACATATTAGAAGGAACGCTTGTTGTTTATAGTAGAGTCGCGCACAGCGAATTACAATTTTTAATCGAAATCGTCCAAGCAGCAGGAATTGAAAATCTTACGTCGCTGCAATGCCTTTCTACAAATCAATATCGAAAAGAATAATTAATAAATAATAATAATAAATAATAATAATAAATAATAAAATAATAATAAATAACAATAAAAAGAGAGGACGATAATTAGCCATCGAGGGAAGTTGCTCCGCCAAAACCCTTTTCCGTCGTTTCTCTCATAATAGCGTCCGTTGGTGTTCTAAACATCTGGTCGCTGTCTCTTTGCCGGCGGCATCCTTCCATATAGACAAGAAACAAACGATTAGGATCACCAACGATCCCTGTCGAATGATATCGAAGCTATTTACCCCTGGTGTAAAGAATGGCATATGGAAGTGAATGTTTCGATTACAGTTTATGGCTAGAGAAATTATAAGTTTAAAATCGATGGACTTTGATATCTTTAGAGCCGAACATTATATACATAAATATAATAAGGCGATATTTTTTACAAAAATATAAATTTATTCCCTTGGTCGTCGTTTAATATTAATGGCATTATAATATAGTCCTCTGATTCTCATTAAAAGATTACCCATATAAAAGCATTTAGCTCGTTGCCATGGCAATCCATTGTTGAGACCCAGGAAAACTAGGGCCGGCTCAGAACATTTTGGCGACCCAAGCAGATTTCAATTATGGCGCCCCATGGATACATAAATTTTACATTAAAATTCGGTAGTTTAGTAGTATAATAGGATATAATTATTTTGAAGTTGTGTATTTTTATGATTAAACAGTTTAATAAAAAATAAGGCTTTATTCACAGAAAAATAAATTTGAAATGTCACAAAGAAATTATAAATTGTGAGATACTTATTTCAATGAAAATGAGATTCATTGGAACTATTGCATCGATGTGTGCACATATGGGGCTCAATCAATGGTTGTCAAACTTGCTGGCACAGTAAGTTTCATAAAGAAGGCATCAAAAAATGCAACATCGACACATTGCCTAATTCATAGACAAGCACGTGTTGAAAAACGCATGAATAAAGGCAGCAACGCACTTATATAAAGCTAATGGTGTAAATTGCTCTTTGAATGAAATAGAAAGGATGAAATTGATTCTTGATTGCAAAATTCACTCGGGAGTCTGTGAATACGAAGAAGGAAGGATGCAGGGGAAAAAGAAGGCAGTTGCCCCCCCTGGAAACTTGTAAATATTATATTAGATATAATTTAAAACGTGACAAACTGGACGTGCGAAAAACTTAACACGTTGGGTACGGATGGCGAGAATTCTCGCCATTCAAACGTCACTTTATTGTAACTAATATCTTATTTATTGATACCACCAGAGCCATCTATAGGCGGTAAGGCACCGCCTAAGGGCGGCACCTCACTGGTTGCGGCAAATGAGCTGGTCTCGTATTCGCCCAAATTGCAGTAGTCATAACTCATTGTCGTTAAAAAACAAGACAACATACCGTATATTCCAGCGTATAAATCGACCCGGCGTATAAGTCGACCCCAGCTTTTTTCGATGAAAATACATGATTAGGCATATGTTCGCCGTATAAGTCGAACCCCACTTTTTCACTTAAAATACTTCTCATTAAACTGTTTTCAGACAAAATCAAAGTGATGTACAATCCAAGTTTTAACAAATCGGAAATAAACAACAATAAAAATATATAAATATTGTTTAGAGTCCGTGCTTCTTGAGCATTCCATGTGACAGATGTTTTAATTCAACCATTAAGAAACTTATTTTTGGAGAGCTTGACCCACTAAATAAAGTTTCCTATAATTCGATTGATTTCAGCTGCTAATGATACTATCGAAATGAACTATACCTATAGTCGGTCCATCATCGGAAGTCTGATGGCCTCGAAAACTGGGCGTACACGAGTTAGCAGCAGCCAATAGGAGACTGTTTGTTAGGGAAGGTAGTGGGGAGGAAACCAGTCTCACTCCTGCTCTCGAAGAGATCGCATCGGACTGCGTTGCCGTATCTACCGCCGTTTCCTTGCTGTGGAATTCTAAGTTATTTATTTAGAAACTGCGTAGTATATCAGCTGAGCAAGAGTTGGCAGCGCGCACCGACATCTGCTCTCCCGCACGAAAGTTGAGAGGGGCGATGGAAGGGGAAACGTTCGTGATTGGCTACTTGCTCTAAGTAGGCCAAGAGACTTCCGAAGGGGGATCGACTATAGTGATCACGATCGATCTCTACGGTGGTGAAATTCAATAAAATATCGCAAATGTGTACCCCGCGCACCTTTTCTCCCAAAATGTTGGCCATATATGAGGATTTCTGACCAAGTTTTAAAAATTACGACTTTCGATGGTAAATTTACTGCAACACGCTTGCGTCTACGTTTAGACTCGCAAAAGACGAAGAATTCTACGAAGTTGAGGCGTATCTACACGACCAAGAAACATTTAGGGTTTAAATGCGCTGTTTATATAGCCGTTGGTGCATCTTCAACATTGAGATGACGTAATATTTTTATAATATTAAAGCTGTACCTTTTAAATGAGTTTTAAATTTATTATTGTTACTCAAGAAAAGCAGTTCTGTCATTAAAAATTTACTACCAGTTTCTACCTACACTTTTTACCGGAATAAGTTGGCGTCTGGTATCTCTATTCGCCATATTCATCGTGAGCCGCTGATGCTCCTTTAACCCGGGAGAGAACCATAGTTCCTTCTAATTTGTTTCATCCATGGGCGGAATGAATATCGCTATGCGCGCCTACATGATGATAGTGCGCGGATATGCGCCGAGGTTGACGCGGTCCTGTTCTGATATATTCTAAAATGGGGAGTTTCTTCGTGTATCGTCTCGTGAGTAAATATTGGAAGGTTAGGAAAAAATGAGCCCAAACACTTGAGATATGGATTTCCGTCTTCCTTTCGAACGATGAAATCTTTCATTCCCAACTAGATTTCGCCACTCTGAATTCCTTGAAGTGGATGAGGGAAAAGGACCAAACTTGCGCCCACCTTTTCTCAAGCCGGCAATCACTCAGTAGTCATTGAACTATAGTTATCAATTAGTCGGCGTATTCTTTCTGCCTACTTTTGCGAGTTTTTGCCTGCAGCGCGGGCGTAACTTACACGTTTGCTTGGTCGCATAAATACGCGTATACTTCGTAGAATTTGACGTCTTTTACGAATTACGAACAAACAGAATTCAAGGGCTTTCCTCTAGAGTCCTGCGGGGATGCCCCTCGAATGTGAAGGAAATCGCATACTTTTCCCTAATACGACCCATCGTGGAATACTGTTGCGCCGTCTGGGACCCTTTCGAGGAGGGCCTAACTAGAGAGCTCGAAATGGTTCAGCGTAGAGCGGCTAGATTTGTAAAAGGAGAATATCGGTATGATGCGAGTGTATCAGAGTTATTGAGAGATCTGAAATGGCAGACGTTGAAGAGTAGAAGAATTGAATACAAGAGGAAACTATTTGAAAAATTTGAAAGTTCCGAATTCGTTGAAGACGTACGCGGCATAGTCGTCCCCATCGGTGTTAGTGAACGTAATGTTAGATCACAGTGCAGGAGAAAATATCTCGAAATTACCGCTAGAACAGAGAAATACTACCGATCCTTTTTCCCAGACGCGATAAGACACTCCAACAGAGGAATTAGCTAGACTTCACTTGGTGTTGTGACACCCCCTGCCAAACGCTTCTAGCGGCTTGCAGGGTATTTATGTAAATGTAAATGTAAATATAAACGTAGACGCAAGCATATTGCAGAGAATTTACTATCGATACTCACAATTTATATAACCTGTTCAGAAATCCTCGTGTAAGACGCCCACCCCCTTTTTCTCCGGCGTTTCGGGAAAAGATGTGCGCGGGGTACACGAATAAATACGGTAAATGCCATAAAATGTAAATACTGGAACAGATGATTCAAAATAGCGATCACCTCCACTGAAAGGTCAACGGTCTTCTTAAATATCGATGTTATTAATTTGTAATTTAAGGTTCACATTTTTATGTTTTACATTTACATTTACATAAATACCCTGCAAGCCGCTAGAAGCGTTTGGCAGGGGGTGTCACAACACCAAGTGAAGTCTAGCTAATTCCTCTGTTGGATTGTCTTATCGCGTCTGGGAAAAAGGATCGGTAGTATTTCTCTGTTCTAGCGGTAATTTCGAGATATTTTCTCCTGCACTGTGATCTAACATTACGTTCACTAACACCGATGGGGACGACTATGCCGCGTACGTCTTCAACGAATTCGGAACTTTCAAATTTTTCAAATAGTTTCCTCTTGTATTCAATTCTTCTACTCTTCAACGTCTGCCATTTCAGATCTCTCAATAACTCTGATACACTCGCATCATACCGATATTCTCCTTTTACAAATCTAGCCGCTCTACGCTGAACCATTTCGAGCTCTCTAGTTAGGCCCTCCTCGAAAGGGTCCCAGACGGCGCAACAGTATTCCACGATGGGTCGTATTAGGGAAAAGTATGCGATTTCCTTCACATTCGAGGGGCATCCCCGCAGGACTCTAGAGGAAAGCCCTTGAATTCTGTTTGTCGATGCTATAACGGATTTGATATGCTCTCTACTAGACAAATTGCTACTGAGAATTACTCCTAGGTATTTGTAGCTATTGACGTATTTTAGCTTTAGTTCGGATATTTGGTACGGGTAACGGTTGAAATTCGTGGAGCGCGTGAAGTTCATTGCGGCGCATTTCTTTATATTCAGATCGAGTTGCCAATCTTTACACCATTTCGTGATAGCCTGAAGGTCCTTTTGCAAATTCTCCTGATCGTGTATTGTGTTGATTTCTCCATACACAAGTGTGTCATCCGCGAAGAGTCTAACTTTACACTTTATATTATCCGCTAAATCATTTATATATATCAAGAATAACAAAGGTCCGATTACACTTCCCTGAGGCACGCCGGAAGTCACTTTGACGAGGTCTGATGCAACTCCATCGAGGACTACTCTCTGGGTTCTATCGGAAAGAAACGAGGCGATCCAATTTACAATTTTCTCGTTAATAGAATACGCCCTTAATTTTTGCACTATTTTCACGTGAGAAACGGTGTCGAAGGCTTTCCTAAAGTCTAAAAATACTGCATCAACTCCTATTCCTTTATCCGTTGCTTTCACAATATCTTGTGTGAGTAGAGCTAACTGAGTCTCGCATGACCTGCCTCTCCGGAAACCATGCTGGCTACTGTTAAGCGCTTCTTTGCTTTCGAGAAATCGCATTATTGAGCTACCGATAATGTGCTCAAAAACCTTACAGAAGATTGACGTCAACGATATAGGGCGGTAGTTTTCCACTTTTAATTTACTTCCCGTTTTATGTATTGGTGTAACGTGGGCTGTTTTCCATATCAAAGGAACTACACCCTCATCCAAAGATTTTCTGAATAGAAGCTTAAGGTACGGAGCTAATTCGTTTGCTAACGAGTTTATAATGAATGCAGGTATGGCTTCAGGCCCTGGCGATTTTCTTTTGTGGACCTGACTTAGTAATTTGACGATACCGCTTTCGGATATTTCTATGTCGCTCATATTTGAGTCTATGCGAGTAGGGAAATCAATGAAATCACCGCTGTCTATTGTGAAGCAATTTTCAAAGAACCGATTTAACATACTAGCCTTAGTAAATGAATCGTGTACACTTTCACCGTTGTCTGTACGTAGAAGAGGTACTGTGGACTGTCCTCCTCGCATTTCTCGCACGTACGACCAAAATTCTTTCGAGTCGTTTTTGAGTGAGTCCGACAGTGTCGTGGATCGGTAGACGTCAAATTCCTTACGCGCTTCGTCTCTTGCAGATTTACGAATATTTCTGTATATTAAATACTCGTTTGCGTGGTTCCTACCAACTTCTTTAAGGTGCTTTATGTGCGCGTGATGCCGTCTTTGTTTCTTGAGCAAGGCACGGAGTTTCGGTTTCACCCACCGCGGATCCTTGCGATCACGAATTGCTTTAGTTGGGACAAACGTTTTTAGCCCTTCTCGAATGATTCGCAAAATTTCCGTCCAAGAGTCATCTACGCTGTTACTATTCGCAAAATTGATAAATGTCGCTATTTGGTTTGTAACATAATTTTTTAAGCCTGGGAGATCTGCTTTACTGAAGATATAGACTAATCGCGTTGGCTTATATATTGTCGCAGGGGTGTATTTGAAGTCGGCAATTACTATTTTATGATCACCTATGCCGTCGTCGATTTGTAGGTTTCTAGTCGATAGTGGGTGGGTAGTGGCTAGCAGATCTAATATGTTTCCGTTTCCGTTGTTGTCATATCGCGTCGGCTCGTTGACGATTTGCTCTAGCGAGTTTAGAGTGAATGCTTCAATTAATTCACGACAAACTTCTCTATTTTTTCCACCACTAACATAGGTTACGGATTTCCAATCGATCGATGGAAGATTAAAGTCTCCTCCAAGAATGATTACTGGATCGTTCTTTCTCCTAGCTATCACCTGCAATGTACGACTGAGTTCTCTAATGTTCTCGACTCCCGAGTCAGGTGGGCGGTAAAATGAGCAAAAAAATAATTTTTTACCATTTCTCGTACGAAGGGAGCACCATATCGTTTCGCAGTGTTCGCTGACGTTAATCTCCTCTAATTGGCTTGATATACTCTTTCTGACGGCGATGAAAACTCCGCCTCCGACTCTTTCCCTCCTGTCTTTGCGATACACCACGTAATCTGGTGGGAAAATCTCGTTAGAATTAATGTCGCCCGATAGCCAGCTCTCAGTTCCCAATACAACGTCTGCACGATGGCTTTTAACTAAGTGGCAAAAATCAGCCTGTTTCCTTCGAATGCTTCGGCAGTTCATAATAATAATTTTTATTGTGTTTTCTACGGATATTTTCGTTCTGGATTTCCCCGCCACTTGATCTAACAATTTTATTTTTCTACTTCTCACTCTACCGCTATTCTTGGACTCCCTACGGTTAATGTTGGCGGACTCTTTTCTAACAGATATATTTGTGTTATCCTCATCTAACCTAAAAAAACCCTAGCGTGTTCGGCGTATAAGTGGACCCTAAGTTTTAGGAAAAATTTTTTCGACTTCAAAGGTCGACTTGTACGCCGGAATATAGGTATTCATATCTATCGAATACGAAAAAATATGCCGAGGCTAAAGTTTAGATGCGAACACGAAAGTCGGTATCAGTGCAAGCCTCTAGTTTCTACCTGCCCCAGCGACCGATAATAAAAGGCGGCACTTGGGTTTTCTTAATTCCATCGCATTGGGCTTCGGTACACTATTTCCCCACCCCTCTTACATCCTTCGCTTTCCTCCCCCATCGCTCTCTTTTGTTTCCCCTGGTGGTCACAAGGGCTATAAATTCGACTGCCCCTGAGCGAGGAAATTTTTGTTTCTGGCGGATTCTTAGGAACATGAAAAGCAATTAAAAACTCTGTTTTTATTGATAGAAAGGATGATCTGAAGATCCTTATGCGACAGGCATAAGCTGTTGTGATGGGAGATGAGGAAACAGGTGAAAAAATCTGCCATGACCGGGAAAATATTCCCGTTCTGAAACAGGAGAATTAGTCTGCCACGGTAGTTCAGTGGTAGAATATCCGCCCGGCAAGTGGAAGGCCCGGGTTCGATTCCCGGTCATGGCAGATTTTTTCACCTGTTTCCTCATCTCCCATCTGTTTTTATTAACAAAATTAAAGTGACCAGATTTCCAAGAGCTCAGTGCTGTACAAAATGAAAAAATCGGTATAATGTACATTGTACAAACTTTCTCATATACAAATCAGTGGCGGATCCAAGGGGGGCGAAGCAAAACGGAAAAAAATCAGAATCACATTCACGAATCGACCCAGTGCGTCATGTACAAGCTCGTATGCTCGTACAGCATAGTGCTAAAAAAACATTATACGTACCATAATGAAATTATAAATTGATTTTTTTACTTTCTTACATATGTAGTATGTATAGAAAGTATTGAAATCGTGAAAAAAATCCGACTTGGAAATTTGACGGATTTACACGTTTTAGGGTTTCAGTCGGAGCTTTTCTGATGGGTTATTTTTGTCGTATGTAGTAAGACATGGATCTCAAACATAAGGCACGTTGGCCTTATTTCCCAATAAGCATTCACGCTCCTATTCCATCGAAATCTTTATATTATTTGAACTTCTCGTAAGGGTGTTGGGTTGAGCATCTGATCCAAAGGGAGAGAGATACTGGCGAACACTATTAGCCTTTTGGAAGTCCCAGTCTTCCACTTTGACCCATTTGGTACACTTTTTCGAATTTGCACCGCTGATTAGTTCTTCTTGAGAAAGGCAAAAATATCTTGCAGAGCGAGAGGTACCCAAATATTGGTCGTCGCAAGTTGTGTATATGAGAGAAGGATCGCACCTATTGAAAAATACCTATCGCCTCCCTCTTGGGAATTTTATGTTTCTACTCTCGGAGTTAAGTTTACTCTTGAGATCTGTAAACATATTCAAAAAACAAACAACTGAAGTAAATTCATATTCAAGAATGTGGGACGCTTGGAATACTCGGAGCTGGAGAAATCCCTCTATGACAGCGGTGGCCAACCTTTCTGCAGTAGGCTCAAAATCATCTGTAACATTATTCTAAAAAAGCCTTATGTTGGCCATCCGGCTTGTGTCGACTAACTGGGACCACATTTTAAACTGACCGCGAAGCTGACCCCTCGACCGTCATTAACTCGCGTTAGATGCCCACACCTCGAGACCCATCCTCAAATCCGAGCTCAGGTGCCCTCACCCTCTCACCAGGGGGACATTAGCCGACCACGTCTTTTGCAATAAAATTTAAACTATTTTATGTTGTTAACATAGTGCGATTGTGACTCAAGCAACATATTCGGGTGAATGCGCTGATCAAGAGCGTCTTTTTAACGGAATTCTACGATAAATAATAACATATTTACGCTCACATCTAATCTTGACGCCAAGGAATACCAACCTCTTAAGAGTTTTCGGACGGGAGTGTAATAAAGCAGTCATTTGCGAGAGGGTGCGGAGGGTGTAAAGCTTTTATCTAGTTAATCGCATTTTTCTATGATCACCAACCAACCAACAAAAAATTGTCTATTATTATAAGTGACTAGCGTAATTTCCCGTGAAATATGACGGGTAGGCGTGAATTGAGTATTACGTTAAAATAAAATCCTATATATTATTACAGAAATGTCTGTTTGCGCCATCATGATCTGCTGAACTACCGAATGGATTTTTTCAAAAAAGGCAGTTTCAGAAAGCTTTTGCTTTGGCATTGACGCGAATGTCCATTTTTTTTACTTAACCCGTCTCAAAGGATTGTTTTTAACATTTTTAGTACTCCGAAATTTCACATTTTTTGTGTATTATTTATGCGTCGCTAACAACAAACTCTGGTATTCTACATCTACATCTACATCTACATGATACCCTGCAAATCACCAGACTGGTGGGTGGCAGGGGGGGCAGCACACCAAAACCTACCCAATAACGTCCCTCGTGGGAATCACTCTCCTGTTATGATCCCGTATTGTCCTTGGGAAAAACGAGCTCTGATATCGCTCGGTTCTACAGTCGATCTCTCGTATTTTATTCTCGTGATCGTGCCTGCCCATGTACGTAGGTGCCTCTAATATTCCTGAGACCTCCTCTACATCTACATCTACATCTACATGATACCCTGCAAATCACCAGACTGGTGGGTGGCAGGGGGTGCAGCACACCAAGCCCTACCTAATAACGTCCCTCGTGGGAATCACTCTCCTGTTATGATCCCGTATGGTCCTTGGAAAAAACGAGCTCTGGTATCGCTCGGTCCTACAGTCAATCTCTCGTATTTTATTCTCGTGATCGTGCCTGCCCATGTACGTAGGTGCCTCCTGAGACCTCCTCTAAGAGAACTTCCGACCTAAATTTCTCCAGAAGCCTTAACCTAGCGCTAATTCTGCGATCCTCTAGCGATATCCAATTCAACTCCTTCAAGAGTGATGTGACGCTTAATTTTTGCTCATATTTTTGCTTAACGAATCTGGCTGCTCTGCGTTGGATTCTTTCTAACTCAAGTATCTGTCCCTTTTCGTACGGGTCCCATATGCTGGAAGCGTATTCGACCTGAGATCTGACCAATGATAAATAACACGTTTCTCGTACCTGTTCTGTGCTACTTCTTACTATTCTGCCTACGAAGCCCAATTTCTTATTAGCTGCGCCTACGATCCTTCGAATATGCATATTCCACGATAGATCAGGACAAATGGTGACTCCTAAATATTTAACGTACTCTGCAGATTGGATATTCAATCTATCAATTCTGTACTCCGAGTTTAAGTCATTGTTCTTACTCTTCCAGAAACTCAATAGGGAACATTTGCTCTGATTAACTTCGATTTTCCAATGTTGACACCATGCTGAAAGGGCGTTTAAATCTTCCTGAAGCGATTTTTGGTCATCCTGACTCGTTATCTCCTTATATAAAACGGTATCATCTGCGAAAAGTCTTATTTTGCAGCGAACTACCGAGCAGATATCGTTTATATATATCAGGAATAGCAGTGGGCCAATAACACTTCCCTGTGGAACACCTGATGCGACTTTTACCGGGTATGAAGATTTCCCATCAATAACTACTATCTGTTTTCTGTTGGAGAGGAAGTCTTTTACCCAACTCACGATATTAGGGTTTATGCCGTACTTTCCTAGCTTTCCTATTAATTTATTATGGGGTACTTTGTCAAACGCTTTTTTAAAATCAATAAAAATTGCATCAACCTGACTGTTTTTCTCTCCGCATTGCAACAAATCGTTTACGAACAGGGCGAGTTGCGTTTCGCATGACCTACCTTTCCGAAACCCGTGTTGGTTTTTGCTTAGCGAAGAACGACCATCTAAATAACGCAGAACAGAGCTAACGATTATATCTTCTAGAATCTTACACGATAATGACGTCAAGGAAATCGGTCTATAATTTTCGGGGTTCTCTTTATCACCGCCTTTGTGGATGGGCGTTACGTATGCTAGCTTCCAGTCTTTTGGAACGGTACCATGTGCAACGGATTTTTCGAATATTATTTTCAAGTAAGGTGCGATTACCGAGGCTAGCTCTTTCAACACACGCGCGGGTATGCCCTCCGGCCCGGGAGACTTATTTTGCTTAATCGACTCTAGCTGGTGCGCGATACCTGTTTCGGAGAATATCAAATCTTCCATCGAATTTCCCTTATCATTCGAATCTGGTTCCTCAAACTCGTTGCTCACCGAAGTAAACGCTTTCTGAAAGTGTTCATTTAACAAGTTTGCTTTTTCCGCGCTATCGTGTACTACATCACCTGCCTCCGTTCTCAATGACGCTATGGTGGGGCCTCTACCATGAACCTCCCTAACGTACGACCAAAATGCTTTCGGATTTTCTTTCAAATTATTATGCAAAACTTTCTTTTTGTAATCATTAAATGCTTCTCGCGTTGTTACTCTAGCTCTTGAGCGCGCCTCTCTGTATTGATGCCGTATCATTGACCTCTGTTCCTCTGTGACTTTTGAAGAATTGGTATTTAAGCGAGCGTGAAGTTTTCTTTGCCGTCTAAGAGCGCATCTAACTTTCTGGTTGTACCATCTTGGTTCCGCACCATCACGTTTAACTTTATGTGGAATGAATTTATCCGTACCCTCTCGCATCATATCCCTGAACACGCACCATAATTCCTCTGTACTAGCGTCGATAGATGCCTCGCAGAAATTAGGGAATTGTGTCTGTAAAAAAGACCTAAATTTCGAGAAATCGCCTTTGGCGTACATATATACGCGTCTTCTAGCTTTAACCTGTTTCTCCACTTTTAGCTTAAATTCTACGTACACAGCATTATGATCGCTTATTCCTTCCTCTATGGAAAGCTTGTTCATACGCTCGGGGTAGTTCGTTACGAGTAAATCTAATATATTGTTCGATCTCGTGGGACATCTTACTAGCTGACACAACGAGTGTTTAACGAAGGTTTCTATAAGTGCTTCGCAGGATTCACGCTCTCTACCACCAGGATCAAAGCAATTATGATTCCAGTCTATTGAAGGTAAGTTGAAGTCTCCTCCTATTATAATGGCCCTCTCTTTATTTTTCGATATTAGCGTTGCTACTTGTTTCTCGAGATTATGAATCATTTCTAAACTTGAATTGGGAGGCCTATAAAATGCGCATATATTTGCTATAGTGTAATCGCTTCCTCTAACTCCACACCAAACACTTTCTATTTCGGCGTCATTAATCGGTAGTGGAAAACTTTCGTATGCCTTGCTGACTGCTATAAATACTCCACCTCCCGTCCGGATACTACGGTCCTTTCTAAAAATTCTATAGTCTTGAGGGAATACCTCCTGACTTGCAATCTCGTCAGTGAGCCAAGTCTCTGTACCGATCACGACATCGGCTTCTAGACTACGAATAATATGTTCAAAATCGGCAATTTTCTTACGGATGCTGCGGCAGTTCAATACGACGACATTTATTTTCTCACTATCGCTTCTCAAATAAACCTCAGCCTTACCATTCGTAATCGTTTTAGGAATACATGCGTTCTTCATACGATTATTCCGCCAAATGGTTGATATAGAATTTTCTTTCTGATCGCGTTTTATTTCACCATTTTTATCGAAATCCCAAACGTTAACACTATTGACATCACGGATGTCAGCGCCTTCATCGCTCGGTAACTCTAATTTATTTGCGGTATTGGCCGGATTTATCGTAATATTGTTTTCTATTACCCTATCAATTACACCTATTCCCCTAAGACGCCTACACTCTACCCTGCTCTCTAGCCTAAAAAAGCCCTACTATGCTCAAGGATCCTACGCGCTACACCCTGGGATGCCTCCGGCGTGTAATAGCTGAGGTATAGAGCATTAAAGAGAGAGGGAGAGAGAGAGAGACAACCAGAAATAGCATTTTAGTAATAGATAAAAAATAGAAATAATATGAATACTGCGTTAGATTTATTTGCATTAAATTCATATATATGTTCATTTCGAGCAAGTTTTATTTGAATGCAATACGTTCGGAAACGGATTGTTACAAGCAAATATGATTAATTGTTAAGAAAAGCTAATTGTAAGTTAAGAAGTATCTACTATATATTTGAAAGAGTTTGTATGTTGAGCCGTAGTTGCTTCACTAAATCCGTTGAAATTCAACGGGAAATTCTGCTAATTTAAAATATACTATAAGTTAATTTCAAGAGGATATCTGTACAGTTAAGTAAAATTTTCCAGGGTTGGAGAAAATTGCGTCCGACCCTGGGTAATTAGGCATTTTAGTGTTTTGCCTCCCCCCCTGCAAAATTTTCTGCCGACGCCCATGGAATCAAAACCTTATCTTGGAAGTGATATTGGAAATACGTTCCGAAAAAAATGATTTAAAAAATATGGGTTCGAATGAAAATGTGACTCCAACTTTATGACTGATTACAAATTTCAAGGGCATTATGAACATCGCCTATTACTTGGAATCATTACAAGAAAGGACAACTTTCTTTAACATAAGCAGCTTACAAATTTGTTACAAATTAAAATTTTAAAACGATCTTCAGGATATATTTGTTAAAAGGAAATAAAATTTCCCAATAATAGAGTTAATTACCTCAAATTTTAACGAGAAAAATCTTTACATTAAACTACTTATCAAAGGTTGGTTCAAGAAAATAACGACAAACTTATTTGAATTAAACTAAAAAATAATTTAACCATACAACGTGAAAGATATACCTTATTTAATCGATTGTAAGTCGACCTTTTTTTAAAAAATTGCCACTCTGCTTAGAATCGAGTCTTAAAAATCGAAATAAAATAAATGTTTCGATAAATTCACTCCCGAGCCATCTCTAGTATGCGCGTGCGTGTAATCTTAGGATTCCCTGAGTCAATCGTAATTTCCTCGTTCCTTTGCAAGCGTAAATTTTTGTCATTTACTTTGGCGTTTTTTTCAGTTTTTCTTAATAATCCCATAATGGGACGAACGCATTATTCTGCGGACTTTAATAGAAAAGTGATAGCATATGCAGAAGAAACATCAAATCTTGCTGCACAGTGGTGCACGGGATAGATGAGTCGAATGTGAGACGTTGGAGAAGACAAATAGAGAAACCGGGATATTTTTGTTGCGAGATTAATAATCTGGGACATAACTGGGACAAATTACATTTTAGTAAAAATTGTATTGGATGCTTGAATATAACATATGTAATTTGTGTTGCCCTAATTTTAGTTGATACCATTATTATTTAATTACGAAGTGAAAAAATCCGGGGCATTTATACTTTTCGGTATTTTTTCGCGACAAATCCCGGAAAACTAGGATGTCTGTACACCCAAAATGTAATTTCCTCGCGTGCCCTTTTGAAAAGTAGGGGTCGGCTTACAATCGATTAATTATCAAAAGATCGAATAAAAATATGTATATGTATAGTATACTAACTTCCTGGTTTAGAAAATCTTCATTGATCGTAGACTAGGTATAACTCCAATTCATTGGGTGAAAAACCTGTTTTTATCAATGGGAAAAAATAATATTTACACTAAATATTGACGTCACTTCTTGAGTAAAGACAAAAACTTATCAATTACGTCCAAGGAAAACTAACCTGCTATAACTTGATAACAGATTCTTCAAACACTAAAAGACGCACACCACTCGACTGACGTTTCCACAACGATGGACGTATTGGAACTAATGCGGGCAAGTAATTCTTTTGCGATGTCACCAATGCAAAATGCGAGGGAGGAGGAAATGTTGAAGGAGAAGGGGTTGAAAACAGTGGTGTGAGAATATGTACCCCGTCCTCACACACCCTAACACAGCGTAGCAATAAGTAAGAAGCAGTAAAAGAAACCCAAAAGATATATATTTCGTCCTCAAACAAGAGCCGCAACCAATCAACCGAGAATTTTGAATGTGCCTGAAACAAATGTGCATGTGGAAACAAAGAGGAACCGTAGGATATCCCGTATCCTCCTCGGACTTTCTAAAGATTTCCTTGCTCTTGCAAATGTCTCCCGCTGGCCAACCTCTGATGAAACTGAAGCAGGCTAGTAAGGCGGGAACGATGCCGAGGCATGACCTTTCTTAATCATTCATCTCCCTCTCCCTCCAACCTAAGGAAATGCTTCTCTCTTCAGGCCCGCGACTACCTTTGGTGCAAGGGGTGCATTGCACCCGGACAGAAATCCTCGGGGGCGGCAAATCACAGAGGGAATCAGCTAAAAATATTAGGGGCGGTGAGAACTGCTTTCACCCGGTCGGCAAAGATACCCTGCGTGTAACAGCAATAAAATGTTGGAAAAACCACATCCAGCCATCTGTATTCGGTAGTATTCTCGGAAGCCGCTTACGGAAATACTATTTTACCAATCGGAGTGGAGCTTGGTTACTGCTCCTGAACATTCATTTGAAGTCACATTTTCACATTTATTCGCCAGCTGCAAACACTAAACATATCAATGGAAAACCAAATGGAAAAACTAAATGAAGGTATTTTCCGAAAATTTTTGCCAGGAAAATTTGGCGCCCCTAAAAATTCGGCACCCCTAGTGATCGCTTGGTCTGCTTGTATTATTGAGCCGGCCTTGAGGAAAACATCCCCCTTTTCCCGATAAAAACTAAAAATGTATGCTAAAGCTACAGGGATTTGAATTCCGTCTACAAAAATGAGAATCATTTACAATTTCTAAACATTCCGACAGTTCAAGTCCTGAGGTCGAATCTTGACGGAAAATAATTTTAAAAAGCAAATATAAAAACCTCATCACCGATTTACGTGTTTTTCTTATGGGGCAATAATGGGGCAAAATTAGCCCCCAGCAGCTGATTCCGGTCCACAAAATTCTTGCCACGTGTAGCTCTCATATGTAGTAACTTATCTTGAAAATTTGGTTTCTCTAGGTTGAACCCTTTCAGAGATATCCTCTGCGGTCTGACGGACCGACGGACAGACAAAGTCATTTGTAAAATATCGCTAAAAAGATTATTTATTGTTCTTATGTACGAATAATAACAGAGCTTTCAACTAATCTTTCGAGATGAACCTAGAAAATGCATCTGTAGTTAATGTGCTGTAGATTTAGAGGTGACATTTCCGAAAAAATTATGGTGCTGATTTTCGAGCGAGATAATTTCTTCCAAAATATTAAAAGAGAACTCGATAACTTAGCAATCGTAGGATCTAATAATGTTTTAAAACTCAGAACTGAAGCGTGGTTTTCTACGTAGAACGGGTACGTAGCGAATCCCATTCGCTCTGTCTTTTCGCTGGCTGTCTTCATAGCGAAATATAGTCATTGTCTTCCCTACCAACTCGCAATAACCATCTCAAGCTTACAAAAAGGTAAAATGTTTTTACAACAAATTAATACACCGCTCCCCGGTTATAACGCCGTCGGTTATAACGCGGAATCTGATATATCGCGGGTCTTCCTCCCTCTTTCTTGGGAAGAAAGTTCTGTCGTTTTTTTAGTATGTACTAAAGTAAAAACAACAAAATATACTGACGTTTTAAGAAATCGATTAAATAAATTTCTTCTACTCACTGTATATTGTTTTTTGTTTGAATTTTGTCGTTTGTAGCAAGTATAGAAATTAAAAAATGAAAAGTCATGTCCTCGGTTATACCGCGGTTGTCTTATAACGCGGGTCGCAGCTCCTCCCCCGATATTCCGCGTTATAACCGGGGAGCGGTGTACTTTCCTCTTTCTATGAAGACGTTACTAAAAGAAAAGAACAAAATGGCCCTTTATCAATGATCTAATGAAATCCATACTATATTAGAACAAATGATAATATGTACTGTAGGTATGCCATCACTTTAATATGGATATACGTATAGCATCACATTGAAGAGGAACAGGAAAGGGAAATAATAATTAATTATATTGATCGCTTTAAAAATCGAATTTTTCGTTTCGTCATTCGGTCGTGGATATTTTTCGCCCATTAATTACACAATATAATGTAAACAAAAGGGTATCTGTTTACGCTTTACGAGATGCATCTACGGCGAAATTGGATCGGGAAAAATTAAACAGGAAAGGCCAAAGTTATCCGAAAGAATTCAACCGAATTTTTTTATAATCGCGTGACAGACAAAAGAGATTTTTTCACGAAACATGAGAGGGCAGAATTTCTCAAATGCACGCGAGCAAAGTGTATTGAATTACGAAGACAATTATGTAACGAGAAGCACGAAAATACATTCATTAAAGTTGATTAAAGGGAAGAAAAAAAAACTTGTATAAAGGGGTGCCGTGGAAGCTGTTTAGGGGTTTCGCGGAAAACACTGTTTAGTAAATAAATAAACGATTTGGATGAGTATATGTACAGGTGTTAACATACCTGCAGGTGAGTACATCCATATATAAAAACCTTAGTTCAAGACTGGGATGCCGAGAAATTCTGTTTATTACTTTCTGCATATACGTAGTACATACATACAAGGGGAGGTACTGTTTTGGTGAAAAAAATCGATTTCGAGATTTCAACGGAAGTACACGTTTTGAGGTCCGTAGAACGGTCTTGTGGGTGCTCTAACTTTGTCATTTTTCAGTATTTTCCAGATACATCCTTTAGAACTTCATTTATGCAAATATTTGTTACTATTATACCTAGTTGTAGACTCTGTAATTTCCTATAAACGTTGTTTGAAATATTTTTCCTTAATACCGAGCTATTTTGATTTTTCGTCTGAATTTATATTAAGTGCTTCGCTAACAAGGATACGCTACGAGATTGATGTCGCGGATCTGGTAGGGGATTTTTGTGGTGTAACTAGAGCCAAAATAAGAAGAAACATATCTCGGATTTCTCTCCCATAGGTCCTGGTTCGCGAGAAAAAAAGAAGAATCTGTCATTTTGCATACAATATTGATTCCGATCACTTTTATATGTCACGGTCAGATACAATTATTCGTCGCTGTCTGATGTCACACTAGGGTGATTCATTTTAGAAGAAGTTCTGAAATATCATGGCGCCAACCCGGAAATCGGTTCCTTTTCAGAAAAAAATAATTTTGAAAAAAACCGGAGCGAGATCGGACAATATTTAGAACTCGCGCATCCAGCCCGAAGTTTTCGGTATTTGGATATTCAGTATTTTACTTAAAATGAGCCGTAGATCCGAAACAACACGTTTCAGGGGAAACTTCTTTTGACACTTTTTAATAGGAACATCACACCCTTTGGTTTGAGCTCGGTCCCGACTTTCTACGGCCATTTTGAATTTTTGGGGTTGCCTCCCTCGCAGTGGCAGTTACGCCATATTCTCGTTACTTGAAGGATGCGAACGGCGAAAGAAACATGGGAGTGTAACTATGAGATAAATGATCACAAAATTTGACTTAAATATGCTTTATTGACTATTTGTGACATTTTTCCAAACGCAAACGTACAATTTTTATTAGGATATACATGTGGGAACAAATTTCAATCAAGATTTATGTGTTGCTATAGGTCACTTTTCTTGCATTGCGAAAATTACTTTCCTGTGATCGGCGACCACTTGGATCAAGTATTCTTTTTGTTCTTCATCTTTGGTTATGTTTGCATATATTCAGTGATAAGAGCAACCCATATTTCAGCATTATCATTGACAACGCGCAAATGTTTGAGAGTATCCAGTGCCGATCGGTAGCCCTCCCGATTCGGCCACGTTTCAGGGTCAGACTGAATGAAGTGGGTAGGAATGTCAAATCTAATAAAGAGGTCCTTTGTATTCCTACTCACAAAATCTTCCAGACATAGGGCCTCACAAGATGCTGAAGACACAGATGCAGGCGCGCCGTGCATCCTCATCTTCACAATCCTTGTCTAAATCGGCGATGATTCTGCGCTTAGTATCAAGGGGAACCTCGGGGTCTAGAAATGATAGGCCAACAAGCTCAGGGCTTAGATACCAAAGATGTCTACCTAATTTCTCAGCTGCTACTCTCCACATGGGTTTAGATCTCTTCACCAATGTTAACAAAAAGTTAAGATCATTTCTTGGCGCACTAATAGCGTCCGGAGCCGTAAACCATGCCTTGAGTTATGTTCATATGATCAGAAGACTGAGTTCCTTCAGTGATTTGTCTTCCATGGACGAGAGGGGAAATTGTTGAAGGAACATCAGAACCTTCAGTATGTAAATGGCCTTGCTCATCCATCTCGCTCGATGTATTGCCCCTGGTTTCTTGAAGGTAATACCTGTCGACAGTGTGGACGGCACGCCTCCCAGATATATGATTGCGAATTCCAGTAGTTCTCTGTAATCATCCCGAGACAGTCGATTCTGCAGGAAACGAAACACTAGTTTGTGAAACGTATCCCGAATTCGCATTTTACCGTGAAAAATATAGGGTACTTGACAGAGTTATTAACTTCAATTGATTTTCACAAAACTGAATGATGTTCTCAGCATGGCCCACGGACCGAAGGATGGCTTTGTTATTTCCCATCGTAATGTATTTTCCTACAAGAAAATGCATTAGTTGCAGATTTTCTATCTCGAATAATCCAGATTCAGGGGTTTGGTAACCAAAACCTTTTGCTGCTGAGGCGAGAATGAATGTTGCCTCACGATTGGAAGTCCCAGTTCTGTCAAGTGCAGCAGACAGTTGAAGGATCATCACTTTCATTCGTTTAGGACGTGTTGCACGGTCCATTTTAACTTCATCACTCACACCCGAGCTCACACTTCTATTTTCGCCGCCACTATGACTTGAAGACACTAATTGCATCACCTCACTAGCTTTCAGTGTCTCCACACTGGTTTTCGACTGTCTTTCTGCTTTGACTTCCTCACGCAGAGCAATCCTCTTTTCTTTTTGTGCAAGTTTTGCGTCTACGCAAGCCATCGCTCCGCGCCTTTCTACCTCCTTTTGCGCTAACTGGAACTCACAGTCCTCGTCATTCTTGATTAGGGCAAGCGCCTGCTCATGAGCAATATCTAATATAAGACTAAGTTCTTTATGGAATTCTTGACTTCTGTTCTCATATATATCGCCTGTTCTACCACTGTCCTTCTTGAGTGACATCCATCGGGAGTGCAACATCACAAGTACGTCAGTGGCCTGACGAACCTCTTTGGTCGGAATTCGGGCTCACAGAGTGACAGTCTCTTCTACAGTTTTGCGAGCTCTCTCTCTCACTGTTTTCTTCAGTGAGAGATGGTGGTGGAAAAATAGGCGCAACACTTCCAACTTATTGTTAGATGGTAATTTGCATCCTGTTATGGCAGACTCAGGCTGTCCGATTAACCAAACTTCAGTCTTACTTCTCGTTTCCATATTTGAAATGTCATCACTGTACCAAAACACCAATAGGGAGCACGACTCATACGGCTGCCACCGAACTTAGAGGCCAGCGATGACCCTAAAGCGCGCTGCTGCGAACTAATATACTGCGAGCTGCTTACTAACGTCGTTCCCCGCTCACCCTTTGCTTGTTCAAACTTGCAATACCGAACGAATGTTAGAACCAGCACGGTGCTGCCCCCCACCCTTCACCACTGTGAGCGGGTGACGGACGCGAGGCAGAGCGCGTCTCGCAGGCGCTGTCAGTCAGAGTAGAGACGAAAGCGCCTGCGAGGTAGGAAATTCCGTAAATTCAAAATGGCCGTAGAAAGTCCGGACCGGGCTCAAACCAAAGGGTGCGATGTGCCTATTAAAAAGTGTCAAAAGACGTTTCCCCTGAAACGTGTTGTTTCGGATCTACGGCTCATTTTAAGTAGAACACTGAATATCCAAATACCGAAACCTTCGGGCTGGATGCACGAGTTCTAAATATTGTTCGATCTCGCTCCGGTTTTTTTACCAAAATTATTTTTTCTGAAAAGGAACCGATTTCCGGGTTGGCGCCATGACATTTCAGAACTTTTTCTAAAATGAATCACCGTAATGTCACACCGCTGCAGACCCTAGGATGGTATTCATCGTAAACGAAGGGAAGCATAGGTTTTGGCTACACCAAGCGCATCTAAGAATGCTAACTTGCCCACACTTTCAATTACGCTTGTGCTGATCAGAAGGAAAACATACTTCACGTACATTCCTTAACACTTCTATTTTCCACCAATTTCGCAGTGTACCGTGCGTATTGAAGCATGTCTTGGAAGGCAGGTGCAGACAGCTGGTTACGTACCAAGGAATGTATTTTAATATCATCCTCTCGCGAGGTAATCTCTTTTTTGTTGCAGTAGATGCGTGCAGTTCTGAAGCTGCGCAATGAAATGCTTCAACTTCCTATAAAAATCTGATGTGGCCAACACATGACTTTCTCCATAATTAGGGATATAGATATTTAAATTATTATGAATAGCATTATGAGGTGCAAAATTATTATTTCGTATCGTAAAAGAATACAGTCGTCCTTATTGCCGTAAATTACGTATATTTTGAATATGTTTACAGAATTCACCGCTAAATGCTTGTGGAGCTGTATACTGGAAATTTACGAATAAGTTGAATATATCCGAAATAGATGGTTCTACGAAAATTTTTTCGAAACAAAACTTGGAAGTAATATTATTCTCTACAACTTTGGTCCTCAAGAAGATTACCAATAACGATGTTTTAAGGAGATATTTCACGGAAACAGAAAAACCGGTTATTTATATATGATTCCTAAACAAATAACTGCTGTAGAAAATTGTTTCAAATGAAAGTTGTAGGAAATTACATTTTCTATAACCTTTGTGTAGAATTGTTTATACAAAAATGATGTTTTAACGGAGAAATATCCCAAAAACCGAATCGGGTTTCGAATAAACCTCGACTTCCGGTTAACCGTTATTGTCCAAAAACTAATCAGTTCTTTGTGCTCATGCTAAAGTGTTATATATGAAATTTGGTAACGATGTGGCAAGTATTTTTTGAGTTAGAGCGCCCACAATCACATACACACACGCACACATACGCACACACACACAAAGACATAATTCCGAAAATAGTCTAAACGTGTTCTAGGGACCTCAAACCGTGTATTTCCGTTGAAATCTCGAAGTCGATTTTTTTCATGTCCAGAATACTTTTCCATTACTGCGTATGGAGAAAGTAAAATTTTTTAAAATAATGATAATAATTTTTTGATTTTTAAGGGAAACATTCCGGAACCGTTCCGGAACCAATATTTTGACCCCATTTTTCCGGTTATACAATATTTCCGCTCCGGTTCCAGATTCAGGAACCGGAACCATTTTGGAACCGTTCCTTGCTACGGAACCGGAACTTTACAAGCTCTGATACAAATCATCATTACAAATGTGACCGATAAATTAATAATAATTTAAATTTGAAGTGAATATAAAACAAATACGGTGTGAAACGTGTTAAATTTAATTTAAAGTTCCGTTTAAGTATTTAGAACAGTGGTTTGCAATCTTTTTCAGTCCAACGCCCCCTTTTGCCGAAAAATATTAGCCCCCTCACCTTTATGTATACAATCCCGCATACCTAAAAACTAAACAAAAACCATATATCATGCTAATATATCTCTGATGCGAGTAAAACAAATGTTTATAATTAGAAAATTATTGTGTAAAAACAAATCATATGTTATAGATATATTTCAAACATTTTTAATACAACAAATTTTAATACAACAATATCAATGGAACCCCGAGCTTGATGTGGCCCAGCTAATCTACATATGTCTGGCTCTATGTTTGATAAATTCAATCTTAAATCACCTCTCTCATTTATATTCAATAGATTTCTCTGCTTAGTTAGCAGCTGAAACACAGCACTGAAACCCATTTCTAACAAATAAGAAGTTGGAAATGCTTATATCAATAACTTTACTTCAAACATGAGGGTATGCTAATCGTTGCCTTATCCAGAACTCTTCGTAACAATTTTGGCTGAATTTATTCGCCGAATTAAGGCAATATATAATCTTAAATAAATGTTCTTTTGGTAAAATTCCAAGAATCTCACTCATTCCATCAGGCACAAATTTACCATTCAGTTTCAAACGAAAAAATTCCCATACGATTGGATTTTTCAATGACAATCGATAAGTCAAAAGGCCAAACATTTGATAAAATGCCTTTACCTACCTAAGTCTGTCTTTAGTCATGAACAATTACTATATGTTGCTCTATCAGGAGTCAGATCGTTTGATACACTTACTGTAATGTCAGGAAAGAACCCAGAAATTGACAATTGTGTCTTTAGAAAAATCTTTGGTTAAAAAATATAAGTTCGAAAAAGTAAATAAATGCCTGAATGTTTAATTAAAACCTTTAAGATCCGCTAGATCGGCGTATGCTACGCCGGGTATAGCTACTAGTTGGATATAATGTCGATGATCGCTATATAGTTGTCCCTTAGGGAAATATCGCCTATTGTAATATTGTTTATGATATAAACCTCCATAATACATTTTATTCGAAATTGTTAGAGCAATTTCCGAATAAATCGAATTAACAAAGATATACTACACTTCGTCTTCGCGCTACATCATTCATCTTTACAGAGGATCTATTCTGGATTATTGTATGGATAGATGCGGCATGCCATTCCATTCAGTTTAACCGTGTAGGACTTAGAACCGCGCACATCCGGAGGGAACGGCAAAAAATCACGTTTTTGGACTCGGGGAATCCTGAAACCTTTATTATATAGTATGTCGTCAAATTCTCGAATTCGAATGCTTTCGCGATGAAAACACTTTCTCTGTACACTAAAACCCCGATTTGTGTCCATTTGATTTGAGTTGTTTCGTAGTTGCGTCCTTCAGATATTATAATGGTTAAAAATCTGTTTTGCGTCGTTGAAACTCACAGTCGCGTCGCACAGTGGTCCAGAATCGAAAAAACGTGATCGAAAATAATTTCTCTTTAACTAATCTGTTCAAGTTTAATAAAATGACGTTTCTATATGTTTCTGAGGTTGCCGAATTGGATTTTGAGGTCCATTTGACTCCTAACAAGGCCCGTCTGAAGGGGGTGGCTGGGTAGGCAGTCGCCTCGGGCCCCGCGTCTATGGAGGACCCCGCGCCTACGAGGAATTCTAGTAGAGATTATGCTCGATAAATTCTGCATCGAAAATTGTCGTTAAAATTTATTTCATATTCTAGATTATCAAGAATATCATTTTTTTAAATAATTCGGTAATATTGATTCTCAATGAATTCTCTGGAGAATCTCAAGAAACATCTCCTCTTGGGAAACCACGCAAAAAGTGGATACAATGCATGAACTTGGGGATAGAGGAGTCGGCAATGCGACCGCTTCGTCCAAGAATTAGGAGAACGCAATGCAAGACTGACATGAGGGCGTCATTTCGCAAAATTCGGCCTTTGAAAACATCTGGCAGACATCGACATAGACCCCGACAACGCCGTTTCCCAGGCATTCTTTCGGACATCTAGCCTGCTTTTCCATATTCTAATTCCTTTCGAGAAAGGGAAGACAAGCACAATAAAATTCTTATCTTGCCTTCAACAAGGTCAATGCCACTTACAAAGTAAGAACTGCCGCCCGAGCTTTGAGGCTCCCACCAGGAACCCCTGCAGACTCATTTCCTTTTCCCTAACGGGATTGTCCACCGAAAAATAGTGCAGAACGCGCATAGCGGCACTTTATCCCGGATAGTAGAATTCAGAAGGGATATGCGAAAAACCGAGGGTGAGGGCACAATTTTTCA
The DNA here is from genome assembly GCA_036926305.1 of Uropetala carovei. Taxonomy (NCBI): domain Eukaryota; kingdom Metazoa; phylum Arthropoda; class Insecta; order Odonata; family Petaluridae; genus Uropetala; species Uropetala carovei. The sequence continues at coordinate 2,197,688 of JAXCHB010000062.1, read as the reverse complement.
GCCACATTCGGTTCGGTTTATTGCTTACAGCTCTGGTGGCATTTTGGAACTTAGGGAAATAGTGAAACGCATCTCCTCAGTTCTCCTAAAACTGTGGTAGAAGGAACATCAACTGTGAGAACGTTTTCTTGTGGCGTGTGAATCTTATCTGCAAACAAAAGGGCACCTGGATTTATTAGACATTTTCATGAAGAATTTGACATTGACATAGAAGGTTAGTGCATTCATTTATATTATTTTATATTTCAGTATGCGTACTCGTGGGCCATTTAAATTAATTTAGAATGCTACCTCTGTTAAATAGTGAACCTTTTATTCTTTGGAAGTTTTGGCCGTAGTCTGGGAAATGAGTTCAGCATTTTAGTTTTAAAGGTTAGTACCGATATCTCTTCATTATTGTAATATAAGAATATGATACTCTTTTTATACAACTTTTAAAATAAAATTCGCATATTTATATTCATTATATAGTATCCCATCACGAAAAAATGAGTGACTCCAGCGAGAGAGATATAGGAAGAAAATACAAGAGTGGATCACAAAAAGGAAAAAGGGTGAAAGAAGTACAAGAACAATTGAAGATACAAAATGGAATATTAAAAAAGTTCATCAAGACCTTTTCAGCGCTAAGTGACGTCATATCGGGTAAAAGTGAAAGTAAAGCATTGATTTCTTCAGACGTAGGAAGCGAGGTATCAACAAATAGTGACAGTGAACAGCAATTTGCCAAACACGTCAATTTCATTGAGAATCCATCACCGAGTACGCCATCCTTTTCTTCCCGTGATGTGAATAACGTTTCCATAAATATTAGTCACAGTCACCTTGCTGTAAACCCTGAAAATTTTAATTTTACGTCAGACCCCGTACATGGCCTACATTTATTACTCCTCATAGGGATCTTATAGTAGAAATGGATCCGAAGTACACTGAGGAATTATCCATGCAACTCAGAGCACAGATGCTTTTCTGACTACCATTTTTATAGGATTTTGAAAAATAGGGAGAAGGTGAGAAGGACGTGGTTGGTTTATTCTGAAGAAAAAGATGTCTTCTTTTGTCTCTGCTGTAAACAGTTTCCATCATGAGAGTCAAAGTCGGCATTGGCGTCTGAAGGGTTTAGTCAATGGAAGAATGTTGGAAATAAGTTAAGTGAGCATGATAAATCTTTATCACATATGAAAAGCTTCCAAGAATGGCAGAAATATGCGCAGAGAAAAAATAAAGGGACTTTTATTGATAGCATAAACCAAGATTTATACCAAAAAGAAAAACAGCGTTGGCGTAATGGCGTAATTCTAAGAATAGTTCATATTGAAAACAGAAATGCAGATGTAGTTGAACACTTCATAAACTTTCTTGAAGTCACAGATACTACAGGAAAAGGACTTAGCCAAGCTCTACTGAAAGAATTAGATGATATGGGAATTTCATTGAAATATTGCAGAGGGCAAGGGTATGACAACGGTGCGAATATGAAAGGTCATGAACAAGGAGTTCAAGCACGAATTTTAAGTTTAAATTCTAAAGCTTTTTTCATGCCATGCGGAGCACACAACTTAAATTTGGTCCTTAGTGATATGGCTCATTCCTGTCCACGAGCGGTGTCATTTTTTGGTATAATTCAAAGATTGTATACTTTATTCGCAGCTTCACCGGCAAGATGGAGTATCTTAAAGAATTATACCTTTGTCTAGCACTAGGTGGGAGTCACGACTCGAAAGCATAAAAGCTGTACGCTTTCATTTACCAAAAATAAAAAATGCTTTACTTGAGGTAGCTGAAGTTTGTAAAGATCCGAAGACAAAAAGTGAGGCAAATTCACTCATTTCCCATGAATTAAACAGATTTGAATTTATCTTATCTGTTACTTTTTGGTGTGACATATTACTAACTGTAAATAAAGTAAGTAAGGTTCTACAATCTGCTCAAATTCCGTTGGATATTGCAGTTAAACATCTGGATGCTTTGAAGTCATCATTAAATATATACAGAAATGAAGGGTTTAATCAAGCCGTATTAGTAGCCGAAAGAGTCGCCAACGATATGTCAATTGATATAGAGTTTTCTAAAAATGTAAAAAGGAGACATTCTGATTGCACAAGAGAGGATGATGCACAGGAAAACTCGAAGAAGAGGTTTAGAACGGATTTCTTTCTGCGAGTGATAGACATGGCACTAACCTCTCTGTCGTGGCGTTTTGATCAGTACAGTGAGTACATTTCTAGATTTGGTTTCATGAACAGCATAAGCCAAATTAAAAATTGGGATTTATCTAATTTACAGAAAGTCTGCTGTGATATAGAGAAAGTTTTGAAGAATGAAGGAAGTTCAGACAGCGACATAGATGGAATTGAACTTAGTGAAGAGTTAAGAATGTTATCAACGGTTGTGCCAGAAGATCATAGCATAATTGATATTTTGAAGTTCTTACACAAAAATAGATTGCAGGAAATATATCCAAACATAGAAATACTTTGTAGGATAATTCTTACAATGCCAGTGACAGTTGCATCAGCTGAAAGGTCGTTTTCAAAATTAAAATTAATGAAAAATTACTTACGATCGACGATGTCACAAGAGAGACTGACTGGATTACCTCTTTTGTCAATTGAACACGAGGAAGTTGATATGATTGAGAAATCAACAACAATCGACAGATTTTCACTTATCAAAGCTAGAAAAGTAAACTTTTAAAATTGTGGTGAGCTGGTTATTATTTTGTTAATTTGTGTAACCCTTAATAATTACTGGTTTTAAAAATTTGTTTATATATTTCTGAATAATACTAATAATTATACTGAAAAATACTAATAATAATACTGACTAATATTAATGTAAACTTGAAAATAAAAATAAAATTGTAAGTAAATGAGAAATTTGACTTTTCTGTGAAAAGTGGGGGGCCGGCGGAAACCCTCTCGCTCGGGGCCCCGCGGATCCTAGAGACGGCTCTGCTCCTAACCCAAAAGTTTTAGCCCCACGGCCATTCCAAAAACTTTAATAGTTTTTAAATGTTAATTATTTAAACAATTTTAATAACTTTGAAAGTTTTTTATTTTTTTTAAATGTAGTCTTATAAATTCTGTTAAAGTTTCGTTTGCTTTATCATCTCCGTTTATCTTGAACACCTTCCGTAAGTAGTTTAGGACATGACTTTTCCTAACGTCATCCGGATCATCAAAACATTCCATCATTTTGTCATGGAGCATTAACCTCGTAATTCTTATTGATGACATTTCGAAGTAACACGAATATAAACAACTTATTAATAACTTAGAGTTACGGATTAATATTTGGATTTAAACGACTGAAGCAATTACGAGAAGAATACCATATATATCTATAATATATATTAAAAGGAAATCATTTTGATGCAATCATGCACACCATTTACTTCGAGAGGAATATAAACAAGTTAGGAAAGCGTACAACGTATCACAAATGGGGCGCGTTTCGTGCAATGGAGTATTAGAAAGCAATTATATACCTGTACTTAAGGGAAATAGCGTTTTAAAGTCCTTTTCTTCATCATAAATAATCCATTTTCTTCCTATTTAATAGTATTACATGCACACGTAGGGAAATTAAACGTTTGTTTGGGAGATTGTTTATGTTAGCAACAATGAAGTAACCATGCAAGAAATTTTCTAAGTTCAACTCCATATAAGGCTTTCTTGTTTGATTTTCTCGTTAACGGCTACTCATACGATGAAAATATATAGAAAAGGAAATACTCTACTTTACCAGTTCTACAACTTTTATTTGAAAAATATTTTGATACGAACAATACTTTACGAGATATGACGAAAATTTAATTTTTCTTCACCAGTAAAGTGGTACCCCTGATTGGCGTACGTAATTCATTTTTGCGATTTTCTTATTATATTTGATTGAAAGTCCTTAATATCAAATTTCATAAAAATCCGTTCAGTAGAAGCCGAGAACGAACATGCGGACGGACGGACGGACGGACAGACGGACGGACGGACGGACGGACCGACCGACGATAATAGGCGCTCACGCTGTAAGCGAAACGCGCCTAAAAATGAAAGATTTATTTAAAAAAAGAAATTTCCAGGGAAACTGCTTTCCTTAAAAATAAAGGAAAAATAATTAACAGAACATGAAACTTACCAGCAAACTTCAGCGATGAATTGCCTGAAGACGTTAATCTACTAAATAAACAATTGCAGCACTTCACGCACTCTTTATTGGTTTCACTGCACTATTTAAAATCTATAGAGCGCCGATGTCAATTGCAAATCTTTCGCAACACAAGATTTTTACTGAATGTCAGACACAACCGCTTGCTGCCAGCGAAAATACAAAACTGGCCTCTTGTCCTTACGTGGTGGTGTATTTTCGCATAGAATTTCACACTCCCTCTCCTAAAGAAATTTGTTGAGTTCCTCTTCCTAGAGAGACGAACTGCTCAGAGGCCAAGAACGATAAAACATTTCATGACATACACCAGTAGGCCACCAACGACGCAAAGAATCCGACCAGACGCAGCCGGAAAAACGCAATCACGGAAAAAGTAGAGACGAGGCGAAAGGATACGGAAAACCAACGCCTCAAAACATTTTATGACGTAGCCTTTCTCGAGAGGAAAATACACGTGCGTGGCCGTCCAGCGGCGCCCGGAAGCTCGCAGGAACGTGTTAAAGGTAAACAAAAAGGCCTCGACCTCCCAGGGGGGCGCCTAGGGGCACCTGGACCCTTATTTATTAGTTAGCTTACACCCGGCCCTTTAATATGAGACCAGGTTCATGCGTTCCGCTTCATTCTCATTTTTTGTTGCGCTGCTTTTAGTAAGAAATTAACCAAAATGTAAGCTATTGTAGGAAGCCATTTTTCAGCAACTAAAATAATTAATAAATAATTGTGCATTGCATATTCTTATAGCTAAAGCAACATTCTATAACAAAATATACTTCACTTTTACTATTACTTCATTTGAACGGCTCCGTCTTACGGCAAATACATATATTTTTAACCGAAAAAGGGAAACCTCGAAAACAACAGATTTCCCCTAAATTTGAGACGATGTTGCAAACTTCACACGAAAGTTGGGAGAAAAACAGTGAGTGTTAAATATGACCCAACTCTAGTGCTTTATTATGTGGTAGTTTCAAGTTCCTACCAAAAAGTTGAAAAATCTATTTTCGATCACGTTTTTCCGATTCTGGACCACTGTGCGTCGTTCTCTACTCGGGTTTCCCCATTCACCACGTCTGACCTTTGTTGTCAGGTGTTTGAGTCAGAACTTGAGTCACCGTCTGACAATCTTTAGTTTTGTATGCACTTTTAACCTTGAACAAATTACGCATTTGTTTAACTGAATGTCGCGTTGTCATTTATACATTAATTATATAATTTACTGTGACGGTATTAATATATTTAAATGTGATTTTAGATTAAATTGGAATTTTGCTTATTTAAAGGTTTTATTATGGCAAACAGTATTTCGATTTGCTTTGTTTTTTTTTCAAGAACGTAATCCCGACGCAAATCGAGGTTTTAGTGTTTACTGCTACTACATATATGAGAAAGTGAAATAGGTCCTTCATGGTTTGGATATCTCCAATAACTGTAACAAGGTTTTGATAACAATTTAATAAGATCCTTCATTGGAATCTACTTTCGGTGAATCACCACTGAAGACGGCTGTATTGTAGTAGAAATGCGATGTTGTTTTTCATGACCTTGTTATGTCTATTGGAGATGCCTGAAAGGTGCTTATTGTTTCATTTTTTTTGTTTTTAAGCGCTTAATTTTTGAAAAATTGTTTTAGACGAAACAGTAACTCTCCAAATAAATAAAAACTGTATTTAATCAATTAGTTACCAAAGTGCACGTGTCAAAGAATAGCGCATCAGAGTGCCGGAACTGTACAAAAAAAGTTGAAATTAAAAAAAGCGGTTGTAGTTAATTTCAGAAGAAATGTCGGTTGCTACGTCACTCAGCCACTCAATCAACGAAAGCTCCTTCTCCTAATGAAACGTAGGAATATGCCATCTTTGTCGCTGCAGAAGATGAGTAATTTGCAGCTTCACGCGGTAGTCGAGTTTCAACTGTTTCTGTCGCTCGGAGTTGGACGGCCGAAGAGCTGAACAGGCTTTACGGAAGTGTCTCATAAACTCAAATAAGTCCGTCTTGGAACATTGCGAGTCAAGCCAAAAAAAAAATGATTGTACCGAAAGGACTGTCGCAACAGCAGTTCTACTTTAATTATGGATTTCAAATCGTCGTTTCATTCCAGCGAAATTTGTAAGTTAATATTAGTTAATTAGTATTATGGAAAGACAAAAATGTAATTTTGCGACTTGGAAGGCAAAGCTAGAGATAGACAAGCGACATTTGGTATTATTTATCGTCGAGAACTCCTTTTGTCTGCAAAAGAATCCCCCATTCTCCCAATTTCTTTCCCCGGGGCGTCAGTTCACTGACCACCCCAACGTCAAAGACGCGTAAATCATCCTTCCTACGGAGCCGGCTGTAAATCCGAAGGACGCTCAGAGCAACAGGTTCGGTTGGTGGGTGCGTGCGTCTCAGCATCCCAACTTATCCTGTGCCGCTTTTTCTTAGTTAGTTAGTTAGTCGTGGTCCCCTTCCCTTTCACCCCTCTCCGTCCTCTCTCCCCTTTACTCTATCTCCTCCGAGGATCGGACATCTGCCGGCGGAGAAAGACCGATTCGAAATCGACTGAGATGTCCTCGCTCGAATTATAAATGGCGACAAGAATTCGAGAATCGACAAGAGTTGGACACATTCTCGGGAGTGTGCGAAACTGTCGTTTGCACTCAAACGCGACCAAAGTTTCGCGGCATTTGTTTTTCTCCTACCGGAACCGATCTCGAACCACCCGAGGCAAGGCAGATCATCCGACGACACTTTAGTTCCGCGTCGGTTCGCCAGAGGGCGGCGCGGCGCCTTTCTCGGCACTCGAAGCGCCGCGCTTTCGTCTCGAGTCCGTCTCCTCGACGATCCTCGACCCTATCACCTTCCTCCGACGGTCCTAAGGATGTCAGAGATAGGGTGGAAATGGAAACGCGGCTTGCGTGATACGAGAAGGAGCGGCCTCCGAGAGGCAAGCGCCCGACTGCTGCATCCTCCTCGTCGGCCGCCTAAACGGTCCTCGCGAAGAGAGACACCGTTGGGGCAAACGTAGGACGCGATAGGAGAAAGGCTTGGCGAGCGGAGAGAGGAGGGTGAGTGGTGTGACGGGGAGCGGCGGCGATTCGTTTGCGTAGATAAAACGTTAGTCGTACTTTAAGAAGGATCCAATCTGGCAATTTGTCCCCAGAACAGTATCCTTCCTCGGCTCTTTGATTGGTTTTAAAAGTATGAGAGGAATAAATTTCCTTTCGCTTCCCTCTCGATCGGGAAGTTTAATTTATCCGTCGTTTTGGAGCACACTCAATTGTATTCTGTTATAAATATTCGCCGAAGTTGTTGGATCCTCGAAATAGTGGGATCACGTGTTTGAGTTGTGCTTCAGAAAACAAGAACGTTTTCTCTTTTAAAGCAACTCTAAATTGGTTACTTATCGAATACATGCCATTGGAACTTTCAATGTGTGCATATATGTATATGTTTGCTTCTTAATTTGATTTTATACTCGTTGCTTCAAATTGCTTAGAGCATAAATTATATTTACTCTTCGCATTTCAAATGTGGGCGAAGAAGTAATCTCATAAAAGGTCTTGAAATAAACCATGAAATAAACAGGGGGGGGGGGGGGGTGCATCAAAAAGAAAATCACATGAAAAGACTGAAAAATAGCAGCGCCTGTCATTTCAATTGTGTAATACAAGAGCACAAGATGGTGAGCGGCGTACATTTGATCGAAGATCATCAAGTTTCTTGATGCTTCAGCGTTATCAAAACATGAGCGATCAGCTCGAAAGGATAACGCGAAGAGGGAGTCAAGTCGGGAGAAATAAGTGTGAGATAAGCATTATTCAGCCAGCCTCAGGATGAAACAAACTGCGAAAAAATAAAGGTAGAACGAGGCTAGTCTGTGCAATTCGAAATGCTTAAATGTAGAGAATAGACAGCTCTACATGGTAGGACACATTCAGAAATAATAGATTTTCCATATAATGCGAGACAAAATAATGGCATCGCCTCCATCATAAAAGTCCTTCACGTCAAGGCAAAAATTAAGGTCTTATTAAGCGTATTGCGTGGTTGTAGCAGCACTGGCTTTCTGCTGAAATGATCTTTCCATATTTCGCCTTAACGCTTGCTCCATCATGTGTCGAAGCAACGATATCTTTGTTAAAATCAATTCCAAATTCCTGCAACCGTTTAAACACCAATTCTTTGGTTTTTTCCGATGTGCAACTTTCTACAGTTGGTACTAAGCCAAGAACTTTGTTTTGCGATTGACTGCAGTATTACATTTAAGTATCTTCTCATTGCAATATCAGCCCATTCATCCACTGTGATAGAAAAATTTTCTTCAGACTTAATCCTGCTTTCTCAGTCCATTTTATTTTCATGTGTTTCTCCTCGAAAAATTGCATAACACATTTTCGAACTGTAGATGAACTGGTTGGCATTTTGTAGTTGCGATTATTGACGTAACCTCGAATTGCTTCACACTTAACAACAGTGTTAAATGAGATTCCATCTTTAGCAGCACGTTTTCATAATATTTCCTCCAATGACTCTCTGCAAACAAATGATAGCATTCCATATGTGGTAGCTTTGGCCTTTTTAGCTGGTCGTGGTCCGTCATTGTTATCTTTTGTAGAGACACTTTTGCTTCACACAGTTACGCCGTGTGTTTTCAAATGATTGATAGTCCCAGTTGTATTTCCGCCCTTAGTTGAAATCTTCACTACACAACCTTCGACTTGACATTTTCTTGATTGAATCCCAAACTTGAGATTTTTTGGAAGACATATTGGTCATTAAAGAAAGAATTTAAATTAAAAATTACTTCGAATTAGTTTCTCACTGTACCAATATCTTCTTGAAATTAAAATATACAGAAAATGAGACTTACTTATTGCGCGCTAGATGATTAAAAGTCTTTAAATCAAATATCAGCCAATGTTGAAATCCAGTAACTTCTATATGTAATTTTGCTGCCAGCGTACTCCTTCAAAAATGGGATTTTCCTAAAATTTTAATTCAAAAAGAAACGTACACTATTCAGCCGAGATGCATTCAAAATTAATTTAAATCGCATGCGATTACGCATAGTGAAATATTATTTAATTATTATAAATGAAAACACTTACCTTCTAAATTAATGCTAAATTCCTCAAACGATAAAAAAAACGATTTGACTGCAAGAGGTGACTTTGGCACGTCACCGAGTATTAAATTTAAATTATGGCAAACGCGGGGCATAAAGAAGGTTAATACGCAATATTTGAGCTTGTACGGCATTCTTTGAACCAGCCATATTTGCTCCATTATCGTAACCTTGACCACGGCAATTATAAATGGACATTCCCAAATCATTAATATTTTTCATCAATGCTTCTTCACACCCTTCCATCGCCCTTTTTATCAGCCACCAGGAAACGTGATTACTAAACGAAAAATTTGTATTTCTGCTTAATCTTCTAATCGCAGCCGGGAGAAATATAAAAATATCTTCCGAAAATTTTGCGTTACAGTACATATTGTACAATTCGGCGGCCCCTAAAAGTGGTGGCCCTGGGCGACCGCCCGACTCGCCCGCCCCTAAGATCGGCTCTGCCAATAGCATACAAATATAATAACCTCTTAATAAAACCAGATGGATATAAAGAGCAATGTAAACTTGAAAAACATCAAAGCATGGTGATTTAAACAGCAATCAAAATATTGTATTTAATTTTCAAATTGACTTAATTCACGGCATGGAATTGTAACATTTTAACATTAATATCTGGGTCCTCGTCAGCCTTAGTACTACAAGCATATGATTGTTCGGTGTTCGTTGATTGAACTGACCAACATCTACTGATAGGACTAGTAGAAGCTGAGGTTGACGATCATATAGGTGAAATTAGTGGTCTATTATCAATCCTTATCTCTTGCTGCACGTGAATATCGTTTATTAGCTTCGTTACCTGAAATTTAAATTAATTTTGTTACACCTTGTCTTCCACAGTTAAAGTACTAATATACAAAATAAAATCCAAGGAATTTGGCTGAACTTTGTGGTAATTGATTCTCATATTAACGAAGAAAATAATATCTTTGTTAAATTCCACAATTTTTTATTTCACGATTGTTTTGATAATTGCATTTTTCCCTGTAATCAATCCACAATAATCGTAAATTTGTAATTTTAATTTATCAAATAACAATCGAGTACTCGAACAAAATTACCCGGGTACTCGAATACTTGAACAATCCAAGAAAACGCCCAGTAGCCGGGTAACCGGTACTCGATATTGGAATCACATGTACAGTGGTATTTAAATCTGCGCAGTCGGGTTAATCTTCAACGCCACTTGGAATGCTCGTAATTTTGTTTAAACTTCGTATTCGAATTTTAGAGGACCCTTAATTTTTTTCAGACTTAAATTTAGAAAATAAAACCTAGGCATAGAATCGAGTAAATAGGGTATATCGATCAAGTTTCCTCTTGAGTCCTCAGCCTCTTATAAAATTGGAATATGGAGGTATTTCTCTTGACTCAACTCTTTAACGTGACTAAATATGATACAAAATTCGAAATTGTCTTGATAGCGAAACCGTTACGCCGTATTAGACACAAATGCGCTCCACAGCACCGATCATATATGTAAATCATAGATGTTCAACTGGCCGCATTGCAGCGTTCGTAACATGGCTGGAGCCACATTAATTATCACAGGGAGATTACTAAACGCACCTTTAAACTACATTCAAATATTGAAAATTACATTAAATTTGTTAAATTACAATAAGCCTCCTCTTTCACGATATCAATCTCTCAGCCCCCACTAGAGGGGATTATAATTTCATTAGCTTCACATAAGCTTCTTTTAAAAGTCCTTTCACGTTTAATAGTTAAATTAAATTACATTTGTAAGAGTGACAGATTTTCTCATCTTATAATTTCGAGTTCTTTTGAAGGGCGGAGCTGAAGAGCAAAAATAATCAATTTGACTTTAGACCAGGGGTTGGCAATCCTCGGGTCATGAGCCGCATCTGGATCTTTGAGGAACGACCCGCGGCTCCCGATGCCCACTCTTCATCTAAAAGTTTACACTCGGATATTTTCTTTTCAAACTCGTAGCCCAAGTGTAGGGTTTGGGTTCAAATTATTTTCAATTGCAGTATTTTCAGGGATTTCTCTTCCCGGAATAATTATTTTTGAAGATAAAGAATCAATTAAATTCTCCTAGTCATTCAGCAATTTTGCAGGGTCATACAATTCCCCTTCAAACCTCTTATTCACCATTTGAACTTCTCCAACAATAGGTTTCAAAAATAAAAGAAACGATAATTTTTTTCCTCGCTAAACATTGAACACAATAGTTCAGCTGTGTAACAGCGCTCAGTTAAACTAAAAATTTCAAAATGTCCCTTAAGTTCAATCCATTGGTGCAGACATCTATCTTGTCTGACTTCACTGAACTAATTTCAAAGGAGTTATTCCATCATTAATTTTAGAATAAATTTTCCTATATCTAGCCTGTCGAATAGGCGAACGAGAGGACCGATTGTATGTTTCTTTAATAAGAAAACCTATAATTCGTGGTCTACATCCATGGACGGCATGCAAAATTGCAAGTTGTAGTGAGTGGCACGCACACTTAATCAAAAGCAAATGGTGAATCTCAGTCTTTAACTTAGCATAAAATCCATTATTAATATCTGTCATTACAGACTGTTGATCAATGCAAACTCTTTTATTTGGAATTCATTTTTCTTCTCCTCATTGAAGGTACGTTAAAACACTTAATAAATTACATGAGAAAAATGCGTCAAAAGTTAGTGCTAAATTAGCGCCATGGCGCTACACGCCAGAAAAAAGGCGTTAGACAAATCAAAAGCGCTAAAATGGCAACACTGATAAGGGGTGAGGGGTGGGGGATATCGACCTTTCACCTCTTCAATTGCCCACGTCTCTTTATCCAGAAAATCTCTGCCCGTGTCGGAATATTTCTATTCCTATGAACCTAATCTGCGGCGCATAATCAAGGAATTTTGCCCGGAATGAGTTTAAGAATGCACCAATCGGAGGGCAGTTGTTAATATTCGAGAGGGCAGTCACCCCCTCCTAGATCCCCCTCTGTTATGTCTGCATACTGAATTTACCGAAGCAGCGTAGCGCTTTAACGAGATTTTAAATGAATTTTTGAAATTTATTAAAAATAATAAAATTATCCGTCTAAAACAAAAAAGCGGCAAGGTCAAGGAGAGTCAAATACTGTACAGTACGACCTCTCGATAACCGTCGTTAATTGGTTCCTGGAAACCCCGACGATTAGCGAAACGACGATAGTCGAAACCGATCTTCCCATAGAAACAATGTCATACGTCAATAATTCGTTCAAAAAGACCTTAGATACACGCATCATATATAAAACTGAATTTTTAGGCCTTAGTTATCAATTACAGAAATACGTGCATTACTTTCCCTTTTTAATGTTTTATTTCATGATAAATCAACATTAGAAATGAGGTAATTTCAGAAAAATGTTAATTTCGAGTTAACGCGATTTCAAGCTACGCTACCACTCGTGAGAACGCATCTATCGCGTAATCATTTAGTGATTTTAACGATGCGATCGCATCTTTCACGCAATTGTTCTCGCTCTCTTTTAATGTCATACCGAAATGAAATTTTTTCCACGTTATTTTTAATGTCCACATTGATAAAATTTATTTTATTCGTCGAGCGAGAAATATTGTTTCTCCTTTTCTCCACCAATAATAAAGGAATCCTCGGAGGCCGTTTGCTTTCAAATTCGAAGGCCTCATTTCGCGTTCGGTGATATATTATGTACTGTTTATTTTCGCTTCGCGACTGTCCTCATTGGACGAGGGCGATTGCCACGTTTGTTGATTCCGTCGCAACGCCGCCGTGACCTTTCCTTTCCCGGCGGTCGCAACGCTCGCTTCATACAAAATACCATCCGCTCTCAATAAAAATTATCAGATGACCTCCTCAGTCTGACGTTTTATATGCTTTTGAGCAGCTCGAGGTTGATGTACGTCCCCAGAAGACGGAGGAGGGACCTTTGTTCCGAAAGATCCAGACTAGCTTCGATTCACGTCATCGCTTCAGCTCGATCCTCTCTCTCCACCGCTGCTCCTAATTCACCTGCTATTCGACGCTATTATTGCCATTCTTCCTATAAGATGGAAAAGTGAGAACAAAGCTGACGCTATGACTTTTAGATGGGAGTTTTTGAAAACGTAACACTTATCGTGCATTAGGGAGGTCAATCGCCGCCGCGAAACCACTGAGGAGAATCATAGTTCCAGATCGGAGAGAGCCATCATCCTCTCTCGATCGGGGCATTCCCGGGTCAAAGGTCGGACGGCGTCGAGGGTTATCGTGGTACGCGATAGTGACAGCTGCTGGGCAACTGCGACGGACTGATCCCTTCGGTTATCTCTCCTGAAGGAGTACGTTGGAGACGGGTCTGGAGGTTTCTTTGTGAAAACGGGCGACCGTTTTGACGCGGCCATCCTTGGAAAGGTGGAGCCCCGATCGCCATGGCGGCTACCAACTAGATACGAAGACGCTTTCCTAATAAAATTAACTTTTCGATCGAATAAGGTCCACGTCCTATAACTTCTATGACTTCCTAAGGTGAAATTCCGGAAAAAAAGACCAAGCTGAATTTTCCATATATTCCAGTCAGCTTTGCAAGATTTCGTTCTCCAAAGAAGTAAATAAGTAATTTAAGCGAGATACATCCATTGTTCTGGACTTTGCATTTACTTGTATAATGCAAAATTTACGTATATTTAAAAAATGGAAGCTTCATTTGCTCACGCAATATGAAAAAGCGCATTTTATTTATTGAGGCATATTTAGAATCGTAAACTTCAAATTCATTATAAATTTAGTAATATAATTGTAGGTGACATAAAGTAATTTATTCTATAATTAATATGAAAAATACCGATTTCTCCAAAATTTTATTTGGCAGCGTAATAAATGGTATTGTAAAACACACATTTCCGGAAATTTTCAGTCTTTTATCAATTACCGTTTATGTACTTGCTATTTTTATTTGATTGCACAGACGGAGCGAAAAGCCTAAGTACGTTTACAAAATAAAACGCGCTTAAAATACTCTGTGGTAATTTATATTCTTCGCTTATTTTTCCGATCGTCTTTGCTTAATTGTTAATTCTGATCTAGTTCTATTATACGCCGGAGTTGCTAGTTAGGGGCAGTTAGTGTGTCTGGCTCATAATGCAAGGATCGCGCGTTCAAAACCAGCAGACAGACAGAGAGAGAGAGAGTATGGTCGCATGTGTTTGTCTATTCCCCTAACATAAGATATGTGATCTGCAATTTTTATTCATATGAGTTTTGGTAGCACTTATACAATCGGAGAACTTTCACTCTGAGTTGTTCTGTTGGCCTTGGTAGACGGGTGGTATCTGCTGACGGATGTTAAGGTTCGAATCCCGGCCGAGGACATGGATGTTTGCTTCCGTCATACTGGGCTATATCTAATGTAAGAGTCATCTAGATCTGGATTTTCAAACCTTTTACTCCGCGTCCCAATAATAATTTAAAATACGTTAATCGGTCCACCAAAAATTCTACTTTATAAAATACTGTAAGAATTTCTAAGGACGTACATATTTTAAATCAAAACTGTACAATTTTATAATCCTTAAATCCCATTACTTGATTTTTGTCGACTTGGCAACAATGTAGCCCGAATTTTGCGCCAGAAAACCTTGGATAGACCCTTTAATTGAGGTCATTATCGAACGTTTTGCAACACTTACTTTGAAAAACCCTGATCTACATAGTCTAAATACAGGCGGTCGTAGACTTACGAATTACGTCGATCCACAAATACGGCAGTCGTTAATTATTAGTAAGTACGTGTGTATACACACACACACACACACACACAGGGCCGTGCCCAGACATTTTGCCGCCTGAGGCGAGATATAATATGGCGCCCTCTTAATTTTTTTATTAAGTAATTTTATTATATGTTAGTCGAAAACGGTAGGAAATAATAAAAATCTATTTATTAAAATTCATAATCACTTATATTTATGAAAAATCTCAACTATACATAATTTAATTTTCATAGCATTTGAGTCAGAATCTATTTTAAATATTTCTTTGGGATCAATGAAAAAATTATTTTCTTCGTGATCTAATTGCTTGTGCTTATGCCGTACTCTTAGTCTTTCTTCTGTAACAAACACTGGATCAATTTCTAGTTCTTCCGCTAGTTCTTTCTGCTGCTACTATTATGTCGTTGAATCCTGTCGTGCTATAATCTTAAAAATAAATCAATAGTTTGATCAATGGCTTTCATACATTCTGAAAGGTCATGTTTAGGGCTTTTTAGTAATTTTGAGACAATGTTTGTTTTAAAAAGTAGCCTTTCTTTTGTGATATCCAACACCAGATAATATTTTATGGCCAACCATCGTCCGCTTTAAAAACTGTATAATAGTAAGGTATGGCCTCTTAACTTTTTATAAGAGTAATATTGAAAATATACTAACACTAACAATTATTTATAGTATTAATTGATATTTGTACAACAAAATACATTTACTCCGTATTTTGGTGGACTGTCTTGATTAAAAAAGGAAGTGATAATTTTGAAATTATAAATCAAAGTATCTACAACTAATATATCTTTCAATCTACTATTTTCAACAATAAAATAACATAAAATATTAACACCTAAAGGCTTCCAAATAGCCCATAATCAAGAAACCCGAAACTCGAAAAGAATAAATCTATTTAATTGAAATGCAATTTAGCTCATAAAATAACGCAAGTTGACAGGATTCAGATCTTCTGTTCGATTTATAAACATAAAAAACATGATGTTAGTCAGTCGCGCATTAAAAATTACTCTTTGCACCACCACCTATCAAGCAAAATTGTTTTATTTTTCAGTTTTTGTCGTGATTTTACCGAAAATAAAATTAATAAATATGGATTTAAAGTATACATGATTTTACTGCAAAAATATTTGAAAATGGTTTTCCTACGTCTCTCGATAAATGTTTAATATAATATGAAATACTGACACCTTTATAAACCCTGTTCCTTTCAGTAAAAGGTATTTCGTTGATCTGCTAGTAGAAAACGTAGAACGTATCACTTTCCTTCCTTCTTGGAATCGCACAAAATATTTATATCGAACTAATTTAAGACACAGGCCAATAGAGTGTCACCTAGCTCTTTCGCATTACTAAGTGAGAATGGTGAGAATGTAGCATAGGGCGCGCTTCATTGCAGATTGATATTACCCATAATGCTTAAGCATTATGAATATTCCAAGAAAAAACAATGAAACAGAAATATAAGACACGGAGGGACGCGAAGCCCTGCCGGGGGTTTTTGCAGCCTTGATCTAAGTAGACCTCGCCGTCACCAATATTTCTTGCCGATGGTCTCTTCATTTTGCGCCCCAGGGGATATTCCCCCGGGGGCAATGCACTCTTTGACCATAGTTAGGCGCGGGATGGATGAGAGGCGTGCATTCCCTTGGAGGGTGGGAGAAAGGAGATTAAGAAAGGTGAGGCCGGAAAGGAAAACGGGCATCACCCCCGCCGCCCTCGCCCTAAGACTCGAAAGTTGATCAGTGGGAAACATTTTCAAGGGTTCCCAAGATCAAGGAGTCTTTGGAACCTGGTCATATTTTCCAATCCCTTCTGCGCTTTGTTTTTCCAAATGATATCTCCGGAAGTCTTCGCCTAGTTGTTACCCGCTGAACTGTGTTTTGAGGTCGCATTTTTACTTTTCAAGAAGAAAACACTAATTATTCGATCGAAAACAAAATTCTGCAGATATTTTCCAAATATTTGTGACTCAAATTTTCCGCCCCAAAAAATTCGGCAGCCCAAGTTGTCGCTTGGTCTGCTTGTATGGTTGAGCCGGCCCTGGGCTTAGAAAGTAAATTAAAAATGAGTCGTACCAGCAAAATGATGGGTATATCATACGATAGAGAGGAAATGAATCTAAATTACCACCTATGAAGGATAACCAAAGCCCATGTCGCAACAAAGTGACACATAGCAGTAAGTATATAATTAAATCAAGAAAAATTGTGCATTGTGTTATATTCTAATCTCGTTTTCAGCTTCAGAAGCCACAATTATTTAAATTTCATTTGGTTGCAGTATACATTTTACTTATAAAAGCAATGAATTGTATTACAAGCATTAAACCTCAAAAAAGCCACAAATTTATTTTATAAAGAGCAAAACATTTCTATTTCAAATTATATCACTGTTTCTGTAGTATAATCGGCCTTGACTAAACTTAACTGCACCTTTTCCAGGAACGTAGCCTGGCGTAAGTAAGAGGACCGCTTTTATTGCCCTTAAAATAAAAGTCGGATTATTAATATGTCCAGCACATGACTTTCTCCATACTGAGCAATGAATATGATTGCTCTCGACAACAGCGTCCTCAGGAATAACTATAAGCAATTACACTCGTGAATAATTTAAAAGTTTGTCATTAATCTTCTCGCCGCGGCTCAACCCCGTGGGATTGTCGGCTGCGCTGCCTAAAGAGGAAATTAATGCTACGCAATAATTGATCACGAATTTTGTGTTTGTAATTTTCTTTGTTTCTTTTTACTGAAATACATGTCCTTTCTTTTTTATATAACCGTATATTTAGATTATCTAGGAAGACATAATAACCATGTAACTTTCAAATGCTAAAAAAATTACGTACGTCCCTATTCTCATCCATTTTTAAAATTATGCATGAGCCTGTTTGCGTTAATCAGCATTACAGACGTATAATATAATGGTTTTACTTACAGAAAGGTAGGTTAACAGCATTCAAACGATGAAATGAAAATTCAACTGCTTTGATTAAATCGTTAGAAACTCTTCCCATACGCAGTTAAATGAATAATTATCCGGAAATATTTGTTGCTACATCAATAATTTCGATGCTTAAACATAAGTTCGAAGCTAATAACGTTATTCTTTCTTCTATTTGAAGGCTTAATTGGCGTTAACTGAATCGGAGATAACAATGATAGTCGCCTTGTCAACGCCCTGAAAGAGTACGAAATATCCACAAAATTTCGAAAACAATTGCGTATTTCTAAAAGCTCCGACCGTGTAACATGTAAACATCGTAAGAATAAGAGAGTACACAGTTTTATCCGTCGAATAAAGCAACAAGTTAGGAAAGTGTACAAGGTGCAATGGAGTATTAGAAATAAATTAGTATATACCTGAACGTAAGGGAAATTGCGTTTTAAAATTATTTTCTTCATCATAAATAATCCATTTTCTTCCTATTTAATAATATTACATGCACATGTAAGGAAATTAAACGTTTGTTTGCGAGATTGTTTATGTTAGCAACAATGAAGAAGTAACCATGCAAGAAATTTTGTTCAACTCGATTTAAGACGTTTTTGTTTGATTTTCTCGATAACGGTTACCTCTATGATAAAAATGTATAGGAAAGGAAATACTCTTCTTTAGCAGTTATACAACTTTTATTTGAAAAATATTTTGATATGAGCAATATTTTACGAGATATGACGAAAATTTCATTTTTTGTCACCAGTAAAGTGGTACCCCTGATTGGCGTACGAGATTCATTTTTGCGATTTTCTTCTTATATTTGATAGTAAGTCCTTAATATCAAATTTCATGAAAATCCGTTCAGTAGAAGCCGAGAACGAACATGCGGACGGACGGACGGACGGACAGACGGACGGACCGACCGACGATAATAGGCGCTCACGCTGTAAGCGAAACGCGCCTAAAAACGAAGAAAGTCGGTCCATATTAAGGTATTTTGATGAATGAAGGGAAAAAAACCATGCACTCTGAAAAATCCCGTGTAAACTTATGGGAACTAGGGACACTTCAGCAAACTAAAATAGTTTTCCAGGGACCTGCTAGATTGTAGAAACAAAACGCCGTTTAGCGCATATCTCTACGACGAACGGTTCTCGAGAAATATGCTGCCTACCACTATTATTTGCTGCCGAACCCGACGTTAGGGCAATGGTTTCCAAATTGTGGAGCGCGCCCTCCTGGAGGGGCGCAAAAAGACTTCAAATTGTATGTACTGTCGTTTTAGCTGTCACAATCGTGAGACCTACAATATGAAGTCGCCGAATTCTAGCTCTCAAGTGGCTAGGGCGTATCATTTGACATACGTGTAAGGGGGCGTAAGGACATTTTTGTAAAGTTTTAAAACCACTGAGTTAGGGTAATATTGTAATTATAAGTGAAAAACGGCCCGAAATCACATTTGGACGATGAGTGTTAATGAGTATTTCTCATAGAAAAAATATAAATTTTGAGCCCTATGGTAAATCAATGAAGATGGTCTTTTTCATCGGCCTACTGACGACGGCATCCTTGATTCCGAAATGCGTATTAAGGCAATTTTTTGGAAAGGAAGTGCTCTTTTGTGAGCTTGTTTCTTTTCTGTGTGTTTGTGAGGGTGTGTGTGTGTGTGTGTGTGAACAAAGAAAAGGAGGGTCTCTGGCATGGAGTAGATTCCCTTAAACCGGAGTGCATGTGTTTTCCTTTTTTAGAAATATTTGTATGGTTATGGTATCAATATTTCTCATGTCAGATTCGATCAAAATCTGTCATTTGGTTCAGAGAGAGGTAAGAGACGCAGCAGAGAGATAGAGAGTGATTACATAAAGGCCTTCCTCCTCCAATGTGGCTAAAAGTAATAAGATCGCTTCAGATGGGCAAGAAAGAGGTCGTACTCATCGTACTCGGAAGGCAGTCGATGGATAAGAAGAAACGATCTCTTTTATGCGTCGTCCTCGGGAACGCCTTGGAACGAACGCCTCACGCTTCCAACTTTCTCTTTGAATTTCGCAAAGATGAATATCTAATTATTTTAATTTGACTCTTGGTTTCCGCAGGAGACTCAAATTGCTTTCTTCCTTCGATTTTTTCCTCGAGACCGTTTTCGTTTCCAAAGGACAAACGGAAGAACGGAAGTGATGACGTTTCCTGTCTATTGCGCTGGAATAACTGAGCAGGCATTTTCGATTTATCTCATTCTGATTTGAAAAGGTCGTTTTCCACAGGAAATGTTTATCTCTGAAATTTTGCATAGAATCTCCACTATAAATGGCGAAGAGGTGCTCCTCGTCACGAGACCTTCATATTGTGGATTTAAAAAAATTAAAATCGTATCGCTCGAATCTTATTATTAATCCTAGGGTTATTTACAAAAGGATATTTTCGTAACAAGTCGTAAAAACAGAAACGGCGAGAGGGGAAAACATAATTATTGAAAATTTCGCAGAGGCAAGGGACTAATTAAATAACAAAGAGCCCGCTAAAGAATATTATTTCCCGACTAAAATTCTCTCTATCGGAAGCATACGGTGGAATAATAATATATTTCCGAGGACATCAACTTGGAATGCCTCATTCGAAGATAGAAATCGCGAGGAAATTCTAAGAGTTAAAAGATGAAATAATTCCGAGTGATATTCTCGTCAAGTGAACGCCTTAAACGGCAGTTTTATTTGCCTTTGAAAAAATTAATAGCTCTATAATGGCCTGCAACTCGTCACTCGGAATTAAACGTGCATTTTCATTCCCTCGACGAAACGGCAGATCACATAAAAACACAACCGTTATATTGTGCGTGATAAACAAACAACCATGGTGTTTCTTCGCCATCCGCATTTGGAAATCTTTGATGGTATTATATTTTCTCACTTAGGGTCGTAGATACTTCGGAGGTAAAAGATGCCTTTGGCATTAATTGTGACGCTTTTGCTGGATTCATTACATTTTTAGCGATATTATTACCAGTCGCTTACGTATTCACTTTGTCTGTGTGTCCATCCGACTGTGCAGACGATATCTCTGAATCGGTTCAACCTAGAGAAATCAAATTTTCAGGATAACTTACTACATATATGAGCTACCAGTACCAAAAATTTGGTTGACCGGAATTTCCCCCCATTATTGCCCCATAAGAAAAGCTCGTAAATTGCTGATGAGGTTGTATTATTTGCTTTTTTAAATTATTTCCCGTCAAGATTCGAAATCGGGAATTGAATTTTTGGAAAGTTGAGAAATTGTAGTTTTTTATTTTTGAAGATGGAATTAAAATCCCTATAGCTTTAGCGTACATTTGTAATTTTTATAGGAAAAAAATGGGAGTTTTTCTGGGTCTCAACAATCGACTACCATGGAAACGAGCTCAATACTTTTATATGTGTTAGCTTTTAATGGGAATCAGAGGGTTATATTTTAATGCCTTTAATGTTAAACACCGACCAATGGAAGAAATTTCTTTCTTTTGTAAAAACACGGCCTTATAATATTTGCTTTCGCAATACATTCCTAACTTTTTTCTACTTGGATGCAAAACTTCACTGCTTTCATTGCACCTTCATGCAATTATCCTGGATTTATTTATTTCAAAGTCTAATACGTACGTATATTATCTTTTGGTGTGACATTATAGCAATGGAGTCGTGTTATCTTCGTTTCCGTTCGATTATTATAAAATCTTTTAAATGCGTTCGTCCGATATTTATTTATTTATATATTTTGTTCACTCACATCTTTTGAACGACTGATCGGATCGTAAAGAATGTTACATTGATTGGAAGCTTATGGTTTGTATATGGTTTTTCACCCATAATCAATTTCGTATCTCATCTACAAGTTAAACTGCGATTGTTCAAACTTTCCAAAAGTCTATTTGGTTGCGGTGGCTCTGTTGGTGTGTTTAAAAATTTGAGCTTTTTCATAAAACAATTGACAGTTCGTGATCAGTAGATGGTTCCTTTGGGAAAGTATTTTTATTCCTCACGCTGCGGTAGATGGCTTCTGGGTAGAAAAGTATCTTCGAAATTTCATAACCTGGGAAATGGAGTGCCGTGGCTTAGTGGCGAGGGCGTTGGCCTGCTACGCTGTGCATACCCGTTCAAAACCTGCGAAATTTGCATTTTTTTCAATAGATCCCCTATTCTCTTGTTTATAGGAGAGCAACGCTTCATCCTTCTGAATGGAGGCAAAGCCGATGGTCCTCCTTGGTACTTTTCAAAAAGAGTAGGCTAATACCTGTACCGGGTTTCTATTCTTATTAGCTTTGTTATTTAGTAGACTAACATTAGAACCCTATGAAGTCACAAAGTTCCACAAATAACAGATTTTGACATCAATCTTTGTAAGAAAGCGATTGAAGTAAATTATTTACCATCGTTATTTTTCTTTGAATGTTATTCATTTTCGCTCTTAAAAGATGAAAAAAAGTAAGAATTAAAAAAAATTCAAAAATAAAATGTTTTAGCTTTACAAAATAGGCGGTCTTAAAAGGATAAAACAAGAAAAATTTCAGACGAATTGTTCGTTATAAAAGATTTTGGTATATCATATCCATGGGCGCACAGACGAATGAGGGTCGGATTACGCACTGTCTCTCCCTCTTTCTCTCTCCCACTCCCTCCATCTCTCTCTCTCTCTCTCTCTTCGTCTGTCCGCACATCGATCCTCCTCCTACTCCTCTACACGCACACACACATTCTCTTTAACCTCCTCCATATACATATCCCCAAAACTCCTTAAACGCCTCTGCAAGCCCTGTAGACCCCCTTCCTCGTTTTTACACCCTCCTCATTCACCCTTCCCCTTTGCACTCCATCTAAACCCTCTTTACTCTCCATCGACACCCTAAATTTCTGCAACCCGTTACACCCCCCTCCTCTCAGTTCCTGACTCCCCGACCTCCTTTACCCTAAGCATTATTCCCTTCTACCCTCCCCCTCTCCACTTTTAGTTCGAAACAACGCTCCGTGCAGCAGTCGCATGTATTTATGGTTTTCATATTTTCTCCTTCCGATCCCACAACTTTTTCTCTTCCGCCAGTGTGTCGATAGGGTGCTGTAGGGGAGGAGAGGGAGAATGGATGGCGGATTGGGGGAGGGAGGGATGTTTAGGGTGGGACGGACGCTCGTCGGGCGGGTTTGCCACAGGGAATGAGATGGCTAGAGGGCGAGAGGGGGTAGAAGGGAAAGGGGGAGGGGGTAGAAGGGAAGGGGGAGGGGGTAGAAGGGAAAGGGGGAGACGGTAGAAGGGAAGGGGGAGGGGGTAGAAGGGAAAGGGGGAGACGGTAGAAGGGAAAGGGGGAGACGGTAGAAGGGAAAGGGGAAGTGGAGATTGGAAGAGATGTGAGGATCGTTTGCGGGTTAGACGTCGTTTGGTGCACGCGTTTCTAATAAATATCGGCGGCGACGTATGTAGCGACCGAAACGCGCTCACGCGAATTAGCGATGTTATCAAAGGGGAGGGTCGTTTCGCGAAACGGCCGGAAGAGGACTCTGATTCCTCCCTCCATTCTTCCGTTCAGAAAGAGCCGCCACGTGGCTTTAATAGATAGTTCGATCGGATGGGAGAATGTTCGTGCGAGAGAATCGCTTCTCCTCGTACAGTCTCTCTGTTGACCCTCGTTCGTCTCTTCTTTTTCTGCGATTGCCCATTTCGGTCCATTTATTTTAGTAGTGGAAAGTTGTCGCTGCGAGTTATGTTTAATTTGTGAAGTACATACTACATTGCGCCATTTACGTTCGCATAACGGATAAGGATTATTGTAAATTTAGACGACCTCTGAGAAATGATATAATTAGCTTTTTTTTACAAATCGCTCGTGTATTCACTTTGTCTGTCTGTTCGTCCGTACGACTGTGCAGACGATATCTCTGAAACGGTTCAACCTAGAGAAAATTTTCAAGATAAGTTACTACATTTGAAAACTACATGTGGCAAGAATTTGGTGGACCGGGACCAGCTGCTGGGAGATAATTTTGCCCCATTATTGCCCCATAAGGAAAGCACGTAAAACGATGATGAGCAAGCAATCGCGTGCATTCCGAGTCCCGCACTGCTGCACGCGAAAACAAACGTAAATTGCTCAAAACGGAAGTTCTGAGCACAATGGAAGTTCGCGCGTGATCTTGTTTATCTCTCTACTTATGCTATTTTTCAATTTAATTTTTGAAGGATACGCTATTTATTTTTAAAAACTCTTAAAAGGTCCTTCTAATTTAATCAGCCAACGACTT
Organism: Uropetala carovei; assembly: GCA_036926305.1. NCBI lineage: Eukaryota > Metazoa > Arthropoda > Insecta > Odonata > Petaluridae > Uropetala > Uropetala carovei. The sequence continues at coordinate 2,173,473 of JAXCHB010000062.1, read as the reverse complement.
AATCGCGAACGAATAAAATCACGAGGAATAGGAAGCTCTCCATTTCTTTGAAGAAATCGACAATTTTCTACGAATTAAAAATTTTATAACCTCCCAATTACGAGAGTCAACGCTCTAAAAAGACCTTGGTTAGTCCGTAGATTCAAAATTTATTTTCGTGCATCACATTAACGCAATAAAAAATAAGACCGTGTCACAATTGAGAATGCTCTATAGATTTACGGACATATAAAGGTGTTCCTTAAGCCATACGCAGCTACTTTTGCAGCAGCCGTTTGCTTCGCTTCTGAATGCACACACTCTCATCTTGTCAATTTCCGATTCTTTTCCTCTCAACAGCTCTTCTTTTCAAAAATTTCACAAAAACTCCTAGCCCCCGCCTCCTCCACCCCACCCCACCCTCTCTCTCTTTCTCTATCTCTCTCTCTTTCTCTTCAATATGCCTCTATACTGCAAATTCAAGCATCTCTTAAAATCCGTCGAGCCTTTTCCGACATTTCCTTCTTCTTCAACCTCCCGAATAAAAATAATTGACTGTCCTCTTTGACCTTCTCTCGTCGACCGGGAAACCAACCCTTGAAAAAGGAGAAAAATTCTGCCATGGCAAAATTTTCTCCATGTTTCCAAATTATATCCCAATCTTACAGCTTATGCCAGCCAGCAAAGTGTTCTTCGGATCAATTCTTTCCATCAATTTAGTCTTTAATGGGTTTCTCCAAAGCTTAATCCCGTTCCGTCGAATAATTCAAATGAATACGTAATCAATTTAGAAAGCTAGCATCTGAGATTATATTTTTGAGGCAATTATAGTGAAGTTTCATCGAGCGTCGCCTCATCACACGCTTGCTGCTGAGGCCCAAGGTTTCCATGTATCCTAAAATACAAGCAACGATTGACTTACGATAAACCACGACTTACGGCATTAATACATTGATACAGTAAAACCTGCCATGGTAGTCGACTGTTGAGACCCAGAAAAACTCCCACTTTTTCCAGATAAAATCTAAAAATGTACGCTAAATCTAAAGGAATTTGAATTCCGTCTTCAAAAATAAGAACCTACAATTTCTGAACTTTCCAGCAGTTCAAGTACCGAGTTCGAATCTTGAGAAATAATTTAAAAAAGCAAATATATAAATCTCATCACCGATTTACGTGCTTTGTTATGGGGTAACAATGGTGCCAAAATGGCCCTTCAAAATTGGAATTTTAACAATTTTGGATGTCCGCATGCAGCTTTCATATGTAGTAAAAAATCGCTAAAAACCAGTCCAATATACATTGCACGAACTTACTCATATGCGTTGTGATATCCAAACTCATTTCCTATTTCTGCCTGTCGCCCACATATTGTGCCTAGCAAAAACAATAAAACCCTGGAAAATTTTCCGCATGTAAGTAATATTACTATATTTCTAACCCTCGTGTGTGTAAAAATCAAACCTGATAAATAGATATACGATAAAAAATAACAACTGTTATGTGTATTGGATAAGCCAGCGATGGCCAAACTTACCCTCGGAGCCGCATAACATAATCTTCAGAAGTTCGAGTGCCACATGTCACACATTTTGTGCTCATAAATTTACGAACGGTACATAACCCGTATCCGAAGCAATTCGGATATATTGAATGTCCCTTGGGCATCACCAAAACGTTTCAAGTCGCAATACTTTACTGTATTCTGTGGTGAAAAAGAGCAGAATGTGAATGGCCACCGCTGCCACATACATACATACAGTGGAAACCACTTAACAGGAAAACGGTTTAGACGAAATATCGCTTAACACGAAAATTTGTTTCGGTCCTACGAAAGTAAATAAGGCATGCAAAATTCTTCGGATAACACGAAATGGCATTTGAGATAGGGTTTCCCAATGATTGTGGTAATATCTCCGGTCGCGTGTCCTCCTTTTTCAGTTTGTCAACGGAAATCACATCGATTACATTAGAGTGGACGGCCATATCGCCGTCGCACCTACTTTAACAGACAGAGACACTGTGGATGTTGTTAGGCCTAGCGTACTAAGAGAAAGTGACAGAAAATGTCATTAAAATTGTATGGTAAATAAATTAATTGAGTTGATTTAATTGGTGTAATCAATTATATTGCTAATTATACCCCATTATTTATACGTATAAAGGATTTGCCTACGAGATTACTTCCATATTTGAAAAACGAAAATTTTTTCTTCAAAACTGTTGACATGAAATCACACGGCCATTGTTTCGACCGTTGGACTCTACATCTACATCTACATGATACCCTGCAAATCACCAGACTGGTGGGTGGCAGGGGGTGCAGCACACCAAGCCCTACCTAATAACGTCCCTCGTGGGAATCACTCTCCTGTTATGATCCCGTATGGTCCTTGGAAAAAACGAGCTCTGGTATCGCTCGGTCCTACAGTCGATCTCTCGTATTTTATTCTCGTGATCGTGCCTGCCCATGTACGTAGGTGCCTCTAGTATTCCTGAGACCTCCTCTAAGAGAACTTCCGACCTAAATTTCTCCAGAAGCCTTAACCTAGCGCTAATTCTGCGATCCTCTAGCGATATCCAATTCAACTCCTTCAAGAGTGATGTGACGCTTAATTTTTGCTCATATTTTTGCTTAACGAATCTGGCTGCTCTGCGTTGGATTCTTTCTAACTCAAGTATTTGTCCCTTTTCGTACGGATCCCATATGCTGGAAGCGTATTCGACCTGAGATCTGACCAATGATAAATAACACGTTTCTCGTACCTGTTCTGTGCTACTTCTTACTATTCTGCCTACGAAGCCCAATTTCTTATTAGCTGCGCCTACGATCCTTCGAATATGCATATTCCACGATAGATCAGGACAAATGGTGACTCCTAAATATTTAACGTACTCTGCAGATTGGATATTCAATCTATCAATTCTGTACTCCGAGTTTAAGTCATTGTTCTTACTCTTCCAGAAACTCAATAGGGAACATTTGCTCTGATTAACTTCGATTTTCCAATGTTGACACCATGCTGAAAGGGCGTTTAAATCTCCCTGAAGCGATTTTTGGTCATCCTGACTCGTTATCTCTTTATATAAAACGGTATCATCTGCGAAAAGTCTTCAAGTGGAGAGTCGTAGGCCTGAGAATGGCATGTACCTAATGAGGGTAATGGGGAAGTAAGATAGGGTGAGGGGAAGATAGATAGGGTCAGGGAAAAGGGGAAGGAAGATAATCTGTGAATCGGAACTGGATTGAGGAAGTTCTCTAATTAATTAGAAGTGTGAGCATTGGAGTTGGTAAGGGAAAGGAAAGACATACGTACACATTGACAATGTTAGTATTGGAATAGGTTACAATTTTACAGTTATTGCAGCGTATTAAGTCTATTTCATTTATTTTCAATACATTGGAATTGATAATTAATGTTGACTGACATCATATCATTTTGTAGTATCACTTTTTAAATTTACATTTACATGAATACCCTGCAAGCCGCCATAAGCGTCTGGCAGGGGATCAACTTATTCGAATTGCACTTTTATTCAATTGACTACATTTTCAAAATGTAATGTTGTATCGAATCATCACATTCCTACAATGTATGCTTTGGTTTTTTAAAAGTAAATTTTAGTGAAACAGATAGAGTTATCACATTTTGACAGCTATAACTATAAGTTACGAATGACCATTTAAATGTTCGTTTATTATATTCACAATTGGACGTTTAAAAGCAAACCCTTTGGACAGGCATAGAAAAACTACGGCCATTAAGCCCGCTAAAGCATTTGGCGAAGCTTGCGAAAACATTATGAAAGCGACACTTGAAAATTAATTAAGATATTTCCAAAATCGTTAAATGGCGGTAGGATAACTTTTTAGGCGCGTTTCGCTTCCAACATGAGTACATATAAGTTTCGGTCCTGCCCTCCGTCCGTCCCCATGCACGTTCTCGACTTTTCGTAAAATTTTATATTGAAGACTTACAGTCGAAGATAACGAGAAAATCACGTAAATAAACCACGTAAACCAATCGGGGGTACCACTTTACTGGTGACAAAAAATGAACTTTCCTTCATATCTCGTAAAGTATTAGTCATATCAAAATATTTCCCAAATAAAACTTTTAGAACTAGTAAGGTAGTTTCTTTTTCTATACATTTTTATCGTATAAGTCGCCGTTATCAAGAAATTCAAACAAGAAAGTCTTAATTTGAAATTTCTTGCATGGTTATTTCATCATTGTTGCTAACATAAACAATCTCACAAAATACGTTTAATTTCCTTACTTATGCATGCAATATTTTTTAAATAGGAAGATAATTACTATTTATGATGAAGAAAAGAACTTGAAATCGCTATTTTCCTTACGTACACTCAAAGAGTTATACAAATGCAAAGGAATGAATAATTTTCAACGAAGGAACAATTTAAAAAACGTTTATATAGACATTTATTTCAAATACTCCATTGCACGAAACGCGCCCATTTGTGGTACGCTGTACAATTTCCTAACTTGTTATTGAATGTTTTAAAATGTTGTTAATGATTTTTACTTTCTCCATACCTAGTAATGGGAAAGTATTGTATTCACGAAAAAATCGACTTCGACATATCAACGGAAATACACGTTTCAGGTTCCTAGAACACGTTTAGACTATTTTCGGAATTATGTGTTTGTATGTGATTGTGTGGGCTCTACTCTCAAAGTACTTGCCATATCGTTACCAAATTTCAAATATAACACTTCGGTATAAGCATAAGGAGGTGAGTAGCTTTTAGACAATACCGGTTAACCGAAAGGTTAGGTTTATTCGAAACCCGATTCGGTTCCGGCGAAATATCTCCGTAAAAACATCATTTTATATATATATATATATATATATACAAAGGTTATAGAGAATGTAATTTTCTACAACTTTCATTTGAAACAATTTTCATAGCAGTTACTGTTTAGGAATTATTTATAAATAATCGGTTTTTTCGGTTTCCGTCAAATATATCGTTAAAAACGTCGTTATTGGTAATCTTCGTGAGGACCAATGTTGTAGAGAATAATATTTCTTCCAAGTTTTGTTTGAAAGAAATTTTCGTAGAACCATCCATTTCGGAGATATTTTTCTTAATTTGCAGTATACAGCGCCACCACCATGTAGCGGTGGATTATGTCAACATATTCAAAATTTACGTAATTTACGGCAATAAGGACGACTGTATACTTTTACAACACGAAATAATAATGTTGCCTTATAATGCTATTCATAAAAAGAATTTAAATATCTGTACCCCAAATATGGAGAAAGTCATGTGTCGGCCACATCAGATTTTTGGATTGGGATCACACGCACTCTCCCGTGTAACTTCCGATTTGAACTGTAATGCGCTCTCGCCGAGACACTCGAAACTTCTAATGCGGCCTCGTAAAGGTTTTGATAGCGTGTATAGTCTATTCAAGCCATAATGAGGACTCGATGATTTAATTCCGAATCATTCTGCCGTGCGAGGGAAAATTCAGCCTCCTCGTATATCTGCCACGCCGCTGATGAGGTCGACATCGTGTCGTATCGACGCGCGACGCGGAAGTCGTCCTGACGCCAATAGGTCGACACGGGAGAAAGGGCGGAGGGAAGAAAAGCGTGGACGGCGGCGCATGGGGCAGGACACGTCGCCATCCTACGTTCGGGGGCGCGACAGGGGCACCGTCGGCGCAGAGGGCAGCCCCCTCGCGGCAAGGGCGTGCACCACGAAGAGTTTAAACGGACAATTCAGCGATCAATTCGACCTTTGTAGGGTAGAAGCGACGAAATGAGAGTACGGTCGGCAGCGTAGGACGTGCGTGTCGACGGAGAGGTCTCCTCCGAAGGGTGTCCCAGGGTGAGCGAGGAGCGGAGGGAGAGAGGGGAGAGAGGAGAAGATGGAATGAGAGGCAGATTTTTCCCGGGAACTTTGCTTAATGGCGATGAAGAGTGGGTTATAAGGGTAGGAAGTCGCGACGAGGGTAGGAAGTGTGGCATTCCGAGTTGGTATAATGTTATCCGCGTTTCCAGGCAACCGACCTAAATATACACGTGCTTACAAAGATCAATAATGGTATGAACACGGGTGATGAGAGGGAGGGAGGAGGTGTGGGAAATTTGAGAAGAGGGAGGAGAAGGGGTGGTTGAAATGGGGTGAGAGAGAGAGAGAGAGGGGGTGGGAGGGGAGGGGGAGAGGAGGAGGGAGGAGTAGGAGGGTTTGCAGAATCCCGGTTCGTACCCTCGAAATTCGAGAGGAGTGGCTTGGATCGGTGCATTTGCCGCCGCTTCCGTTTTTACCTTTTGGGGTGGCGGGGAGTGGCGGGGGAGGGGGTGGTGGCGAGCCCTCTGATGGCAGTGGGTGTCGCGAAGGATTCGGCGCGGAGGTGCATGTTAGACCGCAATGCTTTTCGATGACCCCCGTGGCGTCTCTAATCTTTGTATGTTCTGACGCGAGCGAGAGAGAGCCGTCTTTTGATAAAATAGCCGACGCTTGCGAGTTTACCGAGGATTGTCGGGGATAAATAAAGCTGCACCGATTTAAATTACGCTAATAGAGGAGGCTTTCTCTTTTCTTAAATATAATCCGTGACACTTATCTTGGATTACGAAATGAGGCTTTTTTGAAGCACGCAAGAATCGCTAAAAATATGTTAATAAAAATAGTTCGTTTTAAGTCCGTGTGTGAATGTGTATATGGAAGTATTTTGAATAGGCGGATTTCATTTCCGATGGCTCGTAAGTGATAAATTTCACATTTGCAACGCCAAATTGAAAACTGTTTATATCGGGTGGTTATGAAGAACATGAAAATCGAATACTCTGTATCATTTTATTTTCAAAAATTTGGTTTTGGTGGAATTTCAAATTTTGGAATGTTTCCTAACACGCGAGAGATGAAACCAGAAAATTTCAAAGAATTTCTATAAAACACAAAGGAGAATATGGAATAACTTATATTCCACCGATGTAACGATTTCTTCGTGGAGCTCCTTGGCAAGAAAACAAATACGTATATGTACTCTTGATAAAATTGATATTTAAACACTATGTATTTCTTCGACATGGAAAATTCTATCGATTGGTCTCGATGGCCCATTGGACCGATTCATTCTTCGCAGGTGATTCTTATGTCCCACCTAATAACACCGCCATGATGTAGTGTCTCGCTAAGCTTACCTAATGTACTCGAGATAGAGTTTATCTTAGCACTTGAAATGGTGACTAAGTAAGTAACCGGAGGTCCATCTGAGTATAACCAAAATAAATCCGACCGACGGCGGCGGAAATTTAAATCCGTAAGATATAGATTAATAACTATTATTCGAAAGCGTACTTTCCGATAGTAATTGGCTGAAACTGGTCGTTATTCGGTTTTTCCAAGTATCTCCTTTAGGGGCTTAATTTATGTAAATAAATTGCACTGTCGCAGCTGTAGAAAATACAAGTTTCTGCAAGTTTTGTTTGAAACAGTTTTTCACAAAACGGATCGTTTAAGAGATATTTCGAATATTCGTCATAATTTACGTTAAGTCAGTCGCTAAGTAATATCGTTGTTTCCGTTTCTATTTGTTGATGCAATGCGTATGTTGCCAAGTGTGATTTTAATTGCTCATCGATATTTTCTTGTCGATAGAAACAGTTAACAATTTTCTCCACTTATTCTTTTTTCAATGTAAAGATTATTGAAAGCGTTTGACAGTTATTCAGGAGCATAATTCTCGATAATTATTCTTGAGGGCGCTTATGCAATGATATCCATTATCAGAGACGTACCTATGGCAACATTTTAGGTAACACCTTGGTTATAGAGGATATAATTTTTTGAGTTTTAATAAATAATAATAGCGTCAATACTGTATATAAATTAAAGTTTGAGTATTAAAATAATATTTATTCGTGAGAAAAGGAAGTTTTTGCACTTTCCTAGGGAACGTTTGGCGTCTTTAGCAAGCGGCGCCTATGGCAAATGCCACCTTAATGCCATACCATAGTTACGGCGTTGCTCTGTATGGAGAAAGTCATGTGCTGGGCACACGATTTTTTTCAATTAATTTATGAACAATTGATTATATAAAAATGAATTTTTATAACCAAATTTTATACATGCATTAAGATTATGCGATATGGTCCAACAACTTACATTATATCATATAAACTATGTAAGAATCAGCCATTTATAATATAAACGATGAAGTCAATTTTCGCGTTTAATTTACGGAATTGGCGGAAACTATATAAAGTATAACGTCCCCATTTTCTAACGTTTTTCGCGTTTTTTTATGGCTAACACCAATATAAAAAAATCTGATGTGGCCAACACATGACTTTCTCCATATTTGGGGTATAGATATTTAAATTATTACGAATAACATTATGGGACAAAATTATTATTTCGTATCGTAAAAGAATACAGTCGTCCTTATTGCCGTAAATTATATTTTGAATATGTTTACAGAATTCACCGCCACATGGCAGTGGCGCTGTATACTGGTATTAAGAAAAAGCAAAATATCTCCGAAATGTATCGTTCTACGAAAATTTGTTTAAAACAAAACCTGGAAGAAATATTACTCTCTACAACTTTGGTCCACATGAAGATGACCAATTATGACGTTTTTAAGAAGGTATTTGACGGAAACCGAATACACCGATTATTTATAAATAATTCCTAAACAATAACTGCCATGGAAAATTGTTTCAAATGAAAGTTGTAGGAAATTACGTTCTCTATAACCTTTGTATATAATTGTATATACAATAATGATGTTTTAACGGAGAAATATCGCAAAAACCGAATCGGGTTTCGAATAAACCTCAACTTCCGGTTAACCGTTATTGTCCAAAACTAATCAGTTCTTTGTGCTCATGCTAAAGTTTTATATATGAAGTTTGATAACGATATGGCAAGTGCTTTTTGAGTTAGAGCGCACACAATCACAATAACGGGTAACCGGAAGTCGAGGTTTATTTGAAACCCGATTCGGTTTTTGGGATATTTCTTCGTTAAAACATCATTATTGTATATACAATTCCATACAAAAGTTATAGAGAATGTAATTTCCTAAAACTTTCATTTGAAACAATGTTCTATTGTAGTTATTGTTTAGGAGTTATTTGTAAATAACCGGTTTTTCGGTTTTCTCCTTAAAAACATCGTTATTGGTAATCTTCGTGAGGACCAAACTTGTAGAGAATAATAATATTTCTTCCAAGTTTTTTTTTAAACAAATTTTCGTAGAACCATCCTTTTGGAGATATTTTGCTTCTTCTTAATTTAGAGTATACAGCGCCACAACCACGCAGCGGTTAATTCTGTAAACATATTCAAAGTATACGTAATTTGTGGCAAGGAGGAAGACTGTATTCTTTTACGATACGAAATAATAATTTTGCCTTATAATGCTATTCATAATAATATAAATATCTATATCCCAAATATGGAGAAAGTCATGTGCTGGCCACATCAAATTTTATTTGAATGCAATACGTTCGGAACGGAACCTATAATCCTACCAAATTTCAAGTTTCTAGCACATCTGGAAGTGCCTCATAATTTTGTATCCTCCTATATCTATAATATATAGGCGCTTCTTACACATGATATCTATAATATATAGACGTTTCTTACCCATGATATGTATATCATATAGGAGGATACAAAATTATGAGGCACTTTCAGATGTGCTAGAAACTTGAAATTTGTAGGATTATAGGGTTTTGGTCACAACCGAAGGAAAAAATCCGAAACTGGCGAAATTCCTATTTCGAGGCGTTATTTTGGCCCCTTTTTGCCCCAGTTTTGGCCCATAAAAAAACAGGAAATTTGGTGTAGAGGTTTTTATATTTGTATTTTAAAATTATTTACCGTAAAGATGCGAACTCGAGACAAATTATCGAATAGGATATAAATTGTAGTTTCTTATTTTTGAAGACAGAATTCAAATCCGAGTAGAATTAGCGTAAATTTATAGTTTTTATCGGAAAAAAGTGGTAATTTTTTTGGATCCAACAATAGGCTGCCTAGGTAACCAGCTTAATCTTATATAATAAAATTGAATGTCTGTCCATCTGTCCGTATGTTCCCTATACATTCCCATGCCCTTTGAGCTATCGGGACCAAATTTTGCAAGTTGACTTCATATGAATCTTCGAGTAACATAGGGTACCTGGGATTTTCAAAATCGACCCGGGTTCGATTCCAGGAGACAATTTTATTTTCCCATAAGTTTACCCGGGATTTTCGATTTTTCAGAGTGCAAGGTTTTTTTCCTTCGTTCATTAAAACATGTAAATATTCGACGGATAACACTCCATACTATCTTATTCTTGCGATGTTTACGTGTTACACAGTCGAATCATTCAGAAATATGCAATTGTTTTCGAAATTTTACGGGTATTTCCTACTCTTTCCGGACGTTGTCAAGGCGACCGTAATTGTTGTTCCGATTCAATTAATGCCAATTAAACCTTCAAATTGGTGAAATAATAGCGTTATTCGCTTCGATCTGTTGTTTAAGCATCAAAAGTAATGATGTATAGCAACGTACATAGTTAAAGATAATTATTCTGTTGATTGCGTATGGGAAGTCTTTATAACGACAATTCATCCTGTGTATGATGGAATCTTACCTTTTAGTAAGTAAAACCTTTATATTATACATCTGTAATGCTTACTAACGCACATTTATAATAATCTCCATAGAAGTCACTCGGCATAAGTTTGTGATTGTGAATAAAACGTCTAATCTATACAAGTTTTTGTAGGACACCAACATTTCCCCAGAAAGTGACAAATGCTTCTTTGGTTCGTAAATACCGCACAGCAATATATGGGGCATTTGCTGTAATTAGAAGGTAAGTATGCTTTATTAAAGATTCCACCCCATTTTGAATGTTCTTACAAGTTAAAATTCTTAAGATTTATGGATTACAGTGTAAAGGCGACTTTCTCTTGGTCACTTGGTTACGTGTCTGGCATAACACGGGCATCGCCGGGTACTTAGTCCTTTCATATGGGTAAACTTTTAATGGGAATCAAAGGCTTATATTTTAATGCCATTAATGTTAAACTATGACTAATGACGGAAATCCGATATTTATATAATTCCCATATTTGGGGCTGTTTTGCCTAAGTATTGCTCCACTCGAGAACAAAAAAGGCGAGGCAGCTTCATATGACCTAGAGATTTGAAATTTGGCACGATTATAGAAATTTCGTTGAAACCGAAGATAAAATGAAATATTGCAAAAATTCCGATCTTTAGAGGCGGATCTGCCCCATTTCTGCCCCATACAAATGTGAAAATTATGTCACTTCTTGATGAGATACAAACTTCAAATTTGGCAGAATTATGGCTTTTCAGTTAAAACAGAAGGAAGAAATCCGATATTGTAAAAATTCAAAATCTTATGGGCTGTTTTGCCCTATTGTTGCCCAATACAAGGATGAAAATTATAAGGCACTTTTAAATGAGTTACAACCTAGAAATTTGACACGGTTATTTGATTTTGTAGAAAATCGATTGGGAATAATTCGAATTTGTAAAAATGCTAAAATTTAAAAATGCTTGCAGAATGCAAGCACATATTAACTTGTGTGTGTGTGTATACACATATATATCGCGGTAAGTTAATGTAAAACTTGCTAAAAAATAGGGCAGTTTTTCACAACCTTTTGCCTGCGCGATTTATTCCTGAAGAGTGAGTGATTGAATGACGGGCAATATTAAAATAATAGTGAGAGAGAGAGAAGGGAAGATGAGGAGAGCGCGGGAAAGGGGAGAAGGTGGGGGAATGGCTGCAGAGGGGGGAAGGGGGGAGAAGAGGGGGGAATGGCTGCAGAGGGGGGAAGGGAAGAAGGGGGGTGAAGAGGGGGGAATGGCTGCAGAGGGGGGAAGGGAAGAAGGGGAGGGAAGAGGGGGGAATGGCTGCAGAGGGGGGAGGGGGGGAGAAGAGGGGAGAGATGGTATTTCCCACTCTTCAACACGAACCTTGTGTCGGAGGGGATGGTGATCGGCAGAAGATTGTCGGTGAAACGAGTGGAATATGGGGGAAAGAGAAGAAGGTGTATGTAGTTATATATGTAGTGAGGCATATGTTAACGACCCGTCGCCCTCCCCCCCTTCCCTCATTTAGTATATCGCGATGGAGCAACGAGGGGCGAGGTTTACGGAGAGAAAGAGAGAGAGGGGCGGAGTGCGGTGGAGGAGCTACGGAGCCCCGGACGCCCCTGAGTGGTTCGGGAGGTGAGGCTCACTGACAGAGGGGAGGGGCCTTAGCAACATCCGAACACGTCCTGTTGTAGGTGTTGGGTTGATGGAAGCGAGTGCTCCGGCTGCATAGGTATAAACTGCTCTTTGTCTGAAGATCCCCCTATCCCCCCTCCTATCCTTCCTCTTCCACCTCCTTCCTTCTCCCTCCCTATCCCTACTTTCAAACTCCTCCTATCCCCCTTAATATCCCCCTATCCGTTAATACCCCCCTCCTATCCTTCCTCTTCCACCCCTTCCTTTCTCCCTCCCTATCCCTACTTTCAAACTCCTCATATCCCCGTTAATATCCCCCTCCTATATCCTATCCCCCAACCCTATCTTTCATACCACACCCTGTATCCTCACCATCTGTATTCTTATTTTCCCAGCATATTTTTTTCTCCATCAACCCTGCTGTGATTCTTATTTCTATCCATAATTGCTTATCCTAATTATTGGAAATGTAAACAAATGCACGCAAATGAACCTTATCTTATTCAATGCCTCAGATTTCTTTCTCACCTATAAGTCTATTTTTTATGCTGATTTATCATCAATTTACTTCCGGATACACGAGTATAGTTGGCGTTGTCTAACTTCACCGTTCTTGTATAGTACGATTCGGTAAAATCGCTCATCTCTCCTACTCTCTTGTCAGAGCTCAAGTAGGATCACGTGGACTGGAGTAACTGAAATTTTAAAAACTTAATACCACAATTTTTTATTTTATATTTGTCGTAATCAGTGCTGCGAATAAAAGTAAGTCGTGGTAGAAGGATCGACAGCGTGTCTTTCGCCGATAGAAATCGACTTTTACGTACCTTACGTTAAAATAGAAGTGTTATTTAAAAAAATTCATTAAAAGAATTCCGTGGTGCCTTTGATACGAGAATTGTACGTAATTTAAAAGAGTCGCGGTAAATGGACGTCTATTTATTTAATAAAATAAAGACATGGGACATTATGTAAAATAAAGGGTGTCATAGACATCCCAAGACAGCATGAATAAAGAACATATTTAAAATTTATAAAATAATGGACTTACCTTTATAGCAGTGAAACCTTTGTAGTTATGGATAAGGAAATAAACAGGATTTAGGTGAAAGAGATGCGATTTTTGAGAGGCATGAAAGTAGTAACCAGAACAGACGAGGGAACGTTTTTCGATTTCATAAAAAATAATGAAAGTTTCTTAAAAGTAGTGTGACCTAATGTCATTCTTTAAAAGAAAATTTCCTTTTCTTTATTCTGAACTATTATTCCTCTCTTTTTACTTTCTCCATACGTAGTAATGGGAAAGTATTGTGTTCATGAAAAAAATCGGGTTCGAGATTTCAACGGAAATACACATTTTGAGGTCCCTAGAACACATTTAGACTATTTCCGAAATGATGTCTGTGTGTGTGCGTATGTGTATGTGTTTGCGTGTGTGTGTGTGTGTGTGTGTGTGTGTATGTGATTGTGGGCGCTCTAACTCAAAAAGTACTCGCCATATCATTACCAAACTGCATATATAACACTTTAGTATGAGCACAAAGAACTGATTAGTTTTTGGACATAACGGTTAACCGGAAGTCCAGGTTTATTCGAAACCCGATTCGGTTTTTGCGATATTTCTCCGTTAAAACATCATTATTGTATATACAATTCTATACAAATGTTATAGATAATGTAATTTCCTACAACTTTCATTTGAAACAATTTTCCATGGCAGTTATTGTTTAGGAATTATTTATAAATAATCGGTTTATTCGGTTTCCGTCAAATACCTTCTTAAAAACGTCGTTATTGGTAATCTTCATGAGGACCAAAGTTGTAGAGAGTAATATTTCTTCCAGGTTTTGTTTGAGACAAATTTTCGTAGAACCATCCATTTCGGAGATATTTTGCCTTTTCTTAATTTGCAGTATACAGCGCCACCACCATGTAGCGGTGGATTATGTCAACATATTCAAAATTTACGTAATTTACGGCAATAAGGACGACTGTATTCTTTTACGTTACGAAATAATAATTTTGCCTCATAATGTTATTCATAATAATTGAAATATCTATACCCCAAATATGGAGAAAGTCATGTGTTGGCCACATCAGATTTTTTCGTATGGTTCGAATAGTCGACTCATTCACCCCATAATCCCGCCCTAGCACTGTGCTTCCGTGTCCTGATTTAAGTTTATCTAAAATTTCAAGTTTTTGGCCGTGCGCTGAACTTTTTTTTCTCGCTTGAAAAATCACTATTTTTTTTGCTTACATTCCATTTTCAATAAGAAAGATAGATATTAAGGATAAGAATAATATTTTAAATCACAGGAGGCAAGGTTAAGACAACCACTTACGATAAGACACAGAGAGCCTGCTGATTGAACGAACAATACGAACACGAGGTTACTACCGGGTTACTCCCCGAAATTCTTTCAGAGTGGTAATTATCGAGTGCCATGCGATAGATCAAGATTGTAACACGACATTGGTAGACAAAAGGACAGGGGAAGAAGTAACATTGCTGCAACTTCAATGAAACAGTGTAACAAATTCGGCCATAAGGTATTGAGAAGCCTGCATACGAATCTCTCGACGTAACATTTCTGTAAAATGAATACATGAATCACTTTGTTAGTGTTTTTTCTTTAAAATGCTTTAATTTGAAGTTTTATCATGTGTAGGTTACAGGAAATTTGAAGAATGTCTTTAGCTTTGACTTTTCAAACCGCGTCTTAGCGAGGAGGTTTGGTAGTGAAATGTAAACCGCGTCTTAGCGAAATCGCATCTTGTGAATTCGCGCTATGTGAGGTTTTACTGTGCTTTATTTACAGTCAGGGTCGGCTTCAGACAGTTGACCAACTTGAGATTAGATAAAAATTGCCTCTGCCCAAGCTTATAGTTTATAAAACGATTTATGTTTGGCCTTTTTGGTTCTTTTTAATTTGCGCTATAAGCACATATATTGAATAAGAAAATTTTATTTGGCTGATGATTAAGATATAGTTTCATCTTGTCGGTAACATCAAGACGTTGGTTTTATATTTTCCTCTTCGAATTCATAAAGCTTTTCTTGAATCATAGTCTTAAAAAAGCTTCTTTCATCAATTACACAACAAATTCAACTTTGGATTAATATTCTTTAAATGGGTTTCTTTCTTAAGATTACAGATAATATTAAAACATCAAGAAACGACGTATTTTCCAAGCCCATAATTTCATTGTATCCTGTCACTGTAGAGAATATGTTTTATGACTATTCAGAGAATGATGATCAAACTGATTGGAAAGTGAGCTTTTATAATGTATTCGTGCGCATAATTGAATATTACCTGCTAGTTTCTGCTATACGTATTCTCTGAACAGCTTTTTACCAGGATGTATTATCCTTGACCTTCCCTTTGACACATTCTGACGTTGACCTCCCCTCTTGATTCATTATTACCTTGACCTTCCCTTTGATTCTTTCTCACCTTTACCTTCCCCTTGATTCTAACTCACCTTGACCTACCCCTTGATTCATTCCCCTCTTGACCTCCCCCTTATATATATATATATATAAGTTGTGTCTCTCTTGTGCTGACGAAGGGCTCATCCCGAAAGCTCCAATAACTTCCACAAATGTGTCTCTCCAACACCCCAGCGGCTCTCCTTCCGGTAAGTGCTCACTGGGTTTCCTTAAACACCTAGTTGCCCTAAATATATATATATATATATATATATATTTATTTATATATATATATATACACACACACATACATACATACACACACACACAAATACAAATATGTGAATAAAATCAATAAAACATTTAAAAAAACAGATTTTTCATCATTTATCAAAAGAAACTTTAATGTATATAACATAACTTATTTACATTACCGATTACAATGCTTCACAATTTAAATATAATTTACATTTATTTGAGATATAATTTGACGACCTGTATATCATTACCCGAATTGAAAACTGAAACGAATTAAAATTATTTTTTAAATGCTTTTCGAGCTTTATTTTTTGAAATTTCTTTATTATCGTTGAAAAATCAATTGTCCGCGCAACGTCAGAATTTATGCGAAGAATTGATAGCCCATTTAGCCTTTCTTGAGACATTGTAGATCTGTTTAAATTACAATAGTACTTATCCACCATACATAGTATGATGGGTAAGTAATGAGAGAATGCCCGTCGCTATTCTCAGTTTCATTTTTTCGAAAACGCAACAAAACTCCACCGATTTGACAATAAAATTTAATTTTTGTGCGGTATCCGATAAGCGATCATCTCTATCTTCTTCTCTATCTCTTCTCTATCTCTACATAGTCCAACCCTCCCTCCCTTCCCCTTTAACTTTTGATCGGTGCTTATTCGCGCCAGGGTTATTTGTTCAATATATTAGAATAAATATATTGACACACATAACCTTCAGAACAAATTTTGGGGGGCCCGGGCCAAATGGCCCTGCTGCCCACCCCCCCCCCCTATCAGTCTCTCTCTCTCTCTATATATATATATATTAAATTTTAAAACTTATTAAATTTCGCAAATCCTGGAAATTCCCGGGATATTTCAGAAAGTATGTCTCGAGTCCAGGAAAATGGAAAATGTTCGGAAAACAGAATCCCTAAACTGGATACCGCAGGCGAGGCATGGGAATCTTTTCTAAGTGGCATATATATTCCTCTTTCTCCACAGAAGGCTTCTACGGGGACATAGCGCTGCCCAACGTCCAGTACGACGAGGAGCTGGAGTTGCAGAGGAGGAACCAGAGTGTAGAGACGTCAGAGGGGCGGGGAGGGGCGGCGAGAGCTAAGATTGGCAGGAGGGGCAGACACAAAGATAAAAGACTTTGGAGAAGGGGGCGTAGGAGGGAGAAAGGGAGGGCGTTGGGAAAGAGGGCGTGGAAAGAGGAGGAGGAAGGGGTGGAGGTGAGGCGAGGCTGGAGGAGGCGGAGGAAGGAGAGGCTGGAGAGAAGGCGAAGAAGGAGGAAAGAATGGAGGTGAGTGTAATCTACGAGGGTTTTTCCGAAAGTAAGGTACAAACAGGCATAGCTCGTGTGAAACAAACACAAGTGTAAGAATCGGAGTGACACGTGGTAAGGGGGTAGGAATAGTTTGTGTAACAGCTGGAGGAGCACGCCAGCGTTGTGCAAGTGCAAACACCAGCACAGTGAAAATCGCAGCTAGACTGTATAGTTGTACAAACGTGGAGGTGCGAGGTTTGATTCGGTTCTTGCATGCACAAGACAAAACACCAAGCCAAATTTACGGGGGGTTGTCATTGTGTATGGAGAACGTGGTGAGCAGGGGACAGGTGTCCGTGTGGTGCAAAGCATTCCGAAATGGCCGAGTTGAGCTGATTGACGAACCAAGCGTGGGAAGACCACGGTCATTGACCTCAGACGAGAACATCTGTCGCGTGGAAGGCATTATTTGTGAGGATCGACGCCTGAAAATTCGCAAAATTGCAGTGCAACTCAACATTTCGCCAACAAGAGTGCATGATATTGTTCAGACACGCTTGGTTACAGGAAAGGATCCTCACGTTGTGTCCCGAAACAATTGACGGAACACCACAAACAGATGCGTATGGGTCTGTGTATGGAGCATCTGATCTGGTAGGAGTCAACCTGGACCGCATTATCACTGGCGAAACCTAGATGCATCACGTTACCCCGGAGACAAAGGTGGTCACCATGACATGGAAACACAGACTCCCCTGTAGCAGAGAAGTTCAAAACAGTCAACTCAGTGCACAAACTTATGGTTACGGCCTTCTGGGATGCCCAAAGCATCCTGTTGGTGGACCTCCTCTCCAGAGGTGTGACAATAAATGCTGCATGTTACTGCAACATGCTGGAGAGACTGAGAGAAGCTGTTCAAAGAAAGAGGCGGCTCAGCACTGGTGTTGTCCTCCTTCACGACATTATGACACCACACACAGTCCAGCTGACGAAGCCGTGATTTCAACGGTACGGATGGGAAGTGTTGCAGCATCCTCCACACAGTCCCTGCCTAGCGCCATCGGACTTCTATCTCTTTGGGCCTCCCAAAAAGCATTTAGCGGGATAGCGGTTCCAGAGTGATATGATGTTACTGCGACGGTGATGATGTGGCTCCATGCTCTGGACGCGGATTTCTGCGCTAAGGGATTCGATTCACTAGTTTCCCGCTGGGACAAAGGCCTCAATAAATGCGGTGATTACGTTGAAAAATAGTGTGCATATCTACGTATGTTAGTTCTAAATATTTTGTCCGTAGCATAAAATGCAGTGTCTCAGTGACAGTTTGTACCTTACTTTCAGAACAGCCATCGTATATCTTTCATAGGGTCCCCGTGACATATACCCAGATGCTCTATACCCACTTGCTCTAATCCCACATGCCCTACTACCAGGGTTGCCACCTCAAATTCGTCAGTGACCCGGGGATTTTCTAATCTGGCCCAGAGACTTCATTATTTGACCCCGAGATACTCATAGCCGAAGAAGGAAAAGTATGTTTTTGTTATAATTAAGTGTTTGATACGCAATAGTTAATTAGTATTCATACAAATGTGAGGAACTTATTTATTTATTGATATATTCTACACTGTTTCATATATGTTGTTGACCCGGGGAATTATATCCTTAACCCGGAGACTAATCATGCATGCAATGTGTAATCGACCGATTCAGGTTTTTATTTTCTAAGACTTCTAAAAAATGTGACCAACTAAATGTGCTTCCTTTGCTAGACGAATGGAGAAGGAAATCTCAGTCGGTATTTAATTTGAAACAAGATATTTGTGATTATGAAAGTAAAAAAGAAGTGACAAAAAGAATGACAGCAGTGACTATGTTCTCGAATGAGGAAATTACAGTTGGTGTTTGATTTGAAACAAGATATTTGTGACTATGAAAATAAAAAAGAAGTATTGTCGGAATAAAAAATATTTACTTGGTCATTCCACAAAATTTTTTTGTGGAATTACTAATTGTAAGTAAATCTTCTTTATTACGACAATATGAAGAAATTCCATCAAGTTACGCTTGAGACTGTTAACTTTAAAAAAAGAATTGCAAAACATAATGAGAGAGTTCCGACTTTGTCCTCGAATGAATTTCGATGTTTGAGGAAAACGACGCATAAGCGAAACTTCAGCGACGTATATATGAAACCCATCCCTAATTTCCTGACGGCGCATAAGCGAAACCTTCTAGATTACCTGTACGCTATTCTGGGTAGTTTAGTGGTGGAATATCCGCCCGGAATGTGAGAGACCCCGTTTTGATTTCCGTTCAAGACGGCATTCATCGCCTGCTATTTCAGATTGTCTCTTTGTTTAAATACGCCTATCTGAGCGGAATTTACAGTCGATGATCTCGCGATTTAACACTGTACCGCAGAAGCAAGTATAGAAGGCTAATTCAGGAGTGAAACGTAGGTTGTTATGGCAAAATAAATATTTTTGTATGTAAAAATGTATATTACGCTAACTTAAGGGAATCCGATGAAATCTATCTAGACTCTTTCCTCCAACTCTTTAATATCCCAATTAATGATTCCCTCCATCATTACTATGCACCCGTGCACCTTTTCCTCATGCCATTACACTTCCTTTCTTGGGACCCTTTAAAAGTTCATTTTAGGGTTCAGCGAGTCAATGTTTTAAAAGTTTACATTAGTTAAATAAAAATGACTACACATTTCTGGTATTTCTTGCTGAAAAACGCTTTATTATAGTTTTAGCGTAAGCGGAAAAGTTCGGTCACGATCTAGCGGCCCACTCCGTTATTTATTATTTTATTTTGGAAACACGAGGCGAACTTGAGTGCCGCTCACGTTCTCCGGCGAAGGACGAACATCGAATCAGAGGGAGTCGTGCTTTCATCTCTCTCCCCCACAATCCCCTCTATGATTCCATTGTGCTACGCAAATAACGCGGATCGGCCAAGCGCTCACGAATGCCTGGTTCGGAGGATTAATAAGGGTTCGACACGAGATTGTCCGAATCATCTTTTATATTATCTTTCATATTATAAAGGAATAAACACCGATATATATATATGTCACACAATACAATATATACCGTCCGTCCCACCCTGTATCTCAAAAGCCGTTCGTCGTAGAGATATGCGGTAAACTGCGTTTTGTTTCTACAAGCTAGGAAGGCCCCTAGAAACTATTCCCATTTTCATAAAGTCCCGGGTTCGAATCCAGGAGACAATTATATTTTCCCATAAGTTTACACGGGATTTTCGATTTTTCAGAGTGCAAGATTTTCTTCCTTCATTCATTAACACACGTAAATATGGACCGATTTTCTTCGTTTTTGCTTTATTCGACGGCTAAAACTCTACACTATCTTATTCTTGCAATTTTTACATGTTACACGGTCGAATCATTCAGAAATACGCAATTGTTTTTGAAATTTTACGGGTATTTCTTAGTCTTTCCGGACGTTGTCAAGGCGACCGTAATTGTTGCCTCCGATTCAAATAATGCCAATTAAACCTTCAAATAGGTGAAAGAATAGCGTTATTCGCTTCTCACTTTGTTTAAGCATCGAAATTATTGCTGTAGCAATGTCAACATTTATACATAGCAACATAGATATTTACGGATAAATATTCAGTATGGGAAGCGTTTCTAACGATTCAATCAAAGCGGTTGAATCTTCCTTTCATCGTTTGAATGTTGGAATCTTATCTCTTTGTAAGTAGAACCATTATATTATACATCCATAATGTTTATTAACGCAAATAGGCTCAAGCAAAAATTTTCAATTAAATGAGAATAGGGACACACGATATTATTTTAAACACATTACGTGTTTATCTTCTCTTCACTGATATTCTACACAAACGGTTGCATTGATTGTTATATAAAAAAGAAAGGACATATATATTTGAATAAAAAGAAAAACGTAAAAGTTCGCGATCAATTACTTTGTAAGGAAATGCATTTTTAGAGTTAAATGTGAATTATTGAGATGAACTTATTTTACATACGTCATCATTTTTTATAAATCAATTGAAAATTCACCGCGCAACGATTTCGCGAGTTCAGCTAGTTATAATAAAAAGCAATTCTCTGTCTATAACGCTAACTTAACGCTAATAACTCAAGAATTAATGACGATAGAAACTCGAAATTTTGGCAGGGATGCGTGATTAACACTTTTTAAAACGCAAAAAAATTCCTTGGAGGCATTTCCATTTCCCATTACTTAACATGTAAAACGTGATTTTTCGACGTTGCAGGCTTTTATTCATTTTGAAATTAAAATTAGAAGGAATTAGCCTACGACCTTCGGATTTGAACCATTTTGAAGAGAAAATTATAAAGTTTCTTATTTTGTTCATCTTTTTTCGCCCACAGTTCGAAATATCCCATGTTAAACGTTTAATTTACATATTTTATGGAAATCTTGCCATTTTAACGGAATGTTGCCATGGTGACTAATTACATTGTTAGACCTCAAAATCCTATTGTTAAATTAATCCTTATGGGTGTAGGCGTGCTTTGAATGTTTTTAATACGAGATAGGGGGGGAGAGAGAGGGATTGTAACGGAGGGGGAGAAAGGGAGAGAGAGAGGGAGGGAGGGATGGAGAGAGAGACAGAGAGAGATAGAGGGAGGGAGGTAAGGTTAACTAAAGATATCCCGTCATATTGACGGGCAATTACGCTAGTATATAAGATATTTAATCCAATTTAATTAGCTGTCGGCTCTACCTCCAATAACGAGCGCCTAAAAGTACAAATTGGCCTAATGAAATGAAAGTGATGTGTAGGATAAAAATATTTATTCAGGGAAAATAAGAATAGAAGGAACGATTGATTCTCTGGTCACACGAAGGCACCGATTCCTTCCGACTCTTGGGGGGCATCTTCATGGGGTCGAATCTCTCTACCCACTGTACTCGGCAGCCAAGGATCTTTAGGCCGTGTGGGGACGGGTTTAGGACAGTTGGGCACGACCAATTTGGCACGGCCGGTTCGGCGGCGGGACCATTCGGCGATGGGACTTTTCGGCACGGGACAATTCGGCGCCAGCAGTATTCAGCACGGCACTGTTCCAACATATTTGGGAGAGAATGGCGTCATGATAATATTAATATGACAACTATTAAGTTAACGTGGATGACTCGAATTCAGCGAATCTATAACGTTTAAATAGAAATGATTATATTTAAACAAAATATATTTAAATTAACTTTCGTGAGAAAAAGTACACGATAAAAATTATACGATGAAAAATCACATGGTGATATGCATAATGATTTGCACAATTAATTAATTATATTAATGTTAATTTAATACAAATGTTACTGTTAAGTTAACGTGGATGTGTTTACTCCACCGAACCAATGCTCTATAAATAAAAAATGACTATATTTTCAAAGAATTAATTCAAATTTACTCTCGTGAGAAAACGTTGTTTGAGGGACAGGAGGAAGTGAAAGAGGGAGAATGTGAGGGAGAGAGAGGGAGAGAGGGAGGAAGAGAATGGCTTGAGTAGTGCAGAATAATGGGAGGAAGAGAAACATGAAGGTAGAATGGGAAATCTTAATTATGACACTGATTTTTATAATGCCGTTATTTTTTGCATCGATAATATTTATTAATCCTGACTCAAGAGTCGTCAAACTATCATTTTTGTGATGAGCTATTATAATAAAATCTTCAGGAACACTTGCGTAAATCGAAGGATACCTGTATTCACAAAAAATACTGCATGTGCCACGTATGAAGACTATGATGTACCTACTAGCAGAAATACCCGGCGTTGCCCGGGGAAATGCTATATTTCCATATTTAATGCATAACAAATTGGGGAACATTATCCTAATTGTTTTATGTAAGTTACTGTTGGATGTCGCAAAGTATTTTGAATCAAACAGGCAGATGGAAACGAATCCCCGTGCTGGCCTTCCTTATGCTGTCCCCTATAATCGTGCCAAATTTGGTTGGAATCGGTTGAGAAATGTGAGCGTGCATAGAGGAACACTTAAACAATGGGCAGCCATTTTGAGTCAAGCAGACAGACGAACATTAAAACTCCACATTGACCTTTCTCTTAGTTACCTCTAAAATCCTGCCAAATTTGATTGGAATGATTGATTATGGTCGTTCATAAAAGAACAGACAGAAAATTGACCGCAATGTTGAAACAAACGTGCAGACAGTCAATAAAACCACGCATTACCTTCCCCTTAGTGCCCCTTACAGTCGTGCCAAATTTGGTCGGAATCGATTGAGAAATGTGGGCGTGTATACGTATGCAGACAGACAGACAGACAGACGTGTTAAAATACAATATAGGTGGAGATACATGTAAATATTTACATTTTCTGCTTCATAAGTTTTTCCGCATCCAAAGCAGATTTTATTTGGACCTCTAAAGACGTTAAATCGAGAGATCACTGTAATTACAAGTAATAATTATCTCGTTCTCTCTCTCTGTCTCATCGCAGGAACAGCGGGAGCCATCGTCGCGACAGGATCTTCACGGAAGAGGAGCTGCAGCGCGGCGGAGGGCGCTCTGGAGGAGGAGAGGAGGAGGAGGAGGAGGAGTGGGAAGACGTGGAAGTGGAAGAGAGCATAGGAGGAGAGGGGGAGGACGGGGTGAGGTGGGTGCGCCCCAAGCGGCGGGGCGAAAGTGGCTCTTGGGGGGCGGATGGGGGCGAATCGTCGGACGGTAGAAGGGTTGCGAGGGCGGCGACCGCCCGTAAGGAGAGGGTCTGGGACTACGGAGTGATTCCCTACGAGATCGACGCCAACTTCAGCGGCGCTCACAAGGCTCTCTTCAAACAGGCCATGCGACACTGGGAAAACCACACCTGCGTTAAGTTCGTGGAGCGTGGAGTAGACCATCCCAACTACATCGTGTTCACGGAGAGGCCTTGCGGGTAAGTCTCACTTCGTCATGGTCGGTCGTCCAGAGCAGGGTTCTTCAAAATATGGGCCGCGGCCCAATGGTGGGCCCCAAAAAGGTTCGATAAAAGCCTCAAAGAAGGATCGATCCAAGATGTGTTGTCGCTAAATTTACGCTAATTTGTTTACAAGGTTATCAAAATCAAGTAATGGGATTTAAAAGCTATTAAATTGTACCGTTTTGATTTTAAAGTCAGCCTTAGAAATTCTTACTTAACAATATATTATAAGGTATACTTTTGATGGGCTGAATAACGTATTTCCTGTTAAGATTGGGCCGCGGTGAAAAAAGTTTGGAAAACCCTGGTCCAGAAGAACTGCGATCGTTTGATACTCCGTATTTTATATACGCAAATAAGGATTCCGCGGTAGAGCTCCTTTCCCGAATTATTATGCATGAATAACTTCTACGTTCTACGTTCTCTAACACAAAATTGATTCTGCGAAGAAATGAGGTGTACCCTAATGGCGAGAAATGTATCGACGATCTTTTTCTTTATTCGATTCTTTCATCGGTTGTCGAGGTTCAAACCTTTCCGAAATATGTACGTGCATAAATCGCGATGACGCCCGTGATCCACTTTCCTTTCTTCCCTTGACTATTTCCGCAGGTGCTGCTCCTTCGTGGGCAAGAGAGGAAACGGCCCCCAAGCGATTTCCATCGGGAAGAACTGCGACAAGTTCGGCATAGTTGTGCACGAACTTGGCCACGTGGTCGGTTTCTGGCACGAGCACACGAGGCCGGACAGGGACAACCACGTGCAGATCGTACGGGAGAACATCATGGCCGGTGAGTCCCCCTGAGTCCCCCTTATGACCTCGCATGGTTTCTGGCTCCCTCTTTTAACTATCTTGACTGCTGTGGCGACCCAAAAATCAAAGCCACATACGGCTCTAACTAACTGCTATATCGTACACATAATAAAGTAAAATAAAGTATAAACAACACTTAACCACTTCAGAAACTGTCACTTATCGTTACCGTCTGTCCGACAGGAAACTTTTCACACTCTCCCTTGCGAGGAACGACTCTTCTCACTTTTTTCTCTGTCCCTCGTCTCTCTCTCTCTTACTCTCCACCACCGCGGCGACACCTCGCTCTCCGTATATCCCGGTGGTCTGCCTTCGTTCTCTCGACGGCCACTCTCGTCTCGTGTCGCCGTTCGAGGGGGGTTCGGCGGGTAGCTTAAATGGGCGACTCCTCGACTTCGTATTGGTTAATTTCCTGATTATGTGATATAACCCTACGAAAAGGAGGGAATGGGAAATAGGGGTAATATTCGCCCTATATAAAGCGCGTTGCTGTGGGAGCAGCCATTCGGCGGGCCATTCGGTGAGGCCATCCGTGTTCTGTTCACCGATGACAGAGACACCGATGAGTGCTTCGTTAAGTGCGGAGTTGTGGGGAAAATCGCTGCACTGCCATTGTCTCCGACACGCGCCCCATTTGGATTCTCCATCTTCTTACCAATAGGAGAGCCGCTGGAGTGTTTACACATGTAAATTGGAGCTTTCGGGAATAATATCCCTTGGTCAGCACAAGAGAAAGAGACGGCACAATTAAAGGTATAGTTAGGTTTAAGTGAAAGGAATTGGTTAAGCATGAGAGAGAGAGGGTGTCGGTAGGTATTTAATCTCCGAGAATTCTTAGCACCCTCTGCCCACCCTCTGTCCCACCATCAAATTTGACCACTTTAGTCTCCTCGCCAACGTTCAGGCCTTTGCCCGCACTCCATCTAAAAACCAACCCACTTAAAGAGGATCCTTCGCCTTCTGCTCATCCAAACCTTCCCCCGGCTTCCCACAGACTTTCTCCGTCTTCAGAACTCCTTCCCAATACATTCCACCCGCACTTCCCTCTCAACACCCGGTAGAGCAATACCTTAATTCAGCCCAACTTTCTCGATCTTCTTGACCGTAAAGACAATATCACCAGATGTGAAAGACATGCTATATCAACACTGAAACATAACAATAATGTTATTATCCTCCTCGCGGTCAAGAGCACCACCACGGTTGTGTTGAACGGCGCCCAATACAAAGTGGAAGCCGAGCGACATCTCTCCGACGACACCTTTTATCCCCTCCTCACATCCAACCCCACACGCCGCCACTCCTCCCAAATATCCTCCTATCTTCATTCCGCAGGAAAACACGAAGGCCTCTCCGGCTCTGCCATTGCCCTGATCCCAGGAATCCCCTTACTCCCACCTTCTACCTACTCCCTAAAATCCATAAACCCAACACCCCGGCTGCCCCATTGTTGCGAGTTTTACCTCCTCCATGGAGCGCATCTCCGAATTCGTGGACTCACACCTACAAACTCTCGTCCGTCTACTCCCATCTTTTATCCAAGACACCAACCACGTTTTCCAATGCCTTAAACATCTCCCTTCTCACCCAACACTATTTTGGCTACCATTGACTTCTGCTCCCTCTACACTAATATTCCCCATGATGACGCACTTTCTGCCCTCAGAAAGCTACTTGACACAAGAACCAACAAAAAACCCTCCTCCTATTTCCTAATGAACTTGGCATAAATGGTGCTAAATAAGAACAACTTCTCTTTCGGAGGGTCCCACTACCTCCTAATAAAGGGTACAGAAATGAGCACTCGAATGGAGCTTTCTTATGCCAATTGCTACCTTGGGCGATGGGAGACTCACTTCCTTAACATACCTCTCAGACCACTGTTGTGGCTGATATTTATTGAAGACATCTTTATTATCTGAGCCAATGGAACTGACTCCCTCCAATCCTTTTTGTCACGCCTCCCTTCTCACCGCACACTTTCTTTCATCCATAATTTCTGGACGTCGACCTCTCTATCCAAGACGGAAAAATCCGCACCAGCGTCCACATAAAACTTTTTTTGCCCCATACACCTTTAAAACTTAATCAATCCATTGAAGTACCCCATATAAAATAATACTACAAGTATTACACAAAATAGGTTTACTTAAAAAGGAATAAGTTTATATATAATAAATAACACTTATTGTGATGAATGTGACTGTTTTTCATGACATAAAGAATCAATCATTGGCTCGATTGAAGAAAGTCTCAATCGTAAGTCAGGTTCGACATGCAATTTCTGACGAATTTTTGTCTTAATGAAGCACAAAGACGAAAATTCAAATTCGCACATGCACGTTGAGGGGGATTGCTTATTTTTTTTAGCCAATTCCCGTGCTCGTTTGATAATTGTCCCCAGAAAGAAATCAAAGATACCCACGAGAATTTAATTGTCAATTCACCGTCAGTAGAAATATCCATGAGTCTTTCTTGTTCTTTTCCTTCGCACTATGCCCACATACACCTCCTTGAATCTTTCTCCCCCCCCCCTCCCCTCCCAGTGTCAACCTCCGTTAGCCTTATTGGCCATTCTCCCTCCTCGCCTATCCTGAAACTCCTCACATCATCCTATTATATGCCTACCCAGTGCATCACTTCAAACTGTACATCTCTCTCCGTCGCTGACAAAGGGCGTCGGTCCGAAAAGCTTTCGAATTTGTGTTGTTTTCGTGTTTCTGAGGTAAATAAGGATATTTAGGGCAAATAGGTGTTGAAGGAAACCCAGTCAGCACTTACCGGAAGGATATCCTCTGGGGTGTCGGAGTGACACATTTGTAGATGTTGTTCGAGCTTTCGGGATGATTCCTTCGTCAGCACAAGAGACACAACTGATATGGCAGTGACACTGAGATGAAGGCGTGGGGGTGGAAGGGAAGGGAACGTGGAAAGGGTCGGGGATTGGAGTATGCTGAGGGAGGTGGGGAGATAGGGTGGAAAAAAAATTCTAACGGAGATTGAGGCCGGGAGGGGAGAAAGAATTTAAGATGTGGATGTGGGCCAATTCCCATTGACAGAGTTGGGGGGCGGAAGCGTCGTCCGGGAGGGCGCGGATGGCCCTAACCTTGAAACAAACATTCAATTTAAGATTATGGTCATTCGCATAAACGGCTATGGGTAGCGGTCGTTTAAGACTAACGCTGTTGCTATGGCCATTCATGCGAATGTTGAGGGGGATTGCTGGTGAGGCTAACGTAAAAGGCAGGGCATTGGGTGCAGGTAGATGACATTTCTGGTGGTGCAGTTGATAGGTGAAGTTATGGGGTAGGTCAGTGATGGCGAACCTTCTATTGCCCGCGTGCCAATATTACCGAAATTGTCGAATATTTTCCGCCTCGTGTGCCACAAAAAAGTTCTTGATTTTTTTTGCGTGCCAACGTAATTAAATTTGTGATCAAGACGTAATACACTGACGTGACGTGTTTACAATAGCTAACTAAATAGCACATATATTTTTGCGGCACTAACTCTGTACGATATAAGCTTTGATTGGTTTTTGCCTTTCCTTGTCGTGCCAACCAAAATCCTCTTGCGTGCCACTTATGGCACGCGTGCCATAGGTTCGCCATCACTGGGGTAGGTGATGTTATTGTTGGGATTTGAGAATTGATTTGGAGGGTGGGTTTATAGGGCATGTTAGACATCAGGGTCCGCGGCAGGGGTGGGACCCTGCAGGGTGCAGAGGAGTGGGTGATGGGGGTTCCTTTCTCCACAAGATGTTGTTAGGTTGGGAGGTCTGCTGAAGGAGAGAATTGGAGGGTGTGGGGAAGGAGACCTGGTTGAGGGAGGAAGTGAGGATTGGGTGGCCTGCCTTTAAGATATTTTTAGGGTATCGTGGATGCCGGGATAAAAGGTAACGAACATCCTAAAATAAGTTATTTTTAATTACCTACTCAATGTGAAATTTGGCATTGCATGCTGCCCGCCAATTTGTTATACTCCGGTATATACGGCGTTAAACTCAGTGACATGCAGTTATTAAGATGAGCATCAGTTAATTGCGATTTGTACTTAGATTTTTAAAATGTAATTGTTGAGAAACCTTTTTCACACAAATACGTTGACCCAAAACATGCATTCATTTGTTGGAAAGTTTCTTTCAACAATGGATATTTTTCCTCTTCTACCAGTGTCCAAAAATGCTTTTGTGAAGCTCTTACCTTTAACTGCAAATCTGTTTGGAGAGTAATTATTTCCATTTCTATATCAGCAATGCTTCTATGCATTACTTTTCTATTAATGCTGTTACTTCACTAACTTCAAAATCACCAAATGGATTTAATATGAATGTGGCCATTGGTTGCATCACATAAAAATCAGAAAATCGAGCTTCAGAATCATTTTTAATCTCTTGAAGGTTTTTGGGGTATGTACTCATGTCTATTTCCATAAATTCTTGAGCTCTTTTCTGTAAGCATGTCAGAAAACCACCTAGGGTTAGTGAGTTCTTCACAATGTTCATTCCTTTATTCCAAAACAGCTTTATTTCTGGAAGAAGATCTTGAAATCGTTGCAACACTTTATCTTTACTGCAAAATAGGAACACCATACTGTGAGTCAAGTACCTCTGTAAGTGCTTTAAAGAGTTTATGTTGCAGTGGCCTAGCACGAATAGAATTCACAATTTTCAGAATAACAGCCATAAGATGATCAAAATGAAGTACTTTTGAACATAACCCCTGCTGATGAATGATTCAATGGTAGTTTAGAAAATCTGGAAACTAAGCATCTTCCCTACACAATGCAATTAAACCAACATCCCACCCAATCATGGTCAGTGCACCATCAGTTGTTATATAGACGAGTTTTTGAAGTGGCAAATTGATTTTTTTTACATAATTTTTAAGTGCTTGATACATGTCTCTCCCAGGTGTTCTTCCTTGTAATGGTATAACTGACAGTATATTTTCTTTTACAGTGCAGTCTTTAAATACCATCCTTATAAATACATTCAGTTGTGCTATATTACTAATATCTGTTGATTCATTGCATTGTAAACTAAAAAATTCGCACATTTCAAAATCCCTCTTTAGTTGCTCCCCTAACATTCTCCCAATAAACAACCACTCCTTTCCGAGATACAGCCGAGTTGCAGCATGAACTCATTGAAAGCAGAAAGAAGGCAACGTGATGAATCACGTGGCTGTGAACGACGTGGATCCATGCAAGACGTGAGTAGCGTTGCATTCAGTCGAATAGGTTTGTACTGCTCAGCAATGAAGTGAATTGGAAGGTGCTATTTCTTTGTGTGTTTCGAAGTCATACTGCGGTGGTTTGCAATAGAGGGCGAGTTCACGTATGCAGAATTGGCGAACATGCACTTTTATTATGGACGTGCCAACGGAAATGCACACCAAGCACGTCGGCTTTATCAAGAGGCTTTCCCTGGTCGTCGAATTCCATGCTCTCGGACATTCACTCGTCTCCATCACCGCCTTCATGAGCATGGCACATTGTCTGCACCACGAAATGAAGGAGGGAGACAAAGAACCGTGCGGGTACCAGAGACTGAGGAAAACATACTTCGTCGAGTGACACAGAATCCGCGCAGTAGCACACGGAGGATTTCAGTGGAAGAGCTTGTCTACCACGCTGTTGTATGGAGGATCCTGCATTAAAATCAGTTTTTCCCGTACCATTTCCAGCGGGTTCAAGCACTTTTACCACAAGATCATCATCGGCGATTGGCATTTTGTCAGTGGTTTCTACAAGTGTACGCAGGACGAATGGTTTCTCTCTCGTGTGCTTTTCACAGACGAGGCGATGTTCACTCGAGAGGGTATTTTTAATTATCACAACAATCACATCTGGGCACTCATAATCCACATGCTGTTATTCAGTCAAGACATCAGCAGCAATTTTCCATCAACATATGGACTGGTATCTTTGCAGGCTTACAGGACCTTTGTACCGTGACTTCTTGCAAATCCTGGTAGAAAACATCTTCCATGAGGTGCTCGATGGCGTTCCCTTGGAGTGGAGGAGAAACATGTGGTTCATGCATGATGGGGCTCCACCACACTTCAGTCATGTGGCCCGAGAGTATCTTGATTACAGGTTTTCTGGACGTTGGATTGGTCGAGGTGGACCAATTACATGGTCTCCTCGGTCTCCTGACCTAAATCCTGTTGATTTTTATCTGTGGGGCCACATGAAATCATTGGTATACTCTACTCCAATGGTAAATATTGATGAACTGCAGGAACGAGTTGAGAATGCTTGCACTGCCATCATAAACAAGCCAGGAACTTTTGAGCGGGTGAGGCAGATGAATCGTTTCAATGGCTGCGTGGCTATCAACGGAGGTCATTTGAACACCTGCTGTGAAGTATGGTCATCCTACAGTGTTTATTATGCCAGTTATTAAGAAATTTATGCTGCAACTACAAAGGGCTGTATCACGGAAAGGAGTGGTTTCTGGACCCATGTTTATTGGGACTTTTTAGTTAGTTTTGAGATGTAGAATACGCCGTTTAAGTTTGTGACAGGGGTATGGAAACACCCTGTGTGTGTGTGTGTGCGTGTGTGTGTGCGTGTGTGTGTGCGTGCGTGTGTGTGTGTGTGTGTGTGTGTGTGTGTGTGTGTGTGTGTGTGTGTGTGTGTGTGTGTGTATTACGGAAGAGGAAAGGTAAGTAAGGATATTTAGGGCAACTAGGTGTTGAAGGAAACCCAGTGAACATTTACCGGAAGTAGAGCCGCTGGGGTGTTGGAGAGACACATTTGTAGAGGTTAGAGCTTTCGGGATGATCCCTTCGTCAGCACAAGAGATATTTAGGGCAACTAGCAGTTGTGTCTCTCTTGTGCTGAGGAAGGGATCATCCTGAAAGCTCTGACCTCTACAAATGTGTCTCTCCAACCCCCCAGCGGCTCTACTACCGGTAAGTGTTCACTGGGTTTCCTTCAACACCTAATTGCCCTAAATATCCTTACTTACCTTTCCTCTTCCGTAGTATTTATATACACACACACACACACACGCTCAGGTGAGCCCCGCTTAACGCGGGGGATGCGTTCCTGAGGTCTCCACATTAAGCGAAAATCCACGTCCGCCAGGATACCATAACCTTTAGGCGCCAAAAGGGAAATAACTTCCCAAATGGTATTTTTGGAAACACATTCAATGTAAAGCATATTTCTACCGGACTTTTAGAACGTAATTTATTAAACAAACTATAAAATTACCTAGTAAACAGTAACACAAAAAAGCTTTTTAGCGGTAGACGTACATAATTTCAAAATATTTCTCAGAACACCTATGAAGTTTTATTTTAAAAAGAGTCCAGGATCGACTGCTTAGCTTTTTTTCGCTTATTACGTAAAACTTATCGGTAGCATTCAAATAGTTCGTCGCAGCCCCGCTTCACGGCACTCTCTCGTGTGAATTCATTGTGTTCCTCCAATAAAGTCATGCACTGATCGACGATACTCTTGCAGCTCCACTTATAGATCAAACCCATAGTAGTGCGTGTTGGGTTTTCTGCAATTTATAATATCATCATTTACAGTGATGAGCTGAAGCCGGCTCCCACCGCTTCGCTCGAGCCTGTTAATTTTTCTCAGAATTTGCGAGCCGGTTGTTATATTTTTATAAACTATGAAAATGTATTGATTTTGTCATTTCAAGTAAATTTTGCCCTATCTGATAGTCAATTACCGACAATGTATGAAATGGAATCTATTACGAACCGAACACTTGTTAAGCTAGCGGAACGGTATTATGTACTAAACTAGAGCGATATGGTGCCCCTGGCATATAGGCCTCCCCTGCCACCGTTATCCAAATTTCCTAACCCTCCCTTTTCTTATAGTCGGTTCTTAATTTTTTTCCAGCTCATCACTGATTATATATTATTATACATTATATATTATTATACATTATATGCATTCAAACATTAAGATTAGGGATTGCAATCCCGGAGGGATTATTCAATCCCGAGACCACGGGATTGTGATTTACGCAATCCCGGGATTGAGGAAAAGTGGTCTATTATGGGGAAATAAAAAACATTCCATATTTGTGAACAATAATTTTATATCATACACAGACATGACAGCGTGATATGCAGTTATGGAAGTAATATCAAGTTTACACAAAATCTAAGTAACGTCAATGAAAATAACTTTTTCTCAGCAGGTAAAACGAAAATAAAACATTTATGGAGGAAATGTAAAGAAAATTTTAATAACTAAGTAGCAATTGTTGCAGTATCTTAAATTAAATGAAATTGGTAGCATTTATGAAAATAAACGGTACCTCCAGATTAAGGTTCTCCTCACTGAAAAGCTATTCACAATTTTTTTAAATATGCCCTTAAAAAACGAAGTGCGTCTAATGTCGCGTCACTCATTCTTGACCTGTATTTATTGCACAGCATCCCTTCTGATGAAAAAGCCCTTTCTGATTCTACACTAGTGGGAAGAATAGCTAGCAACTGCTCGTAAAGAAACCGCAGTTTTTCTCCTCTCCGTCCACTTTCAAGGAAATCCTTTAGCTCTCGTGCTATTGATAATGCTAGGTCATTTGAATTGCTGCAGGAGGAATATTTACATTGGGAGGAACTAAACATTGGGTAATGGCCGAATCGAGTTCTTTCTTTAACTTCTCTGAATATGATGCACCAGTCTCAAAATATTCAGATGCTACCGTTCGCTCAGTGTGTAAGTCATCATCTATAGATCGTCTTCTTGATGCTGAAGAAGCTTGCTCTTCTTCCATGTCCACTGCTTCAAATGTTTTACTAGTATTACAATAAAATCTACTCAGGTTTTCTTTAGCAAACATTTTTATGTTCGCTAGTGATGGCACAGAAAATAAATTCCCCAAATCATTATCACGAGCCTGTGAACCGTACTGAAGATACCTCAATACCTCTCATAACTCAGTTCGTCTCTTCATTATTTGATTCTGCAAGGCATTTCTCATATTATGCCCTAACTCTGTATTCACATCATTCAGTTTCTTCATCATGAATTCCAACGCTGCCTCACACGTCAAAAGATTTGCATCTCTTCGGCAAAGAGCTTCCACAGTAATTTTCACTGGCTGCAGTGTTGCAAAAATAGAAGAAGCAAGTTCATATTCACTCTCACTGAATGATATATCGGAATTCTGATCAATCAAGTCCTTCATTATGCACGTTTTAAGCAATATATAACGTTCGATCATTTCAACTAAACTGTTCCAGCGAGTTTTTATATCCATTACAAGTGATTTTTCCTCACCGTATTGTTCGATTACATATTTCTGAAGGAATCTGTCGTTTTTTGAGGGTGATTTTCTGAAAACCTCTCTATCACTTCCACGTCCTCCTCCCCTACTCCTCACTACCTCTTCCTTCCCCCTATTTACACCTCGCTCCATTGGTTTTCGTCGGCAATCGAACGAGCTTTTCGTAGCTACTGTAGCAACGGCTACTCTTTCAAAATCGCTTTTCACTGTAATTATCCCCCGTCCCCTCTCCATCCCTCCCTCGCTCCCACATCCTGCCCCCTCTCCATCCCTCCCTCCCTCGCTCCCACACCCCGCCCCCTCTCCTTCCCTCCCTCCCTCGCTCCCACACCCCGCCCCCTCTCCATCCCTCCCTCGCTCCCACACCCCGCCCCCTCTCCTTCCCTCCCTCGCTCCCACACCCTGCCCCCTCTCCATCCCTCCCTCCCTCGCTCCCACACCCTGCCCCCTCTCCATCCCTCCCTCCCTCGCTCCCACACCCTGCCCCCTCTCCATCCCTCCCTCCCTCGCTCCCACACCCTGCCCCCTCTCCATCCCTCCCTCCCTCGCTCCCACACCCTGCCCCCTCTCCATCCCTCCCTCCCTCGCTCCCACACCCTGCCCCCTCTCCATCCCTCCCTCCCTCGCTCCCACACCCTGCCCCCTCTCCATCCCTTCCTTCCCTCGTTCCCACACCCTGCCCCCTCTCCATCCCTCCCTCCCTCGCTCCCACACCCTGCCCCCTCTCCATCCCTCCCTCCCTCGCTCCCACACCCTGCCCCCTCTCCATCCCTCCCTCCCTCGCTCCCACACCCTGCCCCCTCTCCATCCCTCCCTCCCTCGCTCCCACACCCTGCCCCCTCTCCATCCCTCCCTCCCTCGCTCCCACACCCCGCCCCCTCTCCATCCCTCCCTCGCTCCCACACCCCGCCCCCTCTCCTTCCCTCCCTCGCTCCCACACCCTGCCCCCTCTCCATCCCTCCCTCCCTCGCTCCCACACCCCGCCCCCTCTCCATCCCTCCCTCCCTCGCTCCCACACCCCGCCCCCTCTCCATCCCTCCCTCGCTCCCACACCCCGCCCCCTCTCCTTCCCTCCCTCGCTCCCACACCCTGCCCCCTCTCCATCCCTCCCTCCCTCGCTCCCACACCCCGCCCCCTCTCCATCCCTCCCTCGCTCGCTCCCACACCCCGCTCCCTCTCCTTCCCTCCCTCGCCCTTTCCTTGTCACCCGCTCCATCGCCTCATTTGCACCGTAGTCGTTTGATTTACTTAGTCTTCCTATTCCGTTTCGGAATTTTCTGCCTCTTATCGTTCTCAAGATGGGTAATGCTGACGGAGGCCTCGAAGAGTATATGATCCCTGCGGATCGCATTTTTGTGAACTTGTTAAAAATAATTAAGCTATATAATTGAGGTTTTATCATTGGATTATTTTATTACACCCTATAAGTTCGAGATCATAATAAAGTTTACAAATATGAGCAGCAATGTACTAATTTAACAGCGGATTTCAATCTGGAAAGTGTATTCATATTACACATTATTAAAGACCTAAAAAAATAATTCTATGTATTTAAAAAGTTTATTCTAAACAGTTTTAGATTATTTCAGCATTGAAAATAAAATTGATCGTTTTTCCTTCCAAGAGCGTAATCGTGCGGTAGTCCCACGTTATTTAAATACGCAGGT
This sequence comes from Uropetala carovei, assembly GCA_036926305.1. Classification (NCBI taxonomy): domain Eukaryota; kingdom Metazoa; phylum Arthropoda; class Insecta; order Odonata; family Petaluridae; genus Uropetala; species Uropetala carovei. The sequence goes on along the minus strand of JAXCHB010000062.1, from coordinate 2,137,581 downwards.
TAAGCACATTCTATGTCTTTTCCTATATATTTCTCGGAGGAATCGAACCGCTGAACTTCGCTGAAAAAATAATTCCATTTATTTTAAAATCAACATACTCCAGTCACGAAATCGTAACTCCGTTATTTTCAATCTTTACCGAAAAAGTTCCTACACTCATTTAAACGACTGTTAATATCAACTCATCTGGAATCGAATCCTTATCGTGGACGACGGTTCCTTCAAAACGTCTCTGAAAACGCTTCGAGGATCTGTCGAAAGATATAGTGTACTGAATGTTCTTGAGTTACTCGCACAATTTCCCAAAATATCACACTAAATGACAGAATGAGGTAGTCTTCGATAATTAGAGAGATATGATATTTAGGAATTGGAACTTTTCTCCCGTTTTAGATAAACTTTAGAGCAATTTAAAGTTTTATGCAAAATTTTGACATATTTTAGTTGGATCTTTACCTTTTGTCCAATCTCATCTTATTTTTTAATCTTCAATACTCTTTTATCAGTTGAAAGTGCTATTAATAACGTTATGTACAAATTTCTTAATTTTTCAAAAATCGGATTGTAAAATACTATCATGGATGAACATACACAGAGTGTCTCGGCGAAACGTACGATTTTCGATTTTATATTGCGAGGTCTCCAGATATTCCATGTATTATTAACCTTCGAATTCGGTTACTTACCTGAACTATAAATTGTAACGCTGAGTGGTGGGCATGGGTTATCACCCAAGGCGGGCAGCCACCCTAATGCCCCCATCCTCTGCGCTTCTACCCCCAGGCCTCCCTAACTAAGTCCAAGCCCATTCATTCATTACCCCAGGCATCTTCCATCATCATCGATTTGAAAATAAAACATTTTTTTTTAATTTCTATCGACATTAAGATATTACGCTTAAATATAACTTTCCCCTCCATACTCTCACTACATTATAACTTTATATTAAATAAATACTTTACGTTTATACCGCTTAATAAAATTGGAGGTCGTGGTAATTGACGAACTGTTTTTAATCGTTTTATTTCGCCCTCTCCTTAACGGTGAGGATGGCTTCCTAATTGCATCTCATTAAGGCGGGAAAGCCACCCACCACATCCCTGAGCTTTTATTTTAATGCGACTGCTGCGAAAAAAATCTCAAGTGAATTTATAGAGGGAATGAGACAGGGAGGGAGTCAGACAGAAACCAGAGAAATGCCACTCGCTACACTTCAGCAGTTCCGTGATATTTTTTCCAGGTTCGTTCGGAATTCTGTTGCACACACGCGCGCGTCCTATCGCAATAACGGCTGGGAGAGGAGAAAAAACAAACGTGGAAACGGTAAAATTCTGCTGGTGTGGGAAATTCAGCCATTTGAAATTATTCAAATAAATGGTTTTCTCGCAAAATCATTCGTGAAGAGGATGTGCGATAAAGACATGTGAATTTAGTGAAGACGCATCAAAAATCGTTCGATGCGCTGGTTGAATACTCGCGGAACATTTTAATTTGGCCATGAGTACTCGTTGTTTCCTCATTCCTTCGGATGTGAAAGGAGACTGGCAAATTAATTTATTTACTGTATTAGTTTTAACCATCTGTAAACAGCACTTTGCGTCCTTTTCCAAAGAACGAAACAACGAATAAAATATTACCCTAAGAAGGATTTGAACACGCGGCGCTATAATTGGGATACGATAATCTCTAACAAGACTGACAAATGAGGTGGAAATTAAGTATATTCTATATATCATAAAACATATATAAAAGACAGAGTCCCTTTGTCCTTCTGTCCATTTGTCCGGTAATGCTTTCTGAAGCTTAATATCTCGCAAACGACTGAACCGAATTTGATGAAATTTGCAGGATAACATTATCATATAATAAAAAAACGTCTTAATGTATCGGTAATATATAAAAGCCTTATTCTGTCCCTTTGTCACTCCCTCTGTCGCGCTCTGAAACGGAAATATACCTGGCAAGAGGGGACTAAGGTCAGCTTTTGAAGCACAATAGATACTCGCGGCGAGGGTTTCAAACCTTTGCTCTGATCGAAGGCAACCCTCTCAGCAGGAGGTATGATTTCAGGTCAAAGAAGACTGCCTCAATTTTATTTCAGAATAATCGATCATCCCCGTCATTTTTGACGGGCACTTATACTAGTATATATAAAGTTTCCACGATCTGTTTGTTGGTTTGTCTAATGTAATGCTACACCCGCTCACTAGAAAAAAGGCGATTGAGAATACAGTAAAACTCGTTTAATACGTATTTGAGGGGACCGACTCATTGCTTCATTATAAGCGTGATTTCGTTATATACGAGAAACATGGTTTTTGGCCTATACATCCCATATAACACGTAGAGACACAGTAAAACTGTGCTATCCTGCTATTTAGAACCGGCCACCCTTAGATACCGGCAATTACACAAATACAATTCATTTTGTATTTCTTTTTCCTTTTTTTATGAATTTTTGTGTGAACTGTATATGTGTAATACCACAACTTCCACTTTAAAATTTCTTAAAATATAAGATGTATATTGGTATTACGTATTTACTCCGTATACTTCTGGGACTGCCGGGTAAGCATGGCGTTTTTGGTTACGTAATTTGCATTGTCTAGATGTTTTGGTGTACTTCTACAATTTCCAGTTTTATCGCTTTTTATTATTTAAAAAATTACCCATCCATTTAATATGTGATAAAAATAAATACCTAAAAGCAAGGGACAGGAGAGAAAAGGTTGGTTTAACGCTAATACATAAGCTGGAACTGATCAAACGAATGGAAAAAGGAGAAAATAGAGGAGCCATAGCAAAAGAATTCAACACCGGATATTCTACGCTCTACGATATTAAGGCTCATACGGCTAAATTATGTATTACATATTTAAAATAAAACACTTTAAAATATTTAAATTAAAAACTAACTAATTAATCAATCAGGGGAATAATTTCTTTGAATACTATCTGAACAAAAACAAATCAATTTATTTCAACACTTTAAACTGTTCCCTTGACGACTGAATGGATTGTTGTATTGGAGATCCATATTAACAAATAAATAAACTAATTCTTTATCGCCGAAACAGTTACAATAGTTTTAAATTGATTTTTGCTTTAAAATATACTTGAGTCAATTCAATACAACTTTCACTTTACATACTGTAAATTCCAAAGTAACTCCTTTTATAATAGGCAATGCTAGCCTAAAATTAATTCATTCAGTAAAGTGAATAAATAAAGTTCTTTCTTTAAATGTAGATGTAGATGTAAAGTATAACAGCCACTGTTATTAGATTTAAATGGATTATAAGCCTTAGAACTTACTCTGTATAAAATAAGCACCAAAAAACATACTTATTTTCCACAAAACACGCCAATCTTTCTCCTTCCTTCCTCTCTCTCTCTCTCTCGTATTGAAGCACTCAAGGCACGCTTATCCCCAGAAGGATGTATACAGCAACAATGATAATGGCGACATAGCAACATCTTTAATCTGTTAATTTCTTCTAACCGCATCCCTACCAAATTTCGAGTTTCTATCATTATTATTTCTCGAGTTATTAGCGTTTGCATAGCGTGACCAACCAACCAACAGACGACGGCTATTATTATGTTAAATACTTAGCTCTGGTAGAGCATTGTTGTCTTTCTTTCGCAAATAACATTCACCACTGTTATAAATTTAAAAACGTCACGTTTTTACGCATTGAAAACAAATATTTAAGCTAATTCGGCCTTTCGAAAATAAGAATTTTCACTATTTTATCCGTTTAATAGATCAAGTCACGAATCTGTAGCTTATTTTAAAATAATTTTAAAATGCAATTATAAAAAAGCTTGCAGTTCTAAAGCTTCAAAAAATCGTAAATACTCTTTAAACATTAGGGCAAAAGACGCGGTCGGTCACTCAGACCCCCCCCCCCTGTGAGGGGACCTCCACGGGTACGTTCGACCTGTGGGCGGAGAGGGGAAGAGAGAGAGAGAGGTGGGGGAGAGAGAGAGAGAGAGGTAGCGGACAACGTTGCCAGCTTGGTCCCTTCCCCATTCCACTACATCGCTCCCCCTCCTCTAAGGTGAGGAAATGTCGCGTTACCGAGGAAATGTCGTACAGCCGCGACCGGGTAGGTGTGGAAAGGGGAAAGGGAGGGGTGGAAAATAGGAGAGTCGTCTCCCGATGGGATCTCCTCCGTCGTGACCACAGACTCGCCTCAGACTGCTGCCTCCCTTTCCCCTTACCTCTCCGCCCTCCACCTTGCAGGTTTCCCTCCCTTTCGAACCCTCTATAGTCATATCCTCTCTCCCCCTACCCCTTTCTCCCCTACCCCTCTCTCCTCTCACAGTAGTTTCTCCTCCCCTACCACTTTCTCCTCCACTACCCATTTTTCCTATCCTAACCCTCTAATCTCCTAACCATTTCTTCCACATACCCATTTTCTTAGAAATAGTGTGTAAGTGTACATATATAATCATTATTATTATTATTATTTCATTCTCCTTTTGTAACTATTGACGTAGGGCTAAATGAAATAAGAGACTATATAGTCTCAATTTCGCCCTTAATAAAGTCGTTAGTCTGTCTGTCTCCTCCCTTCTTCCCCTTTCTCCTCTCCCTATTTCTCTCGACCCTTCGCGGCTTATTATTTCACTGACGACGACTTTGGCACTAGTTAACTAGGAGGAATTGTGTCACGCATTTAGTCTCGCCCCCATAAGTCGCACACCCAGTCCCATTTTAGGAGCCTTTTTCTTTCGCTTCTCCACATTCAGAGGAGATGGCGCCGGCGACGGAATCGATGGCTATGGACGCGCGTCGCTCGAACGCCATCGGATCGAAGGCTTCGGCGTGAGTCTGGATAGGGCGCTGCGTTTCGATCCACCGATCGCCTTCTGATATATACGATTGATCATGTCCGAGGAAAATTCTACGTGCCTTTAAAATCGAACGATCGCCGAAGTCAAACGTTGGGAAAATCGATTGCGTATGCCAATGCTATATATATATGAATGTAAGAAAAAATTGTTGTCAACCTTTGATTAGATCGAAACTTTCAAAATTTGGATATATGTGTATGTATGTGTATATATATATATATATATATACATATATATATACATATATATATACATATATACACACATACATATATATATATATATATACATATATATATATATCATCATAGGTAGTCTGTCCGTTGACAGGTCCGTGATTATTCATGGTTAAACTTGGTTCTCCATATAGATACTCCTATTTTCCGCAGTTTTCTTCATATCTTGATAGCTCTCTTTCCCTTTCAAATCGTCTATCAGCTGAAACCTTTTCCTACCTCTTTATCTTTTTCCATCCAGTTTTCCTTCTAGCACTTCCTTAATCATGCACTCTCCTCTTAGGTAATGCCCAATCCAATTCGCCTTCCTCTTTCTGATAGTCTCTGTATAATCGTTCGCTTCTCTCCTATTCTTCGTAGTACTTCCTCGTTTTTCACCCTATCTGTCCATTTTATCTTCAGCATTCTTCTCCATGTCCACAATTCGAAGCTTTCCAGTATTTAATATCATTTTTCCTTGGTGTCCATGTTTCTGCCCCATACAAAGCTATACTCCATACATAGCATTTTATCGACTTCTTGCGGATATCCTCCTTTATATTTCCCGTAAGTAGGAGTTTCTTTCTTCTTCAAGCGGCTTTTGCTTTCGTCATTCTAGTCCTGATTTCATCTGTACATTTTGCTTCTCTCGTTATGATGCTTCCAAGGTATTTATAATCTGAAACTTGTTCTAATGGCTTTCCTCCAATACTTATGTTCAAATTTTCTTCTTCTTTACTTGATATTCGCATAACCTTGGATTTTTCTGTATTAATTTCCATACCGTATTTTCTACCTGTTATCACCAGTCTATTTATAATTTTCTGGAGTTCCTTTTCCTTTCTTGCTAGAAGTACTTGATTATCCGCTTATTTCACTGTTCTTATAATCCTTCCTCCGATTTTGAAATTCCCGTGCCTTCTAACGCTTCCTGCATTAGCCTCTCTCCATATATATTGAATAGAATCGGCGATAGACAGCAGCCCTGTCTTACTCCTCTACTGATATTTACTCCGCTGGAGTCCGCCTTCTCCAACCTGACCTTTACAACTTGATTCACATATAGATTCCTGATCAGTCTCCTGTCTTTCCAGTCTACACCTATATCCTTTAATATCCTCATCAGCAGTACCCAATTTACTCTATCAAAGGCCTTCTGCCAGTCGACGAAACATACGCAGCAATCTTGGCTGTACTCTATTGCCCTTTCTGATATGATTCTCACTACACCGATAGCATCTCTGGTTCCTCCTCCTTTTCTGAAGCCGAATTGATCTTCTCCTAGCATTTTTTCGGCCTTTCTCTGTAGTCTTTTATTAAGAATCCTCGTGATGATCTTCGAAGTATGTGACAGTAGACTTATCGTTCTGTAGTCTTTACACAGCCTTTGGGTTCTTCTTTAGAGGGATCATTGTTACATCTAAGAAATCCTGAGGCCACTCTCCCGAATCGTAAATCTTGTTAATTAATTTCGTAATCACTTTTAGTCCTTCCGATCCCATGACTTTAAGTACCTCTACCGGTATTCCATCGCTGCCTGTAGCTTTTCCTTTCTTTAGTTCCAGTATCGCCTTTTCTACTTGGTCCCAAGTTGTCTTCTTCAATGCAATTGTCTTCTTCCAGTTCCATTTGTACCGATCCTGCCTGCTTGTTGTATAGTTCCTTAATGTATTCTTCCCATACCTGTGCTACATCATTTGGTTCTGCTACTATTTTTCCATCAGTATTAATAATTCCTTTACCACGAATCCCATTAGGCTTCTTATCTTCTAACTCCAGTACCCTAACGTACATCATGTCGTACCGTCCTAACTTCTCCATCTGTTGTATTTCCTCACATTTTTCTTTTATCCAAATTTCCCTAGCTTTATCTGTTACCCTTCTCAACTCATTGTTTATGCGTCTATAATTGGCTCTATCTTCTTCACTGTTAACATTTTTCCATTTTCTTCTCTCATCCATTTTCTCCAGCATTTCCTTAGTGATCCATGATTTTCGGATTTTCTTCTCTTGTTTCCCAATCTCTTTATTCAAGGTATCTTTGATGCTGGCTTTCACTTCCTCCCATTCTATATCCATGGTCTTCGGTTTGTTTTTAAAATTTCTAAGGCGATCTTCATACTTCGTGCTGAAGGCGTCTTTCTTTTCTTTCAGTTTTTCTAGTCTGTCTATCTCTTCTCGTTTTCCTTATTTGTTTCAGCTTTGTAGTTACATCGACTATTAGAAGGATGTGATCTGAATCAATGTCTGCTCCTGGTAATGTCTTAGTATTTTTATGCTGTTCCTGAATCTTTGTTTTACTAGGATGTAATCTATTTGGCATCTCCTGGGCTTTTCCATGTATATATATATATATACACACACTATACTGTATCCACTAAAATTAATGCCTCATACTCGCTATCATTTCTTCTACCATTAAATTTCACTTTATTTTGAATATGGGCCTGCAGGGTAATTATGCATGGCACGCTACTGCTGCTACTCACTGTTTACGATTCATTCTGATTTTATGTCTCTGCTTTTGTTCGACTTTTTACCTAGGAGTCGATAAACCACATAACATTCCTGTAAAAGGTTTTTATGCATGAAATTGCCCGAAAAAATATTTATTTAGCCCTGTTATCCATTAGATTGCAGTCTTGTAGAATAAGAAAAATAAATGCATACTCTATGGTTAGCACTGACTTTGTAGAGGCATTGAAATGAATGAAACGTACAAAATGAAAATGTGCAATAATACCGCACATGGTCACCTGAAAATGAAGTGCATATTTCAAAACCCGAGTCGTTATTCATTGTACATTATACTATATCGGAGTTTTTACAAAGTTTTATTTTTTACATTAATTTCAAAATATAAATACGGTACGTAAGTCTTCCTAATCTATGCATAGTTGCATGAATATTTTTTAAAAATCCAAGACAATCAGAAGTAATCGTAATCCATTATCAACAATTCGTGTAAGAAGCTTATCATACATAAGATATTATTCTCTTATGAGATTCCCGAATTTTAATTTTTTCGCACTAAGTTTCCAGCAAGGATAGACCGACATCAATTTTAAAAACTCGGTACAACATACATTGTACAAACTTTCTCATATACGTACTAATGCGTCGTTTAGTTATCTTTAGAAAATGGAAATCGTATGAGCCTGTTTTTAGAAAATCCAATTTTTGTTAACGTTGCCCAAGAATAAACTAGCCTTATATTCATTCGTTGGGAAAAATGAAATACGTAGTATTATTGAAGACGTATACTCAAGTAACTGTACGAAATTTCATCAAAATCGTTGGAGCCGTTTCTGAGAAAATGGAATTATTGTTAAAGTTGCCTAGAATAAACTAGCCTTATATTCATTTTTTGAGAAATATGAACTATACAGTACTATTGAGGATGTAAACTTAAGTAAGTGTACGAAATTTGATCAAAATCGTTGTAGCCGTTTCAGAGAAAAACGAATTTTTCTTAAAGTTGCCCAAGAATAAACTAGCCTTATATTCATTCGTTGGGAAAAACGAAATACGTAGTATTATTAAGACGTAATCTCAAGTAACTGTACGAAATTTGATCAAAATTGTTAGAGCCGTTTTCGCAAAATCGGATTGTTGTTAAAAATGCCCAGAATAAACTACTCTTAATTATTGAGCAATGTCAACCATTTCTATGTATACTCTGCTCAGTATGATAAAATGCCTAAGTACGAGATTTTATTCATTTTCGCTCTTCCGTCTAGGCTCCAGAGCCAGCAACAGACAGACAGACGGCATTGAGGAAACCACCTTTTCGGATTCAGTGACACCTAAAACGTGTATTTCCGTAAAAATCTCGAGTTCGAATTTTTTCGCGAAAACAATACTTGCTCGATACTTCGTATGAGAAAGTAAACAGTAAGTGTAATTCGTTTGTTCAGCAAAAAAAACAAAAAAGATCGGAAATCCCATCGGGGAAGTTGGCTGGGTAATTCGAAACAACAGAAGGGAAACTGGAATTGTCGTATGCGGTCCACTGTTCTCTTTTTCGACATTTACCCACCCCATCGCCGCCCACATGGTGAGGTTACTTTCGGTCTGGGTAGCGCCCTGAGTGGTCTATCCCCGACTAAAGATAGAAAAAATAAATTCTATCGATATTCTTCCAGCGATAAAACGACTGATGTGTACGGTATAACATACTGACAGAAGAGAGAACGTTATGCAATTGACACATTTTCATTTAGGACACGCTTCTAATTATATTCCAGAATAATGATTGTGGGACAAGCGGAATGAAATCCCCAATAATTAGCATTCCGTAAAATCGCGTTCTTCAAGTTTTCCTGTATTCGCGCGCGTGTCAATGCATGCGCGGGTCGCATGAATGCTCTCCATCAGATTCGAGGGCAGCAGTCAGTCCTCACTATTCCCTCAACACTTATTCGTATTCATTAGACATTTACTCTCCCTTTCCAAATGGGGAAAGTCAGGCAAAATCTTCATTGAGGGAAAGGTACTTCGAACAGCGCCAAATACGCACTGGCACCAGTAAGAACGTTCTTTTGTGCTAAAGTTGTGCAGGATGTTATAATTGGGAATGAGCAACAAACTTCAGATATTTAAAACTGCGGATTTAATACCTTGCTTAAACTTCTTAAATTATATTTAAAAACGTACTTCATAAGAAGTACGTATGAGTTTGTGTCGTGTAATGTAAGTAGACTCCTGCACGTAAGCTATCGTGTGAAATAATCACGTGAGATTAGAGTAGGATCAGGAGTAAGGCCTAAAACCTCTTTACCAAAGGAGGGAAATTTATTCCAAGCACGACATCATTCGCACTACGAAAGTATAGCGCGATCAGATTCGTTCGTTCGTTCTGGGAAAATATAGATTCGAAGGTACATACATACATACGTACAGTATATCAACATTTCCTAGCCTGAGAGGATCAAGGAGATATATATTACTTAATTTAAAACGGAACGAAATTTCGGGTAATTTTAAATTAGGACGATGGAAATTCAAATGAAAATCCTATTCGCCCAAAGAAAGTACGAAAGAAACCAAATGTATGGCGGTTTGTTCGAACTGAAGCATAAACGTGGCTGGAAAGTTCCCTTGACGCGCACATGTGTATACCGCACGAAATTGCAATTCATTTATACACATCCACGCCATTGCGACCGTTCTATTAAGGCAGTGTTCGCAACCTGTGGGTAATTACCCATACGGGGATAATTTCAGCTATTTTAGGGGGTAATGGACGTTTGTGGGAATTGTAACACGGTGAAAGCGGTAGAAAAGGCGTGAAAAACTATCTGAAGTGTCAATAGAAGAAGATGGACTGAGCCACTTAATTATTCTCTATTTGTAAGCCAATCAGAATCATCATATATCTCACGAGCCACAATAGATGTCTATCAAGAAAAGAACGCGCTTAAATTAATCGCTATAAAAATTTTTGTAACAGAGGTATTTCTACTAAAATTGAATTGTGATTTTCCTGATTTACTGAAGTTACTCTTCTGTATCCTGCCAGAATATACATATATTTGTGATAAAACACACATACGTTTACCATCTATTTATTATCTTCCTTCACACACTCGTTATGCCAGAAATGTTGCTCATTCTTCGGAGATCTTAAGTTCCAGCAGTTTCACGTTAGTAGATAACTTTTTTCTGTTTCAATGATAAAATCATTGGAGATTGCTGTTAAAAAGTTCTATTCCAGTTTTTTCATAGGTTACTGAGAATAAAAATACGTTTTATAATTATCTCTTAACAGTATTGGAAGATGAAACGGCCAGTGGAAAACATTTTTTGCTTTGTGTTTCTGATCAAGCCTTCTTTAAATGTTTTCAAAATAAAAAAAATTGACAGTGAGCATTGTTTCTTCTCAATTTTGAAAGTTTTAATTCCCCTACAACTTGTAAGGAAGGCTGGAACTTATTAGGAACGGTTGTGCTCCTACGATTTCCCGAATACCATTACCTTAGTTTATTAGTTAATTAGGACATTTGCAATAGAGGTAATGGCAGCTTTAAATGATGATAGAAATGGGATGAAAGAGATTTGGATCCACTGTTTTAAGGTGCCGTAGAGAAAGAGAAACGGACGATATTATTATGAGAGTGGAGGTGGAGATAGAGGGAATTATGAATGGATGGATTGTGGGTGGAAATGAGAAATTATAACTGTGATCAGAGATTGTTGCCTCGAGTTAGTTTTCAATAGATTTGTGTTAATAATAGGGATTATGGCAAAACGCACGATCACTGACATCGATCGCATGTATCACCAAAAGAGCTTCCATTGCGACGTCGTTGCGAGTTATTCGTAGTATAAATAAAAAGTTTAACGGATAAATTGAAAACCGGATAAATGGAAAGTAAGAGTTTCCAAAATGATGAAAAAATGCGAAAGATCGAGGTGAGAACTTACACGGATAATTAGTTATCGGATAATAAATTTCGGCGGTTCATCGTCGTATCACATAGTCACGTGACATACAAGGGAAGCCTGCGTGTTTATTCCACGGAATCATTTATCTATTCGGGGGCTAGTTGCTCCCAAAATGTTACCAGGGGTATACGTGAGAATCCTCCGTCCATCGTTTGAGACTTGCTTCGTCCCTCGGTTTTTACATGCTTCTTCTCTCGTTTGGACACGTTTTCTCAAAGAGCGTCTGGGTGGATGGATTCGTTGACCAAATGGAGCGACATACTCTTAATTTGATATTTTCTCTTATAAAATCATAACTTTCGAGGTATCGCATCACTCACTCATAACGAGTGGTCCAAAAACGTCGCTCTTCAACAACTGCATATTCCTGTTTACTCTGTACGTCCCCTTTACTAGTCCCTTAGTACCAGCTCTGTTTTCCTTTGGCCGATGACTGTCAGCCTCCTTATCCTTAAAATACGACGGTAAAGTTATTCAACTAACTAAGATAGTAATTTCGTAGTGAAATGTCCTCACGGACAAAGAAGATGATTAAAAAACCGCACGTGACTGAGTTCCTCTGTAAATTGATTGAATCGCATTCCTGCGGCAATCTTTTTCCTCTTCTGCGATGGAATTTTAATGTCTTACTCTTATTTCAGAGATTAACGTTTTCGGTCGAATAGCGTGTCTGAGGATATTTTTGGATATAACCACCGAAAAATCAAAGAAATCAAGGGCTTAAATAGCGATATAATATAAGTGTTTTATTCTTAAAATCTTCGCTTTTTTGATGCAGTTGACGAAATCTCCTTTGGTTATAATGAATCACTTTCACTCTGGGGGTTTTCATCGACTGTTATATCGTAGTCTTCTCTGCTTATGCCACAAATGGCGCTTTCTTCTCTCGAAGGACGAACGCTTGTCCTCCGATCGGATCTTCCTTTGGAACGGTAGCCATCGCGAGGCAGTGAGATCGACCTCCGGTTTCTTCGAAGGAGTGGAGGGCATCCTCCTCTCGCGGGAACTCCATACATATTTCCTAATCCACGTTTTCGGAGAAGGCGCACGCACAAATAAGCACGCGCGTGATCGCGCATCCGGATGTCACCGTAGCCGTCGTGTTCGCTCCCACTGATGCGAGCGGAAGAAAACGAGAAAGAACTTACGGTTGAGGCACTAATCCGATCGAACATAACCGCTTGAGGACTTCCTGTATCGAATTTTAAACGCCACACACGGCCAACAAAGCGTAAAAGAGATTTTCCAGAGAAGACGAACGATGCGATGGCGGGGTTAGGATAGGAAGTGGGAGGGGGGGGGGGATGGGGGGGGTTAGGATAGGAAGTGGGAGGGGGATGGGGGGGAGGGGGAGGAAAGGAACGGTTTGATAGTGTACTCGTGCCGTACATCATCAGGTTGCGTTATTTAAAGTCATAAAGATTTCCCCTGGAGCCATCGGAAAGAGAGGAAGAGATGGACGCGAGAGAGGAACAAAATATGGAGGAGTGAGGGGAGAAAGGGTTGCAGGGGGAGAGGGGGGAAGGGTGGAGAGGATTGGGGGGGGGGAAGGGTAGAGGAGAAGGTGGGAGGGGACTTTGAGTCGAAAAAAACAAAGGAGACGGTAAAACGAAAAGTAAGGAGAAAGATAATGGGAAGTTTATTTGGTGTATGAAGAGTGTGACCTCAAACAGTTGAATAGGGAAATTGACTGTATTTCGCGTAAAATGGGAGACGTTTCTTCTCGTAACTCTCTGTTATTATTATTAATACATAGTGAGTAGCGGTTAAAAAAAGTAAATGTTGTGTGAATTGCGTGTGAATGGGTGAGCGGCGGTCAGATTGAATCGAATGAGAGAAAAGGAAGAGATGATTCGATTGGACGTCCAAAGAAACGATGTGTACGTACGTACGTATATGAAGCGGCAGAAATATGTTCGCTCTACATCTTAGGTCGGAGAAATTCGGTTGACACAGTGTTGACACATCAACGCTACTGGGTTAAAACGAGAATTATAAACTGCAGAATATATGGAATGTTTTTAACAGTTAAATAAATAAAGTTACCTAGGTTTGTATAGCCATCTATGCAAATGTTGTCAAATTCGAAAGAACCGGTGTTTTATCGTTTGATTAGGTACGAATAGATTAGTTTAGAGCAATATGGGTTGATATAAAACAATGAAATCATTTGTTATGTAGAATTACGTTATTAATGGAATTTTTAAAGTGGTGCTACATGATGATCTTTTTTGATGTAATATTAGACTACTGGGCCCTAAAACTTAAAAATAAGTCGGATAGGTATTTCATGTAGCAATTAGTAATCCTAACTGTAGACATTAAAATCAAAGATTAATGAATTTCCGCCGAGGACCGCTGCTTTTTGGCTTAAATGCGAGTTTTGCTGACTCAACTGTATCGCGCTTCCTGGAAGTAACTGCGTACTCCGTTGGTCTACATCCATACTGCAGGATTAGGTATTAATTTAATAGTATTTTTATTTTTCTAAAATATAATTCGAATTTGGGAATATGATGGTGAGAAACGAAAGTATAGTTTAGCGTTTTTATGTAAAAAAAATCGCTTATGTACTCGGTTCGTCTGTCCGTCCGGATGTTCAGGCAATGCCTCCGCGATTCCGGCCACTTAGAGAAGATGTGATGGTGAGGAGGAGTGTGAGGGAAGGTAAGAGAGATTAACACGAGAGAGAGAGAGAGAGAGAGAATGGAGCGGAGAGAGGAATGAGGGCAAATGTGGACGTTATGGAGAGGAGAGGAAGGAATGCAACGGAAAAGGAGACGTGAGATAAGCGTCCATCCAGATATTATATTTTCGTTCCGGAATGGCATGAATAGCCGCCGCACCCAAACGGCCTTCCCCTCACATCTCCTCTCTGCTTTCCTTTTTGTTCTGTAGTGGACTCCACATTCGATCCCAGAGAATGTTTCACATTCTAAATGATGAATCGATTTGAAATTTTCTCTGAAACTTTTTTCTCTGCGTTTTAGTTTAGTCGATGCAAATAATTCTTGATTAATTTGACAAGTAATGCTTGGATGTCAAGGAATTGTTAGTGTGTAAGCAGCAGATAAAATCCGATGGAAGAAAGTTGTCTTCCGCCGAGTGAAAAGCAAACTTGAATATTAAATAAATATTATCGTAGCCTAACATATCTCTCTCTCTCTCTCTCTCTCTCTCTCTCTCTCTCTCTCTCTCTCTCTCTCTCTCTCTCTCTCTCTCTCTCTCTCTCTCTCTCTCTCTCTCTCTCTCTCTCTCTCTCTCTAAACGAGAAAGCTTTTTCGAGATTTTGTCCTTAAAAGAAATAAAAGTTCATCATCAGCTCAAAAAATATAAAAGCCTAGAAATTGAATTGGGCCCTAAAAATTGAGATCATTTATTAATTTACTTAAAATGTACATTCGGTGGAATGCTATTCTCAGATATTTAGTACTTATGAAAAGAAAATTGGTGTCACAACGCTCAATGACGTATAATAAATGGAAATTTCGTATTAAACGAAAAATCTTTACTCATAATTGGAGTTTAGCATAAGTCTTGCAAGGCCTGACAGTGTTTGTCATATATTACAGTATAATGATCATTTAAACAAAATAAAACCATTTAGTGATTTACTACTTCTTTAGCTTAAAATGTCAATTTCTCCCCTCTTTTGGAAGGACCATTCTCTCTACTTTAACAGTATCCATCCCTATAGGATGCTTCTTTTTCCTTCCATTATGAACTTGGTCCGCAATCACTTCCCACCGCACTCTCTCTCTCTCTTCCTCAATCTCGTCGATTGACGCTCACGCCCGCACATACACTCACACGAACACACACACCACTCGCCGGCCTCTCTCCACTCCACTATCTGCCCCTTCCCTCTCCCCCCCCCCTCCAAAAACCTTCCTTCTCCCACACCCCACCCAATCCCCATCGACCCTCGCCTTTTCACTAGATCACGAATCGCTTACGTAGCGACGCGACCTCCCTTGAATAGTTGACCCAATTCGGTGGCTGCGAGGCTGAATCTCTCCCGGAGGAAGGGGTTTCCCACTACACCCACACTTTTTCCCCTCCAACTTTCCCTTTTATCCCCGCTCGCCGCTATCCAATCTGATTCTCCACTTTCTTTTTTTTTCGAGGAACATTCTCTCTCTCCTCTTCGGCTCCCCTTTCGTACTCTCTCTCTCTATGCCCCTCTTTCGTTCCCCCTCTTCCTATTCTCTCTCTGCCTCTCTCTCTCTCTCCCTCTCCCCCTCTCCCCCCCTCCCTCCCTCTCTCTCCCTCCCTCTCTCTCCCTCCCTCTCTCTCCCTCTCTCTCCCTCTCCCTCCCTCTCTCCCTCTCTCTCGAGGCGACTCCAAAATCGCCCGTTAAAAGCTAATGTTGACGGATACGCGGCGTAAAAGGCGGATTAGGAGGGTCGGACATTAAGGTGGCGATAGACGAGGAAGAAATATTCGGCAGAGAGTTTGGAACGTGTGAAAGGGGGACGAGGAAGTTCTGGTGGCTGTGGGGTTGGGTTGGTTTTGGGAAATACGTAGGATGGGGTGTATCGAATAGGGTGTAAGCGGAGGCACGTTGCGAGATAGGGACGGGGTTGAGATAAGGAGAATAAATAGGCAGAGGGGAGGGGGTCGAGGGGGAGGCGGGGGCGAAGGGGGGAGGCCGAGAGAAAGAATTCGTGTGTAGGAACTTCATCGCACGTGCGATGAATGCCTCGTTAGAGGAAGATTGCAGACGTCCGGAGGGCGCTGCATCCTTTGGTAAGCGATCAGAATGCCACCGAAAAGGCATGGTCACTATTATTCCGACCAAATGATTGAATCGATAATATCTATAAACTTCTCTTTTCGGCAGATATACGTGAAAAGTGGAAAAAGAATGAAATTAATTGCCGCAGCTCTCGCTTGATTGAGATCCCGTAAAGAGGATTCCATGCAACAATCTATCATTTACCTCGAGAAGCGGCAGTTGTCGACAATTAGATTATTTCATAATTACTGTGATGTTTATGAATATAGAAAATATTCCTTATGAATGTCGAAAGTTCATTGGGTAAAATAACAAAAATCTGATATGGCCAACACATGACTTTCTCCATATTTGGGGTATAGTTATTTAAATTATTATGAATAGCATTATAAGACAAAATTATTATTTCGTATCGTAAAATAATACAGTCATTCTTATTGCCGTAAATTATATTTTGAAAATGTTTACAGAATTAACCGCTACATGGTGGCGGCGCTGTATACTGGAAATTAAGAAAAAGCAAAATATATCCGAAATGGATGATTCTACGAAAATTTGTTTCAAACATAACATGAAAGAAATATTATTCTCTACAACTTTGGTCCTCACGAAGATAACCAATTACGACGTTTTTAAGATGGTATTTGACAGAAACCGAAAAAACCGATTATTTATAAATAATTCCTAAACAATAACTGCTATGGAAAATTGTTTGAAATAAAAGTTGTAGGAAATTAAATTCCCTATAACATTTGTATATACAATAATGATTTTTTAAAGGAGAAATATAGCAAAAACCGAATCGGGTTTCGAATAAACCTCGACATCCGGTTTACCGTTATTTTCCAAAAACTAATCAGTTCTTTGTGCTTATGCTAAATTGTTATATTTGAAATTTGGTAACGATATAGCAAATACTTTTTGAGTTAGAGCGCCCACAATCACATACACACAGACATCAATCCTAAAATAGTATAAACGTGTTCTAGGGACCTCAAAACGTGTATTTCCGATAAAATCTCGAAGTCGATTTTTTTCTTGATCACAATACTTTCCCATTACTACGTATGGAGAAAGTAAAAAGAACGTGAGTGGAGAGGGGAGGAAGGGAGGATAGGGTAGGGGTAGAGATGGTGGGGAAGGAGTAAGGGGAGAGGAGTGGGGTAAATGGAGCCGTGAACCGCTGAACGGTGTAAAGCAGGGTCTCCCAACCTTTACCTTGGCAAGGGCGCCTTCGGTTTAACAGCAAAGGCGACGGGCGCCGGTGTCCTCTCTCCCCCTCCCCTTCCACTCAACACTTATAGCTCGTAGCTGTAAGTTTTAAATTTTATTCTAAAAAACCATAAAACAAAAATTACAAAGTAGCGAGATTATACGGGCTGATGTTTTTTTCGAGCACCCTGAAAAATTGCTATATCTAAGAATACTAAACGGAGAGAATTGCTAAAATGTTTATGAACATAATTGGATGTAATTTTTTAAAAAATTACAGCAAATGTCGAAAATGAGCACCACATTGCTGATTGCATATACGTGCTCTCCTCAGCATGTTGTCTGAGGCGATTTTTCAACGTCCTCGAATAAAAAAATCGCCCTGTATAATACGAACATACAGCCTTTCGAATATTCTCTGTAATAAAAACGTCACTCTGTAAGGAACGCAAGATGGCCGACAGCGAAATGTAATTAGACCACTTGAAAATGTTTTGTCAGTTAGCTAATACTGAACGCATTCTATCACAATATATTTTTGCTAGTTGTTAATATTCGAGTGGCACATTTATTTGTTAATTTAAATATCATACCTATTATTTTCCCTACGTTATATATGTATAAATATAATTATTTCCCTGTCTTTGCACACCGACAATTATATGTAGCATTGACGAGAACAAGGTGGGAGAAGAATATCAGAATTTTATGGCCGAAAATAAAAACCAAAGGCATTCACTAAACAACAACAGAATATTCACTAGAAATGTAGTATATGACGAAATATTTCATATGTAATAGTGTGCTGTTAATTATTTTAAATGCAAATATTAATAATCTATCTATAACTCTTCCGTTGATATTTCGACGGGAATTACACTAGTTTTATAAGAAAAGTACTAACCGGTGTTTTTAATAAATCCATGAACAGAAAAATGTGACTAGAGGGCAAACATGAAGTGACATTCCTTAATCAACAAGGAAGAAAAGACTGATGACTGTTCACAAAAGGGGTGAGATAGATTACAATAAAGATTAAAGGTAAATGATACAATGAGCCACTTCCGACAGGTTGGTTAATTGATGAAAAAAACTGCGAGAAAAATCATGAAATACATTAAATGACATAGTATGTAAATCCTATAATACAAGGTCCCCAAGTCTTTTTAGATTGGTACTTTCCAGTATTCTGTGACCGCTAAACACTATCATTCGCATGACACCTGAACAAACCTCGGCGGGCGTCACAGCAAACCTTGGCGGGCGCTCGCGGGCACCGCGTTGGGAAGCCCTTGTTTAAGGCCTGGAAGGAGGCATTCTACTCATCCAGATTTTATCACACTTTTGTAAAACTAAGAACTCAAAACGACGCCTGCTTAGTAGCGTACGCTAACATATTTTTGGGATGATCGAATATACGTTTAGGTCCATTAAATACGTTTGATAGGTACCTCGAAGAAGCTTAAACCGGAACTGGTGTTTGTGGGCAATAACCTCATCTACTA
Organism: Uropetala carovei; assembly: GCA_036926305.1. NCBI lineage: Eukaryota > Metazoa > Arthropoda > Insecta > Odonata > Petaluridae > Uropetala > Uropetala carovei. Next base: position 2,118,601 of record JAXCHB010000062.1, on the reverse strand, counting down.
TTGTAATGAATGATCGGGATAAAAGCTACTGATAGATTTTAATGCGCGTATCTTTTTAATCAGAATATTTGCATGAATGGGATTGCGAAGATGAAAAATAGATCGCTTAATGGCTCTCCTTTCCCATTGAAATGTGACACATTTAACTTCGACGAAAATATAAATTTCTACACTACATTATAATTCCCATCCATTGAAAAAAGGGATCTAATCCACAGCACCATGAAAACGTTTACCAATTAAATGAAGTCATGCAACTACATCATTACACTTCAGGAGAATTTAGATGAAATGACCTCTTACCTTTGATGATTCCAACGGCGTACGAATCTGGCTACTTCTGCTCACAAACACTATTCCAGTAGGCACTAAGTTCCGCTGATGAGGTCCCAGATTATGAATTTATCCTCAGGAATACAAAAATCGGTCACTTCCGAAAAAGGTGTACTTATCGGCACTATAGAGAAAGAACACAGCTGTCCGTCAAGGAAGGCAAAGTTTGACTGACTGGCTAAGATGGCGGCAAAAAAAAAAAAACGCTCGCGGCGCATGTGCGAAGGTTGATTTTCAGTAGATAGATGACTATCGCTTGCTCGAAACAGAACCGACCCAGATAACCGGGCCCCAGCCATGGTTACGTATTCGATAAAATGTTCCTATAACATTCCATTTCAGGAACGCGAGGAGAGGCTCATAGGAACTATTCTACAAGCTCTGGTCAAAAAGGCTCGATAAGTCGAGGCTCCTGGAGAAAGGCAGGTTCAACCTTTACGTAAACCAGGGGACCACATATCGCGGCAGAATTAGGAGGGCGGAGACAATAATCTGAATTAATTTCTCGCGCATAAGTGCTGTATACAGTGGGATATGAAAGGTCTAGAGAAGTGGTTGCACAAGTGGCGTGCCAAATTCACGTCAATATATGGTCTTGCGTGCCAGTAATAAATTTTAATAAAACTGAATGATCATTTTCTATTAGTTGAGTTGGTTTAATTAAAGAAGGATCACAATGTAAACGGTGTACATTTGTACGTATCAGTCTGAATTTCCGTATTTTGCATTCATTCAGTCATATAGGCGGCGATAGAGAACACGAGACGGAAGGCATATGAATTATATAAAAACAGTGTTACAGAATTAGAAGCAGAGTTTATAGATGAAGAATTACTCTTACTGCACAGTATAACGTTAGTTCTAAATACTTGTAATAAATATATAGAATATGACTTATTTATCTTCTTTGTCATTTCTTCTTTCGTTTGACATTCAAAATCACCTCGCGTGTAACTTTTGGCGCGCCTGACATAGGCTACCGACCCCTGGTCTATAGCAGTTGTGTCCAATATAATTTTCATGCTTGCCACAATTGTGACAAATGCAATACTGTTTTTGCGACATTATACAAAATGCAATGTTATATTTATAAATAGGAATTTATACGAGAGCGCTAGAATGATATAATATATTTTATATTATTCATTATTTAAAAAAATGACATTTTACATTACTTTCCTACAACTACTACATTATTACAACGTAGTACAATGTGTTTCGCTTTATGTGATCATACTGAGTTACATTTAAATGATTATAGCAAGCGGCTGATAGCATTAAACGGGAAATTTTCTTAAACTAGATCTGGATTTGGAATTCCGCGTTTGATTACAATAACCGGCTGATAAGGATAACCAGTGATAATAATAAGCGGCAACTACTGTAGTAGAGTAAGCAGAGAATCAATACACCTCACGTCAATAGTCGATATGCCACATGTGGCGAGCGTATTGGACACCACCGACATAGAGCCACTGTTATACGTAACTGTTGAATGTAGAAATTTATTCTTGCTAATGCGCGTCATTCGTTTTCGAAAGTTGGTAATGAGAAGGGGAGGGGGACGAAGGTTGGTAGTGAGAGCAGGATGAGGGGGAAGGTTGGAGGTTCGCCTGAGGAGGCTAATAACTTGGAACGGTCCTGTCATCGGTTAAAGAGTCAAAAGCGGACATACACTTGTAGACTATTCCTGGGTCATTCAGAGCGATAAGAATTAAGTCGATGCTCGCTGCCTACCGATTCAGAAGCGACCACAACTTTTTAAGACGGCTAGAACTACCTTCAAAGGTCTTTCGGAGCTCTCGGAACTACTTCGAGGTTCAGAGGGGCATGCATATATTAAAGAAAATCTGATGTGGCCAACACATGACTATCTCCATATTTGGGGTATAGATATTTAAATTATTATGAATAGCATTATGAGGCAAAATTATTATCTCATATCGTAAAAGAATACAGTCGTCCTCTTTGCCGTAAATTACGTATATTTTGAATATGTTTACAGAATTCACCGCTACATGGTGCTGGCGCTGTATGCTGGTATTAAGAAAAAGCAAAATATCTCCGAAATGGATGGTTCTACGAAAATTTGTTTCAAACAAAACTTGCAAGAAATATTATTCTCTACAACTTTGGTCTTCACGAAGATTACCAATAACGATTTTTTGAAGGAGAAAACCGAAAAACCGGTTATTTATAAATAACTCCTAAACAATAACTACAATAGAAAATTCTTTCAAATAAAAGTTGTAGGAAATTACATTCTCTATAACCTTTGTATAGAATTGTAAATACAATAATGATGTTTTAACGGAGAAATATCGCAAAAACCGAATCGGGTTTCAAATAAACCTCGACTTCCGGTTAACCGTTATTGTTAAAAAACTAATCAGTTCTTTGTGCTCATGCTAAAGTTTTATATATGAAGTTTGGTAACGATATGACAAGTACCTTTTAGAGCGCCCAAAATCTCTCTCACACACACGCACGCACGCACTCGAACGCACACAAAGACATCATTCCGAAAATAGTCTAAACGTTTTCTAGAGACCTCAAAACGTGTATATCCGTTGAAATCTCGAAGCCGATTTTTTTCATGATCACAATATCCCATTATTACGTATGGAGAAAGTAAAAAACAAAATATCTCCGAAATGGATGGTTCTACGGAAATTTGTTTCAAACAAAGCTTAGAAGAAATATTATTCTCTACAACTTTGGTCCTCACGAAGATTACCAATAACGATGTTTTTAAGGAGAAAACCTAAAAATCGTTTATTTATAAATAACTCCTAAACAATAACTACCATAGAAAATTGTCTCAAATAAAAACTGTAGGAAATTACATTCTCTATAACCTTTGTATAGAATTGTATGTAAAATAATGATGTTTTAAGGGAGAAATATCGCAAATATCAAATCGGGTTTCGAATAAACCTCGACTTCCGGTTATCCGTTATTGTCCAAAAACTAATCAGTTCTTTGTGCTCTTGCTAAAGTGTTATATATGAAATTAGGTGTTAATATGGCAAGTACTTTTTGAGTTAGAGCGCCCAGAATCACATACATCCACACAGAAAGAGGGAGACATTCCGAAAATAGTCTAAACGTGTTCTAGGGATCAAAATATCTACTGAAATATCGGTTTTTCGAAAAATTCCTATCACATACACACAGACAACATCGATCAAACCGTCAACGTTTTCTAGGGGCCTCAAACCATGTATTTCCGTTAAAATCTCGAATTCGATTTTTTACTTTCTCCATACGTAGTATGGAAAAGTATTGTGATCACGAAAAAAATCGACTTCGAGATTTCAACGGAAATACACGTTTTGAGGTCCCTAGAACACGTTTAGTCTATTTTCGGAATGATGTCTGTGTGTGTGCGCGCGTGTCTATTTAGATAGACCGAGTAACAAAATGCCAAGACTTCAATCTCCGTCTACTCTGATGGCGGTCAGTTGTTGAGAACCTCTGCGTATTGTTCTCGAATCTGGCCCATATTTCACATAGATCCTGAGACGTTTATTAGAATTCCTTAAATTGTATATAATTTTGCCAATAGCGATAATCGGAATGCACGTAATATACATAATATGAACGTAGTAAGCTATGTGAATGTGTCCCTTTATGCCTTCTCCTTCAATCGCATCCTACCGACTTGTAATGAGTCACACGTTTCAGCAACGCCGAGACTATTCCCCTCTCCACACGAATGAATCGAACCCATACACCTTGGTCCGAGAGACTCACCTTCGCTTCCAACCCGAGGAGTAAGGGCTTCACACACTAACGCGTGCGCACGTACACACAAATGAACGGAGCATATGGGACGCCCTCACACGCTACAGCCCACGAAAATAATTGCTATCAACTTGCTAGACGTCCCTTTTCCATTCTCCTACCCCATTTCCCCCTATCCTTCTATCCATCTGCTACCCATAATTCCCTCTCTCCTCTACACATCTTCTTCCTCCTTTTCTCTCAATATCGATGAGCGATTTCTCTGACATTGCTAGCTGAGAACATCAAGGGAACTTCGCTATATCTATCTATAAAGTAAATTGTTTGTATGTTTTTTATAACTCAGCAACTATAGCACGTAGAAACAGGAGGAATGTGCCATTTTAACCGGAATAAGATTTGATTAACTTTTCTAATTAAAAAAATATTTTCTTTTTACTTTCTCCATACGTAGTATAGAGAAAGTATTGTGATCAAGACTTCGAGATTTAAACGGAAATACACGTCTTGAGGTCCCTAGAACACGTTTAGACTATTTTCGGAATGATGTCTGTGTGTGTATGTGATTGTGGGCGCTCTAACTCAAAAAGTACTTGCCATATCGTTACCAAATTTCATATATAACACTTAGGCATGAGCACAAAGAACTGATTAGTTTTTGGACAATACTGGTTAACCGGAAGCCGAGGTTTATTGGAAACCCGACTCGGTTTTTGCGATATTTCTCCGTTAAAACATCATTGCTGTATGTACAATTCTATACAAAGGTTATAGAGAATGTACTTTCCTACAACTTTCATTTGAAACAATTTTCCATGTCAGTTATTGTTTAGGAATTATTTATAAATAATCCGTTATTTCGGTTTCCGTCAAATATCTCCTTAGAAACATCGTTATTGGTAATCTTCGTGAGGACGAAAGTTATAGAAAATAATATTTCTTCCAAGTTTTGTTTGAAAAAAAATTTTGTAAAACCATCCATTTCGGAGATATTCAACTTTTTCGTGATTTCCAGTATACAGCGCCACCACCATGCAGCGGTGAATTATGTAAACATACTCAAAACATAATTTACGGCAATAAGGAAGACTGTATTCTTTTACGATACGAAATAATAATTTAGCCTTATAATGCTATTCATAAAAATTTAAATAACTATACCCCAAATATGTATATACAATTCTATGCAAATGTTATACGGAATGTTGGCCACAGATTTTTACTTTCTCATACGAAGTATTGAGAAAGTATTGTTATCGCGAAAAAATTCGACCTCGAAATTTTTACGGAATTATACGTTTTAGGTGTCACTGAATCCGAAAAAGTGGTTTTTGCAATGCCGTCTGTCATCTACATCTACATGATACCCTGCAAATCACCAGACTGGTGGGTCTGTTACCGGCTCTGGAGCCTAGACGGTAGAGCGAAAATGAATGAAATCTCGTACTTAGGCATTTTATCATACTGAGCAGAGTATACGTAGAAATGGTTGACATTGATCAGTAATTAAGAGTAGTTTATTCTACTTTATTTTAACAACAATCTGATTTTCTTGAAAACGTCTTTAACGATTTTGATCAAATTTCGTACAGTTACTTGGGTTTACGTCTTCAATATTACTACCTATTTAATTTTTGTCAATGAATGAATATAAGGCTAGTTTATTCTTGGGCAACGTTAACAAAAATTGGATTTTCTAAAAGCAGGCTCATACGGTTTTCATTTTCTAAAGATAACTAAATGACGGATTAGTACCTATGTATGAGAAAGTTTGTACAATATATATTGTACCGATTTTTTTAAAGCGTTCGAAAAGGGGGATATTAGGCCTCTTTGGTATACCCATTTTCTCGTCGAAGACGCTCCTTAGGACGATGTCATATATATGGTGCCTGCATGGCAAATACAGGATGTCTTTCTTACAAAGCTGTTCCAACATAACACAAGCACCTTGCAATCTTCCTGTGTTAGAGGCTATCGTATCGCAGCAGAGCGCTTGAACTTTGTCGGTGAGAATCCGCTCCTCCAGTTTGTTATATCTCTTCCACTTCCAGAGGGTATTTTCGGAACTCCAAGCAGTTGTTCTTTTCCCCTAAAAGTAATGATCACTGATCATCTATCGACGAGCTCCTCGTTCAACAATGAAGGAAGCATTTTACCTTCCCAGTGTACGGTAACTGCACCAAGTTCATTTTCACCAAATACTTCTCGACATTTCGCATCATTTACATTTACATAAATACCCTGCAAGCCGCTAAAAGCGTTTGGCAGGGGGTGTCACAACACCAAGTGAAGTCTAGCTAATTCCTCTGTTGGATTGTCTTATCGCGTCTGGGAAAAAGGATCGGTAGTATTTCTCTGTTCTAGCGGTAATTTCGAGATATTTTCTCCTGCACTGTGATCTAACATTACGTTCACTAACACCGATGGGGACGACTATGCCGCGTACGTCTTCAACGAATTCGGAACTTTCAAATTTTTCAAATAGTTTCCTTTTGTATTCAATTCTTCTACTCTTCAACGTCTGCCATTTCAGATCTCTCAATAACTCTGATACACTCGCATCATACCGATATTCTCCTTTTACAAATCTAGCCGCTCTACGCTGAACCATTTCGAGCTCTCTAGTTAGACCCTCCTCGAAAGGGTCCCAGACGGCGCAACAGTATTCCACGATGGGTCGTATTAGGGAAAAGTATGCGATTTCCTTCACATTCGAGGGGCATCCCCGCAGGACTCTAGAGGAAAGCCCTTGAATTCTGTTTGCCGATGCTATAACGGTTTTGATATGCTCTCTACTAGACAAATTGCTACTGAGAATTACTCCTAGGTATTTGTAGCTATTGACGTATTTTAGCTTTAGTTCAGATATTTGGTACGGGTAACGGTTGAAATTCGTGGAGCGCGTGAAGTTCATTGCGGCGCATTTCTTTATATTCAGATCGAGTTGCCAATCTTTACACCATTTCGTAATAGCCTGAAGGTCCTTTTGCAAATTCTCCTGATCGTGTATTGTGTTGATTTCTCCATACACAAGTGTGTCATCCGCGAAGAGTCTAACTTTATACTTTATATTATCCGCTAAATCATTTATATATATCAAGAATAACAAAGGTCCGATTACACTTCCCTGAGGCACGCCGGAAGTCACTTTGACGACGTCTGATGAAACTCCATCGAGGACTACTCTCTGGGTTCTATCGGAAAGGAACGAGGCGATCCAATTTACAATTTTCTCGTTAATTGAATAAGCCCTTAATTTTTGCACTATTTTCACGTGCGAAACGGTGTCGAAGGCTTTCCTAAAGTCTAAAAATACTGCATCAACTCCTATTCCTTTATCCGTTGCTTTCACAATATCTTGTGTGAGTAGAGCTAACTGAGTCTCGCATGACCTGCCTCTCCGGAAACCATGCTGGCTACTGTTAAGCGCTTCTTTACTTTCGAGAAATCGCATTATTGAGCTACCGATAATGTGCTCAAAAACCTTACAGAAGATTGACGTCAACGATATAGGGCGGTAGTTTTCCACTTTTAATTTACTTCCCGTTTTATGTATTGGTGTAACGTGGGCTGTTTTCCATATCAAAGGAACTACACCCTCATCTAAAGATTTTCTGAATAGAAGCTTAAGGTACGGAGCTAATTCGTTTGCTAACGAGTTTATAATGAATGCAGGTATGGCTTCAGGCCCTGGCGATTTTCTTTTATGGACCTGACTTAGTAATTTAACGATACCGCTTTCGAATATTTCTATGTCGCTCATGTTTTAGTCTATACGAGTAGGGAAATCAATGAAATCACCGCTGTCTATTGTGAAGCAATTTTCAAAGAACCGATTTAACATACTAGCCTTAGTAAATGAATCGTGTACACTTTCACCGTTGTCTGTACGTAGAAGAGGTACTGTGGACTGACCTCCTCGCATTTCTCGCACGTACGACCAAAAGTCTTTCGAGTCCTTTTTGAGTGAATCCGAGAGTGTCGTGGATCGGTAGGCGTCAAATTCCTTACGCGCTTCGTCTCTTGCAGATTGACGACTATTTCTGTATATTAAATACTCGTTCGCGTGGTCCCTACCAACTGCACGCAAACGTTCTCGAGCGCGATTAATCGACGATCGAGTAATAACCAAATTTTCTACGTCTTGATGTAGTGCTTCAGCAGCTGCTGTTAAAATATGGACCGCATCTCTGTCACTTAATTTGCATCGGTCGAGTGTTGCGACGAGTTTTGTTGTGATCATATCTTTGCGAGCCCTCTTTTTCACCGGAATGGGAGAAGAAATACTTTGGAGGCCCTTCAGCTTCACACTCGATTACTCTTTCATCTGCCCTGCTACTGCTTGATAAATTTTGTGCCTCAGCTGTAATTGAAAAAATCAGTACAACATACATTGTACAAACTTTCTCATATATGGGTACTAATGCGTCGTTTAGTTATCTTTAAAAAAAGAAAATCGTATCAGCCTGTTTTTAGAAAATCCAATTTTTGTTAACATTGCCCAAGAATAAACTAGCCTTATATTCACTCATTGAGAAAAATGAAATATGTAATATTATTGTAGATGTATACCCAAGTGACTGTACGAAATTTAATCAAAATCGTTGGAGCCGTTTCTGAGAAAATGGAATTATTGTTAAAGTTGCCTAGAATAAACAGCCTTATATTTATTTTTTGAGAAGGATGAACTATACAGTATTATTGAAGACGTAAACTCAAGTGACTGTACGAAATTTGATCAAAATCGTTGTAGCCGTTTTTGAGAAAATCTAATTATTGTTAAAAATGCTCAGAATAAACTACTCTATTGAGCGTTATTTAGATGGTCGTTCTTCGCTAAGCAAAAACCAACACGGGTTTCGGAAAGGTAGGTCATGCGAAACGCAACTCGCCCTGTTCGTAAACGACTTGTTGCAATGCGGAGAGAAAAACAGTCAGGTTGATGCAATTTTTATTGATTTTAAAAAAGCGTTTGACAAAGTACCCCATAATAAATTAATAGGAAAACTAGGAAAGTACGGCATAAACCCTAATATCGTGAGTTGGGTAAAAGACTTCCTCTCCAACAGAAAACAGATAGTAGTTATTGATGGGAAATCTTCATACCCGGTAAAAGTCGCATCAGGTGTTCCACAGGGAAGTGTTATTGGCCCACTGCTATTCCTGATATATATAAACGATATCTGCTCGGTAGTTCGCTGCAAAATAAGAATTTCGCAGATGATACCGTTTTATATAAGGAGATAACGAGTCAGGATGACCAAAAATCGCTTCAGGAAGATTTAAACGCCCTTTCAGCATGGTGTCAACATTGGAAAATCGAAGTTAATCAGAGCAAATGTTCCCTATTGAGTTTCTGGAAGAGTAAGAACAATGAATTAGACTCGGAGTACAGAATTGATAGATTGAATATCCAATCTGCAGAGTACGTTAAATATTTAGGAGTCACCATTTGTCCTGATCTATCGTGGAACATGCATATTCGAAGGATCGTAGGCGCAGCTAATAAGAAATTGGGCTTCGTAGGCAGAATAGTAAGAAGTAGCACAGAACAGGTACGAGAAACGTGTTATTTATCATTGGTCAGATCTCAGGTCGAATACGCTTCCAGCATATGGGATCCGTACGAAAAGGGACAAATACTTGAGTTAGAAAGAATCCAACGCAGAGCAGCCAGATTCGTTAAGCAAAAATATGAGCAAAAATTAAGCGTCACATCACTCTTGAAGGAGTTGAATTGGATATCGCTAGAGGATCGCAGAATTAGCGCTAGGTTATGGCTTCTGGAGAAATTTAGGTCGGAAGTTCTCTTAGAGTAGGTCTCAGGAATATTAGAGGCACCTACGTACATGGGTAGGCACGATCACGAGAATAAAATACGAGAGATCGACTGTAGGACCGAGCGATACCAGAGCTCGTTTTTTCCAAGGACCATACATCTACATCTACATCTACATGATACCCTGCAAATCACCAGACTGGTGGGTGGCAGGGGGTGCAGCACACCAAGCCCTACCTAATAACGTCCCTCGTGGGAATCACTCTCCTGTTATGATCCCGTATGGTCCTTGGAAAAAACGAGCTCTGGTATCGCTCGGTCCTACAGTCGATCTCTCGTATTTTATTCTCGTGATCATGCCTGCCCATGTACGTAGGTGCCTCTAATATTCCTGAGACCTCCTCTAAGAGAACTTCCGACCTAAATTTCTCCAGAAGCCTTAACCTAGCGCTAATTCTGCGATCCTCTAGCGATATCCAATTCAACTCCTTCAAGAGTGATGTGACGCTTAATTTTTGCTCATATTTTTGCTTAACGAATCTGGCTGCTCTGCGTTGGATTCTTTCTAACTCAAGTATCTGTCCCTTTTCGTACGGATCCCATATGCTGGAAGCGTATTCGACCTGAGATCTTACCAATGATAAATAACACGTTTCTCGTACCTGTTCTGTGCTACTTCTTACTATTCTGCCTACGAAGCCCAATTTCTTATTAGCTGCGCCTACGATCCTTCGAATATGCATATTCCACGATAGATCAGGACAAATGGTGACTCCTAAATATTTAACTTACTCTGCAGATTGGATATTCAATCTATCAATTCTGTACTCCGAGTTTAAGTCATTGTTCTTACTCTTCCAGAAACTCAATAGGGAACATTTGCTCTGATTAACTTCGATTTTCCAAGGTTGACACCATGCTGAAAGGGCGTTTAAATCTTCCTGAAGCGATTTTTGGTCATCCTGACTCGTTATCTCCTTATATAAAACGGTATCATCTGCGAAAAGTCTTATTTTGCAGCGAACTACCGAGCAGATATCGTTTATATATATCAGGAATAGCAGTGGGCCAATAACACTTCCCTGTGGAACACCTGATGCGACTTTTACCGGGTATGAAGATTTCCCATCAATAACTACTATCTGTTTTCTGTTGGAGAGGAAGTCTTTTACCCAACTCACGATATTAGGGTTTATGCCGTACTTTCCTAGTTTTCCTATTAATTTATTATGGGGTACTTTGTCAAACGCTTTTTTAAAATCAATAGAAATTGCATCAACCTGACTGTTTTTCTCTCCGCATTGTAACAAATCGTTTACGAACAGGGCGAGTTGCGTTTCGCATGACCTACCTTTCCGAAACCCGTGTTGGTTTTTGCTTAGCGAAGAACGACCATCTAAATAACGCAGAACAGAGCTAACGATTATATGTTCTAGAATCTTACACGATAATGACGTCAAGGAAATCGGTCTATAATTTTCGGGGTTCTCTTTATCACCGCCTTTGTGGATGGGCGTTACTTATGCTAGCTTCCAGTCTTTTGGAACGGTACCATGTGCAACGGATTTTTAGAATATTATTTTCAAGTAAGGTGCGATTACCGAGGCTAGCTCTTTCAACACACGCGCGGGTATGCCCTCCGGCCCGGGAGACTTATTTTGCTTAATCGACTCTAGCTGGTGCGCGATACCTGTTTCGGAGAATATCAAATCTTCCATCGAATTTCCCTTATCATTCGAATCTGGTTCCTCAAACTCGTTGCTCACCGAAGTAAACGCTTTCTGAAAGTGTTCATTTAACAAGTTTGCTTTTTCCGCGCTATCGTGTACTACATCACCTGCCTCCGTTCTCAATGACGCTATGGTGGGACCTCTACCATGAACCTCCCTAACGTACGACCAAAATGCTTTCGGATTTTCTTTCAAATTATTATGCAAAACTTTCTTTTTGTAATCATTAAATGCTTCTCGCATTGTTACTCTAGCTCTTGAGCGCGCCTCTCTGTATTGATGCCGTATCATTGACCTCTGTTCCTCTGTGACTTTTGAAGAATTGGTATTTAAGCGAGCGTGAAGTTTTCTTTGCCGTCTAAGAGCGCATCTAACTTTCTGGTTGTACCATCTTGGTTCCGCACCATCACGTTTAACTTTATGTGGAATGAATTTATCCGTACCCTCTCGCATCATATCCCTGAACACGCACCATAATTCCTCTGTACTAGCGTCGATAGATGCCTCGCAGAAATTAGGGAATTGTGTCTGTAAAAAAGACCTAAATTTCGAGAAATCGCCTTTGGCGTACATATATACGCGTCTTCTAGCTTTAACCTGTTTCTCCACTTTTAGCTTGAATTCTACGTACACAGCATTATGATCGCTTATTCCTTCCTCTATGGAAAGCTTGTTCATACGCTCGGGGTAGTTCGTTACGAGTAAATCTAATATATTGTTCGATCTCGTGGGACATCTTACTAGCTGACACAACGAGTGTTTAACGAAGGTTTCTATAAGTGCTTCGCAGGATTCACGCTCTCTACCACCAGGATCAAAGCAATTATGATTCCATACGGGATCATAACAGGAGAGTGATTCCCACGAGGGACGTTATTAGGTAGGGCTTGGTGTGCTGCACTCCCTGCCACCCACCAGTCTGGTGATTTGCAGGGTATCATGTAGATGTAGATGTAGAATGTCAACCATTTCTATGTATAGTCTGCTCAGTATGATAAAATGCCTAAGTACGAGATTTCATTCATTTTTGCTCTACCGTCTAGGCTCCAGAGCCAGTAACAGACAGACAGACGGCATTCAGAAAACCACTTCGGATTCAGCGACACCTAAAACGTATATTTACGTAAAAATCTCGAGGTTGGTATTTTTCGCGAAAACAATACTTTTCGATACTTTGTATGAGAAAGAAAAAAGAAAGGACATATATTTGAATAAAAAGAAAATCATAAAAGTTCGCCCAAATCAGTGGTATCGGAGATATGTCAGAATTAGTTTTTACTTTCTCCAATATACATACGTAGTATAGAGAAATTGTTTTCATGAAAAAATTCGAAATCGAGACTTCAACGGAAATACGTTTTGAGGTGCGCAAAGGGAGAAATGATTGTATTACCATATAATACATAATTTTATTCGCCAAAGACGTCTGGTATAACCCGGGCATAGCCGGGTACTTTCAGCTAGTGCGTGTGCATGCGCGTGCGTGCGTGTGTGTATACTATATAAGTGAAATTCAAATTTTGTTTGTTCTCTATACAAATACATACCTTTGAAGATATCTTCACGAAATTTCGCATTGGTGTATAATTTTACCCTGCGAGTAACATAGGCTATATGGCGATTAAAAATTTTGGGTGGTGCTTAATTCTATAATTAATTTCCCAAAATTTCGGTTTTTCATGGTGTAAAGTTTTTCCCTTCATTCGTCAAAATACTGAATATGAACCGATTTTCTTCATTTTTGCTTTATTCTACGCATAAAATTGTACACTATCTTACTCTTGTTATGTTTCCATGTTATACGGTCAGATTTTTCAGAGATAGGCGTCCTTATTCGAAATTTTGTGGATATTTCGTTCTCTTTCCGGCCATTGCCAAAGCGACCACCATTGTTACCTCCGATTCAATGAGCGTCAATGAAGCCTTCAAATAGACGAAAGAAAAGCGTTATTCGCGTCGCACTTTTGTTTAAGCAACGAAATTATCGTTGTAGCAAAAAGAGCGTTCAATCATTTATTTGCAAGAATTCAGAGACTGCACAGGGCCAATGATACGGAATATCGTAAGAACAATAACAATGACGAACACACACGACCATGCCCTCGGCAGGATTCGAACCTGCGACGCTAGCATTGGGAGCTAGACGCGCTAACCATCCCTCTACCATGGACAACTACATATTGCCTTTTCTTTCTTGCTAACGAGACATAAAAGTAAACATTTCAGAAAGGCATAATTACGCAAGAAATTAAGCTGGATTTGACGAAAGTGATATGATAGGAAATAAAACTATCGTTATAGGTATTTCAATGCAATACGCTCGGAAAAGGATTGCTTACAAACAAATTTGGTTAATTGTTAAGAAAGGCTAAGTGGAAAAGTATTCTTTATAGGTGGTTTTCAGTTTATCGCATACTAAAATGTTTTTATCTCGCATACGCCCTTGGAATAGTCGGCGAAAGTAGAATCACTAAATCCGTTAATGTTGAAAGGGGGGCACTTAGGCTAGTATCCGACAATTGCTCTCAACTAACGGCTCGATAAGTTGAATGTTCACTTTGACCTTAAGTACCCAGATTTCATCTATCTTTTTAAGTGAAAGCTGCTTTGGAACGAGTAACAACCGCAAAAACTAAACCTCTTTTTATTAGTACATAAGGATAATCTTCGTTGCTTTATTATATAGTATTTATAAGAGTACATTATTTTCCAACTCAGCAATGCATGTAATACTCCTCAATCCTCATATTTGTTGCGATATAACATTTGAGACAGACCCTTTGAAATACATTGGTTTACCTCGGAAATAGAGATACAGAAAATAATTCAGCTAATTAGTAAGAATTTTTCATTCTGCGGTAATAACAGGAAACGAAAGGAGAATTGAGGGAATTAGCAGGACCTACTAGCAGGAGAGCACATAAAATAGCACAATGGCCACAATCTCTCGAACAGAGTATGGGAAACTGCTATGGACGCTAAGCAGTTGGTCGCCGACCACTTCGGCTGCCGCCCTTCCCTATAATGGAAGCGCACGCGTCGTTTAACCAGCCACAGGAGTGTAATTGGAGTCGCAGGACAGTGCTTGGCCAGAGAGTGTCCGGATGGAAGTGAGAGAGGGGGAGGGAGGGAGAGAGAGGAAATAGGGGGCGAGGGGGAGGAAAGAGTGGGAAGAGAAAGGGAGATGAGAGGGGGAGGACAGCAGACGCCGAGGCACCCTTTGCGTCCCTTAATTCTTCCTAGCCCGGTCGACTAGTCAGCCGTCTCAGGATCCAATTAGACGTGGCCCCGGGCACGCCCCATCCCGTCCTCGTCCAGTCGCTACTCCTTTTCCGTTGTCCTCCTGGCTCTCTTCTTCCTCCCCCTAAACTTCTCCCACCTCTGTGAGTGAGTGTGGATTAGTCCACATACTGTTGGATTATGTCAAGGGGCCCTGGGCTTAACACAGACAACAAATTAATATTTGTATTAAACATATTTCGTTTCGATTCGGTAATTTTTACAATTTTATTTCACTCTGTTTTGACGTATAAATCTCGGTAATGGTGCTGCTGCTAATTTCTAAGGTCGTGACACCGTGGATTCATAATGCTCCCCTCCCTCTCATTCCCCCTCCCTACATCTACTCTCTACGCATCAATCTCCCGACCCCCTACCTATCCCATCCCACCCCACCCCCTACCTATCCCAATTAACCCCACCCCTTACCTATCCCCTTCCACCCCACCCCTTACCTATCCCCTTCCACCCCACCCCTTACCTATCCCACCCCCACCTTCTTTCCCTCTCTCCTGCCATTATGGTCTTTCATCTAGACTGCATCCCTGACGCGCGCACGAATGGATTACTTATAGTCGGGAATGAATGGCTGCCGTGCGCATACGGTCACGATTACTGCGACATGACGCAGAAATGTTTAGCTCGAGGAGCTAAATGAGGGAATAGACCAGTGGTTCTCAACCTTTTTTTGCCTGCGTCATCCTACGTTCAGTCATTCAGCTGTGCGTCACGCCGTTTACAGTTCCATTAACTTCAAGTCACCTTTAAAGATAAATCGGGCTTTTCTTAACCACATACAGATAAAATTCTAGCATTGAAATAAGCACGAGTGTTTATTCTCCTGGTTTTAATTATTTTTATACTCCAGAATATGATACATTATGAATTTATCAAATATTCGCGTCATTCCTCAATAACCGTCGTGTCACCCTGGAGTGTCATGTCACACCGGTTGAGAACCACTGGTATAGACATTGATGTGTAGGCGCAGCTGACTCACTCGAATTGGCTTTTTACTTTCTCCATACGTAGTAATGGGAAAGTATTGTATTCATGAAAAAAATCGACTTCGAGATTTCAACGGAAGTACACGTTTAGACTATTTTCGGAATGATGTCTGCGTGTGTGTGTATGTTAGTGTGGGCGCTCTAACTCAAAAAGTACGTGCCATATCGTTACCAAACTTCATATATAACACTTTAACATGAGCACAAAGAACTGATTAGTTTTTGGACAATAACGGATAACCGGAAGTCGAGGTTTATTCGAAACCCGATTCGGTTTTTGCGATATTTCTTCTTTAAAACATCATTATTGTATATACAATTCTATACAAAGGTTATAGAGAATGTAATTTCCTACAGTTTTCATTTGAAACAATTTTCTATAGGAGTTATTGTTTAGGAGTTATTTATAAATAACCGGTTTTTCGGTTTCCGTTAAATATCTCCTTAAAAACATCGTTATTGGTAATCTTCGTAAGGACCAAAGTTGTAGAGAATAATATTTCTTCCAAGTTTTGTTTGAAACAAATTTTCGTAGAACCATCCATTTCGGATATATTTCGCTTTATCTTAATACCAGTATACAGCGCCAACACCATGTAGCGGTGAATTCTGTAAACATTCAAAATATACGTAATTTACGGCAACAAGGACGTGTCTTCTTTTACGATACGAAATAATAATTTTGCCTCGTAATATTATTCATAATAATTTAAATATCTATACCCCAAATATGGAGAAAGTCATGTGTTGGCCACATCAGATTATTTACTGTTGTGATCACGAAAAAAATCGACTTCAAGATTTCAACGGAAATACACGTTTTGAGGTCCCTATAACACGTTTAGACTATTTTCGGAGTGATGTATTTGTGTGTGTCTGGATGTATGCCATTGTGGGCGCTCTAACTAAAAATTACTTGCCATATTAACACCAAATTACATATATAACACTTTGGTATGAGTACGAAGAGCTGATTAGTTTTTGGACAATAACTCTTTACCGGAAGTCGAGGTTTATTCGTAACCCGATTCAGTTTTGACGAAAGACCTCCGTTAAAACATCATTATTGTATATACAATTCTATACAAAGATTATAGAGACTGTAATTTCCTACAACTTTCAGTTGAAACAATTTTCCAGAGCTGCTATTGTTTAGGAATTATTTATGAATAATCGGTTTTTTCGGTTTCCGTGAAACATCTCCTTAAAAACGTCGTTATTAGTAATCTTCGTAAGGACCAAAGTTGTAGAGAATAATATTTCTTCTAATATTTCTTATAACATATTATAATATTTCTTATAATGTCTACTTTCGCCGTATTTTCCTAGCTTGTTTTTGGTTTTGTATTTTATTGTTAACAAGAAGTGGAATTGCTAATACAATAAATCATTTGCACTTTCCAAAGAACCTGTAATTAGCTAATAGCAAGTTCTGAAGAAAGAAATGTTTTTCTGTTTAAATAACCAAATGTCTCACCATCCGGCACATTTCGACGATTGCATGGTAGCAACTTACCTGACAATTAAATGGATATTCTAGCAATCGCTAAGATTCGAATGATCCCAAAGAAACTGCAGCGATCGAGAGAGAAGATGATGACGAGTAGAGACTCCTTGAGCTCGCAAAGAGGCCTTCAGAGCGCTTGCTTTACACGAATAACGTTATGACTTGTATTGATGTAGATGACAGTGTAGTCAAAGAATGGCGAAATTATTCGATTTCGTATCATATTTCAAAATACAATACGGCCTCAAAGCAAAGGAAGATTAATAAATATGTCAAAAAACAGTGATATGAATTAAAACATTGATGGCTCATGTTTTATGTTAAAATCACCATTCATTTTCCTGCGATACATTGTTTTTACGTTTTTAATACCTTTCCATCATATGAGGTATGTGTAATTACATGAGGAATCCTCTACGCATCGTGCGTCGAATTTTGCGATTTGCCCAACCAAGCCCATCCTACATCAACCAGGCGACGACAACGGTATCCGAAACACGCAAGCGAACGAGGGTTTCAAATTTGGCGCCCATAAGCGCTCGCCGTCATGGGAGCATGTTATACCTGCTAATGTGACCAGAGAAGAGGATAAATAATGCAATGAATGATTTGTAGGCTGATATAAAGGAATTATAAAATGATGAAAACATGGTTCAACTAATTTCGCTGCTACGTTGTAGATTGAGAAGTATCTAGAAGAAGATTAAATGGATTATTCAGAGATGTATTAGGTAAATTTACGCGGTCGGTTTAGCCGTATCGATGGGTTAAGATAGCCTGAGGATATTACGGTAACAATAGAATGAGAAAATTTCTTTTGATATCCCAGTACGTACGAAGAAGTACGTGAAGGGATGTATGCGTGAGTGAGTGAATGAGCGAAAACGACTGCCTGTAAATGCGTGAGAGAAAACAGTGTGTTGGGTGAATGAGATGACGTTTGGGTGGTGTGTGTGAGATTGTGTGTGTGTGAGGTTGTGTGCGTGTGAGGTTGTGTGCGTGTGAGGTTGTGTGTGTGAGGTTGTGTGTGGGAGGTTGTGTGTGTGTGTGAGGTTGGGTGTGTGTGAGGTTGTGTGCGTGTGAGGTTGTGTGTGGGAGGTTGTGTGTGTGTGTGAGGTTGGGTGTGTGTGAGGTTGTGTGTGTGTGAGGTTGTGTATGTGTGAGGGTGTGTGAGGGTGTGCGTGTGTGTGTCCCACCAAAAACGCATCAAAAATCAGCTGGAATATATGCCACCCAACTTGCACAACAAACCCCTAATTATTAGGGCCTAATATATATACGGCCATCAATCACTTGATTGCCCCTTCGATATAGACCACCCAACTCTCGAAATTACCCCCTGATTTATGCCACCCGATTTGCATTGACTGCCGCTATAACATATTCCTCCCTAGATGTATCAAACTCCCCACGCTCTTCTGCCAAGCGATATATTCTCTACTGCACCAAACATACACCGAATGTCCCTATGCCTATATAGCTCAGAAATTCTATAGATATTTTCCGCGATCTGTTGGTTGGTTTGTTTGTCGGATGTAACGCTAAACCCGCTCGCTAGAAAAAATGCAAATAATTATATTTTTATTTTGACATGACCTCGGCAGGATTCAAACCTGCGAGCTTAACATTGCTAACCACCCCCTCTATCGATAACTCGAGAGAAAATAGAGATAGAAACTCTAAATTTGGCAAGAATGCTCGATTCACATATGATAAAGTGGTGACGAAAAAAATGTCGAAAAAAGTGCTTGGTTCGATTCCAATGGAAGGCATTTACATCTCCCATTAAAATAACACAATAAAATCGACTGTATGCTTTCATTATTTTTACTTTCTCCATATACGTAATATAAAGATAGTATTATTTTCATGAAAAAAATTGACTACGGAATTTCAACGGAAATACACGTTTTGAGGTCCATAGAACACGTTTAGACTATTTTCGGAATTATGTGTTTGTATGTGATTGTGTGGGTTCTAACTCTATAAGTACTTGCCATATCGTTACCAAATTTCAAATATAACACTTTGGTATGAGCATGAGGAGCTGAGTAGTTCTTAGACAATACCGGTTAACCGAAAGTTTAGGTTTACTCGAAACCCGATTCGGTTCCGGCGAAATATCTCCGTAAAAACATTATTATATATATATATATATATAGTATATATACAAAGGTTATAGAGAATGTAATTTTCTACAACTTTCATTTGAAACAATTTTTCATAGCAGTTATTGTTTAGGAATTATTTATAAATAATCGGTTTTTTCGGTTTCCGTCAAATATATCGTTAAAAACGTCGTTATTGGTAATCTTCGTGAGGACCAAAGTTGTAGAGAATAAATTTTCTTCCAAGTTTTGTTTGAAACAAATTTTCGTAGAACCATCCATTTCGGAGACATTTTGCTTTTTCTTAATTTCCAGTATACAGCGCCACCACCATGTAGCGGTGGATTATGTAAACATATTCAAAATTTACGTAATTTACGGCAATAAGGACGACTGTATTCTTTTGCGATACGAAATAATAATTCTGCCTTATAATGCTATTCATAATAATTTAAATAACTATACCCCAAATATGGAGAAAGTCATGTGTTGGCCACCAGATTTTTATAATATATTTTACAATTATAGGATGACAAATGAAAACATAATGTATAGAAATGGTTCTAAACATTTCAGTAATGATAATTTTGGGCTAACGTATTCAAGCATGAAAACCACATGCTTTCTCATTGCTTACAAATGTATTTAAATAAATGTATAACTATTACCATTATTAGAGACATTTTTTAATATAAAAATATTAATATATCCTTTGTCAATAAAATTTTAATTTTCCTATTTATCATCATTTATATATGTATTTTATTTTACAGTCGATCGCTCGTATTTTATCTTCTTGATGTCGTGCCTACCCATATAAGTAGGTGCCTCTAATATTCCTGAGACATCCTATAATAAAACTTCCGACCTAAATTTCTCCAAAAGCCCTAAACCTAGAGCTAGGTCTGCGATCCTCTAGCGACATCCAATTCAACTCCTTCAACAGTGATGTCACGCTTAGATTTTTCTCGTCAGAAGTTCTCCCAGGAATATTAGAGGCACCTACTTACATGAGTAGGCACGATCACAAGGATAAAATACGAGAGATTGGCTGTACGGCAGATCGATATCAGGGCTCGTTTTTCCCAAGAACCATACGTAGACCATTACAGGAGAGTGATACCCGCGAGAGAGAAGGTATTGGGTAGGCTTTGGCAGGCAGCACCCCTTGCCACCCACCAATCTGGTGATTTGTAGGGTATTATGTAGATGTAGATATCTCTGTTTTACGAATCTGGAAGCTCTGCGTTGGACTCTTTCTAGCTTAAATATTTTCATACGGATCCCATATGTTGGAAGTGTATTCGACCTGAGATCTGACCAATGATAAGTATCACGTTTCTCGTACCTGTTCTGTGCTACCTCTTACTATTCTGCCTACGAAGCCCAATTTCTTATTAGCTGCGCCTACGATCCTTCGAATATGCATATTCCACGATAGATCACGACAAATGTTGACTCTATTCATTGTTTTTTCCCTTCCATAAACTCAAGAGGGTACAAGTACCACGATTAATTTCGATTTATAATTCTTGGCACCATGAGGTGTGGCGACAGGCGTTATAGCACAGAGACAATTCTCGCTTCAGGGATAATCGGTACCTAGTGGCCGGAATAGCATGCCTTTTGTTTTGAGGTAGATCTTACAGACCGGAGGTCGTACAGCATGAGACAAATGAGACAAAGCCTTCAATTGAATGTGAATGTAGAAGTCCTGCACTTTCACTTTCGCTGTTCGTGTTTGGAGTTCGTATTTTCTTGATGGCTTGAAAAATATCGAAAATGAGACTTCAAATTTTAAAATTATTATTAAACTATTCGAAGTTTCCAGTCGATAGATTGCTTATAAACAATACACTTGCGAGAGTTGTCCCTCAACACCTGTCGGCGTAACTTCCAGCCACGGATGGAGGAAAGTGAGAAAAGAAGAAGCGTGAAGGAAGGAAAGGGAGAAAGGAGAGGAAGGGAGAGAGAGATAGATAAATGTCTTTGTTTTCAGGGCGAAATTGAGACCGTAATGAGGGGGAGAGAGAGAGAGGGAGGGAAAGAGGGGGATGGAGGGAGAGTGAGTGTGGGAGGAAGACAGACAAACGACTTTATTGAGGGCGAAATTGAGACC
Source organism: Uropetala carovei (assembly GCA_036926305.1). Taxonomy (NCBI): domain Eukaryota; kingdom Metazoa; phylum Arthropoda; class Insecta; order Odonata; family Petaluridae; genus Uropetala; species Uropetala carovei. The sequence continues at coordinate 2,096,989 of JAXCHB010000062.1, read as the reverse complement.
ACATATATAGTCCCTTCTTACATTTAACCCTACTTTAGTAATTACAAAAGAGAGTAAAAAAATAATAACATATAAACATACAAACACATTGGCAGAAAACAAAAATCTGAAACTAAACCAAAAAAACAATTAAGAGATCCAATTACAGATTCGGAAACTTCTTTTTAAAAAAGACGAAGTATTTATGGTAAAAACCTAGGAAAGACCTTGCATGGCCAAGCTAATAAAAAACCACGCAGGAAAACACCCACGAAGGGAGGGGGGTGGAAAAAACCTCCGAAAACCCTACAGACATAAAAGAACAATTGTGGAATTACAATAGTATGTACATGTTTTAAAATATAAGAATCACAAAATATATTTTAAAGAATTGAAGAATGAACATGAAAATTAATAAAATTAAGTGAAATTAAATTAAAGCATAAACATTTAAAATAACTAGAAATATATTAATAATTATAATAAATATACATATACATACAAATATACCAAAGGAAAACAGTCTTTTCATCTTATGTTAGCGGCGAGTTTCTGTAGGAATAACAATCCGTTTTGGTAAGTGGGAGTTGTTCTGTGCTTTCTTGTGTGTCAATGTTCTCGGGAGAGAAGCAGAGAATCAGTAGACCTTTCAGTGTTGTTTGTAACGAAATTTGGTGTTTATGATAGGCTCGTTTAAATGAAATTAAAGATGGTGAGTTTATAAGGAAATCTGGAAGTTCGTTCCATAATCTGCAAACCGTTACCCCGGACGATTTATTATATATTGCGGTTCTTTGATGAGGAATGAGAAGTTTGTGGTTTCCTCTTGTATGTAGATTGTGAACTGTGTTGATACAATTGAACTGCGAAGAGAGGTAAGAAGGCTTGTTACTTTTACGAATTTGAAATAATTACGAAAGTAAGTGCAGGCGTCTTCTAAATTTTACGTACAGCCATGAGAGCTTAAATTCCGAGATGTGATCTGATTTATTTTATCTAACACAGGCATTCTGCGCTCTCTGAAACTTTATAGGGAATTCTTGGGATAGATCTTGATAGACTATATCACCGTAGTCGAACTGAGAAATTATGAGAGCGTTAACTAGTTGCTTTTTGAGTGAAAAGGAAATTCCGCTATTGAAACGCTTAAGAGGGTGAAGGGAGGAGTAAACTTTTTACAGATTTCAATTACGTGGTGATTCCAAGTAAGAGTTTCATTTATAGTTATTCCAAGGTCACTAACAGAGTTTGAGAACGGGACGAAAGTACCAGAGATTGAGATAGAAGCAAGAATTTTAGGTTATCCTATTAATACTGCCTGAGATTTTTGCGGGAGAGGGGGAGGGAGAGGGGGGAGGGAGGAGAGAGAGGGAGGGAGGGAGAGTGAGCTCATTATGCGCTCCCACGGCACAGCGCTCAATGTATCGAAGGCGCTAAATAACCTGGCAGCGAGCAAGTGGATCTCCCTATCTTAAGTCAGATAAGAACACACAAGCCGCTCCATCAGCAGGTTTAGTAGCCTTAGGCAATTGCCGTTCCCTAGCCCGGAATCCCTATTTAATCCTGCCATCCGGGTGGCTAGACTCCCTGTGAGGTGATTGGAGCGTAGTCGGTCAGATGTGATTTTCTGGTTGAATGAGGCCCTTAATGTACGGCCGATCCTTTAGTAGATAGATGCGCGAATGGAAACGTAGGGGCTAACATTAAGAGAAGAGAAGGAGTGGTCGAATGGGGGAGGGTTTAAGGGGGGAGTAGGAAGGGCAGGGGAGAATAATGGAAATTATGTAAAGTGTTGATTCTATAGATTAGGAAGTGGAACCGGAAAGATAAGGTTTTGGATGGAGGGATCGTATGTATGTACAACTATCGAAAATATTTTTACGAAGGCGCGCCTGCGCGAAAACACGCGCGCTCCTCGAATTTAGAATGGGCGATTAACGTCGTTTATCCAAGATATTGACATGCTTCCCAGAAATTCGTACGTTCATTGTTTTTAAGATATTTTATGATTGGATAATTAATTGTGTTGAAATAAATACTTTTCTTTCTTACGTTTCGAATGCAAACAGAAATTTCACTCTTCTGGATTTTTCTGTCGGGCTTTTTAGACGGATGGTTAGAGTATCTGCCTACGGATACTAAGGACGCGGATTCGAATCCCGCCGATGGCATGTTGTGACGTGTTCGCATTACTAGGTTATATGTATGAATGGGCTAAATAGTCTAATTGTCGCCCTTAAAATCGAATTTCCTTTTAGGGTTCGCTTAAAAAAAGTAAGACAGATCAGATTCTAGTCAAAAACTTTTCTCGGAAATGAATCTAACTAAGGTAAATCGTTTTGAATGACGTAATAACTAGCTATCTTATTAGGCCAATAATTGGACGCTCTGACAACCATTGACTCTTCGCCGAATAAATACCTACATATCTCTTACCGCAGCAATTGAGGATCGCTAAAAGCTCATTTTATTAATATAGGACGTTATCGCGGAAAATCCAGATACCATTCATGAAAATTTCTGAAAATGGTATAAATCTTCTTAACGCGTCCATGTCTTCAGTTTAAAAATCATTGTAAATTGACTAGAAAATAATCGCGTTGCACTGTCGAAAATAATGATTTTTCTCTTCTACAGCAGTGGCACACCAGATAGAATCCATCTCATCTCATCTCAGATTTGAATGCCTCTGAAAGACAGATGCGAGGGAAAGTCGGAATAGGAATTGCAATTATTAAGCCAACCACTGATAAAATAACCAAAATGTGATGAATTTAAGAAAATATAAGCGCTGAGAATAACCAATAGAATATTTAACTACGCACATAGTAGTACATACTAACCTTCCACTAGCAACGCTTTCGTTTATCGAAACAACAGAAAATAACTTTCGCTCGTCCGTGACGTGTTTTTCTCTTTATGCATTACACTTCATTTGTGGACGATGTAGTACTCCTTCACTCCAAAGCTGAATTTGGAATTTTATGTATAATTTTTAAAAAGCTAATTTATTCCTTTCTTTCGCGGATTCGGCTTTCTATTTGTATGATCAATGTTGATCATACAACTTCGATTGCGTTATATCCTTCAAATTCATGTCCTATAATCAACGAAACCATCGCAAAGAAAATTCATGGTGGCTGCTACGAATATGTTGTTTACTGTTTAATATTTTTCATTTTCTCTTTCTCTCGTTCACTCCTATCCCCAATTTCTTTGTCTTCCCTGATCCCCTTTCTCCCATATCTTGTCTCCTACAACACCTTGTATCCCCGCAAGGCCAGGAGTACAACTTCAATAAGCTGACCGAGGAGGAGGTCAATTCCCTTGGGCTTCCATATGACTATGACTCCATTATGCACTACGCCAAGACCACTTTCTCCAAGGTTAGTATAACAACGCTTCTAGCGCTTTCTTTTACCAAAAAATGCCTCCTCTTTTTGAAACATTTTCATGGTTTCGTTTTCTGCTCCCACCTTCTTCCGTCGTCCGGTTTTGTGATGCAGAGCACCTATTTGGATACCATTCTTCCGATAGAGGACCGTGCGAACCGCAGGAAGATTGAGATTGGACAGAGGGTTAAGCTAAGCGAAGGAGACGTAGCTCAGACCAACCTTCTCTACAAATGCTTCCGTGAGTTGTTTCTTTTATTACTCCCATCCTACAAGGAAATGTTTATCTTATTATATCTTATTATAGTTAGTATTTATTGAGTACACGATACGCGGACATGTGTCCATTGCTCTGGTGTTCCCTACCGTGTGTGGCGACCCATTCAGGGGTAGCGGAGGTCCTCTGTATAATCGTGAAAAATATTTTTCTAAATGCATATTTCATAAAGAAGAAGGCACTCTCTCCTATGGTGCTTTAGACATTTTCGTGTAATGCACCAATTTCACGTGTGTGTGTGTGTGTGTTTGTATATATGTCACAGGCAAAGTATTATACAGTAAAATCTCGAAAAACGTATCTCTACGAAGCATGAATTTTTATACTTTATACTGAAAGTACGGTATACTGAAAATACCCATAAGGAGTGCAGCATTTTCTCAGGTCTGGTGCAAACCGAAACCGGCGATAATGGGAGTCTAACAAGCGATATAATACCTAAAAATTATGATTTTACCTCAATGCTACTGTGAAAATACGAGAGGGATAACAACTGACCATCGGTTCTAAATTTTTCAGTTCGGAAAATCTCTTCTTTTAGGAATTTGGCTGAGTTCCGCAGATCTTTTTGTACTAAAGACAAAATATGCCTTCAAAATTGGTGTAAAACGACTTGAATGAGCAAGAATTGGTTATACTTGAGTAATATACGGATGAAAGCATAGGTTAAAACAGTAAAAATCTTTTTTCGAGGACTCTGAATATCATACGTAGTATTGAAAAGTACGTTAAGTTGAAATACGTTAATTTGAAGTATTTATACAATATTTATACGGGAAAATTGACGGGGATTAAACAAAATACGTTAATTGTAAACACGTAATCGTGAAGTACGTTGTAACGATATTTCACTGTATACGTACATATGCATATAGATATACATATGAATTAGACATACACACAGATATATGTATTTGTTTATCTCAGGTTGCGGGCGCACCCTTCAGGAGAGTGCTGCCACCTTCACATCGCCTCGCTACCCCAATTCGAGTCCTCCGAGCGATGGGGAGCGGTGCGAGTGGCGTATCACGGCCACTCACGGCGAGAGGATCGTCCTCAACATCACCGAGTTGGACCTCTTCAAATCGGAAAACTGCCGTTCCGACTACCTGGAGATAAGAGACGGTTACTGGCACAAATCGGCTGTTATAGGTGAGCGAGAAAGTAGTCCTTTCTGATGCGGCTAAATTCGGGGAGCGAAGCAAAATTAGTAAGCGACGATCGCATATCCTCCACCACGCAACTATCCTTTTTATCTGTAGTCGAAACGTATTCGATATCTCGAATAGGCGATTTTTCAAAACTCCGCGTTTCTGTCGCCGTCGTCATGGAGCCGTTTCGAACGTGGTTTTAAACATCGGTCGACAAGTCTTTCCGATCTCTGTATCCTATCGGCGCCGAAGATTACGCCGATTTCTACTAATCGATCGAAAAAAAACAGATTTGCCTTGCATTCGTGAAAAAAAACATCGAATTCGAGATTTCAACGGAAACACAGGGATTAATGTTTCCCGAGTTTTAGTAGTTTATCTATGAAGTAAGGCTGTGTGTGTGTGTGTGTGTTAGGAATTTTATAACTCAACAATGAATAAACATTTAAGCACAAAATTGTAAATTTAATAATTTTATAAAAATTCTAGGTCTGAAAATGTTTCGACCGAAACTGGTCAACCGGAAGTTAAGGTTTATTCATGTCGTTTCCAAATAACACCTTTAGAATGTAATTTACGTAAATAATTGTTATCGTCATAGTCATAGATAATGTAATTTTCTGCATGTTTTGCTTGAACCTTTTTTTCATAAAACTTATTGTTTAAGAAATATTTTAATTATTCATCTGAATTTTTGGTAAATACGTTGCTAAGTGATATCATTGTTTCCGTTGCTGTGATCAAATTTTATTATTGCTGATAGCGATGCCTACGCTACCAAAGATAATTTTAATTGCGATACAAATTACACCGTTACCATTGTAAACAGATTTCCTTATAAATATTGACAGCGATCCCAGCGCCGCCAACGGTAATTTTAATCGCGCATATCAACAGATAATAATTCTGTTTTCTTATTGTTTTTTCTATACGAAAAGTGATCCAAAGTATTTTCACTGTGAAATGTATTCACCAGTGTAATTGTCGATAATTATTTTTGAGGACTCTGATGTCGAGAGAGCAGCCACGTTCATTACTCTGTATGGATAAAGCCATTTGCTGGACAGATCAGTTTTTTGAAATGGCGATACAGCGACGATTCTCGAAAAAGGAATAAAGAATTTACGCTTTAGATCCGCGCGGTGCCTGCTGGGCTTTGAATCTCTTCGGTCGCCACTTTCGTCCACAGTATTTCTCGTGAAATGCATTTATCTGTATAATTCACGATGTTTTATTGGATTTTTAAATTCTCTAACATATTGGGTACCTATGTACGCAGTCATAGTGCCCATAAACTTCGTTGGATTTTTCTAAAAAAAATTCAAGAATAAGTGACATTACGCTCGAATTTTCAGCTTTTCATCTTTTGCACCTTCGAACATATCAAAAAATAATTTTAAATAGGCCTCTATTCTAACTTGTATATTTTTCAAAACTCAAATCTAAAGAAAAACAAATGACAGCAGTGGAGTATTATTTCTGTTGGATTACGCGCGTAATTTATCCGTCTTTGAGGAGGTGTTTCCTTATTTTGCGCTCTTCGTTGACCCCGTCGGCCATTTTCTCCGGATAATCGAGTCGCTGGAAACTGCTTCTCCCGATTAATGGCAGTCGCACCATTTCGCAGGTCGATTCTGCGGCAGCGGAAGGATACACGAGCCTATAATCTCGACGGGATCTCGGATGCTGGTCACGTACATCACGTCCAACAGGCAGAACGGCCACAGAGGATTCACGGCCAGCTACGAAGGTGAGTTCTCTTGGCCGAATGGAAAACCTTTCAAAATCATTTCTGCTTGATTTATCGCGCACTCTGGTAATTTCAAATTCTGATCAATATTTTCAGCAATCCACTGATTTCGAGGAAATCTTTTGGGAAATGTGTTAAGCGTTTTCTTCGAACCGCGTAATTTCAAAGTCATGCGCTTATAAGACAAAAACGTTTTATGGAGAAAACTTTATAAAGTTTCATAGAATATTAATTTTGCTTTAATATAAGCTAGTTTAAAGATAAAAAATTAGATTTTATGATATGGAACTTTGTCAATGATTCATATGATATAATAAATTTAAAAATCTCATAACCGGAAAACTTTGCAGCGGTGTGCGGCGGAGAGTTGGACATGGAAAACGGTCACCTAGAGTCTCCCAACTATCCCGACGATTACCAGCCGAGCAAAGAGTGCGTCTGGAAGATAACGGTTCCCGACGAGTATCAAGTGGCCCTCAAGTTCCAATCCTTTGAGGTCAGTCGGATCTCTAATAGTTACAATCAAGGCTAAAGTTTATAGTAAAGGTGACGTGCTTGTGGCCTCCCTATCGGTCATAACGAGAACTGCGTAGTGAGGCTCTCTACTTACCAAGTCTTTTGCAGTGCAAACGTAATTGACACGATTAGCTTGCTATCCTATTCAGCTTGCAGACCTATTTAACTTGCAGACCTATTTAGCTTGCAAGCCAGGCCTCAGGGTTAGGTTCCATTTCAAGCACCCGTAATAACTTTCACGCAAAACGTAATTGAACAACTTGAATAGTCAGTCATTCTAAAACTGCTATGCGTAGAGAGAATCTATGATTCCTGTACTACGTAGTACATTTTCTTGTCAGTTACGGCGCTACTGTCGCACGTCACCTGTTCTAAACCGGCTCCATAATCAATTCTTCGATGCCGTTACTGAAGCGGACATATTTCGCGACATATTTCTCGTCCTCGACCGTTTTTCGGCGATGGATTTAATCTCTCTTCCTTTTCACACATTTTACGACGCATCTTCGCATCTTCGCTCGCATTTCCTCCTTTTGCATTTCCAGATCGAGAACCATGACAACTGCGTCTACGACTATCTTGAAGTAAGAGACGGACACGACCCGAGCAGTCCTCTCATTGGAGTCTTCTGCGGCTACAAAGTTCCTCCAGACATTCGCTCTACCAGCAACAAGCTCCTAGTGAAGTTCGTGTCGGATGGGTCAGTGCAGAAAGCCGGGTTCTCGGCAGCATTCATGAAGGGTGAGCAACGAACAGAAATCTCTAAGGCGTCCTTCTCTCTTTCGACCTTCCCCTCAGAAAATGAAATTATTCGAGAACTTCGAACCCTATTCCACCGTCCCTGTCCTCCTGCGGCGAACATATAAATGAATCGGCCCTGTGGTCCAGTCGGTCCCACGACGACGGACCGCTGGAGCACGTGTTGAGAATCTCCCTCGAATCAACCGTCGTAGTTTCGCATTTGATTGTTTTAAGTCTTAAAAATGTTTAATTTACAATATATATAACACATTGTTTCTTTAACTATTAATTTATAGCCTAAATACGGCTTGGTACATATTTTTCCAATGTCCTGGAACGTATCTCAATTTATAACTTGTATGTCTATGGGAAATTGATATTCGAATTAGGATGCGATTTTCAGGAACGCATTAGAGTCGTAAGTCGGGAACTACAGTAAAACTCGTTTAATACGTATTTGAGGGGACCGACTCATTGCTTCGTTATAAGCGTGACTACGTTATATACGAGAAACGGTTTTTGGCCTATACATCCCATATAACACGTATACACATACAGTAAATTTGTGCTATCCGGCTGTTTAGAACTGGCCAGCCTTAGATACCGGAAATTACACAAATACAATTCATTCTGTATCTCTTTCTTTTTTTATGAATTTTTGTGTGAATTGTATTTGTGTAATACCAAAACTTCCACTTTAAAATTTCTTAAAATATAAGATGTATATATTACGTATTTACTCCGTATACTTCTGTGGCTGCCGAGTAAGCATGGAGTTTTTGTTTACGTAAGCCATTTGCATTGTCTAGATGTTTGGTGTACTTCTACAATTTCCAGTTTTATCGCTTTTTATTCTTTAAAAAATTACCCACCCATTGAATATGGCATCAAAATAAATACCAAAAAGCAAGGAACAGGAGAGAAAAGGTTGGTTTAACGCTAACACAAAAGCTGGAGCTGACCAAACGAATTGAAAAAGGAAAAAATACAGCAGCCATAGCAAAAGAATTCAACATCGGATCTTCCACGCTCTACGATATCAAGGCTCATAAGGCTAAATTAATGAAATTTGTGTCATCTTCTGAGACGAGTAAATCAATTAATAAACATCATACGCTTCATAAGCCAAAAATTGAGGAACTGGATAAAATATTATATGACTGGTTTTCACCGAAATGTTCAGAAGAATTAAATAATTTCGTCCTTTTATAATAGAGTAAGTAAAGATAAATAATAAAGATAAATAAGAAAGATATAATTCAATTTTGGGAACAGGTTCACTGCCGTAATCCCCAAACTTCCCGGACGCCCTAAACTTTTCAATAGTCTTTTTGTTTTGCATGTAAGCGTAGCAACGTATTAACTAAGAATGGGTAAATAGTGTCTATATCTAACTACGTGTGGAAGAATTAAAATGGAAAATTCAAACCCCATGCATAGTTATGTTTGGGGAGTACGATAGTGAATCTAAGCCCAATTTTGTTTGGTTATTGCTAAATTTGCGATGTCAAAATCGTAAAACGCTCCCCTAACCGACTCTTTCTCCTAATCGGCTTTCCACAATCCCCAAGGTAGCCGGATAACACAGCTTTTACTGTATTTGCAGTGAGTCGACTTCAATGCCGTACTTACATATGCAAAGAGATGCTCATCAACTTCGCGGCATGTAAAATGCTATTACATACGATTTTTTAAATGGTCAATTAATATTATTATTATGGTCATTAACATTTCACATTTTTAATATCAATTTCAAAACAAAGGGAGCGTGGAAATTCGTATGGAAGGGGTAGATGGAGGAAAGGCACCTCTACGAACAAGTGCGCGGTAAACGGGCGGAAACTATTCATTGCTTATCGCTCTGCTCGCCAAAATTCGTTAAATATGGGGCTTTTTTTGCCACGGGACCAAACACTTGTTCGTTACAGCCGAGAATTCGTAAAATGCGTGTTCGTTACATCCGAGAAATTTAACCAATGCCCTTATGGAGAAGTTCAAGGGACCGAGACATTCTTCGTTATAGCCGAGATTTCGTTTTAGGCGTGATCGTTATAAACGAGTTTTACTGTATTTGCATCGAATCGCGTCCTCCGATCACTCTTTTCCCCTTGAGGACTCTATCTCCCGCTCGGAACCGTAGCCGGAAGGGCCTTCGGGCCCATCGGCCTTCACCTTGTCTCATCCTCTCTCTCTCTTTCTCTCCCCTCCGGAAACAACCGACAGAGTTCGACGAATGCGCGCTCATCGACCACGGGTGCCAGCACCACTGCATCAACACACTCGGAGGATACGAATGCGCCTGCAAGATAGGCTTCGAGCTGCACTCGGACGGGAAGCACTGCGAAGGTAAGGTATAAGTACCTGGGGGATATGTTTTGTTGCCGATTATGTATTGGCTGAGCGGTGATGTACTGTTTGCTGAAATGTAACCTTTCGATAATAATATTATATGTAAACTGCGAGACCATGATTAAGATGGATTAATCATTCCTGTTAATCAATTTCATGATTCACAAACTTGAATTTAGAATAGTAAAAAATATTTACATTCATGAAGTTAAATACCTTGAGTCTTAGAATAAAGAAAAAATCGTTATTTTATAATTAATTTCATAGCACAAAAATTTATCGAACTCCAATTCTAAGTACTTGCTACTGGGAATGTTTTATTGATTTTTTCCTTTTTAGCGGGTAGTTATAGAAGCTATTTGTTTTTATATTATTTTATCCTCTCTCAAGGTTATCGTGGTGTCGAATGCCATCTTTTGCAGTTCTAATTTTTCCGTTAAACATTTAATTTACTTTCCTTTGAGAAGTGTCTTGGGGAAGAGGGCTTTTATCGTAGAATTCCGGTACTTTTTTTAATTCAAACTTTGTTCGGTTTCATTCTTTCCCAATTCTATTGTGAGGGTTTTTTAAACTATTCGACGGCAACCTTAAACAAAAAGAAGTGAGTATCAGATTACCAAATAGTTTCTCCAAACCACGCCTCGTGTTCAGACGACCAGGGCCGTACTTACGAACAGGCGCATGAGGCGCTAGCTGGGGGACTCGCCGAAAAGGGGTCTCGCGAGGCCCTTGCCCTCGCTAATTTTTATTTTTTCAAAATTTCAAAATTTTTTTCTTGTTATCTTTAGGCCGGCGACACACTGGTTAGAATGTGCACATCACTGTAAGCGCGGCGCTTTTATTCTGATACATACAAAGTAAGTGACACTATGCGTTTATTTCGCCCGGCCACCGCTCGCGATCGAGTACATACTTGCATGATTATTATTTTGACTAGCGGTGCCAGTCTGGCACTTTCGGGATGAGAGTTATGCCTGCACAGCCGCACCGGTAAATGCTGGGCAGAGCTTGTGTTAACACACATGCGTTCGTTCTTCGCTTCTCTACCTATCTCTAACAATGAAACATTACAATCACAGTCTTTCGAGGCGCGCGTGGACGTTCATGTTCACGTAATTAATATAACATAAGGTAATATACATACTTATTTAATGAATATGAAATGATCTTTCTGTTTTATATATTAATTTAAATTAATTTCATGAAATATTAAGTAAACCCAAAATGAAAAGAATATTCGAATCAGGAGCAGCGAAACGAAAGAAGCAAAATGAGAAAGAAAAACAACAAATAGCCCAGAAAAATGCTACTACATCGTTTTCACTTCCTTCTGGATCTGTGAATAATAATAAGGGAAAAATAGGAACCGCAGAACAACTCGAAAATACAGAACCAGAAGGCAACGCAAGCCAGAATCCAGAAACGCCAGTGAAACAAGACCAACTTACTGAAGAAAATACTGCAGAACAAGAAGACAGCTTATGCCAGAATACAGATAAACTAGCAGAACAAGACTAACTCATTGAAGAAAATGCGGAACAAAAACATGGACGAGAAGACCATAAACCAGAATACTGGTATTAATGTATGTAAAGGTAGGCCATCTGAGATTTATCCTAAAGATATTGCAAAATGGCCAGTAAATACAAACACAAGCCTAAGTAATAACTCTATAGAATACTATTTAATAAATAATCCTAAAAATTTTGGTAGAATTGAAAATTTGAAAGTAAGATAGGTATATAGAACGTGACCGAATGTATTATAGAAATGTTCAAGAATCTAATTTTTACTGTGAGAAAACTAATGGAACCAAAGAAAAGCGTGAATGGTTAATTTTTTTAGACTAGTAAATCAGTATATTGTTTCATTTGCAAATTATTTTCAAAGTCATCAAATAAGTTTATAAATGGATTCAATGACTGGAAAAATGTCTGTAGAGGTTTGACTGAACATGAACGCTCAAAGGATCATATACAATCTATGTCGACCTATGTGCATGTATAAGAAAAGATGTTCAACAATGGGACGTATTGATACGGAGTATCAAGTGGGGTCTCTCAGGGAACCCACTCTAATTTTTTTAGGTGTAGACTTTTAAATATTTAAATATTTTTCTTCATACTCTTGGTATTTGTCACTCATAATGTTTGTAAACTTTCCATGGAATGAGCATTTTCTATTTCTTTTTTATTTATTTATATTTCATCTGGGGTCTCCATGCGACCCCACATGGTGCTTTATGCAACAATTTGATCATTTCTTTATGTGCCAATATATGAATTTCTTTGTGTGATATTTTATCATATTTCTATCTAAGTTTAATTTGTAATCAACAGACTACTTTTTACTCTTTTCCAAAAATCAACAAATATTCCATTCTGAACTTGTTTGTTGAAATTGTGAGCCATGAGGAATCTTTTGTTTCAATATCTGATGCAGTAAAAGTGGTATGGATTGATGGATAATTCACAAACAAAAAAGGGAATCTGAAACAATATAATAGAATAAACTCTTGCATAACATAGGAACAGTTTGTTGGAGATTTCCCCATAAATTACTCAGTAATTCAATCAGTTCGATGACTTTGTAGTCATTAATGATTAGCACACAAGAATATATGTAGACATAGAAGTAAAGTTGTAAAGTGTAATTTCATGATCTGTACAGTGTATTAGTCTTTCTTTGAAATAAGTGAAGGATTTTCGAAAACAAGAGCCTTTTAAATTAGTCATGCATGCTCTACAGTGTAGGTCGTTCCAAATACACCATATGTTCTATTTGTTCCATGACTTCACTTTAGGTCAATTCAAGTTATTTTCCTCCGCAAATCATCGTTGTATTTAGTACTTTTGTGTTTGCAATTGCTCACCTGTAAAAAAAATTTGAAGATCAGGAATAATTTTTGGTAAGTATGCAGACAAGTATGTAAATTTGTTTTATTGTGAAAATTTGTATATATGTATATTAGGGTGGCCCTTAATTTTCGACTTTCGAATTTTTTTGGTCTCACCCCCTAGAATGGTTCCAATTCCTAAAATAATTAACTACAAAAATTTTTAGCCCGATTGGAGAATATTAACAGGTGCCACAAAGGCTCCAAAGTTACGAAATTGTAGATTTTTCTGGATGTATCAATTTTTTAACGTATTTCAGGTAATATCTCAAAAATGGTAAGTCCTTATCGAAAATTTGATGAGATGATGTCGATAGAGCATTAAATTTCCTACAATTTTGGTATTTAAACTTTTTTCATGTGCTCAACCGTTTTTGAGATAATCGCATTTGAATGTAGAGAAAGTAGAAAACTATACTAGGGATAGGACATAGACCTAAAAAGAATAAAGGAAAAATGCTGCAAATAATATTATTATTATAGTAAAATTTTTGCACATTATATATTAGAAATACATCACTACCCATTACGATTAGCAGAACAACAAAATCATTTTGAAAAAAACACATACAAAATTAAATTACATACTTATTTTTCTAATAGCGTTTCTTTTTTACAATCTGGATATTTTTTTCGATAATCGTTAACAACTTGTAACAGATATTGCTTTTGACTTTCGTCTTTTGTTAAAATATTATTGTACTCTTGTATTAACTTAATTCCCCTTTCTGCCACATCATTTATTACCGATAATTTTGTCAAGATTCGGATTCCTTTCTGATAATCATCTCTTGCTTCCCATGTATCGAGGTCTGCCTCCAAAAAATCGATTGGAATTTTAACTCTTGAAAAAAAGTTCGTTTCCGATGATACGAATTCGTTTAACTCTTTCATTATGAAATCCTTCATATCTCTTGGACGGAATAAAATCCTTTTAACAGTAATATCCTCTGATACCTCCGATAATTTTTTTGCCTCTACCATTTTCAATTTTGTATCCTTTGGCACACGAGAATCAAAAAACGCGAGAACAATACTCTCAGGAGCGAGGTACCATAAGTGTCCGCAAAACTTATTCATGGACGTGCAAGAAATATCAGAATCTGGATACTGCGCCAAGTTTTTTAATAATAGAAAATCGTTAAAAGGGGCTTCGATCGCAACAGGACCTCTAAACCAGGCTTCTACACACGAATGAACCAAAAAAATGCATATGTCTTGAAATGCTCTTCCCTAGCCTGAAGCTGAAATTGATTTCGGAACATAAGTACTATATATATATATTGCTTTCGACATCCACCTCGCATGATGGAAAGCACCAGGATATCGAAAGGAAATGCCACGAGATGGAGTTGCTCCCAGAAATATAACTGTTAACTCCAGTAATTCCTTATAATCCTCCCTACACTGTTAGACCTTTAGAGAATGTATAAAAAATTCTATAGTCTGATTTAGGATATTTTGAATGTTTTCATAAATGTATCTTTTATTCCGACGTCAAATTCTGTTGCGTCCATATTGGGCCACGTTTCTTGAAATCTTTTGAAAATAGGAACGTCTGGACCCAATGTAGGCAATCTCAATTTCATATCGAACACACACCTCAGCACTAGTTCCAAAATGTGGCGTCGACAGGGCAGATACAGGTCATGTTTGGTTTGTCACATTTCCTATCAAATATATTTCATCATGCGCACGAAGAGTGATACTTGCTGATGACGATGAAGATGTAGTCATTTTAAAATAAATTTTAATACTTTAACACTTTTATAAACACAATTAACACAAATAAACTTGAACGACAGCACTGTCAAACATTTCAACTACCACAGTTTTACCACAACTGCCGCATATACCTAAGTGAACTCGTCATGTGGTCAATGTCAATGTAACTGGAGCAGCCAGAAAGAGCAAATCACGGGGGGGAAAAGCAGACAAAGCAAATGAAATCAGGGATTAATTTCACTGCGCATGCGCTCTCTGTTGTAAAGCGTTTGTTTATTCATGCTGCCACAAAAACGGCGACTTCCGAATCACTACTAGAATATTCTTTTTTTGCTTTCTCTACATTCAAATGCGACTATCTCAAAAACGGTTGGGTGCATGAAAAAAGTTTAAATACCAAAATTGTAGGAAATTTAATGCTCTATCGACATCATCTCATCAAATTTTCGATAAGGACTTACCATTTTTGAGATATTACCTGAAATACGTTAAAAAATTGATACATCCAGAAAAATCTACAATTTCGTAACTTTGGAGACTTTGTGGCACCTGTTAATATTCTCCAATCGGGCTAAAAATTTTTGTAGTTAATTATTTTAGGAATTGGAACCATTCTAAGGAGTGAGACCAAAAAAATTCGAAAAAAAATTTCGTGTATAACTAAGGGCCACCCTAATGTATATATATGGAAGTAATATATTTTACGTATTGGATTACAGTTGATCAAAAATGAGTACCTATAAAAGGATCCCAGATGAGAGAGTGCTCGAAATTTTGGAGAAGCTAGATGACGAAAGTATGAGCGAAGAAGAGGAAGACTTCACCACTGCACCTGCCGCGTCTGAATCAGCGGACAACTTGGAAGAACAGTTGGAGGAGGAATATGATATAGAGCCCAACCTTGAGTTAGAATCGGAGGGGAATATATCAGATGGAGAAGAATACATAGCCAAGTCTGGATACCGCTGGTATAATAAACCTAGAGGTCAGTCTCGTCGCATGGAAAGGAATATTGTAAGAGCTAATCCTGGGCTTACGAAATATTCAAGAAGTGCAGTGACGATGAAAGATTGAAAGATGTGTTTGATTTGTTGATAACTAGTGATATGAAACAAAAAATAATTATATACACCAACCAAGAAGCAGTCAGGTATCATATCGAATTGAATTTTAAAAATATCACCGCACAGAGAGATTGGGCCCATATTGATATTGATGAACTCGATAGTTTTATGGGAGCTCTTAGGTGCCATAAAGAAAGTGTAAAAGAAATGTGGTCAACAGATCCAAGTATAAGACGTCCAATTTTCACAGCTGCTATGTCACGTACAAGATTCATTGAAATTCTGTCTTTTTTGCGATTTGATGATAAAATTACTAGGAATGAAAGAAAAGTTCATGATAAATTGGCAGCCATAAGGGAAATTTGGGATCTGTTTGTAGAAAATTGCAAAAAAGCTTTTGAGACTTATGAGTATGTAACCATAGACGAACAATTAGTACCTTTTCGTGGTAGATGCCCTTTTCGGCAGTACATAAAATCCAAGCCATGTAGGTATGGAATTAAGATCTGGACAGCTGCTGATGTCAAAACCTCATATATTTTTAATTTACAGGTTTATACCGGAAAACAGACTGGTAAAATGCACGAGAGAGATCAGGGTTTTCGTGTTGTTTGTGAGCTATCGAAACCATTGCATGGAAGTGGTAGGGGTATTACTACAGATAACTTTTTCACGTCATTGAAACTTGCTCAATACCTTAGAGAGAAAAACCTTACATTACTTGGCACTGTCAGAAAAAACAAACCAGACACACCTTATCAACTAAAAACAACATGTAATAGGGCTGTAGGATCATCAAAATTTGCATTTTCGGATGAAATGTCAATGATTTCCTATATTCCAAAACCTAGGAAAATGGTACATTTATTATCCACTCAGCATATGGATGACAGTCTATCCGAATCTCATGGAAAACCACTAATGATAATAGGTTATAATAACACGAACGGTGGTGTAGATAATGCGGACAAACTAATTCGAGAGTACACATGTGGTAGACGCACTGCCAGGTGGCCTCTAAGATTATTTATGAACATCCTGGATATTAGTGCTCTCAATGCCTACGTAATTTTTGTGACAAAAAATCCTGAATGGAAAGAAAATCAGTCATACCGCAGGAAATTATTCCTTCTGGGTTAGGGAAAAGAGCTAACAAGGCCAAATATGATAAAACCTGCGCAAGTTACTAATATGCACGAACATGTAAAAGATATGCTGTGGTATTCCACTCCCTACCACATCGACTGGTGAAACAACCAGAGAAAACGATACAGTGGAAAAATCTACTATGTTGAGAAAACGTGGACGGTGCTACAAGTGTCCCTGAAAAAACGACAACAAAGTTAATACTGTATGTGACATGTGCAAAAAATTTATATGTGAAAAGCATCGAATGAAAAATACGCAAATAATTTGCTCCTCAAAGTGTGAGAAATACAATTTTAACAGGCAATATATATTTGTGTGTGTATTTGTATGTATATGTGTGTGTGTGCATGCGTGTGTGTGTATATATATATATATATACACACAGACAGAGTGTTTCAAAATTATTGCGACAAAATAATAGTGCAAAAGCAGAGAGTAACTAGATCGAAGATGCGCGTATCTGGTTCGCGCTAAGCCCATCTGTTTACGAGAAAATTAGGTGTCTGTATTTTGACGTAACGTCCTGGCGCATACTTTGAATTGAGAACGCGATCATGGGAAAAACAGAGGGATGGGCGGGCCGTGGGACTTGAGAAAGTAACGGTGGAGGTGAACCGCCTTTAGCAGGAGACATTTGGTAGGATGAGAGACAAATAAATGAAACATTAACGCAGGCTATTTTAAATGTTTATTGCCAAATTTATTTAGCAATTGCGGTCGACTTACAACAAGTGTTCAAAATGGTGACCACCAACTTCAACACAAAGTTCGCAACGGCGCAGTAGAGAACGGCAGACACATTGGAAGATGTTCTGGTTTTGGCGGAGTTGCCGACATGCGTCCATGATCCTCGGGAAGAGATCTTCCTCCCTCTCGACTGGCGTACTGTAGACAATTGTTTTTAGATAACCCCATAAAAAGAAGTCCATGGGCGTGAGATCTGGCGAGTGTGGTTACCACGAAACTGGCCCACCACATCCTATCCACCTCCCAGGAAATCATTTTTTCACGTACTGCGTGGTGGGAATTAATTGTCGTTTTCCGAGTTTTTGCCTTACGAGCAGTTTTCGAGGAACAAATTAAGTTCGTAAACCGAGGGATTACTGTACGTTGATGCACAGCTGACAGCGTCGCTTTTGCCATTTAGATTTGTTATCCCGTGGGTGCAAGTTGTGTCTCGTTACTGTACTGCTCTTCATAAACAAACTATAAACCCTCATCACATAAGCACTACTTTTTTAGCTTTAACTATCCATTGAAACGAACGTATATGCCAAAAAATATATCGTATTTAAGCATTGTTGGACTTACACGGTTTTCAACTTACACGGCGACGAATTAATCGTGTAAGTTGGGGACTCACTGTGTGTGTGTGTGTGTAAAAATGAACAAAGCCGAATAAAGAAACGAAAAATTATGTATGATGGAATAAAAGACAATGATGTAACTTTAACTGGCAAAGAATTATTTATAATAAACACCACTAATGCTATTTGCAATACGCTTATTACAGAATTAAAGCGACGAACTGAAATAAATAACAAAAGATTATATATGTTTAGTGTTTTTTTTAATACTGCCATGACGGAAAACAATTTTAATTCGTGCATTGAAACATTAGTGGATGTTTATAAAAATGACATTGATGTTAATTAATTTAATGTAGAAGTAGTGCAATTCTTAAACTATACCACAGAGGAAAATGTTACAAGTATAACGAATATGTACAATATTATTAATGATGGATTAAGATCAATGTTCCCAAATGTTGAAACAATTCTTAAAATATTTCTTACAATGCCTGTAACTAATGCAAGTGGCAAACGGTCATTTTCAGTATTAAA
Source organism: Uropetala carovei (assembly GCA_036926305.1). Classification (NCBI taxonomy): domain Eukaryota; kingdom Metazoa; phylum Arthropoda; class Insecta; order Odonata; family Petaluridae; genus Uropetala; species Uropetala carovei. The sequence continues at coordinate 2,078,156 of JAXCHB010000062.1, read as the reverse complement.
AAGAGTCAAAAACTATTTATGAAATAATTTAATGCAAAATAAATTGTCTGATTTGTCATTATTATTTATGGAGTGTGAGGCAACCAACTCAATAAATTATGATGACATCATTGATACCTTTGCTAAATCAAAAGCCAGGAAAAAATTGTGTTAACTTAGTATAATGTCTGGTGTTATCAAAAATGATTGTACTCAAATAATTTAATCTTATACATAATTTTTATTTATCTGTATTTTTTAAATTAATGTTTGTGATTATTCTTATGTTCCTATGCAATAATGTGATTGTTTTTGGTGCAGGCAATGCATTTTTTATAATTTTAGAAGTCAGTAACCTATTGTTATGTATTTAAATGATTTTATCATATAATTTATATTTATCTGTATTTCTTTTATTAATTTTTGTGACAATTCTGTTCCTATGTTTTTGTACAAAATGTTCCTATTTAATGATGTGATTGTTTTTGGTAGGAACTCAAAGGTATTACCTAATATAGGTCTTTTTTATATTTTCAGAAGTCATAAAACTATTATTGTACATAGTGTGGATTTTATATGATCTATAATATATTTTGAAGCGTGTGTTTGTGTGTTTGTTCATGGAACTCCTCCTAAACGATAAAAGCCATAATAAACAAATTTGGTACGATTCTTCCTTACGTCCTAACTTAGTGAATGGTCAAGGTTTGGTCAACTGGGATTAATCAGTGCTGCCAATATAAGGGATTAACATTTTTCCATAAGATAACACATATGAATCCATTTCTTGACTTGCAAGGTATTCTTCCTTCAAGCATAAAAATATGTAAATATGGACCGATTTTTTTCGTTTTTACTTTATTCAACGAATAGAACTCTATACTATCTTATTCCTGTGAAGTTTACATGTTACACAGTCGAAGTTTTACCCTATTTGTTTCAAAATTTTGTGGATTTTTCGTACTCTTTCCGAGCATTGCCAAGGCGGCCATCATTGTTACCTCTGATTCAGTTAGCTTCAATAAAGCTTACAAATAGACGAAAGTTTAGCGTTATTCGATTCGCACTTTTGTTTAAGCAACGAAATGATCGAAGTTTATGGATAGCAACGTAAATAGATACTGATTATTATTCATTCATTTATAACGATTGATGAAAGTAATTTTACCTTCTTTCGTCTATTGAATACTGGAATCTTACATTTTTTGTAAGTAAAATCATTATATTCTACATTATAATGTTTATTAAGGTAAATAAGCTCACGTATCTGGTGTACATTTACCGGAGTCAGTGTTCAATCATGGACAACTGTACGTTGCTTTTTCACGGGTTTCTTGCTTAAAAGACATAAAAGTAAATATTTCAGCGAGGCATAATTACACAAGAAATGAAGCTGGATTTGGCGAAAGTAATATGATAGGAAATAAAATTATCGTTATATTTCAATGTAATACGTTCGGAAACGGATTGCTACAAGCAAATATGATGAACTGTTAAGAAAAGCTAATTGTAAGTTAAAAAGTGTCTACTATATATTTTAAAGAGTTTGTATGTTGTGCTGTAGTAGCTTCACTAAATCTGTTGAAATTCATCAGGAAATTCTGCTAGTATTTTCATAATGATATGAATAACAGAGTTTTCTTTAATTTGGCAGATTTCTATTTGTTAATTTTTATAATTATTTATATTTAGTATGCGTGTATTTTTAAATAAATTATCACAAAAATTACTTTGGTAATACAAAAAACTTTTAATATCGTACGTTAGAAATAAAAAGATGAGGGGGTCCTCAAAATAATTTTGCATCTCAGGCCTCAAAATGCTTAAGTACGGCTCTGCAGACGACCCATTATACTCGAAATAGGATGGAGAAATAAAAAAGTCGGCCTCGTAACTGCAAAATTAGGCGATAAAGAAGACTACAGCCTTTTATCGCGCTTTACGTGAATCCACTTCGTGTGTTTAACGTAGCAGAGTAGACAGATTCGAAAGACTGCCTATTAATGTATCTCGTTTCCACCCTCCAACACTTCCACTAATGAAACCCCAACCAATTACTAAAACCCCTCAAGACTCCAGTACTAAACCACCCACCCACTCGTAATCCGTCCAACTGCTACTACTAAACTCCCCAGCTACTCCTCCTACCCCCCGCACCCCTCCACTACTAAGCCCCTAATCACTCCGACAGGCTACGTACATATATACCTACATGAAGCAATGCGGCATATTTTGGAGCTTTGAATGCAGGGCCAAATTCACAATCAAGTGAGTGGAGCTTTGAATGTGTTTTGCCTTGCAGGGTATTATTATTATTTAGAATCAAACGAGTTAGGTAGGCCTTTGAAAGCGATGAACTATATAATCTTCACATGAATGTTTTTTGGTGTGCAGTGTTAATGTTGGCATGTTAAATAAAATTGCAATCTTTAAAGTAAGTAATCTTGAACCTTTTTTTCATTTAATAACAAGATTCTGTTAATAACTCAAAAAATTACATCTAATGTTAAAATTCCGTGGTTTGATGTGTTACTTTGTGGAAGTTATGATGACTATGGTTTCACTACACAGTAGCATTATCAGGTTAATATTAATAATTGATTAATAAAATTAATTGTGGAAAAAGTACCAAGTTATTTCTAATTTGTATATTATCAAACATTTAATGTTGATTTGTGAAATTTTTGCGACTTTATAACGGAATCTATTTGAGTTTAATGTATTGCATTTATACGAGGTAACTCTATGAAATCGGTATCAGATTGTATAAGCCGATATTTTTCTTCATATTAAAAGAACTTATATATTTAAAAATTGTTTTTTTTGAAAATTAATATGTAGTTCTCTATTTTTAATATGTATATATTATCCAGAGAGAATCAACAAGAAAAATTCTGACAAACTTTCCTAGGTTTCTTTTCGTCCCACAGTAAGTGATAGTTCAAATGCCTTGATGCGTTCTTTCCTTGTTTTCCATAAAAAGATGCGTGCGGAGGGATTTTCGATGCGTCTAATGGGACGATCACCAGTCCGTCTTTTCCGGAAATGTACCCTGGAAACAAGAACTGCATTTGGGAGATAATAGCCCCGCCGCAGTACAGGATCACACTCAACTTCACTCATTTTGATTTGGAAGGAAACAACGTAAGTGTCATTACCGTTATCTTAGTGGTCGGATTATGCTTTTGTTATCAAATTGACAAATCTAGTCGAAAGCAGCGCCAGGAAATTTCTTGGAAAATAAAGTGTTTAGTAATGCATGTTTTAGCATTTAAAATGGCTTTTTAATAAACTTTTGACGTTTAACAGAATTGTCTTTTAAATGTATTATTACCATCCTAATGGAATACTTTAAATATTGCCTTTTTGTCATAAATATTTGTTTATCGTAATTTTTTATAAATTTGTTATGATTCTATTTATTTTTTACAAAAACTGCTCAAAATTAAACCATTTGAATCTTTGACAGCCTGTTTTGAATTTTTATCAATTAAAATAATAAAGGTGTTATGAAGGAGTCGGCTAAAGTCCTTATCACCTTGGGCTGTATAATTTGAAAAGCAGTTATCCCTCTCTTGTTTCCAAATTCACATGAAGTTCGTGATGTCTTGGCAGCAGGAGTGTGAGTATGATAGTGTGGAGGTGTCTAGCAGATTAAGAGAGGACACATTGAGGAAGCATGGCGTATTCTGCGGCTCTCGCCTTCCGCCCCTCATCACCTCCGAAAGCAATGCCCTAAGGCTCACCTTCACTTCTGACAACTCAGTGCAAAAGTCCGGATTTGCGGCAGTCTTCTTCACAGGTTTGGATTTACCATCAAATGATGAGCGACGTATATGTTATAATTATAATATTATAAATTAATTTTCTATTCTATCATGTTAAAAATATTCTCTTTGCCATTATCCATTAACCTCCTTCATTGTTTAAGCTTATCGGAACAATAGACAATCGATGTAACTGCTTTAACCGCAAATCTGTGGAGTGTAAATGAGGTTATTGGTTCAACTACAAAGTAACCGTCCTCATTAATGATTCATCAATCGTTGATAAAATAAAATTCTCCAAAAATAATATATTGTGGGGCATTGCATAAATAAGAGTGGGCAAATTAATAGGTCACTCATTCATCATTAAAAATTTATGACTCTCAGCACTTATAAAATTGAACGCTTTTTAAATCCTGTACACTTTCTAAAAACTAAGCCAAGGCTTGGTATGTTATTAGATTACTTCTAAATCGTACAATTGAACATATAGTTAAACATTATGAAAGATAGTAAGGAAAGAAAAAAAAATGACAAGGAGAAGAATTAAAGAAAATAACATAAATAAATAGAAAAAATATAAATTCTTAACATCATCCATGTAATATTAACAATCAGACACATGGCTCCGATTAATGCCAAACCAGTCGACATTCACCATGTGCACAAGCTGCACTTAACTCATCATCCTCTTCATCACTGTACTGACTGTACCCCACTACATGAAAGTAAACATTAAGTTTTTATTAATCACATTTCTTTGCCTCTTTAAAGCTATTACCACATTCTCTGCAAAGATTTACTTTCAGATAGGTGAATCATTGTTACTTTATGACCATTAATTTCATCAACAGTGTCACTAGTCATCATACTTAAAATGCTTGTTGATTTGACCAAATAACATAATAACATACTCAATACCATATAGTTGGTGTTGTGATAAGCCCAATAAACACCAAGACATGTATGAACCACTCAAACGGTATTATTTATTGAATGTGGCTATGATTAGCTAATCAGAATCAATTTTATCTTCAGAAATAATTCTCAGTTTCAATGAATGGTTGACTAGAGATAGTAGACTGTGTATGTCTGAATGTTAAATTAATAATGTTTTATAAATAATGGAAATGAAGGAAAACTTCTGTTTATTCTGATTTTTAAATTCAGATATGGATGAATGTGCCATCAACAATGGTGGCTGTCAACATGAATGCAGAAACACAATTGGATCATATGCATGCTCTTGTCACAATGGATTTCTCCTGCACGAGAATCGCCACGACTGCAAGGAGGGAGGATGTAAATATGAGGTTTCGGCTCCACTTGGCACCATTACCAGCCCAAACTATCCAGATTATTACCCGAGCCGAAAGGACTGTGTTTGGCATTTCACCACTACCCCAGGCCATCGTATAAAACTAGTGAGTCATGAGAAGAAAACAAAATTATCATGTCTTGTGTTTCTTTGTTGGCATCCTTGCCTTATTAAACATCATCTGTGATTTTGCAGTGAGTAATTCATATCGTATTTGTGTATAATGCTTGCTGAACATGGTAGGTAATTTCCATTCTTCAAAATGACCATTCACTTTACTTACTTATTACTTTATGTAATAAGAACAATCAATGTGATAAAAGTTGACCTTATCCCATGGGCGGTTGGTGACCCATTGAGTAAGGCAGGCAGTGGCACAGTTTTACTTTATAGAGTAAAGTGTTATAAAGGCTCACCTCATCATTCTTGTATCTCATTCGGAAATATGCTACAGGTATAACAAATAACGATATACCTCATTTGAAACCAAATTTATTTCTCTCTTTCTGTTTCCAATAATTTTAATTATCAGAAATATATTAAATTAAACTTCCAAACTATTGTAACCATGCAATTACCTATAGCTTCAACTAATTGTAGGCTTTCCAGCTTGAACAATCTCTTTTTTAGTTGCCAAATCTTCATAACTTGAAAACAATTTCACCAATATTTTTTTAATAGTGTTCATTATCCCCACACATTTTTAAGAATAAAAAGTAAATACTGTTTAATAAAAGGAAGTACCAATGTAGCGCACCAAAAATAAACAATTTATAAATGGTTCTATGTCAAAATATCACAGATAATTTGATTTTGATCTCACTCAAAACATTGCAAGAAAAAAATATCGCAGGCCAAAACTATGGCAATACAATATTAATGCAGTCCGAAATTATTGTGTGATGCAACCAACACTTGCCTAGAAATTCTGTGTAGGATGACAATTGTATGCTGAACACTTGGGCACCAGAAGATTTTAAAATAACCAGATTAACAGGGACGAAATTTTCTTGGAGCCTTTGTGTAATTGTAAGGCAGAGGAATTTTGGGTGCTGAACTTTAAGCACAAGTTTAGAGTGCCATTCTACTAGTATTATAGGCAGGAGATTTTCAGATGCTGAGAAGGAAACGGATATTTTTGGGCACCCAATTTTTGATTTTTGTACATATGCACACACATGCACATCCTGGAGATCCCACTCCTACAAGCACAAATGCATGCATACAGTTAAGATCACAATCACTCATGCATGTATACACACATGTACACACATGCAAAGATATCCTAATTCACTGTCTATAATTGGTGCCTAAAAATCTAGTACCTAAAATTCCACTGTCTAAAAATTGGCATCCAAATATAAACTTCCGGCACCCAACTGCCACGTAACTACCTAACCTGCAGCACCCAATCATTCTGCTCCCTTTATGCTGAAAATGCTTTCCAGAGGAATGGAAAACTTTAAAACATATGACTCAACACTATGTTCATTCTTAGAAAGTTAGGAAATTTTCATCTTTTCTTTATTTCTAATTTATTTTTAATGAAATATCGCTCTGGTAAACGTATTTTGATGGAGACACCCTTTGCTTGCTTCTACACCAATTTGTGCATACAAAAGTTATTTTTATACTTGTCAAATATAAAATGAGCATCATTAATCATTAATATCAAAGTATTCATTTATGAGATTATTTCAGTGATTTAAATATAATCAATAAATAATGCATATTAATTTTATTGCAACTTATGTTTTCATTAATGGAATACATACTGCATTATACATTTACTTTGTTTATTGTTTACTAATATTTATGAGTTAATGATGCAGGTCTTCCATGAGTTTGAGATGGAGCCACATCAGGAGTGTGCCTATGATCATGTAGCGCTTTACGATGGAGGAAGTGCTGAATCTCACACCCTTGGTCGCTTCTGTGGCTCAAAAGTGCCACACCCCATTGTTGCTGCAAGTAACCAGATGTATATGGTGTTCAAATCAGACGCATCTGTGCAGAGAAAAGGTTTTTTTGCACGTCACACCACTGGTATGCAATGATTATGCTAATTATTTGCTGTTGTGGTTTTGAAGTATTGCTAAAGAAAAACATAACATATTAATTTATTTTATAAGAAAAACACCCTTTCTTATTGTGTTAAACATGCATATAAACGGGTAACTGCCATTTTCTATTATTTTTAGTTTGTGGTGGCCACCTACAAGCCACCACTCAAGTGAAACATCTCTATTCCCACTCCCGCTTTGGCGATCACAATTATGAGAACAGAGCAGACTGCGATTGGATCATAGAGGCTAGTCCAGGATTTTCTGTGCACCTGACATTCCTCACGTTTGAGGTAGAGGACGAAGGAGATTGTGCTTATGACTATGTGGAAGTCTATTCTGGGCTGGATACTAGTGGGGCATCATATGGCCGCTTCTGTGGAAATTCTGTATGTACAATTTTAAACATTTCTATCTAAAAAAAAGTATCTGGGATTGGTTAAAAAAAATTCCTTGAGATGAAAATAAGGTTTCATAATGAATTACAGGAGGTCCCCGAGTTATGAACAGGTTGCGTTACAAAAGTTTGTTCGTAAGTCTCTTGTTCGGAACTTGGAACCATAGACAATATTTTATAAATGGTGGTTACGTTCCAAAGTCAGTCCACGAAAGCCTATTTAACCCAAAATATTGTGCATTTGCAATGAATAATGATAATATAAAAAAGTGCTATTTTAAATTTTAGTTATTTTTCATTATCCTCTCTATCATCGAACGAGCAAGTAAGTTAGAACTTAGAATGTAACGGATTAGTGTGTCGAACAACATCCCCCATGGAGGGTTGACGTTGCACTCTGCCAACCCAAGTAATTCACGAGAGAAAAGACTAATTCGTATGTGCGAGTTGCCTTTGGCATTCCCAATTTATTAAAATATTAATACCTTATTATAAAGCTTCATTCGTAAGTCAGATGTTTGTAAGTTGGGGACCTACTGTGTATGCACTTTTACTTTAAGAAGATTCCGACCTTGGTAGAGAGGCGATTAAGAGTATCTGCCAACGGATACTAAGGTCGTGGCTCCAATCCCACCTAGGACATGGATATTTGTATTCGTCAGGGTTATATGTAACAATGGACATGATTGTCTAACTATCGCCCTCAGTAAAGTTGGATTATTATTATCATTATTAATTTCTTATCTCGATATGTAAAACATTGCTTCATAAATTTATATGTATGTGGTAGAGTCAACAAGTTCCTGGACTGTCTGTCAGAGTGTGCTACAAGCACTTAACAGTAGATCACTTGTACATTATTATCAAGTACTAACATTAACCTATACAGAGAGACAAAATCGATTCTTATTATATAACTAGTTTATTTGTTATAAGCTTTGAATATTTTTGGAGTTTGTGCAATAATAAATTTGCTTGACTTATTTATTATGGTGATAATTAATAATATTAAGTTCATCCTTCCTCAAAATATTCTTCCTCTGCCAAAATGCACTTCTGCTAGTGGTTGTAAAGCAATTGGAAGTGATCCTGGAATGCTTCTTTTGGATTGGTACGCAGCCCTCCAGTGTTGCTGCAGTGACTTCTCCATTACTACCAAAGCTCACTTTGAAATTGCATGAGTGCTAAAAAAAATACTCCAAAGCTTGTAACAAAGAAACTAGAAATACAATAAGAGTGGATTTTGTCTCTCTGTGTAGCTAAAGATTGGTACTTAATAATGTACACATTACCTGTCACCTAGGGCTTGTAGCACACTCTGATGGACAGTCTGGGAACTTTTTGACTGTACCACGTACATTTGTACAAAGGTACAGGTACATCACTCCAATTTATATTGATTTGAAGCTATGTTGCCGATCAATAAATACCATTGTATCGATTTACAGTAATACCCCAATTTACGTCAAGGTTGCCTTCCTGAAAATCACGATGTAAATCAAATCAACCTAAATGGAAACCGTTTTTCCCATAAGAATCAATATTATAAGGGGGTGATGCATGCAAGACGTTGGAATTTTTACTTTTAATATTAATTACCGTATTTACTTGTGTACCCCGCATACTATTTTCTCAAAACGCCTGTGAAAAAAGGGGGTGTGCACCTTACAAGAGGATTTCAGAACAGGTTATATAAATTGTGAGTAAATTCTTTGCAATATGCTTGCATCTACATTGATATTCGCAAAAGATGTCGAATCTACAAAGTATACACTTATTTATGTGCCCAAGCAAACGTTTAGGTAACGCTCACGCTGCCGGCATAAACTCGCAAAAGTAGGCAGAAAGAATATGCCGACTAACTAATAACTATTGTTCAATGACTACTGAGGGTTTGCCAGCTGGAGAATAGGTAGGCGCAAGTTTGGTCCTTTTCCCTCATCCACTTCAAAGAATTCGGAGTAGTGAAATTTTGTGCGAATGAAAGATTTCATCTTTCAAAAAGAAGATGGAAATCCCCATCTCAAGTGTTTGGACTTGTTTGTTCTTAACCTTCCAATATTTACTCATGAGACAATATGAGAAAAAACTCCCCATCCACGTAGGGAAGTTCCCATTCATAGATGAACAAATAGTACGTGAAGCTCCTCATTGGTGCATAATATTACATCAAAAACAGTGAAGTGGGATGAAGTTACATAATATTACAACAAAAACACTTACAGGGTTAACAAAAGAGGACTATCAATGAGGAGATTTCTGCTAGTATCTTTTCATGTTCATGCTGCCCGGGGAGTCACATGACGTCCAACTATTAGCTTTACCTTTTAGGATTTGTCGAGATTATTGTGAATTTGTTGTTCAAGTGAAATAATAATCATAGTAATTTTCATGCTGAATCTGATTAGGTATAGTAATAATTCTAATGCACTTTGTTAATTCTGTCCCTGTATTCTTAAACACTGCTATCCTAATGAGTCGAGACTTTTCTACTTCACTGATTAATAAGTATCTGCAAATAAGACATACATATTTCCTGATAACAATGCTTTTGTGAGGAGAATCACTTCATGTGGCCAGGTGGCTACATACGAAATTCATATTAGAAACACAACAGTTTTGTGATCCTATTGCAGGTGACCTTGATATGCAGCACTACTGTTTACTTAGATTGAGAATTCTTGTCTGCGTTGCTTTTTTGTGCCAAAAGTACACGCTCCGATTGTAAAGGTTAATAGTATCTCCCCTCTCTTTAAAATCAATGACAATTCCTGCACAACTGTCCCAAAATACAGAACCCAATAACCTTTTCACCAGGTTGCTGTGCTTTGAATTTCTAGTTGCTAATGATCCTTTTGTGGTGCTATTCCAAATACTGAAACTATTAGGTTGGATGGAAAAGAGTAGTAATTTTTATGTGAAATAAAAAAAATTATTATTAATAATAAAAAGTTTATTCAAAAATATAATTCCCACTTTGATTAACAATCTTTTGCCATCTTTAATTAGCTTTTCATAAAAATAGTTTGGTTTGGATTTGAAAAACTTTTCCATGGCTTCTTTTATGTCTTCAATAGTTTTGGAAATCACTTCATCAAGATAGTGTTGCATCAAACGAAACATATGATATCTGGAGAATAAGGAGGGTACAGCAAAACATCCCATTCAACCTCTTTCAATTTCTGGAGTGTCAATTTTGCAACATGTGGTCTGGCGTTATCGTGATGGAGGATGACATTTTTTCTATTCAACAATGATGGGTGGCATTTCAGTATTGCTTGATGAAGTCTGTCTATTTGGCCACAATAGACTTGAGCGGAAATGGTTTAGTTATGAGGAAGCAGCTCAAAATGAATTATGCCTTTCATGTCCCACCATACAGAGAGCATAACCTTTTTTTGGTGAATATCTGATTTTGGTGTGGTATCAGGAGTTTGAGCTTTGCTCAACCATTGTTTTTTACATCTTACATTGGCGTACATTATCCACTTTTCATCACCTGTGCTTTTAGAAACGGATGTTGATGTTGATGCAGCAGCAATGAAGAGCGAATTGTGATGCGCTGCATCTTGTTTGTTGGTGACAATTCATGTTGTACCCATACATCTTGTTTCAAAGACTTACCAAGACTATGAAGGTGTTCTAATATGGTTGAGTATTAGTAATAATTTGGTTTTTAGGTGCGTTGACAGATAAGGTCATTTTGCACCATCAAATTCTGTTAGAGAAAATCAACATACATCACAACATCCATGCCCGAAGCGGGATTTGAACCCGTGACCTTTGGGTTAGAAGGCAGGCTCACTGCCTACCAATCTAACCCGGCCGGCTCTAATATGGTTGAATGAGAGCATTTAAACCTCTCAGCGAATTCGCTTGATGTCAGATGAGGATTTGTTTCAATTTGAGATATCAGTATGTCATTGTCTATGGCAGATTTTCAACCAGACTCAGATTTGTTTGGAAAGCTGAAGTTTTCTTCTCAAAATCTTTTAAACCAGTGTTGACATGTTCAAAGATTAATTGCATCTTTCCCATAAACATTGCATATACAGTAAAACCTCTTTATAACGAAATTGAAGGGACCAAATTTTTGGCACTTTGTTGTGAGGTTCTTTGTAAAGAAGTTTTTTCAAGATCACCATATTTGCACTTAATTATTATTATTATTGTTTGTAATTTATATCAACACTAAACATCTTGTAAAATGATGTTTCCACTAAGTTTATTTTATGACAAAAACAATATCCAATGTTAATTGTTTTGTATTTCTCCTCATCTCATATGCTGCAGCACGTTCCACCTCACGTAGAAGCTTTAAATTATGAACACTCTCTTCCGAACACAAAATGCACCTCTCTAATACTGCAAGTGCAGCATTTATTTCTCTGTTCCTGGGTCGAACCAGTTCTGCTTCATCATCTTCACACTCATCACTTTCAGGCGCCGAATGGGAACTACATACTTCGGCACTAATATCTGATGTGACAAGTTTGGAATCCACATGTATGAAATCGTCAAAAGACACGCCGTCAATTTCAACATACTTTGCTATTTCAGCCCATTTCCTGTTACTTTCCTGCTCGCTTTCTTCTTCATCATTCACTATATTGCTGTTTGAGGAAAATCCAGCCCTTCTGAAACAATTTATGATCAATGATGGTTTTAAATTTTCCCAAATCATGCACAACCTCTGCATAGCCTGTAAAATGTTCCATTTTAACTGTGAGCGTTCATTGCAGTGTTCCATACTTCTTAGAAGGTACTGCACCAGCTGTTGCCTATATTTCCTCTTAATCTGGGATATCACACCCTGGTCCAGGGGCTGTAACTTACTTGTACAATTCGCAGGCAAAAAAATTACTGTAACATTTCTTAAAATTAACTCTCCTAGATTGTGTGCACTGCAGCGATCTAGGAATAGGAGAATTTTCCTATTTTGTCCACCCATACGAGCATCTAAGGTCTGCAACCATCCTCTAAAAAGGGATGAGGTCATCCACGCATTTGAATTACTTTTGTAGAGGCAAGGCATTTTCCTTATATTTTTGAAACAACGAGGCATGCAAAACTTTCCAATCACAAATGGTTGTAATTTGTCTGAACCATCACCATTTGTACAAAGTAAGACAGTAAATCGTTCCTTACTACGCTTCCCACCATGGCATGACTCACCCTTCATTGCAATTGTTTTATCAGGAAGTAGATTGTAAAAAAAGCCCGCTTCATCAGCATTGAATATGTCCTTCAGCTTATAGCCAGAAGTTAGAGTTTCTAATTTTGTTTTCCAGCTTTCTATAGCAATGTCACTAACAGCTGCTTCCTCCCCAGATGTTTTTAGGGTGGCTAGATACCACCTGGCTTTAAATTTTTGTAGCCATCCATTGGAGGCCTGGAAATTATCTATGCCCATTTTTGATGACAAATCTCTTGCGTGTTGCTGCAAAATCGGTCCAGATATTGGGATATTTGAGGCTCTTGACTTAATTACCCACTCAAATAATGAACCATCAAATTCCTCACTACGATTTGCAACTCGAGCCAGTTTTCTTTTTGGTGTTAGTTGGTCCATATTCTCTAATTCTACTCGTTTTAAAAGAATCGTGGAGAGAGTAGAAGCTGGAATCCCAAATTTCTCAGCGACTTCTTTCTTCTTCATTCCTTGATCGACAGCATGCAATATTTCCAGTTTCTTCTGAATTGAATCTGCCTACGCTTCCTGTTATCAGCCATTGTCCCTAGAAAATTAGAATGAATTTATATTATTTTCAGTAATGATATATTGGAGATACAATTTTTTTAATAAAATAAAAATGTTTTATTATTTATTAAATTATTTAAATTGTTTGTTAAGATTATATTAAATATTTTTAATTTTATTCGTATCTTTCAAGGTGTAGCATACATTTAAATGTATGCTCGAAGTCGGCACCATTGGCCATGCGTAAGATTAAACATATGCTACAATGCATTTATTAAGCTACAAAATGTTTTTATTTGAACAAAATCTGCTCAACAGTTTATAAGTTAAGGACATTTGTTTGAAATCAAACATTTTCTATTTAAATATCGCATACTAAATCCAGTCATGAGCACCCAACACGGGATTTAAATTCGTACGATAACGGTTAAATACTCGAAAGATATACGGTATATATTAGCATTTATAATTAATTTTTGTACTTAACCATACATATTTATACTTACGTAAAAAGAAACCGATTACAATCTGCAAAAACACAAGCACATGTATCATCCAAGATGGCGATTCAGCAAAAACCTAGAAAATACGAATAAATGCCTTTGTACTCTCACTATCTGACAGATACATATTAGCTTAAATTTGCATACTTAATTATGATAACACTTACTTGTTAAGAATAAAAAAATGATGATCGATGAAAACAACCACTCTTGCTAAACTCTTCAAACACGACTTCAACCTCTCAATATGCTTAAGCGTCAGTCATCATCAGTGAGACTGGTGAGTCATAGCAGTAGTCGAAATAGTACCTTTACCTTCTAAATAGATGGCGTTGATTATATATGGCGTCTGCTTTATAAAAGTGCATAAAATTCATTAATATTTATTTTGATTTATAAATTTCGCTGTATAGAGGTTCATTTTTGGTGGAACGGGTTCAATTTCTATTTCGTAAATGAGAGGTTTCGTAATTATCGGAGGTTCATAATATAGAGGTTTTCTATATAGTTAAGCTAAAGAAATTGTCTGGACCGGCGCTGCACTTCGTTATACAGAGGTTTTTGCTGTAAGGGAGTTTGTAAGGAAGAGGTTTTACTGTATTACTAGTTGCTTTTGTCGCAGTTCTAAACTCAAATAACATACAATGACAAATATTTTTTATCACTTTCTGTTTCAAATATTGTTTTAATGTGTAATATGAATCAATCAAATCAATATTTAACAATATTGACCCTATGATGTGTATAACAATACTGATGAAAAATTTAATTGGAATTGTTTACATATCATCACAAAATCTATCAATTACCAACATGTTTTCAAATACGCAACTCTTTTCTGTCCAACCTAGTATACATATTTCTGTGTCAATATAATGAGCCCAAGTTTCATCACCTGTCACAGAATGGTTGAGAGGAATTATTCTTTCACATCGCTGTAACACTGAAGAAGATCAGTACAAATGATTTTCCTTCTTTCCTTGTGGGCAGGAGTCAACATTCATGGAACCTATCTTGAATTTTGAGTAGCCAAGTCTTTCACCATTGTTTTTACAGCACTATTGCCAATACCAACTGGAGCACATAATTTACTACATGAATCATTTTGGATCAGCTCACCAATTTTAGCCACATTGTTGTCACAAACTGCTGCTGAGGTCAAAAGGCTTGCCTTTTAGATCTGTATCACCTCCTCTAATGCTTTACCCAACTCCTTGCTATGCTTATATTTATGAATGCTTTACTAAAAACATTTTTATGTGATTGTGAATCTCTACCAGTGGAACATCTTCCATGAAAAGAAATTCAATGACACAAAGTTGTCAAATAAAACATTTCTCAACCTATTCTTACCAAGTGCTCTTTTCTTTTAATAAGGACCCCAACCCAATCTACTCATTTCTTTTAATTTTATATTTGCAGATACAGAAAACAGGTTTTTTTCTAGATGAAATTAAAAGAGGCACATGATCCACAATTTCTGTTATATTTATTTATTTTTACAGATTTTTATGAGTTTTTAAAACAAATATGACATTATAAGGCACAGTGTTACTATCAAACATGTATTGAATTCCTCTCAAAGTATATCTCGTCTCTATGTGTATCACTCTGGTCTAATAGATGCATTAAATTCATTGGCCATTTTGAACTGTTTTGTCTTTTCTGCCATCTGGTCAATTTTTGTACCTTCTTGGAATTGGGGGCAAGTTATAATCTAAAACCACCTTAAACATCAGTGTAATTTCTAATTTCTAAATCATAAAAATTTTGAGTCATTACTTTTGGAGCAACCTGTGTATCTATTATTAAAAATATACTTATCATTATGTACTTATTTGCTGTATGATAATGTTATTCTACTAAATCTTATATATAGAGTTTCTTTATTACATCAGTGATTTTTTTTGGTTCCTTTATTTTAGAATCCAACTGATATTGTCTCAATGACAGAAGCACTGTTGGTTAGATTTCGATCAGATGACAGCATCGTCAGCAAAGGATTTTCTGCTGCATATGTTGCCATGGAACCCATGGAAGAAAGTGAAGAACAGCCATCTTTACCACTTTATGACGGGGAGAACTCCTTCTAAGCAGTATGCATGCACAATTTCTGGAACATGGCCACCCCCATGGGGTTTGAGCAAATAATATTGTTTCTATGACTTAACCTGTGAAATGTGTGCAAGGCTTCCCTTTAAAAGGGCCAAACTCTAAAAAAAATCCATTGGTGAATTGATGGATATGGCCTGAGTTGACCCTATATTGTACACTACAACTTTCTCCTATGCAAGGATGAAAGATAAAATTTTGGCATTTAATGCTAAATAATGTGATTGACAATATTATTTAAGAAGATGTAAGAAGACGAATGAGTGGGTGATGAAAGTGTCCTGCTTTAGAAGTAAACTCCAAATAAGGACAAATAATGAAAGAAAATTTGGAGTGAGTTTGTAAGTTGGATGTTAGGGAGTTTAGCTATGCAGTACTATCATCTTTTTATTTACATAAACACAATGTTTATTTTAATTTCAATGACAATTACAGATGTAACAGTAAAAAATTAGGCATAATTTGTTTTTGCCAAATCTAAAAACAAAAAAATTATGATTAAAAACATACTTAAAAATTGTAGAAGAACCATGAAACTTTTGATAAAGAACAAGAACAGAACTGCTTGTATGTAATGATTAATTTGCAACACAAAATATTTTTATGAGGACTTGAGTAGGATTATATTTTAAATATAATATTTTGGAATCAAATATTCCAATTGCAAATAATTCAAGAAGCAGTATTCTATAATTGTTTTTGTAATTTTGGTAACTATTTAATCAAATTATTTCTTTAAGTAGATCTGAAAATCATTTATCGATCTATTGTTAATGCAGAATTCAACTTAATCATTCATGATATGGTGACTGTAGGTAGCCATCTCCCATTATACATTGAGTGCTGTTTTCCTCAAAGTTGTGAAAGTGTTTGTATGAAGCATGATGTTTAACTTAATGTTCCAAATGTTGTAATTTTGAAAACATGTCTTTGTACTCACATGTGCCATGGTCACTTGTTTTATAATAACAAAAATCTTTGCAGTGATCAGAGGGATATATATATTTTGGCCATGTGTTTTTTAATCATATGAAATGCAAGTATTTTTAATAGCCAGTGGTTAACAATGGTGAAAAATCTAGAAGAATCATTGACCAAAAGCATTTGGAAACTCATCAGCATCATATTGAATTTTATCATCGATATAAATGAAGAAGTTCAAAGTTTTTGGTATTAAAATTCTGTTGGGAGAGTTATATATTTTCTGTTCTTATGATCATTGAACCATTTCTTGTTGACTGATGTGTAGTATCAGTATCTAACAGATCTATGTCAATGCCTCTATAGTAAAATGAAAATATGATGATTAATGTTATATTAGAACAAATATCTGGTGATTATTGTTATTTTCCTAAGTTTACATTTGGAGATCTTAAATTATTGATTAGCTAGTTAATCCCTAACTGAAAAGTAATTAAAAACTTAACAATATCATCACCATATTGATTAATGAAATAGGTATCAAACAATTTTGTAATTCATTATGAGGCATAAAATACTTTCCGTATCTTGTAATGTGATACAATTTAACCAGTTTTTGTAAAATTTTATATATCTCCCATTGATATATTCTTTTGTAAGGAAGGGGTGTTCCAAATAATTTTGGCAATTATCATGTTATTACAAAACTTCAGTATCAGCACAAATACTAATGTACATGCTTCTACAAGTGTTTTTCCTTCCTGAAAGAATAATGCCAAGTACTAGCATTCTACAGTAAGGATACTTAATTTTACAAAGGTTGATAATACTTCACTGTGTGTGATATATGTATTTATTAGGGTTATTTTCAAATAAATTATGTAGGATATAAAGAAAACAAAAATGAGTCAAGAAAGAAGATTTATGCTTTCATAGTTTTAACTTTACAGTTCTAAAACCACACAAACAATCATAATTGCCATTTCTTAGATTATTTCTTTTTTAATGTGGTAATTGCATTTATTGAATCATGTACTTTAAACAAAAACTTTATTTGGCCCTAGTTATAATAACTATTAGAAGTTAAAAATAATAATATAAGAATTAATAATGTTCACAACATATAGAGTTTAAGTTATCCAGGGACTTATTCTTAAATAAAAAGGCAATTATCCAATTTTCCTTTGAAATATCCTAGCATTGTAAATATTAGGACAAATTTTTTATACTTTATTACTCAAAGAAGAATGAGAATTTAAAAAGTAACCATCATTACATATTTGATATTATTTATCATTTTATACTTTTACAGTGTACTTTCCTGTCAAAATTATTTTTACCGTGTGCTTTTATTGCTTTACTAGTTTTCCTATAAATTGGGATGAACATTTTTTTAAATATAAGCTATGGAAGAAAATAAATAATAGTGTCCTATAAATCAGAAATATCTACATCACCTACTAGATGTAGAAATGACATAACCAATGCAAATCAATAATCCCAACAAAATATCTTGAATATACTTTTATTATTATTTGTTGAAAAAGTGACAATTATTTCAGACTTTTCTGGATAAAAAATGTTAACATGGAATTTATCTGATTTTAATTGACAAACCATAGATGAACTCCTTTAAACATTTTTTTAATCTTAGGAAATTATGCATATTGCAAATCTTTAATAAAAATGAGCAGAAAGAATGTGATAGCAAAAATTCCTATGGGTAAATATGAAAAACGCAAGAGCATAGTAATGTGCAAGTGATTATCACTCATAAAAGTGACATAGTTAATGAAGTCAATATTTGTTCAAGGAAAATTTTCTGAGCTTATCACAGAAAGTAATGAAAAAGGTGTTCAATTTTCACTAAGACTTAGTAGAGTGTTGATTGACTTCATGGTGAAGTCATAAAAGTGAATATAAATGTTTATAATATTAAGTTAAAGTTATGGTCATGTGATAGTGAAAATAGTGCAGCACACGCTGTTTCACATATATTCTAATATGGAAGAAAATGGTCACAAGCTTCCATGAAATTAGTGTAGTTTTATGGATATTAGATGATAACCCTTTTCAGTGAAGTGTCATACAAGATCTTAAAATGATGCCAAAACTGTGATTCTATACCATTAAAGTAATAGGAAAAAATTTCCCTTTGTGCCAAAAATTAACAAAATGCAAAAACGTGTTTAACTCATTGAGGGAGTCATCTTTACGTTGTTATCAGTAAATAAAATAAGAAATCTGATATCAACATGTCCAGAGCATGATTTCTTGCCTAACCAATTGTGTTCCACAAACAATATTGTTATAAAAGTTAATCCTAATTAGGTAGTAGGATTGATGTTCATTTGTTCTTTTGAATTCTTCCAAATAGGTATGTGTGTGGATGCATGTGAATGTTTGTGGAAGTCTATTTGAATGTAAATTACTGTACTTTAAATATAATCAGAAAAATAAAAAGCATGTTTGGCAAAATTTTTTAATGTTGGATATCCAAATGCAATTCAAAGCTTAAGGTAACATAAGTTCAATTAATATGAATGACATAAATATAAGATTGAATCTGCACTATAAATACTCAATATTTTGTGTATTTATTTCCCAATAAAAAATATTTAGAGAAGGTAATACTGTATATTCAAAGTAATTGTCAAAAATGTTTTTGTACACATAAATGTTACTGATATTTTATTTGTAGATTATAAACGTAGTTTTTGCAGTTATGGAAATGCTACAAAAAGTTGCCATGAAAAACAATATTGAATAATATTTGATAGAACAATAACTCAGGTCAATTAATTTTGCACGTCTTTTATTATAAGTAGAGATGTGCTGTATATGAATTTTTGCCTAATGCCAAATGGCCAAAAATTAAAATCAACATTTGGCCGAAACCGAAGCCGAATAATACTGTCATAGCATTAATTTTTAAATTACCAAAATAAAGCTGAAAATGTATCAACTAGCCTTTTTATTTATTTAATTATCATTACAATTTTATACTACCATTAACAATAGTCAAATTTAAAAAGTTTTATATTATGGTACAGAAACCAATTTCTCTGCATTATCTGCTGCCAGATTGCCTCTGCAGTCACTGTACTGAACACAAGATATCCTAAAAAGATGCTCGCTTTCAACAGAGGTTGGAGTAGGGGCAAACTATTTCTTTGCAAGCTTTGCCAGTGTAGAATATTGCTGCTTTCTTCTTTCCCACCAAGTTGTTAGACATTCTTTTCTTTCTAACAGTCTTGCCACAGTATTGAATTATCCCCCGTTCACCTCCAAACAAGCTTGCTGGTTTGGTAGATACTGATGAATATGGAATTTTATTGAAACAATCCCATAAAGTGAAACCTTGTGAACTAGTTGATGGAGTTGCTTTGTGGATGTATTCAGAGCCCAATGTAACAATAGCATTCTCTTTTGTCTCTTTTAGTTCTAATATCTTTGCTTCCACTTGCTGCTTCACTCTCTCATCTGCTAAAAATTTATTCTTAAACCTAGGATCTAGAAAAGAGGCAATGGTGCAATGTAATTCATTTTCAAGACAACAAAATTGTCTCAGGATTTCATTCTGCATCTCAGCCTTCATGGCACATATACCAATGTCAGTATCTTCCCTGTAGTAGAATGATAAAAGGCTCTTTAATGTAGGCTTCAACTAAGAAATCCTTGCATTCTCTAGGTACATCAGCTTTGTAGCTTCTTCAGAAAGCCCCAGCAAATGACCTGTTTTCCCTGCAAGGAACCATTGGTGGTTTGTTAGTCCTGTTATACTGATATTGTTATCAGGAAATCACAAGATGATGGCTTTCTTTTGTTCAAGCAGCCTTTTTAACATGGAGTAACTGCTATTCCATCTGGTTTGAACATCTTGTATAACCACATGATGAGGAAGTTCCAACCTCTGTTGTATCTCGCATAGTTTTTCTTTTGCAGGGGATGAAGGATGAAAGTGGCCCACAATCTTTCAGCTTATGGTCAGTAACTCAACTACATTACATAGTGCTAGAACTGCTTTCTAGAAATATAACTGAAGTGTGTGAATGAAGCATCTTATACATACTTGTGATTCCTAGATTGCTTTTACCATGTTTGTTCCATTGCAAATGAGAGTTATGTAAAAGTTTTCTTTAGGGATTTCTATTGCCCCCCCCCCCCCCCCCCCCCCTTGCTCCCCCCTCAGTGGCGCAGCACACGGAATTTTTTCAGTGGGGGGGAGGTCCAAAATATTTAAATATTTGGCACACAGAAAATGTGTAAGTTTACCGTTTATTATCTATTTTATTTAAACAACTTGCATTTAAAAATTGTTTCCTTTTCTAAATAGTACATACATTAATATTGTAACAACAATTATAATAAATATATTATAATACTAGTGTAATGCCCGTTGAAATATCAACAGAAGAATTATAGAGAGATAGATTATTATTATTTTCATTTAAAATAATTAATATCCCTCTTTCACATATGAAATATTTTGTCATATACAACATATCTAGTGAATATTCTGTTGTTGATGGGCTATCTTTAGTTAAACGTAAAATAGTTGCCTCTTTCCCCTCCCTTCCCCCTCTCCATTTCACACCCTCTCTCCCTCTCCCACCCTCTATCTCCCTCCTCATTTTTCCCCTCCCCTCTCTCTTCTCCCCCTCTTTCCCCCTCCCCCCTCTACTTCCCTCTCCCCCCCCCCCCCTCTCTCGTATTAAAAGCATACAAAGCATGCTTACACCCATAAGGATTGATACAACAATAGGATTTTGAGGTCTAACAATATAATTGGTAGCCAAGGCAACATCCCGTTAAAATGGCAATATTTCCACAAAATATGTGAATTAAACGTATAAGATGAGCGATTTCGAATTGTATGCAGAAAAAGATGAACAGAATAAGAAACTTTGTAATTTTTTCTTCAAAATGGTTCAGATCCAAAGATTATAGGTTAATTCCTTCTAATTTTAATTTCCAAAACAATAAAAGCCTGCACACACAAAAAAATTTATTTTTACGTGTTACCTTATGGAAAATGGAAATGTCTTCCTTGGAGTGGGACCCAGGACTTTTTTGGAGATTTATTTTTGTCATTGTCTTAAAATGTTAATCAAGCATCCTTGCCAAATTTCAATCTTCTACCTTTTCGGGAAGTTTGTTAAAACGCTCTATATTGACAATCATGAAAGCATGACCAACCAACCAACCAACAGACCTGGGCTATTATATTATAAAATAATATCTAAAGTTTTTGGAAAATATTATTACAGTGAAATGTAGACTAATAGTCCAGTGTTGATTATCAGCAGTGGTAGACATAGTTTAACGCAATATTTCACCTTAAAAAAAATAAGTAAAAATAACAATAAACAAACCAAATAAACATTATGAGTGCTAATTTGTTTCAAAGTACTCTTTTGTTTCTCAAATAGCAAAATCCAGTCATCCTGGTCTTATGCTTAACTTAAGTTTTCGTTAAATACTGGTATTTTCAGTGGAATGTAGGAAAATCAGCCAATTATGATTCTTAGTAGCGGTTTACGTAGTTTTACTCTCGTAATTTAAATTTTCTGAAAAATAGGGCATATAAGAAGAAAATCAACCAAAAACCTTCGATTTCTAATAATCTAATTTTTAATTGTTTCATAAAAAATCTACATTACCCTTTATAACAAAAAATCCATTCACAATTATTAACTTAGATTCACTGTGGTTGATAATAGTCAAAATAACAAATCAAAGAAAACAGAAAAGTCATTCAAGGGGATACAGTGGTCAGGTTTAGAAGGTGGTTGATTCATGTGCTGGCCTGCTGGGAAGGCAGTGATCAGATTCGAGGGGGTGGGTCGGAGGAGTTGTCTCAGGGAAAATAATTGTACTAGGAAGGGCACCTCTTGAAACTGTTCCACTAAATAGGAGTCACTTTGAGAGATGGTCAGCCTCGAAGGGCTTACTGCACTTTATTAAAAATAATATTTCTTACCTCAAATGGTAAAATCCAATCGTCTTGGTTTTTCACTTAATTCGTCCAAAACATCTTCTGGAGACACCTGTAAACTGTTGATATTTAATAATGCAAGACCATTAAGTCGATTACTTTTCATGTTGTTTCTTAGATAAGTCTTTAGCCTCTTCAAAGTAGAGAATGATCTTTCGCTGGTGCAGATGGTAACGGGAAGTGTACACAGTATTTGTAGGAGCAGTTTGATGTGAAGATAAAACTCTCTGTCACAATAAATGAACCCTTCAATAGCAGAAAGTAATTCCTTGTTCCTTATAGAATGTTTCCATAGTTTAAGTTCACCAAGAATGCTTTCCTTATTGTCGCAAAAAAGATCATCACTGGTCGAATAAAATTCTGCTAACTTGAGAAAATCACTTTCCATTTCATCATCATAATTTAGTCAGCAAGCAACCAAATTTAGCTAAAATGTTATTATGTTTTTCAAGTCTTTGTTTTATTTGGACCATTACATTGTTTAGAAAGGGTAAGAATATAGCCCGTCTGTAGTACTCCTCAGGGGATGTAGCAGGAATATTGTTGCGGTACACTGATTGCTTTTAGGCACATCTTGGAATTTTAATTTCTTCCTCTCCTACAAATTCCAGAAGCTTTATGGCCATTTCAAAAATCTCTTTAAAAACTGTTCCCCTTACGTACTCATACTTTAAATGGAGAAAATAGCACACAATATTTGCAGAATAGACCTTCCATCAATTCTGAATAACATAACCAATGCCATTTTTCAAGCCAATGTGTTTGACACCTTAAATTTTTGCCTTTAATATTGTTAACAGGAAATTTATACTTAGCATCTGGTGACAATAAACTATTAAAAACTTCTAGGAGTTTCTGACCGGAAATATATTGTCTCGAATTCGACAAATTTGCTTTATCATTAGGGTTACCTTTATTGACCGTGCCTGCCTGCGGATTATATCCAGTAACCAATGCAAACGATGAACACGGCTCTTTTTCTTGCAATGATGCAATGTCGATGATGTCACTCTGTTCACCAAAATTAATTTTCTCATTATCACTTTGTTCACAATGTACATTTTCCCACGGTTTCCTCACAAATGAAAATATTGTAATTTGTTTCCTTTTATTACTCATATTTGTCCATGTTTTAAGGGGTAAACTAAAGATTTTTTTAAATGGCAGTTTCTCACTCTACTTTTTCACTTGCACGGAATGTGAATAGCCTATCTTACATCTATAACCTATTCTGTCGTTTAGGCTTATGTTTTTCCTGGGTATATTCTAAATGGTACACTATCAGATAAAGAAGAGAGGTTTAACCAGCCTAGACCGTCACCAGGGAAGTTCAAAAACGAAGAAAATGTGTACTTTATTACTTTGCGTGTGAATTAAAGTATACTGACTGATAGTGGTGCCAAGTCGTAGACAATGTATGTGCGTGAAGAGGAGTTAATTGGGAGTAAAGGCGGTTTTACACCAAGGCAACAGAGAGCAACACTGCAGCATGCGACAATCGTTGCCGTTCTACAGTTGTTGCCATATGTAGCATGCGGTATGCGGAAACGGTTTGTTGCCTGCGTCGACCCTTTTACACCAAGGCAACTACGTTGCTCCTCCTTCTCCTCAGTTCTGAACGAAATACCACAACCAACAAGTGCGATTGCTGCCGCGGCTTACCTAGTGATTTCGTCGGAAAAGAAGAAAAGACGCTTTTGGGAAAGAAAATGTTTATTAGGGAAAGATCAAGTGCTATAAATCTTTTACGTGATCTCCTTGTGTACGATCGAGAAATGTTCAAGAATTTTACCTAAAATGGATAGTAAGTATTTGGAGAGTTTTGCGATGTGGTTGTGGAGGCTCATGAGGCACGCTAATTGAGCCTCCCCCGCAATCCGCCACTGTTCAAATTGAGTCACCTTTGAAGTTAATGTTCTCATAGTTATATACTGTTTCATTTAAAAGCTAACGCAAACAGAAATAAAAACGTGTGTCCTAAACGAGAATTGGAAGGTCGTGTAGTGAAGTTAAGTTAAATTTTTCCATCGGTAGTTATTATTAATGCAACATATAATCTATAATGTATTATAATTAAAGGCATTCAAGTAACGCTTAAAGTAGAGTATTAAGTCGGAAAATTTGGATGACAGGAATATCTCCCGTCTTTATGATGTTTTCCTACGGGAAAATTTCCGATTTATATACGTCGTGCGATCTACGTCACGTTTCCAGGAACGCATTCTAGACGCAAATAGAGTTCTTGCATTTCAATTTTAAAAGGTAAAATTATTTAAAATTTAAATTATTTAATTTAAAAGACTCATGTCATGAATGTGACGGCCGTAGAATGGTGTTTCGCCTTTGCTGACTGAGCAAATACGGGCAACAAGGTCGGTTTCCCACTCGAGTCGGGAAGGTCGGCAACGGAAGTTTTTGCAGCATGTGGCGTCGCGGTTGCCTGCTTGAGGCAACAGAAATCGGCAACAAGCCGCATGCGGCATTGCCGCATGCTACACGTTGCCTCTTGTTGCCTTGGTGTAAAACCGCCTTAAGAAACACTTAAGACACTGCGATTGGTCGATGTTCAGGATCTGTGGCTCGGGTGCTTGTATTATTCCGAAAGATGCACGTTTACACAGTATGGGATACAGTCATCACTAAACTTCCTTACTCATCGAGTCTTCTTTTCCAACTAACAAACTTCTCCAATTGCATTCATTTAAGAGTCTCAGCTGCAGTCTTCGTCCCCTTTAAGAGGGTTAAGGATATTTTAAACAAACGGGCATTCTCTTGGTCACCTCGACCTCCTCCCACGCAATAGGGGTCCAGGAAGTCTCCGAAAGATCACATGGAGAACGGAAGACCCAGGAAGTGATGGACGTTTCTCAACTGAAACCCCTTCTCATGGAAATAGGATATTTTAAACAAAAAGATTTTCTCATGACCAGCGGTCACCCTAACCTCTCGTGCCTTTCTTTACCCCTCCCCCAACTGACCTTTTCTTGGAAAGGGAACTGACCCTTCTCCTTTCCTTCTCACTTTCCGTCTTTCCCATATCCACGCCCTCATTTCTGGAGCAAGAGCATTCTTGGGAACACTTAGAACGTCTTACTGCCTTCACCTATGATATCTCAGGATTAAATATGCTCCCATGGAGGGGGGGTTCCAGACCCAGTGGACCCCCCCTATGTGTGCGCCACTGTCCCCCCTGTCGACGCCCATGGCATTGAGCTTGTTGCCATGGTTGTCGGTTGTTGAGACCCAAAAAAATTCATTATTATATATCATAATCAGCTTTTGGACAATAACGGTTAACCGGAAGTCGAGGTTTATTCGAAACTCGATTCGGTTTTAGCGATATTTCTCCGTTAAAACATCATTATTGTATATACAATTCTATACTAATGTTATAGAGAATGTAATTTCCTACAGCTTTCACTTGAAACAATTTTCCATTGCAGTTATTGTTTAGGAATTATAAATAATCGGTTTTTTCGGTTTCCATCAAATATCTCCATAAAAACGTCGTTATTGGTAATCTTCGTGAGGACCAAAGTTGTAGAGAATAATATTTCTTCCAAGTTTTGCTTGAAACAAATATTCGTAGAACCATCCATTTCGGAGATATTTTGCTTTTTCGTAATATCCAGTATACAGCGCCACCACCATGTAGCAGTGAATTCTGTAAACATTCAAAATATATCTAATTTACGGCAATAAGGACGACTGTATTCTTTTACGGTAGGAAATAATAATTTTGTCTTATAATGCTATTCATAATAATTTAATCTATACCCCAAATATGGAGAGTCATGTGTTGGCCATATCAGATTTTTTATAGTGGAGATCACAAATATATTTATGAAAGAAAAGGATCGCTAACGAAAGTACATAGTAAACTTACACTTTAAATAAAATACGAAAACTACACGAATAACATTTTAAAATAGTTAAGGTAAAAGCCATCGAGATATTCTGGAGGCGGCGCGTCCGTGACAGATACAATTAAGACATGACAATCACGTCAAGTTCGTTCAGGATCACTTGATGTAATAATACGAAATTACGGAAAAAAGACACTTGTAATGGGACTGGTTCTTAGTCATTACGGACCGAGCGAAACCAATTCACGGCTAATTAATACGCAGTATCGCCTTTCAAATGTTTTTGTAATCTCATGTTTTCCGGTTCCGGAAGAGCTTAAATATTAAGTTTTAGCAGAGAAAGACGAATTCAAAATTTTGTGATGTCTGCTATCCAGAAAAATGCGTCTCAGATGAACCAAGGAGATCAGAAAGAGAAAAAAAGGAAGGAAAGTATCTTCGATCTATCAAAATACATAGATAAAAACATAAGAGTGAAGTTTGCTGGAGGCCGGGAAGCATCTGGAAACCTGAAAGGTTATGATCCTTTATTTAACCTTGTCATGGACAATACTATCGAGTTTCTTAGGGATCCTGATGATCCATATCGTTTGACGGAGAATACGAGAGCTCTTGGACTCGTAGTTTGCAGAGGTACCGCAGTTGTTCTTATTTGCCCAGTTGATGGAATGGAGAGAATAGCGAATCCCTTCGTTCCACAAGAGTAGTTTTGGTTAAGAAAACTTTAAGACTGGGAAAGACATACCTGTGATTCTTTTATTTTTTAAGTGAACGAAAAGTTTTCTCACGATATTTGTTATTGGAAGTTTCGTTTGTACTTTCGGTTAGCTATGCTCTTAATACCTGCCATACTTGTGAGTTTTTATTACATGAATGCTTAATGTAAGAGGAATTTTAAGAGCATATGATGTAAATCCACCATTTAGCTAACCGAATTGCATTGTAGGTATGTGCATTCTCTATTATGGTTTATTCTGTTACCAGTAACGTAAAATTTATACGAAAACATGATAAAAATAGAAATTACGAATAATTTTTTCAAATAAAAAATGTACTATCTGTGTGTGTAAGGAAATCTTTAGTTATATTGTAAAATTAAATGTGTTTACTTAGTAAATAAAGTTACATTTATCATCCAGATCGAAATATTTGTTTTTTTCACTTGAGAGAAAGCTGCATTGTGATGCAAGTATTTTAGCGATGGATATGGAAATGAATTGGATCTTGGTGTACGATTTTGAAAGGGTCGTTTTGCAGTGATACTATTATGAACTCAATATTTAAATAGCTCTAAATATGTAACTTTGGGTTAAGAAAGATCATCTTTACCTTAATCTGCGGAATGAAACAGCTAACTCTTTGAGAAATGCCACTGGCTATGTGTGAAGTGAAACAATTTTTCTGGCAATGTTGACATATTCACAAGAACTTGAAAATTTTCCAAGTGAAGTTTATTTTTCCATTGAACAGTTCATTATGATTTGTAACGACAGCAGATAACATTGCTGCAATGACCCATGGATTGATCTGCCTAACGATAACGTTCTAAGCTGAAAATGGGTAGTGATGATCTTAAAATAACATGCATATCCTAAAAGAAACTCTCAGGTTATCATTATTTTGAAGCTAATTACTATTATAGTGATTTTATAGCAGAATACTATGATTTAAGTGGTAAAGGTCCAATAATTTGACAAAAAGCATATTGCGTTTGTTATTCATTAAACAAATGTCATAATTTCAGTATAATTTTGGAGTAAATCTAAAGTCCTGTGTCTTAACAACTTTTTGGCAGTATTCTTTTTATATAAGTGTATGTGTGGTTATGTTTCTTCCTAAAGAATGTATCCTGCTGGTGAGGGAAATTTTTAAAATTAAGATATAGAATTTAACAATTTTTAATTCTTTTTGAACATATGCTTAATAATATTAGAATCTAAATTATTAAACATGATCATTCAAATATTCCTTAACAGAGTAATATAATTTTGATATTAAAAACTGTCTTATTTTGAACATGATAGATTGGTGAACATTCTTCGGTGAAATTGGTAACTTATTATATAGATTTATGCCCATTTCTTTAGGACCAAGGGATGCTGTTTTGTATTGGATATGGTTAACATGATGATTTTTATGGAGATTTTTCATATTATTTTTTGTATAAAGTATTAAGAAAAGTATAGAGATGCATGGAAGAGGTAATAATTTGAGTTATTTTTATATATGAGTCTACAATCAGTGTTATACTTTTTCTTTGCTATGATTCGCATTTCCCTCTTTTGTTTTTAAATATGTACTTATCAGTAAAAGCTATCCTATCTGGGAAGTCTGATATTTCCATGTCAATGATTTTAGTGAAATGTTCCAACTGCACCTGATACCACAATATGTACATATTATAAAGATCTTCATCGCCACACTGCCCTGTAATTCACCAGGCGGGTGTGTGGCAGAAATCAAAAGGTTCCAAACCCCATAGGGAAATAAACTATTATTATGATCTACAGTCAATCTCGATGTTCCATGTCTCTCAAACCTATTCTTTTGCAGCCTCTAGCTGTCGGTTAGGGTTGCTACGTTTTGGAACTGAAAAGTTGGGAGACATTACCAACCCCCCCCCTCCCCAAAAAACCTCCAAACATTGTATTTATTACACATTATTTAGATTACAAATATATTCCTCAAAAAATAAATTCATTTTTTATAATTCAAAAGTCTAATTTTTATTTGTTATTAGATTTATCTCTATGTAACATTCTTGGGTTAATTTGCTATTAATTAGGAAATTCTCCACGCTTTATTAAAATTAATATGAATATGCAGTTCAGCTTTAAGCTGCTTATTCAGCCTATTTCTCTCATAATTCCACAAGCTTTTCATTAATGAGAACACTCAATGAATTTAATAATTTTCTAAGTTTCTGGAGATTGTCTTCCTTTTTTAAGTCCGAGTTATATGTAATCAACAAGTAGGTCCAGTTCAATGAATTGTGGTTTCACATCAAGTAAAATTATTTATTAATTGTACAATTCGTAACCATTTATTGATTTTTATAGTTGGAGTTATTTCACAAATGTTATTGATTCATTAAAAATTAAATTAATATTTTTCCGAGAAGTAGGACATTTTGGAGTTGAACGTTCGCATAGCAATATTTTCTCTCCTTGTTTCTCATTGTATCCCATACTAATATTTATAATAAACTAGCTGAAAGGACCCAGCGAACCCCAGGTTATGCCGGACGTCTTTGGCAAATAAAATTCTGTATTATATGGTAATACAATCATTTCACCTTTTGCACATTTTTACCAAAGGATGAAGACATTATAAATTAGAAAAATATGTTTTAATATTTATTTCAAAGCTTGCTTGTAAACAATATATTTTGTTTTTCCTTCATTAGCATAAATAAACAAATTTTTGCTTGATCCAACACGTGAACGTGCAACATAGAGTTGAGAAATACATTGATATTACAAATTAATGCCAGTCACCTTTAAAGAAAACAATACTTTCTCTATACTACGTATATTAGAGAAAGTAAAAACTAATTCTGAGATATCTCTGATACCTATGAATTGGGCCAGGAGGGCACGTGAGAGTAATAGGATTACGAGTTTAACAATGTAATCGGTTGGCAAGGCAACTTCACGTTAAAAACGCTAAATTTTGTCAAAATATATTAAAACAAATTCGAAAGATTTAGATTCGAAAGCGATAGAAGACGGTAAGAATAAGAAACTGCATTTATTTTTCTTTAATAGTCCAAGTCCGAAAATCGTAGGTCAAATATGTGAATTTTAATAAGCAAAATAAAATAAGGTTGCAGGTCGAAATATCGAGTTTTCCATGTTATCTTATGAGGAATGGAAATCATTCTCGGGAATCCAACCCGAGTCGATTTTGGAATTTATTTTCGTAAATGGCTTCTAATTTAAGAAGCGAACATTCCCACCAAATGTCAATCTTCTAGCTACCCGGAAAGTTTGTTAAAAATAGCATTACAGAGTTCCGATTTTTATATATTAGATTAGTTTTGTTGGGATTGATTATTACAGTTTCAAATGCTTTTATAGCTAATACAAGGTCGGTGTGCGGTGTTATAAGCCTAACATCCGGCGCGAGAGAGCATTTTATGCGGCCCGCGAAGCTTTGGTGAATGTATGGTCTGATATTTATTACAGATAATTTTGTGGTACTTTCCTGTTACGGGAATACCTCCAGGACCCTTCGCAGGACCTGGTACTTATATACCTATCATCCCCATGCCATACGTACAACATTAACAGAAACTGACAAGCCCGTCTCGGCATTTACAAACCCAATCACCGGACAAGAAACTGATTGGTCTGTCTCGACCAGTGGTCTTCAACCTTTTTTGAGTCACTGCCCACTTTAACCATAAGTTGCCCTTTGAAATAAGTTCACCGCCCACCCAGTGGCGTAGTGAGGGTTTCTGGCGCCCGGGGCAAAGAATTTTGCGCCCCCAGTAGCAAAGCGATTTACGGAGGTATTGTAACCCTAATACTAGTGGGATTGACGTTAGATGAGATTACCGAATACGGTCTCATTGTCAGTGGTAATAACAGTGTTTAAAAATTTATGATTTTATATATTTGATAAAATTAAACTTAAACACTTCGCTGCTTCTGCGAGAGACTCCGACCACCCTCATGGGCCTTTCGATTTTACTGCAGCATGGATACATTGTCGCTAGTGTAGTATGATATGATACTATAGTTAACGTCAAACGAACTGTAATAGTAGTACATAAAATAGTTGTACAGAATATGTGTGCGTATCATTAAGCTTTTTTATAGAATTTTATTTTTCAGTGTAAAAATTAGAATAGCATTTGGTGTTCTTTAACG
This sequence comes from Uropetala carovei, assembly GCA_036926305.1. Classification (NCBI taxonomy): domain Eukaryota; kingdom Metazoa; phylum Arthropoda; class Insecta; order Odonata; family Petaluridae; genus Uropetala; species Uropetala carovei. Next base: position 2,046,657 of record JAXCHB010000062.1, on the reverse strand, counting down.
CCCACCAAAAATCCAAAAACGCCCACTGGTGGGCGCTATCGCCCACCTTGAAGACCACTGGTTTAGACATTTACAAATCCAATCTCCGGACAACGTGGAGGGTTTCTTTGGTTCCGGGCGAGGCGAAGGGCGCAGTAGCGTCCGGAGACGACTACCCATTACAACAAAGCGAGCCAAGGTTCGTCGATATATCCTCCAATATCCTCTCAATTTGCAGCACAACAGTCAAGAGGATATAACATTGAAAGGATATATTGACGAGCCTTCGGCTTGCTTTGTTGTAATGGGTAGTCGTCTCCGGGCGCTACCGCGCCCGGAACCAAAGAAACCCTCTACGTTCTCCGGAGATTGGGTTTGTAAATGTCGAGACCGGCCAATCAGTTTCTGTTAATGTTGTTTTTAAAATAAAATATCGTAAATCCTACAACGCGTCAATATATCCTTTCAATGTTATATCCTCTCAATCATAACAATACTTTCATTTTTTAAGGTATTCCCGTTAACAGGAAAGTACCAATTTTGTAATTTTATTTTCTGTTGTTGCCATAACACATTGCTTGTGAGGTTTTTACGCTAAAAATGGTTAAAACTTCTTTCATTTATAAAATCGCATATAATACCTTGAGTAAGTTCCGATATAAACTAATCGGCCCGCTGAGTCACTCGTGACTTTTAATACGGCTCGCCAAAGCACTGAAATGTATGAAAGCGGCCCGCCAAGCATAAAGGTTGCACGCCCCTGGTCTAACACTAATATTTTTTATATTAAATTGTTACATAGTATTGGAAATGCAGTTGAGAGTTCAGTAATTAAAATCGCAACTTTTAAGCTGAAATGACCAATCCTTTCACAAACTTTCAGACCCTTTGAATCTTTGAAGATCATCCACTTTCTACCTTCAGATGTTTTCGTCTGCAGTACGAAATCCGTATTTAATATGTTTTGTAGAAAAACTATTGTGGTTTTGGAGGGAATAGATCATTGGAACGTTACTAATGTTTTATTCATAGTACGAATGCCGTCAGTGAAAGCTTTTATATTAAAACTATTGTAATCGTGCTGATATTATCGAGTAATGGATTCTGTAACTTTTTTTCTGGAGTGGCTTGTCATGCATTCGAGTAATTTAAGTTAAGTATGCTGAGTAAATACTCTTATTACATGTTAATTCTGAAATTTGCATAATAATATAATATACGCCACTAGTAAAAAATAATTGCTGTTTGCAATGGATGATCGAGTTTTGACCGAAGTTCCAAGTAGTTTAAAGCAACTTGCCAGGCTTGTTGTTCGAGGTTTTTACAATATCGAAGATGCCTTAATAGTGGATATGTTGGTTAGGAATCCGTGTAAGTAAAATTTTTTAAGATCTATTTTAGCTTTCATTGTTACAGAATCATGATTCATCTAACTTTATTGTTAGGTATGAAAGAAGATGATTTGTGTGAGCTTCTAAAATTTGAAAGGAAGATGCTTCGCGCAAGAATCGCTACATTAAAAAGTGATAAATTTATCCAAGTACGGTTAAAAATGGAAACTGGTGTCGATGGGAAAGCACAAAAAGTAAATTATTATTTCATTAATTACAAGGTAAGTTTTATTTTCCACCGACTCTACTTAGTAACTTTCCAGAGGATTTCTGTTAAGTTGTTGCCTTTTTCAGACCTTTGTTAACGTTGTAAAGTACAAGTTAGATTTGATGAGGAAACGAATGGAAACCGAGGAAAGGGACGCTACCAGTCGAGCCAGTTTCAAGTGTCCATCTTGCTGCAAAACGTTTACAGATTTAGAGGTATGGCATTTTCGTGCATTAATTTTTCCATTTGGAAGAGAGTAATATTTGCAATCATAAGTTCCTTTTTAATATTCATATTGCCCTCATAAGTTTCCTGTAATATTGTTTATTAAACATTTAATTTTTTCTTAATTTGCATATTCAACAAGACTAGGGTTAGTGAATGTCTATGTGTAACTCTCCTTTATGTGCGCTACAGTTTTTTAAAATTTGATTTTCAATGTGTTTATACTCGTTTCATTTGTTACCATATATCAACGTTAATCATAATAAATAATACTCCTTTTTCTTTCTGCATGTATTAGGTAATGCTAATCTAATATGCTTATAAATTTGAATGTGTCATCTTAATATTGCATAATTTTTAAAGCAATAAATAATAAATTTTTTGCCTCTTTTGAACATTATCTTTGAAGTAAAGAAAGGAACAGCTTGTGAATTACCCAGCCAAAATCCCCAATGTGATATCTGATTTTCTATTATTGTTTATTGCTAGGATTTGAAATGGTATTGTGGGAACAATTTGTTGATTTATTTTTGTCTATCTTGTCTGAATCTGCATGGGATAGTTGGAAAAATAAGTTTTTTGAAACCCTTCTACCAACCCAATCCAATAATGTTCTGAAACCTTTATGTTGGCTGGGTAATTTGGAAGCTGCAAAAAACAAAAGAAGATAGGAAATTGCATCTGGGAAGTGGGATGGGTAATTTGCAAGCTTAGCCTAAAGAAAAACAAAATAAATATGTATCACATCTAGTAATTATGCATATAGTATAATTATAATTAGGTATTACGGGGATGAGGGATGCATGGGCAAAGTCAGGGTTTTTGTCTTGAAATCTGCCACATGCAAAAAGAAAAAAAATCCTCCCTAGTTCACTACTCATCTTGGTATTGTATTAATGAGCAATTTATCTTGGAAGGAGTGTATTCGACGGATAATAGGAGCAGCTCGTAAAAGGTTAGGATTTGTCTGTAGAATATTAGGGGTATGTGATGAAAAGACCCGTGGGATTTGTTAATTCTTTCTATTTAGACCGTTACTTGAGTGTGCATGTAGCATATGGGACCCTTATGAGATAGGCCTTATTCAGGAGTTATAAAAAATTCAACGAAAGGGAGTGCATTTCGTAAAACGTAGATATGGTAGGCGAGTAAGTTTCACGAACCTAATAGAATAGCATGAAAGGGAGTCTCTGGAGAAACGGCGACAAAGGGCTAGGCATCGGCTATTGCAGAGATTTAGATCAGAAGATTTTAATGACGAATTTTCAAACGTAATTAAGAGCCCAAATTAGGTAGGACGCCATGACCACACTGACAAGATTCGAGAAATTGATTTTAGGACCGATAGATACAAGGGATCCATTTTTTCCTAAGATGATAAGAGAGCAGCACAACAGGAGAACCATATGATGGGTCGGAGATAATCTCCCCCTGCCACACACCAATTTCAGTGGCTTGCAGGGGATTTATTGAGATTCAGATCGGTTGCGACACCAATATATTGCCGCTCTTAGAAATTTGTCGCCTGAGGTGATTGCCTCAAACTCACCTCATGTGACTGCCCTGTGCAAAGTAGGCCAGCCCTGAAAGATACATGACTAAAGATAGTTTGAGAACCATTGCCCTAAAATATTATAGAAGAGCATAGGAACCTTATAAATATAAAACTAAATGTAAAATTTTACAGAATTACTATAATAGTTTTGGCGATCTGTATGTTTGTTTGTTTGTCTGATATAACACTACACCCGCATGCTATAAAAATGCGAATGACTTGAGAAAGAATCGTGATAGAAACTCTAAATTTACAGGAATGCTCAATTCATATATTTTAAGGTGATGATGAAAAAAATCTTGAAAAAAGTCCTGGTTTCGACTCCAAAGAAGACATTTATATTTCCCATAAAATAACATGTAAAAATCAACTTTTTGATGTGCAGACTTTCATTCTTTTTTAGGCGCGTTTTGCTTACAGCGTGAGCGCCTATTATTGTCGGTCCGTCCGTCCGTTCGCATGTTCGTTCTCGGCTTCTACCAAACGAATTTTCATGAAATTTGATATTAAGGACTTACAATCAAATATAATAAGAAAATCGCAAAAATGAATCACGTACGCCAATCAGGGGTACCACTTTACTGATGATAAAAAAATCAACTTTCCGTCATATCTCGTTAAGTATTGTTCATATCAAAATATTTTTCAAATGAAACTTGTAGAACTAATAAATTAGAGTATTTCTTTCCCTATACATTTTTATTGTAATAGTAGCCATAATCGAGAAAATAGATCAAGAATGTCTTAATTCGAGTTGAACTTGGAAAATTTCTTGCATGGTTACTTCTTCATTGTTGATAACATAAACAGTCTCTCAAAACGTTTAATTTCCTTACGTGTGCATGCAGTATTTTTAAATAGGGAGAAAATGGATTATTTATGATGAAGAAAAGAACTTTAAAACGCTATTTCCCTTACGTACAGGTACATATATCATTTCTTTCTAATACTCCATTGCACGAAACGCGTCCATTTGTGATACGTCGTACACTTTCGTAACTTGTTAGATTAAATTAGAAAGAATTAAACTATGATCTTTGAATCTAAACCATTTTCCTTCCTTTTCCGCCTACAGATCGAAATCGCTCATGTTAAACAGTTAATTCATATATTTTGTGAAAATCTTGCCAATTTAACGGAATGTTGCCTTGGCTACCAATTATATTGTTAGACCTGGAAATCCTATTGTTATTTCAATCCTTATGGGTGTAAGCGTGCCTAGAATGCTTTTAATACAAGAGAGAGAGGGAAGGAGAGGAAAATGATTTTCATATCAACCAAAGTAAACAACATTCATAAATTATTATATTGAATATACTTTCAATCTCTTTTGCAGAAGAATATACAGAACTTTTTTAAGTTTAACTAAAGGTAGCCTATCATATTTGCGGACTTTTATACTAGTGATTATATGAATCTCGCCATTTCTCAAGAATCCTAATTTGTAAAATCTTTTTTATTTCATTTGTGTATACCTAATATTTTAGTGTTTCATAATGCCATTGTATTACATTGTATTAGTGAAACATTTGTGTTACCTGCTCCAACTTCAAACATAGCCAAATTTACTGTTTCTACTTTTAAATTATAATATTTTTCCATTTGTTATAGGCAGATCAGCTGTTTGATTTTGCCACTGAAGAATTTCGATGTACCTTTTGTAAAGAAGTGGTTGAAGAAGACCAATCTGCCCTCCCTAAGAAGGATTCTCGCCTCTTATTGGCAAAATTCAATGAGCAACTAGAGCCTTTGTTCATTCTTCTGCGTGAAGTGGAAGGTATCCGTCTTGCTCCTGAAGTTCTCGAACCAGAGCCAACTGACCTCAGCTCCATTAGAAGGTTTCTTATTTTATATATTTCTCTCAATAGTGTTGATTTAATTTATTTTTCTTGTATGAAGTTTATTCTCAACCCATAATAACCCATATACAGCATTTATAAGTGTAGTTTTCATCCTTAATTGATTCCCTTTTAATTCTAGACTTGGCATTTTTAATAGGTGGTGTGGCAGGGGGCTCAAATATGTTAATAGATTTGTAAATTACTGAATCCTTTCCAATTGCATATCTTGATTTACTTGATTGTGTAGTGTTTATGTAATCAACTTGTTGACTGTTAAATTGTATCTCATTTATCATTACAGTAAAACCTCACTAATTTGGACTAATAGGGGGAAGGGATAATCCAAATTATAGAAAATAATTATGTATATTCAAGTCATAGTTCATAAAACAAGCAAATATATTCACAATCCAGCAACGTATGTTAATAATCACATTTCCTCATAGAAAGGTTATTCACATATCATATTTGATTTCTTATCATGAACAACTGTTACATTACCTAACTGTTTCTAATAGAAAAAGCGTTACTTTATTGCACAAACAAAATTGAATAAAAAGAATTCAAATCAAATAGAACACAAAGAATATAATTTTTTAAACAATAAACTTTAATTAATGTTTTAAATCTTAATAACTAAAAATTTAATCAGGTGTAGACGGTACCTCCCCAAATCATATTGTCTTTTTTGAAGAACTCATAAAATTTCTATTGTATTGCGGTTTCATAATGTCGTTCTTCATATCTCTTAGAGCGTAAAAATATTTTTTGAATTCCTCGTCAGAATTACCAAATTTAATAAGAGTATCATGTAATTTTACTTTTCCTTCATTACTTTCTTCTTCTTCACTTCTCACTTCATCTGCAGAAGGCAGTCTGAATTATAGAGTCTGAATTAGTGAGGTTTTACTGTATTTTCCATTTACCAGTTTTTGTCTTGCTGTCAAAGTTTTATGAATCTTACTTTAACAAGATGCAATTTCACAATTTGTGCTTGTGAAAGTTTAGTTTTAGTAAATACTTATCAGAGAATGAACCCTCAAACATGCCGTCATTTTAAGATTGAAAACTTTTTTATGGCAATAAACCAACCTGTTGTCTGAATACATGAAACCACTGTTTAAACTTTTGAAATCAGTATACTTGCTAACCATCCTTCAGCTTAGTTTGCTAATTAACGTTTCTTCAAATATCTTACTTGGCTGAAGTGCCCGTTGAATTTAAACGGATTTAGTGAATCTAAAACTTAGACCGTGTAGAACGTAAACATCACAAGAATAACATAGTACACAGTTTTAACCATTGAATAAAGCAAAAATGAAGAGAACTGGTCTGTATTTACCTATTTAGATGAATGAAGGAAGAAAATCTAGCACTGTGAAAAATGGAAAATTACGTGTAAACTAAGGGAAAATAATTATTGAATTAAGCACCCCATTCCACCCGCAGGATAAAATTATATACCTATGCAAAGTTTCATGATGATATCTTCAAAGGTGTGAAAATCACAATTTGTAGAAAATCTACATCTAATTATTTAAGTTACTTACATAGTTTTAAAAACAGTTTCCTTTGGAGAAATCTATGCCACAAGAAATTATCATTAACCCTTAACTGCTGAATTTAGGAAACAGGAGAATTTGAGATATGCTGATTTTTTATATAAAATCCACAATAATATTACATTTTTACCATTCATATAGTATTTAACTTTATTTAATACAAAATTGTGTTTTTCTTTGTTTATCATTAAAAAAAATGTTTTTCATTTTGGTATAACACCCGAGTAGTACTGAAGCACAAAAGCATTTAATGCATAAATGCATTCACAGCAGTTAAAGGCTTAAAAACCATTTATTAGTAATATTTTAATTAAAATCAACAAATACTTGGTGATCATGTAAACAAAACAAAATCACACAGAAATTGAAAAATCTGATATGGCCAACACGACTTTCTCCGTATTTGGGGTATAGATATTTAAATTATTATGAATAGCATTATAAGGCAAAATTATTATTTCATATTGTAAAAGAATACAGTCATCTTATTGCCGTAAATTATATTTTGAATATGTGTACAGAATTCACCGCTACATGGTGGTGGTGCTCTATACTGAAAATTTACGATTAAATTAATTATCTACTTAATGGAAGGTTATACAAAAATTTGTTTCAAACAAAACTTGGAAGAAATATTATTCTCTACAGCGTTCGTCTTCACAAATATTACGAATAATCACGTTTTTAAGGAGGTATTTGACGGAAACCGAAAAAACCGATTATTTATAAATAATTCCTAAACAATAACTGCTATGGAAAATTCTTTCAAATAAAAGTTGTAGGAAATTACATTCTCTATAATATTTGTATGGAGTTGTATATACAATAATGATGTATTACTGGAGAAATATCGCAAAAACCGAATCGGGTTTCAAATAAACTTTGACTTCCCGTTATTGTCCAAAAACTAATCAGCTCTTTGTGCTCATACCAAAGTGTTATATATGAAATTTGGCAAGTACTTTTTGAGTTAGAGTGCCCACAATCACACACACACCCACAGACATCATTCCGAAAATAGTGTAAACGTGTTCTATGGACCTGAAAACGTATTTCTGTTGAAATCTCGAAGTCAATTTTTTTTCATGAAAACTACTTTCTCTATACTACGTATATGGAGAAAGTAAAAATGATATTACGTTGAAATTTTTCACATATAAATGCATTGGACTCTCAACTTCGGCAACAATGGGAGTTATCATGGTAATTTGCATTTGGTATTGTAATAAAACTGATAAAATCATCTTTTTCTGATTCCAAATGCAATTTTACGCTAATTGGATCAGGATTCAGATTCTGTCTTCAATGAAAATAAACTTTGTTCTTTCCTGCATATAATCGTCAAAGTCTCAAAGTTCGCACCATGTTTCTAAGTGATTTTAAAATTCAAGTGAAAAATGAGCTGCACTCATCCATATGCTATTCAAATGGAGAAAATGAAAAAAGAAAATATTTTTTTAAATTGGAAAAAAAACTGACTACACCACTTAACTCTTTATTCCGATTAAATTGACACCTTCCTCTTGCATCTACGTGCTGTATTTGCTGAGTTTTAGAAATACATACACTTTGCAATATAGATATGTATCTATATAATGTGTCACTGCATTCTGGAGATAACTATCAATGCTGTCAATTTGTGTGTAGTATAGTATAGAACCTTTTATCTGGCAAGCTTGGGATATGAAGATGTCAGGTTATCTGTAATTTATTGTTATCTGGAATCTATACATATTATAAAGGAATAAACACCAATAGATATATGTCACACAAACAGTATATACCGTCCGTCCCACCCTGTATCTCAAAAGCCGTTCATCGTAGAGATATGCGTTTTGTATCTACAAGCTAGGAGGTTCCTAGAAAACTTTTCTCATTTTCATAAAGTCCCGGTTTCGAATCCAGGAGACAATTTTATTTTCCCATTAGTTTACACGGGATTTTCGATTTTTCAGAGTGCAGGGTTTTTTCCTTCATTTATTAAAACACGTAAATATGGACCGATTTTCTTCGTTTTTGCTTTATTCGACGGATAAAATTCTATACTATCTTATTCTTATGATGTTTACAAGTAATACGGTCAAATCATTGAGAAATACGCAATTGTTTTCGAAATTTACGGATATTTCGTACTCTTTCCGGACGTTTTCAAGGCGACCGTAATTGTTGCTCTGATTCAATTAATGCCAATTAAACCTTCAAATAGGTGAAAGAATAGCGTTATTCGCTTCACACTTTGTTTAAGCATCGAAATTATTGCTGTAGCAATGTCAGCATTTATACATAGAAACATAAATATTTACGGATAAATATTCAGTTAACTGTGGTTAACTGTGTATGGGAAGTGTTTCTAACGATTCAATCAAAGCAGTTGAATCTTCCTATTATCGTTTGAATGCTAGAATCTTATCTGTTTGTAAGTAGAACCATTATATTATACATCCATGATATTTATTAACGCAAATAGGCTCAAGCATAAATTTTAAATTAAATGAGAATACGGATATTATTTTTTTAAACGCATTACATGGTTATCTTCTCTTCGTTGATAATCTACATAAACGGTTGCATTGATTGTTGTATAAAAAAGAAAGGATATATATCATCTATTATATTATAAAGGAATAAACGCCCGGCTTCGCTCAGGAAAGAGCGGCAAACGATTTTAATTGCTCGGGGAAAACGTTCCCCATTCCTTAATTATGCAAGCATTGCTTATATTAACATTTACTATTTTATGTACTGTATTGTATGCATTAATGTCTTACTTAATATTCACATGGATAGATGCACCGAAGCCTTTAAAGCGGCAATAAAATTTTGTGGATTATGTCAATACTATTAGCTGCTATTAGCCAAAACGTAAACAATAATCAACATCTTGGTTACCGAACAAATGTAAGTAGATCTATTGATTTATGTTGCAATAAATCTTTCAATGTTAATGGTAAAAGATAACAATGTTCTAATATTCCTTAAAAATCATTTGACTCATTTTAAAAGTATTCATAGATTATATTTAGGCATATCTTGGCGTTAGCTATTCTTCCTCTACGGCGTGGATTTTCCTTGCATTAATCTTTATGTGTATATCTCTCCCTTTGAAGAGGACAACAATTAAGAAATTTAGCTTTGTTGCCACCTGAAAAATGGACATCTAAACCAATAAATTCTGCGCTTAAAGGAAAATTTCGAGCGATTTAGCATGTAATACCATGTAACATGAACAGAATTAAAATATTTAGTCTTTCATGAGTAAAATAATCCATTTCCCATGATCGTAAGTTAATATTTAGGTATATTTATATCCACATCAGTGGAGGGCTGCATAGCATTTTGGGGTTTCTCCACACCATTTCCCATGAATTCTTATGGAAATAGTATTTTGTTGACCTCATGGGATAAGAGACCTGCAGTCTGCAAACCTAGACCAAGTTCTTCCTTTGGTCCATAGGATGGCCCATGAAACTTTTGAATTCGATAGCTTAAATGGTGTAAAAATGTATAAAGAACATACATACACTAAAATATTTATAAAAAGATGTCACACAAGACAATATATACCATGCCACCATTATAGCTTACTTATCCATGGGTGAATTTTAATTATTTAATATATTTCTAAATCTAGGCCTTACAGATCATATAAGGGCTAGGGAAAGCAAAATTGGTTTCCCAATTGTCCATTACGGTATTAACTTGCATAGCAACAGACGTAAACAAATTTGTTATCAACATAAAGATGCAAGTATTATTGATTACCTAATAATAAATAATTATTTATAGTTACATTATTTCAGGAGGAATTAACTTATTTTGAAGGATGGAACCGACATGTTCAAATACTTCTCAACGCGACCGACGGGAATATTACCGTGATAGCGCCCGATTGCGATGTGCCATTGAGAGAGGTGGCAAAGATTAATTCGAATGTCACAACGTCAACAAGAACGGTTAGCAGAAGAGACAGAATCGCAACGAGAGGCAAGATTGGCTAGAGTTTCACAGAATCGACGACAACGTTTGGAAATGGAGACAGAAGAGGAACGCCAGCAACGTCTGGCAATGCTATCACAGAATCGACGTCAATGGTTAGAAAGAGAAAATTCGGAAAAAGAGAACAAAGAAGATATCAGGAAGCGAGGCATCGAAAGCAAGCACTGGGAAGATTTCATCGCGCAGCGAAACAGCCTGGAAATTATAACTGAATGACATTGGCTTAATGTCAGTCCAGTGTGTAAACTGCCGCGCACTTCATTTTAGTGGAGAAAAACGACAAAGAGGAAATGAATTCAATTCTTGCTGCAATTTTGGATACGTTGTTCTTGAACCTCTTCGAGTCGTTCCACAATTGCTTCAGCATTTGTTCAACGGAACTCATGCTCATGCTGCGAACTTTAAGCAGTACATAACAAATTACAACAACGCCTTGGCAATGGTTTCAATGGGAGCAAAACTGTCAACGTCACAAGGACAAGGACCTTTTTGTTTTAGAATACACGGTATGGTTTATCATCGTATTGGTCCAGCAGTTCCATCACAAAACGATCAACTAAATTATGGCGCTCTTTATTTTATGGATTCTGAAGAAGCTTTACAAGAACGTCTTGGAAATCCAGCAAACATTGGATGTCTTCCAGAACTGATGGATGAGTTGGATCGCCTACTGGTGTCCATCAACCCATTTGTACGGTCGTACAAGATGATGAAGGAGGTAGCTGAAGCTGAAGAACTGTTGGCAGAACATGAGCAATGTGGAGTGAGGAAGATTACCATGGTTTTTGATGTTAATGAAGTGGACAGAAGACGTTACAAAGTTCCAAAAGCGAATGAAGTTGCAGTTGTGTACATGTCTGAAGATGGTGAAGTACCCTTGAGACGGAGTGTTGCTGTTCATCTACGAGGTGGTGGACTGCAAAGAATATCACAACTTCAGAGGGAATGCGATCCGATGACATATCCGCTTTTATTCCTGTTGGGCGATTTCGGTTGGCATGAAGGACTTCAGAAGCAAGATAGTGGGAGACAGCGAGTTCGAATATCACAGAAGGAATATTACTCCTATCATCTGGCCATAAGAAGAGATGAATTTTCTACAATCCATAAAGCGGGAAAGCTGTTTCAACAATATGCAGTTGATTCATATGTGAAAATGGAGCAGAATCGCCTCAATTACATAAGAACGCATCAGGTGGAACTTCATGCAGAAACATACGACGGACTTATGGATTACATGGGAGAAGCTGGAGTTGCAGACAACAACGCTGTCATTGGAAGAAGATTGATTTTGCCAGCTTCATTTACAGGAAGTCCAAGATCATTTGTTCAAGCGTATCAAGATTCAATGTCTATAGTACGTCGGTTTGGGAAACCAGATTTCTTCATCACGGTTACATGCAACCTGAAATGGATTGAAATTAAGCGGTTCATTTCAGAAAATGAATCACCTTTGAATCATCCCGACATTGTGGCAAGAGTTTTCCACCTGAAGTTAAAGGAAATTCAAAACGATTTGTTTACCTGGCATATTTTTGGAAAAGTTTTACCGTACATTTGGGTCGTCGAATTTTGGACACAGGCAACTCTACGTAGCTATGTCACGGATACGATGGAGAGATGCGCTGCAGATTTTATCTAAACAGAACCGAGCCAAGGCGAAGAATGTTGTTTTCCCAGAGGTACTTATATAACTCACTTGAGTTTACGTACCGGCTATTCTACCTATGGTTTTCTATGGATTTCCATAGACTGCTAAGGTGAATACCACAATAGCTTAAAATTAAGTCGGCCGTAGACGCAAAAGACAATGATTTTCCTGATGAAAGTTTAAAAAAAAAGCATCAGACAGCGGAGCGATGGTGCCGCGCGTCCACTAGTATAATCATAAACAATGCTTGTAAAGACCTAGAACCCACTGGAACGGTGTTCAGGTCTGTTGCATGCATCAATTATATTGTTCTGTCTTGTCAAACATTTGGTAATATCGTTTTTTAACTTCATTTAATAAAAATAATATAAAAATTTTTTCTTTACACTTCTTCATCGTAGAACATAAAGAGTAAATCAAAATTTAACTTGATCATGATTTTTCTATCTGTTATTTTATGGGCACTGCTTTCAGTTCCACTACCAGAATGTGCATTCTGTTTGGTAATATTTTCCATTACGAGTACTGTTATCTCTATGTTATAAATTTGTAGCATATCAGGTGCAACTTGACCTTGAAGCTGCTACAGTGGCATAAGCGGAGAGGGTCCGTTGCTGAAATTGGAACTAACACAATGATGTTGCATATACTATAGGAAACATCACATATAAGAGCTCACTTAACACACCGAAGCAATCTGTACATTGTTAATGCGTTGAGTTATTGAAATGCATTCCCTTCAAGTTGTATTTATGCATTCTTCGTGCCGTATACATTTCTCTCGCTAACCGTGGAAATAATACGTAATGGAAGAGTCTTTAGAAGCAAAACGTGAAAGAAGACAATTGCTTTATTTCGTGTCCCAATTCATACAAAATGTAACAGACATATCATCGAGTGGCAGAGCGAGTGGCAGCGAGTAGGGGGCAGAGCCCCCTAGTAATATATTTTACTGTACAGTAATAGAAATATTACAGTAATTGGGTACTTTTCAATATAAATTCCTTGTTCTCTTCCAAATTACATGTTCACTTGTTCACCAGAGCATACTCAATGCACGGTGGTGATCTGAGTAATTACTAGCTAGGCATTAAATTTAAATTTATTTCTCCTATCAAACTTTGGAAAAATACATAAATTATTTTTTTAAAAAGCTGGTTAGCTGGATTTTCAGTTAAGTGGAATCTGGATAAAAGGTTCTATACTGTATACAGGCAGACCTCGTCTTTCGCAGGGGTTACGTTCCTGGAAACGCCATGAAAGACAAAATGGCGTAAGAGAAGTAATTAAGGCAATGGGAAATACAGGGTTTGGTTCCCATCCCAGCAAAAACGGATCATTTGTCCTCTGTATTGGTGACCGCAGAAAAATAGAGAAAGAGATGGCAAAATTAACTTCAATGAATGTGAGACTTAAACAAGTTAAAAGAAGACGAAAAAAGTATCAGAAAATAGTCTTTATTTAAGTTACGTAGTAGAATCGAGGGAAAAAATGAACGGAGGTTGCCTAACTTGCAGGGGCTAATTCCCCAAATATGTACGACAGACCTCGTCTTTTTTGGGGTTACATTCCTGAAAAACTCTGTGAAACTCCACCAATAATAAATGATGCGCAAAACGCAAAGCTTAAGCAATTATGTCAAACCTGAGCAAATAACCCAATGATCCTGAATCGGAAGGGTCAAGAGTTGAGTCTTTCCCCTCGGGACTTCCCTCTCGTAATAAAGACAGAAGGCTCCTGAACGGTGATGCCAGCTTATATTCTGCAACTTTTCACGTATGACGGGACACAAAAGTGTAGGAGGATTGCATCCTAAAAATATTTAAAAGTATATATTAGATACGTGCACGTGTTTTATATATATGCTTTTAAAAAATAGATACACATATCTATTTTTTTAAATTACATAATATTTTTACATATCAGAATAACGTAACGACATTTTTCAGGCCTAACTATGAGAGAAAATGTGAGCAAAATGCAATTCATTCCATATATAAAAAATTTCGCGCAGCCTTTTCCGTAATTTTTTCCACGAAAGAGCGAAACATAAGACAAAACTGGTCGCAAATGCGGAACCACGAAAGATCGAAACACGCAAAAGACGAGGTCTGCCTGTAGTAGTCTTCTCATTTTTAAAAAGTATTCACTTATTTCTCAAAAATTTTGAGAAATAAAATAGTACTTGAAGTATTCATTGTCCATGTTTCTTGCATTTGTCAGTGACATTTTGCTTATGATAGTAGACTTCTATAATTAGATAATTTATAGTTTAGATAGATAGTTTATTACTATTCAAACAAAAGTTTCTGTATCAAGTAGTCATTTACTTTATCGTGTGCAATCTTTTGTTTTTACTGTTTCACTATCTGTAATATCATCTCAGCTTAAAAGTGACCCAGCTATTAAGAAAAAGGATAATTTATAGCATCATACATTTGTGAAAGCAATAAGCTGAGTTTTTATGCTCAACCTTATGTTGTGACAATGTTCTCATGAAATTCTTATATTTTAGCCTGGACAAGTCACGTGCTGCTCAAGCCATGCGTCCACCTGGAGATCCTTCAGCACCCTGGTCTGGAGATGCCACCAGAGGAGGTGGTTTCCAGGTATATATTCTACGATATTCTGCACTTTGCCATAAGTATCTTAAATGTGTATCGACTGGTAGGCGCGTTTATGTGCTGATGCATGTATCTGTTTGGATACTCGTTTCTAATATCTTCATGGAAACATTTCACTTGTTTCTATTTATTTATCTTGGTAATTTCATGCATAGCACATTGACAGTGAAATGTCTCAATAGCTATAAATAATATAAGAAAACCAATAACAATAGATAACAAAAAAACAAAACAAAAAGGAAATGGAGGGAACTAATATCATCCAGGAACATTAAATCATAATGATTATGATGGAAGTCTGAAAGAGGCGATGCATTTTTTTTAAGGTTTGATTTTATACACTTACAAATAAGGTAAATTACTTAAGAGAGCAGAGGTGGTGTAAAAGAGAAACTGTAAGGTTTCTCCCGATCGGATGTTAGTTGGGACGATAAGTGGGTCCTTCGGGAGCAGGAGGGAATGTCGGAAGAAAACGCAGTTCCAGGTTACCAGATATTTTATTATGCTTCACATCGCAGGTCCCAATCTCCGACTGACGCTTAGCAAACCCCGTTCACCAAGCGTCTCTCTAAGGCCCTCTCTTCCCGAATCGCACGGCGTCTTCTTATTTATTCTTACACACCGCTGACCCTGCAGCTCTACGCTGCATTTGCTACTTCTGGGGAGGGTACAAAGTATAGATGTAAAGTCCCATGGTCGCTGAGTACTGCATTCCCAGGAACGCTTGGTCGGGATGGTGAGGCAAGGCAGGAAGTGGGTGGTAGGTATGCGCCACACTGGCACCAGAGGTAGGAAATGGGATGGGAAGGGTCCCTGAAGTCGGATACTTACATCACCTCCCCTAAACAAAAGTAGAACATAATGTTCTACTTTTACAATCAGTATACACAAAATCAATCATATACCACAAAGCAAATCCATCTAATCTTAATAAGGTACAAAATCACACTAAACAGTTAATATACTTTTTCAACACATAATAAAATCAATAAAAACACTATTAACCATTATCAATTGGTTTTCACTCAATTTATGCACTATATAAAGTCACGTGCTCACTCTTACACCATCTTCATGGAAAAAATTACTTATTCTTTGTCCTCTAAATCCCTCGGCCCCTCTTTCACTCAAGGGTCTTGTAACTCAAGTTTCTCAGGCATGATCACGCGTATCCCACTAGCGGCCACTAAACGTTCTTGCTGCTGCACAATTGTTAGTTTCATCAGCATATTTCGCCACTAAAAGTTTAAAATTTGGATCATAACTATTACGCAATGATTTCGATATTTGTGTTGATGTAGAACCTCTCTTCTCAACGTGGTCACCCATATTTTTACGTAAAACTGGATAGTTAACAATCACGAAGACTTTAATTCACATGGAATTTACTACAGTCATAGATGGTTCACCTTGTCTATGGTCAACACACTATGATATCGTGACAGTATCAAATTACGTATGTAATCTTTCGCCCATTCAACCTACTACTACTTCAGGCAGTACTCGACTTTCGTACTTCAACTGACGAAACATTTTGAGCTATTGCATAGTGGCGCTGTCTGTCAGCCAAGCCAACACTTTTAATAAATTACCAAATAAAGCAAAATGCATAAATATAATAAAATTCAAAAGAGTATTTGTATTCGAATACATTTGAATTGATTCATTTTCTACTACTACTACTTTTAATAATCGATTGTTTCGAATGATTTTAAGAATCGAATACTTCGCACCACACGATTATAAGATGACTAGTGATTTTTCGGTTATAAAAATTGGAACAAAACCTCGTCTTATATTCAGGTATATACGGTAGTTTTGGCATTCCTGCCAGATTTACCTGTATCTCCTCACTTCTTACTATCAACATTCCCATATACTTGCTACAGTTTTGTAAGTATCCGACTTCAGGGACCCTTCCCATCCCATTTCCTACCTCTGGTGCCAGTGTGGCGCATACCTACCACCCACTTCCTGCCTTGCCTCACCATCCCGACCAAGCGTTCCTGGGAATGCAGTACTCAGCGACCATGGGACTTTACATCTATACTTTGTACCCTCCCCAGAAGTAGCAAATGCAGCGTAGAGCTGCAGGGTCAGCGGTGTGTAAGAATAAATAAGAAGACGCCGTGCGATTCGGGAAGAGAGGGCCTTAGAGAGACGCTTGGTGAACGGGGTTTGCTAAGCGTCAGTCGGAGATTGGGACCTGCGATGTGAAGCATAATAAAATATCTGGTAACCTGGAACTGCGTTTTCTTCCGACATTCCCTCCTGCTCCCGAAGGACCCACTTATCGTCCCAACTAACATCCGATCGGGAGAAACCTTACATCTGGTGTCAGAAGTGGGATCTCATCGATTCGCGGATCGACACTTCAGGGCAAGGACATCGTGGAAGAAGACAGGAAGAAGGTAAGTCTGAGATGGCTGGACGGTTAAGCGTGGGAGGCAGGGAAGTGGAGTTGCAGCAGGCGATAGATGAGTTTAATGATAAAATCAAATCACTAACGCGGGAGAATGAAATGTTAAAAACGAGGGTCGATAGACTGGGGGTCGAAGCTACCCCATCCCCGAATCATAAAAACTACTTAATTTCGTCCATCGGGCAGGTCAGGGGAAAGCGTAGCCCCCTTTTTCGAACAAGTTGAACAGGTAGGGGCGTTGAGTGGGTGGGATGACGATGATAAATTACGAGTGGCAAGGCTGCGACTTGGAGGCGACGCAGCGGAGTTCATGAGGAGTAAAGGGGAATGCCATGAAGCGGAAACATTCGAGCTGTTTAAGGGCCACCTGCTGGAAAGGTATAGGGAGAAGAGGAGCGCACGGTTTTTTAGAGAGCTACTATCCCAACTCAAGCGCGGGACGGGGGAAAACATTGAAATCTTCGAGGGTAGGTGCAAAGTGTGAATTCCCAGTCGTACGAAAGGGGTGGCTCTGCTGACTTTGCAGCCGCAATGCACTTCGAAGCCGAGCAGAGGGCCCTGGATGTCTTTCTAAATGGGTTGTCTGGAGGATTGGAGCACCAATGCCGCCTTGCGGCACCCTAGACGTTTGATGATGCAGTTAAGGCGCCATCCGGATAGAAGAGGTGGAGAGGAGGACGCAGGCGCCACTGGCATCCAGGCATGTTTATCGTATGCCCACGGAGAGACGGTGTTTTAACTGAGGCGGGATGGGGCATTTTGCTCGAGATTGCCGGGGCGCTCCAAGGATGACGGCCTGTAGATGTTTTAACTGTGGGAAGGAGGGCCACCTAAGAAGGGATTGCCGAGAGTGGAACGGTAGGCACTGGGATTAAACAGAGGAGGGTCCGGTGGGGCCGCAGACGCCGGATGCTAGTAGATATGCTAATTCCCGCTTTGGGACACGCTGCGGAGGGGGGAGACCTAATTGTGGGGGCAATTGTTAATGGCAGGCCTTGCCGGCTGCTATTGGATACGGGGGCGCAAGTATCCCTGGTGACACGGGAATTGGGCGGGCAAGGTCTCGTGAAGTCAGACTACCACCTGAAGGGAGTGACTGGTGACGTAATGTGGAATTATGGAGAAAAAATTGTAACCTTGGGAATTGGGGGGCGCGTGTACCCCATCAAAGTGCAGGTCGTGGAATCCTTAATGGGATTCGACGGAATAGTGGGCCTAAACTTTTTAAGCCAATATAACGGAGTGATTGATGTAAGCCACCGGAGATTAGATTTAGGCTGCAATATAGTGTCCCTGAGCGATGGGTACCATCCATCTAAGAAGGAACGCCCACGTAAGGAAGAGGATGCGTACGCTGAGGGGGAGAACACGGGCGTATGTGCGGTGGAAGAAGAGGTGGCTGTTTCCTTGAGGACGGAAATAATTCCCCCAAATAGTGAAAAATTAATTAGGATTGTGGTCCTGTTGGCGGGATATGAGACTCCGTATCTCGTTGAACCCTGTTTGGACGAGTTAGAGAATTGTTGCATTGAGCAGGGGCTGTGTAACGTTGATGATGACGGTTCCATCGTAGTGCAAGTCGCTAATTTCGGGAGGGAGAAAGCCGTCCTCCAGAAAGGGACCCGGTTGGCCACGATGAGTAAGGCCGAGATAATCGAGGGTAAGGGCGGCCTTGCGGAGGGAGCGAAAGAGGTACGAGAGGTGCGGTGAGATGAGGTACTTTGGGGAGAAATTGAGCCATTTAAACACAACCAAAGGAATGCGCTGCTCCCGATTTTGGAGAAATTTGCGGACATGTTCGTCGAGAGGGATTGCTTGCCCATCACAAATGTCACCACACATCGTATCCCGACTAGAGATGCGAGGCCAATCTATCGGAAGCCCTACCGGGTGCCTTTTCATCAGAAACCCATTGTGGAGGGTTTTATAGAAGATCAGTTGACAGAGGGTATAATCATTCATAGTGAAAGCCCATGGGCCTCTCCAATTGTAATAGTCCCGAAGAAGTTGCCCGACGGGAGCCTGGCTTACCAGTTTTGCGTAGATTTCAGTGCACTGAACGCAGCAACCGTGCCGGATGTATACCCCCTTCCAAATATAGTGGAGACCCTGGACTACCTGGGAAATTGCCGATATTTTACCACCTTAGACCTGACAAGCGGATATCATCAGATTCCCATGTACAAGAAGTCACAGGAGAAAACCGCGTTCAAAGTGGATAGCGGCCTGCAGTGCGGGTGTAACTTACACGTTTGCTTGGTCACATAAATTCGCATATACTTCGTAGAATTGGACGTCTTTTACGAATAGAAACGTAGACGCAAGCATATTGCAGAGAATTTGCTATCGGTACTCACAATTTATATAACCTGTTCAGAAATACTCGTGTAAGACACGCACCCCCTTTTTTCCCCGCGTTTCGGGAGAAAATATGCACTGGGTACACGAGTAAATACAGAATCTATGGCAAAATAACATTTTAACATTAAATAAGGGGAAATAATTACAGTAAATCATGGTGATCATGGCAGAAAGGAGAAAATTGAGTAAAGGCAGTCAAAGTGTAGAAAATAATCCTAAATTATTAAGGAAAAGCATAAATCTTGAGGTAAAACTTAAAGTGATTCAGTGTTTTGAACAAGGTGAGCGTCAGTGCAATATTGCACGTAAGTTTAACTTCACAACTTTTACAGTTCATACAATTTTGTTAAATAAAGACTAAATAAAAAGTTCCATTGAAGCAGTCAGTGCAGTAACTGCGAAGAAACTCACAATATCACTTATTGTTAGTAATATGCTTGAAAAAATGGAGAAACTGCTAGTGTTGTGGATTGATGTTAAGCATTCTAATGAACACGTGCCCCTTAGTCAAGCAAGAATTTGCAGTAAAGCACTTTCCCTGTTTGAATGTGTAAAGCAAGAAGAGGGTGGAGATTCTTCAGAAACATTTCATGCCAGTTCCGGTTGGTTTCAAAATTTTAAACGCCGTGCAAATCTACATAGCGTTCGTTTTACAGGTGAATCAGCAAGCGCTGATAAAGATGCAGCTATAAAGTTTCCTGACGAATTTCAATCAGTTATTGAAAATGGTGAATACCCCCACACATACAATAAGTAATTCACGCATAGATTTGAGCGCTGCAGTGACAAAAATGACAACGCGCAGAAAGTACTGATTTATGCATAAATGCGAGCACCGCTGTGAAAGATTGAAAATTGTATCAATATTGATTTTTAATGACAATTAATATTAAATAAATAAAAAAGTACCATTAGCAAACCTTGCAATTTCACGAACTGATCACTACTAAGTATGTTATAATCAGTTTGTTTAGCGCAAATTTGGTTAGCGCAAAGACCATTCGGAACGTATCCTTTGTGCTAAACGAGGCATGATTGTATTATACTATGAGTGAGGCTGCTATGTTTAGGCAGCAAACAAGGGTGTTTACTGGCCTTAGACAACTCTGAATGCTGCAGTTGACCTCCCATTCTAATAATCTCATTGTGGTCGAGGGATGGAGCTAATCGCTGAATAGACTTATTACAATTTTTATTGTGCCTAATGAGTTTTATCTCTTGACAGAAATGTCTCTTGTGTGACCCGTAAACAGGTTAATAACGTTATAATCGGTTTGATTAGCGCAGATTTGGTAAGTGCAAAGTCCGTTCGGAATGTATCCTTTGAGCTAAACGAGGCATGACTGTATACCTTGGATGAAGTGTGAAAACTTGCTACTTATTGTGAGACTGAATGCAAAAACTACCTTTTGAACTGGATTGGAAACCTACGGCTATTTTTACTTTTTGCATACTTAGTATAAGAGAAAGTATTGTTTTCATGAAAAAAAATAAGAATTCCAGATTTCAACAGAAATACACGTTTTGAGGTCCCCTGAGTATGTTTTGACTATTTTTGCGATGCTGTTTGTGTGACAAAATTTTGTGGGCGCTCTTTAAGTCTAAAACTAACAATCAGATCAGCACAAAACTTTGTACTTAAGACTTTTATTAGCAACTAATGATCTGAAAAGGTTTTGGTTGAAACAGCTCAACCGAAAGTAGAGGTTTATTCTTGTCGTTTTTCCTTTTTTTACCAAATGTCGCCTTTAAAACTCAATTTACGTAAATATTTGTTATTATAAAAATTTTACACAATGTAATTATCTGCAGTATTTGTTCGAAACTTTTTTTTGTAAAACTGATAGTTTAAGAGAGATTATGATTTTTCATCTAAATTTACGTTAAATACGTCGCTAAGTTATACTATTGTTTCCGTTACTATGATAAAATTTTCTAATTGTTTATCGCACTGCATAGAAATTTTTTCATTTTATCTAATTTTGTTGAGCCATTATATTAATATCTTTAAAAGTGAAAATTATTTTATTTAATAGATTTCTTAATCTAAGGCCTGTCCTGTAAACTAGGCTTATGGTTACTTATTGTTTTCACTGCATTTGTGCGATTTACTGTATATTAAAAACTTGAATACATTTTTTTTAAACTTTCTATGCCAATACAGTTGATTCGTAAAGCAGGATAAATTTAAAATTCATAAATAAGCATGTTTAAATTTAAGTTACAGGGCTATACATAAACAGTTGTAAATAATTTTACTTAAAATATGCGATGCAGATGCTGAAAATATTGAAAGCATACATTTGTACATTTTGCATCAAAAAACGAAGATATTACATATTACAGGATTTTACAGGATATTTTGATCTCAGTAACAGGATTTAGAAAAAAATTGGTGGCAGCCCTGTACTAAATGATTGTGCAAATATTTCTCAATTAATTTATAAAAAATTAAGAATTGTGTTAAATGATTGTGCAAATATTTCTCAGTTAATTTATAAAAAATTAAGAATTGTGTTAAGTAAGTAATTATTCTTGTAATAACTGTCGTGGATCTCAATAATTCACATTTAACTCTAATAATAAATTTCTCCAGTATACGATTTTAGTGTCTTTGGCTCCCAATGGAAGGTTCACAGGTTCAAATCTCGCTGAGGGCATGGCTGTGTGTGCGCATTGACAATTTATTATCATTTCCTTCCATTAAGACATTCAATGTGCACATATATATTTCGAAAATGCGGATTGAGAAAATAATGTGATCTCGTTGGTTGGCAACCTCCAGAAATGAACCCAAGATTTTTCACAGTGTACGTAACTTATCTGTCAAAATTCAAGCTATAACGAACTGATGGCAAAGATTGATGATTAGAATAAGAAACCTTATTCATTTTCCTTCAAAACAGTTAAAATCCAAAAATCGTAGGTCATTTTTTTCTAATTTTAATTTATTTGTTAAATGGCAAAAATTCAGAAACAGCACAACACCAATTAGACTGAATATCATAACAGCAATAACATGGATGAAACACATGACCATGCTCTCTGCATTATTCGAAACTTCGACCTAGCATTATGATCTAGACACGCTCAACTGTCCCTCTACCAAGGCTGGCAAAAGAATGAAGGCTTGCACGCCAAAATATCGATCTTTATGTGTTATCTAATGGGAAATAGGAATCATCCACTGGGATTGAATCGACTGTACTCTGCTATAACAAATCCTCATAAAACAGGGTCACACAAAGCGAGGTATGACCGTAAATGCATTTCTAGAGGAGATACATCATTAAAATTTGGCAGGAATGTATGGAATTTGCAACAAACATTGGAAAAAATATAAAATTCTTAAAATTGCAATTTTTAGTGATTGTTATGCCCCATTATTGCCCCATACGTGGATAAAAATTATGACGCACTTCCAGATGACCTAGAGACTTGAAATTTGGCACGATTATAGGTTTCCAGTCACAACCAATTGGAAAAATCTGATATCATTAAAATTCTAATTTTTAGGGTTTATTTTTACCCTGTTAGTGTAAGTAGATTGAAATGCTCACAGAATGCAAACACCGTCTACTAGTAAAAATATTTACACAATTGGCTAATTTGCTTATAGCTAAACAAATTTAAGCAGTGGATTTTTACTATGGAGGAACAAATTGTAGTTGAATTAGATGTATTTTTATGAAATATTCTTAACAAAATTCTGCTTTTTGTTTATAAATAAATGCAATGAATAAGTATTGATCTAGATTAAAATCAATATCAAAAGTAAATAATAATCATTTATTTATTCCAGGTGGAGGAAACTAGAGTGGATGTTACTATTGGAGATGAAGCTGGGGGAGACCTTGCAGGAACTGCTCGAAAGGAGCGACCCATATGGATGGTGGAAAGTACAATTATATCGGACAATAATGAGGTATTGCATTTATTTATTGTCTCCTAAATGTTTCAAGCTTGAGCTTTGTTGTTTGAATAGCCTGAGAAGTACATTTTTTGTCTTTTGTTAAATGAATTCACTGATAACCTTTCCCTCGCTTTGCACAGGGGATGCATTCTAGGAAAACCTCATGCAAAATGAAATTTTGCAGAGCGAGACTAATACTTTATAGAAATAATACATATCCATTCTATGCACCTTCCAAAGTGCTAACCCCGCCATTAAAAAAAAAGAAATATACTGCATTCCTCTTAATTGTAGGTATGCTAGATTCGTTCACATTATACGCATGTCTGAGCGATGCAGCAGACTTTCCATTCTCCAGCCGTTTAACAATTTCCACTTTCATTTGCAATGACATAATTACCTTTGGTTATGGTCCAGGAGAAATTTGACCATGTTTTGGGGGTGCCATGATTGAAGGTTGTATTCCACAAATCCGCTAAGTGCGTAAAACACGATATATCCGTGTGTATCACAAGCGTAGTGGATGATGGCATGAATGATACTGAAGTCTCATCATGAGGGCTAGAGGTATCTGGCTGGAGGAAATCCCCCCATCGCATCATCTCGCCTGCATTCCTTCAGAACAATAGTACCATATCTGCCCGAATACAAGCGGATGTTTTTTGTCAAAATCTATCATGAAAAAATCACCCCTCGGCTTAAATGCGAGTCCGAGGAAAATATTTGGCTTAGGGTTAAATCTCATAGTCACCCATAGATGGCAGCACATCTCTCATTGCCGTCAAGTTCAAATGATAGTACTATATTTTTCTTAAAGTATTGAATTTAGCACTACTTGTGCTTTGTTACCGTTTAAGGCTGGGTTTTTCACATTATTTGAGTGGTCACATTATTTGCGTAAATTGACTACACAGACGATTACGCAAAATGCATTGACGGTTTTGGATGCTCAACTGTTTGAATTTCGGTAAGTGAAGAGGGTAAAGAGACATCTGCTTTGAAGGTATGAGCAGCGGCTTGAACCTCTAAACTCAGCCGATAATGAACAGTAAAACTTTACACGGAACGTGTATAATTACAAAAATGCAATGCTAATTTCATTGGAAATAGACTTGGATGAAAAATTATCTTGGCGAGATCGCTATTACTATATTTGACCTTTGTGAAAATGAAGATGAATGAAATTATTTTCACTGAATGTGGAACATTATCATGGGTGGATTGGGAGCAAAAATCGGCCTGGGTAAATATGTACTCGGATATCGGCTCACCTAACAACTAAAATAATGTTTTGGCCTCCTAGGAGGCCGAGGCCCATAGTTTGAGAAACACTGCTTTAGAATACGGAAAAGCAACAGCTCCTGGCCGAGGCAGCAACCACTCAGGCAGCCCCGGCTCCCCAATCCGCCCCTGAACATTATTCATCAACGCGAAACTGTTAATTGGAGTAATATTTCAAAATGTCAACTATTAAACCATTTCCCACTCTTTTCTTCGATGTTGCATAATGTATTCTATGCTGTGCATGAATGCCCGGCACACTTCAGCATAGAATCTACGAAATTTACTTTTTTGCCAAAACATGGTGGAAATTTTTGGGGGTCGACTTAAATCCGGGGTCGGCTTCTATTCAGGCAGATATGGTATATCTTTCATGCAACTGTGCCTTAATAAGGACGGGCTATATTAACTGCATAATGGAATGAGTTATTCAACCTAATATTAAAGCTAGCTGAGTTCTGTTTACAAAAAGACTTAAAGAGGCAAGATATTAACCAGTTGACTGGGGAGGGCAATTGCCCAGAAGTGCATTCCAGTTGGCGAGTAGCAAAGGAAATATATTAGTTTTATTTTTATGTTTACCAAGGATTTCTTTTTAATATCTCAAGGAATTCAATCAATTGGCAATAATACAGTAGAACCTCATAAATCCAGCACCCTCTGGACCTAGCACAAGCTGGATTTTAGAAAATTCAGGTTTTTTGAAAATGTTGCACATAGCCTAAGTATCCAGGGGCAAATCGGCCTATTGCAGGTTAAAACAAAAGAAAGCTTTTTGTAATCTATATAATGTATTTCAAAATTTAATCAGAAATCACGCCAGAATATTTTAAAATATGAAATACATACATAAAATGTATGTAAATAAACATGCAAAATATTAAATAAATCATAATAGACGCCTTGCCCTCTTGTCACCCTTGGCTATGCCACTGCACCTTCATACCATATCACAGCCTATATGTAAAAAAATAAAATACATAACATTAAAATCCAAAATTTACGCCAAAACTTATAAAAGAAAGAATCATTAACAAGTGGACGAATTTGGAATAAGGTCATAGCAAATTTAATGCCAATTTAATACCAATTTACACGTCTTGTTTCTACTCTCGATGGCTAGACGATAAGGTCGAGACAGCGTCTTTAGTTGCGGGAATGCAAGGTTCATAAATTTCAGTGTTGGAAGCTTTTTGATGGTTTTTCTGCGAAATTGTCTGGAACATATCACACAAATTAGCTTGCTTCATACATAGTGATCTTTCCTTAATAAGTTTATCTTTAATTAGGTACAAAGGAGGCATTACCTGAGGAGAGAGTGCATGATTAAAGAAGTGCTAGAAGGAAAACTGGATGGAAAAAGAGAAAGAGGTAGGAAAAGGTTTCAGCTAGTAGACGACTTGAAAGGGAAAGAGAGCTATCAAGACATGAAGAAAACTGCAGAAAATAGGAGTATATGGAGAACCAAGTTTAACCTAGAATAATCACGGACCTGTCAACGGACAGACTACCTATGACGATGAATTTGTTTTGTGAATCATTTTAGTTATAGCAGTTTTACTGAAGTGATAAAAACATTGGCAGTATATAAGTCTCTCTTTTCTCAGAGAAATATAATTTGTTTCAAATATAGCTTAGGCATGTTACTTTATAGTAATTTGTTATTGCTGAACAGCAGGGATCAATAATTGCTACATTTGATGACAAATTATTTGGTCAAAATTACAAAGTTAAAAAATTTGTAATTTTAGCTTCCCAAATACCATATTTAATCGATTCTAAACCAACCCCCACTTTTCACAAGGGCAGGTGAGGAAAATTTCATGTTTGTTGTACAGACGTCCTGGTTTTAGGGATTTATCGTGAAAAAAATACTGAAAAGTATGAATGCTCTGGTTTTTTCAATTCGTAATTAAATAAAATAGGTGTCAACTAAAATTATGACAACACAAATTACGTTATATTCAAGCATTCAATACAGTTTTTAATAAAATGTAATTTGTCCCAGTTATGTCCCAGATTATTAATCTCGCAACAAAAATATCCCAGTTTCTCTCTTTGTCTTCTCCAACATCTCACATTCGACTCATCAATCCCGTAGCACAATTGTGCAGCAAGATTTGATGTTTCTTCCGCATATGCTATCACTTTTCCCTTAAAGTGTGCAGAATAGTGCGTTTGTCCTATTATGGGATTATTAAAAAATGAGTACAACATACATTGTACAAAATTTCTCGTATACTAATGCGTCATTTAGTTATCTTTAGAAAATCAAAATCGTATCAGCCTATTTTTAGAAAATCCAATTTTTGTTAAAGTGGCCCAAGAATTAACTAGCCTTATATTCATTCATTGAGAAAAATGAAATATGTATAATTGTATTATTGCAGACGTATACTCAAGTAACTGTACAAAATTTGATCAAAATCATTCCAGCTGTTTTTGAGAAAAACAAATTATTGTTAAAGTTGCCTAGAATAAACTAGCCTTATATTCATTTTTTGAGAAATACGAACTATATAGTATTATTGAAGAGGTAAACTCAAGTAACTGTACAAAATTTGATCAAAATCGTTAGAACCGTTTTTGAGAAAATCAGATTGATGTTAAACATGTCAACCATTTCTTCATATACAATAAAACTCCGCTATATGTTGTTTCGCATATACGTCGCCAAACAATTAAGGAACATGTTTCGTTATAAGTTGTGTCGCTTTGCATATACAGTAAGTCCCTGACTTACACGGATCCGAGTTACACGGATCTGCAGATCAGAATGTGTCATTAGGGTAGTTGAACTGCCGTGCGTATACAGTTAGTTAGACAGCTGCTCGATAGATGATGATGATGTATTCGATGAACTCGTAGAAATGGGCAGGACGTTAGAATTAAATGTCGAAGCAAATGATTTTCATGAATTATTACAATGTGATGAAAAGGAATTGTGCAACGAAGATTTGATGAAGCTTGAAGACTAGAGAAAGAAAGGCGAAATTTCAGAGGAAGAACAGGATGCTGAGCCACCAAAAAATTTGAAACTAAACAGATGGCAGAATGTTTTCACATGATAGAGAAAGCACTGGCTGGTTTTGAGGCGCAGGACTCAAACACCCAATGGTTCACAAAGGTATCTAGAGCAGTTAATGATGCAAATGCATGCTATAATATTATTTATGATGAGAAGAAAAAAGCTACTATACAAATATCACTGGACAAGTACATACGTAATACAGAGACAAATGATGTAATGCCATTGTCACCTGCAGAATCTGCTTGAATACGTATATACTATGTAGTAATACTCTTCTTGCAATTACTATCATTTTTATGATGTATTGTAATGAATAAATTTTCTTTTTCTTAACTTTGTTTTTAGCTCTACTTTTTTCGGCTTTAATTATCCAATGAAGTGAATGACAAATTTGTGTAACTGCCCTGTGTATTAGGTTACTTGACCAGCTACTCGGAAGATGGCGTTTGCCGTACATTTCCACTGAAGTTCTCTTTACACTGCCGGTAGTACTGCACAGTCGACTGCGTTGCTTCAAAAAAGGTATTGGTTTAAACACTGTTCGACTTAAACGGTCTTCAACTTACATGGAAATTTTTGGAATGAATTAACCGTGTAAGTCGGGGACTTACTGTACGTTGTTTGTGAAATAGTAAAAGCAAAATTTCAGAAATTTCAATTGCGGTGCATAAATTATAACTATTGTTCAATATTCAAAAAAGTGGACTGTAATTAATTACCTTAAGTGTTCGCAATATTACTCACAATATAAATACGCCTAACGTATGCCATGAGCTGCTTTTCCTGATGAAAATAAGTACAGGCACAGTATATTGTAGTCTCTTGTTAAACGTAGATGATCCCAACGTAGCCATGTGCTTATCCCAAATCACTCTTTCCTGGAGAACAGCTGAGCTGCAGCAACTGCAAGGTTCTAGGAAGTCTCTTAAAGGCTACTAGGGTGCAGCAACAACCGGAGCAACATTGGGAACACTTACGCATCTTACCTTACCAATACTGAACATGACCGCCAGCCAAAATTTTAACAAAATTTTAGAATAGTTTGATTGTAATGAACACGGATTGGTTGCAGAAAAGTTAGATGACATGAACTTACAACTACACATAACTTAACCTAGAACAATCTGCTACTCATATGTCTGCAGGAGACAGGAAAGACAGGATAAGGACACGAGTTCTTCACCCTGCTGGGGGCTGTCAGCAGGGACTTAAAATCGCAGGAGTAGAGGCCCACGGTATAGGATGCAGACAATGGTCTTATGAGTGCAGCCATTAATATTAGGGAAATACTCAACTAAAAATACAAATTCCCTACAAATTCTAACGCATAACTACTAAGTAGAACTATAAGAAATGTTTTTAATAGCAAACTTTACTAAAATTGTACAACTAATACTTAATACAATAAACTGTATACAATGTAATAGGCATTAAACTTGTTCAGAATGTGGGAGTGGCACAGTCTTAGAGACTGGCCGCCTTAGCAACTTGTCAACCTAAAGAAGAATGACTCGCACTCTCAAGTCAGGGCCCGGAAAGGTGGACTCTATTAATGCAAGGGGCCATTGAGTGGGCTGCGTATTCTCATCCTTTACAAGAACCACAGTACCTGGGCTTAGGTTAAGAATCTCATTAAACCACTTTGAACGTTGCTGTAAGGTGTGCAAGTACTCTGCCGACCAACGAGACCAAAAACCCTGTGCCATTAGCCTCAACAGTTGCCAACGGTCCAGGATGCCTTCTTTGTCATCGAGGTTGTTCAACTCTGGTGCTGACAGTAAAGGTCCTCCAACTAAAAAATGGCCTGGAGTTAGCACATTGAGCTCATGAGTTGAGGTAGACGGTGTGATAGGCCTAGAGGTGAGGATGACCTCAATGCGGTGCATAAGTGTATTCCACTCCTCATAGGGCAGAGCCTTCTCGCCGACAGCTCTCTTAATATGGTTCTTAGCTGAACAAACAGCAGACTCCCATAATCCTCCCATCGCTGGAGATCCTGGTGGGTTTACATGAAATTTAATCTGCTGCTCAGACAAA
This sequence comes from Uropetala carovei, assembly GCA_036926305.1. Taxonomy (NCBI): domain Eukaryota; kingdom Metazoa; phylum Arthropoda; class Insecta; order Odonata; family Petaluridae; genus Uropetala; species Uropetala carovei. The sequence goes on along the minus strand of JAXCHB010000062.1, from coordinate 2,016,580 downwards.
TAACTGTGGAACTGAGGATCTTTGTTCAAGTGCTCTTGAAGTTCCTTAAAGCGATTGTGTGCTCCCTTATAGTTGGTAGCTCCATCGCAATACAAATCTGAAGACAGTCCTCTACGAGAGAGAAATCTTACGAGTGAATCGAGAAAAGCATTAGTAGACAGACTTGTCACCATTTCGAAATGCACAGCCTTGGTGGAAAAGCAAACAAACAATGACAAATATGCTTTGACTATTTTGGCATTTCTCCTTGGGTGCTCCTTCATTGGAAAAAATCCTGCATAATCCATACCCACATAGCTGAAGGGGTGCGAAGGGTGGACACTAGATTTTGGGAGCTGTCCCATCACAAGTTGGACTGTGACACCTCGGAAACGAGCACAAGTAGTACATTGGTGAAGTCTGTGCCTAATTACTGATTGTGGCTGACAGAATCCAATATTCTATCCGCAGTAATGACATTAAAGTTGACGGACCCACATGAAGATGTTTCTTATGGTAGTAATCTACAGTCATGCCTTGTTTAGCACATGTATGTTTAGTGCAATTTCGATATAGCGCAATTGGAAAGCCGCGGTATACATTTTTTTAATAAAATAGATACTGTTATGTATGGCTGGCTTTTGTTTGCTTAAAAAAATATAGGAAAGCTGTTTTCACGTAATCAGTTCCAATGACATATTTACGGTGTTTTGTTTAATACCGTATTTACTCATGTAACCTGCGAACTCCTATTTTTGGGCCGGTTCGGAGGGAAAAAATTAATTTGAGCCAGAATAAGTTCTTTTTAAGTCACCGATTCCCACTCCCTGAAACAAGTTTTGCTTAAGTTAAGCATCTTCTTCCTTCTACGTGACACAATTTATTGGATGATCCCTTTGTGACGATACTAGCAGAAATCTCCTCACTGATAGTCCTCTTTTGTTAACCTCTTAACTGTTTTTGCTGTATTATTACACAACTTTGTCCCCACTTTACTGTTGTTGACATAATATTACACACCGATGCTGAGCTTCACGAATTATTTGTTCATCATCCATAGGTGGATGGGGAGTTGTTTTGCATATCGTCTCTTGAGTAAATATTGGAAGGTTAAGAACAAACAAGTCCAAACACTTGAGATGTGGATTTCTGTCTTCCTTTCGAACGATGAAATCTTTCATTCGCAACAAAATTTCACCACTCTGAATTCCTTGAAGTGGATGAGGGAAAAGGACCAAACTTGAACCTATCTATTTTCAAGCCGGTAAACCCTCAGTAGTCATTGAACTATAGTTATCAGTTAGTCTGCATATTCTTTCTGCATACTTTTTTGAGTTTTTGCCTGCAGTGCAGGCGTAACTTACACGTTTGCTTGGTCACATAAATTCGCATATACTTCATAGAATTGGACGTCTTTTACAAATAGAAACGTAGACGCAAGCATATTGCAGAGAATTTGCTATCGGTACTCACAATTTATATAACCTGTTCAGAAATACTCGTGTAAGACACGCACCCCCTTTTTTCCCCACGTTTCGGGAGAAAATATGCACTGGGTACACGAGTAAATACAGAATCTATGGCAAAATAACATTTTAACATTAAATAAGGGGAAATAATTACAGTAAATCATGGTGATTATGGCAGAAAGGAGAAAATTGAGTAAAGGCAGTCAAAGTGTAGAAAATAATCCTAAATTATTAAGGAAAAGCATAAATCTTGAGGTAAAACTTAAAGTGATTCAGTGTTTTGAACAAGGTGAGCGTCAGTGCAATATTGCACGTAAGTTTAACTTCACAACTTTTACAGTTCATACAATTTTGTTAAATAAAGACTAAATAAAAAGTTCCATTGAAGCAGTCAGTGCAGTAACTGCGAAGAAACTCACAATATCACTTATTGTTAGTAATATGCTTGAAAAAATGGAGAAACTGCTGGTGTTGTGGATTGATGTTAAGCATTCTAATGAACACGTGCCCCTTAGTCAAGCAAGAATTTGCAGTAAAGCACTTTCCCTGTTTGAATGTGTAAAGCAAGAAGAGGGTGGAGATTCTTCAGAAACATTTCATGCCAGTTCCGGTTGGTTTCAAAATTTTAAACGCCGTGCAAATCTACATAGCGTTCGTTTTACAGGTGAATCAGCAAGCGCTGATAAAGATGCAGCTATAAAGTTTCCTGACGAATTTCAAGCAATTATTGAAAATGGTGAATACCCCCACACATACAATAAGTAATTCACGCATAGATTTGAGCGCTGCAGTGACAAAAATGACAACGCGCAGAAAGTACTGATTTATGCATAAATGCGAGCACCGCTGTGAAAGATTGAAAACTGTATCAATATTGATTTTTAATGGTAATTAGACTGGTAGGTAATATGCCTGCCTTCTAATCAAAAGGTTGCGGGTTAGAATCCCACTTTGGGCGTGGATGTTGGGATTCGTCTTGGGGTTTTCCCCCTACCTGCAGACAAGCCTAAAATAGGCTTTGCAGGGAGTGCATCATTAAAAATAAATAAATAAAAAAGTAACTTTAGCGAACCTTGCAATTTCGCAAACTGATCACTATGTGATGTATGTTATAATCGGTTTGTTTAGCACAGATTTGGTTAGTGCAAAGACCCTTCAGAACGTATCCTTTGTGCTAATCGAGGCATGATTGTATTATACTATGAGTGAGGCTGCTATGTTTAGGCAGCAAACAAGGGTGTTTACTGGCCTTAGACAACTCTGAATGCTGCAGTTGACCTCCCACTCTAATAATCTAATTGTTGTCAAGGGATGGAGCTAATTGCTGAATAGACTTATTACAATTTTTATTGTGCCTAATGAGTTTTATCTCTTGACAGAAATGTCTCTTGTGTGACCCATAAACAGGTTAATAACCCTCCATCCAGCTCCTCAGAAGACAATTCTCCTTTCTGATGGCATTGGGCATCAGCAGCCTTGATACGGCAATTATTGATAAATCTGAGGAGATAAGCAAACACCTGCTTCAGTTTAAGAAAAGATGCATATTTATCAATTGCCGATATCAGTCCGTCATCTTGACTGGAAGCAACAGCACTTGCAGCTAGAATTTTCCTTTGATCAGCTGGTTTAGCTTCTGGCAGTTCAGTCAAAGGAAGAACTTCATGAGGGCTCATAGGCCAACTAGAAGATGGCTTTGAGCTGCATGTGGGGCCATGTCACCACAGCTCATTATCAATTATTTGATCAGGCAATACCCTCAGCTGGCTAAGTCAGCAGGATTCTGTTGACTTCGAACATGACGCCAAATTATTGGTAAGGGTGCCTGATTAATTTCTGTTACTCAATGAGACACAAAAATCTTGAGTAGGTGGACTGGGGTTCTCAACCATGACAATACTATTGATGAGTCTGTCCAAGCAAATACAGGAAGGTTAGGCAAGTAAGGGGATAATACTAAGTGTACGTGCGTAACTAGCTTGGTCAGCAAAAGAGCTCCTAGCAGTTCCAATCGGAGTATAGTGAGAGTTTTAATTTGAGCTACCTTAGTTTTGGCCATAAGCAAAAAGACCTTCCCACTCTCACTCAAATCTCCTAACCGTGCATAGACACAAGCAGCATAACCCCACTCACTGGAATCACAGAAACATAATAACTGACAACAAGAAGAACTCACTCCAGACTATATTGACAATGTATCGAGATATTTTTAATCTAGACAAATTGCACAAACCGTTGACACATTTCACCCATAGGCTCTGGTGGGGTTCATCCAATCATATTTAGTTTTCCACAGGTCTTGGAAGAAAACTTTCATATAAAATATTACTGGAGATACCCACCCAAGAGGATCAAACAGTTTTGCTATACCTGACAGTACAGAGCACTTTGTAAATGGTCCAGTTGCAATACTCGAGACATAGTAAGAGAAGAAATCACCGACTGAGTTCCAGTGTATGCCAAGTAATTTAATAGTATGCTCATCTTTCGGGTCAAGAGTCACATTTGCTTCCTTCAAATATTCAGGCAAGTCGTCCAAAGCTGCTGGGAAGTTGGAGGCCCACTTTCGCATCTGAAAGCCGCCAGCCATCATTAACCCATTTATCTCTTTTATCAAGGCTTTAGCTTTAGAAATAGAACAGCTTCCCTCCAAGTAATTGTCCATGAAGAGATCTCTCGGAATAACTTGAGTTGCAAGAGGGAACCAGTGCTGTTCATCCTGCAAAAGCTGAAGGACGGCCCACATGGCTAAGAAGGGAGCAGAAGTAAGTTCATATGAGTTAGTAGCCAACTCATAATCCTGAATAGGCTGATTTGTGTCAAACTGCCACAAGATATGCTGATACTGTCTATGCTGAGGCAAAATGTCAATCATACAGTACATCTTACACACATCGGCAACCAAAGCAACTGCATGGAACCAGAACCAAAGAATTAGATTACTTATATTCTGATGCAGCTTTGGCCCAGCATAAAGGTACTGATTAAGTGAGTTCCCAGAGGATGTGGGAGCGCTTCCATTAAATACTACTCTCACCTTTGTTGTAGTTCTTGAATCTTTCACCACTGCATGGTGAGGGATATAGTATCGTCCAGAACCCATCTCAGTAGTGTACCTGTGCCCCAGAGACTTGTACTGATCCAAGAATGCATTGTACGCTGATCTCAGGCCAGGAGACCATGCAAGAGTTCTCTCTAAACTCAGTAGGCAAGTTTTGGCATACTCAAAAGAATTACCAAATTCCTCAATATTAGGCTTGCATAGAATAGGAACCATATATCTACCATCTTGTGACCGAGAGTGCATAGTTTTAAACTGTTCCTCCGCCAATACCTCCTCAAGATCACTAACCTCAATTTTTGGGACCTCCTCCAATTGTCAAAATTTGGAAACAAGACTGCTCAGATCAGGCTCGTGAACCATCAAATTGCAATGTACAGGGTGTACAGGATATGGGAGATGCGTTGACACTGATCCAGTGACAACATAGCCAAACACTGTGGGATAGGCTGCTGCTGATTCATATTTGACAATTGGACGGTCCATTAATATTTGCGAATAGAGATTAACTCCAATTAAAACATCCACATGATTAGGCCGATCAAAGTATTTATCAGCGAAGTTCAAGGAGGCAAATTGCTCCCGAACAGAGTGTGAAATTTGGAACCGAGGCTGGCATGATGCTATCTTTGAAATCGCAATAGCTTCTACACTGAAGTCATGACTCGGATTAGCTGGAGAAAACACGCTAATTGTAAGCACGGTCACACGTTGCCAATGCCATAGCAAGGGATATGCTTAGTCCTCTTAGAAAGACCCAATTTTTGAAAACAGCTAGTCACAATAAAGCTTGTTTGTAACCCAGGGTCAACAAGTGCACGAGCAGTAACATAATGTCCTAGTTTAGTCCTCAATGAAATAACCGCAGTTCCCAATAAAACTAAGCTCAGAGCTTCGAGGGGCTGAGGCATCACCCTGGATTCCCGCACCAGAAATTTCTGGTCTATCAACTTTGGAACCAGTCGCCAGCGCCCTGCAGCTTGTTGAGGAATTCCTATCAATTTCAGATTGGGGACACAGCAATGTGTGGTGCCTTTTATGACACTTCGCACAAGTAAATTTTGACCTACACCTGTAGCTGGCATGAGATCCAAAAAGGCAGTTATAACATAGCTTTAGAGCTGCCACCTTGTTCTTCCGATCAGAGAGAGAGAGAGCGCTTTAAAATGATCAGAAGAGAAAAGCCTATGGCTCTTTGAGCATAAAGGACAGGATGGTGTATTATCTGCTAGAGAGACAAGAGTTGTTTTGGGAGGGGTATAATTTCTAGGCTGAGCCTTCACAGCTGGTTTACTCACATGCCTCTGATTAGCCTGGTTGGACCTGACAACATTCACATATTCACGACTGAAGTTAATTAATTGCTTTGCAGTAGGAAAATCAACTGCACGATGTTCTAGTTTGAACTGCTGTTGTGTAGGTTGGTCCAGGACACGGGCTCTCAAATGAAAGAGAATAAACTGATCTAGATGAGGGATATTCATCTCATTGAGCGCATTGACATTTTCAGAAAATGTATTCACAAAAGTTTGCAAAGAACGGTTATCACCAGGTTTTACTGGCTTATGATCGATTATATTTTCTAAATATTTTAACGCTAAAAGTTTATCATTTTTATAATGATGCAGAAACGTATCATAAGCTATCTGATAGTGAGCACTGTCAAAGGGAATAGATTTAACAAGGCTTAGTGCAGATCCTGTCAAGGAACTCAAGAAATAATGATATTTCTCAATTGAGGATAAGTTAGGATTCAAGTGTATTAAACTCAAAAACAGATCATAAAAGGATTTAAACTCATTGACATCACCTGAAAAAACTGGAAGTTTAATCTGTGGTAAATGCGCACTAGGTTCTTGCACCTGTAGTCCTGATTGTGGTCCTGTTATATCTATATGAAGCTTCTTTGCCACAACTAAAATAGTATAATACTGGCTATCAATTGTAGTACTTAAATCATACTCTGAATCAGGAATAAATTGCTCAGTATCTATGTAACCTTTAATTTCAACATGCAGCTTTGTAAATTTCTTATCTTTATCAAGCACCTCAGTGACTTAAATGTTAAAATGTTCCGAATCACTATTAAGAACATCAGGCGTTACTTTAGCAGCAAGAGCTGCTAAATTAAAAAAAAAATGAATAAACTCAAGGCGGCGCGCTATATTCAGCTTTAACAATCTCTTATCTTTGGCCTTTGTGTCAGATTCTGATGCAGGCATGTTGAATAAAGCTAACTTGTTCACTCACAATTAATCGAAAGAATAGTGACCACAACTAATTTTTCTGCAACAACTTTCGGAATAATAATAATCCGGCCCGAAGGATCAAAATGTTCAATATTCAAAAAAGTGGTCTAATTAATTACCTTAAGTGTTCGCAATAGTACTCACAATGTAAATACACCCAACGTATGCCATGAGCTGCTTTTCCTGATGAAAATAAGTACAGGCACAGTATATTGTAGTCTCTTGTTAAACGTAGATGATCCCGATATAGCCATGTGCTGAGCCGCAGCAACTGCAAGGTTCTAGGAAGTCCCTTAAAGACCACTAGGGCGCAGCACCAACCAGAGCACCATTGGGAACACTTACACATCTTACCTTACCAATACCGAACAACTATAACAATAAAAACCTTCTATTTGGCTTTTAATTTCGTTTATTATTATGTATATGAATTAATTTAATTTCATGTTTATCAATTCGTGTAAAATCATACTCAGAATAAACATTTGCTGGCCATGTGTTTGAGAGATCATGATGGGTTAGGTCAGGGGTCCCCAAACTTTTTATTGAAAGGGCCACATTAGGCTTTGTGTACGACAGCGCGGGCCACTTTAGCCTTTTCAAATGTCTGATCGGGCCGTGTGTGGAGCAAGTTTCGAGGGGACGGTGGCTATCGAGAAAAGAGAAAATATGAGGTAAGGCAGTCAAATGTGGCCCACGGGCCGTGGTTTGAGGAACCCTGGGTTAGGTGGTTCACAAGATACACGTGGGATACAAGGGACTGTCCTAATTTTAATGACGATGTGTAAAAGCCTATTTCAGCTATAAGAGAACTTTGTGAACAGTTGTGTCTAACATTTTTTGTGTTTACGTTTGCGTTGATATCTCATGAGATGTTGGATATACTTTGGATTGCGACATCTGCATGAAAAGTACTCTAAAGTGCGTACCAGTATACGTGTAAGTAAAGAAACAATTTTTGTGCTCCATCACACTATAGACAATTATTTTCGGTGATTTCTGAATTTATCATTGCAATCGGTTACTCATTGTTACGATTAAATGTATACACTAGTAGCAATGAGTGATAAACACAAAGTGGTAACATAGTATGTCCAGTGTACTGTATTGATATGTATTATTTGGGAAACAATTCTGTCACAAAATATCCACCAGGAATGTAACCCCTAACTTTTATCGTAGTTCTTATGGTAATCTTTGTTTCGCTATACGTTGTTTTGTTATAAGTCGCATTTCTCAGGAATGCATCTCCGATGTATAGCAGGGTATTACTGTACTCTGCTCAGTATGATAAAATGCGTAAGTACGAGGTTTCATACATTTTCGTTGTACTGTTTAGGCTACAGAGCCAGTAACAGACAGACGGAATTGCAAAAACTACTTTTTTGGATTCAGCCACACCTAAAACGTATATTTCCATAAAAATCTTGAGGTCGAATTTTTTCACGATAACGATACTTTCTCAATATACTTTGTATATGAGAAAGTAAAACACTGAAAAACTCACCAAAGTAAATGACAAAAATTTACGCTTGCAAAGGCACGAGGAAATGTCGATTGACTCAGGGAATCCTAAGATTACATGCATGCACATACTAGAAATGGCTCAGGAGTGAATTTATCGAAACATTTATTTTGATTTTTAAGACTCGATTCTTAGCCGAGTGGCAATTTTTAAGGCCGTAAAAAAGTAAAAAAAAATCGGCTTACAATTGATTAAATATGGTATTCTAAAAATGTAGAAAATATGAGATCTAAGAACCCAACTCCCTATTTCCTATTAACTTAATGCTTCATATATCGCGATTTCACAACATAACTACTGCACTATTTGAGGTTTTACTGTACTGTTTGTTTCCTGCCAATGTTCCAGTTCTCAGCACATGTAGCTTCTCAGTATGACATCTCGCACAGTAGAGCATTCATTGGGATAACCAAAAGGAATTTTCGCTCCCCCTCCCCATGTTCTCACATGATGAGGGATTGAGAGTGGCAAGAGAAGCCATTGGTCGAGGAGTGTCAGCTGACTTTGGAAATTTTATGGCCAAAGCCTTCCTATTATATGTTTTACAACCAAGAGCCATGAAAAAACCATTAATGACAAAGCCAAAAGTGACGCACGTTAGCCAAATTGTGCACTTTGGGTAAAATTGCAGGCATGGTGAGATGTGTGTCATCACAAAGCAGTGAAATGGAGAATCATTTTCCTGGGAAGATTGACAAATCCTTTAATTGTTGAAATAACTGACAACTGATATCAGTTGTAGTTATAAAAGCCACCACCACTTCAAATAGCCTGGTTACCCTCCTTTAGTTTGTAATATAGGCGGTTAAAAACATTCCATCATTTAACATTTATTTTTGCCATTTCCAGGTAAACACGGATGTTATTTGTTGATTTCCCATCCAAGGATTAATAAATTTCTTTAAATATTACTTAATATATTCACTGTGTTTATGTCGGAAGATGATATCTGTGATTTTTTTGTTATATAAAGTGTTTTCTAAGTTTATTTTATTTGTAACATCATTTATGTCTACCATTCTTCGTTATAAATGTTTTTTTGTTTGATATGCTGTGTAAGGGTTAAGAAATCCAACATCCGAAAATATCCTTTACCCGAAATGGGTCAGACCACAACCATTTCAGATAAATGGTCTTCTACTGTTGTATAAGTTTATGAATTTATCAAACTGGCAAGATAGTAAAAACAAAATTTAGGTTTTATAATTTTCATTTTGTAAAAATGTTTGTGTGGTGAAGTTGCTCTGTTTTTCAAGAGGTCTTGTTTCCTACATAGCTGAATGGTCCATCAGGCGGGGGCCTACTCTCGCAAACACCTGATCTTCAAGGATCTACAGATCAGAAAACAGGGAACAAAAATGCAGAGGACATTATGTCTGTACTGCTGGCTCACGAAAAGAGGGCTGGCACTACAGGCAGTGCAGTAGCCACAGCTGCAGCCACGGCATCACTCAGCACAAGGGGAGCAGTTGCAGGACTTGGGATGCAGGGTGAAAGTGGTAGCGAGTCGAGTGATGACGACGTGGCTGGGAATCCCAGGAGTACCACCAACAATATTCCAGAAATAGAAAATGGTGATTATGCTCTTGTGTATAATATTATCATCATCATGTCTATAATTCATCCAAAGATTATTAGAAGATTATTAGCAACTGTTTATGGATAGCCCTGTAAATTAAATTTAATAGTTTTTTCTTGGTGAATTTCATATATATCTTTCATTACAAATCATATATATGGCATAAAGTTTTAAAACATTTATTCAAGTTTCGAATGCACATTAATAGCAAAAAAAGAATGAAAATAAGTAAGTCAAGGCTTTAATTACAGAACAGATCTTGATTAGGAAAACAAAGACTACAAAAAATCAATACATATAATGGCTCAAAAATTAAGAAAATGAACAAATTTCTACTTCTGTAATTTTCTAGCCTTTTTCCTCATGTCATCACTTGGCTCAAAATCTGCAAAATGTTTTCTAAATGAACACTGCATCAAAGCATTCAGCATTGGTTGTTCGAGTGCTGACCTGTGTGTGATTTTAATAAGACTCAACTTACTAAAAACTCTCTCGACTTCAGCATTGATATGAGGAAGTATAAGCATTGCCTTTGCAAGTTTACAAAGTAATGGAAATTGTGGTTTTCCATCTTCTATAAATTGTGACACCTTATACCAATAGGTATCACTATAGTCTGAACAGACGGTTGGGGCAAATTCCATAGTGTGTAGGCAATGAACTTAGAATTAAGAATGTCTAGTTCATCATCATTGATGACGTTGGGAAATCTTTTAGCCAATGTTTTAACTTTTTCCCAATCTTCATATGATTTCTTTGTTGGGTCAAAAATATCAACATTTTTCAAAACTACATCATTTAAAGGTAAGAGACGGTATAGCTCTTTTGTTGCCATCTCATAAAAATCTCTCACATTGTTGAAAAAAGCTTTTTTATCAACTAAGCTAATATCTATTTCTTCTAAGTGTGTCTGTGTTTTATGACCTATGAAAAGTGCGGAATCTTGAAGTTGGTTTTCTCGTTTGAAGTCAACAGCTTTTGTCACATTTTTGAATAATGTGGCAATGAACAAAGCTTGCAATAAATTAGTGAAGCAGAGAGGACATTTCTGAATGAAGTTTATGAATATATGGTCTCTCTTTCTGAAACATTAGGTTGAATTTTGTAAAACGAGGTAAAACTGCTTGAAGGAAACTGAAATACAATTTTGCAGATTTTGAGTCGAAGGTTTTTTTTATACGTTCAACAACCTCTAAGCTCCCATCTTTTACATCAGTTTTTGTGCTAAAATATACTGTCGATGCTGACCGCAGTTCCAGAAGGCATTCTACACACTGCAGCATGGCTAGCTAACATGGTCTTAAAATTTTGTGATACTAACTTCCAGACACTCTTGGTCTTCCTTAAATTGGTCTTTGTCATTTACCTGATGTTTTAAAAATGCATAAACATCTCTAGGCAGCTGTTCACATTTATCTGGTAGTTTTCTGCAGGCGTGCGATGCTGCTAAATGAGCTACATGGCAAGTGCAGTGAAGGAACTACAATTCTTTTTGTTGTTTCCTGACTATTGATAACACAGAATTGAATTCCCCCACCATTGCTCTTGCTCCATCTGAAGACATGCTTAAACAATTCTCCCAAGGAATATTATCTTCTTTATATTCATCGTGGACAACATTAAAAAGATTTTCTCCACTTGCCTTCCCATTAAATGCAATCACTTTATACAGATGAGTTTCAACTTTTTCTGTTATAAAAATACAAGTCATTATAACCATTTGTCTGATCACACTGATGTCGATAGATTCATTTATCATTAAGCAGAAAATTGATTCCCACATAGCTGAAACAACGTTTTCTTGATCAGACCAACCGAGGGATTGCACTATCTATTGGCTTGTTTTAGTACAAGAACATTGAAAATTCTTAGCAATTTCACTATGAGGAAACATTTTTGGCATTAATTTAATGAAAATTGTCACTCAGTTTCACTGGCAAGTTATTTTCACAAATAAAATTTGCCCATCTTAGTTCAGCATCAACAATGTCATTGTTTTCTTTAGTCACAAAACTTTCAAACGACTTTAGGTTCCTCATGTGACATTCTGCTGTCTCGTGGCATTTGTAATATTTTTGGCCTCCTTTTGATATGTTTAAATCAGAATTACAGACTGTACATGTTGCCAAGAAATCAGTTTTTCCTTTTTTTTAACCACTTGAGTTCCTTTTCCCATTCAGCCTTATACTTTTGTCTATACAAAGTCCTATCAATCGAAGAATTGCATTTTTTATTCATATTTCACTTATTTAAGGGTTAATATTCTTAGTAAAAGTGCCAGGACTATTCTATTATAAATATTAGCGAGAGACCGTACGAAATCTTTCGTCACCAGACTGAATAATATGAACTCATATGAAAGCGTACACTTCAAGAAGCATTGACAGGTGACCACAGTTGACTCACGAGTGTTCCGAATCGTGTAGGAATTCCCTCCACTGCTGCAAATGTAGTAAATTTGTAGCTAGATCTAGCGACTATATGTTCAAACTAGCTCCTGTATAAAGTTCCCACAGATACTTACAAAGCTAGGGAATTGATTTATTAATCTTGCTAATTTTAGCATCTCGCTATAAGTGCAGCTTTACATTTGAATTTATAAGATTAAAAAGAAGTTTAAAGAAAAAATGTAAATATGCCTTTGGTTGCTGACCCAGTTCTACAGCTTGGTTTTGGATCCAGTCTCACAATATGTAACAAGTTTAATATTTAACAAAGTATATCAACATACATATGTACTTACAGAATAATTTTACCAGACCCTATTTTATTCACACTTCATATTATAGCGATAAATATATCCATAATCTTTGAATTTCATTGTAGTTTATGTACGTTTTTTACGAAAATGGCTCAGATAACAACAAAATTTTGCATTCTAAATATCCGTAAATCACGGAAATGTCTTAGTTTTTCGATATAAAAATCCGTAAAAACGGATAAAATCTGTGAAAATGGCAGCCCTGCTCTATTCATGAATAAATTCATGAGTTTTCACATTGATTGTCAGTGTTTACAATGTCAATGTTTCTAATAATTATAATCAAACAAGAAAGCCTTAATTCGAGTTGAACTTGGAAAATTTCTTGCATGGTTACTTCATCATTGTTGCTAACATAAACAATCTCATAAAAATGTTTGATTTCCTTACGTGTTCATGCAATATTTTTTATTAGGAAGAAAATGGATTATTTATGAAGAAGAAACTAACTTTAAAATGCTATTTCCCTTAAGTACACACATCATTTCTTTCAAATATTCCATTCTATGAATATTTGTGATACGATGTACACTTTCCTAACTTGTTTAATACATACATCCTACTTGTTGCATGTACAAAAATTTGTATACCAATCTATTAAGGTTTTATACTCATTTAATCTTTTTCTTTTTGCAGTCATGGAGGCCATGGATAGTGATGATGGTGCTGAGGATGGTGACGACGATGATGATGATCTCGTTCCAATGGTGGGAATAGGGAACAGAAGTGTTCCTATCACCGAAATTGATGACACACTCATTGCACAGATGACACCAACAGAAAAAGAAGCATACATCCAGGTTTATCAAGAACATTACTCTCACATGTATGATTGAAGAGTTAATGATAGTGTCCTTGCTAGAGAAAAATCAGGATGGTTTGTGCCGTGTTAAACCTAACAAAAGCCGTAGAGCATATTTTAGGCCAAGTTTCTCATTTTTGAGAAATTGCTCTTGGTCAGTGGAAATAGAATCATATTGCTGCTCATGCATAAGTGTTGTCATTGGCTGATAGCATATGCTTCTTGAAGTGTGCTAATTTTTTCGTATAGGATGAATCAGTACCTCAATTTTAACTGTCGGAATCATCAGAATTGCTTAAAATAAACAAGTAACATGTTAACTGTGACTGTTTACAGTTTCATCATCGTCCTAGAAAATGCACATTTTCTCTAAGAATTGACTCCTATTTTCAACTAATATGTAGTTTGTAGGTTTTTCAAATTTTTATATTAAATTTACAAATTTTAACTGTGTTGAATTTCTTAACTAACTACCATATTTACTTATGTACCTTGCACACCTTTTCCCCCAAAATATCCATGAAAAAAGGGACTGCACGTAATACATGAAGATTTCTGAACGGGTTTTATAAATTGCGAGTTTCAATAGTAAATTTACTGCAACACACATCTACATTTATACTTGCAGAAGTAGAAGAATTCAAAAAAGTACACACGTATCTGTACAACCAAGCAAATGTTTAGGGTTTAAATGCACAGTTTATACTGCCATTGGTACATCTTCAAGATCATGATGGACATTTTGACAATTGAGATGACCTAATATTTTGCACATGTAAGTAATTTGTTAACAACAATAGCAATAAATAACAAACTCAGTTTACCATATTTTGTGTTCTGTAAGATGCACCCCAATTTTTTAAGAGATTTTTCAGGAAAAAAGTATTTTGGTTCACAAAAGCATTTAGGAAGGACCATATTGAGTGTCATTTCTAGCCGTGATTAAATCCGTATCTGACAACCAGAGCGGGGAAGTTCCGATTCGGTTCCAAGCATTCCGGTTCCGGCTTGAAATTTTCCAACTCGTTCCGTTCCGAGTTCGGTTCTGAGTGATCAAAAGAAGGAATGGTTAGGATCAGGTTCCAGAACCGTTCCTAGTTCTAAAAAATGTTTTTTATTTATAAAATTTTACATGAATAACAACTTTTTTCAATTACATAAAAAAATGATGAAAGTGTCTTAAAAGTAGTATGACCTATGGTCATCTTTTTCAATAAATTTCCTTTTCACTTTCTCCATACATAGTAGTGTATGTGAAAGTATTGTATTTGTGAAAATTATTGAATTTGAGATTTCAATGGAAATACATGTTTTGAGGTCCCCTTAGTACGTGTGACTATTTTTTCGATGATGCCTGTGTGTGCGTGCGTGTGTGTAAATAAAAGTGGAATTAACCGTTGATAATTCTTCATTATTTCTATTTCTCCACCTGCAAATAAGAACGAGCTTTTAATACATTTAAAATAAAATATAAACTCACCTTCAACCAACAATTTCAAATAATAAGTTGCTGATAATCATCATGTGTTGAATTCACAAAGTATTCTGAGTTGCTGGACGTAAGGAGCAAATAAAAGTGGGATTAACCATTGATAATTCTTCATTATTGCTATATCAACACCCACAAATAAGAACAAGCTTTTAACACTTTTTAGAAATAGAATATATATTGACCTTCAACTGATAACCTGAAAAATAGTAATCATCAAAAACTAATTAGCACTAAATCACGAATATCACCATTTCCACTGCTAAGGAAAGACTGAAATTCTCTTAAAAATTTATCTGGATAAGGGGTGGGTGAGGGGTTGAAGTTGGCTGCACATTGCCCTCTGGTGGAGGAATTCACCGTTCATCCATAGTACAACATACATATCTCTCGAAGGGGTGCATTCTACAGTGAGGGTTGTTCAGAAAAGATAAGAAGAATTCATTGCTTAATTTTTTGTCCCACATTCATAGAAGTTTCTTTCGGTCAATGAAGTTTACGATAGATTTTATCTTACTAGAGACAGAACGATGGCTCCTGGGAAGAAATGGATGAGAGAGAACCATTGCCCTCAATGATAGTGGGGGGGAGGGCAGTGGTAGATCCAAGGTGGTGATTGCCCCCTCCTTGGATATTCTTTATGGGTAACAAAAGGGGAAGCCAAGAGGGTTGTCGTGCTGCAGGAGGTTTTTCCCAATAGACTTCACTGTGATAATTACCATACTATTCTACCATAGTTTATTAATAGAAAATAATTTTGACAAGGATTTAGTTTACAAATTAAAAATATCCCCTACCCCCCTTGGGGGAGGGTTTAGGAAACCTTTACCTCAGCAATTAGCAGCATGGTTGCTCGTTCTGAAACAAGGGCAAGTAATACCTACGTTTTTGGGCCTAGTTAGAAAGTGTGTCCTTTTCTTTTCCAATCCTTGCAAAGAAAAAATATTTTCAATGTCAAGATTGAATGGGTTATTTTGACTCAATTGGAAGTGTATCATAAGTATTTAACCAACCCTTCCCTTTTTTCACCAACTTTAACATTTACTATTTAATTAGTTACATCATGCATTATTTACAGCCACGGTTGCCTTCAGACAGTTTGCCACCTTGGGGCTAAATAAAAATTGCTGCCCAATCTTGCAGTTCATGAAATGATTTATGGGTAAACCTTTTGGTTCTTTAGGTGATTAATGCAAATATTGTATGAGAAAATTTTATTTGGCGGATGATTAAGATATAGTTTTATGTTGTCGATAGCATCAAGACATTGAATTTATATTTTTGTCTTCAAATCCATAAAGTGTTTCTTGAATCATTGTCTTAAAAAAACATTTGATCATTTACACACAAAATTCATCTGAATAATATTCTTCAAATGCGTTTATTTCTTTCGATTATGGACAATATTAAAATATCAAGAAATGACATCTTTCAGGCCCACAATGTCATTGTAGAGAATGTTTTTTTATGACTATGCAAAGAAAGATGATCAAACTGTTTGGAAAGTGAGCTCTTACAATGTGTTGGAGTAAATAATTGAATGTTACTTGTTATTTCCTGCTTTACTTAATCTTTGAACAACTTTTTACCAGAATCTATTATGCAAAATATGGAAACCAAATGTAGATTGATTGGACACCAAGGTCCAAACACTAAAGCCAACTTAACAAGGAAGAAGAAAAATCAGAGAAAATATTCCTTTTAATTTCAAATAAAAATTTAGGTAATAGTAGAAATTAAAAATTCTGTTTAAAAGTTAGAAAATACGAAAATATTAATAATAATTTGTTCATTTTAAGGGAACCGTTCCGGATCCATTCCAAAACAATCAGTGTACCAGTTACAGATCCAGGATCCAGAACGATTTTGGAACCGTTCCAGATCCAGAACTTTCCCAGCTCTAATTGGCCTTGTAGCCACATGAAGGCTCATGTCATGCTGAATGTCAACAGTATGCTCCCATTTTCCAAGTTGTTCAATCAGTTTCATTTTCATCTCCAACGAAATACTTCTTCTTAATCTTTTTCTAACTGCATCACTCTCGCTAGATTTTGGCCATATTGCACTCATGCCATCCAGGGTCAATAATATTTCAAAATAAGGTCACCACGATATGGAAACCACAATGCAGTCAGACACGTACTGAGGCAGAAAAAAGTGGGATAGAGTGGAGTAATTTTTCCTACATGTGTCATTTTGTTTCCTTTATGGCAAAATTTGGCTTTCTTGTTTCAAAATCTGGCAACCAATAACTTCTTGCTAAAATGAAACAATTCCATGGGTGGGACTCTCCCTGGGGATAGGATGTTACGGAATTCCGGCTGGGAGATTGGATATCACTATGTTGCTATTATTGCGATGACTCTCGCTTCTGAGCCACGAGGAAGTTGACCGATTCTTGTTGGTAGTATAAATTGTTTTTATTTTGAGCCTTCGACCTCGGCAGGGAATTTGTTACAAATAATTTCCACCACCACAACATGGCCCAGGTCAGGGGGGTTGGGACATCATAAAAAATAATTTTACATGATGCTGCACTCATCCCAACCCACACTAGTTGGGAGGTGCGGCCAACAATGACTCAATATAATAAGCATTGCCAATATCTTGGTCTGATGCAGCTGAAGTCTGGTGACCTCTCTTCGCCTCTGCCTTGTCTTAAGGTGTGGTTTCACTGGGGCATCCGGCGGTCTCGTCTAGACATCACAGTTGGACGACATGGCCGGGTGGTTTCGTTCGGACGTCTGCATCCCACTGCCGTGGCAGGCCGATGTGGTTAGGTGATGTGGAAGGAATGCTTGTACGTCCAGAAGAGTTCAGTTTTGGTTTGCCTACCGTGAAAGTGACTTGATTTTGAGCTGAAATGGATGAAGATGATTCACTTGTATTAATCTTGTTAGAAGATGAAGAAGAATATGATGAAATGTTGCTAGTAATCTTACAAAAAAAGCTGGAAAGGACCCTTTATATAAAACGCAGAGAGAAGAGGACTGCTACAGTTTACTCAACAATGGCCATCTGAAGAATAACGTAGGAAAATTCTA
Source organism: Uropetala carovei (assembly GCA_036926305.1). Lineage (NCBI taxonomy): Eukaryota > Metazoa > Arthropoda > Insecta > Odonata > Petaluridae > Uropetala > Uropetala carovei. Next base: position 1,998,622 of record JAXCHB010000062.1, on the reverse strand, counting down.
ACTAAATGAGCCACAATTGAAGAAATGTGGTTCAAATGCTATGAAGCATCCAACATCACTAAAGGAAAAGCTGGCGTTAACTTTAAGGTATGTAGGTGTTTATTTTGAATAAAACAATATTTCATCAACTGAGGTATTTTTAACAATTTTATTTTTAAGTTACAAAAATTTTTATCCTTGCGTGGTAACACAAAGAGTTTTTGCATTTTTTTATTTAAATTTTGTCATGGTGTGTAATGATACTCTGTGGGTGCAAATGTAAAATGATTGTTTTCATTGATGGATTGACTGCGCTGGCAGATGATGCAAATTGGAGCTCGGTAATTGTGGAAAGAATGCTTAGTTGTGCCCGAGCAGTCAATTTTTTCATCCTTAGAGCCATACTTTTCATAAATAAGTTCACATCATCATCATCCTCTTTTTGCCTTTTTCTAATTACATTGAAAAATTCCATTCTCTCCTGTGACCTTTCCTCAAAATGGTCAGCAAGTCTTGACTTGCAAGATTTCGAGTCCGATTTTTGGGTTTAAATGGAGTCAGGAGTTTCTGCTTATGGTTCATCACCTTTTCCTTTTCTCCAGCAAGTTTCCCCAGTCCTCTCCCACTGCTGATTCGGAGGTGCTCCAACCCACGGACTCAGACATATTTACTCAGTATCTCTATCGGAGTGTTCGGATTCTGAGTTGTTATCCTCGAATTCCTTATCCTTAACAGTACTTTGGTTTTTGCAAAAAATAAATATATTCATAAGTAACAGAAAAAGAATTCATCAAAGTTATCATTTAAAGTATCTCGACAAAAATTCTTCATTTTCTCTCACCTCCTTTCCTGTTTCACGAAGTCTAAAAATGACAACTGTTGATACAGGGGCCATTTTGATGGTCTTGACGAAGCAGGAGAGCCTGTCTCCAACTTTTGCTTTCTTCTGGATTTTAAATAATTATCTCTGACATTTTTCCACCTTTTTTGCAATCTTCCACTGTAAAACAGCAAAATTAAAATACCAAGTATACTAACAATTACATGTTTTTTCAGGTATCTTGCCACAGGAGAATCCTTTTGATCGCTGTCTTTTGCTTTTCGCATTTAACATAGCCATATAAGCGTGATTATTTGAGATACACTGGAGGCGGTGCGTAAACATTTGGTACCTTTGTTACTACATCCACAAAATCATACCAACTTAAAGGAGAATGCTGCAGAATTTTGGGACAAATGAACTTTCCCAGTAGTGTATGCGCAGTTGATGGTAAATGTAAGAATGTTTTGTCCTAAAAAAGTGGCTCCTTGTTTTTCAACTATAAAGACTTGCCATGGTTGATGCCAATTGTAAATTTGTGGCCGTAGATGTCAGGTCATATGCAAAAGAGGGGAGTGGAATTTTTGCAAAGTCTGTAATTGGGTAACAAGTGCTTTCGGGAAATATTTTCTCTCCAAATGAGACAATTTCTGGTTCAAATAAAGATTTGCCCTATGTTATCATTGGAAATGAAGCCTTTAGGTTGCACAAACGTCATGAAACCATATACAGTAAAACTCGTTTAATACGTATTTGAGGGGACCGACTCATTGCTTCGTTATAAGCGTGACTACATTATATACGAGAAACATGGTTTTTGCCTATACATCCCATATAACACGTATACACATACAGTAAAAGCTGTGCTATCCGGGTATTTAGACCCTGCCAGCCTTAGATACCGGTAATTACACAAATACAATTCATTTTGTATCTCTTTCTTTTTTATGAATTTTTGTGTGAATTTTATGTGTAATACCACAACTTCCACTTTAAACTTTCTTAAAATATAAGATGTATATATTACGTATTTACTCCTTATACTTCTGTGGCATGCCTAGTAAACATGGCGTTTTTGGTTACGTAAGCCATTTGCATTGTCTAGATGTTTTGGTGTACTTCTACAATTTCCAGTTTTATAGCTTTTTATTATTTAAAAAATTACCCATCCATTGAATATGGCATCAAAATAAATACCTAAAAGCAAGGAATGGGAGAGAAAAGGTTGTTTTAAGGCTAACATAAGCTGAGTGTTTGCAGCTGGCGAATAAATGTGAAAATGTGACTTCAAATGAATGTTCAGAGGCAGTAACCAGGCTCTACTCCGAATGGTAAAATGGTATTTTCTAATGAGGCTTCCGAGAATACTACCGAATACAGATGGCTGGATGTAGTTTTTCCAACATTTTATTGCTGTTACATGCCGGGAATTTTTGCCGGCCGGATGAAAGCATTTCTCACCGCCCGTAATATTTCTAGCTGATTTCCTCTGTGATTTGCCGCCCCCGAGGGTTTCTGTCCGGGTGCAATGCACCCCTTGCACCAATGGTAGTCGCGGGCCTGAAGAGAGAAGCATTTTCTTAGGTTGGAGGGGGGTAGAAGAATGATTAAGAAAGGTCATGCCTCCAAAGGAAACTCGGAATCGCCCCCGCCTTATTAGCCAGCTGCAGTCTCAGATCGTTGCGTCGCTTCTTTTTCCCCTGCATCCTTCCTTTGCAGTATTCACGGACTCACAAGTGCATTTCGCAATCAAGAATTTCATCCTTTCTATTTCATTCCAAGAACAATTTGTACCATTAGCTTTAGATAAGTACGTTGCTGCCTTTATTCATGCGTTTGCCAACACGTGCTTGTCTATGAATACGGCAATGTGTCGATGTTGCATTTTTTTATGTCTTCTTTATGAAACTTACTGCACCAGAAAATTTGCCAACCATTGGTTGACCCCACCTGTGCAGACATCGATGCAATAGTTCCAATGAACCTCATTTTCATTGAAATAAGTAGTGCACAGTTTATAATTTATTTATGACATTCCAAATGTATTTTTCTGTGAATAAAGCCTTGTTTTTTATTAAACTGTTTAATCAAAAAAATACACAAAACATCAAAATAATTATATATTAAACTACCGAATTTTAATGTAAAATTTATGTATCGTTGGGTCGCCGTAATTCAAATCTGCTTGGGGCGCCAAAATGTCCTGAGCCGGCACTGATTGTAGACCGTATAACGTAGCAGCGGTAGTCGGGCGTGAGGAGGTGCGAAAAATTATTGTGCAACACTGTAACCGTATATTTGTGTATAATCCTATTTATAAAAATGATATTTTGTATTATGTTGCGAAAGGGCCGTTGCATGTAAAATGTACACAAATTTAGTACTATAATTAAATAATCTATAGATATCTATAAAATAAAGTGTTTGTATGTATGTATGTATGTTATTTTATAACTCAGCAACTACAGCACGTAGAAACAAGTGGAAGGTGTCATTTTAATCAAAATAAAGTGTTAAGTGGTGTATTCAGGTTTTTATGGCGATTTGATTCACCTTTCTAATTTTTAAATATTTTCTTTTTTCATTTTCTCCATTTTAATAACAGGGATAAGTGCAGCTTATTTTTCATTTGAATTTAAAATTACTTAGAAACATGGTACGAACTTGAGACTTGAATGGTTCTATGAAGGAAAAAAGGAAGTTTATTGTTATTGAAGGCAAAATCCGAATCCTTATCGAATTAGCTTAAAAATGCGTTTAGAATCATAAAAATACATGATTTTACCAGTTTTATGACAATACCAATTATAAGCTACCATTACAACTCCTATTTTCGCCGAGGTTGAGAGTCCTATGCATTTATATGGGGGGAAATTTTAAAGTAAAATCGTTTTTCAATTTCTGTGTGCAATTTTGCTTTGTTTACATGGAAACCAAATATTTATTGATTTTAATTGTAATATTACTAATAAACTGTTTTTAATGATATTTTCGTATGGCGTAGAGTTCTTCCAAGCAAGCTGTTTTTAAAACTACGTAACTTAAATAATTAGACGTAGATTTTCCACAAATTGTGATATTTTCGTGTGGCGTAGAGTTATTCAAAGCAAGCTGTTTTTACAACTACGTAAGTAACTTAAATAATTAGACGTAGATTTTCCACAAATTGTGATTGTTATAAACAATTTTCTCGTAACAGAACTTATTGATAAGTGTTGAGAGAATCGAGCTAACAGCAGCTAATAGTCGGAGGATAATATTCACTCTGTGATTCTTAAACGTTCTCTATTTACTTTTTTGTCTTCCGTTAAATTAATTAATTTCGTTTGTTCCTTTGTTCATCCATTTTCTGTTGATTATTGTGTTCTTGCTGGTTTTACTTACAGTTTTCGTTTTGAAGTTATCGTCGCGAAACTTTGCATGGATATATAATTTTACCCTGCGGCTATATGGTGACAAAAATTTTTGGAGGAGGGAGAGCTTAATTCAATAATTATTTTCTCATAAGTTTACACGTAATTTTCGATTTTTCACAGCGCAAGATTCTCTTTCTTCATTCATCTAAATAGGTAAATGCCGGTTTTCTTCATTTTTGCTTTTTTCGACGGTTAAAGCCATGATTACATGTTAAACCGTCGAAGTTTTAGATTCACTAAATCCGTTGCAATTCAACGGGCACTTCTGCTTGTAATTAATAATACTTTAATGAACTAACAAAAAGTAGTTAGTAGACTCTGAGCATCAATTCGCCACATATCAATGGCCGATTCGCCACAAGTGGCGATGGTGTTAGACACGTCTGTTCCATAAGAATATTAAAATGAAAAAAAGCTGATTTGTAGTGTACAGTGTCATAATATCAGCCATTACGTAAATTTTCTCAAGTACCCCGTAGCACATTTAAAAGTACTCCCAGCGGTACGCGTACCCCAGTTTGGGTCTGTCCGTCCTTCCGTCCGCATGTTCGTTCTCAACTTCTACCCAACGGATTTTCATGAAATTTGATATTAAGGACTTTCAACCAAAGAAAATTAGAAAATCACATGAATCACGTTAGAAAATCAGGGGTACCACTTTAATGGTGATAAAAATTAACTTTTCGTCACATCAAAATAGTTTTCCAATAAAACTTGTAGAACTAGTAAAATAGAGTATTTCTTTTCCTATACATTTTTGTCGTAGGAGTAGCCGTTATCAAGAAAATCAAACAATAATGTCAATGTTGCTAACATAAACAATCTCATAAAAATTTGTTTAATTTTCTTACGTGTGCATGCAATATTTTTAAATAGGAAGAAAATGGATTATTTATGATGAGGAAAAGAACTTTAAAATGCAATTTCCCTCACGTACAGGTACTACCTATATCATTTCTTTCGAATACTCCATTGAACGAAACGCGCCATACGCTGTACACTTTCCTAACTTGTTTTAATATTACGAGCACGCCAAACCATTGGATTGTCACGAAAGGATTGTGAGATGCGAAAAAAACTATCGATGCGCAGGCGTGAATTGGTATACAAATTTCGAGAAGGGGAAAAAACCTAGCCGAAATAAAGGTAGGATGAAAAATAGATGACGGCCGCGCATGCGAAGCACTGACGCGGAGGATGCTATAGACGCGGAATTCATTTAAAATGTGTATGTACGATGATTAGCTTTCGGTAAAAGCATGCAACGTCTACCATTATATGTATATATATTTCAGTAGTAAATAATATCAATGAGTAAAAATTACAAACATTCAGGAAAAAAGGATAGTGGAATTTTCAGGAGATACTTAACTTTTTCATTATTATAAATTTCCCCATATCAAATAATTTCGTTCTTTTCCTTTATATCCCCCCCTCTAATTGTTTACTGATTATGTTTTTAATTTGCCTAGTAACCAAGGATATTGGATAACGAGATTAGTAATAAAAAATCAAATTATGATTATAACATTCCAAATTATACTATTTATTTATTCATTTTTACCATGTTTTGGTGGAGAGAAGAAGGTTTGATAGGTTTCTATCAAGATATCTGTAGTCTACAGAGGAATTATATCTCGCTTGACTGTTGCGCCGCAAATGGAGAGAATATTGGCGAGCCTTCGACTCGCTTTGCCTTTATTTTAGTTGTCGTCTCCGAGCGCTACCGCGCCCTTCACCACGCTGGAACCAAACTATCCCTCCCCGTTGTCCGGAGATCGGGTTTGTAAATGTCGCTACGGACCGATCAGTCATAGGTTGTCCGGTGATCAGGTTAGTAAATGTCGCAACGGGCCGATCAGCCACAGGTTAGCAAGCTTTAAATTAACTTATTGAAGCCATTGTTGTTGTGTCATGGTAGCAGGGAGGAATAAGTAAACCCTCTTTAATTATAACATAATCAGTAAACAATTAGAGGGGGGATACAGGGGGAAAAGAACCAATAATTTTAACGAAGAAATGGATTCGGAGTTTAAATTAATATAAATAGTTTAACATCTCATTTGAAGGAAAAAGGAACTCATTATCAACTTTACAATTTGATAAAGTCATTATTTTCTTCGTTAATAATACTTTTTATACTTTATATAACACTTCCTAGGCTCTATTGGCAAAAAACCATGTTTAGGTTTAAGTCTGGATCCGAACTCTCCCTTTAACATGTAATTCCTATACTCGCTTAACGTACCGAAACCCTGGAAGGCATCTGTATGTACGTTATAGCAGGGTGTTGCTGTAGTTTAGGAGATGAAACATGCAGACAACCTACTATCGCTTCGCTGGTAATTTATGGATGCCCCCTAACTGCATTTTATTTCTTGGATCTATCATTTAACCCAAACCGACATAACCAAACTCAACGCAATCCACCCAAGTGAGCAACTCCCCTCAATCAATACAAGCATTCAAATTCCCGCTATTCAAAATTATATGTTAGCTACTAGCACCTCTAGTGGCGTATCTGAGAAAAAACACCGACCCGACCTAAAATTGCGTTAAACAAAGGTTCCTTTAGGTACAATTATCAAATTAAACATTCACATTTCTCTTTATCCTGTCATTATAAATCAAGTTTCTTACATTTTAACACCTTCTGGAAGAGGTCGTTTTCTTCCAGAACGTATATTTCTGTTACGCTATTTAAGTAATAATGGCCCTGAAGCCTGTCAACGCAAACCTTAAACACAACGGAGATATGTAAAATGAAACATTTGGGTTTCCCTCTAAATTTTACGTATTAGTTTAAAACAATAGCTATTGTCAGTGACAGAATTTAAATTGTAGATTATAGAAATGGCTAGTAATCATACTACTATTATACTCCTTGATACGGTTCCTTTGATTAGGAAGTACTTTTATTCTGATTATGGAAGATACTTTAAATTATCGTAAACGCAATTCTGTTATAACCTGCCTTCATTTTGCCAAATTAAGTAATTTAAGCTAGTTCCTAACAATCAGTAGAATCATATCGAATTAATCAAAATTGGCAATTTGGCAACAGTGAGGTACGCAAGTGAAAAACGAATCTTGTGAGGTTTTTGGTTTTGGAGCCGGTGTGTATATATGTAATATCGGATAATGAAAATGGTTCGGTTTTGATGAGATTTTAATCGTCAGAATGACCTCGGAATATGATTTTTTGGACGAATGGCTTTCAGAAGAAAAAACAAAAAATAATGTAATTATATTTAAAGTTTAATTCATCCTTTACAATTATCAGTTGACGCACGTGCTATATACATTATTGACAATTTGCATCTGTTTAAGGTTTCCCGTTTATACATAAATGAATGTAGTCAATCTGTCGATTCATTCAAAGAGACGGCGATAAAATACGAGTAAGTATATGTAATGGAAAGACTTATCTGTACCTGTTTATGTATGTTACCTCATTACAGTGATTCAAAGAGAACCATTTTCAGGCAAGAAGAAAAGTTAAAAAAAGAAAATTTGAGGCTACGTAGCCGAGTTAAATGGTATTGTAAGGCTCTCGATGAACAGAGAGTACGATTGACGCAGCTACTGACGGAGAAATTGGCCGTTAGAGAGGTTAGTTTTTACAGCACTGAATAAACCAATCACAATTACTCAGATTGTCATTGGCGTTTATTTTGTAATATTTCACAGGACCAGCGTAAATTGGTTGACTTTGAAAAGAAACTAGAAGAAGCGAAGTTATACGCACAGGCTACTGAACAACTTAATAAGCAACTTCAGGAATTGTCTAAGTCGCATGACAAAGAGAAAAACGAGTGGAAGGAAAAAGTAACTAGTCTTGAAGGTATGCTTAAAAATTGGTATTTCTTCAATTTACCCCGTTAATTGTAATTTCAGTTATAATAATCATAAAAATCTACCTTCGCCGTAGAGAGTTAATGAATATTTTCATTTCGTTAAGTTGCAAATTCACAATGGATTGGATTGCTATAGTTTCAGAATGCGGGAAACTTTCTTTTTGTTGTATGCGATTCTGAAAACTCAGTTGTTTGGAAATTTCTAGAAGATATGCTTCTGCAGCTTATGAAATTGAAGGAGGTATAATTATTCCAATTCATCAATTTCAAATATTTAAAAAAATAATTTATTGAAATGTTGAGTGAAGTTTAAAGGATGTTTTGTCACAGATAAGGTAATACTTAATTGTTCTGATTCGAAGCAAATTCATGCCTACCTTGTAAGGGGTTGTCACACAACGTAGTTTATTGTGCCTATTAAGTTAATCTGATTTTCATTCTAAATTTGAGAATCACCGATAAAAAAACGTGATGGCTGGCAGATATCGTTTTTGGTAAAGTGTCTTAAGCATTGTGGTTAGTTTTGATTGAGAAATTGAGCATGTCATATTTTTCTAATGAACATTCATTAACCCTTAGTCATACTTGAATGATATAGTTTTTTTAATGTAAATGGTCAATTTAGCGATAAATGTGATATCAATGTTCAGGTTTTTTTTATAGTAATGGGAAGTTAAAAAGGATTTTTTGTTGATAATTTTAAATGTTAAAAATCGCTTTTCTGTAATTATTTTTGTAATTATGGTGAAATATCTTGAGAAATCTTCTATCCTTTTTTCTGAAACAGCATTTCACGTTATATACAAGTCATTGAAATATCTTTATTACTCATGAATATAATGGTTTAATTTTGTCACTTACAGAAAAAATTCGAGAGTTGAAAAAGATTGTTATTGAAGGTAAACGGAAAAAGGAAATGGAAAAGAAAAAAAGAAGAAAGCAGTTGGAGATATTACTTGAATTATCTGAAGTTCTTCTTAAATCTGGTGAGATCAAAATTTTTGCTCTATTGACCCGCCATTGAAAACATTACTTTGTTTTCTGCATGAATTCTGATTACAAGTTGTCATCTACCTTCTTAAATGAGTTTTATGAATTCAGCAACAATGTTGTTGCAGAGATTCTTTAGTTTACTGATCGCTAATTTAGGCTTCATTTAAATAGTGAGCTCAGTGCTCGCTCACCTGAGACCAAGTGTTTTACATCTTTACAAAGTGACTTTCTTATTTACTAAGTTTTCAGTTTAATACTGTGGTAAATTTTTTTACCACTATTATTGCAGTAACTGACCTGACAAAACCTTATTTGATCAAAAGAGCTTCTGTTGAGAGTCTTTCAATTTCACTTTGCCTAAAAGTCAAGAGGCAAGTGGGAATATCAACTGATGTTATCGAAAAGTGACATGGTGGTGCATCAAATGGTGACCGTCCCAAGTGCTCTATGTTTCTTCAAAGGAATAACAAGCGCCAAATGTCATGACTGTTTTGCCTCTATATGTAACACTCAACAGTGACATGTCTAGGCTTGGGATTTTGACCAGTCGAAAACTTTTTGGTCAATTGAGCGGTCAAATTTTGTCAAAAAATAGTATTTGTATAGATCTTTAAGTAAACACTTGATACTTTTGTATAACTTATAAGTATTTAACATGAATATTCAAAAACACAACCTGGAGTTTAGGCCAAAATAAAGATTAAAAACAATAAAGAAGTTGATATACTATTCATGGTACAATAACAAACTTTAATAAACCGTTCTGGTTCACGTAAAATATAAACAAGTTAGGAAAGTATACAGCGTATCACAAATGGGCACAGTTCATGCAATAGATTATTAGAAAGAAATGTTATAGTACCTGTACGTTAGGGAAATTGCATTTTAAAGTTCTTTTCATCATCATAAATAATCCATTTTCTTCCTATTTAATAATACTGCATGCACACATAAGTAAATTAAACGTTTGTTTGTGAGAATGTTTATGTTATCAACAATGAAGAAGTAACCATGCAAGGAAATTTGTAAGTTCAACTCAAATTAAAACATTCTGGTTTGATTTTCTTGATAATGGATACTCCTACGATAAAACTATTCACCAGTAAAGTGGTACCCCTGATTGGCTTACGTGATTCATTTTTGCAATTATCTTATTATATTTGATTGAAAGTCAATATCAAATTTCATGAAAATCCATTCGGTAGAAGCCGCGAACGAACATGTGGACGGACGGACAGACCGACGACAATAGGGGCTCACGCTGTAGGCGAAATGTGTTTGAAAAAACAGGTGTTTGTAGTGTCCACCAGCCAGTTTTATTTATTTTATTTTTCATTCAGTGTTCTCACTATGGTTATTTTTTAAAAAGAAATTCACCTTCCATGTCCTCACTCTGTTTCCCCAGAATCTGATTCCATCTCTGAATATTTTAACAAATCGTCATCCTTTTCAGAAATACTTTTCGTGATTCTGAGATTATGATAAACTGTTGCCAACTTCACAGCTGTTTCTGCTTTGAGTCTGTTTCTGTTTTTGGTGTGGATGTTCTCCCAAACTGACCATTTTTGCTCAGCACAAGCAGTAGAACTGGGAGATGTCAGGAGAATGTCAGCAATGTCCGCTAGTAAACTGGAAGGGCAGAGATCCTTCCACCAGTTTGATGGTTTAATTTGACCTCCATTAATAGATTCAACTGCATTCCATATCATTTTTCTGTTGAAAGTTTCACTTCTTGCTTTAAAATTTAACTATTTCAGCCAAAATAGGATTGCTGTCAGGAAAGTTTCTAAATTTGGCCACATATAGTATTAATTTGCATGCACCTTCAAACTCGTAATTTTTCAGCATATCACCTTGATGTCAGGGATCTAAAAGATATGCTGCATTGTACACATCAGTGATTACTTGACACTTGCGTTTTTCTATCATTTCTTTTACCAGTTTTTCCTCAGCTGCTGAGAGTGTAATTCTTTGCATTTGTCATTTATGTGGTCCTAAATTTTCATGAATTCAGACTTCACATCTGCCAGTGTACATTTGTCACCTTCAACTTTATGTATTGCTTCAGAAATGGGTTGCAACATATCTAAAAATTTCAAATTTCATACCCAAAAGACATCATCATCTAATATGTCAATTCTAATGTCTCGTGAACAGATGCTAGAAATACTATCCTCGACTATAGCTGACTGCATAGCTCTCTTACATATTCGAAGTTTCTGCAAACACAGTGCCACTGATGCCCAACATGTAAGACAAGGCATGCTCAATGTTGAATTTATATTGTCCTGTTTACGGCATCGAAGAATTACAGCAGCTGGAACATGTTTGTTTTTTAAGAATTTGACAATCTTCTTAACTTTTTGAATTGTGGGATTGAATTGACTGAATACTTTCTAGATAATGAATAAAGAGCTTCAATGTGTGAGCAGAGCAACTGTACAGCTGTTTATGTTAATATTTTTTCTTCACAATATTTCATGCACATCTCATGTTTGCTGCATTATCAGTCACAACAGAAAATACTTTATTCGAGCCTAGTTCTTCAATAACAGTTTCAAACTGTGATGCTACATACTCTGCTGTGTGGCGGTGTTCTTTTGTGTTTAAAAATTTGTAGAATAATGGTTGAGGAGCTGCAACCATGAAATTAAGGATACCTTCATTTCGAACATTGCTCCAACCATCTGAGTCAATAGATAGATGTGATGCCTCTTCAATAGTACTACCAATTTTTTGTTGTATTTTGTCATAAGCCTCATCAAGAAGATGGCCAGCCAAGCATTTTCTTTCTGGTAGAGTATAAATTGGGTGCAACTTACCAAAAAATCTATAATATACGGGTTTTCTATAATGTGAAACGGCAAATTACTGTAATTTTCCGATTATCATACGCACCCTATATAATACGCACCCATGTTTTTACGAGTGAAATGTGAAAATTGTCTTATCACCATGTATAATATGCAACTCATTTCTTTGTAAAAAGATCACTGTAATTTTTCCCTTGGTTATTAGCAGTATTGAGACAGTTCTCGCCTTGCCGTTAAGCGAGATATGTGTGAGAGTGTTTATGAAAACTTTAGGTCTATATACAGTAAAACCTCACATAGCGCGAATTCACAAGACACGATTTTGCTAAGACACGGTTTACATTTCACTATCAACCATCTCCTTGCTAAGACGCGGTTTGAAAAGTCAAAGCTAAAATCATTCTTCAAATTTCCTGTAACCTACAAATGATAAAAACTTCAAATTAAAAGATTTTAAAGAAAAAACACTGACAAAGTGATTCATGTAATCATTTACAGAAATGTTACGTCGAGAGATTCGTATGCATGCTTCTCAATACATTATGGCCGAATTTGTTACACTGTTTCATTGAAGTTGCAGCAATGTTACTTCTTCCCCTGCCCTTTTGTCTACCAATGTCGTATTACAGTCTTGATCTATCGCATGGCACTCGATAATTACCACTCTGAAAGAAATTCGGGGAGTAACCCGGTAGTAACCTCGTGTTCGTATTGTTCGTTCAATCAGCAGGATCTCTGTGTGTCTTATTGTAAGTGGTTGTCTTAACCTTGCCTCCTGTGATTTAAAATATTATTCTTATCCTTAATATCTATCTTTCTTATTGAAAATGGAACATAAGCAAAAAAGTAGTGATTTTTCAAGCGAGAAGAAAAAAGTTCAGGAGGAGGAATGACCTGCGGCTCGCGATGCCCACTCCCCCGCTTAAAGTGCACCAGATGACAATGAAAGTCTCAGTTGATAATAATATAATCGTTTTCAATAAAAGGATCCAGTACTACGGGCTGTTGAGTAAAAATTTCATTTTCAACTTTCTCATTTTCATCTAGTCCTAGATTCATTTTCTGCAAGAATCTCTTTATTTGCTTCCAGGGCATCGAACCGTAATTTTTTTCGCTCCGGTTTTCGTTCCGGTTCACTCAAAACACAAAATTTCGGTTCGGTTCCAGTTTCGCTCCGGCAAGCGTCAGTGAACCGGTTTTTTTCGCTCCGACCTTAAAATATTTTTAGGAAACTTTCAAGAATTGATTTATTAATTAAGTAATTTTCTTATTAAATCTAATACATCTTCACTATAAAAATAGTGATATTTAAAAAACATAAAACACGAAAATAAATTATTTAAATGTGAATATTTAGTATGTATCTTATTTATTTAAGATTATATTTTGAATTGAATATTTACAAACCGTACATGCGCTGCAAATGATTTCAACATATTAGGAAAGTATAAAGTAAATTATAAATGAGCACGTTTTCTGCGATAGAGTATTCTAAACTTATTATGTTATGCAAAGCATTCATCTCATCTTCTAATTTACTGTTCTTAGTCCTTAGTACTAAATTTTATCAAAATCCGCTGAATAGCTACGGAAAAAAATTGCATCCTGATAGAAGAACGGGCAGACCGAAGATAATATGCGCTAAAGCTGGAATGCCTAATAATGAATTATTAATATTTTTATTTACAAATCGTGCGGTAAAATAAGAGATCGCGTTATCTCAATAGTGCCAGTAAGTTGAGTAAGATATTGTTATTTTCATTAACAGTTTGTAGATCACGTCCACTGCTCGTATTATAGTAGAAACTGTAAATGCACTGCTTAATTTTTTCATTCAGAGATTACTTAAATGGATGAAAAAATCTATAAAATATGTATGAGGAAGAAGCCCGCAGAAATTGAGGGTCCGAGAATTCAGAAAGGCTGAGAAATGTTTATTAACCACTCATCTGGGTATGACGTGTATAGACGTCATGGCCGGACGCGCCAGTACTAGGTATGACGGATTTAGACGTCATGGCAAATTTCAGGCTGATTGCTATGGGTACGCCGCGATTTTCCGTCCCGTAACTTCTCGTACTTATAGCTTGGTTCTTCTAGTTCATCCTGACTGCCATAGATGGCCTTGTCTTCCTTTTTCTTTGAGAAGCAGGTCTTCATAAGGGAGGTCTGCATATGCGTTGCGGGTTGCATTTCCGTGATCGCCACATCTGGAATGACCGTTTATGACACTCGGGGTTTTTTCACACTCCCTTGCGAAAACTCACACTTTTCTCTGCATGCACTTTTGTCTCGAGGGTAAACCTGCTATTTATGAATGTTTTTCCTGCTAGTAATTCTAACGGTACATATGAAAAACAGATGTTTATGGAAAGTTCAGTTTGCTTCTGAGATATTGAGAATGTGTTAATGTTTTTCCCATTTCATTATGTAACAATATATATATAACAATCCTTTGTGTTTGAACCGAGTATAATATATATATATATATATATAATATAGTAATATATATATAATATTTGGCAAAAATAGTCTTATAGATATTTTTCAATAATATGCTAATTGTTATTACTTATAGCCATATTATGACAAAATTTATATATTTTTGAGAAATAAAATTATTTTAAACATACATAAGCATTTCAATTTAATGCTAACAGGCAAAAAAAACAATATCTGATTGCTAAAATGAAGATTTTATAAATTATTTAAATAATATTTATACCTAAAAGAAATTATTTATCGAAGTATTATATCATATATTATATTTGTAATGATAATTCTGGAATTTTTAAAGCAAATTTCATTTAATTTGAAAATGAAAAGAAAAAGTCTCACTTCAAATTTAAATACCCACTGTGGAAGCGACTTGGGAAAAAAAACTACCCAGTTGAGTGGTTAACATGATACAAATTTACGATGACTGAATATTTTTAATCACTTAAGTAGTGTGAGAATGTTATACTTCATTATTTCATGAAATTGGAATGATAAGTACCGTTTCGAAAAATTATTACTAAGTGAAAGCATGTGATTTTCACCCGGCAGCAAATAAAAAACGTACGTATATCTACATATTACCCTGCAATCAAACATGCAAACAAAAAGAAAATAAGACATTCAGCCTGTCGTGAACTTTCTTCAGGCGGTCTCTGGGTTTCTGCAGTCTGCAACATATTTCACTAAAAATAACAAATTCGCATTCATATTTAATTTCTCTTCAATTTTAAGCAACCAATACGAATATGGGTGCTCATTTTAAGATGAACTCTATAAAATAAATAGAAATTTACTAACCTGTAACAAAGGATAACCGAAGTAAGAATATCTCAAAACCACGACTGCGGAGCGATCCTTCCTGGATAAGTTTTAGAGAATGACTACCAGAATACAAGGGTTCAGTGGATATGGAGAGGGAGTGAAAGTATATGGGGACAATAACCTCCAACTTTAAGGAAAATCCAAGTTAAGTGTCGGGAAATATTTTTGCCGGGAACATACTCTATGGGGTATGCTCGAGAGGTGGGTAGCAAGACAATTAGAGGCTGTCTTCAAAGTACCGCCCAAGTTCCTTTCCAGTAGCCTCGTTTAACAGGTAATCTCAGCAGGATGTATTGTAGACCCTCTCTCTATGTATTGAGATGCACATGGAAAATCCCACTATTGAGCCAACAGTTATTATCACAAAGACCCATCCTTCCCAAGGCTGAAAGAAAAACCCAACCCTTTTCTTATTCGGTTTCTTTCAGAAAGACTCAGACTAAAGCAAACGGAAAAACTCTTCTTTCGCTCCCACTTTTTATGCGAACCGAAAAATATGGAACGAAATAAATAACTGTTTCGGTTCAGGAAAATATTTTTTTTCAGTTTGGGTTCAGTTTCACTCCAGGAAAAATGACGGTTTTTTCTGGTTTCGGTTCGGTTCCAGTTCGATGCCCTGTTTGCTTCATTTGAATGTTTATCTATATTTTTATTGAATAAAAAATTATGTAAAATTCTTTTGTTTATCAAGATCTTTTTACGAATTATCTCCAAAACGCCATTGTATGGATATGTGTGTGCAGCTTTTAAGTAAATAGATGTCATTTAATGTGGCTTGATGGTATTTAATACGTGTTTTTTCATTATACATGCTCTGCGGATCATCTTATGTTGGATTCTATACAAATTTTGAAAAAATGGCTCATCCTGTCAAAAAGGTTGCCGACCTCTGCCTTAGGCCAAAAAATTGAAATTTTAGATAAACTTAAATCAGAACATGGAAGCACAGTGCTAGGGTGGGATTATGGGGTGAATGAGTCTACTATTCGTACCATACGAAAAAATGAAGAAAAAATAAGAGCCAGTGTAAGTGCAGCAACTTCTGCAGGTGAAAAAATTAAAAGAATGTCAAAACGAAATGTGCACTTAAACCAGTGGAAAAATTACTATGCATGTGGATTGAAGAAGGCACCACTGAGTGGCTCGATCATATGTGATAAAGCATTGCGTCTTTATAAAACAGTAAGCGAACAAAATGCTAAATCATCCACTAATGTTCCCTTTAGTGCAAGTGCAGGTTGGTTTGAGAAGTTCAAAAAACGCTTCAACTACCACAACGTAAAATTAGTGGGCAAATCTGCCTCTAGTGATCACCAAGCAGCCGAAAATTTCATTCCAGAATTTACTAGGTTAATTGAAGAAAAAGGTTATAAGCCGCAACAAATTTGTAACGCTGACGAAACCGCCCTATTTTGGAAGCGAATGCCAGAGAGAACGTACATTTTGAAGGAGGAGCGAACAGCATCTGGATTCAAGGCTTCTTAGGATCGTCTTATGCTATTGTTGTGTTCAAATGCTTCTGGTGATTTCAAGTGTAAACCGATGCTTGTTTACCATGCTGAAAACCCACGCGCTTTGAAGGGCAAAAATAAGGCATGTACCTACGAGTCTTCTGGAAAGCAAACCAAAGGTTTACTGACTGGTTCAAATTTTGTTTTATACCGCAGGTGAGAGACTACTTCGAAAACCAGAACTTGCCTTATAAGGTTCTATTGCTACTCGATAATGCCCCTGGGCAACCAGCTACGCTGCAGCATGCTGATGAAAACGTAGAGGTGTTGTTTCTTCCACCAAATATGACGTCTACCTTGCATATGATATCCAAGAACCTAGAGTGACCACATATGTTTTACGATTTTACAGGACAAATCTTTCAAAAAGAACGGGACTGTTAAAAATTTTACGGGACTTTTTTAACCTTACGGTTCTGGTACCTCAGAAGATGTTAGCGCCCGACTGTCGGACTAACGAATGTATGTAACTCAATTTCTCAGGATACGATGATCTACAATGTTACATTTGTCTCAAATGTCATATAATATTTTCCTCAAAATAAAAGAAAGTATGAAGGAAATTGATTGGATCGCCAAAGGATGTAGTTTTTTTTTTCAGGAAAACATTTTCACTTGTTGCTCTCCCTCTCTCTCAGGATGTTATAATGCTCATGCGACAATGTATGAATCTTCAATGACGTTACAACAATGTATCGCATATACTATGTTCTCGGTGGCTTGTGAAATCTAACGTGGAGTCCGAGGTGTTCTTATTGTCTTCAAGGTATGTACGCATACAAAAAGATTCATTATAACAACGTATGGAGGAACAAAATTTAGAAAAAATCGTAATGTGAGGACAAAATCAAGACTTCTTTTTCACGCCACGTATATGTTTTCTTAAATAGATATTGATTGAGTATCGATGGAATTTTCCACTGAACATATCAGAAGTCAATATATTTCTTATAATAAAAAAAATATGGGACAAAGTGCATCTCGTATTGATTTCACACGGGATACGGGACATTTAAGGAACCGGCACAGGATCATGTATTTTTCGCCACATGCGTTCTGTGGGTTTTTGGCTGTTAGTTTTCCTTTTCCCAGTGTTTCTTCGACCCTACTCCATCAGTGTGTGTAGTGTTTCATTCTCTGTGAAAAATTCTGACGGCCATTGTAATTACTGCCTGAGATACGATAACTTTTCGTGCAACGGCTTCCATGCATGTGGTTTCACCAGCAGCTGCCTCTGCTTATTCCCGCCGCCTGACCCTTCTCCGGCAGGCTCTAGCCACTCAACCTCGGACTGGAATTTCCTTGCTCTTGGTCCTGCTCTCAGGTGATGTAAACATTAACCCCGGCCCTCACTGTAGGATTTACTATCAAAACATAAGGAGCATTCAGAATACGCCTTCCGTTGTTGCTTCCCACTGTAGTGACCTCTGTGAGTTCGATGTGATTGCCCTTTCCAAAACTTGGTTAAGTGAAAAGTGAAGGACGCTGAAATGGATTTTACATGCAGGCACCAAATTTTTTTGCAGAGACCTCAACTCCCACGGTGATGGGGTTCTGTTGGCTATCAAATCATCTCTCCCGGCGATTCGTCGATCGGACTTGGAGACTGAGTGTGAAATTTTATGGTCAGAAATACGCGTACAATGCAATGGTGCTAACGACCCCAAAATGTCAGCAAACTCTTTCTTGGTTGCTTTTACCGTCCCCCTGGGAGTAATATCTCAGTTTTAGAGGAATGCCTAAACTCAGTCCTCCGAGTGTACGCCCTCGGTAATTTCATTCTTTTCGGGGATTTCAACCTTCCCATTGTGTGGAATTCGTCAGCCTGTGGTTCCACTACCGACCCACACGGAGAATTTTTCATCGACCACTTCATCAACGGTATGTCTCTCCTTCCGTTCAATCCTTCCCCGACCAGAAATCTGGCAACATTGGACCTAATTCCTCGTTCGCAGTCCACTCCTCCACCACTAGCAGAAATATTTTTGAATCCGACCATGAATCACTCAAGTGCTCATTGCCCTTGCCGCTCCCCTTCCATCTCTTGACCCCATCCCCAACCCCTGCCAGGTCAGTGAAAGTGTGGAACAAGGCCAAATGGCTCGCAATTAACCATGCACTCTCCCTCGTGCCCTGGAACCTCCTAGAGGGCGGTTCCCCAGAAGATGCCTTAGAACTCTTTTACGATCTTCTGAATGGGATCATCGCTGACTACGTCCCTACTCAGAGGATCTCAAAGAAGAAGCCCATCTGGCTCTCACCGGAGACTTCCCTTGTCCTTTGCAACAAGCGGGCTGCCTGGAAGCTTTGGAAGTCTACCCCTAACCCCCACACCCGTGCCACTTTTTCCAATCTTAGCAGGTAATCCCGTACTCTGCTGTGGCACGGCGCTCCGGGACTATAGCAACTATGTTAAGTCTATAACCAATGAAATGCTGCTAAACTCTAAAAGATTTTGGTCTCTTTTTAACTCCAGATGCAAATCACCGTGCATACCAGCCACTATAACATCTGGCCCTGATCATTTTTCTGGTGACGCAAGGCCATTGGTTTTCAATGAATACTTTTACTTCTCCAACTTCACCATATATACCGACCCGCATCTCCAACTTCCACCCCTCCTTCCGATTTATCCTCACTCCCTTTCAACTGTTTCTGTTTCCCCGCCAGAAATCCTCTCCCTTCTTTCCTCTTTACAGCATAACAAAGCCACTGGTTCGAATAACATTGGATCACTTTTTCTCAATCGTACAGCTGAGTCTCTCCATATTCCTATTTGCAAATTATTCAACCGATTCTGCGCTAGCGGTTCCCTCCCATCATCATCGAAAACAGCAAGTGTGATCCCCATTTTAAAGTCAGGTTCTAAAGAAATCGTCAGCAACTATCGTCCCATATCTATTCTTCCCATCCTTTCGACCCTCTTTGAGCGTATCATCCACGGTCGTCTTCTTTCCTTTGCTCTTCCTTACATTTCACCACATCAACACGGCTTTCTCCCTGGGAGCTCCTGTTTAACTAACCTTTCTGTTTTGCATCACCATATCACCTCTACCCTCGAAGCCTCCTCCCAACTTGACGTCTGTTATATCGATTTTTCCAAGGCTTTCGACACCGTCTGTCATACTCTTTTAATGCACAAACTCGAACATGTTTACAATATCCACGGTCCTTTCCTAGCTATCTTTTCCGACTTCTTTACCAACCGCACTCAGAGAGTTGTTGTTGATGGTATTTCTTCCCCCAATATTCCCATTCCCTCCGGTGTCCTGCAAGGCAGCGTACTCGGACCCCTTCTCTTTGCATTATACATCGATGATGTCATTCACTGCACTCTCTCAAACTTCTGTAACATTCTTCTCTATGCCGATGACTGTAAAACCTTTAAAAAAATTGTTACCGCTGCCGACTGTCAGTCCCTCCAGTCTTCCCTGCGCGCACTTGATGACTGATACTTGAAATGGCAACTGAAGATTAATCCCTTGAAATCAACCTCCATGTCATTTTCCTTAAGAAACCTTTCTGCAACACTTACCAATTAGCCAACAATATAATACCCTCTGCCACTTCCCATAAAGACGTTGGAGTAACTTTTGACCAAAAACTTACTTTCATCCCTCATCTTAGAGAAATTAAATCGAAAGCCATGTCTGTAGTGGGCATGCTGTACAGATTCACGGAAATCACTGACCCAGTCGCCCTAAAATCAGTATTCACAGGTTGTGTACTTCCCATTCTTGATTACTGCTCGCTCATATGGTCAACTGCATGCCCCACCAATTTGAAGCTTCTGGAGCGCCCCCTTAACTTTTTCCTTTCTGTTGTCCGCCACCATGTTACCCACTTACGAAGCTCTATCCGTGACGAAACTATGTCTACACTTGGTTTAACCCCACTGTCTACCCGTAGAACAATTCAGGACTTGAAATTCGTGCAATCTGCGATAAATGGACAATACCGGTCTAACGACATTCTTCCTTATTTCTCCTTTCACATCCCTTCCTGCATCAGCCGCAACAGTGATCTCTTAAGCCTGTTTCACACGGTGTGTTTTTTGTTGCTGGCTAGCTTGTGAGATTTCCTGCGTGCTACTCTGCGGGCTACGCTGATGGGTGCTGAGCTTGGTTCGCTGATGGTTACCACTTCCATTTGGAGATAGGTCAGTGTTGTGCCGTGCAGAGGACTGTGGGAGCGGGCTGACTTGCAGTGTTGTGCCGTGCAGAGGACTGTGGGAGCGGGCTGACTTGCGTGCCACACGGGTGAAAATGCAAGTTTTTACGACAGGGCAGTGGACTGTTTGTCAACATCAAAGATTAAAGAAGCCCTCATTTTTGCATTTTCAACACACATTCTTTTTCGTTTGACCTCGATGGACTGATTGCTGCACAAACTCGTTTGAGAGCATCTGCGCGGAGGTGTTTGCAATGATAGTTAGGGCTCTGAATAGCATACAAGCAGCTTTCCTCCCGGTATGCTTCTATCAGCGCCGTCATTGATCCCTTGTCCATGGATTCCCGCTCATCTTTACAGCCAAAACCGCTTTCAATATTATGACGAGCGTTGGAAAACACGATTCCGCTGTGTTGATCACGTGATGTAGCGCTCGGTGGTGATTGGCCGATATCGCCAGCCAGCAGGAAAAATAGCATGGAACCTATCCTCAAAAACCAGCGAGGTATCAAGCTGGGCAGCCAGCAGCGGGAAGCATTTTGAGCAAGCTAGCACGCACAGCAGCCATCAGGGCTCCACGCAAGTAATCCAGCAAGGAAAAACGCACCGTGTGAAACAGGCTTTACACTTACCAAAATTCCGTCTTTCACTCTCCCAGCGATCCTTATTCTACCGACTTCCAAAAATATTCAACACTTTCTTCCACCCACCCCTCAGTTGATCTTTCCTCCTCCCCCCACACTTTCACCAGTCTTGTAAAAGAAATTGTGCAATGCTAGTTTCACAGTGGTTCCGTTATTTGTCTTAATTTCTTGTTAATGTTCATACCTCATTTTAATTATCATTTGTTAGTTATTTCATATATTATTATTTGTCGCATTGTGTAATAATGTGGTCATTTGGAATAACAGTTCACGCCTTGCCACTGAGCAAGGTAGTTTACTTGAATATTACGTCTAGTTCTGTCTCCGTCTTCATACAAGCCGGTCGAGGTATGTAAAATAATATTTGTTGCTCGCAACTTGCATTAATTTTTTCTTAAAAGGCTTGGCTTTAAAAACTGTTGGCTCACAAACGCCATGGATGGTTCTGAGGATGATATCATATGAGATGATGATTTCACCGAAGTGGATAGCGAGGATGAAGATGAGATTCTCGGTGATGCCATTTACGTATATGATGAGAGAGAACACAAAATCACTGACGAACTATTTGAGGACAGCAATAATGAATTCAGAGGCTAGGATTCGGACAGTTAAGTAAATAAATAATTATTCTTATTTTTGTTTTGAAAAACGATATTTAAAGGAATGATAATGAAAGCAGGGGTTGGAGACTATGGCGATATAGGTATTTCAAAAAATGAAAAACTCCTTAACCGTACAAGGTGAATATCTAGAGACACAACAACCAGTAAAAAAAGGGGGGCAGGCAAAGAAAGGGAAAACATCAAAAAAGAAGGAAAAAGGGGTGAGGAAAGAAAAACAAAACATATATCTCTATAATATATAGATGCTTCTTACACATGATATATATATATAGGAGGATACAAAATTATGAGGCACTTCCAGATATGCTAGAAACTGGAAATTTGGTAGGATTGTAGGTTTTTGGTCACAACCAAAGGAAAAGATCCGAAACTGGCAAAATTCCTATTTTGAGGGGCTATTTTGGCCCCTTTTTGCCCCATTTTTTGCCCATAAGAAAACGTAAATGGGTGTAGAGGTTTTTATATTTGCATTTTAAAATTACTTCGCATCAAGATAGGAACTCAAGACTTAAACTCTCGGATAGGATATAAATTGTAGTTTCTTCTTTTTGAAGACAGAATTCAAATCCGAATAGAATTAGCATAAATTTATAGTTTTTATCGCAAAAAAGTGGTAATTTTTCTTGGTCTAACAATAGGCTTCCTTGGTAACAAGCTCTATCCTTTCATATGGGTAAGCTTTTAATGGGAATCAGAGGCTTATATTTTAATGCCTTTAATGTTAAACTATGCCTAATGGAGGAAATCCTATATTGTAATAATCCTCATTTTTGGAGCTCTTTTGCCCCAGTATTGCTCCATATAAGAACACCACTATAGAAATTTCATTGGAACCGAAGATAAAATAAAAAAATCGCAAAAATTCATATTTTTGGGTGCGGTTTTGCCCCATTTCTGCCCAATACGAGTGTGAACATTCTAAGGCACTTCTTAATGAGATACAAACTGGAAATTTGGTAGAATTATGGGTTTTTAGTTACCACAGAAGGAGGAAATCCGATACTGTAAAAATTCGTAACGTTATGGTTGTTTTGCCCCATTATTGCCCCATACGAGGAATAAAATTATAAGGCACCTCTAAATGATCTACAAACTTGAAATTTGACACCCTTACATGATTTTTTTTTAGTCGACAGGGAATAATTCGAAATTGTAAGAATCCTAAAATATAAAAATGCTTCTTCATAATATATTGATGGGCCTTACTTAGTATATAAGAACATACAAATTTCCAGCGCAAACTACAATAGTTTGAGAGCTGAAATTTAATACATAGGTGAACCGAAAAAAATAATCAGAGGAAAAATTGCAACAATATATATTTTTTTGGCCGTTAAAAATTATAAACTATTTACTAACTTTTCATGGTTTAGGTACTTCTAAATGAGTTATGAAGCTGAAATTTTTTCCATTGTTAGAATTTGCCATATAATGAAAACAGGAGTATAGAAATTTGTAAATTTTTATTCGTTCGACCTTAATAATCTCTTAAATGTTAAATAAACTGACTAAAGTTTATGTACATTCTGAAGAGCCAGGAAGCTGAAAATTTTAAGAAAGTTAGGGAATGATGTTCCGGTGACAAATAACATTGAAAATTTCCGTAAAGTTTATTATTGTGGCTGTTAAAAATTCAAAAATTTTAAACAATGAAATTTAAATAGATGCACTTCTAGAGATGCTACATCGATGAAATTTCGCATAAATATGAGGTATTCGTAACAAATGTTAAAAACCTATAAATATTTTATAATTATAAATTTAGGGGTTGTTTTTACCCCAAAATTCTTCAATAAGTAAACACGTAAATCGATGAAGAGGTCCAAACTTTTGCATTTAAAAATTATTTTTCTGCTACTAATGCTTGCAGAATGCAAGCACATATTAACTAGTATATATATATCATGTGTAAGAAGCATCTATATATTATAGATATATAGGAGGGTACAAAATTATGAGGCACTTCCAGATGTGCTAGAAACTTGAAATTTGGTAGGTTTTTGGTCACAACCGAAGGAAAAAATCCGAAACTGGTGAAATTCCTATTTTGAGGGTCTGTTTTGGCCCCTTTTTGCCCCATATATATATACATATATATGTATGTGTGTGTGTGTATATATGTATGTGTGTGTGTGTGTGTGTGTATATATATGGAGAACTGCACGACAAAGGAAGCTCCCATCTAAAAGTGGTCATGGGTGATTTCAATGCCAAGGTAGGAGAACAAAAGGAAGACGACAGCGTAGTTGGAAAATGGAGCTATGGAGACAGAAATGAACGAGGGGACCGACTTGTATACTTTGCTGAATGTACTAGTCTATATATAATGAACACTTTCTTCAAAAAGAGTCCCAATAGAAAATGGACCTGGAAAGGACCCAATGGTACCAAAAACGAAATTGACTACATACTAGTCAATAAGAAGCAATTGGCTGAAGACTGTTCCGTCCTCAACCAGTTTAAAACTGAAAGCGACCATCGTTTGGTAAGATGCAGAATAAAATTCAACTCAAAGTTAGAAAGACAGAAACTTATAAAGAAGCATGTCTTTTATCAACACGCAGGTGCTAAAAGAATGAAAAGAAGAATTTCATCTCCAACTGAAAAATCGATTCATTGCACTGGAAGACCAAGAAGTTGAATCCCAATTTATAGAGATACTCAAGTAAACCGCTGAAGAAATAGGCAGAACAGATAAAACAAAGCCAGAGAAAAAGTTAACTGAAAAATCAAGACTGCTGATGGAAAAAAGAAGGAAAATGATAATTACTAAAGATCCTAAAGAAAGGATCCATTTTGCAGAACTAAACAAAACTATAAGGAAGTGCATCTAGGAAGATTGAAAAAATATAATTATGAGCTAATCAAGAAAACCATGAAAACAATAGAAGTTACAAGAAAATGAAGCAATATCTCTCGATTGGAAAGAGACAGCTGGTGGCCTTGATGCTAGAAGATGACTCCATAACCCATAGTAGGAAACTAATCCTGAAACAGGTACAAGAATTTTACACCAAGCTGTATGAGGATCCTCTAGGAAATGATGAAGTAAATGATGATGGAAATATGCCCGCCGAAGAGGTCCCAGATATCCTTCCGGAAGAGGTGGGACACGCAATCAGAAGTATGAAGAATGGAAAAGCATCTGGAATGGATGGTATCACTGCGGAAGTATTCAAAGCAATGGCTAATCATACGGAAACAATTCTCGCTAAGATTTTTAATTCCTGTCTGAGGAAGAAAAAGTTACCAGAAACATGGAACCACGCGTGTATTATCCTTCTGCACAAGAAAGATTCCAAAGAAGACTTGAATAACTACAGACCAATCAGCCTACTCCCAACAGTCTACAAAATATTCACCAAAATACTCACTATGTGCCTTCAAAACCATCTTGATTCTGCCCAACCCAGAGAGCAAGCTGGATTTCGCAGTGGGTATAGCACGATGGACCACATCCAAGTCGTGAGAGAGGTAATCAGTCGGACTAACGAGTATGAATTACCTCTATGTATGTGCTTTGTTGACTACGAGAAAGCATTCAACTCTGTCCGAACTTCGTCGGTGTTACGTGCACTAAAGAAACAAGGAGTAGAAGAAACGTACATAACCTTGATCAAGAATATCTACGAAAATGCGACTACATCTGTCCAGCTGCATGAAGAGACGAGTGCCTTTAAGGCTGAAAAGGGAGTGAGACAGGGAGATACTATGTCCCCTAAGTTATTCACAGCAGCTCTAGAGGAAGTATTCCAAACGCTAGACTGGGAGGAAAAAGGCATAAAGGTAAATGGAGAATATCTGAGTCACCTGCGCTTTGCAGATGATATCATACTGTTCGCAGGGAGCCCAGAAGAGCTCCTTAGAAGAACTGAAGAGCTCGAGCAAGCAAGCCGAGAAGCTGGACTTAAGATGAATCTTAATAAAACAAAGGTTATGTACAACTCCTTCACAAATTCTAAGAAGATACATATCAACAGAGCAGAAATCGGAGAAGTAACCAGCTATGTTTACTTAGGTCAACTCATCACTACTGATGGTTCGCTTCTTGGAGAAATCAACCGGAGAGTGAAGATGGCATGGAGTGCTTTTGGTAAGAATGTGAACATCTTTAAATCAAATATTCCAGTCTTCCTAAAAAGGAGACTGTATGACCAATGTGTTCTGCCTGTTCTGACATATGGTTTTGAAACATGGACCATGAATGCCAGAATGATACAGCGTCTGCAAACAACACAGAGGGGTATGGAGAGATGCATGTTAGGGATCACCCGAAGAGACCGCAAGAGGGAAACGACCGGGTAAGAGAGAAGACGGGAGTCTGTGACGTGATTAGAAGAGCGAAGGTGCTAAAATGGCAGTGGGTGGGCCACATTGCTAGAAGAAATGACCAGCGTTGGACGTCCAGTGTCATCGAATGGATCCCAAGAAACATCAAGAGACCGAAAGACAGGTGGGACAGAGAGCTTGTTAAGTTCTTGGGGCAAACTTGGAGTTGACAGGGAAAACTGGAAGAGGCCGGGGGAGGCCTTCATCCGTAAGTGGACTGAAAAAGGCTGATGAGATATATATATATATATATATCATGTGTAAGAAGCATCTATATATTATAGATATACTAGTTAGTGTGCTTGCATGCTTTTCATCCCAACCCATATATTCTTAATCATTTTTTCTGGAACGTCTTTCCAAGGTAAGGTTTGATTCCATTCATTTTGTCGCTTCTTTTTCCCCTACATCCTTCCTTTGCAGTATTCACAGACTCCCAAATGCATTTCTCAATCAAGAATGAATTTCATCCTTTCTGTTTCATTCCAAGATCAATTTGTACCATTAGCTTGAGATAAGCTCATCACTGCCTTTATTCATGCATTTTGCAACACGTGCTTGTGTATGAATAAGGCAATGTGTCGATGTTGCATTTTTTGATACCTTTTTTATGAAACACTGCACCAGCAAGTTTGACAACCATTGATTGAGCCCCATCTGTGCACACATCGATGCAATAGTTCCAATGAATCTCATTTTCATTGAAATAAGTATCTCACAATTTATAATTTCTTTGTGACATTTCAAATTTATTTTTCTGTGAATAAAGCCTTATTTTTTATTAAACTGTTTAATCATAAAAATACACATAACTTCAAAATAATTATATCCTATTATACTACTAAACTACCGAATTTTAATGTAAAATTTATGTATGGATGGGATGCCAAAATTGAAATCTGCTTGTGGTGCCAAAATACCTTGAGCCAGCCCTGCAAACACCTTGTCAAGTTCAGTCTTCTCTTGTGGACTCATTCTGTCCACAAAATCCTAATAATCCTGGTTTCTTTTTGGAAGTATAATTCAATAAAGAAGAATGGCTGGAAACTGACTACTGCTGATATGCTATAGGGCCCATATCACTTGCCGAAGATGAATTGGCGGGTATAAGTAGGGGAACATCTACAGTCTGAGTTACACTATTATTTACATACACTTGTTTTTTATGAAGCTTTGTTGTGCTAAGATTGCAATAGTTCAGCATAAAAATATCCTATGTACATATTAAGCGGGGATTGTTTGTGTGTGCATGTGTTATCCACTTATCCCTAAACCATTTTTCAATTAAGTATTACGTAATTGTTTTTATGCAGACAGAACAATGTTTTGATACGTAACCAGAAAATATCCCAAGTCCATAGTATGTGTTTAATATCCACCAAATTTGTTAGTGCCACTTCAAGTTTTTGACCTGGTCAAAAAAAGCACAAAAATTTGGTCAATTAACCAATTTTTGGCTGCTTGGCCAAACCTAGACATGTCCTAATTGCCATAGTCGCCGTGACGTTGAAGAAACAGATGTTGAATAGCTAATAAAGTGTATGTATTCCTTATTGATTTAACAAGTGTTAATAGAAGCAATATAAATGACAACAGCTATTATATAACTGAAAAAATTAAAAGGTGTAAGACTTTTTAAGATATTTTTTTCATACATTCTTTGTTATTTGGTATGTATATTAACATTTTTATGTTAATAATTTCATAAAAAACTTACATCTAATCCTACAATCAAATAAAATATCACCTATTTAAACTGCTCACCCACGGCTGATGGTGTGACAGTGCATAATGTGACCAACTGAGGGTTAATACATGTATACAAATCTTATTGTACAAAAAAGTTTTATTGCCTTAAATTACAAAATTAAGAAATTCTTTAGTGTTATTAACCCTAGAATGCATTTTGACATTTATCACTGCATATAGGGTGCCTTGGCATTTCATGTTGTAATAATTTAGTGAATTAACAGTTTTATGTGAAATCAAATCTAGAGAAGCAAATAAATAGGTTCGTAACGCTTTTTATTAGTTAAACATATTTAAAATGAAAAAAATAGTAATTACCATATATCGCTGTGTATAAGTCAACCCGACGTATAAGTCAACCTCAGCTTTTTGGCTTGAAAATACATGATTAGGCATATACAGACGCTCCCCGACTTATGCAATCATTCCGTTCTGTAAGGCATCGCGTAACTCGAATTTTGCGTAAGTCGAAAAATTATATATACATACATAAAATTATATAGACACCTCCCTACTTACGCAATAGTTAGGTTCCCGAAGGTCCCATGATGTTATCAATCATCAACTTTATCTGAAGATGTGGAAGGAGAAGAGATAGGCATCACATCATCGTTTTTTCGTAAATCTCTTTATAACATGCCAATTTTTCATCAATCCCTCTCTGCACTTTTTAAAATCGTGATGAATTAGGGTCCATCTTCTCAAATCTTGCCATTGCTGAAGATATCTCACAAAATGCAGTTGCCATCTCCTTGGTGATGAAGCGTCGTGGCTCTTCAACGGGCTCAACTTCAACTTGTTCCTGTTCTTTAGTTTTTGCTGCCTCTAATCCCATCAATTCTTCATTTGTTAATTCAGCTCGGTGGGCATCCAGAAGTTCTTCAGTATCATTAACGTCAACCTCCAGTTCAAGCTGCTCGGCAAGCTTCACAGTTTCATTAGCCACGTCCTGATAACTTTTATCTTTTTCTAAACTTTTAAAACTGTGTACGAATTGGGGACACAAATTATTCCATACAGCATTCATACAAACTTGGCTAACTTCTTCCCATGCTTTAACAATATTTAGGATAGACTGGTAAATGTTATAGGATTTCCAAAACTCGCGTAAAGTTTGGCCTTTTGTCGGTTTTTTCAATTGCCTGTGCAAATGTTCTTCTCAGGTAATAGGCTTTAAAATTGGCAATGACCCCCTGATCCATAGGCTGGAGGATTGATATGGTGTTTGGGGGAAGAAACACGACTTTCACATTTTGATGAAAGTCATCTAAATGTGCAGAGTGACCAGGAGCATTATCAATGATAAGAAGAACCTTGAATGGAATGTTGTTTTCTCGGCAATATTTTTCCACTTCGGGAATAATACAATTTATGAACCAGTCTTCAAAAAGGGCTATTGTCATCCAAGCCGTGGAATTTGTTTGTCACTAAGGCTCTTTCTACTCATGATTATGGGCAAATAATTGGTAAAAATAATAATTAAAACAGCATGATGAAGTAGCCGATTAAACAGGTGTCCTCTCAGAAATAGCTACAACACAACACTGAGTGTGACTGTGTGCGCACTCTCTCCCTCTCGCCCAGCAGTATATAGGTATTCCTCCGCCATCCCCAACTCACTGCATTTTCATTCCGGTAATGGCATGCTTTTCAAAAATTTTATTATTTTCTTTTGGAAAATTGCGTAAGTCTTAAATTGCGTAAGTTGGGGAGCGTCTGTACAGTGGAATCCCCATTTAACGTTTGCGTCAAGGACAAGTTTTTTGTACCTTAAATCCAGTAATACATTAAATGGGGGTTATCTACAATTGCAAGACTAAACAGCAGCTCATTAATGTCGAATATGTTTTATTAGTTAAAACACAAATATTAGATTAATTACGATCAATTTTTTCATTCGTAAAATTTCACAGAACGAAGATGGTTGAGAATAATACCAACTGTAAGTCCTCCGGTGAAGGTGATTCTTCTAGCTTATGGTTTTTTTGCGAAATTAGTGTTCATTTCATGGCTGTGACCCTCGTTACACCTCCTAGCAGTGAATTTGCGATCTTTAATTTTTCCGAGACAAACTTGCTTAAAACTTTTAAGCAAATAAACACACTTAATTGAAGCCCTCCTACATAGAAGGAATCAACCAAGAGTGCAGATCCTTTCAGTTTTTTAAGTTCGCATGTTATAATGAATACATGATATAATTGGGCTCGCATGGGTTATATAAGATAATACAGTAAAACCCCATTATAACGTGGGTTTTGGGAGACAGAATGTACACCCGCATTATCGGCAACCTGTGGTATTTTGGGAAATAATTTTAAAAAACGTGAAAGTATATGCGTTATAACAAATTTAATTGCAAAATACTATAAAAACTGATATCATATTTTGATTGAAATGCATACCTTACTTTAATCGGTGTTTTTAAAATAGTCTGATATTTTCTTTTGGCGGGACAGCTGATGGTGTTTCTTCGTCACATACGTCTTAATGTTTTGCAAATGTAAAAGATGAAGATGATCACAATCACTCTGTCTCTCCATCCAATTCATCACTCCACTGATGTTATTCAATACTTTGCTTATTTAAGGGGTCTCAACCTCACACATCTCTTCATTCTCGCTGTCATCTTCCGATAATTTTTCTGCTCTTCCGCGGTTCTGGACTTCAGCTCCAATTTCTTCATCATTCTTATATAGAGCGACGGGAGTTTAGCATCGCGGTAAAATTTGAACCAAGTTGTTTACGAAGAAAATAAATGGAATCATTTTGGGGGACATGACTAGACCTGCGGTATATCCGAATCTGCGGTATAGTGAGGCACGTTAACACAGAGTTTTACTGTATTTATGAGTTTTGAATAATTATCCCTCAGTGAAGCAGTGTGGTGAGCGTTGGCAGACGTTTTGATGCCTGTTATCGGCTGACCATCCATAAAATGACAACGCTAACAGTTCCAACGCCCTTTTAATCCCATTTGTTACATTTCGGCCCTTAATGCAAAGAGGGCTCGCAAATTTGATTGCGTCTTGTGCGGTGCAGGTAAATGCTACAGTGACTGACGAGTAAGAACGTACATCCAAAGTTTTAATAACATCGCCACCTCGATGTAATAATAACATTGTTGTGAATAAGACTTCCCTTTTTTTGGGGGATTGTCTTCCTGTCAGGTTAACAAGGTAAATATGGCTGTGGTAAACGCGGGTGGCCCAACTAGCTAACGCGTCACGTTAGTGAGCGAGCGCCTGCGAACTGAAACGTAAAGAAATCCGTTCACGTGATGATGTCATCACAACTTCTGTAAAGTACGTAACAGATTAGGGCATTTAAGGTGATTGATAAAACAGCACGACTAAATATTAATTCTTTTGAGTTTATTTAATGTAGTAACAATGCCAGTATGTGTTGTGCCATTGATGGTTAGATTGAATTACTATATTACATCTCCACCAAATGAAATATTCTCGAGTCACGGTGTAAACGCACCTGAAATCGAGGCGATGCCCCGCAAGGGACCAGAATTTTGTCCCTTAATTGCGGGCAATTCACAAAATCGAGAAACACTAAATCAGGTGATACAATACATTATTTATATGGAGCTTTGGTCGGGGCCGCAAAAAAAAAACACCTTAATTGCAGGTAAACCTTAAATGGGAGAACCTTAAATCGGGATTCCACTGTATTTGCTGCACAAGTAGACCCCCGTTGTTTCACTTAAAAATACTTATTTTGAAATTTTTTCAGACAAAATCAAGGTTCTGTACAAACGAAGTTTTAATAAAACATGGAAATAAAGAATAATAAAAATATGTAAATATTGTGTCGAGTCCATGCTAATCTTCTTGAGCCTTCCATGTGACAGGTGTTTTAATTTCAACCAATAAGAAACTGTTATTCTCGGAGAGCTTGACCCACGAAATAAAGTTTCCTATAATTCGATTGATGTCAGCTGTGAATGATACTGTCAAAATTTACTGTACCTTGTGATTGTGATCGATCTCTGCGATGCTGAAATTCAATAAAATATTGTGTATTTTGGCAGCCATAAGGATGGTTTTGATAATTGCATTTTTTCCCTTTCCAAAAAAGAAAATTGTTTTTTATTGAAATCAATATTTTTGGGGTATTTTATGA
The DNA here is from genome assembly GCA_036926305.1 of Uropetala carovei. Lineage (NCBI taxonomy): Eukaryota > Metazoa > Arthropoda > Insecta > Odonata > Petaluridae > Uropetala > Uropetala carovei. Next base: position 1,966,263 of record JAXCHB010000062.1, on the reverse strand, counting down.
TTTTCTCTACTGTGTGTGGGACTAGAAATTCCATGGAAAATCATGATGACCAAACAATTTTTTTTGGATTGCAAATATTAGTGATTTTATTATACAGTATTTTATAATTGCCTTGCTTTAATGCGGATTTACTAAACCAGTTGTACATTTCAGAATTACTTATTTAGTTAGTGTACTTGAACAACTTGGTAAATGGCACTTGACTAATTTTGTTATTAACTAGTATAATTAACAAATATAAATGATAATACACCAGACTAATAACTAATATGGCAGCAGCACAAGAGATAGTTATGGCAGTTTAATTTCTCATACTGAAGACATGATTAATTTTCATTTTTTCATATTAAAAGCTAAGATTTACTATAAATTGTTTCAATGAAAGTAATCTTCATTTTGCTTGTTTTGTTTCATATCTGGAGATGTTATCTCTATATTAGGACATTAAACATGTCACACTAATTCTTGTGTTCATCACTTAGAAAATATGCAGTTATTGTGTGGTCAAATATTAATTATGACATGGTTAAAAACAAGTAAATCCCTAAGTTAGATTTAAGTGGAGTTGATTAATCTTATTAGTATTTATGTATCACCCCTTTAATTTCAGATATTGTTTTAGATGTGGATTTTTTAAATTATGAAACTACCCAAACTTTTACAAGATGAATGTTTCAGTATAATATAGCTTCTTACATTACTGTTGGTGAAATATTCCTATATTTCTGTTACAGGTTTATTCCCAAAAAAGTACAAGCGGTTCCATGGACTTTGGAAAAGTGAACTGGGAAATAATGAAGATGGAAAAGATGATAAATCATTTGATTTTGAAGAAAACTTAGGAGAAGGTAATGTTACTTATTATTGCATTGAATAGTCTACAAATTGTTTCCATTTATTTCCTCACTGTTTGATCAAAGTTGCTAAAGCTATTGGATGTATATAACTTAAATCATTGGTAACAAAAAAGTACTTTTATATAAGTGCCTTTTAATTTATATCCTCATATGGGGCAGTAATGGGACAAAACAGCCCCAAATTTTGGAATGTTTACAATATTAGATTTCTTCCATTCGTCGTGGTTTAACCTCTCAAGCATGTACAAATACAGATGTCATCCAACACATTGTCTTCTGTTACAGCTCCTATCTCTTTTGTTCTTTGAGTCACAGTAGTAAATGATGTATCTGCATAAACATCATTAGTCAGGGAAGGTTCCTAAGCAAACATTATCTCTCTCTTGCCACTTGAAGATTTTTTTCAAGAGGATATTTCCCCATGGTAGCAACAAATAAGTCGCTCATTGATGCAAAAGCGCTGAATGTAATTGCTAATGATGAAACTGACAACGAAAGTATTGTTTCTTTAGTGGGTGAGACTTCCTAAGGATATTTGTTCACTTCAGAAAGGAAAATTGAATATGAGGATGTTAGTTGTGAGAGATTAGAAAATGAACTGACTGCCTGTGTTTTTGTTTGTCATTGGAATGATATCGATAGTGCAAATGTAGTTTTTTCTTTTGATTGTGAATGTGCAAGTGCTGTGAACCTTAAAAGTTTAAGTGATAGCCTGCTAGAGTACTTTGAAAGTTTTTATAGTTTTATATAACTAATTGTTGAAGAGACCAATCAATATGCTAACTGGTATTTGGAGAAAGAGAAAATTTTTTAGGTTTTCAAAGTGGTATCCCACCTCTCCTAATGAAATAAGAGTTCTTTTGGGAATGTATCTTCTAATGGGCATCATTTCTAAACCAAATATAAAGATGTATTCTACTTTTAAATATCTTTTAGCAACTTCATTTTTACCAGATATTATGTCTGAGGAAAGATTTTCTTTTCTATCGTGATTTCTGCATTTTGTGGATAATAATTACAATGACTTAATCTATAGTTATCCCAAAATTTACAAGATAATTAACATCGTGAATTATTTGTAAACAAAATTTCAGGCTGTTTACTTACTCGATAAAGAAGTTTCTGTTGACGAATCTCTTTTGTTGTGGAAGAGCAGACTTTCCTGGTGATAGTATTTGCCACTGAAATCTGCTAGATTTGGGATGATGATTTTTGAACTCTGTGATCCATATGGATATTTGCTAAATTTAATAATTTATAATGGCAAAGGATCTGAAATATCTAGCGAGTGCATAAGAGACAATGATTTATTATCTACTAAGGTTGTTCTTGCGCTATGCGAAAATATTCTTGATACAGGTCGGTGCATATACATGGATAACTTTTACTCTAGTCCTGACTTGTTTCAAAGATTAGTTGATAGACATACTGATGCTGTTGGCACAGTAAATTTGAACAGGAAAGGGATGCCTGCTAAACTAAAGAAAGGAGCAGCAACACGGCTATAATGTGTTTCAACAGGTCGTGTGGATGGAACTCGCAGTATTCCACCCGCATTTGGGTTATTTTGCTTAGGCTACGATGAAATGTTGCCAAGTTCTCAATTTCACTCAGTTCAACAGTAGCTGTGGACGAGTGAAGTTCTATGCTCCGATAAATCCAAATGAAGCACATTCATACTTTCTGCCGTCACCGAGAAGTGTGAGCAATCATGTCAATAGCGCTTGTCAAGACATTTTGAAGGATGAGGGAAATTTAAGACCTCTTACTGGCTGACTTTCTTCCCCTTACCCTACGGATCTAACCGTAGACACGCCTCAGCTGCACGAAATGCTGAAATGCACTATAACAGGGCATCACTTCCCAGAAGGCAAAAGAAGAGTCAGACAAAGGAAGTGTGTTGTTTTCACAAAGAAGAGAGTAAGGAAGGATACAGCCTACTGATGTACAAACTACCCTGGAAATCCTTGTGTACGTGTTGTACCATGTTTTGAAATGTACCACACATTATCCAATATTGCAGAATAAAGTTGGAAGTACAATAGATATTTGAAATTATAAAGTAGAAGTCTAAAACTTTTAATAAACAGGGAACCATTCATGGTTAATATTACTTATTTTTTTCAGATTTTATTTATAATGTTTTCCACATTTAAATACCTGAGTGAGCATTTTTTAGGCGCGTTTTGCTTCCAGCGTGAGCACCTATTATCGTCCGTCTGTCCATCTGCATGTTCGTTCTCGGCTTCTACGGAACGGATTTTCATGAAATTTGATATTAAGGACTTACAATCAAAGATAATAAGAAAATCGCAAAAATGAATCACGTATGCCAATCAGGGGTACCACTTTACTGCTGCCAAAAAATTAAATTTTCATCATATCTCGTAAAGTATTAGTCATATCAAAATATCTGTCAAATAAAAGTTGTAGAACTAGTAAAGAAGAGTATTTTCTTTCCTATACATTTTTATTGTAGGAGTAGCCGTTATCGAGAAAATCAAACAAGAATGTCTTAATTCGAGTTGAACAGAAAATTTCTTGCATGGTTACTTCTTCATTGTTGCTAACATAAACAATCTCAGAAACAAATGTTTAATTTCCTTACATGTGCATGCAATATTTTTAAATAGGAAGAAAATGGATTATTTATGACGAAGGAAACTTTAAAACGCTATTTCCCTTACGTACAGGTGAGCCCCGCTTAATGCAGCCCCGGCCAACACGGATTCATTATAACGTGGATTTTATTTCAAATTAAATTTTTTAAAAAAAATGTAGATGTCTTATGCCCAGTGCGACTGCAGTCTAATATCTTATGATTTTTTTAAATTTTCCACTAATCAAATTTCATAAAGTATCCTAAATATTGTGATATTTCAGCAGTGTTGCATAATATTGCATCGTCTGGTGGCCTATTTCACTCCTTTCCCTGTAAATTTCACGGGTCTAACACAAAAAATATATCTCCTAAGGCGGAAAACATTTGAAAAATGCAAATAGAAATGTGATTCATGCTTCTTGATTCTTTGGCATCATTGGATCGTAAAGAATGTTTTTGATGATTTATATTTTTTAAATCTATAATTTTTGACAATTACTTTATTACAATGTTAATTTACCATATTAACATGTCGTCATAAATAATAATAAAACAATAACGCTACACAAAAAAATTATATAATTTTGATTTACATATGAAAAAACATGTGGTACGCACAGAGGGATTTTAATATGTGAATAATGTATAATAATATATAATCAGTAATGAGCTGGAAAAAAAATTAAGAACTGACTCTAAAAAAAAAGTCAGGAAATTTTGATAAGGATGGCAGGGGAGGCCTATATGCCAGGGGTACCATATCGCTCTAGTTTAGTATGTAATACCATTCCGCTAGCTTAACAAGTGTTCGGTTCGTATTATATTCCATTTCATACACTGTCGGTAATTGACTATCAGATAGGGCAAAAAACTGTACTTGAAAGGACAAAATCAGTAAATTTCCATATTTTCTAAAAATTTAACAACCGGCTCACAAATTCTGAGAAAAATTAACAACAGGCTTGCGCAAGCCGGCTTCAGCTCATCACTGTATATAATGATATATAAATTGCAGAAAAACCAACACGCACTACTATGGGTTTGATCTATAAGCGGAGCTGCAAGAGCATTGTTGATCGGTGCATGACTTTGTTGGAGGAGCACAATGAATTCACACGAGAGAGTGCCGTGAAGCGGGGCTGCGACGAACTATTTGAATGCTACCGATAAGTTTTACGTAATAAGCGAAAAAAAGCTAAGCAGTCGATCCTGGACTCTTTTTAAAATAAAACTTCATAGGTGTTCTGAGAAATATTTTGAAATTATGTACGTCTACCGCTAAAAAGCTTTTTTGTGTTACTGTTTACTAGGTAATTTTATAGTTTGTTTAATAAATTACGTTCTAAAAGTCCGGTAGAAATATGCTTTACATTGAATGTGTTTCCAAAAATACCATTTGGGAAGTTATTTCCCTGTGGGTGCATAATGGTTATGGTGCCCCAGCGAATGTGGATTTTCGCTTAACGCGGAGACCTCAGGAACGCATCCCCCATGTTAAGTGGGGCTCACCTGTATATAATTTCTTTCTAATGCTCCATATCACGAAATGCGCCCATTTGTGATATGTTGTATACTTTCTTAACTTGTTAAATCATGCTTGAGAGGTTAAAGTACACACAAGTAGTGAAAATTTAAATCTTTCTGTCTCTAACCATTTGCTTAGAATCTCAATTTGAAAATTTTGAATGCCCTTATAAAATACCAAAAATTGAGGGGAATCAATATCTATCTCCTCACCTGCAGTTGTGTTTGACTTACAATTACCTAGTACTTTTTCTGGTGTCGGCTAAATATGTTGTTGTTTTTATTGTTTTTCACATTCTCTTGCAGAATCTGCTGAAGAGTCTACACCTAACTGTGAAAAGAAGCATGAGCATATGGAAATGGCATGTTCGAAAGAGAATACTTCTCGAGAGAGTAACAGTGGTGCTTTGCTGGCATTGATGAGCGAGTCGGAATCATCCGAAGAAGAGACATGTGTGCCAGAATCAATGAACACAGTTAATATGTTATCCAGTTTATCCGAGAGCTTAAATAGTGGGATTTCCATAAAGTGTTTGTCTTCCGATGCAAAAGATGGGAACAGTACAATAGAGGATGGACAGAGAACTGGTTTTGAAAGAGAAGGTGGCACTTCATCGACTCTGCATTCTTTGTGCAACAGTGCGGATTATCCAAAAGGAGGAGATGAGATTGGCGGCAGTAGTAGTAGAGATCTCATCTCGGACATTACTTTAGGCTCACCTTATTCCTTGAGCGGCGGTTGTGAGGAAGTAAAAAGTAAAATTGAGAGGACATTTGATAGCCAGTTGGTAGGAGACGATTGGGGCTGGACTGATGATGGATGCAGCAGAGGTTCTCTCACATCTGACGCACCTGTGGTGGAAGAACAGAGGAATGCCATCAAAAGAAAAGTAAAGAAAAGAAAAGAAGGAAGCAGATGTTCCCATGATTCTTTAGATGTTACATCCATTTTAGATGAAATGCGGTTAGTGTTACCCTTGTTGCAACCTTTTGACGATGTCCATTCATCTGTCATTGAATCTGAAAAGGGTAAGTACTTAACTTCTGCATAACTAGACTTATTAAATTTTGAAATGTAATGTTTCATTAGCAATTACTAAAATGTATTATATACATCTCATTCATAGTTATTGTACCTTTGGTAAGTTTTTTTTGGGAATGCCTTTGTCTTCATTTTTTTGTGCACATCTTTTTTTAATGCATCTAATCTTACTTTTCTCTTTTTTCCTTTCCATCTCAAAATCTCACCCATCCATTTCTTGTCTCTCTTCCTTATTATATAAAATTTTCCTATAACTGAAGAGAAATTGGTTTGTCTGTTTCAACACATCTACTACTGCCATCTGTATTTGATATTGATACTTCTTTCACCATATAATTTGTCCTTATTGACAGCATTTACAATCAAATAAAATAAAATCAAAATAAAAAGTAAAAAACTAAATGCTATTAAAATAAGTCGTACAAATATGTATAAGCTTTTCAGATGCATTAAAAAAGTTTAAATAAATGTGTGTACACCTCGGCAATTTGATTGATAAGTTTATCTCCAAAATTTGTATTTAGGGAGGGTCCTTTTAACCCCTCAAGTGCAGAGGAGATTTAATTAAATCTCACCCATATGGAGGAAGGAGGTATTTATAATTTATCGATATAAAGATGCAAAAAGGTTAGATATAATTTTAAAAATTCATAACTTTTTACATTAAAAAATATTTTATTAAATCTTAAGTGGATTTACATAGGAAATGAAATTTCAAACAGTATTCTTTAAAATGTCATATGCAAGACACAAACATTTCTGCAGAGAAGAAAATGCACATCAATAGCTTATTTGTCCAGAGGACACGTTTGCAGTTTACATTTATCTTACAGCAGGGCATGACAAATTTTTTGCCTTCTGGGGATTTATATTGCAACGACTAACAACAAACGGTACTTACTTATTAACGGAACTACCGAACTATAACGGAACTATCCCGAACTACAGGATATTAATGAATACCACTAGTTCAACAATATTACATTTATTTATATTTCCCATTCATACATAATATTTTTAATATTACTTTAATAATTAATCTACAGAGGCCAATAATCTTTTATTGCAGTGAGAATAGATTCAAAGACATCTTCATCTTTTATATTTTGGCGCCACATGTTGAAGGAATGCAACAGCTTCTTCTTTGGAGTTCGGTAAATTCCATATTTTCATTTTTTTCTCACGTTCAATAGACAGAGGAATTGGACACATGAAAGGAGGGTTTCTTCTAACAATGAAATGTTTACCTCGACAAATGAATTGTTTATTTGGACAGGTCATTAAGGTAATATGTAAGGTAGTTCCGTTAAACTGATTGGCCTGTCCTGACATATACAAACCCAATCACCGGACAACAGGGAGGGATACTTTGGTTCTGGGCGAGGCGAAGGACGGTAGTGCCCGGAGACGACTACCCATTAAAACAAAGTGAGCCGAAGGCTCGTCAAAATATCCTTTCAATGCTATATCCTCTTGACTGTTGTGCCGCAAATTGAGAAGATATATTGACGAGCCTTCGGCTCACTTTGTTTTAATGGGTAGTTGTCTCCGGGTGCTACCGTGTCCTTTGCCTCGCCCGGAACCAAAGTATCCCTCCCCGTTGTCCAGTGATTGGGTTCGTAAATGTCGAGACTGGCCAATCAGTCATGGGTTTGCAACAGTCAAACGAGATATAATAAATGTAATATTGTTGAACTAGTGCTATTCATTAATATCCTGTAGTTCGGGGTAGTTCCGTTATAGTTCGGTAGTTCCGTTAATACGTAAGTACCCAACAAACAAACCTTCCACTATTGCAGGTGTGACCTAGCATGCACACTTATGTTATACAAAATAATATTCTGATGTAAAACAACAAATAAGCTAGATTACACTTCCACTATTCCTTATTTGACCTTTTGTTTTGTTTGTTTAGCTGCGCTTGATTCAAGTGTTCTTGTCTCTCTGTTTTTCCAGCACATTTCATTGTTACGGTGTCTAATTAACAGGAAATAAATAGGTAAAACAGGCCATTATAAGTAAAACACAATACTAAGGCTAATAATTTAAACACACTAATTGACAATACCACATGCATATAAATGACAATACGGCATAGCATTGTTTGTCCCGGGTAAACTCTTTGCTCATTTTGGTAGTTGGAATATTTGCTGGTAGCGATGAGCAGTTTGGTAACATAACGATTGTTGAAGCAGGACTTTCAAGCTAGCAACAAACTTGAACTTAAAATCTCAAAGTCGATTTTTTTCATGATCACAATACTTTCCCATACTACGTATGGAGAAAGTAAAAATGGAAAAACGACTAGAATAAACATCCACTTCTAGTGGACCAGTTTCAGCCCAAAACTTTTCAATTCTTCATTTCCTAATAAAAATCTTAGATATAAAGTTTTGTGCTGATCTGATTATTAGTTTTTACTTTCTCCATACGTAGTAATGGGAAAGTATTGTGATCACGAAAAAAATGGACTTCAAGATTTCAACGGAAATACATGTTTTGAGGTCCCTAGAACACGTTTAGACTATTTTCAGAATGATGTCTGTGTGTGTGTGTGTGTGTTCACGCGTGTGTATGTGATTGTGGGCGCTCTAACTCAAAAAGTACTTGCCATATCATTACCAAATTTCATATATAACACTTTGGTATGGGCACAAAGAACTGATTAGTTTTTGGACAAAAACGGTTAACCGGAAATCAAGGTTTATTTGAAACCTGATTCAGTTTTTGCGATATTTCTCCGTTAAAACATCATTATTGTATATACAAAGGTTATAGAGAATGTAATTTCCTACAACTTTTATTTCAAACAATTTTCCATAGGTTATTGTTTAGGAATTATTTAGAAAAATAATCGGTTTTTTCGTTTTCCTCAAATATCTCCTTAAAAACGTCGTAATTGGTCATCTTCGTAAGGACCAAAGTAGTAGAGAATACTATTTCTTCCAAGTATTGTTTGAAACAAATTTTCATAGAACCATCCATTTCAGAGATATTTTGCTTTTTCTAGTATTCAGCGCCACCACCATGTAGCGGTGAATTCTGTAAACATACAAAATATACCTAATTTACGGCAATAAGGATGACTGTATTTTGTTACGATATGAAATAATAATTTTGCCTTATAATGCTATTCATAATAATTTAAATATCTATAGCCCAAATATGGAGAAAGCCATGTGTTGGCCACATCAGATTTTTGAGTTAGAGCGCCCACAAAATTTTTATCACATACACACACACACAGAGACATTATCGGGAAAATAGTCAAAACGTGTTCTAGGGATCTCGAAACGTGTATTTCCGTTGAAATCTCGAAATCGATTTTTTTCATGAAAAGAATACTTTCTCTATACCACGTACCGTATTTGCCCGAATAGAAGCTGACCCTGGATTTAAGCCGACTCCCCAAAAATTTCCACCATATTTTGGCAAAAAAGGAAATTTCGTAGATTTTACGCTGAAGTGTGCTGGGCATTCATGCACGACTTAGAATACATTATTCGAGATTGAAGAGGAGTGGGAAATGGTTTAGTAGTTGACATTTTGAAATATTACTCCAATTGATAACTTTGCATTGTTGAATAATGTTTCACATTCAGTGCCAATAATTTCATTTATCTTCATTTTCACAAAAGGTCAAATATAGTAACAGCAATCTCGCCAAGATAGTTTGTCATTCAAGTCTATTTCCATTGAAATTAGCATTTACATTGCCTTAAGAAATTGCATTTTTATAATTATACACGTTCCATGTAAAGTTTTACTGTTCATTATCAGCTGAGTTTTGCAGTTCAAGCCATTGCTTATACCTTCGGAGCAGATGTCTCTTTATTTACCAAAATTCAAACAGTTGAGCATCCAAAGCCGTCAGTGCATTTTGCGTAATCGTCTGCATAGTCAATGTATGCAGTTTTAATAGATTCTATGAATGGGGTTTTAACATGCATACAAACATAACATTTTTTGAATTCTTTTATTATAGATTTATTGGATATGTCATTCCATGCTGTCTTGATCCACTGACCTAATTGGGGCACTGACGGTGTTTTTAATTTTCCAGTGCGAGACAATGGATGATCATCAGCCAGTAACCAGTCACTATACTGTCGTCGTAAATTGTCTTTGAAGGGCTTACTTACAACTACGTCTAATACTTGTAGTTGGCTGGTCATACCCCCTGGTATAATGACAAGGTCGGTGTTCATTTCCTGTCATAAAAGTTGTTTTACCTCGTCAGTCATGTGGCCTTTAAAAGCATCTAAAATTAACATACCATGCTGTCTCAAAAGTGTGCCTAGTCGCTTGTTCCAAACAACCTTCAGCCAGTCTTTCATTAGCTCATTGGACCTCCAACCATTCTCCTGACAATGAAATATGACACCAGAAGGAAGCTTTTCCTTCGGGATTTTTTTTCTTTTTAGAATCACGTAAGGTGGTAGTTTGTAGCCGTCAGCTAACACTGCAGGCATTACAGTCGCTCATTGTTTCTCATTGCCACTGGACTTCACTAGGATAGATTTAGAACCCACATATGCTATTGCCCTACTAGTAGGCATGTCAAAATACATAGCAGTTTCATTGGCATTACACATTTGACCAAGCAAATAGGCATTTTTTTTATGAAGTTGAATGACATAACATTGATAGGAAAGAAGTTGATCTTGAAAGTCACTAGGCAGTTTTTGAGCGAGAGTTGTGCGCCTACATAGAGAAAAACCACAACGTTTCATCATTCATCTGGACCATCCCACACTAGCTTTAAAGGAACTCCTAGGTATTTTAAGTTCAGTAGCAACTTTCAAAGCCTTCATTTGTAGCACTTCGCGAGTCACTGGCAAACCTTGTCTACACAAAGTTTTCACGTATTCACGTACACGTTCTTCGATTGCCTGAAACTAGTCGGTCTTTGGTCCTGAAAATGCACATCTTGTTGACTTGGCCAATTTCAACTTTCTTTCTGAAATCTCCATCTTCGAACATTGGATTCACATAGTCCATACTTTCTTGCTGCTTGAACATTATTTGTTTCTTCGGCATATTTAATCACCATTAATTTATAATTTGCATCATGAGTATTATGCTTGTTAATGCAAATTTGTGATGGAGATGAACCCTTAATTTCTACATGGTCTTCCATTTTAGTACATGGGTTTAGATAATTACGATTTTAATATCATCCACCAATGTTGATAGAGGATCATGTGACCACTCAAATAATGTGAAAACCCCAGCCTTAAATGGTAACGAAGCGCAGGTAGTGCTAAATTCAATATTCTAGCGTTTATCATTTATTCATTAATATTCATCATAGGTCAGATATTTACTTTACCAAAAATATAGTACTATCATTTGAATGTGATGGCAATGAGAGACATGCTGCCATCTATGGGTGATTACGAGATTTAACCCTAACCCAAATTTTTCCTACAGACTCACATTTAAGCCGAGGGGTGATTTTTTCATGATAGATTGTGGTAATATCTTCGGCTGTGTATTACATCCTAATATTGATAAATATCATGGGTTTGCCTACGAGCCTAATTCCATATTTCATAAATGAAAATTTCACAATTAAAACTGTTAACATGGAATTTGGTTAACTCGAAATTTGGATAACACAAAATGATTGTGCTGGTCCCTATCATTTCGTGTTAACCGGTTTTCAATGTACAGTAAAACTCGTTTAATATGTATTTGAGGGGACTGACTCATTGCTTCGTTATAAGCGTGACTTCGTTATATACGAGAAACATGGTTTTTGGCCTATACATCCCATATAACACGTATACACATACAGTAAATTAGACGATTTTTTACCAAATAGCGGAAAAATTTCGAACAAAGGTGATTTTTGGCAGAGATGCTCAGACTGGCATCTAGTTCAACATACTAAAAGTCCTCAATGATCCGGTGTGAGCTTCGGCCGCCATATTGGAAAATGGCGCCCGAAATCGGTTTTTCGTTAATATCTCGCGAACGGTGGGATCTACGTGAAACTTTCCAATTACAAGGTTGTAGCGAATTAAATTTCCTACAGAAAAGGTCCTATCACTTTTTGTCGTCAGAGTAACCATTCTCCGTCAAAATAGCGAAAAACAAAGCGAACTCAATAAAAACGGCGAGAAACGTGGCGAAATCTGTATGAGTATGTGTTGATAATGTCTCCGCATCGCTGTTTATATATGTGCTTTGGTGGTGGAGGGGGGTGGTTATGGGGAATGGTCACTGTCAAACCGGGGAAGGGGGGAAGGAGCATGACCCCCCCCTAAAAAATTTCCTTGGAGAAAGAAGCGCTGAACGATATACCTCTGATGTTCACATTTACATCTTTTTATACTTATTTCCACACCACCGTGGAGGTAAAGTATATGGCGCGTTTTTTAATGTGGTATCCGCAGTAGGTCTAGTCCACAAAATATCGTTCAGCTTATTCCAATCTCAGTCTTTTAACAGCTGTAATGGTCGTTGGTTCATCCTCAGTAGATGTAGAAGGAAATACGTCACTACACTCCATTCTATCATCATCTAATACATATGGTTCATTTACTGGGTCATCATTGGTATCATCATCGGTTTCATTTTCGTCATCGTTTTTTGTATCATTTTCGGTTTCATTTTCGGTAACATAGTCGGTGCTGTTTTCTTCTCCATTATCAGGTGATGTTCGAACGTTCTGCTCCTCCTCTGCTGCTTCGACATCATCAACATCTTCCTCTTCTTCCACTACTAAGTACCTGGCGTTATCACAGGATACGCCACTGCAATTTAGGCAAACATTTGAGCACTTCAATCCGGTTTTTCGGCATCCACAAGCCTGGCGACATCCTTTAGTACAGCTGCAAAAAACACTTTGCAAAATATTATCTGGAGCAGGTGGTTTGGTTAATCGAAGACGTTAGAGATTCGGTTGGATTTGCCAGCCCCAGTTTTCAGGAAGCATTTTAATGCTACGCCATAACTGAATTTGATGGTAAACGCGATAACTGTGCAGGCGAGCAGCGTCCTCGGTTAGGGATAATGATGAGAGGCTCTTTTTTCCTCGAGCAACTCCTTTTTTGAAGCAGATGGAAGGGTGATTGTTTAGAGATTGTTCATCTTTATTAGCGCCATATAAAGCAAGAAAAACTAAATTTCCAGCATCAACAATGTCATCGTGAGAAGCTTCTTCGTTTTGGAAAATTTGAGCCGTTTCTCTTACGTCTTCATTTTTTTCTAAAATATTTGCAAGTGACATTTTGCCTTTCCCGAATATAGCAGACGTCGAGTCACAGCCGGAGAAAGAATGCAGAAACAGAATATTATTCTTTACATTTGCTTTGTTTTCCAGAGTGTACGATGAATATAAGGTTGTTTGAATTTTACCTCTACCTGGTTTTACAAAGAATATTTCTTTCTCTGGAGGCGCTAAAGCATTCAGCAAAACAAGATCAACGTCCTCTCCAATAATAGCTGTAACCTCACCAGAACCTGCTTTTTCAATAGGCGTATTAACAATTAGCGTGTCTGCATCTCCTTGAGCCTGCTTTACGTTAAAACCTTTTTCCGAAAATGTTTTCATAAGCATGGAGATAAGATTCGTCTTATTTCGATCATTATACAGAAATTTTTCTTGAGGTATTGTTACATTCGTGTGTTCATCAAACTGAATATCAGGCGCAAAGTTTTTATAAGAGCGAAGTGACCTTTCAGCTGCTTTTGTATTGTATACGTTTTCTGAGTAACCGTCAAAAACGACAATTGATTTACGCTTGTGGTTTCGTTCGACATATGAAACGTAATTATTTTCAACCCTACAATATATGCTACCTGTAGGCCAAATAACGCAATGTAGAAGCCATCCTCCATCTATGATGCAGGTGCAATCATCCGGAACCGTAGGATCACTTTTCTTTTGAAAAACTGCATAAAGCGCTGCTTTTTTGGTTTTTCGCATGCCGTTTTCATCAGAAAGAGACAAGGGGAAAGGAGCAAGTTTATACTGGAAGTAAGAATTCAATTCTTCCTCAGACTTAAAAAATATTGAAATACGCTGAAAAAGGAGCAACGGATCGGCAGTGACAACAGAACCCTGGAATTAAAAGAATTATTGACCATTGCTATTGTTTGTACTCGGTCTTTACGCAAAAGTTTTACATCACCAAATTTTTTTCCATCATTCGCCTTCATTGCTTTGCTACCGATATTGTGAGCATCATAGCAGTTTATTTATTATATGTATTCGATGATGATAGAATGGAGTGTAGTGACGTATTTCCTTCTACATCTACTGAGGATGAACCAACGACCATTACAGCTGTTAAAAGACTGAGATTGGAATAAGCTGAACGATATTTTGTGGACTAGACCTACTGCGGATACCACATTAAAAAACGCGCCATATACTTTACCTCCACGGTGGTGTGGAAATAAGTATAAAAAGATGTAAATGTGAACATCAGAGGTATATCGTTCAGCGCTTCTTTCTCCAAGGAAATTTTTTAGGGGGGGGTCATGCTCCTTCCCCCCTTCCCCGGTTTGACAGTGACCATTCCCCATAACCACCCCCCTCCACCACCAAAGCACATATATAAACAGCGATGCGGAGACATTATCAACACATACTCATACAGATTTCGCCACGTTTCTCGCCGTTTTTATTGAGTTCGATTTGTTTTTCGCTATTTTGACGGAGAATGGTTACTCTGACGACAAAAAGTGATAGGACCTTTTCTGTAGGAAATTTAATTCGCTACAACCTTGTAATTGGAAAGTTTCACGTAGATCCCACCGTTCGCGAGATATTAACGAAAAACCGATTTCGGGCGCCATTTTCCAATATGGCGGCCGAAGCTCACACCGGATCATTGAGGACTTTTAGTATGTTGAACTAGATGCCAGTCTGAGCATCTCTGCCAAAAATCACCTTTGTTTGAATTTTTTCCGCTATTTTTCCTAACTTTCCTATACTATGTGCTATTCGGCTATTTAGAACTGGCCAGCCTTAGATACCGGCAATTACACAAACACAATTCATTTTGTATCTCATTTTCTTTTTTTATGAATTTTTGTGTGAATTGTATTTGTGTAATATCACAACTTCCACTTTAAAATTTCGTAAAATATAAGATGTATATATTACGTATTTACTCCGTATACTTCTGTGGCTGCCGAGTAAGCATGGCGTTTTTGGTTACGTAAACCATTTGCATTGTCTAGATGTTTTGGTGTACTTCTACAATTTCCAGTTTTATCACTTTTTATTATTTAAAAAATTACCCATCCATTGAATATGGCATCAAAATAAATACCTAAAAGCAAGGAACAGGAGAGAAAGGGTTGTTTTAACGCTAACACAAAAGCTGGAGCTGATCAAATGAATTGAAAAAGGAAAAAAAATAGAGCAGCCATAGCAAAAGAATTCAACATCGGATCTTCCATGCTCTACGATATCAAGGCTCATAAGGCTAAATTAATGAAATTTGTGTCATCTTCTGAGAGGAGTAAATCAATTAATAAACATCATACGCTTTATAAGCCAAAAATGGAGGAACTGAATAAAATATTATATGACTGGTTTTCACAGAAATGTTCAGAAGAATTAAATAATTTTGTCCTTTTCTAATAGAGTAAATAAAGATAAATAAGAAAGATATAATCCAATAAATTCAATTTTGGGAACAGGTTCACTGCCGTACTCCCCAAACTTCCCGGACGCCCTAAACTTTTCAATAGTCTTTTTGTTTTGCACGTAAGCGTAGCAACGTATTAAATAAGAATGGGTAAATAGTGTCTATATCTAACTACGTGTGGAAGAATGAAAATGGAAAATTCAAACCCCATGCATAGTTATGTTTGGGGAGTACGATAATGAACCTAAGCCCAATTTTGTTTGGTTATTGCTAAATTTGTGATGTCAAAATCGAAAATCTCTCCCCTAACCGGCTATTTCTCCTAACCGGCTAATTCTCCTAATCGGCTTTCCACAATCCCCAAGATAGCCGGATAACACAGATTTTACTGTATTTGCAGTGAGTCGACTTCAATGCCGTACTTACATATGCAAACAGATGCTTATCAACTTCGCGGCATGTAAAATGTTCGATTGCTATTGCATTCGATTTTTTAATGGTCAATTAATATTATTATTATGGTCATTAATTTACATAAACATTTCACATTTTTAATATCAATTTCAAAACAAAGGGAGCGTGGAAATTCGTATGGAAGGGGTAGATGGAGGAAGGGGACCTCTACCAACAAGTGTGCGGTAAAGGAGCGGAAACTATTCATTACTTATCGCTCTGCTTGCCAAAATTCGCTATATATGGGGCATTTTTTTCCACGGGACCAAACATTTTTTTGTTACAGCGAGAATTCGTAAAATGCGTGTTCGTTACATCCGAGAAATTTAACCAATGCCCTTATGAAGAAGTTCAAGGGACCGAGACATTTCTTCGTTATAGCCAAGATTTTGTTTTAGGCCTGATCGTTATAAACGAGTTTTACTGAATTGAAAACTGGTTCTGAAATAGTTAATACTTTTTGAGTTAGAGCACCCACAAAATTCCTGTCACATACATATATACACACAGACACACATCAGACATCACTGCAAAAATAGTCAAAATGTGTATTTCCGTTGAATTCTTTAAATTGATCTTTCCTGCAAACAGTACTTCCCCTATACTACATATGGAGAAAGTAATAAACACGCTTTGCACACAAAGAATAAGTAACTGGCATCAGGAGAGCAATGGAGGAGTGTAGGGGAGTAGTGATGCATATCAGTCCCCACTCCTACACTTTTTTTCAGTTCAATATTTTATTTTTGCCATAGAAGCTTACCTTAATCTATGACCATAAAGGATTTTTATTCTGCATTTGTAGGAAAGTTTTATGGTTCAGTTAGATTCTCTCATTTTCATTGTTAAGCATCATAAAATCTTTCTGCTCTCCCTGATTACAACTTTAGGAGATAAACTTACCAATCGCTTTGTGGAGATGTATACAAATTTATATTATGATTTTTATTGCATTTGTAAAGCTTGTAGTTTTAAAAGTTATTTTTTTTACTTGTTTTTATTACTCTAATAAGCACTTAACATGGATTCATGGTGCCAGCAGTGTTTCAATATTTTAAACATACCTACAGAACTTATTTCTGAAATGAAAATCCTGAAGTTCAACATAGTTTTCTATTTTTACATTCTATTCACAAAAAATTTTTTTTATAACAATTTTGGATGTTCTTGATTTTAGTTTGAGGTGCCTTTAATTAAAAAAGTTAAATTGTTGCACTCCTGGTGCCAGAGATGCACCTTGCATTTCTGCTTATTGCAACATTGATACAGTATAACAAAGTATGTTCAATATAAAGTGATGCGTAAATGTATATTAGCATTCAGTTTCTCATGAAATTCGGAGCTAACTGGACATATTATTAACCTTTTTGCACTCGCCATGCTGAGTCTGACTCGACAGCTGTTTGGCAGTCGAGTATAACTTGATACGTGTTTTGGGGAGTGAGAGACATAAGATTTGTAAATATTTTTCTGTGGTCTGCTTGTGAAGGCATTTTCTTATGCCTCAGTAGCTCCCTAACTATAAATAAGTTGGCTTATCAGTATGGTACACTCCCTTAAATCTGGCATTCAGAAAATTGGCAATTTTTTACATTTGAAATCATTGTTTGTCTGTCTGTCATTCACTGATCCAAATCTTTCATGCTTTTATCTGGTTTCTAAACAAATTAGCAAAAGAAGTGTAAGCATTTGTGGGTTTCTTCCATAACTCAACATTGAAGTTTTGGTGATGCCATAGCACAGTGAAATCTTGGTTGTGAATGGAAACAAATTTAAATGGGATTATTACTTAGTTCATTCATATTGTTAGTAAGGTCCACAGTTTGTCCAAGAATTTTAAGGTAAATTTTCACTCTTTGCAGGTGATCTCACAGAAAAAAATACTCCAGTTGAGTCAATAGCTCAAGAGAGTGGCACCGTGGAATGTGATAGGGATGCTCAGGCAGTGTGTGCAGATTCATTTGAGATATGTGCTCCAGATAACCTTGAATTCATGTCCCAGGCAGTATCTAAAGAAGGATTGGGAGAAAAATGTTTGCTCCAGGAAGTGCCATCATTAGCTCTTAAAGATGATGTCAGTAATATTTTTAAACCAAATAAAAATTCAAAATTCGTTGATTATGAAGGGTTTCAAGAGGAGGATGATGAAGATGGGTGCATAAAAAATGTCAACGGCAATAAGTTCCTTGGCAGCTCTGTCGAGGGAAGTATAGCATGTGGTGGAGTGAACTTAGAGACGTTGTTAGAAAATGGTTCACATCACCTTAAAGAAAATGAACAAAAATCAACTAAGCCAACTAAATTACACTCAAAGAGTGATGCAAATTATGTTGGTGCTGATGTTTCAGAAAGTGGATTTATGAGGGTAAATTCTTTACTTAACAATAAAAGTGATATTATTACACATGTCAATAACAATGAAAGTTTTCCAGATTCTGGATTCAATTCTCCAGACTCGCCTATTGGTGATATAGAAGATCATCAGGCTCATATTGAAAAAACCCCTAATTATGAGGCGGATGGAATTGGAATCACAAGTGACTTGGACTCCTTAAGGGATTCTGGATTCCTTGTAAAAGAACAGGCTATAAAGCCAACAAAGCAAAGTAATTCAGAATTAACGTTTGGATTTAAAGATTTACAGAATGTGCAAAATACACAGGAAGGCATTTATACTGATAAAGGAGAGCAAGAAATTCATTATATATATGAAAATAAATCTCTAGATTCTCAGGAGGGAAAAACAGCTAGTGAAGGGGTCATAGCTCTGGAAAAACAGTGTCAGGATGTCAGTTGTAGTAATAAGGTGACTAAAAAGAGCATTGCTTTGAAAAGTAAACAGCGTAGAAGATATCCAAAGGCAAGTAAACGTTGTAGTCCAGAAGAGTCATTTGTGAATGGCATGGAGAGAAGGAACGTGAATGTATTTCAGGGTGAAGGAAAACATCTTTCGCCAAAGATAATCTGCAGTAGTGAGTCTCTTGAGGATACAATGTGCTCAAATGCGAGTGTAATTCAAGAGAAGATGGTGAATTATCCTAAATTCCAAGAAGCCCACGATCAAAAGAGGGAGACTTCTGATCAGAATTTAAAAAATAGTTTTGAAAATTTGTTGCAGTTAAAGAAAAACGGTAGCACATTGATGGACTCATTAGATTGTGAAGTTGATAAATCAGATGAAGGTGGAAGTTGCACTTTACGTGAGAGGAAGACAGATATTTTGCAAGAAGAAGACTGTGTTAGGAACAGTCAAAGGATGTTAAAAATGAGGATTACTTCACTTTATAAAGAAGGATTGAAGAATATGCCATCTGAGTCAAGGAAAGATGGAAGTGTTCATGAATCTGGAAAGTCTTCTGATAATGAACAAAAGAAAAACAGTGCTGAATGCAACATACTTGATCATCTCAGCGGTGAGGAATTTGAATTGCTCCAAACAGAGGACAGCCATTACATTTCACCAGTGCTGGAGAAATCAGATATTTGTCTCTCTCAAGGATGTGGGATGGTTGTTTTAAAAAATAATTTGCAGTTTTGCACCGAAGAGTGTAGGGTGTCTGTTTCAGAGTCGGTAAAAGGTATTGATATTTTTTCAAATCCAAGTTCATGCGAAAATTCTTTTCATGACTCAGAAGATTCAAGGTCATTGCATTTTAATGAGAATACCCATCTGCCGATTTCTGACAGAGTGCATGAAGTGGAAAATAGTAGCAGTCCTTGTGATTTAGAGATAGCCTTGGAAGAAAGTAGTCACTTTCATAGCAGCAAAGAGTATACTGCAGATTCTGTATCAGTTGGTTTGGCTAATGAGTCTCCAATGGAAACAAAAGCTGATAAGGGGAATAAAGTTTTGTTTGAAGAACTGTCCTCAGCTAAAGAAAGAAGCTCCGTTAATGACAAGATATTTGGATTTATTTCAGCACCTATGCCAAGCTTCAGTGAGTTAAACAATTTAAATTCGACTTCTGTTTCACAAAGTAAGAAGCCTCCAAGGGAGTATTTTCAGTCATTTGCCAGTGGGTGGAATTCATCTAAAGTCTACCTGGAGACATCTGAAAAGACACTTGTGTTTCCTGCCAGAAGAGAGACGAGTGGTAATTTTATTTCCTTTGGCTGTGTTGATCAACCGCCAGGTGAATCACTTTGTATTTTCAGCAGTACCAAAGGTGGCTCAATTGTTTCACAAAAACAGAAAAGTGTTCCAGGGAATAGTCATGCGAATGAAGAAGAGGTGCTCGAAAATTCAAGCAGGTTGTCCGGAAGGTGTGCTGAGGAGGTAAATACATGCACCAACTGGCCGTTATCTGAGAAGCATTTGTCACTACTAAAAGTACCAGTTGATTCTCCATTGGCACATCTTATTGAAAAAGAAGAGGTTAAACCAAAAAGCACAATTCTTGTCCGTTGCAGGTATAAAAGTTCGAGTGAAGGAAAATGTGAAGCTCCTGTTCATGACAGTAATATAACTGACCAAATTCAAAGCTTGCTTATAGGCTCACTGTCTCTCCATGACAGTGCTGAAAGGAATTTTTCTTCTTCGTTTATTCCAAATAAGAAAATTGGTTTAGGAGCTGAGATTTATCAACCACAGTGTCGTGTACTGCCTCCAAGTGATAGTACCCAGATAATGATTGGATCTCCATCAGAAACTTTGAACGATGAAAGTAGGTGTAAGTCTGCGGGATTTCCAGTTTCAACTGCTCCTCAAAGTAAAGAAACAAATACAGCTGCTTTGATTGAGAAGAAAAAGTCTTCCTGCACAATGAAGTGTAAAAGTAACTTTACAAGGTCTTTGGTTCCATTCTTTTTTGGACATTGCAATCCTAATCGATTTTGTAGAGTAAAATTCAGAATATGTGGACATTTTGCTCCCGAGTTATTCACCGATCCTTACTTGGCTCCTAATTGCTCTGTGGTTAATTTTGGACAAGGTGACCTAAAAGACTTGTTTAATTCTACTAAAACTGAGCATGAATCCTCAAATATACCACCTGCTAAATTTTTAGGAGTGAAATTCTTCAAATTTGGTTCCTTTTCCCTAACTACATATACTGACCGATATTTGAACCCTGCAAGACCTCTTATAAACATGCTTCACAAGTCAAGTAGCCCCTCATCTTTAACTGCTGGGAATGTCTCATTGAGTCCTGTTTTTCATGAAGGGGAGAATACTGGAAAATACTTAGCTAGTGTCTCTGCTGCTTATGACAATTTTTCTACGAAAACAGATGATTCTCTCATTAATTCTGGTGCATTAAGTGAATCAGCAAGTGTACAAAACAGTTTGAGATGTGCTGATAAAAACAGTGTTACAGGTGTGCATCATATTTTATCCAGAGTGGAAGCATTGTCCTTTAACAATGAGAAGAATGGTGCATTGTCTGGAGAGAAATTGCCTTCTCAATCGCTTCATTTCCCTGCCGAGAAAGATGCCATTGATTCAGAGTCTGTTGGCTCCTCTTTTACCCCTAACTCTAGTTCTGTGACATATATCTGTGGGATAAATAATAGGAGAATCCCACAAGGATTATGCCCTACATTTCCTTCCCAAACAAGTGAGAGTTTGGTTTTAGTACGAAGAAATGACACTAACGAAATTGTTTCTCCTGCTACCAAAGGAAATCCTGCAGTTTGCAAAGAATTTTCAGAAGATGAAATAGTTTATAAAAACAAGAGCAGTTTATGCCAAGCTGTGATCATGGAGCAGTCTATAACACGGAATACCATGAACTGTGGGGGAATGGAAAATAATACCATGGGTCCACTTGAACTTAATATCAATAACATTCAGCAAACTGATCTTATAACAGGAATAAGTGCAAAGGAGGAAGAGAAAAAATTGGAGCCAGAGGTAGACCAAGTGCATGACATTGATACCTTTGCAAAGAATGGGGAATGTATTTCAAGGGATTCATTTGGTGGCATTGAAGGTGGTCTTAGAAGCTGTCAGGACAATGACATTACCTCAATAAGAGAAAATGGCAAGGATAATGAGGAAAGTCAGAGTTCTAATTTTAATAGTTTTGAAGGAGGTAACTTGAATGGTGAGGATGATAAAAAGTCCATTGAAGGTGGTTATGGAATGTCATTGAAGACAGTTGACACCCTTAAAAATAAAAGCAAGGAAGAAGCAGTTGGTATTGATAGCAAAAATCAATGGAAAGATTCTCAGGAAGTTGGTGGAAATGGATTAGCAAACAGGGACGTTGAAGTAATTGATGAAAATTTGCATTTTAATGAAGTGAATGCAGATGTGAAAGATGACACAGATGATTCAAAGGACATGAATGAGAAAAATGAGGAGGTGCCAAATGAATCCAACCAGTTTGATTATGACTCAAGTGTAGATATACCAGTCAGAGATTGTACAGCAAATACAATTTTAAGTTCTAATATTTCAAGCAAAAATAATATGAATTACAAGACAACTGCAGAGGATCTATTTGGGAGTGATACATCCCTTGATACTAACCTATTTATCGATGAAAAAATTTCCAGAAAAAAATTAAAAAGAAAGATGGTAAGAAGGCAGAGAGATACCTCTGATTCTGAAGAGGAGCCTTTGGAAAAGAAGAGGCGTTTGAAGAGAGAGAAGGGTGGGCAAGCATCTTATGGCTCCTTTAAAGATGATATAGAGTCAACTGATAATAATAATATGGATGTACAGGCATCATGTTCTGAATCAAATAGTTCTGCAAAATCAACAAGTGGAACATCAACTTCTTTAGTAAAAAAAATGGAATGTGAAAATTTAGAAGAAAAGCACTCAGAGATGGTAGCTTATTCTACGGAGTTGCAACTCAGAAATGGTGAAGAAGAAAGAGATTGTGATATCAGACTTAATTCTACAAATGTAGTCAATGTTGTTAGGTTTGATGTTCAGCAAGACAACCATATTGGTTTTCAAGATACAGCTTTACTTGGAAATGAATCAAATTCCTCTTGTAATACATCACTTTGTAGTGAAACACAATCCCTTGGAAGGTCATCCCAAACCAGTTCAAAGAAGTGCACAAATGAACACCAACTTCCACCTAATGCAAGTAAAAATGAAAGGAAACTTGGGAGATCTAGAAAGCAATCATTGAGTCAATACAGACACGAGGAAGATGAAGTAGAGTTTGTAGTTTATGATAATTTTTGCGATAATACAGAAAGAGTTCCATTTAGAAAGAAAGTGCCAAAAAGAGTGATTCAGAAAGAAAGGGTAACTAAAGAAGCTGAAACTGGAGAAACTGGTGACAGTGATTTGATGACTGAGAATTTGGCTGAATCTTTGGATGATAAATATGTCATTCATTCAAAAAAGAGGCGCATTGCCCACACTCCGAAAAATGTCTCTGCCATTGGTAAAATTAATAGTGATTCAGTGGAAGAAAATGACTCATGCCCACCTGTTGCACCTGGCATTTCTAAGCCAGTTTCTAAGAAAACCTCTCTTGCATGCTTAAGTAAATCTGTTAACTGCCAAGGGTTGAAAACTAAATGCAGTAAGCTAGAGAAGCTTAGGAATAAGTTGGCAAAAGCTAAGGGTATATTTAGTGTAAGTAAATCAGGAGATGTGTGTGCCATGTCAGTGAATAAAGATGTTAAAGTTACTGAGCTTCAATTAGAAAAATCTGCCAGTGAAGAAAAATTGGACTTTCAGAAATCGAGTAGCCTTACCATAGATATCTCAATTGCTGACAGTAAAATTAAAACGCACAATGAAAATTCATCACTCCAAAGTGGAAACAAAGATGAAACAAGGAAAGAAGAAGAAACTGGCATTCAGCATGGAAATTCACATTCAACAAGTCTTTCAAATGATGTTTTTACATCTAATGACAATCAGAAATGTAGAAAGAAAGGTAGCCCAAGAAAATTGCTAAAGAGCGAGGGGGAGGTAGTTACATCTAGCAGTTCAAAATCATTTGAAAGGGCGGATGAACAGAATTCCTCCATAGAATTGGAGGCTATCTCTTCCTGTGAGAGTTCCAGGAAAGAAATCCTTCATGAAAAAGTATTAGAAACATCATCTAAATTGCCAGGCAAAAGTTCTCATGATAAGTTGGATGCTTCTTCATTGGATTTGACTTTGGAAACTGTCGAGAAAGATTTGCCACATGTGTCACCAGCGGCTAGCGCTATTTTATCTATGCCTCAAAAGAAGGAAGTTGAATTTGAGGCAACTGATTGTGGATATGATATCAGTGTTACTCATCTTGAGCTTGAGAATATGGAAGTTCCTCCTCTCTCTCCCTTATCTGCCGATGAATTGGTCGATTCTTTTATTCTCTGCACTGATGTCGACAATGAGAATTGGAGTCCCATGGTGCCTGCAGAAAAAAGGAAGGCCTCGGTGGATTTACAGGAACCTGAATCAGAGAAGCAAGATGTTGGGACAATTTCCTTGGCCAACAATGTGCCTGATTTATTGGTGAATGATGATGAAAAATTGAAAGTGCTTTCCATTGATGAAGAGAAGCAAAGTAAGGATGTCAGTATGGAATCGGAGGGCGAGAGTATTGCTGATCAGAGAGAATCAAAGAAAACTATGCCGGAGGAGGAAGAATTAAAGGGCTTCTTTCATAAATTGGTGATTGCTCATCGAGGGAACCAATATAGAAAAAGTCTGAATCATGAGGCAGGTTAGTCAATTTTTTTAATGATTATAGTTGGTTTAATATTATTGTATTACTGCTATAATTGGCTCCATTATCTACCATATTTACTTTGTACCCTCTGCACACCTTTTTCCACCAAAATGTCAGCAAAAAAAGGGACTGACATGAAGATTTCTGATCAAGTTTTAAAAAAATTGCGAGTTTCAATAGTAAATACTAGTAGATGGTGCTTGCACTCTGTAAGCATATTTAAAATTTGGAAATTTAGAATTTCAAATTTGTTTGCATTGGTTATGTCCAAATATATAACTGCCAAATTTAAAATCTCTAGTTTGTCTAGAAGTTCCTTATGATTTTTATCCTTCTATGGGGCAAAATAACCCATAAAATTTCGAATTTTTACTATATCTGATTTTTTTCCTCCTGTTATAACCAAAAGCCTATAATCCTGCCAAATTCTAAGTCTCTATCTCATTTAGAAGTACCTTATAATTTTCACACTTGTATGGGGCAGAAATAGGGCAAAATAGCCCCAAAAATTGGAATTTTTACAATATTGGATGTCTTCCATTGGTTGTAGTTTAATATTAATGGCATTATACGTAATATAGCCTTCTGATTCCCAATAAAAGCTTACCCACATGTAAAAGCATTGAGCTCGTTGCCATGGTAGTCGATTGTTGACACCCTGAAAAACTCACTTT
The DNA here is from genome assembly GCA_036926305.1 of Uropetala carovei. Lineage (NCBI taxonomy): Eukaryota > Metazoa > Arthropoda > Insecta > Odonata > Petaluridae > Uropetala > Uropetala carovei. The sequence continues at coordinate 1,940,864 of JAXCHB010000062.1, read as the reverse complement.
TTTCTGATAAAAACTATAAATTTACGCTAATTCTACTCGAATTTGAATTCTGTCTTCATAAATAAGAAACTACAATTTCTAATCTTTTCGATAGTTTGTCTTGAGATTGAATCTTGACAGTATATAAATATATAAACCTCTACACCAGCGTTTCCCAAAGTTATTTGACCACGGAACACTTTTTAATTATAATGCATTGATGGAACACCAACAGGAGCTCATTAGATATAACGCGTGCTTGGATTAAAGTAGACAGCAAAAAATGGTCTCACAGACGAATTAATTGCTGCAAGGAATGATCAAAATTTGATTCATATGCGTTTTTTTAACTTTATAACGGAACAATAATAACAAATTAGAGAAATTCACTCATGTTTATTTTATTAAGAACAAAAAGAACAAAACATATCAAGATAAAGTAAAACATCTTTCATTTTACATTTTTGTTATAAAATATGACACAAAAAACATTTTTTTAATGAGAACAGTGTTTTAGCGTCTTTTTATCACATATCCACTTAATATTAGGAATGATGTTGCTAGGTCGGATCCTCATATCAGGTGCAGCATCTTTTCCTATATTTTATTTTCATTGCAGCGTAATATGAAAATCCCGTTTTGCACAGATACGATGTAGCAAAGGGAAGAAGAACACTAACTGCACGTTTTGCAACATTCGGGTACTCTTTGAATTAGGCTGCTCCAAAAATCATTTAGCGAGTTCATTAAAGTTTTGTTTCACTTTAGAGTCAGACGTTATATAATTCAGACTCATAATCCTGCGCTACTAATGCGACTGGTTTGACTGTAATTGTAAATGGATTTTGAACCCAAGCATTATCGTCATTTGTTAGAGGAAAATATTTTAATAGAGTGCAAGTCCCTTAGGTGCTGTACAATGGCATTGCAAATATCTTTATCGACTGTAAAATTAATTTCAATCAAAAAGTCACTGAGCGTAGGCAAACAATCGAAATTGTTGTCTTCTACTGACGAGATCCAAAATTCCAGTTTCCATAACATTGATGAAATTTTATCAAATGCTGTAAAAATGTTACCTTTCTTTCCTTGCATCGACAGATTCACCTCATTTAATTTCGTAAAATATATCTGCAAGGGTCGCAAGTCTCAGTAGCCAAGAGGAATTTGTCAACAATCAGACAGTCGAAACGTGGAATCCATGAAAACAAATAGTTCACAACGTAGCTCAAACAGTCTTACAAGAAATTTACCTTGCGAAAGCCACCTCACCTCTGTATGTAGAAGAAGCGCTGTGTGCTGAGCACCCATTTCTTCGCACAACATTTTAAATAGTCTGGATTGAAGTGGTCGAGCTTTAATATAATCGATGATTTGTACTGACTGGTCTAGCACATTTTTCAGAGACATAGACATTTTTTAACTGCTAGTGCATGTCTTTGTAACACGCTTTCTGGTTCCACACTTTTGATCCGCGTTACAGCTCCTGCGATTTTTCCGACCGTTGCCCTGGCACCATAGCTACATACATGGACACATTTTCCCCATTGAATTGCATGTTTTTCCACAAAATTGCTGATGGAGTTGAATATTTCTTCATCAGCAGCGTTACTTTGCGAAGATTCACATAAGAGCAGGTCCTCTTCAATACTTGTCAAACCTATAACGGACAAACACAAGCAGCACAGCAAGCTCTGATACGTCAGTTGATTCATCTAGTTGCAATGAATACCCATCGCAAATTTTCAGTAGGCAAACTAGCTCTTCTTCGATGTCAGCAGCAAGATCCTTAATTAGATGTACAACAGTATTGTTTGAGAGCTGTACTGAGTGTACTTTTTTACTATATTGCTCATCAGACATGCACATTACTATATCTTTCGCACAAGACTTGATAAGCGATTCTCCAGTCGTGTGAGCTTCTCCGGCGAGCGCTATGTGGTAATTTACTTTGTATGATGCCTCTGTTGCGTTTTCATTGTCTGACTTGGCAATTTTATACATCGAGATTTTACTATTTTTAGGCGAATCAAGACGTCGCTTGAAAAGACTTATATCTTTGTCTTTATATGCAGCATAGTTAGTTTCCAAATACCTTCAAAGCTTAGTAGGGGCTAAAGAGCTGTTAGATAATGTTTTGTTGCACAACACGCACTGAGCATCAGGAGCATCTTTATTTCCAATGGAAGTAAATCCAAAAGACAAATAACTTTCGTCGTACTTTCTTTTTGGTTTCTTACTACCTGATGCTAATTTGTTGGAATTGGACATTAATTGTTTCATCTTGGACAGCTCACTTCCCGATTTTTTAGGAACCGAAGGCTGCGATTGTTCATCTTCATTTTGAAATATTCCTATTTTTTGCTTGTTTGATTCAAACACATTTTGAGCACCACAAGACTCTGCTTTTCGTTTAAAACTTCTGTCTTTCAGCCACAGATCCATGGGGAACGAGTTTGTGTAGTATAAATGTTTAATATACAATAAACATTGAATAATATCACAAATATATGTTGAAATTATAAGACAAGGTACATAGCATAGACCAGCGATCATCGAATAGACCAGTGGCGCACAACCTTTTCTACGTGGCGGGCCACATCGGTGGCTGCGAATCCTTCGGCGGGCCACATTGGAAGTTGTCAATTATTCGGCGGGCCAAGTTAGAGTTTAAATTGGATGTTATCTATATATTCTAAGATGCCATTTTTGTGAAAATCAAGTCTAAATGGGATTTTTACGTTAAAAACTCCAATGTTAAAAAAATTATCAAAAATGTCATAAAATGCATGAATTGTGTGCTAAATTTTTCAGATTGCTTTTTCATCATGGCTTCCCAGGCTACATCCGGCCCGTGGGCCGTAGGTTGGGCGCCACCGGAATAGATGACATACACAAACACGACGGTTAGTTGGTAAATGCTGCCTATGCATCAATGCGCAGATCGAATGTCATGTTCTCATGCATCAGATTATCTCTCATGCAACTTCCTGGCGGTCTCGGGTATGGCCCATCATTTCTTAAAGGCAGACCATCGCATAATAATAAGAACAACTATATAAATGTGTTTAGTATTTTTCTTACATATATATTTTTTTAAATAAATTTTAGAAGGCAAAATATTGCTAGCATTGATTTTTTTTCGCGGAACACAGTTTGGGAAACGCTGCTCTACACAGATTTACGTACTTTTCTTATGGGGCAAGAATGGGGCCAAAATAGCCCCTTAAAATTGGAATTTTAATGATTTTGGATGTTTTCCTTTGGTTGTGACCAAATACCTATAATCCTGCCAAATTTCAAGTTTTTAGCACATCTGGAGGTGCCACATAATTTGTATCCTCCTCCTCCTCCTATATCATATGTCAGAAGCATCTATACAGGGCCGGCCTTAGGCCAATTGGACCCAATCGGGCCCCGCAGCTAAGGGGGCCCCACAATGGTGTAGGGGCTTCAAACAATCTATTGGTGATTTAGATTTAGATTTATCCATAGTCCCATCCATACCCAAGTGGTCTCATGAGAGGCCATCTGATGCTCTCAGGATGCAGGAAACTACGCCTTTTAGATGTAGGGGCCCCGCCAAAAGTTTTCTAATTGGGCCCCGCAATTTCTAGAGCCGGTCCTGCATCTATACAGGTAGTCCCCGCTTAACACGAAATTCACTTTAGCACCATTTACCAATTGTGGGATCTGTTCACTTTACACGAAGAATCTCCCGTTTTAACACGTTGCAACAATATCCATTACACGAGAAAATTACAAAATATTGCCATTAATGGAACGTATATATTAATTTCTATTTATTCATAAAATGTTAGATAATTTATAGTATAAAATCTCACAGACTTGCGGAACTAGCACATGTTGCCGGGTTTATACTTTATTTATGTCTTATGTGTATTGTTTATGCATTGTATTGTATTTACACTGGTTATTACATTTTATTTATAAAAACGTAAGTAAAATGCGCATTAACCACTTGAGTGGGTACTTTTTTTTTCAAAGAACTATTTGGGTATTTAATTCTGGGAAATAGATTTTTTCAAATAATTCAACTTCTCCCTCAGTTTCACTGTCACTTACATCAGTGTTTATATACATGTCCTCCAAATCTTCACTGGAATCACTTTCATCCATAATGTCACAATATCCTTCTCAATCTTCTAAGAATATTTTGCACAATTGCAAGATGCTGCCATTACTGATTCCAATATTTCAAGGGATGAAAGATGATGAAATTTATGCAAATTAAATGGAAATAAAATTTTGTACGTATTATTCGTACTACGATACACTCCGAAAAATGCCAAACTTCATAACACACCGTCTACTATGCCGCCCAAAAGCCAACTTGGATTTTCTTCACATATGTTTTGCATGTGAAACATTTACTGCAATGAAGAGGAAGATTTTATTGCTCCAGTTGCCTATAAGTATCCTATACAGTTAGAGGAAAGCGGTCCTCTTGGTTAAATTTCACAAGGGGATGCGAAAAAGGCATTAGAGGTCACACCCCCGCTTTCACTACCGCAGGGGCAGGTATAGGCATCCCCGCATTACAAATGCAGGGTTTTTGTATGAAGCTTATTTTTTCTCAGGAAAAGGAAGAAAACGCCATCTATGGGCTCTGACCTGTACTAGAAGTACACAGCTAGATACCAGAGAAGCTTCATGATGGACTATTTCAGCATGCCCATAGCGGATGACCTGCAAAACGGCATGACCTAACCCTAACCTTTTACGTGGTTTCTTATGGTATTTATGCATTCGCTTAACACGACACTTTTTAGGAACATATCTCTCGTGCTAAGTGGGGACTACCTGTATTTTATAGATACTACAACATGTATACATTTATACTTGTAGAAGATAAAGAATTCTACCAAGTATACATGTATCTATACAATATAATGACCAGAATTAAGGTCGGTGAATGCGGGATGAAATTTTAATTTCAGGTTAGTCAATGCAGGACGAAGCCCTTTCAGATTACTCATTGCAGGGTTTAAAAAACTTAGTAAAGAAGAATTTATTTTTCCACATAAGAGTATAAAAGTATAATTAATATTGGAATCAGTATTCTACCATTTCGAATTAGCCAACATATGAACTTCTAGTCTGCATTTAAAACATTAAACTAATGAAAATACAACGAACTTAGCAGAAAATGAAAGTTAACAAATAAAATGGCACATGTTAAACAATAAAAAACAAACAAACCAATTAGTGTATATCTACACAACTATGGTAATATCAGGTAAATAGTTATAAACTTACATTATATTCAGCCATTGTTCACTACTGCACTTAATGAGATTGAAGCAATGAATGGAACAAATAGAGAAATATGGCTGGGAATCAAATATAACCTATAAGGATTAAGAAAGACAATGATTATCACCTACTACAACTAGTCAGAGATAGCTATACTCAAAATTGACAATTTTTCAGGAAATAGTTATAAATTCACGTTTTGTTCCAGTTCTTGCACATTACCAAAACAGGTGAGAAAGAAAATCCAAGGAATTTGGCTGAACTTTGTGGTAATTGATACTGATATTAACGAAGAAAATAATAACTTTGTTAAATTCCACAATTCGTAGAAACAAGGAATGAAACATCAAAACATTTGAACTACGTCTTGGATTTTAGTATTGAGCTTCACATTACATTGCATGCTTGCGACTAGCACTCGACATTCTGGTCGTCTATTTGTAACAGTGTAACCAAATTCCAATCAAATTTCCTAAAAATGTAACCAATAGGAATAAATTACATGGTTTCAGCATTTATTGATCAATGTAACAAATGTACATTGTAGCTACATTAGTAGTTGCACTTATCTGTGGTTGTTCAGAAAGTCCTAAAATGAAATATTCCAATAGAATTGAGACATTATATGCGGAAACCTAATGTACAATGCAGGACATTATCCGGGACACTTTACCATGCAGGACAGGAAGTCGAAATCCAGAACTGTTCCAAACAATCCAGGACATCTGGTCACTATACTATAAGGCTGACTAAATGTTTAGTGTTTAAATACGTGGTTTATACTGCCATTGGTGCATCTCCAACATTGAGTTGATGTAATATTTTTATAATATTAAAGCTGTACCTTTTAAATGAGTTTTAAGTTTGTTATTGCTACTGAAAATAAGCAGTTCTATCATTAAAAATTTACTATCAATTTCTACCTATACTTTGGCCGGAATAAGTTGGTATCTGTGTTTGCCGAATTCATTGTGATTTGCTGACACTTCTTTAACCCAGGAGGGAATGGATCTACAGGGAATCCCTGCACTTTTTGATTTTTTCTAATTTTCTGCTGTCGTAGACTTCAACATATTCCAGAACAAATTGGCCCAAAAATAGGGGATTGCATGTGGTACACGAGTAAATATGGTATTTCAAACGTATCAGAGTGCTTGTAGTTAGTTACTCTCCAGCTGATATAAATTGATTTTATCTTTAAATTATTGCCTGGGACACAGGATAAACATTTCATGTGTGCTGAATTTTTAGTGGTTTTCCTTATACTATGTATGTTTACTTTACAATGTGATACAAATTTATTTTCAGTTGAAAAGAATAGATTACTCAAAAAACATTTGGAAAGGCTGAAACACAAGTATTTTAAAACTCAAGACTTGGATCTTCTTGTTGATGCTCTGGGTGATGAAACCAAGGATTTTGAAACAAAGTCCATTGCTAAGTAAGTTTTCCTTTTTTTAACTGCATTGTCTCCTACTTTGGAGCTGTGTTTAAATATAGTTAATGGATATGTTTCCCTGCACCTAAAATTATAATACAGTAAAACCTTAGGAACTCCCTTAGAATGAAGAACTCCATATAATGAAAATTATCACCGGTCCCAAAAAATTCACAAATAAAACTATATAGAAAACCTCTATATTACGAATCTCTGATAATTACGAAACCTCTCCAATTATGAAATAAAAATCGCACCCATTCCCCTAAAAACAAACCTTCATAAAAGAAAATTAAAAAAAGAATATTGTATGTGCTGTTGTAAAACAGAAATCCTTGCCATCTATGCGGGTGTTAATGCTGTTATTATGACCTCAACTGAGTGATTCGAGCGTAGTATTTGTTGTAATTTTGAGTGATAAGGTAGGTAGATCTCGTCTTTCGTTGCTTTATCTTTTGCATTTTCAATCTTTCGCAGTTCTGCATTTGCAACCAGTTTTGTCTTTCTCAGTCTCATGTTTCTGTCTTTCTCAGAGAAAAATAACGGAAAAGGTTATGCAAAATGTTTTGTATATGGAATCTTTTTGGCCTGAAAAAATATTGTTGTGTTATTCTAATATGTAAAAATATTTACATAAGTGCATTAATGTAATATATATGCGTAATTTAAAAAATTTGATACGTCTTATATATATACTTTTAAATATTTTTGTGATGCAATCCTCCCACACTTTTGTGCCCTTCCACATGTGAAAAGTTGCAAAATATAAGCTGGTATCACCGTTCAGGAGCTTTCTTTCTTTTTGACGACAGAGAAGTCCTGAGGGGAAAAACTCAACCCTCAACTCTTGATCTTCCCTATTCAGGATCATTGGGATATTTGCTCAGGTTTGACATAGTTGAAACGCTTAAGCTTTGTGTTTTATGCATCATTTATTATTGGTGGAGTTTCGCGGAGTTTTTCAGGAATGTAACACCCCGAGAAAGACAAGGTCTGCCGTATTTGGAAATTAGCTCCTGCAAGTTATTTATTTATTTATACATAATTTCACATACAGCGTGTATGCAATTTTACAGTGAAATGTTAACAGTAGACAGACATTAGTGAACATATATCACAACATCCATGCCTGAAGCAGGATTCGATCCTCTGACCTTTGGGTTAGAAGGCAGGCACACTGCCAGCTAGTCTAACCCAGACGCCATTCATTTTTTCTCAATTCTAATATGGAACCAGGGGTGCCATGTGCAAGGCTCTCATTGGCCACCCGTTTGCAAGTCTCTCATTGGCAGCTCATGTGCAAGTCTCATTTGCTGCCATTTTTAGATGTTCTTGACAAAATTTTTAAAAAATGCCTTATGGTATGATAAATTTCCATAGTCAATAAATATGTAAGAATATATGGCATGTTATAATACAATCTGCATTACTGACGATAAATTGGCCGCCGCCGTTGTTTGGCTACCCATGTGCGTCTTAAATAAGATTTCATTTTCTGATACTTTTTTCGTGTTCTATCTTGTATCATTGAAATTCATTTTCTGTCTCATTCTCTATTTTTCTGTGGTCACCAATACAGAGGACAAATGATCCATTCTTGCTGGGATGGGAACCGAACCCTGTATTTCCCATTGGCTTAATTACTTCTCTTTTGCAATTTCATCTTTCTCAATGTTTTCAGGAACGTAACCCCTGTGAAAGACGTGGTTTGCCTGTATGTATAATTAAGTATGAAAATTTATTTAAAACGTAATAAAATATAAATCCTTTTTATAAATAAATTTTCTATAGATAATTTAATGTTAGTAGCTCTTTGTGGCAAACGTTGAAGACCAACTGAATATGTAACTTTTATTTAAATAAAGGGCTTAAAAATATTTTTTCATTAATATTTTTTGTGTTGTATTTTCATTTACTTTTATTTGGCTATTTATTGATATACTATCATCTCTAATGTACATAGTGTTAGAAATAGCAAAATTTGCCATTTAAATACAGTAAAACTCGTTTATAACGATCAGGCCTAAAACAAAATCTTGGCTATAACGAAGAAATGTCTCGGTCCCTTGAACTTCTTCATAAGGGCATTGGTTAAATTTCTCGGATGTAACGAACACGCATTTTACGAATTCTCGCTGTAACAAAAAAATGTTTGGTCCCGTGGAAAAAAATGCCCCATATATAGCGAATTTTGGCAAGCAGAGCGATAAGTAATGAATAGTTTCCGCTCCTTTACCGCACACTTGTTGGTAGAGGTCCCCTTCCTCCATCTACCCCTTCCATACGAATTTCCACGCTCCCTTTGTTTTGAAATTGATATTAAAAATGTGAAATGTTTATGTAAATTAATGACCATAATAATAATATTAATTGACCATTAAAAAATCGAATGCAATAGCAATCGAACATTTTACATGCCGCGAAGTTGATAAGCATCTGTTTGCATATGTAAGTACGGCATTGAAGTCGACTCACTGCAAATACAGTAAAATCTGTGTTATCCGGCTATCTTGGGGATTGTGGAAAGCCGATTAGGAGAATTAGCCGGTTAGGAGAAATAGCCGGTTAGGGGAGAGATTTTCGATTTTGACATCACAAATTTAGCAATAACCAAACAAAATTGGGCTTAGGTTCATTATCGTACTCCCCAAACATAACTATGCATGGGGTTTGAATTTTCCATTTTCATTCTTCCACACGTAGTTAGATATAGACACTATTTACCCATTCTTATTTAATACGTTGCTACGCTTACGTGCAAAACAAAAAGACTATTGAAAAGTTTAGGGCGTCCGGGAAGTTTGGGGAGTACGGCAGTGAACCTGTTCCCAAAATTGAATTTATTGGATTATATCTTTCTTATTTATCTTTATTTACTCTATTAGAAAAGGACAAAATTATTTAATTCTTCTGAACATTTCTGTGAAAACCAGTCATATAATATTTTATTCAGTTCCTCCATTTTTGGCTTATAAAGCGTATGATGTTTATTAATTGATTTACTCCTCTCAGAAGATGACACAAATTTCATTAATTTAGCCTTATGAGCCTTGATATCGTAGAGCATGGAAGATCCGATGTTGAATTCTTTTGCTATGGCTGCTCTATTTTTTTTCCTTTTTCAAATCATTTGATCAGCTCCAGCTTTTGTGTTAGCGTTAAAACAACCCTTTCTCTCCTGTTCCTTGCTTTTAGGTATTTATTTTGATGCCATATTCAATGGATGGGTAATTTTTTAAATAATAAAAAGCGATAAAACTGGAAATTGTAGAAGTACACCAAAACATCTAGACAATGCAAATGGTTTACGTAACCAAAAACACCATGCTTACTCGGCAGCCACAGAAGTATACGGAGTAAATACGTAATATATACATCTTATATTTTAAGAAATTTTAAAGTGGAAGTTGTGGTATTACACATATACACCATTCACACAAAAATTCATAAAAAAAAGAAAAAGAGATACAAAATGAATTGTATTTGTGTAATTAGCGGTATCTAAGGCTGGCCGGTTCTAAATAGCCGGATAGCACAGCTTTTACTGTGTGTATACGTGTTATATGGGATGTATAGGCCAAAAACCATGTTTCTCGTATATAACGTAGTCACGCTTATAACGAAGCAATGAGTCGGTCCCCTCATATTCGTAATAAACGAGTTTTACTGTATTATGAATACTGAAAAAATAAATTAAGTGTAAAGTATTCCAGGTTTTGATGAATAATAATGATATAGCTCAGTAGCCCAGGGATGACCTACATCATAAATTGCCACATCATATAGATTGTTTTTACTATGAAAATTGATCAGTTACAGGAATGAAAAAATATATTGTTTTTATCATAGTGAATTTTTTGGAAACATTCTTTAACTAAAATGATAGTGTTGAAATAAATTATAACCAAAGGAGGGGGAGGGGGGATGTGGTGTATACAAGGCATCAGTAATTAATGCTATATGCTACAATGTTATAGAAAATTAATAGAAAGTATTGTGCTGGATTTTGAGATGCAAAATCATTTTCCTACCACAGTCTTTGCTTTATTGTATCAAAATTTTTGAATTAACTATAAACCCTTTGAGTGCCAAGATAAATAGCAAAAATTTCCCAAGCGATTTGAATGAAAAATGTATTTAAAATAGTCATAAATATGAAATCATGCATCTTACAATTAGTGAAATGGAATTTTTAGAGAAAGTAAGCAACACATTTACCTACTAGTTATCAATGAAACATTTTCTGTTTATAATAAAAACAATTTAATGCAAATACATTTTTTATAATAAAAGTTTTTTTTCATTGAACATTGGTTTTGAAGCTTGAAACTCAAATACATATTTATTGATTTGGAAGAACATGAAAAAATGAGTGAGTGACTAAAAGAATTTGGAAAATACATGTTTTCATGATATTATACTTTAGAAACTGGTGCCTCAGAGGTGATCCTACACAAGTATGACTCACACTGAAACATTGCACTAGATAGGTGATGACCACACTTATTGACAAAGCATTCAAGCAGAGAGGAAAGATATTCTCTGGCCATGAGAATGCTTTCTTTAATTACTAAAGAAGTTAACATGCCTGTCATTTCTTTCTATGATGTGGCCACATGTATGTGTTTACAAAGGTTCTATGATTATTATAAAATGTTGCTAATTATAAAATAGAACCCTATGATTTGTCAGTGTTTTTACTTGAATGATTTCTCTCCTATACTCCTGGAGAAGTGTAAATGAAAGATTTCATGAAAAGTGTTTGTTAAGCAAAAGAAGTGGGTTGACTTCTATGGTATGTATGTACCTAAGCATATGTTACTATACACCAGGGCTGCCGTTTTCATGGATTTTATCCGTTTTACAGACTTTTTTAAACGAAAAACAGACATTTCCATGATTTACGGATATTTATAAGGATAAATTCGGTAGTTATCGGAGATTTTCACATAAAAAATACATAGACTACTAAGAAATTCGCAGATTATTAATATTTCTATATGAATAAAATGAATCTTGTAAATAATATACATTCGATGAAATTGTTCCATAAGTACGTACGTATCTTAACCCATTCAATGAGGCATGACTGGAATTCCAGTAATGGTGGTTCAATCGAATGGCGGCATGACTGGAATTCCAGTAATGGTGGTTCAATCGAATGGCGGCATGACTGGAATTCCAGTCATGGTGGTTCAATCGAATGGCGGCATGACTGGAATTCCAGTCATTGTGGTTCAATTGAATGGCGGCATGACTGGAATTCCAGTCATTGTGGTTCAATCAAATGGCGGCATGACTGGAATTCCAGTCATTGTGGTTCAGTCGAATGGCGGCATGACTGGAATTCCAGTCATGGTGGTTCAATCGAATGGCGGCATGACTGGAATTCCAGTCATGGTGGTTCAATCGAATGGCGGCATGACTGGAATTCCAGTCATTGTGATTCAATCGAATGGCGGCATGACTGGAATTCCAGTCATAGCACTACATCTGGTTATAACGGTCCGGGTAAGGGACCACCAGTGGAATGAGTTTCCTATGCGTCTCCAGCCATCAGTTTGACTCTAACCAGCGCTTCAGGAAGGTCCGTTTTGCAATTGGTGGATTTTCTTCGGATTTTCGACTTTTTCTTTTTTTTGGATACGTACTCACTCTGATTTCCCTTTAGTGACTGAAAATTAATTGTTTTATTATGAATTAGAGGTTATTTTCTTTTCTTTCCAGTTCCTTTTTATATTATAAAAAGATTCATTTGTACATCGTTAATTTTTTTCGACGATTTGCATGTTTTTCCTCTAATAATTTGTTGTATCGGTAAGTACTCAATCCGAATTACCATCAGTGAATGAAAATTAGTCGTTTTATTATCGATTAAAGGTTGTTTTCTTTTCTTTCCAGGTCCTTTTTATATCCTTTTTATATTTTAAAAAAATTCATTTGTATATATTTTTTTTCGATGATTTTGTATTTTTTCTGTAATAACTTGTTGTATTGGTAAGTACTCGATCTGAATTATCTTCAGTGAATAAAAATTAGTTGTTTTATTATCGATTAAAGGTTGTTTTCTTTTATTTACAGGTCCTTTCATATTTTTAGATAATTTATTTTTAATAGTTATTAATTTTCTTGTACAACTTACTGTTTTTCATGGAATCATTTGTTGTGTCGGTACGTATATACGTATACGTACGTATATTTGTGTGTGTGTGTGTGTATATATATATATATGTGTGTGTTTATTATAAATGTTTGTGTACACGTACGTGTTTATTTGTGTGTGTTTATTTCTTCTGTATAATTTTTGTAGATATGTATATATTTAACCTGTAAATGTACATACGTAAAAATTTTAATGTATCTGCATTATGCGAGTAAATTTTAATGTACCCAATAACTTGAGTTTTAATGCAGAATGAAGCGCAAGAATGACTGATTCAAATCTTTCATTCCCATATGATTACTCGAGGGTGAGATATTCATCGGAAAAATAAGAAACTTTCTTTTAGTCCTTTTTCCAGTAAATCAAATTTTATACAATGCAATGAAAATAGAAAAACTGAGGAGGCCATAATTTTATAAGAAAATTTTTTAAATTTAAACTTCTGTGGTTCATTGACACGAGTTTTTCAAGCATGACATTTTTGCCTTTGTGTGACCATTACCCTTCAAAAAGGTTTCGGACAAAGACTAATAGCAGGTACTTGGGAGAGGAGAAGGAAGGAATTCCTGCGGTGAATGCAAGGGTCGAAGCCCAGAGGCGTCGCTGAAAGTTCGGGCCTCGCCTCGCGCTGAATATAAACATCTGTTGTGAATGACATGGTCAGGCACTGAACGACCAGATGGGGAACGGACTGTAAGGAAGGAAAATTATCGAGCATATTCTTAGGAATCAGTTCTTCGAGGAAAAAATGGTGCGGAAAATATATAAGATTGCAACTAGTAGTTGAGAGGGATAAGAGGGAGCCAGTGGACACTTACTTGGTTTTGTGGACATCCATGGCGATAGAGGAAGGCTTTATCTTGGAGCTTTCGGGCATCCACCCTTCTTCAGCACAAGAGTATTACTAAAACTAAGTGTCTCACTGGGGGTAGAGGGGATGAGAAGAGGATGGGGTTCGTGGAAAGGAGGCTAGGGTATTTGAGGTGGGGGTGTGTGTATACACACACACACACACACAATAAAGCATAAGTTAGTACTAACTATTATATGCTGGCATCAGATGTATATGCTCTTTCTGCCGAAAAATAATAGGTGATTGTATCTAAATTCAGATAGCTAGATAAAAAAGTAAAAATCTAGCAATCAGAAGAATATCCTGATAGATAGGTTAACCCACATTACAGATATAAGTCCTATCGTCTGATGGATGACTGGAATTCACGTCATTTCTTTAAAAAAATCGTTAAAAATCTATTTTTGCATTTTTTCGTTAAATTTTTTCGTATCTACGTTTCTTGCACCAAATTCTACTGGAAATGTAAGAAAACTGGATTCAGTCAGCAGCAAAGAATTCGGATTTTCGGTGCTGCATTGAATGGGTTAATATACTTTGGGTGAAGCGTGTAAACTCGATACTTATTGTGAGACTGAATGTAAAAACTAGCTGTAGAATTGGATCGGCAACCTACAGAATATATATATTTTTACTTTTCTATTCGTGAAAAAAAATGACTTCGAGATTTCAACGTAAACACACATTACATATGTTTTGACTATTTTTGCAATGCTGTCTGTGTGACAAAATTTTGTGGGTGCTCTAACTCAAAAACTAACAATCAGATCAGCACAAAACTTTATACTTAAGACTTTTATTAGCAACTAAAGATCTGAAAAGGTTTTGGTTGAAACAGCACGACTGGAAGTGGAGGTTTATTCTTGTCATTTCTCCTTTTTTCCCACATATCGCCTTTAAAACTCAATTTACGTAAATATTTATTATTATAAAAGTTGTAGACAATGTAATTACCTACAATTTTTATTTTTTTGTAAAATCGATACTTTAAGAGATATTATGATTTTTTGTCTAAATTTAAGTTAAATACGTTGCTAAGTTATACTATTGTTTCCGTTGCTATGATAAAATTTTCTAATCGTTGATCGCAGTGCGTAGAAATTTTTTCATTTTGTCTAATTTTGTTGAGCCATTATATTAATATCATTAAAAGTGAAAATTATTTTATTTAATAGATTTCTTAATCTAAGGCCTGTCCTGTAAACTAGGTCTATGGTTACTTGTTGTTTTCACTGCATTTGTGCGATTTACTGTATATTAAAAACTTGAATACATTTTTTTAAAAACTTTCTATGCCAATACAGTTGATTCGTAAAGCAGGATAAATTTAAAATTCATAAATAAGCATGATTAAATTTAAATTACAGGGCTATGCATAAACAGTTGTAAATAATTTTACTTAAAATATGCGATGCAGATGCTGAAAATAATGAATGCATAAATTTGCACATTTTGCATCAAAAAGCCAAGATATTACATATTACAGGATTTTACAGGATATTTTGATGTATCAGGATTTGGAAAAAAATTGGTGGCAGGCCTGCTATATACCATGATTTGTGATAAAAGCTTTCTATCACTTTAATTGTAATAATTAACAAGTCCTACTTTTCAACTGTTACATGTCCTTAGGCCATAACCAATTCATTTTTATATGAAAAACATGCATGTTTGGTGTTGCATATAAATTATATTATATTGAGCATTTATTTTATTGATTAATCAATTAGTTATTGGAATATGTGAATGTTTATCACTTTCATGTCATACATAATTTTCTGGTGAAATATTTGAATGCCCTGTCATTGATATCTGTCAGTAGTTTTTAATTGGTAATCTGTTAACATATTTTTTCCTAGATACCTAGTACGTATGTTATCCAAAGAAGATGAGGATGACGTTCAGCATCCATATGTTGATTATGCACCACGTCTATCAAATGTGCAGATACGCATCCTATCATTGATCTTGGCGCTTGACCGACGTTGCTGCCACAGATTCAATGACCTAATTAACGTGATTCTCTCAGGGATATCATACAAGCTGTTTCGACTGGGACATGCACCTCAGGTGGGTAGTGGTAACTATTTGATTCACATAAGAATTTGAAATTTGTTATCATTGATA
Source organism: Uropetala carovei (assembly GCA_036926305.1). NCBI lineage: Eukaryota > Metazoa > Arthropoda > Insecta > Odonata > Petaluridae > Uropetala > Uropetala carovei. The sequence goes on along the minus strand of JAXCHB010000062.1, from coordinate 1,925,027 downwards.
AAATTTCTCCTTGTGAAAAAAATACCCAAAATAATATCTTTATTTCTTTTTAATTAACATGTTTGTGACGGCGTGACCCACCGGTTAGTCACAGTTTACTCTACTCGTGGGCGTTGTGACTAGAGTGACCACATGTCCCGTATTTTATGGGACGTCCCGTTTTTCAGCCAATTTTTCCTTAAATGTCCCGTATATCGTGTGAAATCAATACAGGATGCACTATGTCCTTTATTTTTTATTATAAGAAATAGTGGAACTTCTATAAGTTGAACCTCAAGCGAAACAAAAAAATATTCTACTTATAGAAAATTTGAGTTATAGAAGAGAAATAACACGGAAAAGATTTTGTCCTGTAAAATGAATTCACTTCAAATGGAAAGATTGAGAAGGAGAAAAATTCTGAACTTGACCGGGGATCGAACCAGGGTCTCCCACATGCCGGGCAGGTGCTCTAACCACTAAGCTATCAAGCCAGACTAAATCTCCAATCTCAAATTTCCACCATTTAACTCTTATGAATTCACTTCAAGTTATTGGAAAATTCAAGTTGTAGACGTTCGAATTATGGAAGTTTGACTGTATATTGACTTCAGATATGTTCAGTGGAACATTCCATCGGTACTCAATCAATATCTATTTATGAAAACAAATATGTGGCGTGAAAAATAAGTCTGATTTTGTTTTCATATTATGATTTTTTGTAAATTTCGTTCCTCAGTAAGTCGTTACAATGAATCTTTTTGTATGCATACCTTGAAGACAATGAGATCACCTCGGACTCCGCATTGTATTTCATAAACCATCGAGAACATATGTATATGCAATGTTATAGTACAGTGTTGTAACGTCATTGAAGATTCATACATTGTTGCATGAGCATTATAACATCCTGAGAGAGGAAAAGAACAAGTACGAATGTTTTTCTGAAAAAACTAAAGCTGTTGGCGATCCTATCGATTTCTCTTATTATGAGGAAAATATTATATGACATTTGAGGAAAATGTAACATTGTAGATTATTGTATCCTGAGAAATCGAGTTACATTCATTAGTCTGACAGCCAGGCATAGGGAAAGTATTGTATTAATGAAAAAAATCGACTTCGAGATTTCAATGGAAATACACGTTTTGAGGTCCCTAGAACACGTTTAGACTACTTTCGGAATGATGTGTGTGTGTGTGGATGGGTGTATGTATGTATGTATGTATGTATGTATCTTTACAAGGAACAGAGTTATAGAAAATAACATTCCTTCCGACTTGTTTGAAACAATTTTTCGTAGAACCATCCATTTCGGAGATATTCAACTTATTCATAAATTTCCAGTATACAGCACCACCAACTAGCGGTGAATTCTGTAAGCATATTCAGCATATAATTTATGGCAATAAGGACGACTGTATTCTTTTACGATACGAAATAATAATTTTACCTTATAATGCTATCCATAATAATTTAAATATCTATATCCCAAATATGGTGAAAGTCATGTTTTGGCCACATTAGATTTTTTTTAAAGGATCTGTCCTGTAAAATCGCCAAAAATGTGGTCACCCTAGTCATGACCCACCGGTGGGTCACTGGTGATCGGCTCGGCAACCACCGTGTACCACCAGTGTGTCACAACCTCATAAAATCATACTCTTTTCATGCATAGATGCTTCCTAACTATTATTCTGTATTATCTTTACGCCTCCAGCCATGATTGTTCATTGATTACACCCAAATCATTATATTAAATTTAGAATTGAAGGAAGGTATAATAATAATAACAGAATCGGACATTCTTATGAATTATGTATTATTTCATGTCCATAAACCAAGGAGGATATTTATATTATCGGTTATTTTATAAACAAAATGTAAAAATTAGCTTATACTTACATGATTTAAAACTTACAATGATACATGCTAAAAACAATGCATTCATCGAGACACAAAAACTACATATATAACACAAGGGAAATAACAAAAACTTACAAATATATATTATAAATTGAGTTAATTATAAAAAATATTGATACATTACACAGAGTGATGTAAAGCCAAAATAATGCGTAGAATCAATCACAGTGTCTGTCGTATGAAAACCAAAGAGAGAATGACTGTAAATAGTGAACTTCCCAGGATGGAGTGAGGTGAAACTAGGCCAATAAAGTAAGAATATTCACAGATGCTATACAGCTGCACACAAGATGGTTCAGACAAAAGCTTTATTAGGTTTTTGAGAAAACATCCATTCAAGGCACCTGTTATAACTTTTTTGCAAAACGTAATTGTTCTAACAAGCCTTGCAAGCCTATTTAGCTTGCAAACTGGGACTGAGGGATAGGTTCCATTTAAGGCACCCGTTATAACTTCATCGCCAAATGTTATTATGACGGTTCTATTGTCACATGTATGGCTTTCAAAATAATGTTTGGGTTGTGGCGATCTCTCGACTTGCGAATATCCCATTCCGCCAGGAATGAGAATGTAGAAACATCACAGGCAGACTGAGTAATACACACAGTGCCACATAATGGCCAAAATATGAAGTTCTTAGCAGGCAGACTGGCACGCATAATAAGTGTCATCTAGCGGCTAAACGTTGAATTAGGTAGTGCGAGCTGTTGAACCCCTTAGTACCAGAAATTTTATTATAGCAACGGGAACAATGGTATCACTCTTTATGGTCAAATGTTACATTGTTCAAATTCAACTAATAGCTTTCATAAACAGACATTTGGCATTGAAGCAAGGAAATAATGCTTGAAGTAATAGTGGCAACTAACATTTTTTTCATTGTTAAGGCATTAAAATGTGTATTCTTTTCGATTCCTAATAGAATTTTATTCTAAATCAGAATTGATTCAATTCAATTTTGAGTGGAAAAATAAACTTCGTTCTTTTTGACGTCTGTATGGGTAATGCCCGAGTTCATGTCTCCATTTAATTAATTTTAAAATGTATATTTTCATCCACGCAAAATGCCCGAACACAAAATCCATGGAGGAAAATGTTTTGTGCGACAGCCATAACAAGAGAGAGAGCGAGAGAGAAGGGGAAGGATAAAGAAAGAACCCTTTACCCCTTCCTCAAGCAGCAATTGTCAATTCATGTGACAGGCTGATCCGAGCTTGTAGTTCACTACTAAAGTGCCTGTAGAGCGGTCGTAAGGTAGTACAGTTATTTTTGTCCAGGACTGTACATGCCTCATCTTATATGTACGGTGAAACACTAGTTGAAAGGATTTTTTCCTTGATATTTTGCTCATATTGCTTGATCCTATCAAGATAAATGAAATCGACGGAGGAAGCCTTTACTTGGTGGAACTCCATCATAAAAGAATGAGAAGGATAACTTAGTAAAAGTGGAACTTTTACTAAGTTATCCCTCTCATTCTTTTAAGATAAATGAAATTACATACAGGAAATTCATGTTATTAATTGCTTTCTATAACTGACAAATTTGATTTTTTTGCAGGTGGAGGTGATAATGCCCCTAGCACGAATGTATGCTGTGTTGTGCAGAATCCGTAGAGACATCCAATTGGCACGGACCTTTTGTTATGATGCTCTATTTTCTCTCGGAACAAAGGCATTTTCTCTTATTTTTGTGGTGCTTAGTGTTTGGCCAGAGGTCTTCATAAAGCAAAGCAAGGACCGAGGTAAGAGTTTAATCTTTTGAATTTGTTGCTGGGTCATGTGGATCGGTGGATGGTGTATTTGAACGTGGAAAGAATTTTTTAGTTGTAAACTTGTAAACAAGGAAAGAAATCACTGAATGCTCTATCTCAGTAACTGACAAAAATGTTTTATTTTCCTAGAATTAAAAAATATTTCCCATCATTCCATTCACCCTTTACCCAATGAATTGTTGGGGATAGTGATTTCCCTCACCCATATGTTTGTGATCTGAAACCTTAGGGCTGGTAAGATCTAAATAAAAAATTGGTACTTAGCGAGTAAGCGGCTTGCAGTACCTAGTTCAACGTTTAACTGCTAGATGACACATCTTATGTGCACCATTGTGCCTCCCAAGAACTTCCTATTTTGGCCATTATGTGCCACTGTGTGCATTAGTCGCTCTGACTGCGATATTTATTGCCTTCCCATTCCCTGCAGAATGGGATTTTCCCAAGTGCATGCGACACTGGGTTTTTCTCTTGTGATGTTCGAAGGAAAAATTGGCAGCTAAAGTGCGTTATATTCCCCCCTGACTGTGACGCCACAAATGGAGCCTATTTAGCTTGCAAGCCAGGACTGAGGGTTAGGTTCCATTTCCAGCACCAGTAATAATTTCTATGCAAAACGTAATTCTTCTAACAAAGCTTGCAAGCCTAATTAGCTTGCAAGCTTATTTACCATGTATTCTGGTGTATAAGTCGACCTTTGAAGCTTAAAAAAATTTTCCTAAAACTTAGAGTCGACTTATATGGTGAACATAAAGTGTGAACCTTAAAATACAGATGAATAACATCAATATTTAAGAAGACCGTTGATCTTTCAGTGAAGATGATCACTATTTTGAATCAGCTGTTCCAGTGTTTACATTTTATGACATTTATTTTAGAAGATTTATAATAATTTATTTTAATACTGTATTTACGTAATCCACATTCCCGTGTACCACACACACCCCTATTTTTGGGCCAATTCAAGGAGAAAAAAATAAATTCGTGCTTTAATAAGTTGACGTCTATGGCGGTGGAAAATTAGACAAAAATTCAAAAACGTGTGGATTGCCCATAGATGTGCTCTCTCCATGGTTCCCTCTGAGCTGTGTGGCTGCACAGCAGTTTTTGAAGTGCTGCGCACTAAATTTTTCAAGCATGCACGATTGTGCATCTTAGAATATATCTAAACAGGGCCGCATCAGCCTCAGTGCACGTCCGCACACTAGCATCATGTAGGCATGCATAGCGATATTCATTCCACCCGTGGATGAAAAAAATTAGAGGGAACTATGGTTCTCTCCCGGGTTAAAGGAGCATCAGTGGCTCACGATGAATATGGCTAATACAGATACCCAGGGCCTGAGAGAGGTGAGATGGGGCCCGGGCCAGTCAAAAATGTGGGGCCCCACTCCACTCCGAAAGCCATACAAATATATGAATAAAATCAATAAAACATAAAAAAACATTTTTCACTATTTATCAAAAGAAACTGTAATGTATATAACATAACTTACTTACATTACTGATTACAATGCTTCACAATTTAAATATAATTTACATTTATTTGAGATATAATTTGACGACCTGTATAACATTACCCGAATTGAAAATTGAAACGAATTAAAATTATTTTAAAATGCTTTTCGAGCTTTATTTTTTGCAAATTTCTTTATTATTGTTGAAAAATCTATTGTCTGCACAACGTCAGAATTTATGTGAAGAACTGATAGTCCATTCAGCCTTTCTTGAGACATTGTAGATCTGTTAAAATTCTTCATTCTAATAATGCTAAAACTTCTTTCTGCAGAAGCAACAGAAGCGGGTAGACTCAAAAAAATTCTAAGTGCTACAGAAAATTTGGAAACAACTCAATTAAATTAGTTTCCAATGTGTTCTGTAGCAAATTCGCTCTAGTTGGTTCTGAATTAAAGTTTGTTCTGTAAATTTTATTCATAAAAACAAGTTCATCACATATTTTGTGTGAAATTTCCTTAGCATATTTCTCTTGTAATTTTTGTGCTGAGGCTTTTATTTGTTCGTCAGTTAAATCCTCAAAAGTCCATAGGATTCCAAAAAAGTTGCTGATTTCGCACAAGGATTCAAAACGCCGTGTCAATCCAGATATAACCGAATCAATAATACAAAAAAAAGTTGATTCTGTAATGTTTTTCGGCATCATACTGCGTTTTAATGCTGTGGGTTGTTTAAAACTCTATTGAAATTTTGGATTTTCCTGCAATTTAGAATAAATATATTGAACACATAACCTATAGAATAAAGTTTGGGGGTCCCACTGGGCCAGGGGCCCGGGCCAAATGGCCCTGCCGTCCCTCCCTCTATCTGGCTCTGCAGATACCAGATGCTAACTTATTCTGGCGCAAAGTGTAGGTAGAAACTGATAGTAAATTTTTAATGACAGAACTGCTTTTTTTGAGTAACAATAATAAACTTAAAACTCAAGAAATTGGTACAGCTTTAATATTATAAAAATATTACATCATCTCAATGTTGAAGATGCAGCTGTGGCAGTATAAACCACACATTCAAACCCTAAACGTTTCTTGGTCGTGTAGATACACATAAACTTCATAGAATTCTTTGTCTTTTGCAACTATAAACATAGACGCAAGCGTGTTGTAGTAAATTTACTATCAGAACTCACAATTTTTAAAACTTGGTCAAAAATCTTCATGTATGATACGCTGTATCTTTTTTTTCTAACATTTTGGGAAAAAAGGTGCATGGGGTACACATTTGCGATATTTTATTGAATTTCATCACCGTAGAGATAGATTGCGATCACTAGTATAGTTCATTTCGATAGTATCATTAGCAGCTGACATCAATTGAATCATAACAGTTTCTTATTGGTTCAAATTAAAACATCTGTCACATGGAATGCTCAAGATGAATAGCACAGACTGTAAACAGTATTTATATATATTTTTATTATTATGTTTATTTCTGTTTTGTTAAAACTTGGATCTTACATGACTTTGATTTTGTCTGGGAACGATTTCATGAGAAGTATTTTAAAATGTAAAAGTGGGGGTCGATTTATACAGCGAACATATGCCTAATCATGTATTTTCATTATAAAAAGCAGGGGTCGACTTATACGCTGGAATATACAATGGTTTGCAAACCAGGACTCAGGGTTAGGTTCCATTTAAACCACCTGTAATAACTTTCTCGCAAAACGTAATTGTTATGGTGCTACTGTTGCAGATTAGGGTTTAAAAAATTTGGTTGGGTTGTGGTGCTCTCTGGACTTGGGAAAATCCATTCCACTGGGAATGGGAAAGAAAGAAACATTGCATCTGTAATAACTAATACACGCAATGCCATGTAATGGCCAAAATAAAGAGTTCTTGGGAAGCACAACAGCATGCATAAGAAGTGCCATCTAGCAACTAAACATTGAACTAGGTTGTGAACCACTTACTCCATAAGTACCAAAAAATAAAATGCATGTTTCTAAGTACAGGCTGACTCTGATTTATGAAAGAGTTACGTTCTTTAAAAACCTTTCATAAATCGAAATTTTGTAAACCGAGGTATAATTTCTCGTTGACTCCCATTGTAGAAGGCAAGATACGTTCCCATCCCAAAAAAAGTCATCCCCTAAATATAGTAAAATGACACTGTATATGTTTCTTAGGATATTTATTATGGAAAACAATTGTTCTAAACATATCATTATTATTAAATATTACAAGTATCCATCACTTAGCATCGTAGTTGCATCCCTTAACCTTTAAAGGATGGAATTTAAAGTCCACAGTATAGGCAGCCGGCCAGGTTTTTTGGCATTTAAATTTGCAAATATGTCTTATTTGAGATATTCCTTTATATCTCCAACAAGAATTATCGTAGATAAGTAAAACAGAAAACATTTTATTAATTAAGAACCTTTTTACAATAGAAAAACCCTCTTATGTTATTATAGTCTGTTCACTATCTAAAGTCTCTTGGCCTTGGCCACTTATCAGCAGCCAATAGGAGACGGTTCGTTTGGGAAGGTAGTGGGGGGGAACTCAGTGTTACTCTTGATTTCGAAGCGTTCACAATGGTCTGCGTTGCCATTTCTACCGCCGTTTCCTTGATGTTGCTATTTGTGATTGGGTATCTGTCTTCCCGCGCAAAAGTTGTGAGGGGCGATGGTAGGGGAAACGTTCGTGATTGGCTACTTGCTCTATGAAGGCCAACAGACTTTAGATAGTGAACAGACTATAACAGAAAAGTAAGGACTTTTTTTAAATTTTCTATTTAATCCATTTAAAAGTAGGTAATTTGGCAAAAAATGGTAACTTTGCTTTTCACCACTCGAAACAAAAGTTTTCGTGTTAAAAACCAATGTTTGGGTGAATTCATTGAATTTTCGTGAATACTCTTATCAAGACACATTTTGTTCAAAAAGTTTATTTTCTCTGATGTACCGTCTCTGAAATATGAATTTCATTAAATATTGTTTCAAGATAGATGTAAATAAAAAGTTGTCTCTTTAAATATATTTCGAGATTCCATACATTTGAGGTTCCATCTATTGGTGATTCCGTCCAATCGCGATTTCGTTGTTTTGAGATTGTGGGTTTTAACTAGGATTTTAAAGTATAATTATTTAAACTATTATAAATTGAATGTTATGAACTAGTTTTTCTTTTGTAATCATTATTACTGTATTATTATTGATTAGTAATATTATTTTTCTTCTGTTACTTGTTTTCTTTACGAGATTTGCAACAAAAAAGTTTTTTAACTTTGGGTTTTTATTTTGTATAACAAGACCTGGGACAAAAACTTTTTTTTGTAACTTCGAAACTTTGTAAATCGGGGTCTGCCTGTAATGTAATGTTTAGTTTAATAAGTAATCCATATCTTTTCTTATTTACAAATCTTTCTCCATTTTAGGGATAAGAAAATTGTTTTTGAAAAATTTGCCCATGTTATTTTATAGAGAACTAGCAAAATTTCCTGGCGTTGCTCAGTATAGTGGATGAGGTCAGTTTTCATCTAAAAGCATTAATCTTGTTGCCATGGTATTTAGCATTTTCCGTTGTTACAAACCTATTAAAATACCTTTCTTCATAATAAAAAACTACATTTTATGCTCAATCTGCTTAGATTTGAATTCTGTCTCTAAAAAATATAAAATTGAATTTTTCTTATCAATCCATGTTTTTGTCCCCAGTTCGTATCTTCATTTTATGTAATTTAAATTTGCAAAAGAATAAAAACCTGAAAGTTGAGCAATCGATTTTTGTGTGTTATCTTATGGAAAAATGTTAATCCCATATATTGGCTGCATTGACTAATTCTGGTTGACCAAACGTTAACCATTCACTAAGTAAGAACCATAGCAAATTTGGTTGTTCTAGATGTTATAGTTTTGGCGTGCATAATGAGACAAACTTTCGGAAATATATATACCGATGCCTGGGTATATTCAACATTCATGCATGACAAACTGGTGAACTTTATCCTTTTGATTTCCTATAACTTGCCCAACTGGGATGTTGCATATTTCCCTAGGACCTCTGTTCCCTTTTTAGCATGTTTTTACTTTTTCCATATGTAGTTAGGAGAAAATGTTGTATTTGTGAAAAAAATTGCATTCAAGATTTCAATGGAAGTCCCCTGAGTATGTTTTCACTATTTTATCTATGATGTCTGTGTGTATGATAGAAATGTTGTGTGCGCTCTTACTCAAAAACTAATAATCAGATCAGTATAAAACCTTATATTTATTTTTATTTGTAATTAAAGATCTTAAAAGAATTTTGTGAAAACTGGTCAACTAGAATTCGAATTTCCCATACTTCTCATTATAAGAACCTTGAGCTGCCTAGGGACCTATGCTACACCGCAGGGGAGAGTAAAGCACATCTTGGGTCGTTTTCATACGATAAGATCAACCAATGGGAGCAGTGCCTTAGCGAAATGTGAGCATATACGAGGTGCTACCCAAAAGTAATGAGAATGTTCATGTAACCACGTTACCAATAATGGTACACCGTTATCCCACTACATTGTGTTACAGTGTACTTTTGTGAGCAAGATAACATGTTCGCTATTTTATGTTGCATCAGTCACTTCCTAGACGGTGTTGACTGTAGACGTGTGCGAAGAGATTGCGATTTTTGAAATGAGTGATTCGAAAGAGCAAAGAATTTGCATTAGGTTTTGTTTCAAGCTTGGTAAAACCGCTTCAGAAACCCATGCCATGTTACGAATTGCCTTTGGGGGAGATTCTTTATCAAAAGCATAAACCTACAAGTGGTTTTCACGATTCAAAAGTGGCCAAACCTCTGTGGAAGACGAAGAACGTTCTGGACGACCATCCACAAGCAGAACGGATGAGAATGTTGAAAGAGTTTGGGAATTGATTCACGAAGACAGACTTTACATCATTCACGATCTGTGCGACAAACTGAATTTGTCTTACAGAAACTGCCAGTGGATTTTATCGGAAGACCTGAACATGAGAAGAATTGCTGCCAAGTTTGTTCCCAGGCTGTTAACAGATGAACAAAAGGAAAATCGAATCCGTGTTTGTCGAGAACTTCAACATGAAATTCAAGATGACCCTGACTTCCTGACAAAAGTCACAACATACGACAAAACCTGGATTTACGGATACGACCCGGAAACAAAACAACAGTCGTAACAGTGGAAATCTCTGGGGTCACCACGTCCAAAGAAGGCCAGACAAGTTCAATCAAATGTCAAGAGCATGATGGTCGTTTGTTTCGATTGCGAGGGGGTTGCGCACCATGAATTTGTCCCACCAGGCCAAAATGTTAACCAACACTACTACACAGATGTGTTAAGGCGTTTGCGAGAAAATGTTCGACGAAAACATCCTGAGAAATGGCGAAGTGGAGAGTGGTTGGTTCAACATGACAATGCGCCCGCACACACGGCTCTGTCTGTACAGAGATTTATGGCAAAAAACAAAATTGCTGTGGTCCCCCACCCTCCCCATAGTCCAGACCTTGCCCCCTGCAACTTCTTTTTGTTTCCCAAGCTGAAAATGAAACTCAAAAGGACAAAGATTTAGTGACATTCTGGAGATTCAAGAAAAATCGCAAAAGGTACTTGCCACTGTCACGAAAGAAGAGTTTCAGACTTGCTTCCAACGATGGCAGAATCGCTGGACTTGGTGTATCGACACCCAAGGGAACTATTTCGAAGGGGACATGAAAACTGATTAGGTAAGTTGAACGAAATTTGACTTTTCAATATATTCTCATTACTTTTGGGTAGCAACTCGTACAGTGGAATCCCCATTTAACGTTTGCCTGGAGGACAAGTTTTTTGTACCTTAAATCAAGTAATACCGTAAATTTAAAGGCTAAACAGCAGTTTATTAATATCAAATTATTATTAATTGAAACAAATATTAAGAGTACAGATAGATAATGTTGCTCAAAGAAGATGTAGCTAGTCTAACAAGGAGAGGCTACGGAGTGTAACTCTCAGATTTGATTCATCTTCTACCCGTGGAAAGTTTAGGTCAAAAAAATACCATTTCGGAATTAGGGGCCAACTGCAACTGTGGCAAGCGTTTATTTATATGTTGCTCCTGGTGCCATGAATATTTATGTTTTCTGTGTTTCTTCGGTGATTATCATCCAAAGAAATGTGCTGGAAATTCATATTAATTTTGGAAGGTGTAGGGTGAGAACCCAGTGACGGGCAGATGCAGAGCGAGGAGCTCGCAGAAATTATTCTTCGCAATCATACCTTCCGATGCTATATGCCTGTACCAATAATAACTAATAAGATGGGTTACTTTATTATTATCTGCAAATATATTCTTTATCTTTAGCTCTCGCAATAATCTTCTTCACGCAGGAAAAATGTTTAAACTTACAATAATAAATTCACGGAATTTTTGAGGGTGTAAGTTGGGAATAAAATATGCAAATAGCTGTGTATAAATATTTTCTGAAAGATGGGGGAAAATAGTGGTCTAGTGATTAAAAACAATTATCCTGCTTGAAAAAAATAAAATTGCGGTGAATAAGTATTTTCCGAAAAATTGGAGAAAAACTAGTTCGATATATCGAGGGTCCACTGTTTAATTGAAAAACAACACCTTAAAAATCAGCTTGCTAATCAGTTTTATTGAATGACCAAAGTTTTCTTTGTTATAGTGCCTGGCTATATAGAAGCTAGCATTTTACATGCTATATCCCACCAGCGGGCCTCCAAAAAATGTCCTGAGCCAAAGGTTATAGCACTGAAAAGCCTTCTCAGAAATGTTTACAAAAGTGATGAACATAAATTCTCACCAGATGATTTTCTAAAGACATTGATTTCGAAATTAAGAGGTAAGTTTATTCCCATCTTTTTCTATCAGCTAAACTAATTTATGCCAGAATAGGTTTCTGCAAATTTTTTAACCTATGATGCTGTTTTTAGTCTTCTGTTCATTTGAGTAAACATGAGCACTTATGATATACAGTAGCACCTTAAACCACGCTCGCGACACTCAACGCTAGAGAATGAGGCACGAATAAACACTCCGTCGCCTCAGTGCCTTTTGGGGGATTTTCCATTGGTCCTACGTTGCTAGTTAACAATTACGTAAGCAGTCCATCCCCTTTCTCCCCTTCCCTCTCTTCCCACTCCTCTCCCCTCCCGTCATGCAGACTGCTTTTAGTAGGTACCAGGAATTTTCCGTAAACCAAATGGAGTTTAATTTTTCCATAAATTTGACGCCATGATCCTCCAATTTTTTTTTCAGTTCTGAGAACAATTTACCCCCATCAAATGTTTGAGCAGGAATTTTTCAAAGAACCAAAAAAAATTAAGGAATTATAACGTCAAATTTATGAAAAAATGAAACTCCGTTTGGGTTACCTGAAAACTTCCTCTACTTTTATAAGGATGTGGGGAATTGGTACACACTTCTGAAGGAAAAGAACATATATTTCTTTACAGACTTATTGAGAATAAATTAAGGCAAATTAAAAAAAATAATTATAATAATAGCAGTTGTATTTATTAGTCTTTCGATCTGTATAAACAGTTATAAGACAAGTCAAGGTTGGCATAGTATAAACAAGAATGGATATATCATAAGAGCTTCTCTATTAGCACATCATAGATAGAAACAATTAATTCTAAACATTACTGGTATAATAAAAGTGCATACGTTCAAAGGCAGGGTCGGCCTTTTAGCGTATACAGCCGCTGCCTCCATATAAAACAATGAATGATTGGTCCATGGAGTTAGGATCCCCAACCAGCTTTACCCAAACATTAAATCGCCAATTTGAGTTGGAAGTGAGATGAGGGAACCTGGATCATTTATAAAATATAAAGACATATTTTGTGTCATTGTCTTCATAAAATTTAAATGTATTAGCAATACCCATTTTTATAGCACTCTCTTTCAAATTCTTTTTTAAAATGTCTACATACTTGAATCTGTCTCTTCAGTATATTCTAAATATTAAACTCCATATGCTGACATACACCTCCAAGCCATTACAGAACCACCCCCATACTTCACTGTGGAATGCAAATTTCAAACATTTCACTCAGTATTTCGTTTACTCCACACTATAACCCTCACATCAGATCCGAAAATGTTGAACTTACTTTCGTCTGTAAGGATTATGTCAGACCACAGTCAAAACAGACAGTGTAAACGAATACTTTTGTGGCAATGAAATTGTTTAATTCATTAAATTTAGATGTAATTTATCAGAAACACATGATTATTGGAGTTCTTTCCCATATTTATTGCATACTTTGAGTTTTACTTTCATATATTGTTATAAATTGTATAGAACATGTATATGCATTGTATACTGTAACGATTGTCGGACAACAATCAAAACAATGCATACGCATACTTTGAGACAATGAAATCGTTTAATTCATTATATTTAGACGTAATTTATCATAAACACATGATTATTGGAGTTCTTTCCAATATTGGGCTTGCTAGATGAAAATTTCGAAAAAATACATACATATGAGGGGTTTTTTGTAAAAAAGTATTAATTTTGCTAAAAGAGTGTTTGATATTTGTCAAAAAACTTACCTAACTCGAGTAACCAGCTTTTTGTAGCAATTGGGGACACAGCACTTCGAACCACCCGTACTTTCACTTCTAATTTATAACCCAACTCACTTTCAACACACGATTCAAAACACGTTTTAACACGTTAGACCTACTCGAACTGTTAAAACTGCTTCAACTGATTTGAATCAACAAAGCCACAACGTCAACAAATCATGTGATGTGACGTCAAAGTACCCCTTCAACCCCTCCCTCTCCTCAGTATCTTTTGGGAGATTTTCCATTGCATCCTCAGATGGTCCTCACTCTGCTATGTAAGTGCGTGGACTATGCCTTAAACTTATTTGTTTTTTGGAGTAGATATTGTTTATATTGGTTACTATGCAAGAAATTGTTTAAAGTGAATTAGAATGATCTTGTCAGATATTCTTGGAAACAGCTACTACTTTGATAAGAATGTATGGGAAAAGAAATATTTTACTTATCTGGTTACACAAATTTTATTTGAAGACATTTTAGGTATTACTAATAATTTACAAGAAATGTTTTTTTTTTTGTTTTCAGAAAGGTGGAAATCCTGATTTGGTTATATAAACCATTAGCTGGATATACACTAGCAAATTTATCAGCCAATAAATTGGACTGATCCATCGACCGATTTTTTGGACGATGAATCGTACAGAAAAATCGTTCGTAGCACACTAACTAGAAATTCGAAGACAAAGATTTTTCGGCCGATAAGCTTATCTTAACGATAATGTGGCATGTGTGTGCTATTTTAACAGATGTATCGGCCAGTTTTGAGAGATAAATTACTCATCGCTGATCTTTCGCCATTTCGAAAGATGAGAGTTTTATCGAGCAAACAGCAGTGTGCCCATTTGGAAGCTGTGAATCGAGGTGTGTTAGTAAAATGAACAGAGGGGAAAAAGCTGTTGTCTGTATCGTGATTATGGGACGTGTGTTGACCAAAAGGAGGAGGAGAGGCAAAAGCAGAGAAAAATGGATCAGAAAATGGCTTGCCAAAAAGAGACCTGAATCATATGATGTTGTTGAAACATCTACAGGAACACGATCCCGACGATTTCAAAAACTACTTGCGTATGGATGAAGCGCCGTTCAGCTACTTATTATCCTTAGTGAAGGACAAGTTGACAAAACAAAATACAAGTCCAAAGTCTCAACTCGATTAGGTCACTTCCATGTATATTTTTTATTTTAAATACGTTATAGTAATGCGTATTTGATGATTTTCATTTATTAACATCATAAAACACGTTTTAAAATTTATATGCACAGTAATGTTTTGCCAGAAATGCATTCTATCATTCATCTAATCTTATTGGAAATTCATTTTTATTTGTTGTGTGTTAAGTAACGGGGTATTTTTCAGGAACGCTAACTGGTTGGCGATAGGGATGATTTACGTATTTCTCTACTCTCCCGCAATGAGTGTGCTTCACGTAAGATAACGGAAAAGTTAATGTTTATAAATGTTATGTTCTACTAAAATCCTCAAAAAATTTCATACAAATCCAATAAAAATGAAAAAGTTATGAATTTTCGTCCGAACGGATGGATGTGTTCCGTCCCGGTTTGTTTTTATGGGCGGACATCTGATCCGTCCATGCTCGTTAAATCGGCCGATCTTTCACGAACGATTTATCTTTCTACAATATCTCTCTATGTGTATTGTTCAACTGATAAGCTGTACCATTTAATCTGGCAGATTTTATCTAGCGATCTATCGATCAAAACATCAATTTTCCTGCAACACTAACCAACAGTTTTATCTGACTATTTCTATAATTCTGCAGATAAATAGTTTCAATCAGCCGATAAATCTGCTAGTGTATATCCAGCTATTGATATGATTTTCTTTTTTCTTTACCTTAAAGTCCTTAATACCTAATTTCATGAAAATCCATTGGTTAGTTTTGGAGATGAAACATGATTACAAGTAGATATGACCTGACCATTGTGTTCAATTTTTACTTTTAGTAAAGAATGCCAAAAATTGACACGTTCAGCTCAACATACTTACATACTTTATCATGGCTGCCCCATAAATGAAAACAAAAAATAAAGTTTTTGTAGTAACAGTGGCACATTTTGTAATATTATTTCATCTTTATTTACAGTTTCAGTTTATGAACATTAATTTTTTTGTCATCACATTACTTTTGTTCTTTTACAGATTTATGCATTTATAAAATAGTAATGACAAGATAACATCCATAAGTTAAAAATAAAATAATTATTGTTAAATTAAATTGTTATTCTTACTTCAGTAATGTAAGTTGACTATTGTGAACCAGAAGTATTTAATGTTTCTGAAACTGATTTTTTCCACAATAAATCCAAATGACTTTGTAGTGAGAATGTTGTATGGGCTACATGGCCTCAAAACCAGCAGTATCAAAGAGTAATATTTGATTCTCATCGTCTCTGGCATTGGGGCCCTGAGGGTCAAATAAGACTCATGATGTGCAGTGTATTAGTACATAGTTGACTAGAACTTAAATGAGTTGTTTTCTGGTTATTTTCCCCTTGTGAAATAGATGTTGAATATTATTATTTTTACTTGTAAATACTTGAGGAATTGATTCTTTGAAAATATTTAGATGTGAAAATTTAAAAGTGTGCATCTCAACATTTATTTCTTAACTTGGCAGTACTCACGTGAGATGTTGTGGACGGTAACCGGTAAATTCGTCTAAAGACAGTTCTTCTAAAGGAAAATTTGTCTAAACCAAATTCATCTAAACACAATTCGTCTAATGGAAAATTCATCTAACCAACAATTTGTCTAACAGAAAATTCATCTAAAATCGTTTTTGCACAGGAAAATTCATCTAACCAACAATTCGTCTAACGAAAAACTCATCTAAAATCGTTTTTGCACATTTCTAAAGATAATTTCTATTAATTCTGTAATTAATTAAAGTTATATTTTAATATTTGTAAATGTTTAATTATTAAAATAATAAAAACAATAAGCATAAATATAATTAATATTATATATCCATGATGCCAATATTTTGTTTTGAATGTTGTAAACCTTAACCCTTTCCACCCCTACCATATGCCTTGAGTGAGTAATTTGTTTATTTATTGTTTACTAGCAGAATTTCCCGTTGAATTGCAACGGATTTAGTGAATCCACTACAGCACAACATACAAACTCTTTACAATATATAGTAGATACTTTTTAACTTACAATTAGCTTTTCTTAACAATTAATCATATTTGCTTGTAACAATCCGTTTCTGAACGTGTTACATTCAAATATAACGATAATTTTATTTCCTATCAGATTACTTTCGCCAAATCCAGCTTCATTTCTTGTGTAATTATGCCTCGCTGAAATATTTATTTTTATGTCTTGTAAGCAAGAAACCTGTGAAAAGGCAACGTACAGTTATCCATGATTGAACACTGACTGGTAAAAGTACACCAGATACGTGAGCTTATTTACGTTAAGAAACAATATAAGTCTTGTAAAATATAATGATTTTACTTACAAAAAATGTAAGATTCCAGTATTCAATAGACGAAAGAAGGTTCAATTACTTTCATCAATAAATGCTTCCTGAATAATAATCAGTATCTATTTACGTTTCTATCCATAAACATCAATCGTTTCGTAGCTTAAACAAAAGTGTGAATCAAATAACGCTAAACTTTCGTCTATTTGTAAGCTTCATTGAAGCCAATTGAATTGGAGGTAACAATGACGACCGCCGTGGCAATGCCCGGGAGGGGTATGAAAATCCACAAAATTTCAAAACAAATAGCGTATTTCTGAAACTTCGAACATGTAACATGTAAACTTCACAGGAATAAGATAGTATAGTTTTATTCATCGAATAAAGCAAAAACGAAAAAATCTGGTGTCCAACACATGACTTTCTCCATATTTGGGGTATAGTTATTTAAATTATTATGAATAGCATTATAAGGCAAAATTATTATTTCGTATCCTAAAAGAATACAGTCGTCCTTATTGCCATAAATTAGGTATATTTTGAATATGTTTACAGAATTCACCGCTAAATGGTGGTGGCGCTGTATACTAGAAAAAGCAAAATATCTCTGAAATGGTTGTTTCTACGAAAATTTGTTTCAAACAAAACTTGGAAGAAATATTATTCTATACAACTTTGGTCCTTACGAAGATGACCAATTACGACGTTTTTAAGGAGAAAACCTATTATTTCTTATAAATAATTCCTAAACAATAACTGCCATGGAAAATTGTTTCAAATGAAAGCTATAGGAAATTACATTCTCTATAATCTTTATAAAGAATTGTATATACAATAATGATGTTTTGACAGAGAAATATCGCAAAAAATGAATCGAGTTTTGAATAAACCTCGACTTTCAGTCAACCGTTATTGTCCAAAAACTAATCAGTTCTTTGTGCCCATACCAAAGTGTTATATATGAAATTTGGTAACGATATGGCAAGTACTTTTGAGTTAGAGCACCCACAATCACATACACATGCACTCACACACGCACACAGACATCATTCCGAAAATAGACTAAAATAGTCTAGGGACCTCAAAATGTGTATTTCTGTTGATATCTCGAAGTCAATTTTTTTCATGATCACAATACTTTCCCGTTACTACGTATGGAGAAAGTAATAAATTGGTCCATATTGACGTATTTTGATGCTTAAAGGTAGAGTACCTTGCAAGTCAAGAAATGGATTCATAGGTGTTATCTTATGGAAAAATGTTAATCCCCATATTTTGGCAGTACTGATTAATCCTGGTTGACCAAACCTTGACATTTCACTAAGTTAGGATGTAAGGGAGAATCATACCAAATTTGGTTATTCTAGCTTTTATCGTTTAAGAGGAGTTCCTTGAACAAACCAACAAACGCGCAAACACAAACAAACCCTTCAAAATATATTATAGTAGATTTATTAATTAATTAATTTAATTTTTATTATTTATTATTTTTAATTAATTACTTTAATTTAAAAATCTGTGTTCGAAGAATTTTTATTCATTTTAAAATTTACGTTTTCGAGTTGTGCTACTTTCGAAGCAAAGGTGCGATATGTACTAGAAATGCGACAGAAATTCTTTGATGAATTTTCCATTAGACGAATTGTCTTTAGACGAATTTTCCTAATCCTGTTGTGGACAGCCCAGTTATATGTCTTATGGCAGGGTTCCTTTCCTTTGGCTGTTATGACCCCCTACCCTTCAGTAGCTGGAATGGCACATGTTTTGAACCTTTTCTTTTAAAAATTCTTAGTTTCTTGCTTTTATTTCTTAAGTTCAGACGGTTTTTTGGTGATGGTGTGACGGTTTGCATTGCGAATGTTTTTTCCTTTGTTCGGACATTATTCACGTTTTGTTGTGACCTTATTTTTACTATTTACAGCCCTGGTGTTGTTTTTCATAATATTTTGTTGCCATTCAAATAATTTTTTTTGTTTTTCATGTCGTGATTTCCATTTATAGCATATAAATGTATTTCTTTTATTAAAAATATTATTTTTACAAATATGTTATCAGTAAAATAGAAAGAACACTTATTATAATGAGAAAGAAATAAAACAAAATTGGATGAAAATAGATAAAAATATCTTTGAGGGGCCAAAAGCATCTAGCGCATGTGCTGACAGTCTAAAGATGCAAGTAAATTCTGCCAGGGTGTGTTGTGGAAAACTGCGATTTCTCATTTGTGCAGAAGTTATTCTCGCTCTTTTGAAGAATTCCTGGTTTTATTTACAGCACTGACATTATTATGAATATATTCTGAACATCTATCAACCGTTACTTTACCTCTTGACGTCTGAAAAGTTTCATAAGAATATTCTCAAACTTTTTCTTACAGAAATATATTTATAATCCTAAATCATCTTGTATTTTGCTAAAGTTAACTTATAAATAATCAAAAACAGTAAAAAAAACAATAAAAATTTATAAAATACTGAAGATAAATTCCTTTTTTAACAAAAAGATGTGTAGGGTTTCGGGAACATCCCACACGAGTGCTGACATTTCAAAAATTCATGCAAATACCGCAGGGTTAAGTAAAAGATTCCTTCCCTCAGTAAGTTAGATTTTGTGAAAATGTCCTGCTAAAGGAATGTTTTATTGTAGGATTTTAATGATCTTTGCCTTTGTAGAAGGAACAGCCTTGCAAGACATTGAAGCTGCAATGGTTCTTTTGGCCAAGAAACAAGGATGGGAGTGGACTCACCGTAATCTCCTCTGTGGAAGTTTGGTGTCTGTCATGGAAGACTGGAAGAGGGGAATACCTTCAATGAGTTCTGCCATTCTCGCTATAAAGCTCATTGGTAAGATAAACACTCGTAAACTTGTAGTCGATTTAGTACAATTAGTTGCACAGTGAAATGAAGAATTTTCTAAATATGCCCTAGATTATTAAATATCTTTATGGTTGTTACAGATGTCTTTTTGTCCTTTAAATAACTGTCTCTGCACACATACTTGGCTCACTTCTTTATCATTTTTTGCATAGTGCTATTACCCTAAGATTGCCTAATGTCTCTTTACCGTCATGTTCACCTTCTGTTCTTCCCCCTAGCCTAGGGACGTGAATGTAATATTTTCAATTCAAGTCAAGCATTGTTGAAAAATTTGACTTGAGTTAGTGTTTATTGACAGATGTATTGGCTAGATGACGAACAGGTCATATATGTCCCGCTTGCTTCCAAGGCCTCTTACAAATGGTGTATTTGCCTTAAAGTTGAGAGTGTAAAAGCAGAAGAGGGACCAGGTACCTCTGATGAAGGTCTAAAGGCCTGGGGGAGGGAATGGTGTAAACAAACACTTGGGTGTGTGTGTGTCTGCTGTTGGACTATCTTTCACAACCCAAGGAGAGGCAGTAAACAGAACCCCAGGTGTAAACTCTAACGCAAAGGACTCTTTGTTATTTTATTGTCTTTTGCACAACTGCATTTGTGATCTGCCTTGTTCATTCATTAGAAGACCATGAAATAGAGTGGATATAGGTGTGCAGTTTTTATGATCTTTTGTATTGTTAGTACAGTAGGACCTTGATAACCGTCGTTAATTGTTTCCTGGAAACCTCGATGACTAGCGAAACGACGATAGTCAAAACCAATTTGCCCATAGAAACAATGTCATAGGTCAATGATTCGTTCAAAAAGACCTTACACACATAATATAAAACTGAATTTTTTAGGCCTCAGTTTGCTTAAAATTTTTTACTTTGCGGCATTTTTATTCATTCACTTCTAGTTTTATGTGAAGGGATGTCACATTTATGGACCTTTTAGCAGAATTGTCCCTAAAACTGCATTTTGGAGGCATTTTTATCACTTGAGGTTTAAAAAGCTAAAAATATTTAAGATATATGTTAACTGTTGACAAATGAGTTGACAGTTGTACTGCAGCAATTCATGGGGGAACATTTTGCTGTTTGATTCTTACAAGGGGACGTTGTCAAGTCGATGTCAAGGATCCGGTTGAAACTTCCTGAGGTGAAACTAGAGACAAAATAAGCGGACACGTGTCCCGGCTTTCTTCCCCATAGGCCCGGATTCGAGAAAAAATGGGCAAAATAGATTTGCACGTAAAAGGTATACCGGTATTTAACTCGGCCAGTTCATAGAGCGCCGTGGCTGCGGTCGCTAGGGCGTTGGCATTGTTAAACATAGGGTCGGTGGTTCAAATCCCACCGGCTGCGACCTTCTTTTTCGATTTTATTTCCGTCTATTTTTTCAAATACCAAGCTGGGTACGTTTCTCAACTTCGTTATTTGTGATTAAATCTTTTTTTTATAGTATTTACGAGTTAAATAAAATAATTTTTTGTAAACTAGGAACTATTCTTCGGGTTTACCAAAATTAGAAGTAACACATCGTCGAAGCTTGAAAAACGAAGCCGACCTTGCTTTTCTATGAAGAAAAAACAACGTGCAACGCAAAGATAGCCACACCACGCCATTAAATGAGCGTTTCTCACAGTGCCCGTGATGCCAAGCGGGGTGACACGCATGCTAAAACTCTACATATTTCCCCGTGACAATGTTGCAATACACGTGCTATTGTGGATCGCTCTTACAATTAAAGGCCACAGATCATCACCAATTCAGTTATTGCCATTCACTGCTTTTGCTACGTGCTTATCTCGCTTTACTCCTTTGATTTGCTTTTTTGATATCGACCTCTGCTCTCCCGGATCACTTACTCTACCGTTAACGACCTCTGCGCTCTTTTTGGATTAAGATTTAGCTGTTTGATCGTTCATTATTGCGATTTTTCGTTTTTTTACGATTATCGTAATATTTTACGAGTCTTGATTACCTCCCTGATTTGGACTTTTGCCTTCATGAACCATTTCGCTTTATCGATGGAGATCGATCCAGTTGCCGGACCCTCCGGAAGTAGCTTTGCACCGGACGATGAAGACATCGTCAATGCTTCGTTTTTATCAGATAATCACGATAAACAAGATATAATGGGGGCTGTTCGTTTTTTTATGGGTAAGCAATTTACATTAATATGGCATCTTGTGGCTGTCTTCACCCGCATTCCGAGAAATGCTCCAGAATGCATGGTATGCATCGAAATTAGCGGACACGAGAAGTGTTTTCATGAACGTTCGGGAGGATTGTTTTCCCCAAGACCTATGCAAACGGAAGTGCATATATTTCGCAATAAGTTTCGTAAGATGCACGTGGTGCAAGAAATATCTGTGCTTACCTTGTTTTTACGATAAATACCATCCAAGCCTTTGCCTTAAAAATATTCAGTTGAATGGTGAATAGTGAGAGGACCACCTCTTTTTACCGCTGGCAAATAAAAAATGAAAGATTAAAATAAGAAAAATTATTTTATTACTATAAAAAAACATTTAATCACAAATAACGAAGTTGAGAAACGTACCCAGCTTGGTATTTGAAAAAATAGAGGAAAATAAAATCGAAAAAGGAGTTCACAGCCAGTGGGATTTGAACCACCGACCTTATCTTTAACAATGCCAACGCCTTAGCGACCGCAGCCTCGGCGCTCTATGAACTGGCTGAGTTAAATACCGGTATACGTTTTACGTGCAAATCTATTTTGCCCATTTTTTATCGAACCCGGGCCTATGGGGAAGAAAGCCGGGACACGTGTCCACTTATTTTGTCTCTAGTTTCACCTCAGGAAGTTTCAACCGGATCCTTGACATCGACTTGACAACGTCCCCTTGTTAGATTTTAAGGCAAAATTCTAAATACCATATCTGCCCGAATACAAGCCGATGTTTTTTGTCAAAATCTATCATGAAAAAATCACCCCTCAGCTTAAATGTGAGTCCGAGGAAAATTTGGGTTATGGTTAAATCTCGAAGTCTCTCATTGCCTTTGCGTGCAAATGATAGTACTATATTTTTTGTAAAGTAAATATTTGACCTATGATGAATATATATAAAAATATCTTGGCGAGATCGCTTGCGTAAATTGACGATTAAGCAAAATGCGTTGATGGGTTTTAACGCTCAACTGTTTGAATTTTGGTAAAACTTTACATGGAACGTGTATAATTATAAAAATGCAGTTTCTTAAGGCAATGTATATGCTAATTTCATTGGAAATAGACTTAGATGAAAAAATATCTTGGCGAGGTCGCTTGCGTAAATTGACGATTATGGAAAATGCTTTGAACGTTCAACTGTTTGAATTTCGGTAAAACTTTACACGGAACGTGTATAATTATAAAAATGGTTTCTTAAGGCAATGTATATGCTAATTTCATTGGAAATGGATTTGGATGAAAAAATATCTTGGCGAGATCGCTTGCATAAATTGACGATTACGCAAAATGCGTTGACGGCTTTTAATGCTCAACTGTTTGAATTTCCGTAAAACTTTACATGGAACGTGTGTAATTATAAAAATGCAGTTTCTTAAGGTAATGTAAATGCTAATTTCATTGGAAATAGACTTGGATTAAAAAATATCTTGGCGAGATCGCTGTTACTATATTTGACCTTTTGTGAAAATGAAGATGAATGAAATTATTGTCACTGACTGTGGAACATTACTCAGCAATGCAAAATTATTAATTGGAGTAATATTTCAAAATGTCAACTACTAAACCATTTCCCCCACATTTCTTCAATCTCGAATAAAGTATTCTAAGATGTGCATGAATGCCTGGCACACTTCAGCATAAAATTACGAAATTTACGTTTTTGCCAAAAACTTGTGGAAATTTTTGGGGGGTCGGCTTAAATCCGGGGTCGGATTCCATTCAGGCAGATACGGTAAATCTTTCACTTTACATGAAATTTTTTTCACTCTAAAACAATTGACTAAAAGTACTCCCAGAACAGCTGCAGTGCACCGTTTCGATAGGTGAGGTGGCGAAGCAAGTTAATGTCTGTTACAAAATCAAACGTGCGTTACATAGTATGTTGCCTCAGGCGACAGAATGTATGGACACAGTACTCATGGGCAGCATCCTCTCTGTTACAGTGTAATCGTCATTTTATTCGTTTGTCTGCTTCATTCAAATAGTGACAGAATTTTTTTTACCAATGACGGTTGATCGAAACAACGATTATCAATGTTGACAGTTATCGAGTTCCTACTGTAATTAGAATTTTCTTTTTACACAGTTTTACAAAGACTTTATGTATTTACTTGATAGTTTTTGTAAATATTTTTGCAATGATCTTGAAACTCAAAATTGCACACAAGAAGGCAGATGAAATCTTCATCCGGTCTGATGCATACAAAGAGGAAAGTGGAGGTGATGATGAGGGAGGATAATCTAAGGAAGATTGCTCTATAAGGAGAAGAGAGACAATGGAATCCACGTCAGTGCCAAGGAGGAATCAGACAACCCTTCGTTGCAGGCACATTGTTGTTTTTTCATTTTTTTCATACAGAGATGGAAAGTTCCAGTTCAGCTCCAACCGTTCTGGTTTCATTCTTAAATTTGCAACTCGTTCCATTCCAGGTTTGGTGATCAAAAGAAGGAACAGTTCGGTTCCAGAACCGTTCCTAGTTTTTTATAAATGTGCTTTTTACTGACAAAATTTTACATTAATTACAACTTTTTAAATTACATCAAAGAATGATGAAAGTTTCTTAATAGTAATGTGACCATATGTCATCTGTTTAAAGAAAATTTCCTTTTCGTAATTCAAAACTTTTTTCTCTGTTTTTTCAAGTCTTTCTTCTTTTTTACTCAAGCTTTGGTTCAATTTATTAAAACTGCATTTTTTACGCTTTCTATTTCTTTATGTATTCAAAGATGGTAATATAATTTGGGTAGGTTTAGTTATATTCCAAACAGCTGGCTGCATAAAGATCTGACATATCCAGGGGAACTTCTACGAATTTTGTCAAAATAAAATTAAAGGAAGTTCAGTGATCTTATTTAGAAAACAGCTAACAGTTAAAAATGAATTTTTATAATTAATATATTGTCAGCTCTTCAAGGGGATGGGAAATAAACCTTAGAACATGGATTAGCTTATTATTTACACTGTGCATTATTTACAGTCAGGGTCGGCTTTGGACAGTTGGCCATGTTGAGGCTAGATAAAAATTGTTAACGTCTGCCCAAGCTTGTAGTTTATAAAACAATTTGTGTGTGACCTTTTTGGTTTTTTTAAATTTACGTGATAAATACAAATATTGTATGAGAAAATTTTATTTGGCGGATGATTAAGATACAGTTTTATCTTGTCAATAGCATCAAGACGTTGGATTAATATTTTCCTCTTCAAATTCACAAAGCTTTTCTCGTTTCATTGTCTTAAAAAATCAATTTGATCAATTACATAACAAATCAACTACCGAATAATATTCTTCAAATGGGTTTCTTTCTTTCATTTACGGATGATATTATAACATCAAGAATCAACTTATCTTCCAACCCCATAATTTCATTATATCCTGCCAATGTGGCAAATATTTTTTTATGACTATGCAAAGAAAGATAGATAGATAGATATATTTATTCCCTTTATGGACATTACAATGCATAGGTTCGTCATGAATAGTACATAAAAGAGTACAAAAAATAATACAAAAATTGATTAGCTGTGAGCAGCACAGCGAGTCGACGTTCGTGAATCACATGACATTTATAGATTACAATGGAATATATAAACGTAAATCAAATATATGATACAACAAAAATTTATCAATACAAAGAAATTCACACATATTTACATTACTATTTGAAATCACTGTTCAGGAATTCAATATTGCTAAAGAATAAATGGTCCAATAAAATTCTTTGCACTCTAAATTTAAACTTTTTGTTGTCTAAGCATTTTATTGTGTCTGGTAATTTGTTATAAAGAAGGAATCCTAAGTGAATAATGCTCT
Organism: Uropetala carovei; assembly: GCA_036926305.1. Taxonomy (NCBI): domain Eukaryota; kingdom Metazoa; phylum Arthropoda; class Insecta; order Odonata; family Petaluridae; genus Uropetala; species Uropetala carovei. The sequence goes on along the minus strand of JAXCHB010000062.1, from coordinate 1,898,979 downwards.
TAATACTTTTGTTAATTCGATGATGACTTAAATGGATAGAATTTGCTGCCTTGGTATTGTGATCGTGGATGTCTAAGTTCTTTTTAAATATGTGTAGGTTAGTATGGATAATACAAACTGTTTCCAATATATACAAGGACGGAGTTGGAAGGATATTAAGTTCTTTAAATAGAAGTCTGCTGGGTGTCCTTAAAGGAACCTGTTTCATGATTCGAACAATTTTTTTCTGTAATTTAAATACCCTATGCACGTGCGTGGAGGAACCCCAGAAGGATATGCCGTAGATTATTACTGCCTGAACATAGCCAAAATAGATTGTTCTGAGAAGCTGCATGGTTGAGATTTTACTTAATACCCGAATCGCATAACATATGCGACTCAGCTTTTTTATCAAATTAGTGATGTGTTGGTCCCAAGATAAATTTGAATCAATCCAGGTTCCAAGGAATTTGGCACAATTTTCTTATATATTACAAGTATTGAAATTTACAAAAAAGGTCTTGTTTGTATATAGAATTAAGTTATTAAGCTTTAGCCAAGTCAGTAAGTCAGTGATTGTTTTGGTAATATTATGATGAACATGCACTTCATTGTGATTACAAAAAATTAGATTAATGTCATCGGCAAAGAGAACCGGCTCAGCTAGTGGGATATTTAGCGGCAGGTCATTAATAAGAATCGGGAATAAAATAGGTCCTAAAATGGAGCCCTGTGGAACTCCGTAGGTAATAGGAAGCAGTTGTGAGCGGGTTGAATTGATTTCAACAAATTGCATTCTCCCTTGCAAATATGATTTGAACCATTGTTTAGCAAGGCCACGTATTCCATACATTTCCATTTTGCAAATTAACAAAACATGATCAACCATATCAAATGCCTTACGGAGATCGATAAACAATCCAAAAATGTATTCCTTATTGTCTGTGCCATTCAGAATATTATTTGTGAAAGAAAATAGTGCATCATTAATGCATTTGCTCTTTCTGAAGCCAAATTGATGCTGTGAAAGGATTTTGGTTTTTCGAGGAATGAAACTAATCTATTATACATTGCTTTTTCTAATATTTTAGAGAAGGAAGATAATAAGGAAATTGGCCTGTAATTTTCGACATAACATTTTTCACTTTTTTTAAAAAGTGGTTTTACTTTTGCAATTTTGAACATATCTGGAAATTTTCCAGATTCAAATGATGAGTTGCATGTTATGCTCAAAGGTTTAGCGACATATTTAGCACAATGCTTTACAACCAGGTCTGGTATCTCGTCTAGTCCAGAAGAAGGTTTGTTTTTAAAACTGCTTATAATACTGAGTATTTCATTTTCAGATACAGGTTCTAAAAATAAAGAATGTGGATTAATCATGGTATTAACAGGAGTTGTAATTGTAGGAATGAATGTTGATGAGCAAAGGCCCACATTGGCAAAATAATTGTTGAAGGCATTTGAAAGATCATAGGGATCAGTATTTAGTTTACCATTTATGGAAATATCAGACAATTCATCCTTCCTAAATGTTTCTTTACCCAGCTCTCTTTTAATAATTTTCCAAATTGCTTTGGTTTTGTTTTCAGATTTAAAGATTATTGAACTGTTATGCATTCTTTTTGCTTGCAATATGACACATTTCAAAATTTTATTATATCTTTTATAATATATTTTTAAACTTGAATCATTACTTGAGGTACAGTGGTGGACATAAAAACTGCACACCCTTGCGAGCGCTCCACCGAAATTTCAGTGAACTACTAGTCTCGTACGAGCTGTCACGCGATATGGCAACAGAGATGGTAGAGGAGGGGGTGAAGGGTCTTCTTCCTCTCCCTCCCCCCCCCCCCCACTTTACGGTTCTCTCCTAGCTCTTAAGGATCGGATATTTTCCCTCAAGATAATGAATGCTTTTGAATTCAGTAGCGCTTACTTTCCCCATTGCGGTAACACGTGAATGAGTGTCAGATATAATTCTTTTCATTTCAAAATTAGTTAGAATCGAGACACGAACTCCGGAGTTTAACATACGGACGTCAAAAAGAACGATGTTTATTTTTCCATTCAAGATTAAATTAATTAAATTCCGAGTTAGCAGAAATATTTATTAGGAGTCGAAAGGAATACACATTTCAACGCCTTAACAATGAGAAATGTTTAGTTGCGACTACTTCACGTATTATTTCATTGCTTCGACGCCCAATATCTGTTTATGAATGCTATAAGTTGAATTTGAACAATATCTTTATTCATTTACATAGGAGGAGGATTTTGGTCAGTTATATGACGGGATGCCTAGCACTTAGGTAAGCAATTTTAAAAAATAACAAAGTATAGAAAGCTACGAAAAACGTAACATTTCAGGAATTAAGTGAGAAACTATTAAATTTAAGTTTATGAATCATGTGTAACCAAAAGTTAAGTAAATAACTTTAATAAACGAAACATTTTTTAAACGATAAAATTACTAGCATTCTTAAATAGGAATTACCGTATTTATTCGTGTACCCCGCGCGCATTATTCCCGAAACGCCGGGGAAAAAAGGGGGTGCGCGTCTTAAACGAGGATTTCTGATCAGGTTATATAAATTGTGAGTATCGATAGTAAATTCTCTGCAATATGATTGCATCTACGTTTATATTCGTAAAAGACGTCGAATTCTACGAAGTATACGCGTATTTATACGTCCAAGCAAACGTGTAATTTACGCCAACGCTGCTGGCAAAAACTCGCAAAAGTAGGCGGAGAGAATACGCCGACTAACTGATAACTATAGTCCAATGACTACTGAGTGTTTGCCATTTAGTTTCAAGTTCGGTCCTTTTCCCTCATCCACTTCAAGGAATTCCGAATGGTGAAATTTTGTTGCGAATGAAAGATTTCATCGTTCGAAAGCAAGAAGGAAATCCACATCTCAAGTGTTAGGACTTGTTTGTTCCTACCAATATTTACTCACGAGACGATACGCAAAAAAACTCTCCATCCGCGTAGGGAAGTTCTTTTCCTTTTGTGTCGTTGAACAATCAAAACCTTGAATCTTTACTTCATTTTATATTTTAAATGAAATTATAACAACCTAACTAAACTTTTTTTTTAAAATAACTCCATTTGATCTGTGGACAATAAGGTCGTTGGAGCAAAACCACAAGAACCTCCTTTTCTGTGGAAGCACTGCATGTGGTAAATAAGAGCCACCTTGAGAAAAACTTGAGATAACTCTATGTTCTTCCAAGAAATACCGCTCCCATTATCCATGAGTACACTTTTCGCCACTCACTCCCCATTGCTTGCTACCTGCTACCTTTCTACCCATCTACGAACTCTTGTCGGCATCTCCCACAGGCTCCCAAACCCGTCCCCACCCCTTTATCCTAACCCACCCCTGCCTTGCCTTCCAGAAATGATTCCTATTGTAAACTTGTGTGTCCACTTTCAACGGACACCTCACAAACACTAATCACCTTTTCTTTTAAAGCGACCTTTTGCCCCCATAGTGATCTCCCGCAGCCAGGGGAAAAACCGACGAATCGTAGACTAAAAGCTTGTGTGCAGACGACGAATTTTTGTCAGGATGATCGCCGGAAAGGAACCCCTGTAGCCGTGTTGGATATTTACGCCTGTGTTGAGCATTCACTCTCGCTCGAGACTACCTTGCGTTCACTAGTGATTTTATCGTTTAAAAAATGTTTCGTTTATTAAAGTTATTTACTTAACTTTTGGTTACACATAATTCATAAACTTAAATTTAATAGTTTCTCACTTAATTCCTGAAATGTTACGTTTTTCGTAGCTTTCTATACTTTGTTATTTTTTAAAATTGCTTACCAAGTGCTAGGCATCCCGTCATATAACTGACCAAAATCCTCCTCCTATGTAAATGAATAAAGATATTGTTCAAATTCAACTTATAGCATTCATAAACAGATATTGGGCGTCGAAGCAATGAAATAATACGTGAAGTAGTCGCAACTAAACATTTCTCATTGTTAAGGCGTTGAAATGTGTATTCCTTTCGACTCCTAATAAATATTTCTGCTAACTCGGAATTTAATTAATTTAATCTTGAATGGAAAAATAAACATCGTTCTTTTTGACGTCCGTATGTTAAACTCCGGAGTTCGTGTCTCGATTCTAACTAATTTTGAAATGAAAAGAATTATATCTGACACTCATTCACGTGTTACCGCAATGGGGAAAGTAAGCGCTACTGAATTCAAAAGCATTCATTATCTTGAGGGAAAATATCCGATCCTTAAGAGCTAGGAGAGAACCGTAAAGTGGGGGGGGGGGGGGAGGGAGAGGAAGAAGACCCTTCACCCCCTCCTCTACCATCTCTGTTGCCATATCGCGTGACAGCTCGTACGAGACTAGTAGTTCACTGAAATTTCGGTGGAGCGCTCGCAAGGGTGTGCAGTTTTTATGTCCACCACTGTACATAACTTGTGCAAGATTATTTCCTGTTACATGAAGTGACTATACCTTTAGTTAACCATGAGTTTGCATTTATTTTTACTTTTTTGATACAAACTTTTTTTAAGGGAAATGCTACATTGAAATGGTATAATATGGTGTCTAAGAAAGCTTTTGTTGATCTGGGAGGATACATCACCTCACATTACTGATGATAGAAATACATTGAAGTACTCAAGATTATTGTTGTAGGTTCTTTTACATACAAAATCTCCATTTGGTTTCACAGATTAATTATTTGTCAGAGGCAAATGTAAAATAATAGAAATAGTGTTATGATCAGATATGCCTGTATTAGTTAGTTAGTGTCATATTGAATGAGTTCATTAAGATAAGTAATTCAGTTTTCACGTAAGATTTTTTAAGAAAATCAATGTTAAAATCTCCACATATGACAAGTGGTTTCTTTTCTTCTTTGAGAAAACCACTCAATAATTCAAATTTATCCAGAAATATTGCATCACAGCCACAGGGCGACCGATAAACACACACTAAAAGAAAGTTCAAATTACTTAGATAAATTTCAGTTACACAATGTTCAAAGTGTTTTTCAGCATTAAGGTACATGGTATAGTTTTTCATTTTTGTACGTATGCCTTCTCTAACCAGAATGGCTGTTCCACCATTCTTAAAATTTGAGCGACAGTATAAGTTTGCAATGTTAAAATTTGGAATAACAAGAGTTTCACTTTCTAATTCCGTGAGCCAATGTTCTGACAAACAGATAACATGGATTGGATTGTTAGGATTGTTCACCATTAACTCAAGTTCATAAAGTTTATTTCGGACACATTGAATATTCTGATGCAATATCGTGTAGCTGACTTTGTTTAGTCAACTAGAGTGTAATACACCAGAAGACTTTTGGTTCTCATTCGGATCCATTGATTTAGAAAACCTAAAACGGCTAATTACTGCATTTTCAGGCCACACACTCGGGTCTGAAAAATTTTCCAAAAGATTACAATCTACTGTGACCTTAAAAGAGGCATATGGACCTTTAACCTTGAGTGCCTGAACATCAAAGGGGTATCAAATTTCGATTTAAGGTAATCATTAAGGTCATTTTCTGTGGTTTCGGGATTAACTCTCCACACATGAATATAGGCTTTCCTTACCAAAGCTAGCAGAGGACAATCCAATTTTGCACTTCCCGTGGTAAAGGTTTTTCGAAATCTTCGAAAATTACTTCGTTTATGATAAACTTGAAACCCTTCGTTATCATTGATTCCAACTTCTTGTGGAGCACTGTTTGGTGATTCGATACTTGCGATGGGAGAGGGGTTCTTCTTGGTTGGTTGTTGTTGAGCAGGGGTTACAAAGGAATTTGATGATAGGACCGGTACTATTGGGGATTGCACTGCGGGAACGGGGATGGCGGGAGGATAATTAACACGAACCATTCCGGAATAGGATTTTGGGATCTTTTTAACAGATTTTTCAATACTTAAAGGGGAATCACAAGAAATTGACACTTGTTTCTTCACGGGTTTCGCACTTCCGGATATCTCGGCGGATTCTTCGATTTCCTTCTCTGAATCCTTTACATCATGAACTTCATTCTTAAGAAGTTCAATCTGCACAGATTGTTTCCTTATGACTTCGTTGCACATGAAAAAATTTGATTTTACACTGTCGAGAACTTCGCAGAACTCAGTTTGCTTTCTTAGCATCGAATCCAATGCATTGTGTACATTCTGAATTTGGCGAGAGGGTAGTACGTGACATTTTTTGCACCGATAAGACACTTCTCGGCAGGTATTTAGCACGTTGTAGGTTGACTTATTCAAATTGGTGCATTGCAAATGAAACTGTGATAAGCAATCAAACTCACAAGTGATAATAATGCTATCATCATCAAAAAATACGGAGCATGACGCACATCGACTACTCCCAACGGCGGCCATATTGGTTGATCAAACTGATTGAAAATCGAGCTCTTACAATGTATTCGAGTAGATAGTTGAATGTTACTTGTTAGTTCCAACTTTAAGTAATCTTTGAACAGCTTTTTACCAGAGCCTATTATGTAAATTATGGAAACCAAATGTAGATGGATTTGGTATCAAGGTCCAAACACTCGATCCAACTTAACAAGGAAGAAGAATAATCAGAGAATTCAATTTTGTATAAAAATGTACCGTATTTCCTGGTGTATAAGACACACCGGCACATAAGATGCACCCCAATTTTAACAGAGATTTCAGAAAAATAATTTCCGAAAAAAAACAGAAAATTAAGAAAAATTGCATGCATTTTATTTTACCTCGAATACAGGGATGAAAACATGCTTGACATAAGCTATTCATCACTGAATCCTAGAAACTCGTCCTCGCTGCTGCTGCAATCATCACCAAAGGCACTTTCACATGAATCTTCACTACAGCTAATATACAGCTGGTCATCTTCAGTGCCATCTAGAGCATTGCTAATTCCACATTTTGAAAATGATTTCACAATCGTTTCGGTCTTAACCAAATTCCAAGAATGTTTCACCCAAACATTTGAAATCAAAGGTCTTTTCACTCGTCTTGTAGGTTTCATGTCATGATTTGGTTCCTCCATCCATTTAGTCCACTCCTCGCACATGAATACCTTAAATGACTTAAGGAAACATCTAGAGGTTGTAATTGACTGGTCAATCCACCCGGAATCACTGCAAGATGAGTGTTTAGTACTGTAGCAAGCTTTTTTGTTGACTCTGTTGTGTGTTCTCAGGGCCACGCCTAGGGTGTTTCCCGCCCGGGTGCAAGATATCTCTGTGGCACCCCACTACTAGCAAAATTTTGTGGTATGATCAAATACGACTTTTTTCATCGATAGAGGGTGGGGACAATCTGATGCATTTCTGTCGATATAGCCCATAACGAAATGATTGAAAAACTTAGTTGCATAATTATTAATATGCACATATCATTTAATATCTGCTTGAAGAAAAATTATAAAACTCGCCGCACATATGGTTATAATTCAATACTCTGTCCCGTTACCTTAACCGTTTAATGCTCACAGGATCGGAGTGCACTTTTACGTAGTCTAATTGTCGCTAAATATTTAGCATTATTTTTCAAGATAACTATAAAAATTATTCTCAAAATACATTTCTGTGAACATTATGAAGCATTGCCAATATTCTTTATAAAAAATCTATGCCAATTTAGCCAAAAAATAAACAAATTAAACAATGAAAAAAAGCGGTGGCGGGATAGCAATTAGCAGAGTAGAGTGCCCCCAACTCTTGGTGAGTCCTACGGTGAACCCAATTTCGGTCGCCACTGATATGTGTTCTAGCGACCCTGAGTCATGCGACTGCGTATCGCAAGGGATCGGAAAAATTTTGCCTGGAAGATTTTGTGTCATTTTATTATCTCCAACTTTCCCTTTTCACTTGGACAAAGGAGGAGGAAACATTCCCAAGTCGAATTCCAATAATATATAGATACAAATAACTTGATGGGAAGGCGCCCCGGCAAGTTGGCACCCGGGTGCATTGCACCCACTGCACTCCGGGTAGGCGTGCCCCTGTGTGTTCTCTGAACTGATCATACACTAATAAAGAATATTCTTTCAGAAGGCCACCAGAACGCATTGGCCACACTTTCTCAAACCATATCTTCATGCTTCCTTCATCCTTAGAATGAACGTGGGCAAATATTCCCGTTGGAATTTTGTCTTTTGGAACCGTTTTCCTTTTAAATATTAATAAAGGTGGCAGTTTTGTGCCATCAACACAACATGAAAGTACGACAGTGTAGTGGTTTTTCTCATGACCTGCAGTTTTTATCGTAACTGTCTTAACACCTTTAACATCCACAGTCTTGTTCGACAGAACATCGAACGTAAGAGGTACTTCGTTTATGTTTCCTATTTGTCCTAATTCAAATTGCATTCTCTTTCTCATGTTAATAACATGTGAAATTCTATAATCTTATCTTCATATTCGATTGGCATTCTTTGCACTATTCTAGTTTTAGTACGCATACATAGCCCGTGTCTTTTCATGAATCTTTCACACCATGATGTTGTCCCCATAAAATCAGCAATTCCCTTTTCAGTTGCTGTTCTTCTCACTTCAGTTAAAATCATTTTCGTTGACACAGCAATTCCATTCCTCCGGTGACCAATAATCCATTTTTTAACGTCTTCTTCAAGATGTGGCCATTTTTCACTACATTGACGTAAATTTTTCTTGCTCTTCTACACCTTCATTAAATCTTCTTCTTGTTTCCTCCATTCCTGAATCATTTTTTCTGTTGGTGGGATACCAAAATGTCTTTCAGCTGCTCGATTCCCATGATCTTTGGCATACTTCACAACTTCCAGTTGAAATGCTATACCTACTGCACGAAAATCTTTTATTTCTTGATCCCATTTTGGGGTAGGATTTGCACTTTATATTTTAACACGGTAATTACGTTTTGAATGTAATCACACTTATATAAAATAATACTATAACGAGCATGCAATGCATACCAACAAAACGCACACCAACTTGCAACACTTTTAATATTATGAATCATCCTGTTCAGCACAGCAAAGCACGGTCATAATTCTGCTACCCATTCTACTCAGTACAATGATGTCAGTGCCAGATTTACGCGATTGAGATGATCCCAAGAAATTGTATACTAAGAAACAGTTAAAGCTATCAAGCCAACGACAAAGTCATTTATAAATAGTTGCATCTTTTGATCACAAAGCAAATATTGGTATGTATTATTATGGCATCTATTTTATAGCACATGTGCCTTTGGTGCAGCCATGAGAACTTTGACAGCGGCTTTTGATACATTTCTTTTATTTTTTATCTCCTACGTATTTTTATACGAATTATTAGCATATCTATAACTGAGAAAATATTTACCCCCGGTGCATAAGACGCAGGCCAATTTTAGGTGACATTTTTTGAGAAATATGCCAGGAAATACCATAATAGTGGAAATCAAATAGTCGTATGTTTAAATTTAAAATATTAATTATAATTTATTCATTTTTAAGGGAACCATTCTGGAACCAAAATTTTGACATTGTTCGGGTTCTGGTTCTGATACAATTTTTCTGTTCCGGAACCAGAACTTTCCCAGCTTTGGTTTTATATAAAGTTTTTATACCAATACATAATTTCAACATGTTTATATCTGGTAATAAGCAGAGCCATGAATTCCTCAATATTTTACTATAAAATGCTTTTTATTTGAACATTTTATTACCAATAGCTCATGAGATACAAGATTTTTTCAGAAAACTCACAAAAAACATTTAAATGCCCCAAATTAAATCAAGCAACAGGACCGCTGACCAGGAATTTAAATCTGGCAGATAAAGGTCAATATAGATTTCTATAATATGACCACCTGAAATCTGGCAAACTCCAATATCCGGCAAGGCTCAGGTCCCAAGGTTAACCAGATTTGGGAGGTTCAACTGTAGTGTCAACTGGTCCAAATTATTTGAGTAATTTGTGTATATCAAAAAACCACCTCAAAAATCTATAAGAAACATCTTTTGATATTGATCCTGAATTGAATACCATTGAGTCATCAATGCATTCTATTTATCTCAAACTAAGAGCTCTCTGATGACAAAGTCCTTAGGAAACTATTAATCCTTACACCATGACATATCCTTGCTGAGGTACAGTAGAGAGACAAAGGTAAAGCAGAGTCTATTTGTGGTCAAGAGAAAGTTTTTTCTCATTATCTTTCAGACTCAACATTAAATTATATATGCTGTCACACATGTAATCGTTTATATTTCCTTCTCCAAGATTATCTCTTTTAAAGGAATACAGTTTACTCTTTGTCTAAAAGGAGCAAATTGTTCTTGGTTTGTAAATTTCTGCAGTGAACGGCATTGTTAGAAAGCGATTACAGGAGAGGCTGCATTGTCAGCATTTTAGCTCATTTTGCCCATGTTGCACGAGTATTTAGTACTTTTGAAGAATTTTCATTTTTCGATGAATATTTTGTAGAGAAAAAATATCAAATATTATGTACCCGTGTATAAAATGCACCCTACTTTTTAGCCTAGAAAATTTGGATAAAAGTTCATCCTATACACAGGTTTTTACGGTATGTACTAGGTCTTTTGACCTAAAATCTGAAAAATTCCAAAATCCAGGCACACACTGATATTAAGCTTTTCAGATAAGGGGTTGTGTACTGTTTTTGCTGCTGTTTTATGTTTCTGACATCCATTTATTGACACAGGTTTTACATCCCGGTCTTGTTCCACGGAGACCAGTGGTCCTGTCAAAGCTATTGTTGAAGCCCTTCATGATGCACTGTCTTTGAAGAATGTTTGTAAGTATATTTATTCATCGTATAAATTTCATTCATTAAAGATTTTGTTGTCATTGTATGAAAGTTTGTGCTTGACTTTTTGAGGGTCAAGACAAATATTAGACAGACAGCCAGCCAAATTGAGGAATTATTTTGTATAACTTGAACTGTATTTCTTGTAAAATAGAATTTCTCTTTTATCAGTGGCATAGCAATATTTTTTGGGTCTCTTTGAGAGGTCCTTTTTGGTGCATTATAATTATTATTCATTTAAAAAATATTAATCTTTCAATGAGAAACCAACTTACTATGCATGATATGCTGGTAGCATATAATTGTCAATTATTTTCATGGGTCTTGCCAGAAATGTTGCAATAATTGAAAACAAATGTTGCACTCTCCCAACAAATGGAAAAATTATGATGTTGGAGAGAATCCTTCTTACAAATTGGAATGGTAAAAAATAATGTACAGAAAATAGTGAGTCAAAACATTAATGGCAAAAAAATTTTTTTGATAAAATCCTCTTTGTACTTAGGTGCCTCCTGCACTGGGGGCCTCGGTTCATTGCACCAGTTCATTATTAGTATTCTGTGTCATTGCTCTTTATAGTTTTGTCCGTATCCTTTATAAAATATTTAAATGTATCACTGAATGATAAACATAACATTTCCTTAAATTCAGGACAATTTTTTTTCAGATTTCAGCCTTTAAAAAATCAAGGGTCATCTTAAAGTTGAGTGTGAAGTAAAATTATGTCAAGCCAATGCTTTTACAACAAAGAAACATGAGTTAAATACTTAACACGTTCATTGCGGAAAAGAATTATTGCGAATTCCCCGATTACGGGAAAAATTTTTATTGAAGAAATTCAATATGACTTCACATTTATGTCCTAAATATTATGTTAAAGACTGAAAATGTCGAAATTTCTAAAAATATTTATTTTTTGAGGAGTACTGCATATGCAGTAGTCAGTAACTCACGTTGGCCAAAAAAGGTATGCAACCCGCCGAGCAAATTTCGGCAAAAAGTTACGAATTTAACCTCAGATGGTGCATTCATCCTGGATGTGTAAAATTTTGGAGGGATCGTCCCAGAAGCCTCTTCTCAAGATTTGTTGAGGAAACACGCCGTATGTTCCAATACTGGGGGTGAGGAGACCTTACACCAAGAGTAAGGGAGAGAGACTTAGCCCAGCTGCTCTCTAACCGTAACCCACTTCACTCTCCACATGTGGGCAATAAAAATTTCCCGGCATAGGAGAAGTTCCTTGAAACCCTTACCGTTATTTTCTTCCTCCCTTTTTTCTTCTGCATGTTTAGACCGCGTATATTCATTCGTTAGCAGACTTTCGAACAGAGTTTTAGTTGGGACGAGAATATTTTTCTTGATATAAAAGTGAAAATCTCTATTTTTTCCTTGGTAAGCTGATTTTTTTATATTCATTCTCCCTTTGCTCTTATATAAAACCATTATTCACGATCCACCGGGAGAAGGAAATTTCAGTGATGAGCAGGGATATGCTCTGAGGCCGGAAATTATCGAAGACTACAATCGTCACATGGGTTACGTAGACAAGGGGGACAGAATGGCGACTATATATTACTAGTGAAGGTGTGCTTGCATTCTGCAAGCATTTTCTCTCACCCTAAAGTAAAGAGTATGAGCTGACAAATTGTTTTTAAACGCAACAGTTTGCACCTTCTTGCCGATTTACGTGTTTTTCCTTATATTGAGGTAAAAACACCCCCTAAAATTTATAATTATAAAGCATTTATAGGTTTTTAGCATTTTTTATGAATTCCTCACATTTATGCAAAATTTCATCGATATAGCACCTCTAGAAGTGGATTCATATGAATTTCATTGTTTAAATTTAATGAATTTTTAACAGCCACAATATAAAACTTTTATGAAATTTTCAATGTTATTTACAACCGGAAAATTATTTCCTAACATTGTTAAAAGTTTCAGCTTCCTAGATCTTCAGAATGTACATAAACATTAGTCAATTTGTTTAACATTTAGGAATTTATTACGGCCGAACGAATAAAAATTTTCAAATTTCTATAATCCCATTTTCATCATTTGGCAAATTCTACCAATAGAAAAAATTTCAGCTTCATATCCCATTTAGAAGTAGCTAAACCATGAAATGTTAGTAAAATAGTTTATAATTTGTATCGGCCAAGAAAATAAACATAATCGCAATTTTGCAATTTTCCCTCAGATTATTTTTTTCGATTCACCTATGTATTAAATTTCAGCTCTCCAACTATTGTAGTTTGGGCCAGACATTAGTATCCTCCTATATATCCTATATCCTCCTCTGTAAGAAGAGTGCTTATATAGAATAGCTATGACATTAGTTGCCGTAGCTGGAAGAGGACGAAAAATCTTCTCTTCCACCTCCACAACGTCACAGTGCTCAATAGCTTTGTTTTGATAACGTCAACAGGAAAGCAGGTGACTCATCGAGTTTCACCTTGCTCTTGTGAGGGAGCTTATTGAGGAAGGGGTGTCAGCTATCCCCTCGAAAACTTCCTGAAAGGGAAGACCCAGTGCAAGCGTGGGCCCATTGAGGAGTTTAGAGGCTAAAGAAAACAAACAGGCCAATAAAGGGAAATCGCCTTAGATGTCGTGTGTACGCAGAAAAAGGAAAATACACACGGAAAGGGGCAAAATGTAAAATATGCGATGTTGGTCTGCGTGTATTTTCCTGTTTCGAGAAATATCACACGAAAAAAGATTTATAATATTTATCAAATAAATATATAAGCTATAAAAATTATCACTAATAACTTTTATTGAATTTATCCTTGTTTTTATGATTGTTATCTCGCAGAATTACGCCAGTTTTGCGCTCTTTTTTTCTTTTTCTATAAAAGACGTAATTCCGCTATTCACCAAACGATTGACTAAATAATACTTTTTACTTGAACGTTTTATCACTAATAGTTCATGAAATACAAGACAGTTTATGATCGATTGCAAGAAAAATTTAAATGACCAAAATTATATCCGGCGGCGAGAGTCTACAAAGGGACATTTAAATCCGACTTTTAAAGGTTTGAAAATTTTTAAAATTACGCTGTAATGCATTTTTGTTCGACAAAATGCAGTAGTGCAACATATGAAGTCGTCCTAACTGCGTATAGGCCCAGCACTTGATAATTATTTTTGTTCCGTCCAAATATCGCATAAAATTCCTACATTCAATATTTTTACTCTAAAATTGCTCTTGGAAGCTCAGAATGTAGGGAAACGAGTATGGAAAATATTTGATTATTTTTAGAAATTGACATTTGAAAATTTGATATTTACAATAAATATAGAATAAGATTTCCATTTATATATATCTGTATATTTCCTATATACACGTTTACATATTTATATATTTACATATTTATATATTCACATATTTAAATGTACATATTTACATATTTACACATTTACATATTTACACATTTACACATTTACATATTTACACATTTACAATGAAACAGTATGTAGCATCGAAGAATTGTGTTATTTGTTATAACCAACTGAATCAGAAATACCATCGATATATGATGAAAAAATAGAAAAATTTAAAAACCTAAATGAAAGCTAGTAAACTTTTCTATTTTTTCATCATTCCTCGATGGTATTCCTGATAACAGTTGGTTATACAAAGCCCTGGCTCACCTTCACAGTCTCCACAGTAAGTCGACACCTGCTTTCTAACTTTATTGGCCGAACACACCCTGCAGTTTTTTAGTTTTCTCCTACCCCCGGGGAGTGGCTGGTATTCCTTCACAAAATGATTATCTATGGTGATAATGGAGGAGGTCGATGGTTGACACACTGTTTTTACATGCTGGGAGCGCCAAGCTTGCCCGCAAAGATGGTCAATTATGGATAATCGAAATGTATACAAGCTCATAGGTGACCCGCTGTATCTTTGGTACAAAAAATAGGCGTTCAGCAGCATCATTTCGATGATGTGAAAGCCTAGTTTTTTGTACCACTTTAAGGATTTACGTTCCGAAATGTAATAAGATAAATGTTGATCGACACGATCAACACCTCCCATGTATTTGTTATAATTAACAACACATTGAGGCTTCTGTGTTGATCGTGAACGACGAGAGATAGTTCCAATGATATCCCCTGAAAACTCAGAGGATATCATTAAAACATCTCGTTTATCCTTCCATTTTGAAACGTTAATCCCATCAGTGGTCCACTGCTGTATCATTTCGTTTTTCCGCAATTTTTTCTGTACAACCTTTTTAGGGTTGTCTTTTCTGTTGGCTCTTAGAGTCCCAGTACAATAACACTGGTTATTGTCCATGAGCTCCTGAGTCAGACCGACGCTATTGTAGAAATTGTCCATAAACAATGAATGGCCGTTCTCCAGCCCTTCCATTAGTTTATGTACAACTTTATTTGCGTGGCCTTTCCCTGCAAGTTTCTCGTCCAAAGCCCCCGCATAAATTATAAACCTACGAGCCAACCCATCTGGTTCCGTTAACATATAAAGCTTGATGCCATACTTATGCTTCTTTTGCTTTATAAATTGACGAAAAGACAATCGACCCCTCCATGGCACCATAGATTCATCAATACACAATTCTTTCCGTGGGTAGTGGATCCCCTCCATTGTCTTATGGAAATATTCCATAAGAGGCCTTATTTTGAGCAGAGGATCTGCTGACCTAGGCTCGTCGACTACTGGATTTTCTGCAAAATGGAGGGCCTGAACTATATTTAAAAACCTGTCCCTTGACATTCTCGAGGTGAAATACTTGAGTTGGAATTTTTCATTTGTGTTCCAGTAGTCGACTAGCCTATTCAGCTGAATGATTCCCATATGGAACTTGAGCCCTAAGAATAATTTGAATTCCTCTTCATCAAGATATATCCAGCTAGTAATGCGGGCTCTCTCAGATACACCTTGGAGAAAGATCTCCTCAGCAAATCTGTTAGTTTCCCTCACTACTAACTGAAAAAAATCTTTGGTGAATAGCAAATCAAAGTAATCTTTGGGGTCATTTCCATCTGGGAGGACTTTCAAACCACTCTGCCCAAGAAAAGGAATATGGCGAGGATCTTGAGGAGTGTCTACCCATGAAAGAGTTGCTGAAGGAAGAGGTGGAGGAATGGGAGAATGGGGAGGGGAAGGAGAAGGAAGAGGTGAAGGAAGATATTCGGGGGAGGCTGGAGGAGGAGAAAACTCAGAGGGAATCGGAGAAAATGAACTGGGTTGTAAAGAGGAGCAGGGTTGGGGTAGGTCTGTTGGGCTTGGAGAAAGGGGCTGCAACTCATGAAAAAGTTTGGGAGGGGAGTCGGGTAACGGGACATTGGGTGACGAAGGATGGGTTATGGCAGGGTGTGTTTGTGCCTCAAAAGAAAAAGAACACGTGTCTCTTACCGGGAGATGTGAAGGATATTCGCCCTCCGATGGTCCCGCATCACTTTCGGATTGTAAACCCAAACCTCCCTCTTCGACGTCCTCATCCGCATACTCCTGGAGGAGCTTTTCCACTTCTTCGTTAGAAAGGTTGGAAATTAGGAATCGCTCCTCCATTTTCCACCTTTTGGACGGTGGAACAGCTGAAAAAAAATACTTATCGTGAAATAACAAACTTACACAACTGAAATTTATTACAAAATCATTCATTTAGAAAGAAAACATACCGGAGGATGGGACGTCCTGCGCATGGGAGGTCGACGGCTTACCCTCCATTTCTGTTTCAGGTTTCTAACTGAAAAAAGACATTTCCAACACATATAAAATCCTTTGTTCCTATACCGTTAGAAGTATATAGCAATGGACAACGCATACAAGCACATACCACTGACTCGATGAAATATTAGAAGGGTTATCTGCGGCGCCTGTTATCTGGCTTGAAAATCTGAAATAATTTATTTAACATTTATACAGGGATAATTTGAAAATATTCATGAGTAATGCAACAACAGAATATCTCTTACTTATTTACAGGTATGCCGCGAGAGTAACTCGGGAAAAGTTCGGCGTCACGGGTAATACGTAATTCTGAAATTCGAAAATTTTCAATTATGAAATATTTTACTAATGGTTCTAAAAAGTATTAATTTGACAGATTCAAACATTAAAATAAATAATATTCCATTTGTAAGAGGAAAAATAAGGCTTACCTTAAAAATCAAGGACGAGAAGGAAAAAACCACTTTATACACCTCCGGCGCAGAAACGAACTTCACCACACGAATGCTAGAGAAGAAATGAGGCAAAAACGCCCTACGGAACATCTGTCAGAGCCCAAATCCCGTTACGGACGAAAGAAAAGAGGCGGAGTGCGAAAACTGCGAGAGCACTGCATATGCAGTGGTCCGTAACTGAGCTTCGCCGGCAGTACTGCATATGCAGTGCTCCGCAACGAACGTGTTAAATGCACTGCACTTTGTTTTTGCAAGCTTACCATTTGAGTTTTGAGGATTAGCATCATAATCAGCATTTTGTCTTGTTATATTTACTACTAGCAGAAATACCCGACATTGCATGGGGAAATTTTGTTAAAATCCGATCGAAATTCCAGATGATACATGATATTTAAGAATTCAATAGGCCGGCATTTTGAATAAAAAGGGAAGAGAGAAACAAAAACCAATTCTTAATTATTCCAGGGAGCCCTCCACAATCATACCAAATGTGATTAAATCAATAGCAGGAAAATTATGCTTAGTTTAATGTTTAAATCAGCCGCCATTTTGAATCAAACATGCAGACTGAAATGAAATCCCATGCTGTCCTTCCCCATAGTGCCCCCTACAATCACATTAAATTTGGTCAGAATTGGTTGAGAAATGTGGGCGTGCATAATGAAACATAGTATAGTGGTGGAGATAATATAAATGAAAATCACAACATGAAAAAATAAAAATTTATTTTTATTTGAAGAGCAATCCAAAATTATTTAAAACAAAACCATTAGTAATAAAAAGGCCACGATAAAACATGAATGATGTCCGAACGAAGGAAAAAACACTTATTTGCAACGCGAACTGGTGCACCATCACAGAAAAAGTCTGAACTCGAGAAATAAAAGTAAAAAACTTAGTATCTTTACTGGAAAATGCTAAAAACGCGTGCCATTCCAGCTACTGAAAATAAGGGGTCATAAAGGACAATAGGAAAGGTACCCTGCCATAAGACTTATGGCTGGGGTGTCCACAACATCCCGTGCGAGTACTGCCCGGTTAATGTTTAAATTGGTTGCCATTTAGAATCAAACAGACAGACGGAAACAAAATCCCACGCTGACCTTCCTCTTGCTCTCCCCTATAATTGTGCCGAATTTGGCCGGAATCAGTGGGGAAATGTGGGCATGCATAAGTGAAGAGATAGACAGTTGGCTGCCATTTTGAATCAAGTGAACAGACTGACACTAAGACCCCGTGTTGAGCTCCCCCTTATAATAGAATCTTGTGGTACCTCATGTTGTACATAAGATTCCATCTAGAACAACTACTTATGTTCTGTCATTTAGGTATGATTGAAAGAACTTCAGGCTGTACCTCTAACCCCATGCAGATAAAGTATCATGTGATACAGTATAGAATGCTTTTGAGAGATTGCAAAGGATAGCAAGTGTATATTCCTTATGATCAATAGCACCATAAATCACATTAGTGGAGTCTCTTAAGAGCATTTCAGTTGACCTACTAATCCTAAAGTCACATTGTTTAAAGCAGGGGTCTCCAACCTTTCAGCACCCAAGATCTACTATTCATTTGTAAATTTGCAGAGGATCAGCCCAGCAGTGGAGTGAGCCTTGGAATAAGAAGTACTGTTGAGCAGGGGAGGGGAGGTGGAGGGAGGATCCTCACAATTTTCTCCCAAACTTTCAGAGACATCGATACACGTGTCATAACAATGCCCTGCTTAACATGTCAATCCAATTTAATCGAAAACAACTTATTATTCGAGTTAAACAAGCTTGAATAAAGTTTTATTCAAGTTTTCTTTCTGTATAGGAGAATATTTTAGTTAAAATAACATTGATTAAAATTTTATCCACCAGGATAATTCAATGTACAGGCGACTCCTGAGATTTGACAGATTCGAGATTTCGACGCAGTCGATCGAATTGGGAGCTAGTTTACGCCAAGTAATTTTCGTCCCGACCAACCACGCGAGGTTTAGTTTCAGTGTAGACATAGTTATTTCTGCTCTAATTGTTTGAATTTGTGCTGATTCCACTCTTTTTTCTGTTAATCTTTTATTTAAATTTATTTTATTGATTTATTTATAAATTTATCACTTGACATGATAATAAAAAAATGTGGGAGACTACGGCGAGATGAATTAATTAAATTAAAACATAAATACTCTTTAACCGTACTTTGTACAGTTAAGGAGTATTTATGTTTTAATTTAATTACTTGACGTGATATCTAAAAGGAAATGTAATAGTGATAATGCAAGTGAATCAAATAAAAGAGTGTCGTTCAACTATTAGCACTTATGCGAAACAGAAGGAGAAAACTCTAGAACGTGATAAATTCACGTAATTTGATGGCTGGTTTGACAGATTTAAGAGAAGGGCAGGTTTGCATAACCTTAAATTAACTGGCGAGGCTGCAAGTTATTTTGTGCTTTTTAATAACTTTTATATTAATTTCGCTGCGATATATAGTTGTATGTGTAGATAGATGTATGCAGGGTTGTGCTGCAGACAGCCTGGTCCGGCTTGTGTGAGTCGTTTGTAACAAACAACTCGTGCGAGCCGAGATGCAGGAATGTATCCCCCAATTATAACATGCAAGTCTATGGAAAAATGGTGTTCGAGATTCGACCACATTTTCAGGAACGCATCCCTGTCGAATCTCGGGAGTAGTATTACTAAGTTATACGCGGGTCTAGGAAAATTCACCGACCACAATTCACCGAAACACAATTCATTAACCGCAGTTCACCGAATCACAATTCACCGAAATGTAAATTCACCGAACCACAATTCATTGAATGTATTATTCATCGAAATTTCCAATTCACCTTATGAAGATGGGAGGTGAGGAAAGGTAATATAAAGAAAATGTTGGCAACATGGACATCTTTTGACTGATTATAACAATTGGAGAAATAATAAGTAACAATAAACCATGAACGTTTACGGAGGCGTGGGTATGGGGAGGAAAGAAGGAAGATTAAATAGTATGTAACAAAACGAAAGGACGCACTCAAAGGTTATGGTAGGGGGAGGAAAGGGGAAAGGTTAAACATTTCAAAACGAAATACTTGCACCATGGGTAATTTATTTATTTATTGTTTATTATTCATCTACGAATTAATTGCAATCGAATGACACCTATGGTGCCAGTATTCCGTTTTGAAATGTTTATCCTTCCCCCTCTCCTCCCCCTACTCCCGTGAGCCTAATTTGTTTATTTATTATTCAATTACGAGTTATTTGTAGTGGAAAGGCATCCATGATGCTAGTATTTCATTTTGTTATACGTACTATTTAATCTTCCTTCTTTCCTCCCCATACCCACGCCTCCGTAAACGTTCATGGTTTATTGTTACTTATTATTTCTCCAATTGTTATAATCAGTCAAAAGACGTCCATGTTGCCAATATTGAATTTATATTACTTCCCCTCTCCCCTCATCTTCATAAGGTGAATTGGAAATTTCGATGAATAATACACTCGATGAATTGTGGTTCGGTGAATTTACATTTCGATGAATTGTGATTTGGTGAATTGCAATTCAGTGAATTGCGGTTTCGGTTAATTGTGAATCGGTGAATTGTGGTTAATGAATTGTGTTTCGGTGAATTGTGGTCGGTGAATTTTCTGTAAGCCATTTTACACTATTAGAAGTTGAAGATAAAGGCTATTAAATAAATATGCAGATGGAAGAAATCAACACCAAAACATAACTT
This sequence comes from Uropetala carovei, assembly GCA_036926305.1. Taxonomy (NCBI): domain Eukaryota; kingdom Metazoa; phylum Arthropoda; class Insecta; order Odonata; family Petaluridae; genus Uropetala; species Uropetala carovei. The sequence goes on along the minus strand of JAXCHB010000062.1, from coordinate 1,878,323 downwards.
GAATTATTTAATCGAGTTACACATAAAGTTGCAGTTAGCCTCAAACCTTTGCTTTATAATTTGCGATTGGAAGCCATGTATTGAGCTACACTCAAGCATGCTTAGGGTTGATAAACATTGAGATGGTTGTCTCTCGCTACAAGAGCTGATATCGAGAGATATCAGTATTATTTGATTTATGCATTCCACTTGCTCTTAATTTTTGAACACATAAAATCATCTGCATAGCTCGCTAAAAAAAGTTCAAAATGTATATCGGCTCAACATTTCTCACGTGATTCAATAAAAAGTATTAACACTGAGGCAGGATTCAATGATTGACTATAAAAGGGCCAAAGATCGACGGGTCGATTGCGATGGACTGGTAGGAGACCCCTGGTTTAAAGGATATTCAGAATATAAATAGAGAGAGAGAGAGAGGAAAATGGTGAAGGTAGTGATAGTGATGAAGACTTATCAAGTACAAAAGTTTTATGATATGAAAGTATTTGATTCAATAGGACTTCTTTGATGTTTGTGGGAATAGCATGTATTTAATTAACCCATAACCCTTAAGTAGGCACGTGGGGTCTTTAAAGAACTTCCTAGAGTAATTATCTTCTTTTGTTCATGTATAAATATTGACAATATGCTCTATGGCCTTCTTGTAAAAATTCATTTTTTAACGTTGGGGTCATTTAAGACCCCATGTGCCTATTTGTGCGACTATTTCGAACTTATATATTTTTCTCTTAATCTCTCAGAGAAACGTACCTGTCTGTATTTCCTTTTATAAAATGAAGCGTTTCCTTTTCACCAGGGTTATGTGAAAGCCTTTAGCAAGGAATATAATGCCTTCCAAAAAAACTACACTAGTGGAACACTGGCAGCATTGTTGTTATTCTGTATTTTAGATTTTATCTCTTCCCTTGACCTGAGACCTGTGGAAATACCCTTCTGCATTCCGGTTTACGAAAAACAAGCAATTCTTTATCAGCATGGGAAAACCCCTTGGCCTGAACATAAGTGAGGGATATGACCTGCACAGATCCTTTCACGGAAGGGGGGGAAGGATCCCCGCATGAGTGTGCACTTGTCCTGAGCTCCTATCTTTTCACTGGTTTCCTCGTTTTCCTCGTCAATGCTATTGTCAATTTCTCGCACTAATCCTTACGACAGTCCATCTTATTATGCGAGAAATTTTGTTTCCACCACCTGTCTGTATGTTTCAAGCTACTTAGTGTGTCTTCTACATCTCATGCCAACACGTCTCCAAATGAGTACCTGTGAGTTTCATGCTTTCGCAAAAGGGCAGCATCTAAGTACATGTGTGTGCCAAGATCACTACGTGAAAAAGCTGCTAAATTAATGGGATCGCCACCATTGGAAAAACGCATTCATTTAGACCCCAAAGTTCGAGCTAGGTTCACAATTTGCCCAAGAAATGTGGGCAAAAAACGAATCAGCGTTGCAGTTTCTGTACCAAGACGATGTGCATAAGTCACATGGAAACTGTATACAGTGATTTTGATGTTAAATTTTAAGAGGTTAAATAAACATACCTGTTGTTTATGCATCCAAAATGGTTTCTAATTATTGTTTTGACACTCTAGTTCAGTAACACATCGAGTACTATAACCGAAGGTGGAGATCATACATGAGTGAGAGAAAAACAAATTCATGTATCCAAGTAAATGTTTATAAGTTATTGTATATTTATTTGCAAAGATTATTCGAATTTCATTGCAAAAAACTAATAATGCACTCGAGTTTAGTGTAATCATATGCAAGGTAACGATTCTTTAGGAGGAAAAAGAGCTGCATATTACAGAAAAAAATTCGCCCATTAAATAACATACTAAATGAATATATAATATTTAAACAAAGTTTATAGAAGACCTTAGTGGAGATTAAATTAATTTGTTAACTCGCTATGAATTTACATAGAAGATTAAGCATTAATGTGCGAAAGCGACACCCGAAAATAGCAGCAAACATAAACAGAAATAATTAAATACCATTAACAATATGGAAAATCTGATGGATGCACATTGTTATATAAGGTATTAGACCTCATCTGAAATAATTGTTACAAAAATCAACAACTCGGCATAGATATAAACATTTTCTTTTGTGGTCTTTAAAGACCCCATGTGCCCACTTAAGTTACGAAAGGCCACGTGCCTACTTAAGGGTTAAGGGGTCGTGCGGTAGTTTGTGACGTAAGAGGTTGCGAACGGTCATTTTGACCGTGTTGGATAAACAGGCAAAAATATGCCAAATTAAATATTTTTATTCAACTGTTTCTTTATTTTTAAATGCATTTATGTTCATACAAAAGTTTTACATCAATGAAGTTGCATTAAAATAGGCTAAAATATTAATTAACTGAAATCTGCTTTTAGAAACATTTATAGGTAGCAGAGTACAGTATTTCAGTTCAAACTCAAAAAAATTTTGTTAAAATGAAAAATAAACTATAAATTGTGAGTTAAAAATACATTTTTTGTTATAAAGCATTTAATATTTGTCATCTTCCTTTTCATCATCTTGAACGTTGTAGTAACGGTGTGCTCTCTACAAATATATTTTGAGCATATTACACAGCACGTTCGGGTATTCCTGTTTTGTTTCCAGGAGCAAAAGGCACATCTTCCTGGTCCATCATTCTTCTGTGCAGGGCCGGCTCAACAATACAAGCAGACCAAGCGACCGCTTGGGGCGCCGAATTTTAAGGGCGCCAAATTTTCCTGGCAAAAATTTTCGGAAAATACCTTAATTTAGTTTTTCCATTTGGCTTTCCATTGATATGTTTAGTGTTTGCAGCTTGCGAATAAATTGAAAATGTGACTTCAAATGAATGCTCAGGGGCAGCTCTACTCCGAATGGTAAAATAATATTTCCGAAAGTGGCTTCCGAGAAAACTACTGAATACAGATGGCTGTATGTGGTTTTTCCAATATTTTATTTCTGTTACATGCCAGGGATCTTTTCCGACCGGGTGAAACCAGTTCTCACCGCCCGTAATATTTCTAGCTGATTCCCTCTGTGATTTGGCACCCCCGAGGGTTTCTGTCCGGGTGCAATGCACCCCTTGCACCAAAAACCTGAAGAGAGCATTCCCTTAGGTTGGAGGGGGAGGGGGGGGGGAAGAAAGGTCATACCTCGGCATTGCCCCCACCTTACTAGCATCTGCAGCCTCATCAGAAGTTGGCCAGCGGGAGACATTTGCAAAGGTGCCCAAGAGCAAGTAAATTATTTTGCAATCAAGAATCAATTTCATCCTTTTTATTTCTTTCAAAGAGCAATTTGTATCATCAGCTTTAGATCACTGCCTTCGTTCATGCGTTTTGCAACACACCTATGAATAAGGCAATGTGTCGATGTTGAATTTTTGATGCCTTCTTTATGAAACTTACTGCACCAGCAAGTTTGACAACCATTGATTGAGCTCCATCTGCGCATATGTATATTGATGCAATAGTTCCAATCAACCCCATTGTCATTGAAATAAGTATCGCACAATTTATAATTTCTTTGTGACATTTCAAATTTATTTTTCTGTGAATAAAACCTTGTTTTTTTATTAAACTATTTAATCACAAAAATACACTAAACTTCAAAATAATTCTATCCTATTATACTACTAATCTATCGAATTTTAATGTAAAATTTACGTATTGATGAGGTGCCATAATTGAAATCTGCTTGAACCGGCCCTGCTTCTGTGCTTGACTTTCTACTTTGGATATTCCTACCAACTTCCTAATTTTTACTTTTAGACTCTTAGGCAAATTTTCCAATGTAGCATGAATTTTCAACCAGTCTACACAAACTTCTTTCGAAAGTGTTTTTTGACAGGAAGAAGAGTAGATGATTTCTTCATAGCATGTTAGATTTTTATAATTACTGCACAAAAATAATGAAGACTGCGATAAAAATCATAAGCGGTCTCAAACATATTCACTTGAATAGGACTGTGTAGTCGCCGATGTACCTTCTCAACCAGACATAAGAGACCAACTCTTAGACGAGCACAACTAGTTACATATTGCTTTGTGTATTCAAACAGGAAAGTTGTAAGAGGAGAGAGCTTGTCCTCGCACATTTTAGAAGAAGGAATGACAGATGATGTCACTACATAGGAGAGCGTACGGCATGACAGGCCGGCGCCGCTTGCTTGCTTACAGAGAACACAAATGATACTTACGACGGAACTCTTCCAGACCCAAAAATTGATAGATAATGAACTCAAGGTGAAATAAGGTGGCCAAGCATTATATATTACCGTATATACCTGAATATAAGACGAGGTTTTTTTCCAATTTTTATGGCTGAAAAATCGCTGGTTATCTTATAATCGCGTGGTGTGTAATAGTGTTACTGAAATACAGTTAAACCTCCAAATTTGCGGCTTACAAATTCGCGTGCTTCACAGTTTCACGAGGTTTTTGACTACTGCTGCCATCTTTGAAGTGAAGAGAAAAAGTACTAAACAAATGAATTTTCACATCCACGAGGTTTTTTTATCACAATGTGACCCCATTTTTCGAAAATGTCTACCAAGAGGAAAGCAAGTGATAATACAGAAAGCAGCAGTAAAAAGAACACGTTGACTTTAAGTGAGAAAATTGAGTTGCTAAATAAACTTACTAGTGGCCGGTGTGTGGCATCAGTGGACAGGCAATATGCGATAAACTGTATGGCTACGGCAGATTTAAATGCCACATTGTATTGGTTCATAACCACTTTTAGCCTATCTTTTCATCATTTATTGTCTTCAAAATAATGGAGAGCCGCGAACGTAACCCTCATTTTCTCATAAGGCCATTGCTTCTATTTTCATGGATTCCAAATTTGCGGTGTTTTTGGGAAGGTAACGTTATATTATTCGTTTACAGCGTGAACATAGTTATCTTATAGGCCAAATGAGGAATGCAGATGAAACAACTGTGTTTTTTGATATGCCAACTAACACTACAGTTGATAACGAAGGGGAAAAGTCAGTGTTAGTTAAACCGCTGGAAATGAAAAACTAAGGGTAACAGTAATGTTATCAGTTTTTTCTTTCATTAGGAGTTAAAAATGGGGGGTCGTCTTATAATCGGAGTCGTCTTATATTCAGGTATATACGGTAATAATAGAGAACCTGGTCTTTCAGAGAAAACCAATGTAAAGTGGTAAAAAACCTCAATGTAAACAAATAAAGCTTACTCAGAGAGCCCTTAAAATTCGTCATATGATACATAATGGACTAAAGATAAGGTACCCAGAAGGCCAGAGATTAAATGATGCTGAGAGGCTTAAAAATTTTAATAATGTAATGTCTTTTAGACCATGCACGACCTCTTAAGGGTTAATATAAGTTTATTGCAGTGTGAATAGTGGGAGACCATCTTAGGTTTTTGGTCATCTTGGATTCATGTAAATATAGTATATTCAAGGAGAATAAGAACAGATTACACTTTGTACTTTTACTAAGCGTAACCTGTTCCTATTCTTCTTGAATATGAAGTTCCACTGCATGAAGGCTTCTTCAGTTGAATTTAATATAGTATATGTTTTATTAAGACAAATAAATGATTTTAAATGTAGTTTTTTGCTTAAGGTTCAAATGATGAGGGAGATGCATGTGGCCATGTTATTTTAAATTTAGTTTAACATAACCTAGTTTTCTAACTGTAAACACACTATATTGCGGCGTATTAAGCCTGTTTCACACGGTGCGTTTTTCCTTGCTGGCTAGCATGCGAGATTCCCTGAGTGCTACTCTGCGGGCTATGCTGTTGGGCGCTGTGCTTGGTTCACTGATGGTTACCGTTTCACACGGTGCATGAAACCAACGCAAGGAATCCTTCCATTTGGAGATATTTCAGTGTTGTGCCGTGCAGAGGACTCTGAGAGCGGGCTGACTTGCGTGCCACACGGGTGAAAATGCAAGTTTTTACGAGAGGACAGTGGACTCTGTGTTGATCATGTGATGTAGCACTCGGTGGTGATTGGCTGACACCGCCAGCCAGCAGGAAAACATGCAGGAAAAATAGTACAGGACCTAACCTCAAAAACCAGCAAGGCAGCCATCAGCGAGCAGGATTTCCAGCAAGATAGCACGCACAGCAGCCATCAGGGCTCCACGCAAGCAATCCATCAAGGAAAAACGCACTATGTGAAACGGGCTTTAGTTGACCTCAACTATGATTAGGCATATGTTCACTGTATAAGTTGATCGCCATTGTTTCACTTAAAACACTTCTCATGAAATTTTTTCAGACAAAATCAAGGCCCTATGCATGATATGCAAGATAATTTCTAGTGGGAAGATGATAATGAACTTGAATCTTTAACATCTGATCCAGAGTGGGATCCTTACAAAGTAATAAAAACAAAAAACTGTGATTTGAATTTTTATTAACTATCGTAATTTTCCATGTTTAATACGCATTTTTTCACAAAAAATTTAGGGTGCAAATGTATACAACTTTTTCCAGTCTGTAAATAATAGATATTTTTGGATGCATTTTAAACAATAAATCACACTTGTCATTGCATTACAATAGCATTGCTTTAAGATATTAATTAATCAAAAATAATAATTACCGTATATACCTGAATATAAGACGGGGTTTTGTTCCAATTTTTATGATCGAAAAATAGCTAGTCGTCTTATAATCGCACGGTTCGTAATAGTTTGACTGACAGAGGAACCGAATGCAGAGTATAATCGAAATATTCGATTCTTTAAATCAATCGAAACAATCGATTATTAAAAGTAGTACATAGTAGAAATTGAATCGATTCAAATGTATTCGAATACAAATACTCTTTAGAATTTTATCCTATATATTATGCGCGTAGTGAAGCTGCGTGCGTCCATGAGTATGAAGTCTCACCTAATTATATCGGCGTATTTCTCGAGAACCGTTCGTCGTAAAAAATATGCGGTAAATGGCGTTTTGTTTCTACTGGCTATGAGGTCCCTGGAAAAATATTTTCGTTTGCTAAAGTGTCCTGTGTTCGAATCCAGGAGACAATTATATTTTCCCATAAGTTTACACTGGATTTTCGATTTTTCAGAGTGCAAGGTTTTTTTCCTTCATTCATTAAAATACGTAAATATGGACCGATTTTCTTCTTTTTCACTTTATTCGACGGCTAAAGCTCTATACTATCTTTTCTTGCGATGTTTACACATTACACGGTCGAATTTTTGAGAAATATGCAATCTTTTTCGAAATTTTGCGGATTTTTCGTACTCATTCCGGGAGTTGCCAAGGAGACTCTCATTGTTGCCTCTGATTCATTTAAGGCCAATTCAACCTTCAAATAGTCGAAATAAAAGCGTTATTGTTATCTTCTCTTCATTGATAATCTAAACAAATGCTTGCATTGACGTTGCCTTTATAGCAGGTCCTGTAAGAAGGTAAAATCAGTCGTTGATAGACACTTGAAGGGAAGCAACTGTATATGCCAACTAACACTACAAAATTGCTTATTTCAATTGGTTCAATGTTTATTAGTCAATGGTATAATAAACCTCGGTCATGGTGTGCATAATAAATTTTTTCCTTTTATTAGGAGTTCAAAATGGGGGGTCGTCTTATAATCAGAGTCGTCTTATATTCAGGTATATACGGTATAATTTACCGTATTTGCCGGACTGTAAGACGCACTTTTTTTCCTGGAAAATACAGTATAGGTTTCCCCTGCATCTTATGGTCTGAAGATGCGGCAAGTATTTGCCAGACCATAAGACGCACTTTTTTTCCTGTAAAATACAGTACTATTGGCTTAGATTTTATATGCAAGGGCCAAGCATATATGGCCATGTAGGACGGTTATCCTTGCATCCATGGAGGTAAGAAGGTAGTGTACCTTCATACCTCCAATGCTCGACACTTACTTTATTGACAAATGATTTTTAACCTTTTCACTTCGTCCTTTTCGGGTTGGTCCGATTCCGACATCGCTTCATCTGAACGTGACCATTATCTAGATAACAAAAACAATTGAAGTGCGAAACTACCTAGATGGCGCTGATTGTTCTGTTGGGGCAGAAGAAAGACATTTTGGTGCCATTTAGTTGAGTATCTTGTAATTTTGTGCTTCAGAAGCAGAGCTGCAAACCACTTCAAAATTTGGGAGTGGTTCAGTTCGTGGTTCGGTTCTAAATTTTTGGAAGTGGTTCGGTTCGGTTCTGTTCAACTAAGTTAATCATTTGAAATACTGTTCAGAATAATTTATCCAATATAAACATTACACATTCAGTATCAATCTGTAAGTAAATCAATCAGCAGTCATTATTATTTTAAATGAAAGAAGAATTTATTTAAAGAAAGGAAAAATTTATATTTTAAATATATTACAATCCCATCATCATCTTCCTTTATTCATACTTAAAAAATGGTATTTTTGATCCTAACATGATTTTTATGTTCATTGTTGTTTACATATCAATTAAAAATTCTCTGAATGGATTCACTTCAAATTCATTTACTAACATACACAATCATATATAATCAGAAAGAAAATGCGCCTCTAACGTAAACCACTTTTGAGATTATCCCTGGATGGACGGACAAACCGAAAACAGTGTTTTAAAGAAATCATTAAAAATCAAAGAAAATTAGTTTCTCAGGCATTTTATTTCTTTTTCTTACCTGTAATACACATTATTCAGAGGAAAAAAGATTTATAACAAGGGCCTTGCCATCTGTCTCCCAATATTTAACCTCTTTAGTTCTACCACCCACACTTGCCTCTTGATAATTTCCTCCCTCCTCTTTCTGGGGTTCACCCTCTCTCCGTCTTCCACAAGACCTTTCTTTTTAGCCCTAGTCCTTACCCCAAATCCTCCCGAGATGGTCTCCAGCCTTTCCTTTCCCCTCCCCCTTTATCCCTTTACAACCTACTCCCCGCAGTAACCCTCTGACGTGAGATAGGTTCCTCCTTTCCCTCCCCTCCATTCCTTTCCGTCTTACAAACTACCCTCGTAAGAGAAATAAAAACAATGGAAGTTACAAAGCATTATTCCTTTGGTTCATTTATAACAAATAAAACAAAAAATGTTTGCTGTGTTTATCAAGGGTCTAGGAAAATTCACCGAAACACAATTCATTGACTAGGAAAATTCTTTTCTGTAAGCCCTTATTAAGATTTCCTTGATTGAATGATTATTGAAGTAGACAGTTTCTTGCTTTCCAATGGCGATGATGCATGGCGTCTCAATTTTTCCAACTTTCAATAATAAATTTATGTAAATAAAATGTTTTAATTAGTTAATTGGTCAAAAAATATGGAATAAAATATTGAATGAATTTATGATATGTAAAACTCGAATAAATTCTATTATTAATTCTTATTATTATATTATAAATTCAAAAAGACACTTTTAGCTCGATTTCAAACATATTACATATTGCTAATTTTTTTCTTTTGTCACCTTATAAAAGTGATAAAAAATCAGTATGATAGTAAAATTACGTTACAAGAATAATTTAAAATTAATCGACAGTTGGGGCAGATTATTCAATATACGAAGTGCAGACACTTGTGGTTCAAAACAAACGATTATAAAATGTACAGTGACCTCTTTAAATAACACTAACATGTTAATTAATTTTATTTGCCTCTTAAATAAAGTTTACTAAAATATTATTAAAATATACACACTTTAGATAATTCAAGGAATTCTGTGGGGAATGAATGCTTCCGATCCAAGGGATCCGCAGAAGTCCTCGCCTGTTTTTGCTGGAATATAAACCACCAAGTAATGGAAATATCATAGAAGAACACCACACGAGAATTGGAAAAGGAATGATGTCGTTGAAAGCTCAAGCCGTTGAGAGCAACAATTTGAATTTTTCCGAAGAAAAAGATATGAGGAGAGTTAATGGTGTTCTAAGAAAGACACAGCGGGGCAAATTTTTTCAGGTCTGCTAATTACGATGCTGAAGGGGATGATGGTACGAAAGCTGATTACGGCTCCTTTCCAGGTCATTGTAAAACGACCATTTTGCCTGCGTTCAGATAAAGATCTTTCTATATTCTGTTGGTCGGTTTCTGCCTACAGTGGTTGACCCGGATATTGTCGCAGTTGGTGTCCCCATAACCCTCGCCATAAATGTCATCTGTGGATAACAATAATAGCAGAGAGGAAGCAAACCCGCTGGTTTTTCCAAGGGAAATTCCTGGTCTTTTCGTTGGTCCGTACTTCGTGGATTGAAATTGAACCGAAACCGAACCACTTTTGCAAAAAATTACGGTTTGGTTTTCAGTTCATTGAAAAATTAATCAGTTCGGTTCGGTTCGTGGTTCAGCAAAATGACTGCGGTTCGGTTCGGTTTGCAGCTCTGTTCAGAAGTGAATAAAATATTTTTTCCCAAAATTTTTACTTTAAAATGTCGGTGCGGCTTATGATCCGGTGCTTCTTATGATCTGGCAAGAAGGTCACTACTTCTAGTCGTTGTCGACGTTAAAGCCTCTGAATTCTTTATAATTGTCCTCAAGTAGTTATTTGGCAGTCTTGTGTTCTCTCTCGTTGTTTGTGTAAATGACGTCACCGCGAACGTCGTCTTCATCCTCACTATTCACCTCGGTGAAATCTTCATTCTATATAATGTGTTCAGAACCATCTGTGACATTTGCGAGGCAATACTTTTAAAAGACATTTATATTGTAAACACTTACTTTATTGACAAACTATTTTTAACCTTTTGACTTCATCCTTTTCAAGTTGGTCCGATTCCGAGATCGCTTCATCTGAACGTGACCATTATCTCGATAACAAAAACAATCTCGCTTGTCTGCAAGGCGAGAACTGCTAATAACCAAGTGAAAAAATGGAATGCGTATTATACATTGTGTTAAGACAATTTTCACATTTCACTCGTGAAAACATGGGTGCATATTATAATTAAAAAATTACGGTATTAAAATTAATTATTTTAAATCTTCTAAACTAAGTGTCCTAAAATATAAACACTGGAACAGCTGATTCAAAATGGCGAGCACCTACACCAAAAGATCAACTGTCTTCATAAATGTCAATATTATTCATCTGTAATTTATGGTTCACATTTTATTTTCAGCATATAAGTTGACTTTAAGTTATAGAAAAAAATTTTTTTTAAACCTTACGTACAGGTGTATTATTTCTTTCTAATACTCCAATGCACGAAATGCACCCAATTGTGATACGTTGTACACTTTCCTAACTTGTTTCATTCATCAAATGATGAAAACTCAGTTTGCTTGTGTTTATGTAAAATGTGATTTCTGTTAATCTTTTTTCTTCACATTAAGATCCAATGGAAATCCAGGAGGCCCTCGTTCGCAGCCTCATTTGCATGTCCCGGCATTTTCACCACCGTGTTAGCCATGCTCTGGATCTCTGGGTCCCAACCTCCAAACCTTCAGAAGAATTAATTAATATACTGATTGGTTTTATAAAGAGAATTCCTTATGATTTTTGGAGAAAATCATTTCGTGCTTTGCGCCAGCGTAAGAGGATGCCAAAACATATAAATGTCCAATGCAGAGCAGGTACATACTTTACTCCTGCAGACCCCGAGGAATTTTGGGGTGGGAAGAAGAGCTGGAGTGCCACTGGAACGGTTGACACTGGCGGATGGAAGGGGAAAGGAAAGGGGCCGAAGAAGACGAGGTGGATTGAGTTGCATTCGAAATTGGATTGGATTAAGGAGAAAGAGGAATCTTGGGATAGCATTGCGTGGGTTAAGCCTAGGTGTAATATGCCTCAGGACCAGGCAGGCAAAAAACCTTAATTAATTTTGAAGAAATTGACTTGTTCCTGAAATGTGTGTGAACAGCATACTTTGTTAATAAGAGTCTAAATTATCGAAAAAATAGGCTCTTCCATTTTTTCTACATTTGACAAGGTTAAGGATGTGCATGCTATCTAGTGTGGAGTTTTGTTTATCTTCTGATGCATGTCATTAGTATATGTTGGCTGTGAAGAAGTTTCTCTTAGAGCATATTTTAAGTTATATTGGTAAAGTTAGGAGGTTTTTAATTTTTGTAATATTTAGAAAAATTTCCTCCTAAGAGCTGTAGTTACATGATTGTGAGATAACAATACTTTTCATTTGAAAAATGAGTGCCACAGAGCATATCTTGATCTTACAGAACTATTTGAGTTGTATTTTTATTGAGAAAGTGCTCCTTAGTTTACTCTTCCATATTTTTTTTGGAATTACATACATTTTAACAGTTTTTGTGTAATATTTTCTTATTGGTTAATATTATTGCATCTTGTTAGATGCACTGACCATTATTCATTTTTGTGCACAGTTATGCTGTATACAATAGAAAGCAAAAGTTGTACCTGATTGTTTATAATGATTTTGTGAAGAATTAAATCCTTTTTAACTTTATTTAACCTTTTATTATGAGTTTTGTTGGAAAGGTGATATTATACTTAAAACAAAATACAGTAAGACCTCGACTTGCAAACAGGTTGCATTCCAAAAGTTCATTTGTAATTCTTTTGTTTGGATGTCGGAACCATAGACATTATTTTATAAATGGCGGTCAGGTTCAGAAATCAGTCCACGAAAGCCTATTTAACCATAAATTAAACCGAAATATTGTACATTTGCAATGAATAATATAAAAAATGTTTTAAATTTTAGTTGTTGTTCATAATCATCCCAATCGTTGTGTGATCAAGTAACTTAGAGTAACGGATTACTGTGTCGAAGAACATCCTGCTCTCTGCCGTCACAAATAATTCCCGAGAAAAAAGTCAGATTCATACGTGCAAGTTGGCGCTTGTATTCCCGATTTATTTTATATATATAAGATATTTTATGGATCTCCGTTCATAAGTACGGGTGTTTGTAAGTCAAGGACCTACTGTACACTTGTCTGTAGATCAGGGGTGCTCAAGACAGGTCAATCACCAACTTGTTTTAGGTAGATATCTGTAACATTTTTGCACCGCTCGAAAGAATTTTTAGGAATGAAAATGAATGGTATTGTTCAATAGCTCCAAGGTTTAATTCCTGAAGCCCAAATGACAATTAACACTCCATTAGTCGTGTGGGATACTGTCATATCTCATCACATTAGTTCTTTAAATTTCTCATAGATGGGGAAGAAATCACCCTATCCCTTTCAGTACCTTATCAGAACAACAAGTAGATTAGTGTGTGATGATCACCACCCTTTTCCATTATTGACAAAAGCAAAAAACGAATGTAGAAGACAATATTGTTCTAAATTGTATAGATGGGTGTGCTTAGAACACCTTGAACATTTATGAGATCAGTGCTTGGAGACTTATAATGTTTCAGAGAATGAAACTGTGATTAAGTAATGTTTGAAATGGTTTACAGTTAAAAAGGGCAGCTGTAAATAATGTGTATTATGGTGGAAATATTGAAGGGCTTTATGAGTTTAAAGTTTGTATTAGTTAGTTAATATAACATTTAAAGTCTCCCTATTCACTTAATTTTTAATGAAAACTCATTTTTGAAGTCATGTTACGAAAGTCAGTGCGACTACGGGAGTGTTAAATACCATATGTGAGGTAGAATTTGATTCATTTTGGGTTGATTGATTATATCGAATTAAAACAACCACAAGCTGTAGCTTCCTTTGATCGATTACAAACCCCCCCCCCCATCCCCTTTCTGCTCGAAATAACTTTTAACAGTAATGATGGATGGTCGATCACCATGTAAGTGGGACATGGTAAGTAGCTCCCAAGCTTGTATATTCTGAGCACCCGTGCTATAGATTGGGTGTGTCTAAACATTTTTACAAGTGTGCCACTTGTAAAATAAATTCTAAGCTTGCGGGTCAGAGTATCAACATGAAGAACTATTTAAAATATAGGTGCACAATATACAAATGTATGCTAATTTCTAATGAAAATATGATTTAACGAATTTGGTAAATTATGATTTTTCTGGGAAAATTTTCAGCATGTTCAATCTTAACTTTTATTTTTTCTTCACTGAATGTGAATCGAAATTGGACATAAATGGAGCGCAACTATTTTATAAAGTAGAAAATATTCAATCTTATTCCTGAAATTAAAATTACAGAAGTAAAAACAGGTAATAATAAACAAACATAAATTGAGATAGTATGAAATACAGAACGAAATAACACTTTTAGTTTCTGTTACAGTCATTTTAAAAATTCCGTTAACTTTTTTCATTGCATTATTCAAAAATCAATTCGTTACAGTACACACAGCATTTTCCAATTGTTATATCTAGTTTAAAAAAATGGCAAAGACATATTACAAGGCCCCCAAGCGTCCCAAAGTTTTTGAAAATTGCCCACATATAGCTCTATTTGGAAAAGAGCATAATTGAATGTTAAATGTGTACCTCTTTGGTTGTTTTGCTGTCACTGAGTCAAAACCAGCAACACTACATTGCAACCAGCTCGTGGCACGATTGTTGTATTGTTGGTTTGCTATGAAATGCCAGCACAGAGCCAAACAGATTTTTGGCTACGGGTGAATCGCTCAAGATTTCTCATGAGGGAGCTTGTGGAGAAATACAGCTGAATGCATACTATGCCTACCCTGAAAACATACTTTTCAGCATGGTATCGGATGAATGTCCACACATTAGGCACCTGGGTCTTCGATGCATATTAAATGCCAGAGAAGAGAAGCTGTAAGGTATTCAACTCTTGAAAGCTCCACCCTTGAATTTTTCTGCTGGAGACTATGTCGTTCTCATTTATTGGAGAGAGTGCCATGTGACAGAGGCTTTTTCTAACTTTGCACTTTGTGGATCAGAACTGCAAGAATTCCTGGCAGTAGCCGATACTCCTGTGATACAAGTACCAAAATTTCCGTGCCACACACAGAGTGTAAAGCTGGTGATGGAAGCCACCAAAGCTGTCGCTGGATCAGAAAGGAGAGATGGATTTATTTGTGCCAAACAAGAGGCACGAAGGATCACATCCGTATTCCAGACTAAGACAGATTACAATCCACAAACATAATCTATATCTACAGTTCACCCGGCAAGCTGCCGCAATGGTGTGTGGCAGGGGGTGCAATAGCACCAAGGGAAAGTGCATAATAATGAATAGTATCACTCTACGTCAGCTGATTTCTTTTCGTAACTTCTGTTCTGCTCAGCTATCGTTCTAGGGAAAAACAAGCCTTTGTACCTTTCTGTCTTACAGGCTATCTCTCTTATTTTACGAGGATGGTCCATTTTACCAATATAAGTTGGCGCTCTTATTATTTCTTCGACATTGCTGGAGAATATATGCGTTCTAAATCTTTCGAGAAGTTTTACCCTAGAGCATGATCGGCGCTCAGTTAAAAGAGTGCCCATATATGGCAGGGTGATTGGGATGGGCACAGGTGGAACTCAAAGTACAGCCACCTCCTCGAGGTGAGTTCTGGGTAATTTCAGTACAGAATTGCCTAAATTAACTCTTTTCCAAACAGATAGAAATGGATGATTTTCAAAAAGTGTGGTGCTTGGGACACCTCAATATATTGACCTATTTGAAAATAATTTTTGTGTGCGCTTCTGGTCGCAACGAATATTTTCTGCATTGTTGGATATCGAATTTAAAAACAAATGTGTTTTTCAATAAACCCTAACGTAGGTGCAGATATATGTTGTCAATATGTAATGTGCATATCAGTGGATGTACGTTAAGCGGATGTATGTTAAATGGACGCTAACTGTATATTCCTTTTGTGGGATACAAAGGAAATGGATTATCTACGAAGAAGAAATGAAGTACAGGTGGCTCCCAAGATTCGACAGGGATGCGTTCCTGAAAACGTGGTTGAATCTCAAACCGTCGAATGTCGAAACAGCAGAAATTCAAACAATTAGAGCAGAAATAACGATGTCTAGACTGAAACTAAACCTGTCGTGGTCGGGCGGGCCAAAAATTACTTCACGTAAACTAGTTTCTAATTTGACTGATCGATCGGCTGGGTTGATTCGACCGGTTGAGTTCTCGAGTTGGTCGAATCTCGAACGGTCAAATCTCGGGAGTCGCCCGTACATTAATTTCCTTTTCAAATGCTCATTTGTATCTCCAAAGGTATAAAAGATGGAAAGCTGAAACTTGATGCATCTTATTCTTGAAAAGTTTGAGTATTGAATACTTAACAGAGGTGAATATGGTAACGTTCAAAATTTAATTACAAAATTGATTGGGTTTTAAACTAAAATCTCATTTTGGAATTATCAATTAGCCAAGAAAGTATATTTCTATTTATTCCGCTGGATTCGGGAAAAAAAGATTGCTGGCCAGAGTGAAATAGTTTTAATAATGTTTCGCACCGGAGCACTCGCGATTCACAGTCAAACTGCACTTGAGAGCACACAGAACAGAAGTGAAGAGCCTCCTCACGACGTCCGGCGTTACCTAAAAGTCCATCACTCCACCTGGTGACGAGGAAAGGTCAGAGAGCGCCGCAGAGGTCAGCTAACGAGCTGAATGCGCAACATCCTGCTCGTCTCGTTGAAAGACGAAGCTGTAACGTTCTAGAAGGTCGCGCACAGTGGCCGCCGGCCATACGGTGATTAGCTGGTAGTCGCTTCCAGGGAGGAGCCGGGCTAACCACCCGCCGTGATAACCTCTCGACGGTTGGCTTCCGTCGGGGTTACCGGCAGTGGGCAGATCTTGACGATCGGTCTCTTCAAGATCGACTTGGCCGACCTTAAGGTGGCGACACAGACCAGTCCGTCTGGTCCTGGATGAAGGTTGATGACCCATGCCAGTGGCCATTTGGAAGGGGCAAGTTGTCGTCCTTGACAAGCACCAGTGCTCCAGCTTGCAGGTTCGGCTTGATTGCTAGCCACCTGTTGCATTGCTGAAGCTGGTGAATGTATTCCGCAGACCACCTACGCCAAAAATGATTGTGCATATTAGTTATTTGGTGCCAACGTGATAGCGGGTTAGGAGTCTGTGGGTTTGGGCCTGGTTCAAGGACCTCTGTCAGGGATTCTCTGATCAGAAGATGACCAGGTGTCAAGGCAGATGGGTCATTGCTGAGGGGGTAAAGGGGTCTGGAATTCAGGCATGCTTCTACTTGGCAGAGAAGCGTGGACATCTCTTCGAAGGTTAGTGTGTGATCCCTGAGCACATGGCAAAGATGGCACTTGACCGACTTGACCCAGGCTTCCCATAGATCACCAAAGTGCGGAGAATGGGGAGGTACAAACAACCAGGTGGTGCTGTCGTACGCTAACGTTGTACAGGTCTCGTGGTAGAAGGAAGAAGGACGACGCCGCTCGAAACATGGAAAGTAGTTCCAGGTCTGCTCCTCGGAAGGTTGTCCCATTGTCGCTAAGAAGTAAAGAACAACGGCCACGGCGAGAGATAAATCTCTTGAATGCTGCAACAAAAGAAGTAGAAGTTAAGTCCGAGACAACCTCGAGGTGGATCCCCTTGGTCGCGAGACATATAAAGAGGCAAATGTAGCCCTTGTAGGACTTGTGTCCGCGACCCTTGGTGGTCCTCATCTGTAAGTGTTCTGAATAGTCGACGGCAGCAGTAGAGAAGGGTCGGCTAGGTCAGACTCGAGGCACAGGAAGTTGGTCCATAGTTTGTGACCAAGTTCTGCATGGAATCTTGCGCAGCGAATGCAACCTCGAACACCGTCTCGAACTATGGAGTTTTTTCAAAAGATCCAGTAGCGTTGGAGTAGGTAGCTCCGAGTTAGCTGGGGTCTTCCGTGCAGAGTGGCGTGATGAGCTGCCCGAACCAACAGGAGTGACAGTGGGTTATCCTTTGCAAGGATCAGTGGGTGCTTATCATCGTAGGGAAGAAGTGCACTCTGGAGGTGGCCTCCTACCCTGAGAAGACCTTGGTCGTCCAAGAAAGGACAATGTGGTAGCAGGCGAGATCTTTTTAATATTGCAACTCCCCGGGAAAGACATTCATGCTCTTCTGCAAAGTCTGTGAGCTGAGCATATTTTACCCAGTGCGTGAGGCTGTGTGCCAACTCATCTGTGGTGAGGTGACCCACACATCTCATTCCCAGTGATCTGAGGTTATGCAGAAATCTGAAACAGTAAGCAGCGACACGTATGAGTTTAGAAAGAGATGAACATCTAAGCAGGAGGGAGTCTGGCTCGCGCTGTTGTGCCAGATGAACAAAAGCTGGTTGACGTTGCTCAGTCTTCTCTTCCCCGCAGGTCAGGCTAAGATTTTCAGGTCATGAAGATGGCGAGTTTCTCAGCCAAAGTGAGCCTCGCCACCACAGGGTGTGGTTTGGAAGCTCGTTAGCTGTGATCCCATGAGTTGCCACATCCGCTGGATTGTCTATGGTGCAGACGTGTCGCCAATGGTGGGCCGGAAGTGAAGTCTGTATCTCAGTGACGAAGGGCTTCCACCTTTATGAGTGAGACCGGATCCAGGCCAAGGTCACCGAAGAGTCCGTCCAGACGAACACCGGAACTGATTCTAAGCAGAAACTGGTCGTAAGAGCAGAAACCAGTCTTGTGAGGAGCAAAGCACCACAGAGTTCCAAGCAGGGCACACTGTCTTGACCGGTGCCAACTTGGTCTTGACTACCAGAAGATTGACTTGGATGTCCCCCCATAGGTCAAGAACCCGGAAGTAGATTGTCGCAGCGTAAGCACGCTCAGATGCATCCAAAAACCCATGAAGTTCAACGGATCCCGTTGTCGACTGGAAGTGGATCCACCGCGGTACTCGGATGAATTCAAGGTAGACCAAGTCGGTGTGAAAGCGCTGCCAAGCATCCAGTAGCTCGCCGGAAACGGGTTGATCCCAGTTTAAACCGGACAGCCAGAGATCCTGAAGTAGAATTTTCGCACCTACCAAAACTGGAGACATCCAACCCAGTGGGTCGAATAATCGTGCGACCTCGGGAGAAGATTATCCGTTTGGAGACTGGACCAGACGGGCTGCATGTGATGGGGAATCGGATAGAAAATGAGTCGCTAGCTGGATTCCAGTAAAGCCTCAATGCTTGAACGCCTCTCTCCAAATGGAACTGCTTTTCTGCCGATTCCTGATCCGGGCAGAGATGAGGATCATTGGACGTCCATTTGCTGAGCGCAAAGCCTCCTGCATTTAGCAGTTTAACGACCTGATGCTGAACCACTTGAGCTTCGACCAGAGTGTCGGCTTCGGTAAGAACGTCATCAACGTAGACATGCCTCTCGAGACACTCTGCCGCAATAGGAAAGTGCTAACGTTCATCATGGGCCAGTAGCTTCAGGGTCCGAAGAGCTAGAAAACGTGCCGAAGTAGTGCTGTAAGTGACAGTGAGCATTTGAAAGTCCGATACTTCGGGGGACAAATTATCTCTCCAGACAATCCGCTGAAGATCCGCATCCGCAGGTTGGAACCGTATCTGTCGGAACATCTTGACGATATCGATGGAGAACGCCATGCGGAAGAATCTCCACCTGGTCAGTATGATCCAAAGGTCCGTCTGCAATTTCGGACCGGGCAATAAACGATCATTTAGCGAGAAGCCAGACTCTGTGCGAAAAGATGCAGTGAAAGTCAAACTGCACTCGAGAGCACACAGAACAGACGTGAAGAGCTTCCTCATGGCATCCGGCGTTACCAAAAAGTCCATCACTCCACCTGGTGGCGAGGAAAGGTCAGAGAGTGCCACGGTGGTCAGCTGAGCGAGCTGAATGGGCAACACTATGTAAAATGTATGTTCATTTAGAACTGTGATGTGCAAAACAGAACTAAATTGGCTATTAAGCCTCTCTTGTTTAAATGTTAACTTCAACAACATGTGGTACTCGAATTATAAAACATGCAAGAGTCTAATGACAAAATATGTGATGATATAGCCACATGAAAAATTAAAATTTTATTTTAGCCGTGTTCATGGATAACACTACTTGTTAAAACATATATTGATCTGAAATCTGGCAACATCTGCGTGTCCTCGGGGAAGTGTTTCCTTATGCCAATATATTATGTTTTTCTTCTCATTTTACCTGCTTTTACGTTTGTTCAGTCTGTTCCAGATGATTATTTTGATAGTACAGTAATCCCTTGCCTACCGCGGTTTTGTGTATACGCGTTTTGTGAAATGTATACAGTTTTAGCAAACGCGGTATTAGGTTTCAAGTATACGCGGTTTGAGGTGCGTATTTTTATTTTTTCCAAAATTGTTTTTCTTAAGTCTGACTTATGTAGTCTTGACGTATTTTAACTAGGAACACAAGTAATTTAGTAGTTTTGCAATCTTACTACAGGTATGTACATAGTTTTTCATGTCATCAGACATGGCAGAGCCAGAGAAGTAATGGTGCTTAGTTTTCATTTTCGGTTTGTCTCTGCATACTGACCTCACATTTGATCCCTACTCTGAATTTCTGGTTGATTATGCTTATTCAGAGACTTTTTATATACAAACGCTATCTATAATGATGGCATCTTCCATTTCAGTATGCCATTATGTATAAAGGTGCCTGGTCGAAGTAGTGAGTCATGTCGAAAAATGTTCATTTTGAATTCGCTTGCGATCTGCTTCAATTTGTATTTCTCACTGTCTTCTAAAATACAATGTAACAATAACAGAATGATGAAATACTCCACTTCGACATACAATGTAGTATATCTGCGTACGCTTCACCCTCTCAATGACGCACTCATCAGTACCAATCAAACTGTGTTGCTCAGTGGACATTTTGCTATTTCTCTGGAGAACTTTGTGTTTTTTGACTTTAATTTTTCCCGAAAGTATTTTTTACTCGTTTTCGTAACACTTTGAAGATTACCGTGTTATAAATAAATATTTATTTTACCCATTAATATGGCCACTAAATGTTCAAAAAGTGCTACAAGTGAATGTGTGAAAAGAGCAAGGAAGGTTATGACATTGGAGAAGAAAATAGAAGTGCTTAATAGACTTGCACGTGGAGAGAGTGCAGCATCGGTTTTAGGGGTGAATGAATCAATCATTAGAACAATCAAGAAGAATGATGCTACTATAAGGGCAAGTGTTGCATGTGGAACATCAAAAAGTTCTAAAGTGTCTTACATGACTCGTGACCATAATGTAGAGAAGACGGATAAGGCCCTTAATATATGGATAGAAGACCAGGCCCAGAAAAATGTGCCCTTAAGCACCGCAATGATCTGTGAAAAGGCCAGGCGTTTACACAAGCATTTTACCGAGACTTGGGAAAAAGAAACAGGAGGGAATGCAAGTGCAAAATACATTCAATTTACTAATTCAACTAACAATGCTAATGTTGGTTCTTGCGTGCGCATGTTTCGACAGGCTACGTTCGTACGAGGTCATGGTCACGCAGGTGTATGAGTTATGAGTGCGATTCACAGTGGTGCGATGCCGAAAATCTACAAGCAGCCATAACTCCGCAAATATTCGGAATCGGACACATGTTCATATGAACTTTTTTGTTCTTAATGACATCAGAAATCAGCTCCTGAAGTTATTCCATATCTTCGTGAATCACCCAGTATATGTATATTGATAGTGATCTTTTCGATAGAAACAGTTCATTTTAAACGCCCAATGCCGTATTTCAAGAGCACTACAAATTTAAAACAAAAGCCATTCACCAAGTTCCCCGAGGTAAAACAAATATATTTTGCTTGATTTGGAATTTTACGAAAACCTCTACCCAAGGCCGGGTACACATTTTTATTTCGCATTCTCACTTATCTATGGGCCGTTTCGCACGTGCCTTAAAAGCAATCGGCAGAGACAACCATATTCAGCAAAGAAATAAACGCCCCCTGCGTAAAGGAATTCCCAATGGGATGGCGGGAATCTTCAAAAGAATGCATGTTTATCGCGCTTTTCTGGTTGTAACATGCGAACTACCTGCTGTATCCAGTTAGTATTCCTTTTTTTATTACGAAGTTTCGACTTACGACAAACCCGGACTTAGATCATTAATACATTGACACCTCGAAATCGATATTTGACATCCGATGGGCTTCGACTACTTTTTTGTGTGTATTTTCGGTCGATTAGTTGGACGATACGACTTGTCCGCATTGTAGGTATTAATTTATTGTTTTAAGTCTTAAAAATGTTATTATACAACCGGCCGGCCGGCGCCAGAGGTGAGCCGGAAAGGTGACGGCTTCAGGTGGCATTTTTCGCTTTTTTCCCTTATTATTTTTGTGGGCGGCGATTCTACCGCTCGCGTCAGGCTACTTTTTTCAGCGCGCCGGTCCTGCATATAACAGTCATTGGTTCTTAAACAATTTATAGCTTAAATATGTCTTTGTACATATTCTTCACAAGGTCCTGGAACGTATCTCAATTTATAGCATGTAAGTCTATACGAAATTGATATTCGACTTGCCATTATTCGATTTACGATGCGATTTTCAGGACCGCATTAGAGTCGTAAGTCGGGAAGTAATTAAAATTTTTCTATTATCCTCTCTTAAATTCGAGAGAAAGGGATATAACGCAATGCGCACAAGTCTTGCGCTGCTTATTGGTGCCTAGTACCCATCGCGTTCGACAAGGCTTTTTTATACACAGACTAGCAGAAGTGCCTGTTGAATTTTAATTGATTTAGTGAATCCAAAACTTCGACCGTATAACATCTAAACATCGCAGTAATGAGATAGTACACAGCTTTAACCGTCGAATAAAGCAAAACAGAAGAAAACCACTCCGCATTTATCTATTTAGATGAATGAAGGAAGAAAATCTTGCACTGGAAAAATCGAAATTTACGCGTAAAATTGATTCTTTCTTCCTCCGGCGGAGGCCTCATAGAGAGGCCTTCTTTCCGCACTTGTGTCGTTTCCTTTATATCATCTCCGCCTCCAAGGATCGCGTCATTACCGGTAGCACCGCAGCTCCTCACCATCATCGTTCTTCCGGCAAATGGGCAGTTGTTAGGCCGAACAGTCCCAGGCAGGAGCTTTAATTAGAGGCCGCGTGGCGGCACTCGCCCGTCACCCCCTCCCATTTAACCCCTTCACTTCCCCCTTTCCACCTCCCCTTTTCCCTACCATTCTCCCCTCCCACCCACCTCAACACTACCTATTCAAAGTATCGATACTGCTAATTTTTATAAATTTTATTTAATATTAATGCATTAATTACATTGTGTATAGTATTTCATTTAAGTATGTATCTCTTAATCATAACAGTACTGCACTACAATGCCCACGGTGAAAATAAAATTATAAATTCCAAATCATGCTTGAACCGAACCATTGCCAAAAAGTGAACTATGAATCGAACAATCATCGTAAGTTGCGAACCAAACCACTGGATAATTTAGAATGGTTTGCTGCTCTGCCCTCCCCCAAACCCTTTTCCTCCTCACGCGCTTCTCCGATTCTACAGTCTGCGATTCTTCCTCTCGGCGTGCGGCTCTTCTGACAGGAGCTGACCGGCACATCCATCCATCGCCTGCCAAGTCCTCGGATTAGAGGTGAGGACAGGAGCGACGGATTCGCGAAACCGTGCTCGCATTTTTTCTGTTTTCGTCGACCTTACTTCACTTCCGATGGAATCCGTCGCGCTGTCTGAACGCCTTTTGTTTCCGTAGCGCGTCGAGGGCAGGTCCCTCCTCCCTCCCCCTCCCTTCCCCACCCCCTCCCTCCCCCTTCCCCTCCTCCACTTCGTTCTTCCCGTTATTCGGGGTCGGCTAGCGAAGGCCGGAGAAATCGTTTGCAATGGGCTTCTTTTCTAAGAAGAGACAAAACGATTTCCTTGAGGTGAAGACGTAGCGATGGAAAAAGCCTCGT
Organism: Uropetala carovei; assembly: GCA_036926305.1. Classification (NCBI taxonomy): domain Eukaryota; kingdom Metazoa; phylum Arthropoda; class Insecta; order Odonata; family Petaluridae; genus Uropetala; species Uropetala carovei. Next base: position 1,854,632 of record JAXCHB010000062.1, on the reverse strand, counting down.
TCGTTGAATCTGAAGTATTTATCTATTTTCTCTCGACTTAATTTCGCTATGAGGTTCTTTTCAATCGCTCCGGCGTTTCGTCTGAATTGTCATTACGGCGAACGGACCTAACCAAGGACCTACTGATAGGCCCCGCAATGCAGGAGATAATTAGTCCCTAATCATTCAAACCTTACTGACGAAGTCGTACATAATGGGGGGCGGGGGGGGGGGGGGGTAATATTAGCTGCGTCCCCCTTCCAGATTTTCCGGTACGCCATCCGACCGATCCGAAGTTTAGAATAAAAATCTAATGGTGGCGATCCGCGGCGAAGCGTCCCATTGCGTGCCACTTCCATTAAGGTCAACTCCTTTATTCGTCCTTTAGAGATAATTTTTTTCGAGCGCTACTTTCGATAACTCGAGATTTTGTACCTCTTTAATCCGCAAATACTTTTTTCGTCTGAAAGGCGAATTAGAACTCTGCCTTAAGCACACGTCCTTTAACGGAGCGTAACTGTTATTTTTCGTGTTGGTTTGAACGTAGAAAAAAAGAAGCGAGGCAGAGGATGATCGTCGAAGGGAGACCGTGCTATGTGCTTCGCAACAACATCGCACCGCTTGGCGCTAGTGCTCCGCTCTATAGATCCATCTTATCTCATGCAGCAACCCATCTTGTAATATTTATTGTATATTACACATTATTACTATCAATATTATTATCATATAACTACAGATATTTCCTTAGCTGGTGTTCTACATTGGGGGCAGAAAATGATCCTTTTTAGCAGTGTTGCTCAAATTTTTCTTAGTATATGATGGGAGCCAGTAACTGCACTTTTATGCAAGGTCACGTTCAAATCGATACCTGGTATCTCCGCATGGAAATTGATAATTTTCTTTTTTAATGTTCCTTTTTCACTTACTAACTCTGGGACAATTTTGGTCTTCATCTTGCAAATCTTCCATCCAATAGCTAATTCCTTCTATTTCAGCCACTTATTTGCTTCATAAGCTACTGCATTCCTATCCACCGCTACTGAAATATCTATTAAGCAGCGCTTCTTATTACGGCAGCCCTTCAGCGCTATATCTGTCCTAATATTCCTAGTTTCTCGACCTGCGTCAATCAGTTGGATCCACAATATGTACAGCGTTTCTATCCTTCTCGGTGACTGTATATATCCTCTTGCCTGTCAAATTCCATCTTTTATTAGGGATACTAACCACTTTCTTCAATGCCCCCAATCTCTTCCTTCCCCTCTTCCTCCTAACACAGTCATCACCACAATATACATCTACAGTAATACCCCGCTATACGTCGGAGATGCGTTCCTGAAAAATGCGACTTATAACGAAACAACGTATAGCGAAACAAATATTCCCATAAGAACTATGATAAAAGATAGGGGTTACGTTCCTGGCGGATATTTTGTGACACATTTGAGTCCCAAAAAATACATATCAATACAGTACATTAGACACACTATGTGTTTACCACTCATTGCTACTAGGGTTTAATATATATTTAATCGTAACAACGAGCAACCGATTGCAATAATAAATTCAGAAATCACCGAAAATAATTCTCTATAGTGTGATGGAACACAAAAATTGTTTCTTTACTTACACGTACACTGATACGCACTTTAGAGTACTTTTCAAGCAGATTTCGCAATCCAAAGTATATCCAATATCTCATGAGATATCAAAGCAAAAGTAAACACACAAAATGTTAGACACAACTGTTCACAAAGCTCAGAAATAGGTTTTTACACATCGTCATTAAAATTGGGATAGTCCCTTTTATCCCCTGTGTATCTTGTGAACCACCTAACCCATCGTGATCTCTCAGATACATGGCCAGCAAATGTTTATTCTGATTATGCTTTTACACGAATTGATAAACACGAAATTAAATTAATTCATATAAATAGTAATAAATATGAAATTAAAAGCCGAATAGAGGGTTTTTATTGTTATAGTTAAAATTTATATTTCTGAAATTTTGCTTTTAGTATTTCACAAAGGACGTATATGCGAAGCGACACAACTTATAACGAAACATGTTCCTTAACTGATTGGCGACGTATATGCGAAACAACGTATAGCGGGGATTTCCTGTACTCTCTTTGCACTTACTTTCCCAACCTCCAAGGAATGCCCACCCTGAGTAAATCACATGACTCAAGACTATCCGACGGAACTGGCTGAAATGGTACTCCAAAAAAACAATTTTCCTTCGAAAAAGGTACTGCGATGAGCACACGCATGGCGTCCTACTACGCCATTGTCTTCATGGGTGAATGTGAGGGACCACTTCTGTGGCTGATGTATATCGACGAGATATTTCTTCTTTGGACACATGGACCCGACTCATTCCAATCCTTTTTACAGCGCCTCTCTTCCCACCCCACGCTCTCCTTCACCTACCACTCCTCTCCCACCAGCATCACCTTCTTCGATGTCGACCTCTCCATCCGAGAAAACCAAATCCACACCAAAGTCCATTAAAAACCTTCCAACCGCCTTCAATATCTCCACTTCTACAGCTGCCACCCCCTCCACGCTAAAACTTCAATCCCCTCCGCCAAGGGTGTCAAACTCACAATTCGACATCCGGACCAAATTCTTACCATTGCAATGCATTGCAACCATGGCGGGTCGGATTAGATATGGTGAAAAAATATGATTAGTCGGCAAACTGTTGCAGTTATGAAAGAATTCAACATTAAAAGGCATTACGACTCGTGTCACATATCTCAATATTCAAAATATGCGGGAAAACTGCGTGAAGAGAAGTTTGCGGAATTAGAAAAGGCTTTGAAATCACACTGCGTTCAAAGTCACGGAAAATAATTTGAATTCGATTCTGAGAATAGCAACCAAACAATCACTGGATCACACTGGAACAATATACTCATAGGCTGGTTGCCGAAAAACGTCAACAAGTTTCCGGGGTAACGACAAATAATCTACTATAATATATTTTGGAGCGTGTGTTTGTGTGTTTGTTCATGGAACTCCTCCTAAACGATATATGTTGGAACAACCAAATTTGGTACGATTCTTCCTTACATCCTAACTTAGTGAATGGTCAAGATTTGGTCAACCGGGATTAATCAGTGCTGCCAATATAGAGGATTAACATTTTTCCATAAGATAACACGTATAAATCCATTTCTTGACTTGCAAGGTATTCTTCCTTCAAACATCAAAATACGTAAATATGGACCGATTTTTTTTTTCGTTTTTTGGTTTATTCGACGAATAAAACTCTATACTATCTTACTCATGTGAAGTTTACATGTTGCACGGTCGGAGTTTTCAGAAATACGCAATTTGTTTCGGAATTTTGTGGATTTTTCGTACCCCTTCAGGGCGTAACCAAGGCGGTCGTAATTGTTACCTCCGATTCAATTAGCTTCAATGAAGCTTACAAATAGACGAAAGTTTAGCGTTATTCGCTTCTCACTTTTGTTTAAGCAACGAAACGATAGATGTTTATTAATAGCAGCGTAAATAGATACTGATTATTATTCAGGAAGCGTTTATTGATGAAAGTAATTGAACCTTCTTTCGTCTACTGAATACTGGAATCATACATTTTTAGTAAGTAAAATCATTATATTCTACATTATAATGTTTATTAAGGTAAATAAGCTCACGTATCTGGTGTACATTTACCAGAGTCAGTGTTGAATCATGGACAACTGTACGTTGCCTTTTCACGGGTTGCTTACGAGTCATAAAATAAATATTTCAGCGAGGCATAATTACAAAATATGATGTGGCCAACACATGACTTTCTCCATATTTGGGGTATAGATATTTAAATTATTATGAATAGCATTATGAGGCAAAATTATTATTTCGTATCGTAAAAGAATACAGTCGTCCTTATTGCCGTAAATTACGTACATTTTGAATATGTTTACAGAATTCACCGCTAAATTGTGGCGGCGCTGTATACTAGAAAAAGCAAAATATCTCCGAAATGGAAGGTTCTACGAAAATTTGTTTCAAACAAAACCTGGAAGAAATATTATTCTCTACAACTTTGGACCTTACGAAGATTACCAATAACGGCTATTTTAAGGAGATATTTGACGGAAACCGAAAAAACCGATAAATTTTATAAATAATTCCTAAACAATAACTGTTAGGGAAAGTTGTTTGAAATGAAAGTTGTAGGAAATTACATTCTCTATAACCTTTGTATAGAATTGTATATACAATAATGATATTTTAACGAAGAAATATCGCAAAAACAGAATCGGGTTTCCAATAAACCTCGACTTCCAGTTAACCGTTATTGTCCAAAAACTAATCAGTTCTTTGTGCTCATTTTAAAGTGTTATATATGAAATTTGGTAACGAGTTACAGCGCCCACAATCACATACATACACACACACAGACATCATTCCGAAAATAGTCTAAACGTGTTCTAGGGACCTCAAAACGTGTATTTCCGTTGAAATCTCGAAGTCGATTTTTTTTGGTGATCACAATACTTTCCATTACTATGTATGGAGAAAGTAAAAATGAAAAAGAAAACAGGAATCTCTAAATATTCAAGGAACACTAGATGTACATTTGTTTCTTTCTTGAGTGTTTGGTTACCTACTAGTGCCCTGCATTTCACTATTTCGGTGAGTGGCAGAGGTAGCGACGTTGACACCAAGTCTCTGGTGAGGTGCTTCCCTGTCAACCTGTAAGTTTAACGTTTCCTTTTTCTTTCTTCATTTGTTTTCTTTTAATTTTATTTGTCGATTTTGTCCCTAAATATTCAAATCTTTACGGTTAAGGAGTTCCTTATTGAAATATGTTAAGAAGATGCCAAAATATTTGGAATGTGTTAGATAATGCAATACAAATTGTCAATTTCATTAAGGCACGAGCTTTAAATTGCAGACTTTTTAAACTGATTTGCAATGGGATGGGTGGTGAGTATAAAACCTTGATTTTCCACATCGAAGTGCGTTGGCTGTCTCGTGGCAAGGTACTGATGCGAGTATTTCCAATTAGACAAGAAATTGCAATTTTTTTGGCTGAAAAAGAAACATCATTAGCTAAATATTTCTCAGATATTACTTGGTTACAGCAGCTGGTGCAACTCGCGTATATTTTTAACAAATTGAATGAGGTCAACCTGTCAATGCAGGGCCGAAGAGTAACCGTGCTTAAGCTGCAGACAAAATGTCATCAACGAAATTGAAACTTAAAGTTTGGACCAACGTGTGAAACGAAATGACTTTGATTGTTTTGAATGTCTGATAGAAAAGGGAATTGAGATATCAGATATTTTTAAAAATTACATAATTGAGCATCTCACACAGTTACAAAATTCATTTGAGGAGTATTTCCCCCAAACGATCAAGACTTTAATTGGCTGAGAAACCCATTCATTGACTCATTCCAAACGGGAAACTTACCAATCACAGAGTACGAACAGTTGATAGACATTTCTAGTGATTCAACTTGAAAACAAAAATTTCCTACTATTTCTCTTTCAAGCTTTTGGGATAGCTAAACTGAAGAGTACCTATCCTGAGATTTCAAGGCGTTAAAAAACTGCTGCCGTTTCCAACCACTTACCTATGCGAATCGGGATTTTCGCGAAATAGTGTAACAAAGAGCAAATACAGAAATAAACTGGATGCTGAGGCATATCTCAGGTTGCAGCTGTCGCCCATTACACCAAATTTCAATTTTTTATGCTCATCAAAACAACCGCATTCTTCTGAGAAGTTAACATACAATAATTTTTATTGTATTCTTTATTGAAGATATGATGATTTTTACTGTTGTTTTTATTTATTTTTTATTTTATTTGTGCACTCGTGTATTTATGTTTCTATGTATTACCAATTTTACAAAAAATTGGGGTTCCGCTAAAGATTTGAGTTTGAAAAAGGGTTCCGCGGCTGAAAAAGTTTGAAAAGCACTGATATAGACTATCATATCCATCTCTTGAGACACTTAGATTACACGTCTCTTGTAATTTATGAGTTAACGTGAGCTCTTATTTGGGTCATGATTAATTTATGTCTAATGAATTCTTCGTTTGTTGCACCGTCCATTGTTTTTAACGTCCTGTCGTGGCGACACAGACCGAACTGAATGGAGTAATTTCCATTCGAGAATAATGGCGATAATAATTCCGTAACCACCCAGATCGTCAGCTGTTTATTTCTTAATCTGCCGCACGATTATGAGAGAACACTTCGTACTCGTGGCAGGCGTACAGCTTCATTATGCGCACGCGTGCAATCTTTGAACTGTTTGACAGCGACTCCAATGGAAACATATACTTTTCCCGTGGTAAAAACATCCTGAGGAAAGCCCCCTTCTCCTGTTCTTCTTCTCTTGACGTTGCAGGTTCACTTACAGTTGGTTCAAGTTCTCTTGGATTACTCTCTTCTGACACAACATTATCGATAGCTTTACAATCTTCTTCTAACAAATTTACGTATTCTCTCCTCTGTGATTGGTATTTTTTCTGTGGAAAAAATTTACATGACATTATGTTGAATAAAAAGCAAAATAAAATTATTTAAAAATAAAAACTTGATAATTATTATATTAAAGGCCTCAAAACATACATATGTACTTTGCTGTTCAAAAAAACAAATAAAAGTTAGCGGATAACCAAGATAAAATGACGAAAAAATAACGTTTAACCGTTCGTGGAGTCTGTCAGAACCAAAACGAATTTTACTTGTAACTGCGTTGCTGAATCAACCAACACAACGGCTATTACAGCGCCAATGTATGCATACCAGTACGATATGAGAATAGAAAACAAGACGAACGCATTCTGATGTGCGATTTAGGAAATATGGATAATAAAAGGTTGGCGTGTATTGTTACCTAATACGAATAATTATTCGTATTAACAATACATGCCATTCTTTAGTGATGGAATTCCACGAAGTCTCAGCCTCGCCTATTCATTGTAATATGAATAATAATTTAATAATTATTTGAGAGCCCACCAGAACAGCAAAAGGAAAATATTCGCAGGTGGAATTCTTGCCGCCGTTAGGAATAGTTTATTAAACTTAATCGATGAAATTAAAGTCATCGAATAGGTACCTAAGTAGTGCTCATTTCTTACCCGAAAATTCGTAAAAAGTTATTATTTGCTTCTTTATCCGTCCTCTCGAATCGTCGGAATTCTCAGCAGAGTACAGTGAAATCTCGTTACAACGTACTACTTCATAATTACGTATGTTTCCAATTAACGTAATTTTTTAAATCCCCGTCAATTTTCTCGTATAAATACTGTATAAACATTTCAAATTAACGTACTTTAACTTACCGTACTTCTAAACACTACGTATGAAATTCAGAGGTCCCGAAAAAAGATTTTTGTGTTTTTAACGTATGCTTCCACCCGTAAATGACTCAACTATTTGAGGTCCCCGTAGTATATTTGACTATTTTCTGTGTGTGTAAATAAAAGTGGAATTAACTGTTGATAATTATCACCGAGAAAATAGTCATTATTGCTATATCACCACGCGCAAATAATATCAAGCTTTTAACACATTTTAAAATAATATAATACTAGCAGCCCGCTGCAGCTACGCTTGCAAATAATCTAAATAGTTCGGCCCTAGGTTAGATCTTCCTTGTTCCCTATTCATTTAACGTGTTTCCCTATTTCTTTGTATTTCTTGTACTCTCCGCTCCTCATCAACACGGGCAATCCTATGAGCTTCCGCATCTCTTTCTCTCTCTTTCCTACGATATTCTTCCTTTGATCTCTGCCTCCTCTTCCTTTCTCTGGCAGCTGTAGCTGGGCTAATAGCTCTCTCTACCTTACCTTACTTCCAATGATTATCGTTGCATCCTTATAGACGAACTCACAAACAATTGCTTTCCTTCAAGTGTCTATCAACGACTGCTTTTAACTTCTTTCAGGACCTACTATAAAGGCGACGTCAGTGTTTATTTAGATTATCAATGAAGAGAGGATAACAATAACGCTTTATTTCGTCTATTGGAAGGTTTAATTGGCCTTAAATGAATCGGAGGCAACAATGAGAATCTCCTTGGCAACACCCGGAATGAGTACGAAAAATCCGCAAAATTTCGAAAAAGAATGCGTATTTCTGAAAAATTTGACCGCATAACGTGTAAACATTGCAAGAATAAGATAGTATAGAGCATTAGCCGTCGAATAAAGCAGAAAATAAGAAAATCGGTCCCTATTTAGGTATTTTAATGAACGAAGAAGAAAACCTTGCACTCTGAAAAATCGAAAATCCAGTGTAAACTTATGGGAAAATATAATTGTCTCCAGGATTCGAACCCGGGACACTTTATAAAACGAAAATATTTTTCTACGGGCCTCATAGCTAGTAGAAACAAGATGCCGTTTACCGCATATCTTTACGACGAACGGTTCTCGGGAAATACGCCGATATAATTAAGCGAGGCTTCATACGCACGCGGCTTCACTACGCGCATAATATATAGGATACGGCTTTACAACAGTAGGACTTCGAGCACGACAATGACCGTCGTCAAGGTATTTAAGCGTTAAAATGGCAAATTTAGTGCAAATTATGCGCATTATACTTAAAATGCGGGCGATTTCGAATCGTAAACGAAAAAAGACGATAAAAATAAGAATCCTTGATCATTTTTCTTTAAAGCGTTCAGGGTCCGAAGTTCGTATGCCAATATTTTGAATTTATATGAGCAATTCAATGAAAGCCTGCACGCCGAAAAGTCGAGTTTTTACGTGTTATCTTATGGAAAATAAAAATACGACGAATGGTTTTCGAGATACAAATGGGGGCAGACGGACACTTGTAACATTATATAAAGGATAGTTTGGGCGTGCATAATGAGACACACAAACAAACAAACATTCGGAAATATATATAAGATGTATTGAGAAAATAGCCAGTTAGATGCAAAAATTCAAAGATTTGAAGAAAGCCTTCGACAAGGTATATATAGGTAAGAAGTGAATGAGAAGGCCCATATAGGTACTCACAATCAGTTGGAGAGCTTCAAGATTCGCGAAACAAATTTACGACACTATATGAATAGCGTTAGTTCAATATTAAGGAATTTTAACTGATTGTGTCTCCGGAATAGAGCCCTCTGTACGCCAGATTGGAGATCCTAGAGAGATAGATGAAATGTCCGGAATAATTGAATATCTCATTTACGTATACTATATGAAGGCTAGGTCACGATGATAAAATATGATAAAGAACGGGAATGCATCTATCGAAACACTCCTTTTTTCTGGAAATCACGACGGGATATTCAACCACGGAATAGAGATATTCTATGGAATCCGATGCTCTGTACCCCCTGCCACTCACGTCCCTGACGAATTACAGGGTATTACATAGATGTTTGTCTTGGTTCTTTTTTCTAGCGTTGTATCGGATCGCATCTAACACGCAATAATCAAAGAGTTGTCTCCCACCCAGCGATCAACCAACCGTTTATACTTTCCCAAACATATTACTATCAGGCATCGGTGATATTTTCATCATACGAGCCGAGCGGTCTCCTGCAATCGCACTGTGTATGGCAGCATATTGTTTAGGTTTTTGGATGGACTAATAACGAAAGTAGTTTTTAGCAGTAGGTAAGATAGGGGAGAGAGTAAGTAGGCAGGACGGAGATAGGAGTAGGTAGGATGGAGATAGCGAGGACGTTTTAATCCTAACATCAACGGTTGCGCGGCAGAGCGAGTCGACTGTCTTCTCTTTCGCCCTCCCCCCCATGTTTCTCCCCTTCCGCCCCCATTATCTCCATCCAAATCGTCCTTCGAGTGTTACGAATGTCCGCATTTCGAGACGTCGTCCTCGTCACAGTAACATTATTCCTTCGATCGGCTCTCTACGCCGTTATATAGTCTTTTTTTCTCGCACCTTAATATTTTTACGCTTTCGATAGGCGTTCCAATTATTCTGGGATTTATTTATAATCTCGCATTAACAGATTACCGAGTCTTTTTTTGCCACTTTCCTCTCCTATAAATTATCACACTAAATCTATTTTTAGGAATGTTTTGGTGTCTCCGTTTGTTGCTTTTTCCTAATTTCAAATTGGATAATTGCTTAAGCGACGACTAATGTCATTGACGTTCGACCGACGGATTTGCGGCATCGCGATTTCTTAGTTATAGCGCGCGACCAATATCGCCATTGCTTCGAATGTTATTGTGTCATTGAAACTATGATGCGATTAACACTTGTTCTGTGGTTAATCATACAAATTTCAAGCTTTCTCTCTTTCGAACGAGATGTCATCTCTCTCTAGGGCAGGGGTTCTTAACCGGAGGTGCGGGAAGATGGTGCGGTGGGAACATCTTGCAATTTGACTTTTTTATTCATTTATTTTTTAAGATAAGACTTTTTGAACCATCCGTACTAACCAGCTGTCGTCCTAGTGTGTACCTACATATATTCATATTTCTTACTAGATATATAGGGCGAGATACTGGAGAACATTCGTTTCCTTGAAATAACAAATCGTAATGACTATTCGAGGTCTGTTTTCGAAGCGATTTAAACTGCCCTGCCCAGACATCCTGCCGCCATATTTTTCCGCCTTTAATTACGCTTATAAGAAAGTCATTCCCTCGGTCCTGCTTTGCGTGAGAAGGCTGAAATAATCCGCTACAGAGAGTTTATTTTGAAGTTCAAGATGAATACAGCATTAAAAATTGTTTAAAAAGACACAATCTTGAAAACTAATTTGGAATTGTTGGATACGTTTCCATAGTAACAAAATGCTGGAGCCACTTTCGTGAGGCGCCTAACCGTCGCCTCACCGGTGTTACAATCTTATTGTGTCTTGAATTGAGGAAAGGTTGAGTTTAAAAGGTAGTTTGTAATAAATATATTTGATTTTAAATAATATACGTTTAATAATTCGTTAAACTTAAAAAAATTAATAACCATTGAAAAAATTTTGGTGGGGTGCGGGATTACCATGGATCGCTGTGGGTGTGCGGGGCTCGCAAAAGGTTAAGAACCCCTGCTCTAGGGTGACCACGTAAGGGACAGACCCTTAAAAAATAAATTTATGTGCCCAACACATGACTTTCTCCATACGTAAGTTGTCAACTAAAATCAAATAAATACGGCGATAGGAACAGTTCAACTTACATGCTTCAGCGCTAGCGATTCAATTGCTGTCACTACCACGCGCGCGAGCTGCCCACCAACCATCAATTTCGAAGAAAATTTAATACCTCTTAAAATATACCACATATGAAAATGTATTCAAAGAAAAGTTGTAGAAAAAATAATATATATATATATGCTTGAAGAAAAAGAAAGGTAATAATAAATGTGGCAACAAGGTGTTGGAGGAAGCCCAGTGGAACTCCTCTCATTACCCCTTTCCCCCCCCCCTCCCCCCCCCCGTCATTAACTCGGGTTAGAGGCACATACCTCGAGACCCATCCTCAAATCCGAGCTCAGGTGTCTTTACCCTCTCTCCAGGAACTTGGACCTTCGGATAGGATATAAATCGTACTTTCTTATTTTTGAAAACAGACTTCAAATCCGAGTAGAATTAGTGTAAATATATAGTTTTTATCGGAGAAAAGTGATAATTTCTCTGAGTCGCAACAATCGGCGGCCTTGGCAACGAGCACAATGCTTTCATATGGGTAAGCTTTTAATGGGAATCAAGAGGCTTATATTTTAATGCCATTATCCTATATATAATTTCGTAAATGTCCGTCCGTCCGCCCCCCCAACCCCCCGTATCTTAAAAGCCGTTTGTCATAGGAATATGCGGTAAACAGCGCTTTGTTTCTACGAGCTAGGAGGTCCCTATAAAACTATTTTGATTTTCGTAAAGTCCCGGGTTCGAATCCAGGAGACAATTATATGTTCCCATATGTTTAAACGGCATTTTCTATTTTTCAGAGTGCAAGGTTTATTCGCTTCATTCATTAAAACACGTAAATATGGACCGATTTTTTTCGTTTTTGCTTTATTCGACGGATAAAACTCTATACTATCTTATTTTTGCGATGTTTGTATGTTACACGGTCGAGATTTTCTGAAATACGCAATTGTTTTCGAATTTTTACGGATATTTCGTACTCTTTCCGGGCGTTATCAAGGCGACCGTCATTGTTTCCTCCGATTCAATTAATGCCAATTAAACCTTCAAATAGGTAAGAAAAATGCGTTATTCGCTTCGAACTCTTGTTTAAATACCGAAATTAATGAAGCAAAGCAACGTAAATATTTAAGAATAATTATTTTGTTGACTGCGTATGGAAAGCGTTTCATCGTTTAAATGCTGGAATCTTACCTTTTTGTAAGTAAAATATTATACATCTGTAATGCTTATTAACGCAAATAGGCTCACGCATACATTTAAAATTAGATGAGAATTGGGACGCACATTATTTTTAAAAACATATTGAAAGTTACATTGTTATCTTCTCTTCGTAGCTAATCTTAATAAACGGTTGCATTGATTGTTATTTATAAAAAAGAAAGGACATATATTTCAGTAATAAGAAACAAAGAAAATTGTAAACATAAAAGTTCGTGAGCAATTACCGTGTAGCATTAATTTCCTTTTTAATATGAAATTTAAAATGCAGATTTCTGGATACGCATAATAATGCTCGACTCATATAATGTAAGGTGGCGACGAAAAAAATCTCTGAAAAAGTCCTGGGTTCGACTACAAATCAGGCATTTCTATTTCCCATCAGGTAGAAGGGAGGGAGGGAGGGGGATGGAAAGGGGGGAGGAGAGAAGCAATTATTTTTTTGTTTATTAACTAGAGAAAAGTCGCCGTTCGTAGTGTGGCACGCGGGTGGGCGGCAGGGTGTATATGAATTACAAATGAAGATAGATAAATCTCCATTCGGTGTAAGTTATACGTATTTGCCGTCGACGGAAGATTGAGATACAAGATAGTCTCGTATCTCAACGGATTCGCAGTTCATCCGAATCAATCTTCTTAAGGGAGGAACTAGCTCGCTCGATATGAGACTACAAGGGACACATTCATCGAACGGTTCGCGGCGAGATTCGAGCGCTGGTCCTCGGGTCAAGAGGACGACTACAAGACGCACCACGCCGTGGCTCACGAGGTGAGCGACGGAGGCGGCGCCGGAAGCGAAGCGTATAGGACCGCAATCTTGCGCGAAACGTGATTTTGGAAGGGCAATCGCCCGCGGCGAGACTCCGCTCCATAATGCCTCGAACCCGGAAAAGCCGAGTTTCTTTCCTTCGAATGTTGCCTCGTAATGGAAGTCGGATTTCCCGTCGCCCATGTTTGTTTTTCAATGGCCCTATAAAAACTCTTGCAATTCATTGGAGAAGAAGGCCACACAGGGCCAGCCGGAATGGGTATGCTGTAGCATGCGAGGCCTCCGAATAATGGGAGCCTCAGAGGTTCTCAATTATTCAAGTACCGAGTGTAAATATTGCAAAAACATTGACTAAAAATCACTTTCAAACTGATTTCCAACAAAGAAACACTCCTTAAAAGTTATAATATTAAACTGTGGCTCCACAAATCGTTCGTTATTATTATTATTATAAATATTGATATCGTGGGCCCCCCGTTGATGTTCAGTGCTCTCTTCGCCCACACCGCGAGGAGCGACACATTTGTCCTCCTTGGGTTGGCGTCTAAGAAGAAGAGCATGTCTCGGCCTCGTTTCTCGCATCTCATCTGTGGCCTCAATCGAACGAATAACGGTTTCATATTGTTTAGATTACGCTATTGCATTTCGTGTGTCTGTTTCGCGCTTCAAAACCTATTTCGTGTAAGGGTTGCCTTTCCTTCCTCCATTCGAGACTTGGGACTCGTGGGAACCGGAATTAATGGATGGCCAGATTCCATTTATGGAGTAACGTCTATATTTTAAATTTAAACGTTCTGTTCGTTTTAATTAAGTGCTATTTTCGAAAGTTTTGATAAGAATTGGAAGCTCGCGAGGAAAATATCAAAATCCAAAAAAAATAATAATTCTTATCGATAAAATATCGCGCATGATAGGCCGAGGAGCGATGAGCGAAAATCGATCTTCATCTTTATCGATTCGAACGTAACTGCCTCGAATACGCGTTTAGCCGCTGTTAAACACTATCGAGTTCCTTACAGAAAGGAAACATTAAACGCAGCATAATATTAACCCCACGTCATAGCACAAATGCAGATAAGGTCCCATTCGCTTATTTTCAAACCATCTCGTAAAGAGCCCTTTAAGTCCTATCTGCAATAAGCGCAACGATGAAAACAAACGACCATGGCCTCGGCGGGATTCGAACGCGGACCACCCCTCTTCCAACGTCCTTGTAGGAGGAGTCATGCTGGGACCACGGCACAAGTGTAAATATTCGATACAAGGGATCGTTTTCAATTTCTTTTTTCTTTTTCAATTACGCAACATGGCCCAATGGCCCTTCGTAATTCGACTCGAAAATCCCTTTGCATCTCTACACACGACTTTGGACCCAAAAACTTCACATTTCTCTATTCCATATTGTATGGAAATTGGCCTTCCGTCGCCCTTCGCGTTCTCCAGCGCCCTGCTCGCAATTTAAAACCTTCAAATAAATAAATAAATACGGAAATAGGTTTTACTTCCTAGGTGATATTTATTCCGACGAGCGCCCTGCGAAAAAATCTTTTCTATCTCTTCAGTGGTTGGGCCTTTAGTCGCGGCCATCCTCACTCGACCGGAACAGACCTTCCAATTTGTACCCGAATTAGGGTACCGATGGATGCCACGGACTAATAAATCAAATTAGCCAGATTTCTAACGTTTTGTGTGCGATATATTCACGGGAGGCCGTAGTCTTAGAGTAAAAGGGGGCCTTTGCCCCTCCCATTCATGTCATGGAAATATCTCGACCCTTTCGCACAGCTGCAGTAAGACGGCGAAAATAGGACCGAGTGGCGTGGTCCACAGGGAATTAGTTTAGTGAAAGATTTCTGGAAAGAAATTATTAAAAAGGTATCATCAAGATTGATGCGAATGTTTTGGGTCTCAAGGATTTTATTTATCGTTTAAAAATGTATCTATATTTAATGAAAGTTATCAAATTAATTATTTTAAAATGTATTTAATTATTTTTATTATATAAATTACTTGAATTTTAATTTTATATTACTTAAATAGCTTAAAATTAAGCGTGACATTGAAGCTGTTAAAATGGTATTATTACCTTTAAGTAAGTATTTATAAGAAATTAATTTGTTTTACATTGAAAATGTATTGTTTTAATTTTAAACGCCTGGAGACTGCGAGGGAAAAAGAAAGCGACACCACACAAATTAAAGTATTTTCCACGAAATTAAGCTTCCGTGTAACCTCAAAAATGTATAAAAAGGCGTCGAGACGCACGAGGCCTGTGGACAGACCTCGCGCTCTTCATCTTGAACAAATGCCAAGCGTTTATGTCTGTAGAGGACTCGAGTGAAAGGAACATGGTCTGTCAGAATATGCTGCGCGAATGCAGTTTTTGCAAGTGTTTTCAAGGCCGACGGCCGCATTGGACCACGTGGTGCGGAACATTAAGGTCGGCGACTCACGGCAAGTAAGGCAAGCAAAGCGGTAATGAAAATGGTTGGATACAATGAAAATGGCGGATTAGTAGATGCGGAGGTAGGTGGAAGGGGAGAGGTTGGTTAAAGGGAGGTTAATAAGGAGAGGGCCTATTATAGGGCAGCGTGGCACTTGGAAAGGTATTCATTAACTTAGGAGGAGCACTAGAAGGAACTTTTCAGGAAAACATTTGTTACCAATCAGCTGGACTGTCCATCATAGTACATACATACATACACTTGTCAGTACAAAAACGATCTAGGAAATAAATGAATGAATGGACTAATAAAATCGAAATGAAATTAAAGAAGATCTCACACTTATTATATATTGGTTATTTAATTTTAAAAAATAAATCCATACAAAATGATGAAGGATGAAAGGAGCACCGGTTAATAAAGGCTGGCCTAGAGAAAGGGGCGGAGAGGGGACGTTAATAGAGTGCCTAATAGGAGAAGGGTATGGGAACGGAAATTTGGGTTGCATTTGTAACAGACAAAAATTCTTAGATTTGGATTCTTTAAATCAATAGTTATCGGAGTATCGTTTACAACGTATTAGATGGCCTAACCAAAACGTCTCTATTGTTTCTTTAAGCACTGTATATAATCTATGTTAGATCACAGTGCAGGAGAAAATATCTCGAAATTACCGCTAGAACAGAGAAATACTACCGATCCTTTTTCCCAGACGCGATAAGACAATCCAACAGAGGAATTAGCTAGACTTCACTTGGTGTTGTGACACCCCCTGCCAAACGCTTCTAGCGGCTTGCAGGGTATTTATGTAAATGTAAATGTAAATGTATCTAACTATATATTAATTTTACGTTGACGTCTTTAGACATTTGTTTACAATTTATATCGGCGTATTTCTCGAGAACCGTTCGTCGTAAAGCGATTCGTTTCAGGGTGACTCATGTCAGCTGTTTTCAATCCGCGGAGTAGGATGGCCAAACGAGGCGTACTTTGAATTTGATTTACTCTGCTTTGCTTCATTTCTATCGATCATTAGATTGCGTGCATGCCGTATAAGTCGAATTTTTTGTTGGCGGTCACGTTTCCTTCTTTGTGCTTTGTTTTATTTTTTCAGACAATTTTTAATATAAACCAAGGAGTGAGTTAATTGCTGTTGAACTTCATATCGCAGTTTTGCCGAACAAGTCTAATCCTAAATATATATATCATGCACGTAGTGAAGCTGCGTCCGTCCGTCCGTCAGTCCGTGCGTATGAAGCCTCGCGTAATTATCTCGGCGTATTTCTCGAGAACCGTTAGTCGTTAAGATATGCGGTAAACGGCGGTTTGTTTCTACTGGCTATGAGGTCCCTGGAAAAATATTTTCGTTTGATAAAGTGTCCCGGGTTCGAATCCAGGAGGCAGTTATATTTTCCCATAAGTTTACATGGGATTTTCGATTTTTCAGAGTGCAAGGTTTTTTTCCTTCATTCATTAAGATACGTAAATATGGACCGATTTTTTCTTTTCTGCTTTATTCGACGGCTAATATCTTATTCTTTCGATGTTTAAACGTTACACGGTCGAATTTTTCAGAAATACGCATTCTTTTTCGAAATTTTGCGGATTTTTCGTACTCAATTCGGGCGTTGCCAAGGAGACTGTCATTATTGTTATTATTATTGTTACAAGTATTTACCATGGCGACCACGCGGCAGTGACGAGAGGCCCGGGTTGTAAAAAACACAAAGTTTGATTGCAAATAACTCGGCTCATAGGCCATCGAGCACGTATAATTTCACAAAAAGTTTATTCACGATGTACTCTTATTATGCTGTATTTGAATCAAATCAGGCGGTAACACTTCGTGAACGTCCCTTGTGAGAGGTACAAAGGCTCGTTTTTCCCTAGAACGATAGCTGAGCAGAACAGAAGTTACGTTAAGAAATCAGCGGACGTAGAGTGATACTATTCATTGTTATGCGCTTTCCCTTGGTGCTATTGCATCCCCTGCCACACACCATTGCGGTGGCTTGCAGGGTGAACTGTAGATGTACCAATTATAAGCTACCATGACAACTCCCAATGCATTTATATGGGAAAATTTTTAACGTAAAGTCCATTTTCAATTTCTGTATGCGATTTGGTTTGTTTACATGGCAATAAAATATTTGTTTATTTTAATTGAAATATTATTAATAAATAGTGTTTAATGGTATTTTCGTGTGGCGTAGAGTTCTCCAAAACAAGCTTTTTTAAAAACTACGTAGGTAACTTAAATAATTAGACGTAGATTTTCCACAAATTGTTATTGGATAAATCGTTTCATTGTTTCCACAGTATTGTTGATACAAACAATTTTCTCGTAACAGAACTCATGGACGAGAGAATCGAGCTAATATTCGGAGGATAATATTCACTCTTGTGATTTTTAAACGTTCTCTATTTACTTTTTCGTCTTTCGTTAAATTAATTAATTTCGTTTGCTCCTTTGTTCATCCATTTCCTGTAGATTATTGTATTCTTGCTGGTTTTACATGTTACACAGTTGAAATTTTAGATTCACTAAATCCGTTTAAATTCAACGGGCACTTCTGCTAGTGTTTTATAGAGGGCAACCAGCAGCACAACTACCGTCCTGGTTGGCGGGCGAATCCCTGGGTCGCGCACTTCATACTGGCCCCGAAAGATTGAATGCTGAGACCGGAAATTTTGACATTATTCTTTAACCTAATCGTATTTGCGTGACAATTATGAACCTTATTCTTAATGTGGTGAAGCTGTATGTTATCGAAATCAAAGACCATGAAAAGAGAAGAAGAAAAATCCGATATGGCCAACACATGACTTTCTCCATATTTAGGGTATAGATATTTAAATTATTATGAATAGCATTATAAGACAAAATTATTATTTCGTATCGTAAAAGAATACAGTCGTCCTTATTGCCGTAAATTAGGTATATTTTGAATATGTTTACAGAATTCACCGCTACATGTTCTTTCTTTCAAACAAAACTTGGATGAAATATTATTCTCTACAACTTTGGTTCTCACAAAGATGACCAATTACGACCTTTTTAAGATATTTGAAACCGAAAAAACCGATTATTTATAAATAATTCCTAAACAATAACTGCTATGGAAAATTGTTTCAAATGAGTTATAGGAAATTACATTCTCTATAATACTTGTATCGAATTGTACAATAATTAAGTTTTAATGAAGAAATATCGTAAAAACCGAATTGGGTTTCGAATAAACCTCGACTTCCGGTTAACCGTTATTGCCCAAAAAATTATCAGTTCTTTGTGCTCATGCTAAAGTGTTATATATGAAACTAGTGTAATGCCCGTTCAAATATCAACGGAAGAATTATAGATAGAAATGTTGGGTGATAGATTTATATCACCAACAATTGAAAACATAACAGTAATGAAAAAAATATAAAACTGAGGAAATAGCCTGACCGTCTTATGAAAGCTCCTAGCAGTTATAATAACTGCCGCAATGTGGCATCACTGATCGATGAGTTGAAATTTTATTTGCAAAGACAGACAAAAATACAGAACCTGAAATTATTATTATTTTTATTTGGTAACGATATGGCAAGTACTTTTTGAGTTAGAGCGCCCACAATCACATGCACGCACACACGCACGCGCAACGCACACACACACACAGACATCATTCCGAAAATAGTCTAAACGTGTTCTAGGGACCTCAAAACGTGTATTTCCGTTGAAATCTCGAAGTCGATTTTTTTCGTGAACACAATACTTTCCCCATACCACCTTTGGAGAAAGTAACAAGAAAAATCCTATTCCCAACCGACTATGAAACATTCACCAAAATAATCACTATGCGACCTCAGAACCATCTTGAAACAACACAGAGGAACATGCTGGGAATACCTGAAGAGACCGCAAAAGGGCCTATTGACATGAGTAAGAAAGAAGACGGGGGTCTGTGTCACGTGATTTGAAGAGTAAAGGCGCTCAAGTGGCAATGGGCGGGTCATATTGCTAGAAGATACGACCATCATAAATTCAAGAATTGCCACCCGTAGAGTTACATTTAATATTATAGCAAAAGATTTGTCTCTGGATTTGTGTAATTAACGCCATGAAAAAGTATTATGTTTATCTTCAATTAATTTAAATTGTGCATTTAAAAAATTACGTGTCTTTACGCTAAGCGCCTAAACTGTCGAGTTCATTCATAAAGTTGGTGTATGCATTGCCGCAAAGTATACGGTCTGGAGGAGAACCTCGGAAAAACTCATTTCATTTTCATTTAAATCGAGTATGTTTCTTTGGTATGCTACATCGAGCGCCCATGCTTTTACATGATTTATTACTTATCGTGAAACTATAATGTGGAAAGCTATTAGTTAAATCTTTAAAAAAAACAACGAAAAAAGTTTACATATTTATAGTTACTCTTCCGGTTGGCGAAACAACACGATAAACCTAGGTTGCTTTAGCGTCAGCATATCTACTGACTGACGAGCGCTGACACAAGCCTTGGTGATAGAGTAAAATGGCAAGGTGAGGGAGGGGGATGGAGATAGGGTGAGACTTTAGAAGGGGAGATATTGAAGGGGGCAAGAGAGAAGAGGGGGAGAGAGAGAGAAGGGAGGGGGAGAGATATTAGAATGTGGGTCGGAAGAGAAAGCAAGTCCTGATAGAAAGGGAAAAACTCTGAAGAGGGTGGCTCTGTGCGTTCCGTGTGTGTTGTGGTGCTACTAATGCTCTTACGTAGGCCATACGCTCTCTCTCTCTTTCGATGAAATGACAGAGACCTACTTTCCCGTGCACCTGATTGCCCTTGCCGCGGCTTTACCTCCGAGGCACCAGCTCCTTATTCTTAAGATTATTCCTCATCAAAGCATCAAACGAAAATCCGGCATTGTATTCGGTGGAACTGAAACTTGAAATATGGCAAGGTTCACAATCAGGGGCGTAGATACCGCCCGGACTAATTTGTTTCTTCTCTATACTAATCCAAACCTTTGAAAATATCGTCAAGAAACTTCGCATAGGTATATAATTTTACTCTGAGGGTAACATAGGCTATATGGTGATAACAAATTTTGGGGGAGGGATATTTAATTCAATAATTATTTTCCCATGTGTTTACAGGTAATTTTCGATTTTTCAAGGTGCAAGGTTTTTTCCTTCATTCATCTAAATAGATAAATATCGACCGTTTATCTCCATTTTTGCTTTCCTCGACGGTTAAAACTGTAAACTCCCTTATTCTTGCAATTTTTATATGTTACACGGTCGAAGTTTTCAGAAATGCGCATTCTCTTTCGAAATTTTGTTGATTTTTCGTGCTCTTTCCGGGCATTGCCAAGGAAACCATCAGTGTTGTCTCCGATTTAATTAACGTCAATGAAGCCTTCAAATAGACGAAATAATAGCGTTATTCACTTCGCACTTTTGTTTCAGCAACGAAATTATCGTCTTAGCAATGCCAGTGTCCAATCATGGATAACCATACATTGCCTTTTCACGGATTTCGACCTTACAAGACATAAAAGTAAACATTTCAGAAATGCATAATTAATGAAGCTGGTTTTGACGAAAGTGATGTGGTCTATAATAATAAATATCAATATTTGTGTGTGTGTTTCCTGCATACCTCCAAGACTGCAAGGCATGGAGACCTGAAACATCGCATATATACTAAGAGCACCCTGAGGGTATGCACCTCTGGCTTATTTTTCAATTTTTACTTTCTCCATACGTAGTAACGGGAAAGTATTGTGTTCACGAAAAAAATCGACTTCGAGATTCCAACGGAAATACACGTTTTGAGGTCCCTAGAACACGTTTAGACTATTTTGGAATGATGTCTGTGTGTGTATGTGAATGTGGGCGCTCTAACGCAAAAAGTACTTGCCATATCGTTACCAAACTTCATATATAACACTTTAGCATGAGCACAAAGAACTCATTAGTTTTTGGACAATAACGGTTAACCGTAAGTTGAGGTTTATTCGAAACCCGATTCGGTTTTTGCGATATCTCTCCAGTAATACATCATTATTGTATATACAACTCCATACAAATATTATAGAGAATGTAATTTCCTACAACTTTCATTTGACACAATTTTCCATGGCAGTTATTTTTTAGGAATTATTTATAATAATCGGTTTTTTCGGTTTCCGTCAAATATCTCCTTAAAAACGTCGTAATTGGTCATCTTTGTGAGGACCAAAGTTGTAGAGAATAATATTTCTTCCAGGTTTTGTTTGAAACAAATTTTCGTAGAACCATCCATTTCGGAAATATTTAACTTATTCGTAATTTCCAGTATACAGCGCCACCACCATGTAGCGGTGAATTCTGTAAAAATATTCAAAATATACGTAATTTACGGCAATAAGGACGACTGTATTTTTTGCGATATGAAATAATAATTTTGCCTTATAATGCTATTCATAGTAATTTAAATATCTATACCCCAAATATGTTGAAAGTCATGTGTTGGCCACATCAGATTTTATTTGATTGCAATACGCTCGGTCAAGGATTGTTTACAAACAAATTTGGTTAATTGTTAAGAAAAGCTAAGTGAAAAATTATTCTTTATAGGTGATTTTCAGTTTTTCGTAGACTAAAATGTTTTTGTATATCCCACATACACCTTAAAATTGGCAGCGAAAGTAGATTCACTAAATCCGTTAAAATTCAGTGGGCACTTAAACGGTAATTAGTTTCATTATAAACTTACGACCATGGTGTCGACGTGATACGTCTTTCTCAGGTAAAGGAGAAATTTTGTATATAGTCTTGCGGTGCAATCACCAAGGTCTGCTGCCCTCCCTCTCCCCCCCCCTCCCCAACCTCCCTCTCTCATCTCCCTGAAGCTACATACATACTACACCTATTTTCCCTCCTCAAGCACCTTCGCCTCCGGTTCTGTTCCCTTTGCTTCCTGATGTTGAGAAACAACGCCCTCTGTCATTTCTCCTCTCCCCCTCCCCGCCCCTCGATCGTCGTCGCCTTCCCGAAAGACAATTGCGAATTTTCTCTTTTTTCACTACAGACTACTCTTCTCCGCAGAATTCTCCTCGTGTTGCTCAACTCCGTGAAATCGAATGCTAAATACCAGTGTTATGATCCGCGCATGGAATTCTTCCGCACGCAATTATTCGGCGTTCTTTTGCGACATCTCCCCTGCAACAGGATCTCCGGTCAGCGCAACACTTAAACACCTGCTCAAACACGAAAGGCCGTCGCGACCAATGTTTCGGTTTTCATATAATAACACGTGTCTGACGGGCGATGACATTTCTCGAGAAGTTGAAACGGATATACGACTCTTTAATGCTGCAGATGCACACATCCGATAATTAGGCTGTTTCTGAAGCTTATATAAATAGTAGGTACACGTCTTAAGACAAATGGGAGAGGAGGGCCTGGCGTTGACCACCTATCGTCGGGGCACCGGGAGTACTTCTCTGGATTATTACGTCGATGACAACATTTTATACTTCCTGACGCTGATATAAATAAGAATATCTTATAAATATTTTAGTGTATGTAGGTATGTTCTTTATACGTTTCTACACCGTTGAAGCTATCGAATTCAAAAGTTTCATGGGCCATCCTATGGACCAAAGGAAGAACTTGGTCTAGGTTTGCAGACCGTGGGGTCTCTTATACCCCATGGGGTCAACAAAATACTATTTCCATAAGAATGCATGGGAAATGGTGTGGAGAAACCCCAAAATGCCATGCAGTACTTCACTGATGTGGATATAAATATACCTAAATATAAACTTACGATCACGGGAAATGGATTATATTACGCACGAAAGACTGAATATTTCAATTCTGTTCATGTTTTATCGTATTACATGCTAAATCGCTCGAAAGTTTCCTTAAAGCGCAAAATTTATCGGTTTAGATGACCATTTTCGTGGCGGCAACAAAGCTAAATTTCTTAATTGTTGTCCTCTTCGAAGGGAGATAGCCATGTAAAGATTAATGTAAGGAAAATCCACGCCGTGCACGCCGTAGAGGAAGAATAGGTAATGCCATGATATGCCTAAATATAGTCTATGAATACTTTTAAAGTATAAAGCAATAAAAATCGTTTGCTACTTAAAGAAAACTTTCCCGAACGACGCCGGGCGTTTTAGCTAGTAAGAAATACTTCTTTGTTGCCGAAAAACACCTGCAAAGATGTAATACGCAATCATTCCTCTTCTCTCTCCTTTCCTCTTCCATTTCCCTTCCTCTTCCATTTCATTCTTCACCTCTTCCTCTGCAGGCGCAGTTGATAAATTTTTACCATATATTTAACCGATACTTCCCTCAAATTACACTTTTATGACTATAGGTTCAAGAAGTTCCAACTTCGGAATTACGAAAAATGTTTTAACCCTTCCTTGACTTTGTTCCCTCGACATTTCTCCCGCATGTGTCCAGCACTATATAATGGCGGATCCAATGATAGGGAGATTTGGCCGATCTTGGATTTCCCCATTCCCCGGACTTACGACATTAATGCATTGATATGTACCTCCAAATCGACATAAGATATCGTACCCAAGACATACGATATTCGACATCCGTTGCGCTATTCGAGTCTACTTTCTTGCGTGTATTTTCGTCCGCATTGTACTAACAATAAGTATTAATTTAGTCATTGTTTTAAGTCTTTAAAATGTTTATTATATTATAAAATATATAACGCCGGTTGGTTTTTAAACCATTATTTTGTAGCTTAAATACGGCTTTGTACGTAATTTCTCCAAGGTCCTGGAACGTCTCTCATTTTATAATACCTAAGTCAATGGGAAATTGATGTTCGACCTGCGATGCGATTTTCAGGAACGGATTATAGTCGTAAGTCGTATTCTTAACCTCTTTGCACACCAAACTTTTGTATTCTGCTTAGCAGTTGAGGTCCTAAGAGAAGGGAAAGGAAGACTCGGAGGCGTTTGAAGAGTCGGTTCGTAGGCATTGGCTTATTCTTTCAGTGGGGGGAATATTATTCCTTCCCCTTCTATGGAATTCTCTATTTCCGTCCCCTTTCCCGCACGATCTCTTTCGCAGACGATTACCTACCTAGGTGACATAATAGAATGCAATTCGTTCTCGAGCCTTGCTACTCAGAGCGTAAAAATGTGTCTCCGGCTCTTCTTCATTACGTCTGAAGTGTTTCCTGATGCCCGTCACGCGCTCCAACGGGCGTGCTATTAAGCAGCAAACGCATAATAAATGTAGCGCTGAATTTTGGCGGTAACTCGGCAGCAAGGGCGGCGACCTTCGTCTATTACGATGCGTCAAGGGAGATATAAGGGTGAATCGAGAGATGAATTAAAAGAGATTAGGGAGGGGAAGCCATTGGCAATCGATTGAATGTGATTATTTACGCCTGAGAAGCTCGAGAAACCGCAGTTGGCGAAAGGTATAGACCGTTCTAGTAACCGCGATATGAGTGTGATAAAGAGTGATAAAGTTGTGATAAAATCGTTTTTTATATGTCCATGACTATTATTACTCTCTGGAACATTCGATTGTGTGGATTTATTATTCTTTTTGCGTTTTAGTGTACATAAAATTTGGTGTCATTAATTTTTATTTTATTTTAACGTAATACTCAATTCACGCCTACCCCTCATATTTCACGGGAAATTACGCTAGTTACTTATAATAATAGACAATTTTTTGTTGGTTGGTTGGTGATCATAGAAAAATGCGATTAACTAGATGATGTATGATAAAGAAAATCATCATTTGTTCGTTTTACAGACCGCGAGCATAATGCAGATTTTCGGCGAAATTTGTTTACTTTTTTATTCGTTTTAACTAGCGTAAGGAAGTGAAACAACACACCATCTTACCATCTGTATGTTATTACGCACCATCATCACGTGCTTTGTTTTGGAATTGTGCCGTGAACGTCATATCCGAGATTCTCGCGAGGTTTATCCAACAAAAAAGCCGACCGGGCCTGCCTTCTAACCCAAAGGTCGCGGGTTCGAATCCCGCTTCGGGCATGGATGTTGTGATGTACGTTGATTTTTTCTAAGACGGTGACGGTGCAAAATAACCTTAGCTGTTGACGCACCTAAAATCCTAATTACTTGTTGTTCCAACAAAAAATGACACCAAATTTTATGTACACTAAAACGCAAAAAGAATAATAAATCCACACAATCGAATGTTCCAGAGAGTAATAATAGTCATGGACATATAAAAAACGATTTTATCACAACTTTATCACGACGAATTGAATAAATTCGTAAAAAATCACGAAAAATATTAATTAAACCTAATTTTTGGATTTTTTCGAATGAGATTTGAATTTCTACGATACGGAAATTCATTTCCATACTTTTTTCGGCATAACTGTGAAAATACCGCGTCGAAATCTCATTTTTAAGATATTTGAAAATGCTAAAGAAAAAAGGCCTCGCTCCGTTTCAGCTCTGCCCATGTTATTCAAATGGACAAAAGATATGCTCCTGAAGTCAAACCCAGAACTACTATGTACACGGCGAGCAGTTTCAAATTGAAAAGTTGAATAGTCAAGTGATTCCTGAAAGTTTGATCGAAAAATGTTGTAAAGCTTTTTAGTTATGAGCGGTTTCCCTTTTCTTCCATCGAACACCATATAACAACCAAGCGTTACACCCTCCGCACCATCTCGCGAATGTCTGCTTTCATTACAATCCCGTCCGAAAACTCTTAAGAGGTTGGTATTCCTTGGCGTAAAGATTAGATGTGAGCGTAAATATGTTATTATTTATCGTAGAATTCCGTTAAAAAGACGCTCTTGATCAGCGCATTCACCCGAATATGTTGCTTGAATCACAATCGCACTAAGTTAACAACATAAAATAGTTTAAATTTTATTGCAGAAGACGTGGTCGGTTAGTGTCCCCCTGGTGAGAGGATAAAGACACCTGAGCTCGGATTTGAGGATGGGTCTCGAGGTATGGGCCTCTAACCCGAGGTAATGACGGTCGAGGGGTCAGCTTCGCGGTCAGTTTTACATGTGGTCCCAGTTAGTCGACATAAGCCACCCGCCACCAAATACACCGCTCTATTTCTCCTTCTCCCGCCTCCGGAAAAACACCGAACCCAAACCCATATACTCAAAGCCACGCCCCCCTGACTCTCACAACAACCTTCCATCCAGGGCTACACGAAGCCCTGAAAAACATCCTTGCCGCCGCCCACCCCATTCTCACCCATCACCCTTACACTCTTCCCCAAGCCACCCATCATATCATTCCGTCGACCCAGGAATCTAAGCGACTTGTTGTGGCGCAAAGAACTCCCTACAGGTCCCCCCGCAGTGTCTTTCCCATGCGAAAGACCACGGTGCCTCACTTGCCCCATCATAGAGACTTCCTCCACGTTCACCAGCCCGATAACAGACATCACCTACCCGATTACGTCCCACGGAACCTGCACTTCCAGAAATATATGCTATTTATTAAACTGCACGCAATGCCCGGCGTTTTACGTGGGCCTTACCACCAGACCCCTCAACATCCGCATGAACGGTCATCGGGACAGCGTCGCTTATAAGCGCCCCCTTCCAGTGGCCGATCATGCGGTAAGCCACACTCTACACTTCAATAGATGTTTTACAGTAAAAACAATCTGGGCTCTCCCAAAAGACTCTCCCGCACCACAACTCCGCCTATGGGAGCTCGCTCATATGGAAATCCTCCTCTCTCTTTCCTTTCCCGGTCTAAACCTTCGTTGACACCCCCACCTCAAATACCCTAGCCTCCTTCCCACGAGCCCCATCCCCTCTACCCCCAGTGAGACACTTAGTTTTAGCTTTAGTAATACTCTTGTGCCGAAGAAGGGTGGATGCCCAAAAGCTCCAAGAAAAAGCCTTCCTCTATCACCATGGACGTCCACAACACCAAGTAAGTGTCCACTGGCTCCCTCCTATCCCTCTCAACTACTAGTTACTTGGTGTTGTGGACGTCCATGGCGATAGAGGAAGGCTTTTGCTTGGAGCTTTCGGGCACCCGCCCTTCTTCGGTACAAGAGTATTACTAAAACTAACAAACTAAGTGTCTCACTGGGGGTAGAGGGGATGGGAAGAGGATGGGGTTCGTGGGAAGGACATACATACATATATGTTATA
This sequence comes from Uropetala carovei, assembly GCA_036926305.1. Classification (NCBI taxonomy): domain Eukaryota; kingdom Metazoa; phylum Arthropoda; class Insecta; order Odonata; family Petaluridae; genus Uropetala; species Uropetala carovei. The sequence continues at coordinate 1,826,978 of JAXCHB010000062.1, read as the reverse complement.
ACAAACACGCATTATCATTTACAGAAATACATTCATTAATTTTTCTTTTTGATGTTTTATATCGCGATAAATCAAAATTAGAAATTAGGTACATAATTTCAAACAGAAATGTTAGTTTCGAGTTACGCGATTTCAAGTTAGGCGACCAATCGTGGGAACGCATCTATCGTGTAACAATAAAAACCTCAAAAAAATAAATATATAGTATATATATTTTGTTTCATTCACTCAACGGTGTCTTTCACGGGCAGGCGATGAAATGAGGAGAGAGATGAAAAGAGGGAGGGGAGTAAAGCGGTCAGACGGTGGAAGGGGACACACGCCGTTGCGTTGTGCGGAAGGGAAAGTTAAAAGACGATCACTCTGCTCTCGACTCTCTCCGTTGCGAGACAGCCATTCGGGAAGGCAAGAACGGCTCGTCGTCGGACGCCAGGTGTCCGAGAGGTTGGATCGCCTCCTTCTGGTGTCCGGTCGAAGATTGAGTTTACGACGCCTGCAACCATCGAATCGGAGGACGGCGATTCGAAAAGAAGGCGATATTATCGTTCGTCGAATGTGCAAGTCGGACTCGGAGATCGTCTCCAGGAGAATACGCGGGCCGCAGCTCTCTCTTTCTTCTGCTTCCCTTCGGCGTCCCGTTCCATCGCAGCTTTCTTTTACCTCTTTACGCAGCCACCTGGTGGCTTCGCAACCTCTTCGTGCGAAACAAATTTTCTCGCATCTCCCTCTTTCCCAATAATTGTGTTGTTCTACGACTTTCGCAAATCGAGCGCCATGTCTCCCGATATCCAGTTCTCGGAGGCGGCTGACGGAGACGAGGCGGTGGACGGGGAAGTGATGCTCACCTGCGGAAGCGGCGTCTGCGACAACAACAACGTTGGATCTTGCCAAAAAGTGCGTACACGCGCGCAAACGCGAAGAGGGAGGGGCGGGGGACGTCGAAATGAGCGTCTTCTCTTCGCATCCTCCTCGTTTCCCTCGTCGCTGCTGCCGCTGCACCGAGACATTTTTTATAACTACCGAAGTTTTCGGTAATAAAATTTCGTTTTTATTTTTTAAATTTACTCGGAATAGGATTTTTTTAAATTTGTCACCAAAGGAAAATTAATGAAGATTACGAACATGGTGTGATGTTGGAATGGAAGGCGGGAATGGACCGTGTTCACTCGTATCTAAGTAACCGCGGCGTGCGTGTTATGAGCGACCCTTGGAGCATTCCATTTCAATCGAACTGATTTTGTTTTTATGAGATAAACTTGCTTTGAGTGAAACGAAATCATATTTATCGGAGGATCAGGAATCCAAACGCACAAAAATCTCTACGCCCTCCAAAATTTAAATTAAAAATTTTTTATGAGCCTCTGTACGAGTCAGTGGTACCCGTCCTGGTGCTCGCGAACACCGCTTTGTCCGTTGTTAGCCCTACTGTACTTAAAAGCGCTAGTGCGGTACAATTTACTTGTCCGATTATATTCTTACTTAACCCAATGAAGAACACCAGGGGCGTAACTGGGAGATATGGCGCCTATGACAAATGTTTTAGGAAACACCTTGTTCATGTAGAACATGATTATTGCTGTATTTTCATGAAGAATAATATCGTTTTTATTAACATTTGAGCATTAAAATAATACTTATTTATGGGAAAATAAACTTTCGGTATATCTTTGCGAGAACGTTTGGCGCTTTTCTCAAGCGGTGCCTATGGCAAATACCACCTTGCGGCATTGAAGAACACCAGTGGCATATTTTACGTTGGTTTCATTTCATTTATGATTATTTATATTTTTTGCGATTTTTGCTAGCCTGATATTCCAGACAAATGCTATGTGCCTGAGACATTGTAAAGAAGTGGTTCTTAACCTTTACTGCACCCCTTTGTTTCTCAAAATATGATCTCGCACTCCCTATCAAAAATCGTTGAAGTAGGTCAGTTTTTAAAACCTAAGATAGCATAACTATAAAATGAAAGAGATAGAATTATATATTTATTTTAATTTCGCAGTTAAATTAAGAATACATGAAAAATTGCACACTTTTTTAGAATTATATATTTATTTTAATTTCACAGTAAAATTAAGAATACATGAAAAATTACACACTTTTTTCAGAAATATATATCTATTTTAATTTCACAGCAAAATTAAGAATACATGAAAAATTGCGCAGTTTATTAAGTTTACCGGCTCAGTGAGTCTTCTGCTGTTGCTTTTGTTCGATGATGTTTGAGAAACGAGGAACTTTTTTTGAAATAGTCACACGCATGTCATCACTCGCATTTAAGCGGTTTCTGGCCTTTGTTTTGATGTGTAAGAGTGATGAAAATCCTATCTCACACAAATATGTTGTCGCAAATGGCACAAGAATCTCCAGTGCTGTCTTCGCCAGTTGTGGAAACGGTGCTAGTTGACCACACCAGAAATTCTCAAGCTTCATTGTCTCAAACTCCATTCTGATTCGTCCATTGGCTCGTAATTCAATGAGATCATATTTCATCAAATTATTATCGTTGATGGAATCCAGGTTTAAAAAAATGGATCCAGTATCCATTTCCTAGTCACATCAAGATCTCCAGTGGAAAAATATCCCTGGAAAGAGTCACTTAACTGTTGTAAATGCCTTGTCACTTCAGTTGCGATGGTCACTCCTTCATTTTCCGAAACAACTGTTTCTTCAAGCAAAGGAAAGTTAGTGAAATTTCTTTTCTCAACACGTTTTATCCAAACTAGAAGTTTCCGAATAAAAGCAGATAACTTCTCTCTGTCTGTTACCATGTTCACCCCAGTTCCTTGCATAGATGTATTCAGTGCATTTAAGTGTGTAAATACATCTGCCATGTACGCTAGGCACAGGATAAACTCTCTATTTTTGAAGTCTTCAACTAAATTACTGCCTTGGTTACAAAGAAACTAACTTATTTCTTCGCGCATTTCAAAAACACGAGTAAGCATTCGGCCACGGGAAAGCCACCTCACACTTCAGTGTGGAAAAGGACAGTGTGCTTGGCACCAATTTCTTCGCAAAATCCACGGAAGAGGCGATGATTTAGAGCACGTCCTCTGATGAAGTTTACTGCGCTCACCGTAGTAGACAAAGTATCCTTCAATTTTGTAGGCAAACGTCTTTGCGGAAAGAAGTCTTTGACGAGATTGAACACATCGATTCCTTTCGTGTTTAATTGCGATGGTTCACAGAACAAGAATTCTTCTAAGATTTCTTTCTCCTTTACATACCGCACAAACACCAACAGCTGACTGCAGCCATCAACGTGCAGCTGAATACCTACTTTAACAGGACTACGTTTGACATCTTCTATAGCTTGCTGCAAGGTATCCTGGCTCATCTCATGTATTCTAGAACGGATCACGTCATTTGATAATGGAACCTGCTGAAGCTTCTTTTGTGCATCTGATCCCAATACTATTTTTGCCATTTCCAATGCACAAGGTTTCACTAATTCTTCAGCTATTGTATGAGGCTTCTTTTCCTTGGCACACAAATATGCAACTTGATAGGATGCTTGTAACAATGGCTTCTCAATTGACACAAATCCTAACGTCCTCAGGGTTCCGCTACGATCAAATCGTGCCCTCGTAGACTTCTGGGTGTGAAGGTCATGTCCAGCAGCAGCACCACCATGCTGTTTGTTGAAATGTTCAGACAGCTTCGATGGTTTGAGATTGGCGTTTGAAAATATCGAGCTGCATAGTACAAATTGTGGTCGTCGAAGTCCATCCTTTTCTGTCGTACAAGTGAAGCCGTAAGTCGTCGTTCCATTTGCGTTTCTTCGACATGGCAAGGGTTACTGAAATGAAATAATTTTAAATATTATGTTACTAATAAATCATGATAAAATGTTTATATAACAAAATGTTTACATCAGTGGATTATTGTTTTATTGATTAACGATATTTTTTCAATGACGACGAGATATCTGTGCCAGCGTCTTTTCCAACAGTGAGCGGACAACTGAACTGCTTTCTTCAAAGTGCTCTCGAAATTTATATTCTTGCAATAGAAAGATGAAACTTAGTTGCAGAGATACACAAAGTATTGCAGAAGGGTAGAGTATCAATTGCATGAAGATTTCTGGTGATGAAAAAGGCGCACATTGGAAGAAACGACGGTGTCGGGGTTCTCCCGACATACGTTCGAGAGGAAAGGGATAATAGTACAGTAGTAGGCACACAAAAATACGCAAGTACCTACTACCCAGAGATGTTGCGGAGTTATTTTGTGCAACTGCAACCGACGCGCCAACTGAATTCACACAAGGCCGTGCGTTTGTTTGTATATTACAGTAATCGTTAAAAAATGTATAATATTAATAAAAACATAGGTTTGATGAAACAAAGTAGTTGTACTTACGTGCCTGTGCTTAATTTGTGTTTTCGATGATTTACCTTCTAAAAAAATTTGGCATGTCTCGCACCCCCAGAAAGGGCGTCTCGCACTCCCAGGAGGTGCGTGCACCCCAGGTTAAGAACCACTGTTTTAAAGGTTAAAAAATTCCTGTCAGGTATTGTGAAATTTCCATGTTTGAACTGTAAAATTAGCCGATTTTCATTTATGAAACATTCGTACATCGTTGTATTATCGTACACATATCATTATGCGAATACAGTAAACCCTCCACATTCGCGACTTCATCATTCGCGAAATTCGCAAATTCGCGATGTACGCAATGTATGCGTACTCAACATTCGCGACCTCTTGGCTTCGCAAATACGCGAGTACACTGAAACACGTATGGCTCTGCCTGGCGAGGAAGCGCGAAACCCTCAGTTCATTCTGGCAAAACTGCTCAGATCACAGTACCCCTCGAAGTGTAAAGACATCATGGTATATTGCTTCTCAATGTTGTCATTTATTTGGTTTATTTGCTCTTAATCATGGCTAAGCGCAATATTATTGTGGCTGCCCACCTTCGGCACATTATATTATTGAGATCGCTAAAATAGAATCAAACTAAATTTGTTTGTTTCAATATAGTGTGCAAACCTTCAATATCACCCACACACGGTCAATAATATTGATTATTTTGAATATTACTGAATAACATTGATAGTGTATGGGCCCCTTTAGATGCGTTTCGCTTCCAGCATAAGCGCCTATTAGCTTCGGTCTGTCCGTCCGTCCGTCCTTCCAACGGATTTCCATGAAATTTGATATTAAGGACTTACAGTCGAAGACAATAAGAAAATCGCATAAATGAATCACATCAGCCAATCAGGGATACCACTTCACTGGTGACAAAAATGAACTTTCCGTCGTATCTCGTAAAGTATTGGTCATATCAAAATATTTTTCAAATAAAACTTGTAGAACTGGTAAATTAGAGTATTTCTTTTCTTATACATTTTTAACGTGGGAGTAGCCGTTATCAAGAAAATCTAACAAGAATGTCTTTATTAGAGTTGAAAAATTTCTTCTCTTCATTGTTGCTAACATAAAAAATCTCACAAACGAACGTTCAGTTTCCTTACGTGTGCATGCAATATTTTAAATAGGAAGATAATTGATTATTTATTACGAAGAAAAGAACTTTAAAATGGTATTTCCCTTATTTACACGTATATCATTTCTTTCAAATACTTCATTACATGAAATGCGCTCATTTGTGATATGCTGTACACTTTCCTAACTTGTTTTACTTTACCAAGGAAACTATGAAATCACAAGGGCTTCTTTCGGCAGACTGCTATATTTCAAAATTTCACCCACTCATTCTTTTCGTTATTACTCTAATTAAGGCCCTCTCTTCCTCCTACTCAAAACATCCTTATTTGTTTTCTCTCACTCTACTTCATACACATCCTAAATTCTTCTCTGTCTTGTAGTTCACGTCTCACCTACACATACATGCAGTGGAGTAGTTAGAGTATTCCACACAACGGTTCTTGGTTCAAATTTGGCAGAGGTTGGATGTTTCAACCAGGAATCGTCCTACTTGTTTGGTTTGAAGAGAACGTGCAAGTCAGCGACCCATCTTTTGGAAGGGACTTTAAAATAGTTGTCATCTAAAAAGTAGGGTGATGCCAGTACTGGGTTTATATTCTCCCTTCTGTATGTGTCTGGTTTGGAAGGATCAGTAGTCTAAGAGAGGCTGGTTAGCCAAAAATACAAACAAACAGTCAGTTGCATTTCTACTTGCAAGGCAAAGCGAGTTTTTCAATTAATTGCTCACATAGACCTTCAGATATTCATATGGTGTTATCTGCCGCCTGACTGCTTTGCATTTGATTCGCTTAGCATCGTTTTTTAGCATGTCAGTGGCAGCAGGCAATAGAAAATCTTCTCCAATCGAATTAGGCTTATGACATCTAGCTAATCTATAAGTAATTTTGTTAGGCGAAAACAATGCAATGTTTGTTGTATTAGCCAACTCTTTTAATTGCCTATGAAAACTTTACAATTTTCACTCAAATAAATCCGTTGTCAACATGGTAGGTTTGAAGATGTCATTTTAATTCATTAGGCTTCATGCTATCTAGCGACACCTTCTACTGGCAACTACGTATATGAGGAGTGTGGATCTCTTAAATAGGTTAATGAGGTGATGGGGACTGGATGAATTCTATGAGGATAATGCCCGCAGGCCGTAGTATAGATCAGTGGTTTTCAAAGTACGAGACGCGAATCAGTGAAAATGGTCCTCGATGCAAGGTTGGGTCCATGAAATTCAGCGTTATTAGTTATATTACCAGGGCTGGCTTAAGGTTATAATGGGCCTAAGGCTAATAGCAGGGAAAGGTCCAAAAATATTATGTTAACACATAAAATGTACATATATTAAAAAATTTAGGGCCAAAAATTTTACCCAGACCTAAGGAAGGCTATAGCATTTTTGCCCATAGGTGGAGCTAGGCCTGTATATTACCATGTTGCTAGGTCAATCAAAACTGAATAATTGGAAATTTTAACTATCTAATTGGACTTTTATTTTTTTAAAAGTCATCTTACTACAAATTATCCTTTTAAAATCTTAATTCGCATCCATGACATTCCATAACATCAAAGTTTGATATGACAAAATAATTTTCAATTTTTACTGGGCCGTAGTGAAAAAAGTTTTAAAATCCCTGCTATAGAGTATAGGTAAACAATCTTTTTCACAATAAGCGACCTTGTGTGATTCACCACCACTATTTCGTTCAATTGTATAGGCTGTAGAACCGTTCACAGACAGACTGACGGCAGTGATGATCCACTTTAATGGACTCACAATCAGAGGCACATAAAATGTGCACTTACATCAAATTCTCAAAGTTGAATTATTTCGTTATTGCAATACTTTCTCTTTGAACTACATTATATGAGAAAGTAAAATCATTTGCGGCATACCATCCCAATTCTCCTGGACAGTCCTCCAGAAAATTGTGCACACCACAGCACCGTGGCACACAATTTGGAAACCTCTGCTTAAGAGGTTTATCTTCTTCACTACCTTCAATTTTTGATCCATATAAAATATTTTGTTCTGATGCTGCTCCCTCACCTTCACTGTTTTTCACTAGAGCTTCATGAGACGCATTCTTAACTTCAGCTTTCAGCCAATAGTAAACCCTGCTCTATGCCTTTTCATAATACCATCACTTACAGATTTGTTTTAATTTGTTATGCTCCTGATAAATGTGTTCGAATATGTTCAAACATAGCAGTTTTTTTAATACATGAGGGAGGAACATGAAATAACAAATGATAACAAATTAATTATATTGATGGATGCATTGAATTAAAAACCACAATGTAATAAAATACTCACTTAAAATTTGGTAAATATCCAACTCAGTTATCAAAGAAATGTAAATCAAAGCATTTGGAGAAAATTAATGTGAGTTATTACTGTGAAAATTTCAACATGCCTCCTGGCAATTACTGTGTATGTTAGTTTAACCAGATGTACTGGAAATTCTGGAACAGTCCCAATGCCCTGAAAAACTCTTCGGAATAGCAAAAAGTCTGGAATTTTTCGTTTCTGCTTTATAATCTTCCTTTTTCATAAATACATATTCATAAATTGTGTTGTATTGGAATTTTATTGTTCATCTGAGATGTGGCATTGTGCACTGTATCTCAGATGAACATGCTCAGTTGTATAATTTACTTGCATAAATCAACTCATACTTTTCCAATGATACAATTTCTCAATTGGTGAAACAAAATATTTTGAGCATGGAAAGGAGATAACTGGCAATTTTATTAGAAAGCTAGCAGAACAATGAATTCTTTCTCCATGGTTTTTATGATTAAATCTTGAAAATCTTCCTTTGATAGATACCAAGGATCTTTCATGACTTCAAAGTCACAACTTTATCTTCTTCAACCTCCACAATTTTGAAAAACACACCAAAAATCCTTTTCTAGTATTTTCTTAGAAACTATGTTGACAGTCTTGCCACTTGTCAAAAGAATATATAGGTTATTTCATGAACATGCTCAGTAAAATTGAACATGAGAAAAGCAATGCGCACATAAGTGGACCCCTACAACTTTTAGCGATCGACCTTAGACCTTATTAATAGTCATAAAAAACTTTGTCAGAAATTGAAGACATTTGCTTTCAAAAGGATAGTCACTAAGAAACATAGGGATACGTGGTATAAAAACATTCTGTCCTTTTGAACATTCTGTCAAAATAACTGCTTCATTAATATGGGGATTTAATGTTTGAACCTTTAATGGGTCCCATACAAATATTTGGAGCATCTAAACTCTGCAACATGATATTTGGTGCACAAACCTTCAAAACCAATTTATGAGAAGGCATCCCAGGAGGTTTCTGTGTATTTAAAACTCAACTGTGCAATTTATGGCTTCTTCTGCATTTGTTATGGTATCCACTGAGTTTGAAACAATTTCGTCAATAACTATTTTATAAGATGATTAGTGAGTGAAGCCACCATTTCATTTTTGGAGGTCAAAATAACTCTTTCATGTGACCAAGAAACCAACTTTCAATCAAATGAGGAATTTCTGGATAAACTTTTTATTCCAGTTTATCAACTGATTTCACCATTTATATTGAGAATATTCCCATGACCTATTTGTAGCAATAATTACATGAATTCACCAGCTGTATTATCCTCAGTTAAATATAACCTCATATGTGTTGAGAGGCTTAACTTTTCTACTTCCCTCTATATAAATGATGATTTTATATATGCATTTACCTCATCAGTTCTAGTACCTCTAGGAACTGCAGGGCACGCCTCCTAGGGGGGCCGTTGAGAATTTCTGGGGTGATGTGAAGCATTTTGGACCAAAATCAGTTTTGCCTTAAATTTCCATCTTTCATATGTTTTTAATGCCACCCATTTTACATGTTTTAATATTTTTATATTTCTTTTGTAACTATTTTGATGCTATTATGTAGTCTTGTACTTATGTAGTCAAGTGCTCTGCCAACTTATCACTCAATAACAGATGTAATTTAGAGGAAAGAATTTATTATATGTAGAAATAATGCTATGAAAAGCTACACAGATTTTTTACACAATGACAACTTATTTATGACTCGGAAAAAATTATGCTAGCTTGTGCATCAAAACCAAAATGAGACATATTGGAATTCACTGAATAAACTGACACAGTCAAACTCATCTCATGCTCTTAGGTAAGCAGATGCTTATAAAACTATACCATATAAAACATAGGTTACTATTACTAATACTTTTTTGACAGAAACTCTTAAAAACGCAAAAGAAAATTTTCTGGGGATGGGAGAGAGGTGTGATAATTTTAGAAGATCAGAAAGGGACATCGAGATGGAAAAGGTTAAGTACCACTGAGTGAAGCGATGGTGTCACATTAAAAACACCATTGAGGAAGGCAATGGGAAACCACCTCAACTATTATCCCAAGTATGTATCATGAAGAGCAACAATGTGACCAACTGCTTAACCGATATTTCGGTGCTAGGATAGTATCCTATCCTGCCACCTAGTGAGAGGTGATTTACTTGATTTTATATTTACTTTTTTTGTTCTGGGCAGCTGCACACAGTTTGAAGGTCTGTTCTGTAGACTTTGCATGTTTTTCTGTAATTTTCTTTTTTATGCATCTTTGAACTTTGCCGCATTGTTCACGTGTCTTATTGCCTTGGCATTTAGAAATGATTTGGCATCTGTGCCGTTTGTCATTTACAGCACGTACAGGAGCAGCTGAAGAGACAATGTTTCTGTTCCTGCTCTTACAGAACTCACTCCGTAGTTGCTCGGCTAGTGTTAATATGAATTTGTGCCGGCTTATTTTAATTCCTGTCACCTCCTGGTATAGTATATAAGCATTTATGGCAGCCAAATCCAAGATATTATAGAACACCTGAACAGGCCAACGCTGAGAGCCTGCCCGAACGGTATATTTTCGGGCCATCTGATCAATAACATCCACACCAAAATTTGTATTATTATAGAACTCTACAGTGTCTGGTAGCTCCTTATCAGTAGATCCAATCACAATGCTAGGATGCATAGAACTTAGAATCAGAACATTCTTATTTCTCTTCCCTTGATACACTGTCATAGTACAGTTTTCATGATGCAACAGTTTAGTGCAATACAGTGGGTCCCGGGAAGACCTAACTGCTTCGGGAACTTCTCATCTCACTCTAATCATAGTCCACAGAGTCTCGCCATCCTTTCCCAGCAACTGCATGCCGACGTGAGAGATTCAGTAGCGTCCCTTCCCTGTCTTTGTACAGGACGTCCACACTTCTTTCCCCGAGTGGTTGGGACTTCGGCCTGTCCTGCACCACCCTGAGCCGAGTGACCACTTGGCGCGACGACGGAATCTGCATGTAGTCCTCCCAACTGCTCTCCAGTGAGTGTCTGCTAATCAGATAAAGTTCGTGCGCCGTGACCACGAGCATAGCGACCACGGGCAGAGCGTCCACGAGCAGAGCGTCCACGTTTGCGCCCTCGGTATCGTCCCCTTTTCCCTCCAGCTGCAGAGGCATCGGAATTTGAATCAGAAATTTGAAACCGAAATTCGTACAATAACCGTGTAGAAAATCTGATTCTGTGAAAGAATAAAAGTAAACTAAAGCTCACCTCCAGGCGGATCTTGAGAGACTATATGTTGCACTGCTCCACCTTCTTCGATATTTAACATATCGCACTCACTTTCAGAGCTGTTCGATGTTTGGAGATTGGGAACAAAGTCGGCATCGTCGTCACTACCAGAAAGATCAGAAACAGCATCCGGTTCATCAACATCAGACTTGTTTTCTGATTAATTTTGTAAGACTTCAAGGACCAACTCCGGGCGTAAATTGCGTCGATGGACCATTGCCAAGCTGCGCACTCCTTCAATGTAATATATCACTTTCAGGTTCCTGGCTAAGTGTGTTCGGTGTGATTGAAAACTTGTCAGGACTCGCAAGTGAGCCGCCGAGAGAGTGGCTAACTCGTGATGCTGGGCGTACGACGGCGGTCTTGTGGCGCCAGATGTCAGATGCAGTATATAGAAGGTGGCAGACGTTATGCTTGAGTTGTACATTGTAACAGTAGATCTAAGACTTAAACACAAAGTTCTTGAAGATAGGAGACAATTAACTCAAGCAGGGAGGTCAATCCCTCAGTAAATATTACACGATATACGAGAGGCTTCGAAATGAATCCCAATGGTGTAACAGAATATTTGTGTGACTCATTGACTCATGACAGTATTGCATAAATGCTGGATGTCAAAGAGAGAGATAGAATCCGATTTACAGTATTTTACATCCACTATCACAGCTAACCAAACGTTGTGGCATTCAAAATGTCCATGGGTCAAATTGACCCGTTTTGGTACTTAAAGGTATAACATACTGTAACTCGGAAACAAAACGAATTAGGAAAATATATATTTTTCTGTGAGTTAGTCACATAAAATAAGATAAAGTAAAAAAAATGAATAATATATAATCAGTCATTATTGAGGGGTGACCGATTGAAAATGAAAAAGGGTCAAAATGACCCTTCCTGTACTTCTAGTGTTAAATGATAATCCAAGGCAGCCTCCAAATGAAAGTCCTAGTTTTGATTTACTTTATAAAATAAGACCAATTCTGAATGAATTTAATGACAATTATAAGAAATACTATAACATTTCTGAGTATCAGGTAGTGGCAGGCACGTGCTGTGCCTCACGACCGCCCATGTGCAAGTCTCTCATTGTAAGAATATATGGCATATTATAATACAATCCACATTACTGTTAAAAATACTGTGTCTGATGATAAATCAGCCACCCCCGTTGTTTGGCTGCCCATGTGTGTCGCACACATCCCGCATATGGACGGCATACCTCTGGGTAGTGGATGAGACAATGGTTAAATTCAAAGGTGCTCCTCAATGAAGTAATACATGCTGATGAAACCAATCAAAAGAGGATTCAAGTGGTGGGAAAGAGCAGATGGAACATCAGGATGCGTTTATCATTTAGAATTATATACAGGGAAAGGGGCAATTAAAAATAGTAATTTGGGTTTAGGTGAGAATATTGTAATGCAACTAGTGGAGCCTCTCTATGGAACTGGCTGCACCATAATAAGCGACAGATTTTTTATATCACCAAACCTATTTTTGGAACTTTCAAAGAAAGGTCTGACAGATGTAGGAACTGCAAACACAGGGCAAATTATCCCAAAGAAATAGTCGCAAACACTAAGGCCTGGAGAGAAAGCAACAGAAGGGACTGTGAGTGGTTTACCTCCGGTCCACTTGTGTCTTTAGGGTGGCGTGACAAAAAGAATATATTCTTTTTATCTTTGGGTTATGACACACCCACTTACCCACTGCAACATGTGGAAAGGAAGCAGAATGATGGTTATAAGTTGGAGGTGTAACGAACCATAAGCTTTCAATCAATGCAACATACATTTTGATCTGATCATTCTTTCAAGAAGGAACAAAAAATGGTCCACCCCAAAATATATAAATATAGTATATTGGACGAATGCATATAAAAGATTTTATAAAATAGGTACATGAAGTTTATGAAGTCACTTTTGTTTGGCAACGGACTAAACAGAAGGGACCTCTGGCCACACATCCATCTCCTTCAGGACATGTGATTTTCTCCTTTGCCAGCATTACTTGAGAGCAATATACAGCAAACTCCCAGTTATCCAGAATGCCTGGGGAAATGAGTTTTCCATTTAAGTGAATATTCCGGTTGCTTGAGAGTTTTATTGGATAGGCTTCAATAAAGCATTTGGATATGAAAATAAGAAACAGATGCCGAATTATACATTCACCTTGGAATTGCTAACCTTTACCCTAGGTACTCAACTCAATTGTTCTTAAATAATTCCTTGACATTCAAAAAAGTAATGAAACTCAAATATACAAGTATTCAACACGTTTAATTGTAATTTTTTAATATTTAACAACTGCATTACATCCTATGGAATTTCTCGTATGCCTATCACTAATAACTTTCTTTTGTTCTAGTAACAACTGGAGGTAAGGGTTAACTTCGTCCAACCTTAGAATTTTCCAACAAAAAAATTGTTTCCTTGCCCGAGAATAGGAGAGAAATTATCCACACAACACAATGCATTAGCAGAAATTCTTGGGGCAAATTGATATTAAACAAAAGAGAAGCGAATAGTGACACGCAATAATGACACCATTACATACAGTGCAGTTAGTAAATATTAAAATAATGCATTTAAATGCGTTGGATAGTTATATATTTCTTAACTAATGTTTCAAAAAGTCACAAAATTTATCGGCAGCTTCTTGGTCGGCCGATTTTTTATCACCTGACACATCTAAACATCTGATTTTAAAACACGTTAGCCATCCATCTGAAAATGCACACGGTTCACTAATCTCCACTTGTTCATAAAAATCTTTGGCCTTTTCAATCAACATTGGTCCAAAAATAGGGGCTCCCTCAGAACGCTTTATAGAAAACCATTCATAAATATCAATATCCAATTGCTCAAGTTTTGGCTTATGAAGAGTGCACCAATATTTAACTCTTCTAGGTGTCTCAGAAGATGTAACGAATTTCATTAATTGTGATTTCTGTGCGTTAATGTCATAAATAGTTGAAGAACCGACATTGAACTCTTTCATTAAAACATTGCGGTTCTTACTTTTCTCTAAACGTTTTATTATATCAAGTTTCTGGGTTAAGGTTAGCACAACCCGTTTCCTTTTATTACCTTTAACACATATTGGAGTTTTAGGAGGCATTTAAATAGGGTGTGCAAAATATTTTATTTAACACATACACCGAGTTCAAGAAACAATCACAATTGTGTATTGTGATTGCTGAAAACGCAAATTTTAGCGGCAACATTCTGAATTAGATATAAACAAAAATTGCCGAAAACTCCAATTTTATCGGTAACATTTCAAACTAGATGTAATAACAAAATTGAGAGGCAGGAGATGCCGGTTGCTTGAGAATTCCAGTTGCATGAGTGCCAGATAACAGGGAGTTTACTGTATTGTGAGAGATGGGGTATTTTAGGCTGCTATGTAGTTACTAAGTGATCCACTCTTCAGTTTTTGTTCATTTAGGCATATTTTGCCTCTTCTTCATCCTATATACAATTTTAGCATTGATGCTGATTGTTAAACTTTATTTGAAGTTGTTTACTGAGATACTTTATGATGAGGAAGTTGTGAAATCCAACTTCAGAGAGGATTATGGAGTTATACAGTATATTCAAATCAGTCATGGCTTTATTATATAACACCCAATCTTATCATCCAGATTTGAGCCATGCCTGTGATTTTTTTCTCCCCAGACTCTCTTCCAGAATTCATAACTTTTGCAATTATTTGCCCTCACGGCTTCTAAGTATAAATTTGGTGGTAGTGATGGTTTCATTTCCAAGCGGGCAAGAAAAGTGTTATCCTTAGACCAGAAAGCAGAGTTGCTTAATCACCTTGCATGTGGGGAAAGTACTGCTTCAGTTGAAAGGCATAATTGTGTTAATGAATAAACTATGAGAATCCATAAAAAGAATTAGGCAATAATTAGGTCTAATGTGACAGGAAGTGGTTCTAAATGTGCAAAAGTAATCTTCATGTCCTGTGATTCCAACTTAACGCTAGTGTACGTCGTCTTTACGTATAAGGTTCGAAGAGGTGTGACTCACTTCCCCCTCCTTCGGCCAAATGACTCATACTTGTAGCAGTGCCTTCCTCAGTTATTTGCCTGTCAACCCCTGACGTGGACACACTTCTCTCAAACTTCAGTAACCAACTGTCTTCCAACTCCGAAAAGCAGGTACGTACGTTTGACGTATCACTAGCAATAGCAGTCGATTACCACATGTAAAATGTACGTATCTCTAGTATTACCCAACAATCGCTGTACGTAATTTTGACGTATTACTATCGATACAGTAATAAATATTTGTAAAACAACCTTTTTTGTTTTATGCTAGTAAGGCATAATGGCAGAGACGTACTCAGACCCAGACGAAATACTTCGAATATTGAGAGAAATGGATGATAAAGAAGAAACAGTTGTAGATGATGAATTAGAAATAGAAGAAGAAGACTCTGAAGATTAAATTAAATCAATCAAATTAGGAAAAAAAGTGTTTATCCTTCTTTACCTCTCATATACAGTAGTAGTCTTGGTAGTAGGGTGGTTGGAGTATCTGCCGCCGAATACTAAGGTCGCGGGTTCGAATCCCGCCGAGGGCATGGATGTTTGTGTTCGCCGTAATGGGTTGTATCTAAGAGTGGACTATATAGTCTAAATATCGTCCTTGAAAATAAAGTCGAATTATTATATACGTCAATCTTACATATCTCTAGTAATAACGTGTGTAAGAGACACACTAGCATTATAGGGTTAAAACAAGTTAGGAAAGTTCTGCAAAAGCAGATATTATAAGGCGATTTTTTTTGCAAAAAAATAAGTTTATTTCATTGGTCATGGTTTAATATTAATGACATTATAATATATCCCTCTGATTCCCATTAAAAGCTTACCCACATAAAAGCATTGAGCTCATTGCCATGGTAGTCGATTGTTGAGACCCAAAAATACTCCTACTTTTCCTGATAAAAACTAAGAAGGTATCCTAAAGCTACAGGGATTTGAATTCTGTCTTCAAAAATAAGAAACTAGAATTTCTAAACTTTCTGAAAGTTCAATTCCCGAGTTCGAATCTTGATGGGATATAGGAGGTGCTATCAAAAAGTTCCCAGATTGACCTCAAAAAAAATTTTAGGCTCACCCAATTGTCTAGTCGGTGTTATCTCCTTCGAAGTACTCTCCTTGGGCAACAATACGGCGATTCCAGTGACATTCCCCCTTCTGGAAGCAGTTCTGGAACTCCTTTTTGGCGATGTTAAGTACCTCCTGCGATTCGACTTGAATCTCCTCCACAGTGTTAAAACGTCGCCCCTTGAGTACCATTTTCATCTTCGGGAAGAGGAAAAAGTCACAGGGGACGAGGTCGGGGGAGTAGAGGGGGTGAGGGACCACCGCCATGTTGTTGTCGGCCAAAAACCATTGGACAGACAGCGCGGTATGAGCAGGCGCATTGTCGTGGTGGAACAACCAGTCTTTGGATGCCCACAGGGCTGGACGTTTCCTCCTCACATCCTCCTTCAAATGTCGCAGGACTTCAATGTAAAAATTTTGATTCACTGTCTGCCCTTGAGGAACAAATTCCTTAAGCACAATTCCCTCCTTGTCAAAAAAAACGATCAGCATGCTCTTCACATTGCTCTTGACTTGCCTGGATTTCTTTGGTCTTGGTGATCTCGGAATTTTCCACTGGGACGATTGTTGTTTTGTTTCCGGGTCGTATCCATAAACCCAACTTTCATCGCCAGTGATGACCTTTGAAAGAAACTCTGGATCTTTTCCGAGCTGTTGTTTGAGTTCCTGGCAAGCGTTCAAACGCTGCTCCTTCTGGTCTGGCATCAGCAGGCAAGGCACAAATTTTGCAGCAACTCACCTTATGTTCAAGTTTTCTGTCAGAATGCTTTGATATGACCCATACGATATCCCAACAACGTTTGCAACGTCCTGGATACTCTGATGATGGTCTTCATGAATGGCCTTCTGCATTTTTTCGATGTTCTCATCAGTTTTGCTGGTTGATGGCCGGCCAGAACGTTCATTGTCCTCAACCAACGTTTGCCCTTCCTTAAACCTGGAAAACCACTCGAAACATTGGGTTCTACCCATGGCTTCCTCACCAGAAGCTTGCTGAAGCATCCTGTGTGTCTCTGAAGCCGTTTTACCGAGCTTAAAACAAAATTTCTCGCACATTCGTTGTTCTTTCAAAGATGTCATTTTTTATTTAAAAAGGATGACAGACACACTGACACAACATAAAACAAAGAGCTGCCAAAACAATACGCCACGTGCTACCTCACTGTTACTTGGCAGACAACTGTGTAATAAAGTATAATGCGCATCCCCGCTTGCGCAGGTGCAGGGTTCATACGAGAAGCGCACCATGTGGTCAGTCTGGAAAGTTTTTGACAGCACCTCGTAACTTAAAAAGCAAATATATAAACCTCATCACCGATTTACATGCTTTTCTTATGGGGCAATAATGGGGCAAAGTTAGCCCCGAGCAGCTGATCATTGTCCACCAAATTTATGCCACCTGTAACTCTCATATGTAGTAAGTTATCTTGAAATTTTGGTTTCCCTAGATTGATCTATTTCAGAGATATCGTCTGCACAGTCGGACAGACAAAGTGAATACATAAGCGATTTGTAAAAAAATGGAAAACACTCTAGTACTCTGGATTGAGGACCAAATGCAGAAGAAAATGCTGCTATATAGCCAAATTGTCCCTGAAAGGACAAGAGTATCTAAAAGCATCTTGTGGAGAAATTGGCAGGAGAAGACAGCAGCAGTTAAGCCTAAGATTTTTGAAGCCAGCAAGGGCTAGTTTGAGAATTTCAAGAAAAGATAAAACCTGCACATCACATCAGCTGATCATGTTGCTGCTGCCAGCTACCTGCCTGATCTGCCAAAACAGAGAAGGGTTATCACCTGGAGCAGGTTTTCAATGCAGAGGATTTAATTGAGAATGTTTCTTTCAAAGCTGGAGAGAGATGCATCATGATTTAAGTTGGTGAAAGACAGGTCAATCCTTCTCCTCCTTGAGGATGCTTCTGGCAACTTCATGGTGAAGTCAATGTTTCTTTACAAAGATGAAAAATGAAGCAGCCAAAAATTCTAGGTTTTCTGACAAAATCCTCCTCTTCCATCATCTCTACTCCAAGTTCTTCACTCTTAGGCAGCCCCATAACTAGATATTTCAGTGCCCTGGGCAAGCTACTAAATATGCACCCTCTCCCCTTCAAGATATAATTTTCTCTAGTTTATTTACCGTATTTCCCACCATATAAGACGCACTGGCATATAAGATGCACTCATAATTTAGCAAAGATTATTTAGGAAAAAAATATACCAAGAAGTTCTGTATCTGAAATGGCGGAAAAAAGCCAGCTGCTGCTCCTTGCGCAGTTCAAAGTTGTTGCACCTGCGCAGTGACTACGTAATATTCATTGCGGTACCTTAACAGATCCAGCAAGGTTAATTTATTTGGACGTTTTTAACATTTTAGCAAGAGTTTCGTAAAATTACCAGTATATTGGTAAGTATTTTCGTCTTTTATTTATTTTTCTTCTATTTGGACATTTTTTTTGGATTTTTCTCTACTGTTTCCTTTCTTATTTGTTCATTTAAGTTTTAAGAGTTTTTAGCGATATTTGTTTGTTATTTTTTAACCTTGGGATGCATTGCTGTTTTGTTTGTTCAAAGATTAGAAATTTTAAATAAAGCTTTGGGCGATCTTTATTCTCCTCTAAAAATAACGTTCGATCTTTGACCTTTATATACTTACATATCGTTTCCACAAGGAATCATCGAGGAAAAATCGTGACCATCAACTTATAAGACGCAGGGTGATTTTTTGAGATAGATTTCTGGAAAAAAGTGCGGGAAATACTGTAGTTACTATTTGGATTTTTTGCACACCTTGCTTAGTTGCGCCCGAGAAAGATGCCCTGCTTGCCCCGCCCTAGTTACGGCACTGCTCTTAGGGTAAGAACACATAGAAAGCAGGTTGCCAGCTCTCCGATAATTGGCACCGATCAGCTGCTGAAATAATACATGTAAGCTAATGGCGACGCACACAGCAAAAGCGTGTCTAAACTTGTCTGCGCTGTCCTACTTGCCGGAATGCAGGCAACCTGCTTTCTGTGTGTTTGTAACCTTAGGCAGAAATCAGCATATGAGGAGAGGCATTCTAATTCCCAAAACCCCACCATCATTGCTCTCATCATCACCATTAAAGATTAGTGAAATTAGTTTTGTTTCAATTATGATTTATTAAGCCAGTAAAATGTCATCCATAGTTAACATGTTAATTGAGAAAGAACATCTCAATTTTTTTCATCAAGAATGTTCTCCATTCTTCTTTTTTTTTTCTTAGGATATTAGTAGTTGGACTATGTGGGCCAGGTGGCTTTGTTACGGGGAGTGTGGGCCAAGGCAAGGAACTGAGTGATGGATTTATTTGTATTTAGTTTATAAAGTGTTTTTATTTTAGTTTTATTAATAAACATATTTATGGCAGGTACAGATGTTCATTTTTAATCGTTGGAACTTTCTAGATCTTTCCCTATATCATTGCACCACAACCTTTTTTATTTCATACTTTCCAGTTAATTTAACCATCACAGCACATTGAACTAAATTTCACAATCACATTGTACAGAAACAAATTATAGCTAGAAATAATTCACATGAAATCATTTTTATATTTGCTGGTTTTCAAAATGATACAAAGATAGAAATTCATTTTTATTTATTATGAATATCATATAGTTCAAAAATCAAATGATAATTTAATAATAGTGTGATACTTTCTTGAAGAACAGAGGCATTTGATCCCTCCAGAGGCATCTCATTGAAATTCAACCTGAGAGCGTGGTTGCTCCTGAGTTCTGTAAATTCCTCTCATATCTTTTTAGAAAATTCCTTAATTGATATTTCTATAGATGAATCAAAAGGATCATGAGAACTGTGCTCTATGCTACTTAAGTTGAAGGATGTGGCTTTTCCCATAGACACATAAGTTGTGTTTAACAACATGTATATTGTTTAGTTGTCTAATCTGATGATGGTGAACGTACGAGTTGATTTCAAATTTGTGCATATTGGCTTTTACAAATGGTGCTTGAAAAGTAATGGGACTGGCAACACTGCTCGGCTGTAACAGCCTTGATCGATAAGGCACATGCATTAATTTGCAACTTGACATTTGATGAGTCAGTAGTGCAACGGGCATCGCTGTGGTCCATTGTATGTGTTTCTTAGCTGTTTTACGAAACCTATTTTTCATTGGCAGCTTGGAACGATATTTTGTACGTTTTAAGACAAAGATGTGCTATAGAATTTTGTCTGAAGCTCGGAAAAAGTGGTCGAGATGTTACAGAATGCCTACAGACCAGAAACAATGAGCAGAGCAACAGTATTCAGGTGGTGGAAAAAACTGTGGTTGACGACACTCGAGGCGGGAGACCAAGCACTGCCGTTACAGATCTAACTATTGAGAAAGCTGATCGATTGTTGAAGGAGGACAGAAATTTATCGTTACAGGAATTGTCTACCAATTTAAATGTGTCATTGGAAAGGGTTCACCACATTCTTATTACTTTTCAAACACGCCTTGTATATAAGCTAGGGAGTGTATGTTGTTAAAAATAAATAAATTTTTACAGGATAAGGATTATTTTATAGAAAAAATGCATCTAAGGGCTTTCTTCTGAAGGACAAAGACTTGGTCGGAGTGAGGAGAATTAACCCAGATTAAGACCCCATACTTCAGCAGGGAGAAAATGTATCCGTAATATATCATTAGTAATATGTTTGGTGAAACTGATTCTCTCAGGTGTTGTATTTGGTAAATGTGAGAGTTTATTCTGTTGGCTATGGAATGAATATGGTCTGTCCAATGTAATACCGGGGAGATATTCAGTTCAAGAAATTTGGTGCTAGAGGATGAATGGATAGGTTCGTTATTCACCATAATGTGTGTAGAATTAGTTAGTTTAGATTGATAAGTGTGGAACTGCATACATAAAGATTTGGAATGGTTGAGGATTAGTCTATTGGAGTTACACCAGATAAACATCTCTTTAGTTGCAGAATTTGTTTCCAAGATTAATTGCTCCATTGAGAGAGGGACTATTAAGTGGGATGAGCCATCAGCAAATAAAATGAGATGTCCATTATTTAGGTGATGTGAAATGTCATTGATATACAGGGTGAGTCATGACAAAATGTCATTGCTTCGGGAGCTTATAGATGAGGTTATTCCCAGTCAAAAACTTCATATGAACATAGGTTCGATTCTTAACAGTTACGGAGCTATGGATGATTGAAATTCAAGCATGTGTATGTGTGACCTTGTACCAAACTGACAATTACTAACTGAACCTAATGAACTATGCAATTGACTGTTGTGTTTTGTTTTTTCAGTATGCCTTACATGTTTTCAAATGCTGAATATGGTGCATGTTTACAGATTTTGCTCGTAGTCATTCATTTTAAAAAGGGTTAGTCAGTCTTGGGATGTTGGAATCTAGATAGACTTGGGCTAGTTGGCTACAGGGGCAAGTTGTCACATTGTTAATAACAAAGGTATTTGTATTTAGATAGCACTTCTAGCTAGACATGGCAAGAATGCCCTGAGAGTTTTGACGGTCTGTGACAACTTGTGCACGTGTGACAGTACTTCTTAGATTATTTTGCATTCTGAGTAATAATTTTGCATAATACTAATTGTAATAGGTACTTATAAGGATGAGGTAATTTGTTAAAACATATTTCTTTGAAAGCATATACACTTAGCTTCAACATGCTGGGAATCCAAGTTTAAATAGTTCTTCCAAACCGATTATGTATATGTAGGTTTAAAGTTGCGAGATGGTGACGGGGCAAGTTGGCCCACTAAAAGTAACATTTCCATCATAATAACAGAAAAAGGAAGACTGCAATTTGACCAATATACCAGCGTACTAGAGTGTAAAAAACAGAAGTCATTGAAAAATGAAAAACCCAAAAAATGTTTATTTGTAACTAAAACAGTTAATAAAAAGTGTAAGGTGAAGAAATAATCTGTTTTTGTTAGACTAGGGTGACCAGATGCTTTTGGTAACAACCGGGACGAAACAAGTTTTGAAATGGAAAAACCAGGACATTTTCTAAAAAAACCGGGACAATGGGTATTTTGATTTTTTTCTTTAATATTCTAAAAATCAAATAAATATGTTTACAAAAGAATATATAAACTATAATTTATTGAAATAACAATTAAATTACATATTTCGTGATTAATTAAGCAGTATTACAATAAAACATATTAGGTGAAAATGGTGTTTTCAATCATATTTTAAAGTACTTCTGCCTGCCTTGATCAAATTTTCATCATTTTTAATCATGTCATAAAAACTTTTACAGGTCATATTAAAGTTGAATTTACACATCATTATGGAATTGATGGTTTTTATATCCAACCCGTTTCGTTTATCAGATGATTGAATGTCTATTTGTGAAAATATTCTTTCCACACTTCCATTGTGTGCCGGAATGGCAAACAGAAAGTTACATAGTTTCTCCATTTCTGAACTCTGTTCTGGAAATTCAAATTTTGAAAAAAAATATGACCACCGGCCATAGCAAGATCTATTAAGCCACTCATCATTCCTTTCTTTCATCTCTTTTGAAATCAAATTTTTAAGCAATAAAAATTGATTAAATAATAAACTTTCGTCAACTTGAAAGCCCATGTCAATAACATTTTTACACATTTTGCACTTCTTCCCAAACTGGGAAACTTTTTAATAGCATCAATTTCAGTAAGGGTTCAACCCATTTTTTTTTAGATAGTCACAGGTTGTTATGTACATGTCAAATATTTCCTCTTTAAATGATTCTATTTCATCCTTCTGAATATTATTTTCAGATAAAACTCTGAGGGCACTCAAAGGAACAAATTTTTTGTTAATGCATAATTTAAGCATGCCAATTGTTTCATGCATGTAATTCATTACCTCTATTACGCAATTTTGCGAACATTCAATTTTTAGAATTTGTTTATTAAATAAACCAAGAATATTAAGCATTGCATGGAAGTTATGCAAAATATGCGCCGAACATCCAACATCTAGTAAATTGAGATTAATTTTCTCTCGTAATTTATAAAAGACATTGTTTTTGCCTTTTCTCAACAGTTTGGCACGACATTCTATTTAAGATAAATGGAGTAAGTAAATTGTTGCAAAGTCCATTCATGAATATGAAAGCTTCAATAAATTCTCTTGAGCAGATTCAGCAATATTTCGGAGCTTGTAGGTCAGAAATAGGGTTGAATAAATTAATTATAGATGCTCGAGAACTGACAACAGAACTAGAGGCTGAATCCAAATTTATGCAAGAGACCGAAATTCTGCCACGAAGAAAGAATCCCAATTTTGAATCTGCACAGGTTGGTGCAAGTTTTCATAATCCCCAAGATTATATCCGAGTAATTTTTTTTATCTTGTGTTGGATCAAACAACTGCTTTGATAAAAAGAGGTTTCAGCGACTCAAAAACCACAGTGAATATTTTAGTTTCTTATATAACTTAAGTGAACTGAAAATCATGGATAAGAAAATTCGTATTTTCTTAGAATCAGCTGTTAGTGAAATACCGTGAGTCTTTGATTTTCCAGCACTTAAATCCAAATGCTTTTTATAAAATAGTATTTGGAATATCGAGTTTGGTTTTCAAAATAATTTCGTATGAACGGGAATAAAAAAAACTACTGCATATACCATCAATATTACAAAAAAAACCGGGACATTGATGTGTCCCAAAAAAAAATTGGGACACCATGACAAAATTCTGAAAACCGGGACGCCTGGTCACCCTATGTTAGACGTATCAGATGAATAGGAAACGTTTTGTCTCGTTTTTTTTGGAATCATATTCCAACAGCCGACCAAGGGAAAAGTGGATACAATATGTGGAATGTAAAATGTGGGCTCATGAAGAATGTAGTGATGGTAACTTGTGCTAGCCACAAGTGTTAGTCGGACTAGACCTATAGAAATTTCTCTTTTTTTTACATTGTCTTAATTGCTCATTTAAATCTTACTATAAAATGGTGTTCTTGTTTTTCGTCAGTATTGAAAATTGATATCTAGAATTGTTAGATGCTTAGAAAATATCAAGAAACAAATGCTTTTACGTAAGTGTATTGAGTTCACTTTTCAACCGTTGTTGTTTTGCCAATATACAACTTTAAATTTTAGCCCTTATCTATATTAAATGTTAAAAAACATTTTATTTTATTATATAACCTGTCCTTCTGTTTGAATTTTGTAGTAAGTTGATGACCATGACATTGTTAAACCTTGAGTTTACATTGTTGTCTTCCTAATTGTAAGACAAACATGCTTTGAATGCTTTAATATGAGAGAGAGAGAGAGGGAAGGAGGGAGAGGGAGGGTGGGAGGGAGAGGGAGGGTAGGAGGGAGAGGGAGGGTGGGAGGGAGAGGGAAGGAGAGAGAGAGGGAGGGTTGGAGGGAGGGTGGGAGGGAGAGGGAGGGTTGGAGGGAGAGGGAAGGAGAGAGAGAGGGAGGGTGGGAGGGAGGGTTGTATAGCGAGGAATAGTAAGGGAGAAAGGGATGGCTCAAGAAATTAAATACTAAAGCATGGAAAAACGTAATAAAAAACATCAACATCCCAAATATCAAATATTCCTGTAGATTTATGATCAGCTTTGTAAAAGCCACACAACTTTTATGCATTGAAATATAGTATTTCCCAAGGCAACGCCAGGTATTTCTGCTAGTTTGTAATATTTTACAACATAGCATATAATGCTTCATTATGCAATTAAAATAAAAAATTTCAGCATAGAAACTTCTTTTATTATCAGAGCAAATCATGACTTGATGACCAATGACCTCAAATAGCTAATCATATTTTTATGTTTGTACCTCCTCAGTTTGACCAAAAATTTCTTTAATTATAGTTGTTCAATGCATAGGAATTAAAATTGAGAAACCACAATGGATGTACATTATAAGCAGAACTGCATCCTCACCATCTGTTGTTGATTCAATAACTTTGGAATAATTCAAAACATTTAGATGTGCATAAATTAAAATGTATTTTCAACATTTTTTCGTGCACAATATATTAGTAAATTATATTTCATATATCTGGTTGTCCAAGTAATATTAATACAGATAAGCTTATATTTAATAAATCAAGGGACGTTTTATTGTAATAAGACGGCCTTTGGGGAAGCTACTGACATTTAACCAGCAACTAAGAGGACAAGTGTCAAGAGCAACTTGACCTCAATTTGTTTGGCTAAATTATTGGTAATAAACACCACCATAAAAACCAATGTGGCTGTATTACTATATAATTATGGCAGTGTGTTATTTATATCCACTTAAAAAAGTAGTACTTCCCTTACATAAAGATTTTTTTCAAACTTGGATAAGAAATTCTAAGTCAACTTGAAGATGCACATGTAGTTACGCATTGGTTCTTGAGATGTGTACAAGCACTATAAAAATAAGCTAAATAGTACTTTGCACATAATACATGAATAGTTGCATTTTAAATCAGGTTTACTGTACTGCTATGCTTAGTGGCTCTTTGTTTTACCAACCACATTCTTAATATGAAATCTCTTATTTACAATAAAATAGCTAGTGTTGTATTAAAAAAGGTATCATATCCATTATTAAGGCTCACTTAACTGATGTCTTAACATACATTTGTCTCGTTTACTTAACATATTTTTGATTAAAGGAATTATAACAACTTTTAGATATTCTTTGCATTTAAATAAAAAAATTATTTCAGTGGCTGTGTTATAGGTCATTATTTTATGTATAAAAATGCACTATGTTACATTAAAAAACAAATATGCATTCATGTACATGTCACATCACACTTTTTCTTTCACATCATACCGAAAGTTTAATTTTTTCACTTAATGGAATGTCCATTTCATTTTTCAATACAAGACAACCATTTAATTACCCTGGCGATGAAATGAATTAATGATTACACAATTTTAAAAACACCATTCCATCCAATCGTGAATAAATTATTTTTGGTTACAATATAACAAGTGTTGATACAATAAGCATGGGAACAGTGCTAAACTTGAAATACGGTAGCTGACTGAAAAAAGAATTCCAGCTGTTTACTTTTAGGGTATTTTCAAGGCAATATGAAAGTGCGTCCACCATGTAATGAAGAGCAGAAACATTAATACTTTTACTTCTTTTAAATTAGTTATTGGCATTCCCTTGTTGTTCTGCAGTTCGATTTAAAGTCTTTTCGAACATTTTCTTGGTGTCACAAAAACCTTTTTTAGTTTTTCCAAATGAATTTGGGCCAGTAGACGTTGGTGTGTCCCTACCGATGTTCCTCATTCTCATTCGAGCCTCTGGAGGCATTTCTTCTGGTTCATCGTCGTCATCTTGGCAAAAAGCGGCAGCAACTGATGTTGATTTTGGCTTCGCTGTCACTTTTGGAGGAGAAGGATTTGTAGCATTCAATTTTATCTGGATGCCTTTCTTCACCGTGCCCACGGGGGCTAAAGGAGCGGACAGTTTCACAGTCTTTCTATCTGGTTCCGTATCATTTTTTACCTTTCTTGATGCATCGAACTCACTAGCATCTTCTGATCTCCGCTTATCTGAAAAAACAGCGATAATGGGACTTTTAAATATATTTATTTCGCTTAAAGCATCGTCATACCTAGTAAGAATATAAGGAATGACAAATGCATATATCTTGTTCAATTAAAAATTTGACTGATTAATCACATTTGAATGAAGATTACAATACATTTAAACAATGTAGAATGCAATATTCAACAACTTTAATTGTCATTATGAAATGCCTCGATTTAAGGAACAACGACTTAGGTACAAAACTGACAACCGATTACTTACTCTGTCTCACTTCAGGTGACGCCATATTGTATTTTAAAGTATATTTCGTAGACGTCACTATATCTTAATAAAATAACCTAGAATAAGGATATCATGGCAAATATATAGGATATATTAATCAAAACAGAACAAGAAGATACAGATGAGAACAAATGACTAAAGTGAAAGTTCAACTTACTGCCGCAACAAGTCGCTGCTGGTTTGACTAGTGCACTAACGTTTTTTAGTGCATTAACAGTTGAAACTAGATATGGCGTGGAGCAAGTAGTCATATGAAACGTTACCGGTTGAAGGTAACTGATTTCGGTGAATGCAGAGTGACTTCGTTTAGATGTTCAACATAGGATACTATGGATTTTATTTTAAATGAAGAATTCATGGAAAATTCACGAAAAATTTTCCGAACTAAATAAATGCGAAATACATCCATAATGGAAGAATGCTTTGTTTGGATAATACTTTGCGAATTCGATACTATAGGGTATGTTTTTGGAGTGGATTACGTGATGTAATAAATATGGGTTATCATGTATAGTGTTTTTATACCAATATCTGACTTTCAGAGGGAAGCTGAAGGGGAAAAGGAGATAAAGAATCTATTGGAATCTAATGAATCTCGCGATGAAAAAGATTCACATACGAATTCCTGTCCTGTTCTTCTCACATATAATGATGCCCCCAGTTACCTGAAGTTCAATCCTTATATCAGAACTGGATACAGAGGATGCCTGAGCACGAAGATGTGCCTAGAAAGGTATGTAGATGGTATGAGTTGTATTTTCGCACATATTTGGTAATGAAACTAATAATTTGAATTTTTACAGCATATTCTGGTGGACGAATGAAACCATTAATATATGGAGTCATATATTTGGTTGGATGCTGTTTCTCGGTCTCTCATTCTATGATCTAGTGCTCTTGAACATACATGCCCCCGTTCTTGATAAACTTATTGTCGGACTACTACTTGCCTGTTTTCAAGTAAGACTTAACTTATTATGTATACATGGTCATGAAGTATCTCAAGTAATTTAGACAAATAGAAGTGTATTAATTCATTTAGGGTTTACTTTTCAAAGTTATACTATTTGTGTTACCTATTAAGGGAGACATTGCAGATATTTATATTACATTTTGCAGGCATGTATGATCCTGTCTTCCTTATACCACACATTTTCTTGCCGCTCTGAAAAGGACTACATGTGCTTCCTATCATTCGATCTTTTTGGCATTGCGCTCAGTCTACTAGCGATCTATATGTCTGGGGTATATTATGCCTTTTGGTGCTATCCTGTAAGTAATAAATCGCTTTACTTTTAAAATATAGTTTTTATGTCAGTTAAAAGTTATTTAATTCAGTAATACTCCGGTAATTTTAAGTCAATGTCTTTTAATTACTATCATAATAGTATACAGAGATGGAAACGGGAGTATACGCGGTTATGTCAGATCAGTGGCGTATCCAGGAATTTGTCGGGGGGGGGGGTTTGAAGATAAACCCCATGATACTTTTTACTTTCTCATATATGAAGTATATTGAGAAATTATTGTTATCGCGAAAAAATTCGACCACGAGATTTTGACGGAAATATCCGTTTTAAATGTAGCCGAGTCCGAAAAAGTGGCTTTCGCAATGCCGTCTGTCTGGGCCTGTCTGTTCGTGGCTGTAGAGCCTCAGCGGTAGAGCGAAAATGAATGAAATCTCATACTTAGTTAGGCATTTTATCATACAGAATAGAAGCTATGAAGAAATGGTTAACATTGATCAATAATTAAGGGAACTTTATTCTACGCATTTTTAACAACAATTCGATTTTCTCAAAAACGGATGTAACGCTTTTGATCAAATTTCGTACAGTTACTTGAGTTTACGTCTGAAATAATACTATATATTTCATTTTTCTCAAAGAATTAATATAAGGCTAGTTTATTATTGGGCAACTTTAATAAATATTGTATTTTTGAAAAAACGGCTCATACGATTTTCATCAAATTTCGTAGTTATTTAAGTAGATGTTTTTAACGATTGTACATAGTTCATATTTTTCTTAAAATAACTAAACGACGCATTAGTATATGAGAAAGTTGGTACAATGTATGTTTTACCGATTTTTTGGTGATTCGCGAGAGTGAAGAAAATTTTTGAATCGAGAGGGGTGGGGAGTCACGACGCTAAATACCCCCTCCTGGATACGCCATTGTGCCAGATATATAAGTTTTTGGGTGGGCAGGGTTGAATTGCATGTAAAGCTGGGTTGCACTAAGTGCGGCCCTCCGTCAATGTTTGTTCAGCCCGCGGAAGATTTTGCATCATAAGGTTAATATTGAACAATGTTTAGGTTAGGTTAATTTGGTAAATCATAAAGTGAAAATTGTGTGTGTAAAATGCTAAGGTTAACCAAAGGTACTACTTTTAGCAAATTTCACTACTGAAAATTTTTACTGCTTCTTTCAAAAGTGTTGTACACCTTTTCAAACTCGCACTGCATTGGGTGTTTGTGATAATTTTGCGTTTGATTATTGATAAGTAAAAATGCTTTAACGTGTCTAAAATTTTATTCTTGTTTAATTTACATTGTTCAGGTTTTAATTAAGTGCCGCCCGCGAGTAAGCATAAACCATCAAATGCGGCCCGCGGGCGTGAAAAGTTTGTGCACCCCTGTTATAATGCGTAAACCAAGTTCTGAAACCCCAGGTAGTTGTAGTTTGTATCATGGTCAAATTTTCTTTTCAGTGATAGAATAAAATACTTGAATGTACTTACGTAGTGCTCTTTCTTTCTCTTTGTAATTTTAATAAATAATTAAATAAAAATAAACTAATTTTTTAAAGCTTTCCGGGTTAAAATAAAATGGAAATTGTTCAGTCAATATTTTTTCAGATTCATAAACTGAAAATAAAGTGAAATTTATTTTCGTAGGTACGGATTAATTCCGATGGTATTGAATTAAATCTGGAGTAGATTTTACATTGCCGATTTTAATGCAGAAACTGCCAACTTTGATTATAGCAAATCTTAATATTGCAGTGAAATGCTCAACATTTTTCGATGTAATTTGTTTATTATTTAACACACTTGGTTGGAGTGAGCCAAAGATGCTAATATTTGTGAATTGTTTGATACTGCTGGAAGCATTTCCTTTCCCTCTTTACAATAAGGCATAGAATTATTAGGAAATGTTAAATGCGATGCTGTAAGACAAAGGAAAATTGAGATAGCTGAAATGCCATATTTTTTCCCACTCAACTTTTGTCACATTAGTGTTTACTACAACCCATGAGAGATGCAGTTGAGTAGTTTTCTTCTTCTTTTGGCATCACTTGGATTTTATTTACATTTCATAAATGGAAGATTCCTCCTTCATATGTTCATTGTTATCACAATATTGTCCTTTTTTATTTGAAGTCTCAAAGCCCTCTTAGTCATCAAGAAAAATAAATATTATATGGCCCCTGTATGTATAAAGAGTGACAAAATATCTACATTACTTCTATGTCAATCCAAGAGATTATAAGTTTGGATCATTCACACATTGCCAAAAATAATATCCTTTTTAAACAGTTACTACTGTCAATGTAGATCAAAAGTAGAAAATTAGATGGCAGACTTTGAGCTATTTCTTAGTATATTTTGTTTGACCGTTTGGGTGACCTTTGAAATCTCTATGCAAGATGATACATAACATATCGCTAATTTCTTCAGTACTTGTGTATTGACCCAAGTATCCTTAAAATTTGGTCAAAAGGTGGCACATTGTATGGATCTGCCACAGAAGTCATGAAAGTTGTCCATAAAATTGTTAGGGTTACCCGTTAATAAACCCCAACATCAACCCAATGGAACACTGTCATAACCCTGCACCAACTCAACCAAATACCAACCCAACACAGAGCATCACCCATTAGTAGGTAAGTACCATATGATGAGTTGGGTAGTATTAATGGGTGTCTTTCTGAATCTAAATCGGAAGTATTATAATAAATGAGATTAACATTGATGAAGTATTATTTTTATAAAATATTTGACTTTTTCGTCTTTGCTAAAATCACTAGGTAAATACAAGTATCTAACAAAGAGGGTGTGTTGAAGCAGTCTTTAAATTGCTACTGTAAAATTAACATTAACGATAGGAAAACATCTAAGTTTGCTAATGTATTCAAAAGGTACATCAAAGATCAAAATCTGATCAACAATAATATCACAAATGCCCTTAAATGTCATGTATTGAATATGACATGAACTGGATGTATCTGAAAACAAGTTGTAGAGGAGGAGCAACTCATTTATGGTAGTCTTGGCAGGGCAAATCAACTACAGTAGGATCTCGATAACCATCCACATTGATAATTGTTGTTTTGATCAAACTTGTTTGTTGTCAAGTGGTACAGAATGAAAAAGTTCCATCGCCCTTTTTGAACGAAGCAGACAAAGGAATAAGATGATGATTTGGTGGGCAACCTTTTCTGCATGGTGGGCCACATTGGTGGTAGTGAACACTTTGGTGGGCTGCATTGGAAATTACCAATGGATTATAGTTAAATCGTAAGTTACCTAGAGATTCTTAGGCACCATATGCGTGGAAATCAAGTGAGAATTAGCCTTTTACAGTTCCAATATTAAAAATCGTGATGGAATTCAGTCTTAGAAATGACTTGTTTTTTTTAATGATGCCTTCCCTGCAAAGTCAAAGGCTTGTCTGCAGGTAGGGGAAAAATCCCAAGATGAATCATTTGCGTTAGATGGCAGGCACACTGCCTACCAGTCTAACCAGGCCTGAGAAAAAAAAATAAAAAGCATTAAAAATAACTTACTTGAATTGAGAAATATTTACTAAGAGATCGCAGTTTAACATTAGATGTTTCAACAGATTTTGCTACATGGGAAATAATATTTGGTAGTTAATTAAAATAAACGAAAAAAGTTTTGAAGACTGTGAAACGCTGGCGGTGGGTATACTTTTATGGGAAAATGGCACTCGATATTTGGCTGTTTGAGATTCGACTGCGTTTTCAGGAATGCATCCCTGTCAAATCTCGAGCGTCACCTGTAACACGTCCATTCCTGCTGTGCGATGCTGCGTAACCGTTCCCTAGTCGAATTAGTCAGAATGTGCATCCAAACTAACAGTGGCCATTTTGAACAATTACTGCAATAGTATTAAACATTTCAAATGCCGATAGTTCCATAACCGTTGAGAATTGGACCCATGTTCACATGACATGGTATATATGTAGGTATATATGCAGGTAAGTTTTACGACACCACAAATAATGTCATATATCTCGAGAACGGCTGCATGTATTTTAGGCATTCTTTCAGTTTTAAAGATTGTTACACATAAATACTTTTATGTATAATCACTGTGCAAAATAATGACTCGAGTTCGATTCCAAGAACGTTTAATTCACCCAATTGGATAACATGGATGGGGGACCGTCTTGAATTTCTATCTTCTAAACTATAAGTCGTAATTATATGCTCTCACGGACTTTTTTCTTGCAAATGTTGTCCTCTATCAGACTAAATTTATTAATCGATACCTTACAGATCATATAAGGGCAAGGGAGAGAGTAAAATATGGATTTCTTATTGTTGGATTGATTGAAATGGCTTCTCTTGACTGTGGTGCCGCAAATGGCAGTGGCCACATACTGAACTACATCCTAATATCAACCCTTAAAAAGATTCAGACTCTTGAAGAATTGTTGTGAATGCTTGGAGACAAAGAAAAGACCATACAATTTTTAATTGACAGTAAAATCATTGAATCAAACCATTAGGTTGGGTTGGAGTTTTATCTTTACTCTATACACTTCCTAAAAGATGTTTTTTATATATATATATATACTTGTTTTAGTAATCATGTTCTGTCACCGAGTTTTGTTGTTATCTTTTCACAATATCTTTCAGGAGCTTCAATTTCAATGGGTTATATCCCAATATTTGAACATTTGAAAAACACTCCTTCAGAATATTGACTTAGTTACTCTCCCACCCGACACAAAGTGGTGCTGCGATCAAAGTTGACTTCCATCAAATGTAAGCCGTTTTTTGGCTTCATTTTCACTTACACAGAACCTCTGTGTTACTTCTGATGTGGACTCATCTGATTACTGAAGTATTCTCAGCTTCCATTACTACCTGTGAAATTATTGACGGCTTAAAATTTGGTCTGCCCCATAGACAGGGTAGCAGTCTCATATGCTTGGCAATGCCTTAAGCAAAGGCTGATATGTGTTAGTAAAGCATTTTCAGTTACATATTTTTATATAAGATTTTTTTATTTGGTAACAGGAATGGCAGCAGTTTTATCTTATTACAGTCTGCCTTATATTTGCATTTGCTATGGCTCTGCAAGTGCCTCGTTTCAGTATAAGTGCAAATGTTAAGCTTATGGTTTTTGTTGGTTGGGCAGCGTATGGCGTGCTTCCTACTATTCACTGGACCATAATGATGGGAGGCTGGGAGAACCCAATTGTGGAGGTAAGGAAATTAATTTATCTTCTTGAAATGCTTTTAAGAGAAGCTGGTAGAAATTTTAAGACCCTAGCACCTCCCATGTCATTTCCTAAAATGTTTCTATGAAAATGTTGCCTTATGCCATGTACAAGAACATGGAAAGAATGTAATTCATTTTATTGAAATTAGACTGATTTGAAATGTTATTTAAGTTGGAGGCTTGAGTGGGTTTACTAATATATCTCGTGTGTATAGAAGCAATCTCTGTGCTACGTTGATCTGCTATTTCATGGATTTCATTCTTGTATGAATTACTTGCATCACACTTGCTTGATTAGCTATTACATTGATGTGCTTAAGAGCAAACTTGGATCAAGCATTTGTTTTCCAGTCTCATCTCCTTGTCTCATGCTTGCATCAATTTGCAGGTTTTTTAAACTATTTTTATATTAACTTACTGCAATATATATATTTAGGTATATAGTTTTAAGACACCACAAATATTGTCTAATAACTCGAGAATGGCTTCATGTATTGTAGCCATTCTTTCAATTTTTAAAAGAGCCAACATACAGACTCTTATGGGTAATCACTGTGCGAAATAACGACCCAAGTTCGAATCCAGGGAAGTTTAATTCTCCCAATTGGATAACATGGGCGGAACCTAGAATTTTTATCTCTTAAACTGTAATTCGTAATTATATGCTCTTGTGGACTTTTTTGTTGCAAATGGTGAAGCTACAAATTTTAGTTATCTTCTTCTTAGTTAGCCTAGGATTATTCCTTTTTTGTGTGGAAAATAGTGTCCTCTGAGATATCCCTAATCTACAGCATTTAACTATTGGAAAAATTTGATCTGCATAATGTTGATTTGTGTTAAGTCTGATTTTTCTGGATTCAATTAAACACACGATACAGAGACTCCCTGTACATTTGATTGTCAATATGTTGAGCTAATGGATTTTTCTGCATTCATGTGTTGCAGTTACTTCTTCCTCGAGTGTTGGGCATGTATACCATTAGCGGATTGGCTTTCTTCATTTATATCTCCAAAATACCAGAAAGATGGTTTTCGGGTAAGTTGTCCTTTTAACACTTTCATCGTGGCATGACTGGAATTTCAGTCATGGTGGGTGCTATCTGGACTGGAATTCCAGTCATGCCACATTGAAAGTGTTAAACAGTGTAGTATAATAGTGGGAAATCATTTTAATTGTCATTATAACATGCCTGTCAACATCTGCCGTGAATGCTTTTGAAAGAGGTGCCTTATACGAGGCTTATAAAATTTTGAAAATGTGAGATTTATTAAACTTAGTTTACTTATTGTCTTACATTCATAGCATCCATAGATAGACTTCATTAAAATGTTAACATCATGCAGATATGCAATATTTCTGATTATAATCAGATTTAATTTCAGTTAAATGCTACAGTAACAGTAAATTCTCTTTAAATAGTGAGCACTGGTTTTTGACAAAGAACTGAGTGAAATGTATACATAGGCCTGCTTTCTTTCATTCTGCAAAATTTTTACTGCTGTTATTCATTCAATCTCTACTTATAAAAACCGACAATGGACAAGATCATAAAAATTAATATTAATTTTCTTATAAAAATTTTAAATGCTCATCTCATATTATTTTTGAGTTTCATAACTCATTTTTGTTCATAGACTATGATTTAGTGCAGGGATGGCCTGCGGGCCAAATTTGGCCCGCCGACACCTTTTGTTTGGCCCGATCGAAGTAGGGAGTAACTCAGCTGGTTAATTGCTTTAATATCAAAAATACAATTAAAATTTGTATGTAAATTATATTTGTTTGGCACTTCATTTTTTGTCACATAAAAATTTGTTATGGTAATTAATAAATCGACAATAGTGTACCTGAGTTTTTATTATGGACAAAATTTTCAGTGTGGCCCCCTTAGGTCCAATCAAGGTTGCTGTTGGCCCATGTCGACTTTTTAGTTTTGCACCTCTTATTTAGCATGTAAATTAGTCGTGTCTTATAACAAACCAGGAACCAAGAGGAAAGAAAATGTGTGATTTCATATTTAATTTCATTTAAATTGGAATGCTGTATTAGCCATGATTTCCCTTAATGTTCTTAGCACTCGTTGTTGATAAAGACTTGATCTAGACAAAAGCGGCTGAAAACAGCATTTGTCTATGTTAGGGGTCCCCAAAACTTTCTTATCAACCAGCCACATTGACGATTGCCTAATGCAGAGGTCGGCAACCTTTCACAAGTGACCTGCAAATTTCGCATTAATGTCACTTGCATGCCACTAATAAATTTTTATTTCATTTTTATAACTAGAGAAGCCTGCATTTCAAATTTGAAATGTTTCCAGAGTTTTTAATAATAAACACAGAGAAGCTTGAAAGTCTATTGAATATTATTTTTTTAAATTTCATATCTACAATAATTAGGTACCGTATATCTTACAAGGAGTCCATACGCGTCATGGAACACCGATTTCAAGGAGCATGTGGCAGGGCGTGCTGTGCATCGTAACTTGAAATATTACGAAGTGAGAAGGCACGCCTCTCAAGGGTTTATGAATAATGCGGAAAACAGTGTGTGCAGCATATTATATGGGCCTACTACGAAGCCCCTTGCGCAAGAAGCCGCCGTAGCATAGTGTTTAGTGACTGACTCGCGTGTGGAAGATGTGGGTTTAGAGGTTATATACTGACAGTTCTTTTTCATTTTCTATTCATTATTTTTTGTATTTCATGATTTTATAATCGTTATTTATATTCTGACATTGTATGCTATAAAAATGTTTTAATTGTGAATTTTGGAAAAAATGATTACTTATCCTATTTCATGGAAAATTTGTAAGAAATTGATACTTTTGCAATAACAAATGCAGTTTCACAATTTTTATAAAAATATGTTCTGCACATCACAATAAACACAATGATTCATAAAACACCATGGAGAAGGAATTTTGAAGATTTTGGATTGCATTTTGAAGATTACTTTATTAAACATATCATAAGATTGGTGAAACTTATAATACATATTGATAGATTTATATTACATTTCTGCCTTGCTATAGGCTGTTCATCTATCCAGGAAGCCTCCTTGTTTTCTGTTTAACATAAGAATATAAAAGGTCTGTTAGGGGATTATGGCCTGTATAAGCTCACCACATACCCACATACATACACATTACTTCTTCTTCATACATACATACACATTTCATCGTCAGGTAATCCAGATGGGATGCGCGGTGCGCAATCTTTCGGATGATAATTGTCAAAAACGCAAACAAAAAAGAGAATCTTCTCACACCAAGAACACTTGAGCAAAGCAACCCCGCCACATTCACAACTACTTTTCAATATATTGGTAGGGAAGCAAACTTCATTTACATTCAAGAAAGTTTCTCTCTTGTCGATGATCTTCGATGCAAACCAAGCATAGAATAGAATAGAATTAGAAGGGTGGGCTATCTACAGCCCTTGCACTGCGACCATTGTTGGTCTATTGTGCATCCCCAGCCATTTATCCTACAAGCACTTTGAATAAATCGCAGTAGCTTGTTAGTTGGGATCCTATGATAGTCACTCGGGCTCATAAAATGAGAGCCCATGTGACGAAATCTGAGTCCAGCAAGGGACTCACATTGGCATAGAGTATGTGAGGCTGTTTCCGTACTTTTTCCATACTTACCACACTTAGGGTCTTCAACCAACCCTAGCTTGTATAAGTGTCCCTTTAAGTGCTCTGTGAAATTCCCTGTATAAAGGATTTTGCATGTTCCTGTCCACTAATGGACCTCCAATAGGCAAGGTGTCTTTTGTTCATTCTGTCCCTGATTTCCTTCCTTGCGACATTCATAGAAATGCCGCACGCAGGCTCAGGTCCCAAGAAGGAACTTTCAGCACCCTTTTTTGCCAACTGATCGGCAATTTCATTACCTTCAATCCCTTTATGATCCGGCACCCATAGCAGTTAAATCCTGTTATGTTCTGCCAGCTCTATTAGGGATCGAAGGCAATTCCAGACTAATTTAAAGTCAATCTGGTATGAGTCAAGTGCCTTTAATGCCGCCTGACTATCAGAGAGAATATAGATGTTCTTATTTTGATAGTTCCTTTTCATATTCTCCATTGCACATGCAATTGTAGCATACACCTCAGCCTGGAATACTGTTGCGTACTGCCCTAGGCTAAAATGAAACTTCATCCTAGTTCCCAGTGCCTGCATTTGTCTTGGACCTATCTGTATACCAGATTAGTCTCCCTTTTCTGTCGGGTCGAAGCCCCTTTTCCCATTCAGTGCGATTAGGAAAGAGCACATTGAACGGCTTGTGAAATGAATATTTTGGTATCATTTTACCCGACACCATTGCTAAAGTGGTGTCTTCAGATCTGTCCCAAATCATCCTGGATTGCCCATGGTCTGTAGGCTGTGACTTCCATTGTTCATTGCAACTGAGTCTATATTTACCTGCTTGGGCCTCTGCTTCTACTACTAAATGTAGAGGAGTGAGTCCCAAGAGTATCTCAATTGCTGCCGTTGGAGCCGTACTCATTGCTCCCGTGATGCCTAAGCAGGCTAACCTCTGCAGCTTGCTGAGTTCATTCTTGCTGGCCTTATATTTAAACCTAGGCCACCAAACAATGGCAGCATAGGTCACAATGGGTCTAACTACCATAGTGTATATCCAATATATCATTTTTGGTTTTAGTCCCCATGTCTTGCCAAAAGTGCCCCTGCAGGTCCAGAAGGCTCTGATGGCCTTTCTTGTAACTTTTTCCAGCTGTGAACCCCACATCAATCCCTTGTTCAATATAAGTCCAAGGTATTTAACTTCTGTAGATAGCTGAATCTTAGTTCCAAAAAGGATGGGTTCCTTAAGGCCCCTTAGATCCCTTTTCCTGGTGAATGGTACTACCACCGTTTTGTTTGGATTGGTAGGCACATTGGTATAGGTGTAAAGTATATTTCTTTAAAGTCCCGTCCCTGATATATCTGTCTACCAATTTCTCCATAGTTTTAAGTAAAAACGAAAGAAGACTAATTGGACAATATGCTTTTGCCTCCGTATAGTTTGCATGCCCGAGTTTAGGTATAAATGTCACCTTATCCTGTCTCCAAGCAGTTGGTATATACCCCATTGCTAGACAGGCTCTGAATATATAGTGTAGTGGAGAGGCAAGAAGCTGTATCCCTTGCTGCAAAAGCGCCGGTACAATTTCATCTGTCCCAGGAGCCTTAAATGGTTTAAAAGTGTGTATTGCCCATCTTATCCTAGACTGATTAACCACCTTTCTGGCCAGGCACCAATACTCCCTGTTCGTTCTGCATCTCTGCACGTCCAGGTTTGGTTGATCCTATCCATAGGGTGACTCATCAATCTTATTAGAACCTGGGAAGTGTACGTTAAGCAATTCCATTAAGGTTTCCTTCCCAGTTGTTGTAAAGCTTCCATCTGGTAGTTTGAAAACATGCACCCTACCGATGGCCTCCTTAGCCATGATTTTCATCAGTCTGGAGCTGCCAGGTATCTCCTCGATTCCCTGACAGTACCTCCTCCATGATGATCTCTTGGCTTTCCTAACTGCTTTGTTATAACTGATGAGTTTGGTCCTGTAGTCATCCCATCTCCCAGTCCTTTTAGCTATGTTAAATAGCTTCCTGACATTGGCTCTAAGATAGCTTAACTCTTTATTCTACCAAGGAACCTTCCTTGGCGAGTAAATTACCTTGGCCAGACAATTTTGATGATAGGATTGGAGAATAGCTAGTTGCAACTGGTCAACAGCTAACTCCAAATCTAACACCGAGCGAAAGTTTCGCAGTAGGACCTCCCGATTTACCTTAAGATCATTCTTATAGGATTCCCAGTTAGTTCTCTTGGGGTCCCTAAACATAACCATAGAAGGTACTGCCATTATAACATTAAAGCAGATGTATCTGTGATCCGATAGCGATGGCTCATGCCAGTCTTTTACAAGGTTCCCAATACCATTGGTCCCTAGTATTAAATCTATAACTTCCCTCCTTGCAGCGTTTGCAAAGGTGGGTTCATTACCGTTATTTAGAATATTTAGATTTGTACTTACTAGATACTCCAATAGTTTCTCCCCTCTGAAGTTGCTGCCAGTGCTCCCCCATACAATGTGGTGTGCATTGGCATCACACCCAATGAGAAACTGTTTGCTGCCGTCTTGACAGTAGCCTATGATATCTTTGAGGTCCTTAGTTGGTGGAGGACCTTCAGAATCATATGGTAGGTATGCCGAGAATATAATAAGCTCCTCTTGACTCCCTCCTTTGGCATACATTAGCTTCACCATCGTTAAGTCTCTGTAACAAAAACTCAACAATGGTAAGGCATTAATGCTTTTTCGTATAAACATACAGGTTCTTGCATTCTCTTCAGGAGCATTATAAAATAATGCCCATCCAGGAATGCTTAAGCCTCTTATCATTCTCTTGATTATCCAAGGTTCCTGTATAAGAGCAATATCTATTTTACCCTAAGCAAGTTTTTGGCACAGAACTGCTGATGCCGCCTTGTACTGGTGTAAATTTATTTGAAGGATCTTCATTTTCCTTCCTGTTTTTTGCAGATACTGGTTCTTGGGTATCTGACAGTCCCCACCTCCCCAGTATCTGCTGGCCTACCTTTGACATCAGGGTCACTTAGGATCTTTAAGGATCCTTGGTCCACCCCTGTGTAGGCTCTATAGACAGTTTCTTTAACAGCATTAGCTGAGTACCGGTCTATGAGTAGTATTAACCGTTGCCCATTCGGCTCAGGTTTCCTCTCAAGGACTTTCCAGTGCTCAGTTTTGAGTCCTGGGTTATAGGCCTTGAGTCGTCTTAGTAGGTTTTTAGGATTATCGGTTGTTAGGTCCCGAGTCCTAAAAGCCATTTTTACAGGCTTTGGGAGGTTCCTTGCATCCATCACCTTCAGTACAATTCCCTCCTTAAGCTTGTGATTTTCGAAGGCTTTAACAAGCCAATCACAGGTTTCCTGGTTGTCACAGGTATAAATAATTGTCCCTGCCACCAGGTTGTAAGTCCTGAGACAAGGTAGAGGTTCTCCTTCCGGAGTTCCATCAACCCTCCTCAGGATCTCAGCCTGGATGAGTTTAATATCTTCATCCTCAAGCTTATCGTCAGGGTAGACTGCCTTGATGATTGCCATTTTGTGGGTAGCCAACACCTCACTATAAGATTCAGGTTCCTTTTGGCCCCTGGATCTGTTAGTGGGACTGGTTTTCCCTGTTGGTGTGGAGTTATCTGATCTGGTTCTCTTGGCCCCAGTCAGATAGTCTCCCTTCTGAAGAGGTGTCATGTGCCCCGGTTGCTGTGTGCCCCCGGTGCCATCCTGACCCCTCTCATTTTTTTTAAGCTTATGTCTAGCAGCCCTAGATAATTTGGTCTTTTCTAGATGAAGCCTGTTGACTCCAGAAGCCACATTACTGACGTCTTTATCTCCTTCTGAGGGTATGCTGGTACTGCCAGCTCCTCCCAGTGGTATGCTGGAACTGCCAACCTCCATTGGAGAGACATCTTCCTTTAAACTCCCTTTTGGGGAGTCCTCTTTTTTGGTTTCCTTGTTTGTTTCCATATTTGTTTCCATATTTGGTCCCACGAGTAATGGGGAAATATTCGCTCACCATCCGTGGAGCCCCAACATGGAAGGCTTCTTACAATGGGGTGTCGCCCGGGCCGCAAGGGGATCGTTCACGATACTGCATATTTTGCTATCCCAGTATCACTCAGCCCTCGGCACGATGCCTCACACCTTGGCTTGGGTAGAACCAGATCCCCTTAGCCAGCATGTTTTAGGTACTCCAATGGGATTCCCTTACTCCACCTATTTCCACCCTCCACGTGTACTTAAAAGGCTCAGACGAGGGGTTGGGATTTTTTGGAGAGCCAAACCAAGCATACCGACACATGTTTTGGAAAACTGGTCTGCTCAATTGATGATGCAGCAACGAGTGAATTTTTATTGCATCCTCGCGTGAACTTATTTCGCGTTTTTGCTGTAGCAAGTGCGAGCAGTTTTGAATGTGTTTAATGAAATTCTTTACTTGCCTATAAAAGTAAACATCCTATGACTGGCATAAAGGAGTGCATTTAGGTGGTATTATTTTCACATGACAAGTTGCTGCACCATCATTGCTGATGAAGATGTCATCGTAAAGGATAGGATTCGTCTGCCCTCCCCATGAATCGATAAGTAAAAGAAAATTTTCTTTCCCGACATAAGGTTGGAAGATGCTTGTCAAGAACTGTTTGTATAATTTTGTTGTTAATTTTCCAGATTTTGAACAAGTTATGACTACATTGCCCAGCTCTTCTACTACCGCGTCAACTTTTTTTTGGACAAGAGGGCCAAATTTGTTAGAAGTTTCTTGAAAGCATAGATATACTTTTGGCAACAATTTTCCTGACAATGTAAGCGCATATTGCGCAGTGTAAGTATGAGATATTTTATTGAGGCTGTGTTTTTTAACGAATACCACTTTGGATCCTCTGTGTGTTAGCATCCTGTCAATTGTAGATTGGTATTGGCACCCTGTCTGGTCAGTATTAATGATTAGATCCGGGTTGAAGCATGGAACCAGTGCTTTAACTTACTTCTTGGCAGCCTCCAAGGTTTCCTCCGTGGTTGCAGCAGCTCTGTCGCTTACATACCTGGTTATCTTCCGCTGGCGAATCTTGTGTGTTCTTTTGAACTTTTCCACCCACAGTGTGCTTACAGTGAAGTGAAAGTCTGGTGATAGAATTGAAATGCCACTTGAATT
This sequence comes from Uropetala carovei, assembly GCA_036926305.1. NCBI lineage: Eukaryota > Metazoa > Arthropoda > Insecta > Odonata > Petaluridae > Uropetala > Uropetala carovei. The sequence goes on along the minus strand of JAXCHB010000062.1, from coordinate 1,784,749 downwards.
GCCTACTGCTGTAACATCCTTATGGTCACCTTGTTGTTAGTCCTCGCCTCTTCAAAGTGGTCCATGAGTTAATTGCTTTATATTCGTCATACACTGTTCTGCCTCGTTTAATGTCTTCCTTCCATATTTTCAACTGATCCTTCCTCTTCAACAGTCTGCAACCTTTTTTTTTGTAAATTGCCCAAACTCCACTTTGGATGAGCTATTGCTTGAGCAACGACCTTCTTCTTACATTCCAGAGAAATATGATCTCTGTGACTAGATTTCTCTCCCAACGGTTCATAAAGTTCATCCTCATCTTCTTGACTGGAAACTTCCACAAAATCTGGTTCAATGTCAACTTCATCTGCCAACACTAATTCTTCGTCGATGATTACACGGTTTTCTGCTAGCATTTCTTCGATACTTTTATATATATTTTTGGATCTTGTGGCTTATACGTCCAAATTTTTAAAACATTAAACTAGTCTCATTTATAACTACAATTGTTGCATATTTGTATCTAATTATGTTACTGTATTGTTGTGTGTAAATATAAATGATTTTAAACCATTATCTTCATAATTAAAAATGGGTTTCATTAGTCTTGTTAGAGCCATTGCTCAGAATTCCTTCTCCACGGTATTTTATGAATCGTGTTTATTGTGATATGCAGAACATATTTTTATAAAAATTGTGAAACTGCATTTGTTATTGCAAAAGTATCAATTTCTTACAAATTTTCCATGAAATAGGATAAGTAATCATTTTTTCCAAAATTCACAATTAAAACATTTTTATAGCATACAATGTCAGAATATAAATAACGATTATAAAATCATGAAATACAAAAAATAATGAATAGAAAATGAAAAAGAACTGTCAGTATATAACCTCTAAACCCACATCTTCCACACGCGAGTCAGTCACTAAACACTATGCTACGGCGGCTTCTTGCACAAGGGGCTTCGTAGTAGGCCCATATAATATGCCGCACACATTGTTTTCCGCATTATTCACAAACCCTTGAGAGGTGCGCCTTCTCACTTCATAATATTTCAAGTTACGATGCACAGCACACCCTGCCACAAAATGCGAAAACTAATGATAAAATAATACAGCATCGCCGTACTTAGTTTCAAAGGAAAACTTAAAATGTATATTTTATCTTTAAAAAACTTAACCCAAATGAGTGGTTTGAAGAGAAGAATCAATTCAGTACTCAGAGCCTGCATTGCAGATATTATCATCAATTTTTCCTTTGTCTTTTAAAATGTTTGCAATTGTTGGACGATTGGGATCATAAACATCACCAATCGAAGCATCACCTTTGTCTGATCTATTTATTAGGTATATCCATTTTAGTTTTCATTGAAAGCACTTGATGTTTCTTACCACTCTTAGCACTTTCACAAACACTACATTTATGATGGTTTTCCATATTTCAAGGGTTATAAAAAACAATACGTACATAAATGTGCCTGTATGGTTTCAAATACAAATGGCTACCTCTCATTCCCTCTCATTCTTTCTCCCTCCTTCTGCCTCCCTCTCGCTCGATATATCTACATAAATGTTTTGTATTTCTGTCGTATGACATATGAGTATTGAGGCAATAATAGGAATCTTGAGTCTCAACAGTGATGTTTGTTCCCCAGGAAACTCTTCGATAAAAGTACGATTCAGGCGACTCTCGAGTCTCGTTGGGGATGCATTCCTGAAAACGTGTTCGAATCTCAAATATTCAAGTGTCGAATGCCGTTTTTCCATATACTTGCATGTTATAATCGAGGGATACGTTCCTGCATCTCGGGAAAAAGTCTCCCCTCATGTTCTATAAAGATAAAATAACATTACTAATATGTTAATACAACAATATTAAATTATGAATAAATTATATAATAAATATTTTAAATGTATAATTTATTTTTTGCACTAAAAAGGAAAAAATAAATTTGTGTTTCGACCTTCAAAGATAGATGTATGCAATATGCTTTACAGATAGCCCGGTCCGGATCGTGCGAGTAGTTTTTTACGAACGACTCGTGTGAGCTGGATAAGATAACTGCGTACATCTATCTATACATACAACTATTTATCGCAGCGAAATTAATATATAAGTTATTAAAAAAGCACAAAATAACTTACGAATAAAGAAACAATAAAATTAAAAATATTTTCATACCTTAAATCTTTTCAACTGCGCTTACTGGACTTGGTTTATTAATTGAGAAGTTGGAAGATTTTAGCTGGAAGAAGAGGAGCCATTGGGTGGGGAACTGTTTAATGTTATTATCAAATTACCTGAATTTATCACGTTCTAGAATTTTTTCCTTCTGTTTCACGTAAGTGCTAATAGTTGGCACATTCCCAACGATCGTACGATTTCAGTATGGCTTTCAGTATGTGTTTCTGACACTGATCATCTACCCAAAGTTTTAAAAGTTTTTCCATTTTAGGAATCACAACGCCGTGCCTAGGACTGTTTATTGTTGTCATCAAATTACGTGAATCTTCTAGAATTTTCTCCTTCTGTTTCACACAAGTGCTAATAGTTGAAGGACACATTCCCAACGATCGTGCGATTTCAGCTTGGCTTTCACCTTTCTCAACACGCTTTAAAATTTCTAATTTCAATTCATAACTATGAATCTTATGCCCTCTTTTATTTGATTCCCTTACATTATCACTATTACGTTTCCTTTTAGATGCCATGTCAAGTGATAAATTTATAAATAAATCAATAAAATAAATAAATTTAGATAAAAGATTAACAGAAAAAAGAGTGAAATCAGCTGAAATTCAAACAATTAGAGCAGATATAACTACGTCTACGCCAAAACTAAACTTCGTGTTTGGTCGGAACTGGTCGGAACCAATAACTACGCGAAGTTTATTCTGCGTATATTATCAATCGGCGGGATTAAAATCTCAAATTAATGAAGACTCGAACAATCGAGACTCGGGAGTCGCCTGTATTTGGTAAAAATTTGACATATTTGTTAAATATGAGTAATTTCGAATGGCAGGTGAAAATCGATGATAAGAATAAGAAACCTTTACGTTCTTCTTTGAAACAGTCCTTGTACAATGATTATAGGTCAATGTTTTCCAATTTTAATTTACAAAAGAGTGAAAGCCTGCATGTCGAAAGACAGCATTTTACGTTATCTTACATGAAACAGAAATTATTTCCTGGAGTCGAACTTGGGTCTTTCTTTGGGATTGTTTTTCGTCATTGCCTTTTAATGTGTGATTCACACATTCCTGCCAAATTTCAAACTCATACCTACTTGGAAATTATATTAACCTCTTAGGAGGGGAGTTTTTTTTATTAAAATGGTTGTTGTAGTAACTAACATTTAAAATAAAAGTAATTCTGGTTTTTCTTTTAAATTCCTATAATTTAACTTAACACTTTAAACAAATTTATACATCTTATATGTTACATTTTCATATTTTAATAATTAATTTTTGTTTGGAAAATGCGGAAACATGGTGCGGGGCACAATCCTTTTCCTCAGTCACTGCACCAGTACCTTGACTCCTTCCATGTCCCTTTCTTGTAGCATATTACACATCTCTTTGTGGGGTTTTCCTTCACATTGGGAGGGATCAAATCTGGAAATGTCTCTCAAGGAGTTGTGAAGGTCTTGGTGATGTAGATGGGCGTCCAGTTGACACTGACGTACAAGGCTTCCCGTACTTTTCTATCATACCCTCCCCTAGCTCGATAAGAAATAATAATCGGCTTTTCCTTCATCCCAGTTTTCTATGCAAATGATAGGCGTTTAGAGCACAAATGTCCATTATATGTCGAAAAATTTTCATATAGTATTTTTTTAGTCTATTCCTTGCCATTGCATAATAATGGAGGAAATTGTCTGCTAAATCAACACCACACCAACCCTTCCCCTTTTCTCGTATTCACGGTCACCATCCTGTCATCATGGATAGTGCTTACTAATGCCACATCTTTTCTATCCTTCCATTTTAGGATCATCTGCTTCTCCCAGAATGCAGCAACACTTTCACCCTTTTTCAATTTAGTGAATTTCATTATCTCGGGCACACCTATCCTATTCAGACGTATTGTTCCAATACAATCAGTCTTTCTTTGGCAGAGTTCTTCCACAAGGTCAGGGCTGGTATACCAATTGTCCAGATAAATGGTATATCCTTTGTCTAAAAGAGGATCTGCTAGCTCGAGAACGATTTTTGCCATTGTAGGTTCATCTTTGTATTTTTCTCCATATTCTGTTGTGGCCCCTGTGTGCATGATAAAATCCCAAACGTATCCAGATTGACTTTCACAGAGTTCAAATAGCTTTATTCCAAACCGTTTCTGTTTCAATGGGATGTACACTGTCTAGCCAAGTCGCCCCTTCTATCCAAGAAGTGACTCATCCACTGTTATATTCTCTTGTGGCACATAAATTGTAGTGAATTTGTTACAGAAATGATCCAGAATATTATATTCGACATACCCATTATGATTTACGCAAAAAATACGCATGACGAATATATTCGTCACATACCCACTTAAAGAGGTTAATTTGCATCTAAAGAGTGGGTGCAAAAGTGTGTAGACAAGAAAACAAGAATCCTACACTGATTATAATATAGACCCAAACTCGCAAGAAAGTCCCGCTGAGTTCACTTGTCATTTGCGAGAAAGTCACAGAACTGCGCAATCATTATGTCTCAAAATGTTTCATGGTCTACTAACAGGATATCGTCAACGTCGTCGAAGCGTGTGTAGATCGGTGCCTTGCTCTTTAATAAAATGTGGCATTTATTTGGAACGCCACAATACGTATTGTATTATTATATTTTGAAGGACAAAAATGCAAGTTACATGCTGTAATAGAGACTCTAAGAACCAAACCCTATATTTTCCATATACCCAATTACTTACCATTCATGAATTTGCCATTCGCGAGGGTTTTCAGGAACCTAACCCTTGTGAATCAAATATCAAAGTTTTCCAAAATTCTCATTAAATGTTTAAAAATAGCAATAAAAGTCAGTGAGGTAAGTGAATAAAATATTAATTGATAGTTTTAAAAAATTATTTATTAGAAGAAAAATATGAAAAACATTTTTGCAAACAATAAATGAATAGAAAATGGTATTATGCAAAATAAATTAATTTTCATGCACACTTCAGTTTTAATGGGAACTGCATGCCCATTTTTTTAATCGACAATTATCTCTTTTGGGAAACGTTTGAAATGCCTAGCCTAATAATATCTTGTAAATGCATGTCTGGTAATTTTGAGTGCAAACTTGATTTTATCATATGTGAGAATAATTGTTCACACATGTAAGTGGTGGTGAATACTGAAATAATTTCTCTGACAAAGATCTTAATGTTTGAAAAAGTGTCGAATGATCCAGTTTCAAATGTATATGTCTTTGTTTTAAGTTACATTGTATCTGTTTGTTTAAGGATTATGAGTGCACGTACAAATATGCTGCGAGAAATGACTCATGCATTGAGCAAAGTGTTGCCCACAGCCACATGATTTATGTGTAATCCACAAATTTAAATAAACAATATAATAATTAATTTCATATTTTTTACCCATTAAATAACGTAACACAATGAAGTATGAAAAAAAATTGCAATTCCAAAAGTCAAAAAAAATTTTAATCCTGGCATTGTGCATTAAAATTGTGTAATGGCGTTTGAGAAGAGATAACATGGATAATCTGCAAAACGAATGCTCCCTCAAATGTATAATCAACAGTACAGTCGTGCCTCATTTATTATTTATGTATTTTCTGGACCATAAGACACACTTCTTACTTTCTCCATATACATAGTATAAAGTTCATGAAAAAAATCTGATGTGGCCAACACATGACTTTCTCCATATTTGGGGTATAGATATTTAAATTATTATGAATAGCATTATGAGGCAAAATTATTATTTCGTATCGTAAAAGAATACAGTCGTCCTTATTGCCGTAAATTAAATTTTGAATGTTTACAGAATTCACCGCTAGATGGTGGCGCTGTATACTGGAAATTTACGAATAAATTAATTATCTACTAAATGGAAGGTTATACGAAAATTTGTTTCTGTTGAAATCTTGAAGTCGATTTTTTTCATGAAATTAATACTTTCTCTATACTACGTATTTGGAGAAAGTAAAAATTTAACTCGAGATTTCAACGGAAATACACGTTTTGAGGTCCCTAGAAAACGTTTTGACTATTTTCTCGTGTTGTCTGTTTGTATGTGATAGGAATTTTTCGAAAAACCGATAGTTTATTACATATTTTGATCCCTAGTACATGTTTAGACTTTTCAGAATGTCTGTATGTATGTATGTATGCATGTATGTGATTGTGGGCACTCTAACTCAAAAAGTACTTGCCATATCATTACCAAATTTCATATATAACACTTTGGTATAAGCATGAAGAGCTGATTAGTTTTTGGACAATACCGGTTAACCGGAAGTAAAGGTTGATTCAAAACCCGATTCAGTTTTAGCATAATATCTCCATTAAAACATCACTATTGTATATTCAATTTGATACAAAGGTTATAGAGAATGTAATTTCCTACAACTTTCATTTGAAACAATTTTCCATAGCAGTTATTGTTTAGGAATTATTTAAATCGGTTTTTTTGGTTTCCGTCAAATATCTCCTTAAAAACGTCGTTATTGGTAAAGTTGTAGAGAATAATATTTCTTCCAAGTTTTGTTTGAAACAAATTTTTGTAGAGTCTTCCATTTAGTAGATAATTAATTTATTTGTAAATTTTCAGTATACAGTGCCACCATGTAGTGGTGAATTCTGTAAACATATTCAAAATATACCTAATTTACGGCAATAAGGATGACTGTATTCTTTTACGATACGAAATGATAATTTTGCCTCATAATGCTAGTCATAATAATTTAAATATCTATACCCTAAGTATGGAGAAAGTCTTGTGTTGGCCACATCAGATTTTTTCCTTAGAAATGCTGCCAAAAATTCCCCTGGGTCTTATGATTCAAAGGTATAGTAGGATGGCATCTCTCTCTCTACTCAGGGATTAATTTGAGGAGGAAAAGGAAGCAGAATATAAATTATATCTTTATATTTTACAAAATTACAATGTAGCAAAGTCTGAGAAATCATGCTACAGTCAATTGAGCTGCACAGCGCGACATAAAAAGAACTGTTATGTGTATTGTTACAAAGTCTGCATCACCAAATTAACTCGAGTTCAACTCATCTCCAGCCCATTTATTCATAGAATGTGTTTTGGACGCATAGTTTTGTAATCAGTTAATCATTTTTTGTAAATTCACTATCTACACACAATGGGTACAAAACAAGAGAGATTTTCATACACTGTGAACTTCAAATTTAACATGATAAATTATGCTAAAGAACATGAAAACGGCATCTGAAAGACATTATGGACCAACCCGAGAAAATGATGAATGGAGGAGGCAAGAGGAAGAATTACAGAAAATGGACAAGAGCAAACACTCTTTTTGTGGACATGCTGCAAAATGGCCACAGCTAGAAGAAGAGGTGAAAAACTGGATAAATAACCTCAGGAAAGACAGAATTTCCATGTCTACAAAAATGATCGTTTTTGAAGCAAGAAGATTTGCAGTCTTTTGGCATTACTGATTCATCTGGGACAACTTCTTGGTGCTATAGATTCATGAAGAGGCAGAGACTAAGCATGTGTACTCGAACTAGGATAGCGCAAAAGATGCTGGTCAAGTATGAAACTAAGATTTTGGAGTTTCACAAATTTGTGATTAATGCAAGGAGAAAAACGTTTTGAACTTGGACAGATAGGCAATATGGATGAAGTTTCCTTAACTTTCGATGCTCCATCAAATAAGACTGTAAATATCAAAGGTGTGAAAACGATCGTGATAAAAACTTCTGGCCATGAGAAGACTCATTTCACTGTTGTTACTTTCTCTGTACGTAGTAATGGCAAAGTATTGTGATCACGAAAAAAATCAACTTCGAGATTTCAATGGAAATACACGTTTTGAGGTCCCTAGAACACGTTTAGACTATTTTTGGAATGATGTCTGTGTGTGTGTGCGTGTGTATGTGATTGTGGGCGCTCTAACTCAAAAAGTAATTGCCATATTGTTACCAAACTTCATATATAACACTTTATGATGAGCACAAAGAACTGATTAGTTTTTAGACAATACCAGTTAACCAGAGGTTTATTCGAAACCTGATTCGGTTTTTGCGATATTTCTCTGTTAAAACATCATTATTGTATATTCAATGCTATACAAAGGTTATAGAGAATGTAATTTCCTACAACTTTCATTTGAAACAATTTTCCATAGCAGTTATTGTGTAGGAATTATTTATAAATAATGGTTTTTTTGGTTTCCGTCAAATATCTCCCTAAAAACGTCGTTATTGTTAATCTTCTTGAGGACCAGAGTTGTAGAGAATAATATTTCTTCCAAGTTTTGTTTGAAAGAAATTTTCGTAGAACCATCCATTTCGGAGATATTTTGCTTTTTCTAGTATACAGCGCCACCACCATGTAGTGGTGAATTCTGTAAACATATTCAAAATATACCTAATTTACGGCAATAAGGATGACTGTATTCTTTTACGATACGAAATGATAATTTTGCCTCATAATGCTATTCATAATAATTTAAATATCTATACCCCAAATATGGAAAAAGTCATATTTTGGTCACATCAGATTTTTTTATCATGTTGTGTTGACAGAACAAAGCTGTCTCCTATGTTAATATTCAAAAGGAAAACGATACACAAAGATAAGATTTCACATGGAAATTTCCTCCATGTTCATGCTAAAGGATGAATGGATGAAGAAGGAATGAAGCTGTGTCTAGAAAAAGTTGGTTTAAATGCCCAAGTGGCGTTCTGAAAAAGCCAGGTCACGTATAACAGAGACAACAAAGAGGACAGTTGCAGAATTAAACATGCAGTTAGCAGTGATTGCAGGTGGCCTTATTAGGCAATTGCAGCCTGTGGACGTCTCAATTAATAAACCCTTGAAAGCATTTATGCGCAAGGAGTAGACCAAATGGATGCAAGCTCCCAATCATGATTTGATGCCATCAGAAAGAATGAAGCGGCCTACCATTTCACAGGTGTATGAATGGGCGAAAAGTTCATGGCAGTTAGTGAAACACGAGACAGTTGTCAAGTCTTTCACGAAATGTGGTTTCAGCAATGCCCTTGATGGGACTGAAGATGATGGTATTTTTTTAAAAAGTGTAAACTCAGACCATAACATCAGCACTGATGAATGTGGCAGTAGCGAGAATGAATTTTTTGGGTTCTATGACGAGTAAAAGCTATGAGGATCAATGCTGGTTTCTCATGTTGCACTGCCATTTTGTTTTGTAAGTACTGAGTAATTGTAGTTTGTAAAATACTAGCAGAAGTACCCATTGAACTTCAATGGATTTAGTGAATCTAAAACATAGACCATGTAACATGTAAACATCGCAAGAAAATATAGTACATTTTAACCGTCGAAAAAAGCAAAAATGAAGAAAACTTATGGTGAAATAATTATAGAATTAAGCTCTCCCTCCCCCCTCTGCAATTTTTTTATCGCCATATAGCCTATGTTACCTGCAGGGTAAAATTATATACCTATGTGAAGTTTCATTACGATATCTTCAAAACAAAAACTATAAGTAAAACCAGCAAGAACAATTATCAACAGAAAATGGATGAACAAAGGAAATTAACTAATTTAATGAAAGACAAAAAATAAATAAGAGTGAAAATGATCCTCCAACTATTAGCTCGATTCTCTCATCAATGAGTTCTGTTATGAGAAAATTGTTTATATCAACAATACTTTGAAAGCAATAAAACGATTTATCCATTCACAATTTGTGGAAAATCTACGTCTAATTATTTAAGTTACTTACGTACTTTTAAAAACAGCTTGCTTTGGAGAACTCTACACCACACGAAAATATCATTAAAAAGTTTATTAGTAATATTTCAGTTAAAATCAATAAGTATTTTGTTGGCATGTAAACAAAGCAAAATTGCACACAGAAATTGAAAAACGATTTTACTTTAAAAATTTTCCCATACAAATGCATTGTACTCTTCGGCGACAATAGGAGTTGTCATGGTAGCTTATAATTGGTATTGTCGTAAAATTGATAAATTCACGTATTTTTCTGATTCTAAATGCATTTTTAAGCTAATTTAATCAGGATTCGGATTCTGTCTTCAATAAAAATAAACTTTGTCCTCTTCTTCATAGAACCATCCAAGTCTCAAGTTCATAACATGTTTTTAAGTAATTTTAAAATTCAAATGAAAAATAAGCTGCACTTGTCCCTATGTTATTCAAATGGAGAAAATGAAAAAGGAAAATATTTTTTAAATTAGAAAGTTAAATCAAACTGGTATAAAAATCTGACTACACCACTTAACACTTTATTCCGATTAAAATGACACCTTCTTCTTGTTTGTACGTGCTGTAGTTGCTGAGCTATAAAAAAACACATACTTACAAACACTTTTCTTTATAGGTATCTATAGGTATGGAATAAAATACTTTTCCCCAAAATTTGCCCTCTAAAATCAAAGTGAGTCTTATAGTCCGGAAAATATGGTAACTATGGGTTTGTTATGTGGGTAATGGTTTTTATCTGTTTTCATTCATCCATGTAGAGATTATTTAAGCTTTAACAAAAATTATATGCTGAAATTCTAACTTTGTACTTGCAGGAAAAGTGGACTACCTTGGGTCATCTCATCAATGGTGGCACTTCTTCGTCGTCGTAGCACTTTACTATTGGCATAATACAGGTATCAAATATGGGGAGTATCGAATGAACCATGGCTGTGCGCAAGACATGAGATTCTGATCCATAAGACTATACATGTATAAATGATTCATTTTGTTGAATTGCGCTGTGACGTACCCAGTCTTCCCAGTACTAAGTACATGGGGGAGACTGGAGAAAGTTGCTTACTAGAGTGAGTTCTGGCACAGATTCTGTCAGAGGATCATAACTTGCTCAGAATGAAAGATGCTCAGGCCCTTTAGCAACAGGAAAGCGGGCTTCACCAAGAAATGGTGGAGTTTCCTCTCTAGTAATTTGTCTATTGTAATTGTAATGCTCCTCTCTGTCACAGTCACTTGAGATGGCATTCATCTAGGTTTGCTGTCGTAAGCAAGCTGTTTTCTCTCTCAGATTTGGGATGATGCATTATTTTTTTGTTTTTTATTCGGCCATAATGTTTGCTTAAATGTTGAAGTGTTTGCAGTTGAATGTCGTTGTTGTTGACGATTGTGATGAATATTTGAAGCATTCAGAATTAGTCAATTTGCTTTGCGATTTTTTCATTTGAAAATTTACAACGGTTAAAATTATCAGTATGACTGTTTAAATCATAAATGTCTGAGTCATTAACTTCAGAAGAATAAATTTTGACACGTAGATGTTTAATGGCATAGTGGTTTTTTTAAAATAAAAAGATGCATGCATTTCTTCCATATCTCGGCATATAGAATATTTATAGTATTTTTGTTACTTTTGTATTGTTGGGGCTTTGGAATCATGTTTTCATGATTGAAGCATAAATCACATGTGATGTTACTTATATTACATTGTATTCCATTCACCATGACGTGTAATCCTATTTATACACCTTGTTAACCTTTACTCACGTAAATCTGTTGTTGCTGAATTTCATTGTCTGTTGATTGTTGTCTTTTTAATTTATATATGAAGAGTTTCATACGGTTATTCCATATATTAGTCTAACATTCATTGAGGCATATGGTTTATAGAGTGAGAGTGAATGATGTTCAGATGAATGGTTTATGACTTATGTGCTGGTTGAATAGTAGTTCAGAACAGTATTTTTAGTCGTTGTTTAATATTGAACTTAATGTGATATTATTCCTGCTGGTAATGCCAAGATTGCGAAAGACAACAATAAAATGAATTGTTAATTAAATGTTGTGTTTTATTTGTATCTGTGTGTTTGCATACATTTATCATTTTTGTTGATGTGTATTAATCTAACACCTCTTTTGCCAGGTTGGAAATAATTTCATTGTTGATTTTTTCAATTCTGCCTCTGAAATACAAAGTTGAACCATACTATGTCCCTTTTTAGGCGCGTTTCGCCTCTAGCGTGAGCGCCTATTATTGTCGGCCTGTCCATCCATCTGTCCGCATGTTCATTCTCGGCTTCTACCGAATGGATTTTTATGAACTTTGATATTAAGGACTTACAATCAAATATAATAAGAAAATCACAAAAATGACACGTATGCCAATCAGGGGTACCACTTTACTGGTGATAAAAAATCAACTTTCCATCATATCTTGTAAAGTATTGCTCATATCAAAATATTTTTCAAATAAACTTGTAGAACTAACAAATTAGAGTATTTATCCATAAATTGAACAAGAAAGTCTTAAATCGAGTTGAAATTTTCTTGCATGGTTACTTCTTCATTGTTGCTAACATAAACAATCTCACAAACAAACGTTTAGTTTACGTGTGCATGCACTATTTTTAAATAGGAAGAAAATGGATTATTTATGATGAAGAAAAGAACTTTAAAACACTATTTCCCTTATGTACAGGTATATCATTTCTTTCTAATACTCCATTGCACAAAATGCGCCCATTTGTGATATGTTGTACACTTTCCTAACTTGTTAAAATTTATTCAGCTCTTTTTTTCATGGTGCAAAATTACTGAAAACAGTTTTTTGCAGCTGTTTACATTGGAAATTTTGTTGTAATTTGGTACTTTTCTTCATGCACAGTTAGTTTTTAAACATTTTGTTGGTTTCTTTTTGTAGTTTTATAAAAATCAAATTCATTGATATAAATTATTCTCTTATAGATAAAAATACCTAGTTTTAATAGCTTAATTAGTTCATTTATATTTTAAGTAGATATAAATTTCATAAATGACCTAATCATCAGCAACACCATACAAAAATTGTTTTAAAAATTAATCTTGAGTGTATTGCATGATATTTAATTATATTTAAGATGAACTTTTAAAGAAATGAGCTTACCTGAACTTTTCTTTGTACAAACCAATGGGATTACTTTCATTTATTTGTATATATTTTAGTAAAGATTACCATGCCTCACCTAGAAAGCATTCATGGCCCTTTGAATGGAGACTAAGGATGTCAGTATAGTATGCAGATGACCTGCCATGGACAGTCCTGAAGTTCGAAGGTGAAACATTTTAATTTATGGGTTTCTCTCAACCTTTTTTATGACTGTTTGTTTTTAACCTAAAACAAAGGTTGTTTTTACTTTCGCCATATACTTAGTATAGAGAAAGTATTGTTTTCATGAAATTAGTCAATTTCGAGATTTCAATGGAAATACACGTTTTGAGGTCCCTAGAACGTTTTTGACTATTTTCTTGATTATGCTTGTGTGTCTGTGTGTATGTGATAGGAATTTTGTGGGTGCTCTAACTCAAACAGTATTTTCCATTTCAATTGCAAATTTCAAATATAATATTTTCATCATAGGTACAAGAGTTGATTAGTTTTTGGACTATATAGGTCAACCAGAAGTGGAGGTTTATTTTTGCCATTTTTCCTTTTTACTTCATATACGTAGTATAGGGAAAGTATTGTGATCACGAAAAAAATGGACTTCGGGTTTTCAACGGAAATACAGTAGAACTCCCAAATTCGCGGGGGTTATGTTCCTGACAACACCGTGAATTTGGAATCCGTGAAAATAGAAGCAAAGGCCTTATGAGAAAATGAGGGTTAGATTCACGGCTCTCCATTATTTTGACAACAATAAATGCTGTTAAGGTAGGCTAAAAGTGGTTTTGAACCAATACAGTCCTATATATGCACGTAAGTGAAGCTGTGTGCATATGAAGCCTTGCGTAATTATATCGGCGTATTTCTAGAGAACTGTTCGTCGTAAAGTTATGCGTTAAACTACGTTGTGTTTCTACTGTCTATGAGATCCCTGAAAAAATATTTTCGTTTGCTTATGTGTCCTGGGTTCGAATCCAGCAGATATTTTCCCATAAGTTGACACGGGAATTTTCGATTTTTCAGAGTGCAAGGCTTTTTTCCTTCATTCAAATACGTAAATATGGACCAATTTTCTTCTTTTTTTGCTTTATTTGACGGCTAAAGCTCTATAATATCTTGTTCTTGCGATGTTTAAATGTTATACGGTCGAATTTTTCAGAAATACGCATTCTTTTTTGAAATTTTTTGGATTTTTTGTACTCATTCCGGGCGTTGCCAAGGAGACTCTCATTGTTGCCTCCAATTCATTTAAGGCCAATTAAACCTTCAAATAGACGAAAGAAAAGCGTTATTGTTATCTTCTCTTCATTGATAATCTAAATAAACGCTTGCATTATAGTAGGTCCTGTAAGAAATTAAAAACAGTCGTTGATAGACACTTGAAGGAAAGTGACTGTTTGTGAGTTCGTCTATAAGGGTGCAACAATAATCATTGGAACTAAGGTAAGGTAGAATTAAAACTTTTTCCCCTTTGTATATACTGCGTTATGATCTAACGTAGGGCTGAACTATTTAGATTATTTGCAAGCATAGCTGCAGCGAGCTGCTAGTGTGGCATTTAAATCTGCCGTAGCTGTACGGTAGGTTTAAAGAGATAAGTTTGCGTAAACCATGATTAGCGAATATACTGAAAAAATATTTATTGATCACATAAACGTCAAAAAAATCCATTAAATTTGGTGAGAGCTAGAAAACGTACCCCTCCCCGAGCGTACACAGCCACAGTGTCATAAAAAGCCTCGAGGATGGGGAAATTCATTTGTTTAGCATTTTTTCTCATCCTATCAAAGATTGCAACAGTAGTCACGAAAAACCCCGAAACTGCGAATCGCGAATTTCGCGGTTTACTGTACACATTTTGAGGTCCCTAGAACACGTGTAGACTATTTTCAGAATGATGTCTGTGTGTGTGTGGATGGATGTATGTATGTGATTGTGGGCGCTCTAACTCAAAAAGTACTTGTCATATTAATAATAAATTTCATATATAACACTTTAGCATGAGCACAAAGAACTGATAAGTTTTTGAACAATACCGGTTAACCGGAAATCGAGGTTTATTCGAAACCTGATTCAGTTTTTGCGATATTTCTCCGATAATACGTCATTATTGTATACATTGACCATTACAAAAAATGTAGAAAATATAATTTCTTACATCTTTTATTTCAAACAATTTTTCATCGCAGTTATTGTTTAGGAATTATTTATAAATGCAGTGGAACACACTTAACACGAAAACGGATAACAGGAAATATCGGTTAACACGAAATGCTTGCTTGGTCCGTTCCGATGCCTATACTTTTCAATGTAATTTTATTCGCTTAACACGAAATATCAGTTAACTCGAAAATAATTTTTGGTCCTAATAAAATATACCTATGCGAGATTCTTCGGATAACATGAAATTGCAGTTGAGACAGTATTTCACCATCCACTCTTTAGCTCCTTCTCCATGGGCAACACCATCCCCACTGAGAATTTTCATTAACCCACTAGCACCAAAAATTACTACCTCACCCACTCTCCTCCTATGCCTTTATCTGTCATTGACCATAGTCATTAGTAGTTTAATGAATCCCAGGCATGTTATATCAGTCTCATGGCAACTCATGAAGAGAGTGCTCACCTAGATTAGGCTTTATTCCAGGCACCTGTTCTACAATAAACACATTCCTGGAACTTCAATCTTTGCACTTAAGAAAGGGACTTGCAAACTAGGCTTCTTATTGGCGCTCTAACTCAAAAAGTACGCTCCATAGCATTACTAAATTTCATATATAACAGTTTGGTATGAGCACGAAGAGCTGATTAGTTTTTGGACAAAAACGGTTAACCGGAAGTCGAGGTTTATTCAAAACCTGATTTGGTTTTTGCGATATTTCTCTGTTAAAACAGCATTATTTTATATACAGTTCTATACAAAGGTTATAGAGAAAGAAATTTCCTACAACTTTCATTTGAAACAATTTTCCATAGCAGTTATTGTTTAGGAATTATTTATAAATAATCGGTTTTTTCGGTTTCCGTCAAATATCTCATTTCCAAATATCTTCTTCAAAAGTCAGTTCACATGAATATTTGACTCCAGGGGAGAACTTAGAAGAATGACTTCACTGCAAGTTGAGGCAAAACTGCTGATGGTCAAAGTTTAAGGGGAGGGGAGGCCTAAGACTTAAAAAAAATCTGATGTGGCCAACACGTGACTTTCTCCATATTTGGGGTATAGTTATTTAAATTATTATGAATAGCATTATGATGCAAAATTATTATTTCCTATCGTAAAAGAATACAGTCGTCCTTATTGCCGTAAATTAGGTATATTATGAATGTTTACAAAATTCACCGCTAAATGGTGGTGGCGCTGTGTACTAGAAAAAGCAAAATATCTCCGAAATGGAACGTTCTATGAAAGTTTGTTTCAAACAAAACTTGGAAGAAATATTATTCTCTACAACTTTGGTCCTTACGAAGATGACCAATTACGACGTTTTTAAGGAGATATTTGATGAAAACCAAAAAAACCGATTATTTTTTATATATAATTCCTAAAGAATAACTGCTATGGAAAATTGTTTCAAATGAAAATTGTAGGAAATTACATTCTCAATAATCTTTGTATAGAATTGTATATACAATAATGATGTCTTAACAGAGAAATATCGCAAAAACCGAATCAGGTTTTGAATAAACCTTGACTTCCGGTTAACCGTTTTTGTCCAAAAACTAATCAGTTCTTTGTGCTCATGCTAAAGTTTTATATATGAAATTTGGTAACGATATGGCAATTACTTTTTGAGTTAGAGTGCCCAGAATCACACATGCGCACACAGACAGCATTCCGAAAATAGTCTAAACGTGTTCTAGGGATCACAGAATGTGTATTACTGTTGAAATCTCGAAGTCGATTTTTTTATGATCACAATACTACGTATGGAGAAAGTAAAAATGCTTGAAGTACCTTATTTCTCTCAAGTGTTATAGTGCCTCTCTCGGGGATCTCCTTTCATATCATTAAGGAGAAAAATAAATAGTATCATGAGAAAGGTCTATAAAAAATTTTTCCTAATTATCTCGTGTTCCTACACATCTTGTATTTGCATACATTATTTTTGTGTTTTGTAAATTTTGGATGCCGATACGTTTTTCATTAAGCATTTCTTTCCTATGAATCAAGGTGTCCCAAAGTGGGCTACGTGTACTCCTGGGGATATTTTTATGACACTGGACACACCAAATCATCTTTTTACTTTCTCCATACGTAATAATGGGAAAGTATTGTGATCACGAAAAAAATCACTTTGAGATTTCAACGGAAATAAACGTTTTGAAGTCCCTTGAACACGTGTAGACTATTTTCAGAATGATGTCTGTGTGTGTGTGTGAATGTGTGTGTGTATGTGAATGTGTGTATGTGATTGTGAGCGCTCTAACTCAAAAAGTTCTTTGCCATATCGTTACTAAATTTCATATATAACACTTTAGCAGGAGCACAAAGAACTGATTAGTTTTTGGACAATAACGGTTAACCGGAAGTCGAGGTTTATTCGAAACCCGATTCGGTTTTTGCGATATTTCTCTATTAAAACATCATTATTTCATATACAATTCTATACAAAGGTTATAGAGAATGTAATTTCCTACAACTTTCATTTGAAACAATTTTCCATAGCAGTTATTGTTTAGGAATTATTTATAAAGAATCGGTTTTCCTTAAAAACATCGTAATTGGTCATCTTCGTAAGGACCAAAGTTGTAGAGAATAATATTTCTTCCAAGTTTTGTTTGAAACAAATTTTCGTAGAACCATCCATTTCGGAGATATTTTGCTTTTTCTTAATTTCCAGTATACAGCGCCACAACCATTTAGCGGTGAATTCTGTAAACATTTTCAAAATATACCTAATTTACGGCAATAAGGATGACTGTATTCTTTTACGATGCGAAATGATAACTTTGCCTTATAATACTATTCATAATAATTTAAATATCTATACCCAAATATGGAGAAAGTCATGTGTTGGCCACGTCAGATTTTTTAACTTTGATGTTGTTATAGAATATGTTTTATAATACAGTTCTTTATTACAATACAGTATATTTTGTCTCTAAAAGCATTGAATGCATACAGAATAGTAAACGGCAGTGTTATCACTGAGGGCAGGGGATTAAGTATTTTATTTGCTTCTGTTGACCATGGGACTAAAGGTGTGCATGGGCCCCTGCAGTAAGGGGCAAGAGGGGGTACTTGCCCCCCCCCTTACGTTTCCCAAAAATTGTACATATGGTATTTTACAGTTTACGCTGGCACAAGCAGAGCTGACATATCGTGGTGCAAACGGTGTGCCTGCACCTGGTCCTGCGCTATCTTAAAATATTTGTTTTATTTGTGGGCAAAAATCTGCCGAAGTGTGGCTGCAAGTAAATGTTTTGAGTGCAGTAACACTCCCAAACTCCTTCTGTTTAAACTGTATTTCCGAATGTTGATTGTAAGAAATATAAGGAATGCAAATGCCTGGATGTAATTTTCCCGACATTTTTGTTGCCATTTGGGTTCTGTATAATCAATAGTAAAGGAACAAGTAATCCGAGCACTTGCTGAGAAGCTTCCCGGAAACCCATTCGCAAAACGGAAGAAGAAAAGGCGGAACATGTTAAAGTAATTATTTGCTCTCCGGCATTATTCCAAGTGCCCTATGCTGGAATATAAAGTAGCAGAGATATCAATCTTTGAAACTTTAGCAGGGAAGTACTGCAAGCAGGTGCATAGCCAGGGGGAGTAGCGGAGTTTTACTTTACTGTGTGACTGTAAATAACAAATAAACAAATATTACGAACAGGGCCGGCGCCAAGGGTGAGGCGACTGCCTCAGCGGCACATAGCTTGGGACGGCGCATATTGAGACAAAAATCAACCGCCATTGCGGATTTGCGAAAAAGGAAATGGTGCCCATTAACAAAGGCAACCACGGACAGGTTAAGGTATATTCCTGTGTAGCTATTCTTTTATCGTCATACCCCTTTCAAGGTCAAATATGTCACTACAACAACAGAGTGACTTTGTGCTTAATATTACACATGCATTCAGCAGTGAGGCCAGTCTCAACAAAAAAATATGAGCACTTTGCAGATACTTATTGACTCGCCCTCGTATTCTCGCTTTAATCATCTAATACCTTAAACATACAAGGTATATTTTTGCAAAACTGAATGAATATGCTTCTTTTCCCAGAAGACGTATTTTATTTATTCCACTTTCTTTTATTAGAATGTAACTTTATCTTTTTAGCTGCACATTTCTTTAGCTGTCAAAATGTAGAACAGTTGTTGAAACTTTCATGTACAGGTGCATAGTAACATACTTTGGAAACGGAAGCTGCCAATATTATTATACGAACTATAAAATTTTTTAAATTTTTTCTAGACAGTGTGACATCATAAGTCATGAATAAAATTGGAAAAATACCTCCAAATCACCGTAAAGGCGGTACTTACGTGTCAAGGCACAGAAGACTCGCAGGATCACTCAGGACGTGTGTTTTGACAGCAACGCTTTCATCTTCAGCAGTGTCAAAGTGTGTAAGGTTAGGCGGAGTATTTATACTATTGTTGACTGTTAGAGAAGTAGGGGAGGGGAAAGGGAAAGGTGTATCGATCGTTAACTGAAATAAAGGGGAGTGGGGGATAGGGCCAGTGTTGTTATTCATTATCTTGTTTTGGTTATGGTGTACGTAAAGGCTTTCATAGGCATCTAGTTTGTTTTCGTTGGTGACCGTTTTTAGAAGTTTTAAATTTTCGGTTGTGATAGGATGATGGCAGGTGTTGATATGAGATGCTACACTGGAGTTGTCTACCTGCCATCATCCTCTCACAACCGAAAATTTAAAACTTCTAAAAACGGTCACCAACGAAAACAAACTAGATGCCTATGAAAGCCTTTACGTACACCATAACCAAAACAAGATAATGAATAACGATGCTGGCCCTATCCCTCACTCCCCTTTATTTCAGTTAACGATCGATACACCTTTCCCTTTCCCCTCCCCTACTTCTCTAATGGTCAACAATAGTATAAATACTCCGCCTAACCTTACACACTTTGACATTGCTGAAGATGACAGCGTTGCTGTCGAAACACGCATCCTGAGTGATCCTGCGAGTCTTCTGTGCCTTGGCACGTAAGTACCGCCTTTACGGTGATTTGGAGGTATTTTTCCAATTTTATTCATTGTCTTCACCATGTCTCATGAGTTCTTCATTTTATTTATCATAAGTCATTCCTTAGGCTGCTTAGAAGTATTCAAATATTCACAAGGCAGAGATGTGATGCTATGTCATAACTAAATTATTTGAAAGAGTTTAAAAATAATCATCTTCTTTTCAGTTATACTTCTCGCTTGGGGAACTCTTCTCAAACTTAGAGGTTAATCAGGGTATTATCCCATTCAATGATTTTATTGTTCTCATTTTATGAATCCCTATTGCACCAAAGGAGTTTCCTATCATAATTAAGATGATTTACATCTATGTTATAGTCAGTGTAGGATTTTGGTTTGTTTTCTTGGTTACACACTTTTGCAGCCACAGATAATTTCTGAGGTGGTACGAGTTTGAAATTTGGCAGGAATGCATGAATCACGCATTAAAGGGCAATGACAAAAAAATCCTGAAGAAAGACCTGGGTTCGCCTTCAGGAGACAGTTTCTGTTTCCTGTAAGATAACACGTATTAAAATGCTATCTTTTGACGTGCAAGATTTCACTCTTTTGCAAATTGACATACGGTCTCCGTACATGGACTGTTTTTAAAAAGAATGCACAAGGTTTCTTAGTCTTATCATCGATTTTTGCCTTCCGTTTAAAATTACTCATATTCAACGAATATATGACAAATTTTTACCAAATATTGTGCTTTTATCGATAAGTTTCCAGGGAAATGAATATCATTGTTGAGGCTCGAGATTCCTATTATTGCCTCAATACTCATATGTCATACGATAGAAATACGAAACATTTATGTAGATATATCGAGCGAGGGGGAGGGAGGGAGAAAGAGTGAGAGGGAGGAGAATACAGAAATATAATTGTCTTTCCCATCATATTGATGGGCATATACGCTAAGTACTTAAGTATTGTAGACAGGAATTTAAAAAATAATATTCAATAAATTTTCATGCTTCTCTGTGTTTATTATTAAAAATGCTGGCAACATTTCAAATTTGAAATGCAGGATTCTCGAGTCATTTATAAATAAAAATTAATATGTTGATGGCTATAAAGCATTTCTGTGTATTTGCATTAAAATTATAATTTAAGAGATATGTATGTGGTTAAGTTAATGCAACACTAAATTTTAGAGGACTAAATGACTATCAGGAATTTATAAATAAACATTGGTATAAAATTATACGCTGATCAAATTAGTGAAAGACAATCAAATCTTGGATTAATTTTGAATGCCAAACGTGTTTGGAAAAATATTTCAGTAATGAATTACCGTATTCACCTGAATCTAAGACGACCTTTTTTTCCAAATTTTCACCTGTAAATATCAAGAGTCGTCTTACATTCGAATACGAAGTATATTTAAGCATTTAATCAATGGTTTTTACAACAAATGGTATATTAGAGTAAACAATTCACAACAGCAAATTCAAGTACGTACATAAAGAAGTGAAATAAACAAATAGTAATAACAATAAGAAAAACATGACGGGAATAATAATTATTTAGACTAATAATCATCGTCGACGATCGTAACACAGACGACGTACTTTCATCTTGCACGTAATGGCAACCGCAAGTCAAAACAAATGAGAGCGGAAATCATTGGGATTCCCCTTTCAAACGACGCACCGCGATTTACTAAGTGTAACAGTAATTTTGAGTTGTGCATTCTTGATTTAAATGCACAACCCTTAAGTTAAAATGACAGATCATGTTGAAGTACGTGGCACGAGTGCAAAGGGAAAGTTAACAAAGGAATTAGACGGAGCTAAGATACAAATTTTAAGCTGATCGTGATAAATTACGCTGAAAAAACTAATAACTGTGATGCGAGTAGAAAGTTCGGTGTATCTGAGGCAAATGTGCGTCGATGGAAACTCTCAAAACAGGAACTAGAAAAAGCCAAAGCCACAAGGAAGTCGCTCAGTGGTCCAAAATCAACGACTGCTTTTAACTTCTTACAGGACCTACTATAAAGGTGACATCAATGCAAGCGTTTATTTAGATTATCAATGAAAAGAAGATAACAATAACACTTTTCTTTCGTCTATTTGAAGGTTTAATTGGCCTTAAATGAATCGGAGGCAACAATGAGAGTCTCCTTGGCAATGCCCGGAATGAGTATAATAAATCTGAAAAATTTTGAAAAAGGATGCGTATCTCTGAAAAATTCGACCGCGTAACGTGTAAACATTTCAAGAATAAGATAGCATAAAGCTTTACCCATCGAATAATGCAAAAAAGAAGAAAATCGGTCCATATTCACGTACTTTAATGAAAGAAGGAAAAAATCTTGCACTCTGAAAAATCAAAAATCCCGTGTAAGCTTATGGGAAAATATAATTGTCTCCTGGATTTGAACTCGGGACACTTCAGCAAACGAAAATATTTTTCCAGGGACCTCATAGCCAGTAGAAACTCTTTGACTTTTAAGCTGATCGTGATAAATTATGCCGAAAAAACTAATAACTGTGATGCGAGTAGAAAGTTCGGTTTATCTGAGGCAAATGTGCGTCGATGGAAACTCTCAAAACAGGAACTAGAAAAAGCCAAAGCCACAAGGAAGTCGCTCAGTGGTTCAAAATTAGGCCGATTTCATGGCATTGAAGAAGAAGTAGTCAAGTTTGTGCGCACCATGAGGAAGAACGGTATGCCTGTTTCGACTGAAAGTATTATACTTAAAGCTAATGAAATTACTAGAGGACAATATATCATTGCAAGAATTCAAGGCCAGCAGAAGTTGGTGCGTGAGAATGATGCGACGAAATAATTTTTCTTTACGGCGACGAACTTCGTTGTGTCAGAAATTGTCAGAAGACTATGTAGAAAAACTTCTCGCTTACCAGAAATATGTAATTGGACTTAGAAAAACCAATAATTACCTTTTGAGCCAAATAGGAAATGCCGATGAAGCTCCGGTTTTCTTCTACATGCCATCTAATTATACTGTGAACGAAAAAGGTGCGAAGTCCGTCCTAATTAAAACTACAGGCAACGAAATAATGCGAGTCACGGTAATGTTGGCGGTTTTAGCAGATGGGACTAAATTACCACCATATGTGATTCTAAAGCGGAAAACAATGCCTAAGAAACATTTGCCAAGTGGAATAATCGGTGTCATGAAAAGGGGTGGATGACTAAAGAACTAATGAGAGATTGGTTACATGTGGTGTGGAATAGACGGCCAGGAGCTTTACTGAAACAAAGAGCAATGCTTTCACTGGATGCATTCAAGGACACTTATCTCCTGAAATTAAAAACATAATGAGTGCGATGAATATTGATCTTATTGTAATACCTGGAGGAATGACATTGCAACTTCAAGTTTTAGATGTTGCTGTCAATAAGTGTTTTAAAAATAATTTAAAGGTTTTATATTCTGAGTGGTTACAAAGTGGAACTCACACTTTAACACCAAAAGGAAATCTTAAGAAACATGAAGTTGCAATGCTCTGCCAATGGATCAAGGCATCATGGCAACAAATAAATGCAAAAGTAATAGTGAAAGGATTTAAGAAATGCTGCTTATCTAATGCCATGGATGGGAGTGAGGATGATGTTTTGTGGGAGGCTGATGATGAAGTTGAGAGTGATAAAGATAGTGAGCATGAGGAAAATAGTGAAGGTTGCATAGACAGTGATGATGACTAATACAATAAAATTATTTTATGCAGCACTTGGATTGAAATGTTTTTTGTTGTCCTGAAATGAGTATATTCTGTCAATGTATTTACTTTATTTTTAATGTTATCTTAAAATGAATGCTACCATTTAATTTGTTTGAAAACCTGAATGGTTCTATTTGTGATGTGATCTTATGATTTTAAAATGTTAAAAGACATGACATTCAAGAAAAGTATAAGAGAAAATAAATATTTGACAAGATTTATAATTTTTGTAGTCATGAAGGTCAATTTGAGCTTTTTTCTCTTTTGGAATCATCAAAATGGGAGGTCGTCTTAGATTCAGGGTCGTCTTGGATTCGGGTGAATACGGTATATTACCTTGATAACATTTTATTTCAGTAGATATGATTCATAGGGTGTTTATAGATGATATTATAATGATCTGCTGGTATTTTCAGTTAAAAATTTAATCTTTGGTATTTTGTATGTGGCCAGACTTATTAGATTTAAAAAAATTATCTTTATTTTATTTCAGATAAGGTTCCCAGTCATTCTTCAAAAGAAATCAGCATGCTGCTAAAGAAAGGATGTTTTAAGCATGGCACTTTTAATCATTTAACCCTCCATTAGCACGGTGACATTGTTACTTCATTAGTGCAGGGACATTGTTACTTCATTAGTGCAGTGGGGTCTGTGAGACCCAACTTTACACTTCATAATTATGTTAAAATTAGTACATATTTAGTGATATCCACAGATGGTTAGTACAAAATCAAGAACTGCTTGAAAATATTACGAAAAATTTTATTTACGAATGTTATGGGTGAAGAATTGTTAGGCATTATATGTCGGTTCGATATTTGGATGAATCTGATGTATTTTTGCTGACTTTCTTCAAAATTGGAAGTCTCTTGTGCACATTTGCAGCACATAGGTACTCTGTGCTCTAAACAAATAAATTGGAAATATTTTGTTTTCCTGTCTTTTGCACCCACTATAACACCTTTTTCAAGCATTTCCCATTGGTCTTTTAGTTGTCACCACTTGTTGATTTTCTGTTAGACGCATGCAAAAGATTTTGTTTGAAATCATTCCTTAGGCGAATATCGGTTTCTCTCTGGTGTAAATTATCAGCAATTAAGTCAAGCCCAATTATTTTCTGAGAAATTCCCGTTTAGTTTTTTGTCATAATCCATTTTTCAAAAGGATGATTCTAACTCAAAACTGGAAAATTAGCTACGACCACACCCTACAGGAGTATTTATGAAGTTACTCAAGCGCATGGTTTCTAAACTTCTAACCAGGGCCACTTTGTCCAATGGGTAAAGTAGGCCCTCTGATTTTAGGGGGCACCGTCGTGAGAGCGTTGGTACCATATGCTTAATCCTTTGACTACGAAACAAAGATTTTAAACCACTCACTTGTATGCAGAGCATTTTTTACGTAAACAAATTATGCTTTAAATCATGCTTTCTTGATTTTTAAATTTGATCCAATTATACTTATTTATGCTTGTCAAGTATTCTTGTTTCAATAAGAGACAATTAAGATCAAGATATGATGTGGGTAACATAAACCAATGTAAATAAATATGTGAATTATGCAAAAGACATTAGATTTATGGCGTACGACACTTTCGTGTGCATAGAAGTTTTGAGCCATATGTTTAAAATTGTTTTATAAATTAAACAAAATAGTTATTTTTTTTATTAACCCTTAAATGGGCATGTCATAAAATTGCACACAACTGGTCACGTGGCGCACTGAGTGCGTCGTTGCATTGTGTGGAAAATGCAAATGTAAACATAATAATGATAGATTCATTATTTTTGTTTATTCAGTCTTTTAATGTATGTAATGATTTATAATTCTCATTGTTGAAGTTATTGTTAGTATTTTATACATTATATACGAACTACATTTTCCAGATATATTTAGTACCATGACATTATAGCATTAAAATATTTTTATCAGAAAATGTAAATTTACAAAGTGCCATTTTAGGGTCAAAGATGTATAAATAGGGGAAATAATGCTAAAAAATTATGTCATTGAAATATTTAAACTTCTACTGGCAAATCACGCGACTGAAGCGACGCACATAGCTTTGCCTCTGTTTTACTCCTCAACAACAATTGCTAAAAGGTTGCTGACAACTTGCTCGATTAGTCAGACGATAAATATAGGGTAGATAAGAGACAGATGTATATGAAGCAAAATTTACAAATTGCCAGCATTTTAAAAAGATTTGGCACACTCTGTGTGCCAATGCAAACACTTAAGCGTAAAATCATACTTTAATACTTAGCCCAGAGCCCATAATTTCCTTAAAGCGGCTCTGCTTCTAACATCTTTTGTACATGCAATATATTAATGTAGTTGGATCTCTCAGATCCTGCCTCACTAAGCGAGGGTTAAGTGAGAAACTATTCCAGAAACTAGAATTCTTAGAAAGATAATCTTGGATAAAATATTTGGCTTATTGGTTGAGAATATATTAAAAGAATGATTGCCTTTCTTACGCCTGAAAATGTGCACTTACGCAGTATTTGAAATTCATAAGTTGTTTTATTCTTGTGTAACTTTTACTGTTTACCTTTTGAGAGCATGTTGGTGCTTTGCAAATTTCTGTAGCTTTTTTTTTAGTTCTTATGGTACTTTTGTAGAACCATATATAGTCATTAATAATAGTTTTTATTTAGGTACTATCTCCCAATTTTCTCTCACACCCAGCATGCGAGATCTGCAGTTTTTATTAAATCTAACAGGAGAGACTTCGAGATTGATGTCGCAGATCTTGTGGGGGATTTTTGTGGTGTAACAAGAGCCAAAATAAGGAGAAACATGTCTTGGTTTTCTCTCCCATAGGCCCTGGTTTGCGAGGAAAAAAAAAGAAGAATCTGTCATTTTGCAAACAATATTTATTTATGTGTCTGGTCAGATACAATTATTCGTCGCTGTCTAATGTCACACCGCTGCAGACCTGGGGATGGTATTCATCGTAAAAGCAAGGGAAGCATAGGTTTTGGCTACACCAAGCGCATCTAAGAATGCTAACTTGCCACACTTTCAATTACGCTTGTGCTGATCAGAAGGAAAACATACTTCACGTACATTCCTGAACACACTTCTATTTTGCACCAATTTTGCAGTGTACCGTGCGTATTGAAGCATGTCTTGGAAGGCAGGTGCAGACAGCTGGTTATGTACCAAGGAATGTATTTTAATACCATCCTCTCGCGAGGTAATCTCTCTTTTTTGTTGCAGTAGATGCGTGCAGTCCTGAAGCTGTGCAATGAACTGCTTCAACTTCCTATAAAAATAGATGCCACACGGTTGGCACATTGATGTACATTTTGGTGGAAAGATTTTTAATGTGCACGTCGGTACACCATGTTCGTCGATGAATTTCTCATTTGTTTGCACGCCCCAAGAATCTAGTAACAACAAAACTTTTCTCTTTTTACATGTGGTTTCAGAACATTCTCAAGAAATGATTTGAACAGAACCGTTGTTAGTTTCCCGGATTTTGAGCATGTGACAATAATATTTTTAAATTCGCATCTCAAGTTTCCAGATGGTTTCACCTACTCTGGGACCGAATTTACCTGCACCTTCCTGCATGCACAAAAATACCTGCAATGAATACCATCCCATGGTCTGCAGCAGTGTAACATCAGACAGCAACGAATAATTGTTTCTGACCGCGACTTATGAATGTGGTTGTAATAAATATTGTATGCAGAATGACAGATTCTTATTTTTTCTTGTGAACCAGGACCTATGGGAGAGAAAGCTGAGACACGTCTCGTTATTTTGGCTCTAGTTTCACCACAAAATTCCCCTACCAGGTCTGCAACATCAATCTCTTAGTGTCTCCTTGTAAGTCAATTTTTTTATGCACAACATCTTATTACATGTCATCTATCTTGACTTTCCCAATTCATAACTTGAGTAATTTCTAGTCATATATTTGCAAACAGTTATGGAATTTGAGGTTCTTTGAAATATCTTCATATTTTATTTCTGATTAACATGCATATTAATGTTTGGGTAAATTTTCTTGTTGCTCGCACCTGAGATATTGATTGTATCCAAAATGCATTTTCTGCTCCTTATCTTTCTCCTGATTTAAGATATGTTAGCTCTAATAGTTAATGGAAGGGGATTACAGGCTGCTCCCCATATACGACTCTAATACGTCCTTGAAAATCGCATCGTAAGTCGAATATCAATTTCCCATAGACTTCCATATTATAAATTGAGATATGTTCCAGAACCTTGGGAAAAATATGTACCAAGCCTTATTTCGGCTATAAATTAATAGTTTAAGAACCAACGAGTGTTATATACTGTATAATAAACATTTTGAAGACTTAAAACAATCAATAAATTAAGACCTACTATGCTAAATCTAAAGATTATAGGCCACTCTCATCTTAAAACTCCAATGCATTCCTGAAAATCTCATGTCTGATATCAACTTCCCACAGACTTGCAGGCTATAAATTGAGATACGTTCCAGGACCTTGGAAAAAATATGTACCAAACTTTATTTAGGCTGTAAATTAATAGTTTAATAACCAATGAGTGTTATACATATATTGTATAATAAACGTTTTTAACATTTAAAAGAATAAATTAATACCTATACAGGCAGTCCTCAACTTTAGTACATAATGCGGTCCTGAAAATGTGTCCGAATGTACGAAAGTCGAAGATAGATTTATGTTATAGGAGGGTTCCGTTCCCAGAGAGCCACAAAATATTATAAAATCTCTAATTATGGTATAGTTTAGTTTTTTTTGTGCAGGGGCCTTTTAGACACAATCGCTGATTTTATAATATAGAGAGGGCAAAATACAAAATATTTAAATAATGTCTGATCGGTGCACAAAAGGCGGTTCAGGGGCGTCAATCTATGCTATCTTGGCTTCTTCTTCCCTTGTATTATCCTAAGCTTATCACACACATATTGTAATTGATTATTATCTTTTTATAATTTATCGTTATTTGTTTTTCATTCTTTTTTCTTAAGAAATTTTTATTATAAGAGTTACATTTATTCGTACTCTCTGTAACACAGTGCTTCCATCCTTACCATAATCTAGTCGTTGACTATAGTTATTATATCTTGGTATTAAGTTCCCTTTTTCTTGTTTGTCTTTATTTTTTTGTAATTTTGGTGAAATTATCTTTGTTTACGGCAGTGTCTTTTCTGGCAGAGGTGGAAGACCAGCTGTTGCTGAACCCCAATACCGTTTTACAGGCTGAGTTGGATAAGAAATTACTTTATGATTAATGAAACTTATTCTGTGATTTGTGACTACCGGCTGTAAATAAATATTATTATTAATGTGCCAGTTGCACGAATATCGAACGCAAGAAAGTCGAGGACCGCCTGAAGTGCACATACGAAATCCCTCTTTTTTCATTAAAGCGTGCTATTTTCATAGTTTTTTGTAATATTGCCTAAACTTGGCCCCAAAGAGAGTGATGATTGAAACGAAAGAAAAGTCGGTAAAAAGGGCAAAAAAAAAGTTTGGAGAAGAAAATAGAAGTTTTTGATAGGCTTGCGCATAATGAATTTGCTTCATCAGTTGGTAAATTACTTGGTGTGAATGAGTCCACAATAAGAACGATTAAGAAAAGTCCCGCTGAGTTCAACTGTCATTCACGAGAAAGCCAAGCTACTGCGCAATCATTGTCTCAAATTGTTTCGCGGTCTGCTAACGGGATATCGCCAGCGTCTACGAAGCGTGTGTAGATCGATTCCTTGCTCTTTATTAAATGTGGCGGTTATTCAGAACGCCACAGTACGTATTGTATTATTATATTTGCCCTTCTTCTTCGTAATTGCACACACACACACTACCGGCTCGAATGAGCGTCCGATTGAAGCTAAGTTTCGCCGGTTTCGGCACGCCTAATTATTTCCATCTTTGTCCCAATCGTGTTCACTTTATGAGCCCTACGTTTCTTTCCACTTGTATTAGCACGTATTGTATTATTATATTTGCCCTTCTTCTTCGTAATTGCACACACACACACTACCGGCTCGAATGAGCGTCCGATTGAAGCTAAGTTTCGCCGGTTTCGGCACGCCTAATTATTTCCATCTTTGTCCCAATCGTGTTCACTTTATGAGCCCTACGTTTCTTTCCACTTGTATTAGCACTTTGTTTTCCGTTTCTCACTCGTTTATAAAATAATAGGTGTAAAATGCACAAACAAAGAAACACTGCTGTACGTACAAACAAAGACGGTAACGTTGCCGAGACTGAATAATAATTTATTGATTATTAACCGACTTTACAGTGGTATTAATCTTGTCAAATTTCAGTACAATATTAAAAAACATTACATAAACATCTTACATTACATGCAATACGTATATTATTATGTAGCATACTTTCATCTATTAAAACTGACACAGCGCCATTATGCGATAACTCGAAATGTTTGATCGTCAGCTGACGAACGAAATTCCGAATTCGGCGTAGCAAAGGCGGTTTAGGGGGGAGAATTTTCACTGAACGAAAGTCGAATGTACGAAGTCGAGGACTGCCTGTAATGTGGATGAGTCGTATTATCCAACTGAATGTCGGCCGAAAACACGTGCAAGAAAGTTGACTTGGAGCATTGGATGTCGAATATCGTATGTCCGCGGCACGATATCGGATGCTGATTTTGAGGTACCAATGTATTAATGTCGTAAGTTCGGGTTTATCAGAAGTCAAAATCTTGTAAGTTGGGAACGGCCTATTTATTTATTTCAGAATTCCATCCAACTTTTCTTGTTCATATAAAAATAGCTGGATAAAGTGAATACGATTGAAATATTCTAATTATTAATTTACCAGCTTTTATTGCAATTAAGTAACAAATAATAATAAAGGACCAGAACCAACTTAAAGAATATGAATAAAATAATAAAATTTTAGTTCTCTTATGTAAGGCAAATTTGTTCTATTTTTAGAGCATTTTTAAAAATATCGTGTTTTCACTCAGTGAGCAAAATTTTGTAGCAATAGCTGGGAAACTAAGATTCTCTCTGGATAGTTATGGCTGGTAACACATGAACCCTATTGATTTTGGGGTTTGTCCAGTTTCCTTTTAGCAGGATTTTAAAAGCAACCTTTGATGTATCTTGGATTTTACATTTTGTTTTTAATGTTAAGTTTATAATGAGAATACAGTGTTACGTTATAATAATGTAGTTTGATTGCTAAATCTCGTTTGTTGAATCTTCCATGATACTATAAAGAAATTGAATCGAATGTTCCCTCGATAAAGGTAAATGGTGAATTTCTACAGGACTAATGATTCATTTCCTACCAAAATTTCACTTTTTTGTAGTGACCTGCATTTTGTTCTAGAGCAATGTTTTTTAATCTTTTTGTCTCGTGACTCCAATGGAGTGTCAGTGGACCTGAAAGCAAGGAAAAGAAAAAAATATTCCGACTTGGGTTTCTGTTAACTCGCATTGCAATCTCCATCTATATATTTTAGTAAGTGTCTGTTTGTTCATTTAAGCATGCCCACATTTCTCAACTGATTCAGACCAAATTTGAAACAGTTGTAAGGGACAGTAAGGGGAACATTAATGGTTGGTTTTAGTGTCTGTTTCAAAATGGCGGCCAATTTTCTGTCTGTTCCTTTATGCACGCCTACAATCAACCGATTATATCCAAATTTGGCACGATTGTGGGAGGCAACAAGGAGAAGTTAACGCAGAGTTTTAGTTTGTCTGTCTGCTTGATTCAAAATGGCCAATTATCTGTATCTTTCTTTATGCATGTCCACATTTCTCATCCGATTCTGACCAAATTTGGCATGATTATATGGGTCAGTAAGGGGAAGGTCAGCGCGAGAGTTTGGCTAATATTCCCCAATTTCCCATGCATAACATGTTGAAATATGGCATTTCCCCAGAAACGCTGGGCATTTCTGCTAGTATATCTATTATATATAGACGCTTCTTACACATGATATATATATTTATATTATATTTATATATATATATATATATATATATATACACACACACACAGATACAGTACCGGATCCCTTATCTGGCTAGCTTGGGACCAGACGTTTGCTGGATATGGAGATTTTCCGGATTTTGGGTCCTTAATTTAGTGTACACAGGTGACTCACGAGATTTGACAGGGATGCGTTCCTGAAAACGTGGTCGAATCTCAAATTGTGGAATGTTGAACGCTGTTTTTCCATATACTTGCATCTTATAATCAGGGGATACATTCCCAAATCTCAGGAAAAAGTCTCCCCTCACGTTCTATAAAGATAAAATAACATTACTAATATGTCAATACAACAATATTAAATTATGAATAAATTAAATAAATATTTTAAATGTATAACTTATATTTTGCACTAAAAAATAAAAAAAAGAAATAAATGCAATATATTCTGCAGACGGCCCGGTACGGCTCGCGCGAGTTGTTTGTTACAAACGACTTGTGCGAGCCGAACAACATACCTGGATACATCTATCTATACATACAACTATTTATTGCAGCAAAATTAATATAAAAGTTATTAAAAAGCACAAAATAATTCATCATGATAACTTGAGGCAGCATCAGTATTTGCACTTGCAGCCTCGCCATTTAATTTAAGGTTATGCAAACCTGCCCTTCTCTTAAATCTGTCAACACAGCCATGACTTACACTAAATGGAGGCTCATCAACAGAAATTTCATCCGTTCTTTCCTTCAAATCATCATGGAGATCCTTAGCCTTTGCTCTAATCATGGTCTCATTAATAGGAATGTGTTTCTGACACTGACACGTGAATTTACACATCTAGAATTTTCTCCTTCTATTTCACATAAGTGCTAATAGTTGAAGGACACATTCCCAACGATCGTGCGATTTCAGTATGGCTTTCATCTTTCTCAACACGCTTTAAAATTTCTAATTTCAATTCATAACTATGAGTCTTATGCTCTCTTTTATTTGATTCACTTACATTATCACTATTACATTTCCCTTTAGATGCCATGTCAAGTGATAAATTTATAAATAAATCAATAAAATAAATAAATTTAAATAAAAGATTAACAGAAAAGAGAATGAAATCAGCAGAAATTCAAACAATTAGAGCAGATATAACTACGTCTACACCAAAACTAAACCTCGTGTGGTTGGTCGTGACGAAAACTAGTTCCAAATTTGATGGGTTGAATAAGCAGGTTTCGATTGGTCGAAATCTTGAATTTGTTGAATCTCGAACTGTCGAATCTCGGGAGTCACCTGTACTTGTAATATATCGATGGAGTATAAAATTAAATGATAATTTCACTTTATATCGAATTCTAACACAAAAAAATTAAATTTGTCCAGATAAATCTTTATCATTTAAAATTATTATTACATAAAAGTACAGGTGACTCCCGAGATTCGACCGTTTGAGATTCGACGAATTCGAGATTTCAACACAGCCGATCGAATTGGGAACTACTTTCTGCAGAGTAATTTTCGCGGAGTAATAAAATAAAAAATTTGGGCATGCATTATTGTAATCCTATTAGTATACAAATAAAAAAGATGTAAAACAACAGTCACAACCCAAAACAATACAACTCAACATTTATGTTCAATACCCTATCTCCATATTTTCAAAAGAGCTTCTTTTCCAACCGATTTTCATAAAGTACAATATATTTCACTAATGTCTCTTAAGCAAATCTTCTTCAGTAAATCAAGGTGCAGACATTCTTGTATAAAAGCATCCCATTACGATTAAAATTATCTAAATATCAGCAATAAACTTGGACTTTAATTACCAGTTACAACTTCAGTAACTTATCTTAAGATTTCTTTCATTATTAATGTCAGGACTGAAGTTAAAGCAGAATACACAAATACACAAGTTCAATTCATTTTGCAAGTGAATATGATATTCTGTACGATTTTTAAACATATTTACTTACATGTAGTATTTCACACCGATTAATTAATTCCCAATATAGCTGAATAATTTAAAATAAAAACTAATATAATTGCTCCGGTATCAACAAGTTGATACCTAGTAAATATCTTTTCCGACTTTGCTTGATATTTTATTTATATTCTAATAATTTCCACATTCTGCAGTATTTACCAAATAAACAATAAAAAGAAGGAACTTAAAATTTAAAAACAATTTAATAACAGCTCCTTATAGCTTCATCAGCTGTGGAAATACGAGTCCATTACAATGCCTATGTAAGCTCTCATGCAATATTACTCATTACTCTAAAATGTAATCATGAATCCACTTCAAAATAAAATATACGTACTTGAATACATTGTCTCTCTTAAAATGTATTACATTTGAATTAGGGAAGCCGTAACATGGTGAAACAAATTTAATTGTTTTCTTATTTACTCTCGATATTTTGTATTCCTTCTAATCAAAAGTATATTGCAGTTTTTTTTTTACTTTTATTTCGATCATGTTGAAAATTTGAGGCACACTCAAGAGGAAATGAACTGGTTTGCAGGGACATTTAATCCTATTTTGTGTTTTGAAACATTTAGTCTGGGACATTATGTCTGGGTACGTTTTGTCCGGGAACATTTTGTCCGGGAACATTTTGTCCAAGTCCCAGTGTTTGGTGTATGAACGTTTGGGACACTTAAGAGCACTTGCCAATAATGTTAATTTGTAAATATGAACGCAATAATTTTTTCTGTGGTCATCATTAATTAAATTAATATAGTGTTTTTAAAAATTTATATACACCTCAATTTTCATTTTTTCGCTTCATATCCGTAATTGTCATAAAATTCCTAGTCGATGAATACCAATGTCCACTGTTTCCTTCGGATTTCTTCCATCCCCCCTTTTACCTCCCCCTCTTTCTACCCCTCTCCATTTTCATTTAGTCGCTTCAAATTTGTAATTGTCATAAAATTCCTAGTCGATCGATACCAATGTCTACTGTGTTTCCTTCAGATTTCTTCCACCCCCCTTTTACCTCTCTCTCTACCCCTCTCCATTTTCATTTATTCGCTTCAAATTCGTAATTGTTATAAAATTCCTAGTCGATCGATACCAATGTCCACTGTTTCTCCTTTGGATTTCTTCCCCCCCCTTCCCTTCCCCTCTCTCTACCCTCCTCCATTTTCATTTTTTTGCTTCATATTCGTAATTGTTATAAAATTCCTAGTCGACTGATACCAATGTCCACTGTGTTTCCTTCGGATTTCTTCCGCCCTCCCCTTTTCCCTCCCTCTCCTTCAACCCTCCCTCCATTTCCAATTTTTCCCTTCATATTTTTCATACTTAGAAATATAATCTGTGGACATATGTAAAAGTGGACAAAAAGGCTGTGGATATATAAGAATGGGCATAAAGGCAGTGGACATAAAGACTGTGGACATATATTACAGTAGACATAAAGACTGTGGACATAAAGGCTGTAGACATAAAAGAGTGGACATATCATCTGGGAATGGAGGTGACTATTGATCGACTTTGCCCCTTTGACAGCTGTTTGGCTGTTTTCTTGTTTTTCTGTCAGTCTTTCCTTCATGTCATATTCAGTTGTGTTGGTTTGTCATTCTTAAAGTATGTAATGCAAAACTATTCTACTCTCTATTTTACACAGGTGACTCTCGAGATTCAGCAGGGATGCGTTCCTGAAAATGTGGTCGAATCTCGAATTGTCGAATGTCGAACACCTTTTTTCCAGAGACTTGCATGTTATAATTGGGGGATATGTTCCAGCATCTCGGCTCGTGTGAGTCGTTTGTTACAAACGGCTCACGCAAGCTGGACCGGGCCGTCTGCAGTACATCCCTGCATTGCCTAGTAATTTATCGATAACAGGTTTTAAAGCATGGAAACATCTAAGTGATGGAGTAACCCCTCACAAAAAATCAGTTCATCATCTTAGATGTATGCAAAAATGGAAAGAACTTGACACCCATTTAAAATGTGGACAAACTAGGTATATATAAATGTAGCATAGGAAAAATTTGTTCGAAAGGAAAGGGAATACTGGAGGGATATACTTTCAAGTTCTAGAAATAATAAAACAATTAGTAGCTAGATCTTTATCGTTGAGAAGAAGTAATGAAAAGTTATATCGGCAATGGTAACATTTTGGGTCAATTAGAGCTGCTTGCAAAATTTGACCCTGTTATGGCAGAACATTTGAGAAGCATTGAAAATGATTAACATAAACACACAAAATACTTAAGCAAGGGGTACAAGATGAACTAATAGAAATACTTGGCTTGGAAATAATTAAGGAAGTAGTTCGTCATGCCCTTGATGCTAAACATTACTCCATTATTACTTTCTCCATAATACGTAGTATAAACAAAGTATTGTTTTCATGAAAAAAATTGACTGAAATTTCAATGGAAATACATGTTTTGAGGTCCCTATAACATGTTTAGACTATTTTTGGAATGATGTCTGTGTACATGTGTGTGTGTATGTGATTGTGGGTGCTGTAACTCAGAAAGGACTTGCCATATCGAGGTTTATTCGAAACCTGATTCGGTTTTGGCGAAATATCTCCATTAAAACATCATTATTGTATATACAATTTGATACAATGGTTATAGAGTGTTATTTCCTACAACTTTCATTTGAAACAATTTTCCATAGCAGTTATTGTTTAGGAATTATTTATAAATAATCGGTTTTTTCGGTTTCCGTCAAATATCTCCTTAAAAACGTCATTACTGGTAATCTTCATAAGGACCAAAGTTGTAGAGAATAATATTCCTTCCAACTTTTGTTTGAAACAAATTTTCGTAGAACCATCCATTTTGGAGATATTTAACTTATTCGTAAAATTGCAGTTCACAGCAACACCACCTATTGGAGAAATTGGAAAGTATTATCTACCCAATAATGGTGCTTAAAGAGAATGACTGTATTCATATTTCACAAAAAATAATAATTTTAGCTCAAAAGTTAACTTTTAAATATATATTTTCGAAATAATTGATCTATTATAAATGTTTTGCATCGTTAATGTTTACGCTTCACTATAACATGCAATTTCGTATTTTTTTTTGTATACATAGAAACCGAATTCAAAGCATCAGTTGCTACTTTAAATTACCTTGTGATACATTGAGCCGAGGAGATTTTTTGGTTAGTGTTTTTTGTTCTTTCCACTTTGTTTTTAATAAAGACTATTGAAAATGTTTTAAAAATTTTCTTTAGTGTAATCGCTGATAAATATTTATGAGAACGATGATGTCAAGAGCAGTCATATTCATTGCTCTGTATGGAGAAAGTCATTTGCTGGCCACATCAGATTTTTTTTAATTGTACACCTGATATTGCTCACCTCCTGAGAGTTGTTAAACTTTCTCAAAATAAGACAATTTTGCGAGCACTTCTCATGGTTTGTACAAGTTTAGCAGATTCTCTTATAGAAATGCTCACTTTACATCATCTACCATTAGAAGATCTTAGTGGGCTTTGATAATAGTAGTAACGTGGAAGAAAAACTGAAGTATGCAAGTGCAAATTTTAAGAAAGAACGAAAAAGCATTTTATGTTTCATGTGGAGGTCACGATTTAAATTTAGCTATATGTAATGCAGCATACTCTTCAATACAAGCGGTATTGTTTTTTTGGTATACTGCAGAAGCTATATATGTAGTCAGTTTGCTGCATCAACTCAAAGATGGGAAATGCTTGCAAAAAATGTTGAAATTACCATGAAGTCTTTGCCTGACACAAAACGGGAAGGAGAAATATATGCAGTAAACACAGTAAGATTTCACCTGCCAGGTATTAAAATACCTCTGAGAGAAGTAGCCAAAGTGTCACTTTCGAAGTATCCAAAAACACATGACGATATTTTCGCTTGTTGTTTGGGTTGAAATTTTGCGACAATGTTTTAGTTTAGACCTACAAGATCCCTCATCTTGATTACAATTAATTGATGGTACTGAACATCAACTTATCAAATTATCAGGCTTCAATGACTGTTGGGAAAAGGCATCGGAATTATCGAAGGGACTAGATATTGAAACACACACACATCAGAAAAAACAAACAAAACAATTTTTTAGTATGAAGTAAATATGAAGCAATAGCAGACACTAAAAACTAAAAAGATGCTTGATGTTGAATTTATTAATATTTTGGTGGACGAAGCTTTAATTAAATTGAAAGAGAGATTCGAACATACTGAAAAAATAGGCAAACCTTTTAACATCGCAGGTGATATGCAGTGTGGGGGAATGAATGAATGAATGGGGGAGGGGGGGGAGCTTATCGCATCTCCTGGTTGGTTGATGAGATTTAAGCAAAGACATGGCATTCGTCAGATTGCTATCCAAGGTGAGAAACAGTAATGAGTCAGCAGTGGAGGAGTTTGTCTCAATTTCAAGTTCATAAAGGAAGGTGGTAATGATTTACTGTTGTTTTGGGAAAAACAATCAGTGTTGGATGCTATTTATGAAATTGCTGCCACATAGAAATCAGTAAAAAGTTCGAATTTAAAAAAATCATGGCCAAAACTGTTACTGGGAAACGATGAGGAATTTCTTGTTTTTGAGAACAGTTTTAATGAAACAGTACCTGAAGTATTAAATAATTTAAAGCAGATTAGTGGATGTGCGAAAGTTGATGAGGAAGCTGTGGGTGAGTGGTTAAATATAGATCAAAATTTGGCCTGTCATGAAGTATTAAATGATGAAGAAATCATGCAACGTATTACTACCGAAGGTGAACCAACAGCCACCGATGATCTGCACCAGGAAGAAGACAACCTTATACTAGAGCAAAGGATCAATTCATGGTGCTGTTTTAACTCATGCTGAAACTCTGCTTGGTTACTTGGAGCAATGGCAAGACAGCAGTCTTGCTGCACAGCAATATTTGCCAAAAAGCGAATGAAGGGAAAAAGCAAACTCCTTTGCTATAATATTTTAAACTAGTGTAATTCCCGTTGAAATATCAACGGAAGAATTATAGATACATTGATTATTAATATTTGCATTTAAAATAATTAATAGCACACTATTACATATGAAATATTTAGTCATGTACTACATTTCTAGTGAATATTCTGATGTCGTTTAGTAAATGCCTTTCATTTTTATTTTTTGCTATAAAGTTCTGATATTCTTCTACCACCTTGTTCTCATCAATGCTACATATAATTGTCGGTGTGCAAAGATGGAAATAATTATATGTATACATATATAACGTAGAGAAATAATAGATAGGTAGGTATATTTACATTAACAAATAAATGTGCCACTCGAATATTAACAACTACCAAAAATATATTGTGATAGAATGCGTTCAGTAATAGCAAGGGCGTCGGCAGAAAATTTTGCAAGGGGAGGCAAAACATAAAAATGTCTATTACTCAGGGGCGGATGCAATTTTTTCCAACCCGGGAAAATTTTACTTAACCAGCCCCTACCTGACCACAAATGCACACCAATGAATCACTATGAATTATATTATCACTGTACTGAATATCCTCTTGAAATTAACTTAAAGTATATTTTAAATGACTTAATTTATTCCGCACGTGATGATTGGCCTTTCCCTTGAAGCAGGTTAAAATCTTTGCTTGAAATGGAAAATGTTACGAAACGGAACGCTTGTATTGGTAGTGGAATGGAAATTTTTACGAAACGGAATGCTTGTATTGGTAGTGGAATGGAAATTTTTACGAAACGGAACGCTGATTATAAGGGATGGTATTTCTACATGTCTGACGAAATGGAACGGTATCATCGCACATGTGACGAGCCGGAGCGGCATTCCGGTGCATTCCGGTTCATTCCGAACATTGGTTAAAATCCACTCCGATCAGCTAAATACTTCGAAACAAATAACAAATATGTATTAATCTTTTATTCACCTTAATTTTCAGGAAACGATTAATGTCCAATATACATATTGCATTTTTATAATATATTAAAAATATCCACCTTTAACAAACGACAACGAATGTTCTGGCACATGAAAACTTTTTTCGAACAGTTTTTGGATGATTTTGGATGTACAATCCATTGACCTAAAACTTTGATTATGGTTAATTACGTGGAACGAAAATAGTCCTGGTGTTGCTAATTGTCTTTCCTTTTCAGCGAAATCAGTTTTTCGAAAGAAATCCTCTAAGTTAGAGCAGGAAGCGGCATTACTTAAGGTTCTCTTATGCTTTTCTGTTGCTAAATGTTTTGTGATATCATATCTGCCACCGTTACATTCATCGCAACCTAACAGTATCTTCTATTTTAGTTTTTTTTTAAAAAAAGGAAAATCTTTCACCAAAATTTCATTGAACTTACAAGTTCTATTCCTATAGGTATAAGGAAAGAACTTAATTTTAAAAAGATTTAAAATTTTTAAATTGTTACTACACCTTATATGTTCACAAAATGATAAATCACTGGAAAGTTACGTGAGAGCACTTGTCAATATCCCATTTTATATACCCTATATCCTATATCCTACTTTATGAAAAACCAAGCATACATCAGGATTCCGCTACTGACAGCTGGTAACGAACGAGCCATAGGGAATCACAGTAATGAGCCCTATTACGACAAAATGCAGTACTGCTGAAGAAGAGAGTGGTACCAAACTCTAATGGCATTTCCAAAGAAAAAGTCTAATCTAATGCGCAACAGTATCATAGCTACAAAGTTAAAGCGTGTTTGAATCAAACAATACGCCCCTCCTTTTCGCCCAGGGAATAGGAAAATATATAAAGAGATTACATGCTTATTAACTGCTACTGCATCTTCATGACACCGCCAAAAGGGACCTTATTGCCTTCACTCGCAATTCTTTACAGAATACCTGGCTACCGATTCGCTGACTAGTTCTGCAGTCATGAGGGTTTTCCCATTAAATCCCGAAGCGTAAGGACAGCCAACCTGCTCTACTGGGCTGATATTACCGATGACTGTATATACCAGTGGTGCTCAAACTTTTCGGCCTGAAGGCCGCATGATCCATTTCTGCAAACATCGCGGGCTACATAGCTCAATTCCGCCCTCTTCGCGGGCCACACTGTCAAAAATAGAGGTTAAGAACGACTTAAGGAAGTTAAGGATTTAGTTGTGAGTCGAAATTACCTAATTTGTTATTTATCCATTATGGAATTAGAGAGGTAAACACAAAATATATTGTTCTTTAATTTTCTATTCTCTTTTTATGTTACATTGTCCTTTAATTGTTAAACTCATCCCGTTGTACTTTTGTGACTGATAGAAAGCTGGACATTTATCTTTATACATAGAAACGTAAATAGACACTGATAATTATTCAGGAAACAGCCTGTGGGAAGCGTTTATAAAGATTGACCAAAGTAATTGAACCTTATTTCATCTATTGAATACTGGAATCTTACCTTTTTCATAAGTAAACTCATTCTATTCTACATTTTAAATGTTTATTAACGCAAATGGGCCCACGAATCTGGTGTATATTTATCAGGGTCAGTGTTCAATCATAGACAAATATACGTTCACAGGTGTTCTTGCTTACAAGACATAAAAGTGAACATTTCAGAAAGGCATAATTACACAAGAAATGAAGCTGGATTTGGCAAAAGTGATATGATCTACGTATATAAAAGTGAAATTCTGTTTTTTTTGTTCACTATAGAAATCCACACTGTTGAAGGTTTCGTCCAAAACTTCGCATAGGTATATAATTTTACCCTGCGAGTAACGTAAGATATATAGCGAGAAAAAATTTTGGGGAAGGTGTGCTTAATTCAATAATTATTTCCTATAAGTTTACACGTAATTTTCGATTTTTCGGAGTGCAAGTTTTTTTCCTTCATTCATCGAAATACCTAATTATAGATTGATTTTCTTCGTTTTTGCTTTATTCGACGGTTACAACCGTCCATATGTGCGACTGTGCGATGCACATGGGCGGTCAAACAACGGGGGCGGCTAATTTATCGTCAGACACGTATAGTAATTTTAACAGTAATGCGGATTATATTATAATATGTCGTATATTCTATGGTATTTATTGGCTACGGAAATTTATCAAACCATAAGGCATTTTTTTATTTTTGTAAAGAACACCTAAAAATGGCGGTAAATGAGAGACTTGCACAGGGGCGGGCAATGAGAGACTTGCACATGGGCAGCCGTGAGGTTACAACTATGTATTATTTTATTCTTTCGATGTTTAGATGTTATACGGTCGAAGTTTTAGATTCACTAAATCCGTTGAAATTCAACGGGCACCTCTGCTGGTGTCTAATATAATATTTAGGTTTTTACACATTTCCAGGGGGAGCAACTGCCCCCCCTAGCTAACTGACAAAACATATTTTCAAGTGGTCTAATTAAATTTTGCAGTCGGCCATCTTGCGTTCCTTACAGAACAATGTTTTTATTATAGAGAATGAATAATGTTAGTTCATACTACGATCTTTTTCTAAATTTTTGAAAATTTTTATGTACATATTATATGGATGGTGGATTAACCAGGATTTTGATTATCCAGGATTATTTTTTCCCGTTCATCCCAGATAATCAGGAGTACAGGCGACTCCAGAGTTTCGATCGTTCGAGATTCGATTAATTTGAGTTTTCGATCCAGCCGATCGAATTGGGAACTACTTTACGTGGAGTCATTTTCGTGGAGGAATTGGTTCCGACCAACCATGTGAGGTTTGGTTTTGGTGTAGACGTAGTTATATCTGCTCTAATTGTTTGAATTTGTGCTGATTTCACTCTCTTTTCTGTTAATCTTTTATTTAAATTTATTTATTTTATTGATTTATTTATAAATTTATCCTTGACATGGCATCTAAAAGGAAATGTAATAGTGATAATGTAAGTGGATCAAATAAAAGAGTACATACATAAGATTCATAGTATGAACTGAAATTATAAATTTTAAAGCGTGTTGAGAAAGGTGAAAGCCATACTGAAATCTCACAATCGTTGGGAATATGTCGTTCAACTATTAGCACTTATGTGAAACAGAAGGAGAAATTTCTAGAACGTGATAAATTCATGTAATTTGATAACAATAAACAGTTCCCCACCCAATAGCTCCTCTTCCTCCAACTTCTCAATTAATAAACCAAGTCCATTAAGCGCAGTTGAAAAAGATTTAAGGTATGAAAATATTTTTAATTTTATTGTTTCTTTATTCTTAAGTTTTTTTGTGCTTTTTAAATAACTTTTATATTAATTTTGCTGCGATAAATAGTTGTATGTATATATAGATGTATGCAGGTATGTTATCCAGCTCGTGTGAGTCGTTTGTAACAAACGACTTGCACGATCCGGACCGGGCTGTTTGCAAGGCATATTGCATCTTTGAAGTTCGAAACAAAAATTTATTTTTTCCTTTTTAGTGCAAAAAATAAGTTATACATTTAAAATATTTATTATTTAATTTATTCATAATTCAATATTGTTGTATTAACATATTAGTAATGTTATTTTATCTTTATAGAACGTGAGGGGAGACTTTTTCCCAAGATGCGGGAATGTATCCCCGATTATAACATGCAAGTATATGGAAAAACGACATTCGACTATTCGAGATTCGAACATGTTTTCACGAACGCATCCCCAACGAAACTCGGGAGTCGCATGTACTGTATAGTGAAAAGAGAAAAACTATATCTGGCACCCCACAAGGATCTGTATTAGGGCCAATACTGTACCTATTATATGTAAACATTTCTAATATAATCAAATATAGTAAAATACAGGTAACCCCGCTTAACGAGCCCCTGACCAATGCGGATTCATTATAACACATTTAATTTTGAAAAAAATTTTTTTAAAGAAATATAAATTTATATCTATACACATATAAATGCATATCTACAATTTTTGACAATTACAATGTTAATTTACCGTATTATCATATCATTAAATGTATACTACTTATATATTAAAGATAATTCTCTTTTTCTGTGTGTTTGCACAGATATAGCAAATGCGGTACATCATATTTTTCATTTGCGTTGTAAATCACTTAGATTTGCGATATGATTGCGGAACTTGCACCAAACTGCCTAAAAGAACGGATATTCATTTTCCTGTCATCGCTTTTCGAATACGTGTCTAATCGTTCCACAAAATCGTTATTAACACGAACATTTGGCGAAATTGTAGAAGAAAAAATTTCGTTGTCAAGGCGATGGTTTTGTTGCTGTTCTAGCAAAAATAAGTCTGTATCTAAAAGCAATGACATGAAATTTGATATTGTATTTGAAATCAATTGTGAGAACTATTCTTATCTATTTTGAATGCATTTTAATCGAAAAGAAAATAATGAAGACTTACTTTGAACTAAACATTTTTTACTGCATTACCATTTCCAAGGCGTAGAATAAATGCGAACGAACATACGACTGCTAATATTATAATTAGCTTTTTGTTTTGTTTACCTTGACAAATAAATGAATAAATGATGAAATATAAATTGCAGAAAACCCAATACGCGGGACTAGTGATTTAATACAAGGAACTGTACTCT
Source organism: Uropetala carovei (assembly GCA_036926305.1). Lineage (NCBI taxonomy): Eukaryota > Metazoa > Arthropoda > Insecta > Odonata > Petaluridae > Uropetala > Uropetala carovei. The sequence goes on along the minus strand of JAXCHB010000062.1, from coordinate 1,740,375 downwards.
TTTCCCATTGGCTCTTGCCTCCCTTCCATGTACGAGTCGAGTTATATACAGACAAATTCTACGGAATAAGCGGAAAAAAGCTAAGCAGACGACTCTGGACCTTTTTTTTTAATAAAACATAGTAGGTGTGCAGCAGTATTTTCAAATTACGTAATTTTACCGCTAAAAATGTTTTTTGTTTACTTTGTAATTTTATCATTTAAGAAATTGTTCTAAAACTCCGATATAAATATGTTTTAAATTGAATTTGGGTCCAAAATACCATTTGTGAAGTTATTTCTGTCTGGGCACGTAAATTTTAGGATCCCCCAGCGAACGCAGATTTTCACTTAACGAGGAGACCTCCGGAACGCATCCCTCACGTTAAGCGGGATTTTACTGTATATCAATATGCAGATGACATGGTTATAATAATGAGCCATAAAAACATTGATACAGCGGAAAAACTGCTTCAGGAGGACTTTAATAGTATTTTCCATTTCGAGCACTGAATATATGTAATGTATGAAGAGTTTACATAAATGAGCCCATGTTTACGAAAAGTTACAAACGAGATTTCATCTCTCCTAGATAAATGGAATGGGATATTAGAATCTTGTGAAAAAATAAATTTGTAAGCCGATTCAATTTATTAATTCGGTACCAGGTGCTAATGCTCTTGTAGAAAGAATATTTTCTTTATATCGTAATACATGGAATGGCATTATAAAAAGGTTTGACATAAGTGCAGTAAAAGCAGAGCTGCAGGTGAAAAGCAACTATCTATCTTGTAAAGACTTTTATAATTATGTTCTTACTGATGAAGATCTTCTGAAGTGCACAAAATCTCATGAGAAATAGTTTATTTCTTACAGTGACGAAAACTATTCTCTGTGAATATGTGCAATTTAGTTTTATTTTTCAAGAATAATTGTTTTGTTTTTTTATTACCTATGAATTTATTTTGTGTAGGTTTGTTTGTAAAAACTAATTTTTTCTTATATTCTTTCAGAGAATATTTTTTTAATTACTTAATTTCAAAGTTAAAAAAGTCCAGTAAAATTTTTCATAGTCCCGTTTTTTTTTAAGGGTCTGTCCCTTAAAATCGTCAACCATATGTGGTCACCATATAGCTCATCCAACTGCTATATTAACCTTACAGAAAAATTGCAAAATAAAATTATTAAGATAATGAAAAATAATGATAATGAATAAGATATCTCACCCATTTATAATGAACTGCAGATATTACCAGTAAAAATGCTATTTCAGTATATCTTGTTAATCAGTAACTATTTTAATGATAAGTATAAATTAAAGAATGACACAGAAAAAGGCAAAATACTGAGAAGAATTAACAGATATACTGTGCCTAAATATAGTAATAACCATGGTAAAAGACAATTACAATACATTGTCCCAAAATTATTTAATGACATACCCCAGGATATAAAGAATTTGGTGAGAATTAAAGATATTAAACAAGAAAGTAAGAATTGGGTGTTGGAAAAATCGATACAACATACATTGTACAAACTTTCTCATATACTAATGCGTCATTTAGTTACCTTTAGAAAATGAAAATCGTATGAGCCGGTTTTTAGAAAATCCAATTTTTGTTCAAGTTCAAGAATAAAGTAGCCTTATATTCAATTTTTGAGAAATATGAAGTGTGTAGTATTATTGCAGAGGTAAACTCAAATAGCGGTACGAACTTTTATCAAAATCGTTCAAGCCGTTTTTGAGAAAATCACATTCTTGTTAAAGTTGCCTAGAATAAACTAGCCTTATATTCATTTTTACTTTCTCCATACGAAGTAATGGGAAAGTATTATGATCACGAAAAAAATCGACTTCGAGATTTCAACGGAAATACATGTTTTGAGCCCCTAGAACACGTTTAGACTATTTTTGGAATGATGTCTGTGTATGTGTGCGCGTATGTGTGTGTATGTGATTGTATGTGATTGTATGTGATTGTGGGCGCTCTAACTCAAAAAGTACTTGCCATATCCTTACCAAACTTCAAATATAACACTTTAGCATGAGCATAAAGAACTGATTAGTTTTTGGACAATAACGGTTAACCGGAAGTCGAGGTTTATTCGAAACCCGATTCGGTTTTTTCGATATTTCTCCCTTAAAACATCATTATTGTATATACAATTCAATAGTGAATGTAATTTCCTACAACTTTCATTTAAAACAATTTTCCATAGCAGTTATTGTTTAGGAATTATTTATAAATTTTATAAATATATATAATTTTTTTCGGTTTCCGTCAAATATCTCCTTAAAAATGTCGTTATTGGTAATCTTCGTGAGGACCAAAGTTGTAGAGAATAATATTTCTTGCAAGTTTTGTTTGAAACAAATTTTCGTAGAACCATCCATTTCGGAGATATTTTGCTTTTTCTAGTATACAGCGCCACCACCATTTAGCAGTAAATTCTGTAAACATATTCAAAATATAATTTACGGCAATAAGGACAACTCTATTCTTTTACGATACGAAATAATAATTTTGCCTCATTATGCTATTCATAATAATTTAAATATCTATACCCCAAATATGGAGAAAGTCGTGTTGACCACATCAGATTTTATAAGCTCTATCTGGGCAATCCTCACTACAATGTTGATGTGATTATTGTCGACGAATATTATAAAGCCATAAAATCCCTTGCAGGTTTTAAAATATAACCACAATATTCATAGAAACCGCTTAATATTGTTATCCATTTTACTCCTGATATTTTTTATATTATTAAAAATTATCTTAAATTTAAACAGTTTGCAATACAATCTTACGTCATGTAATAATACATGGCTTTTAATGATATTATCCTGTTAGAGAACCTCAAGGAGTGGCCAAATCCAGCAAAATTTTTGTCTTATTGCAAATAATGAGGAAAAGTTACATGATTCGGGTAAAATACTTTTGTGAAAATTGTAGATAGTTACGTATTACCAGTCTTAAAATTTGGCAAAAGCTTCAAGAAAAAACAGTGTAAAAAGTATTTATCACAGGAAATGCCGTAACTAGGGTATGGCGAAAGTGGTATTTGCCATAGGCTTGCAAAAGGTGTGAAACATTCCCGAAAAAAGTGCCAAAAGTTCATTTTCCCATAAATAAGTATTGTTTTAATACTCAAACGTTAATTTATATGTAATAAAAATGTTATTATTCTACATTAAAATGCAGAAATATTTATATCCTACATTACCAAGGTGTTTCCTAAAATTTTGTCATAGGCGCCATATCGCCTAGATATGTCTCTGATCTCAGGTATCTCCAATAACCACAACAAGGTTATGAAGTTAAAAGCAAAGGCTGTTAAGATATAACTTCCCATACATCTTGTTTCTTTTCCTTTTATGTCCTTTTACTTCCTCCAGAGTAATCCCTGTGATGAGAGGGTGATCGGCCGAAGCAATATCTGTGGCGTCACCTCAGTTCTGAGGGATTCACTAAATTAAACCTAATTCATCCTACCTACCTGATACTTCCTAATCCCTTCTTTCTTATCTACACTGACACCTAACATAAGAGATTGCAAAGTTCATAAAATATTTAGATAAATAATGCAGCGAACAAAAATGAGAAATATTTAGGATACCAAAAGTTTTGACTATGAATTTCTTTTTAAAAAATGTCATTTTCTAATCTAATCTTGAATGATCAGATACAGAAATTAACACAATAATACATAAATATAAAAATATTTCATATATTTTAAATTAATAGTAACACGTATGTTAATATAATCGTTTAAAAGAAATTAAAGGGGCGATTTCACCCCTAATCCTTAACGGAAACCATACATTTTGGTGGCACATATTGAGATCCTTACCCTTAAAATTTCAGTAAAAATCCAAGTGTGACAGGTTGGTAGTGTTCCTTGTTAACGATTTTCCAGAATTCTCCCTGTATACTTTAATAATGAGTTTGTAAATTCCCAACGGTCGCTATTTTCTATTGTATTTGAAGTTTATCAGTCTCCATAAAATTGTCTTATTATTATAGTTCTCTGTCCTAGGACAAGTCCTTTATTCCAAATAAAACTATTTCTATCCTGAGCAATACTGTTCAATTGTTTGTAACTTCTTCCTTCTTTTAAGTCGTCAATAATTTGAATCATTCTCCTACCTCTTCCTTTATTTCCTTCTATTTTTCCTTCAGTTACTTCCTTCAACAAACTATATCTTCTCAGTATATGTCCTAGTCTTCCTCTGCTTTATCACATGTAGTATTTTTCCTTTTTACTTTCTCCATACATAGTAAAATCGACTTTGAGATTTCAACGGAAATACACATTTTGAGGTCCCTAGAACACGTTTAGACTATTTTTGGAATGATGTCAGTGTGGATGTATGTGATTGAGGGTGTTCTAACTCAAAAAGTACTTGTCATATTAATACCAAACTTCATATATAACACTTTAGCATGAGCACAAAGAACTGATTAGTTTTTGGACAATAACGGATAAACGGAAGTCGAGGTTTATTTGAAACCCGATTCGGTTTTTGTGATATTTCTCCATTAAAACATCATTATTTTATATACAGTTATATAAAAAGGTTATAGAGAATGTAATTTCCTACAACTTTCATTTGAAACAATTTTCCATAGCAGTTATTGTTTAGGAATTATTTATAAAAATTATCGGTTTTTTCGGTTTCCGTCAAATATCTCCTTAAAAACGTCGTAATTGGTCATCTTCATGAGGACCAAAGTTGTAGAGAATAACATTTTCTCCAACTTTTCTTTGAAACAATTTTTCGTAGAAGCATCCATTTTGGAAATATTGAACTTTTTCATAATAGTATACAGCACCACCACCATGTAGTGGTGAATTCCTTAAAGATATTCAAAATATACCTAATTTACAGCAATAAGGACGACTGTATTCTTTTACGATACGAAATAATAATTTTGCTTCATAATGCTATTCATAATAATTTAAATATCTATACCCCAAATATGGAGAAAGTCATGTGTTGGCCACATCAGATTTTTTGAGACATATGAACTATTTGCTATTATTGAAGATGTAATCTCAAGTAACTGTACGAAATTTGATGAAAATCATTATAGCCGTTTTTGAGAAAATCTAATTGTTGCTAAAAATGGGTAGAATGAACTTCCCTTAATTATCGAGCAATGTCAACCATTTCTTCATAGCTTCTACTCTTTATGATAAAATGCCTAAGTACGAGATTTCATTCATTTTCGTTCAACTGTTTAGGCTCTAGAGCCAGTAACAGACAGACAGACTGCATTGTGAAAACCACTTTTTCGGATTCAGCGACACCTAAAATGTATATTTCCGTAAAAATGTCGTGGTCGAATTTTTTCGTTATAACAATACTTTCTCAATATACTTCGTATATGAGAAAGTAAAAACTAACAAATATGTAATTTTGATAAAGTAATATTGTGTAGTGTTATGATAATACAGTACTGATGTAATATTCAGTGCCTAATTTCTGGGAGAACTCAAGGGAACGGCATTCCCTCACTTATTTGGGAGGAAGTTTCTAAAATGTTATGAATAAAAAAATGTTTAAGTTAAAAGAATTTAAAGGTTGATGAATATCTGTACATTTCAACCTCCCTCTTGTGGGACAACCCGTCGTTCAGAACAGTTCAGCTGCACCTGGGGGCAAGGGGGGATACAGGGGGGGGGTAATCACCTCCCCCCTCCAAAATTTCTGAACACTAGAAAAAATTAACCCCTAAACCTTCTCTAACATGCTGAGCAAAATGCACTTTTAGAGGCATTCGGTACAAATATATCTCAAATTTGCACCACAAGTTAGTTCTAAGCAAATAATATCTTGCAGAGTGAGAGTTACACTGATAGAAGATTCTTTGGTCTCCAGAAGTCTGAGAGGACGATAGGTGCAATCACTCCCATTGAATACCATTTTCTTTCTCTCTCACTTGAGAAGTTTCTGCCCTCCCATGGAGGTTAGGATACCCCTGAGTTCATGTAAACGTGTTCTTGAAAGAAACAACCTAAACCTCGTGTGGTTGGATGGGCCGAAAATTACTTCATGTAAACTAGTTCCTAATTTACCGACTGATCGACTGGGTCAAATAAGCGGACTTTGACCGGTCGAATTCTCGAGTTGGTTGAATCTTGAACGGTCGAATCTTGGGAGTCGCCTGTACATTAAATTTGATGTCCCATCACTTTCCATAAATATTTATTTACTAGCAAAATTTCCTGATATAACTCGGAGCTATTTTTTTAATCGACAAGACTGTAAATGAAGACAAATATTATGAATGGAAAGTGATTTCTATGTTTGAACAGTTTTATCTGGGAAATTTTTCCCCATTTTAATTTAAAAAGTATAAGTTTTAGAATATACTTTATATTCTTAATAAAAATGTGTATTGAATGCAATTGATTCATTGACAACACTTGATAGTAGACGATTTTCTTAGTTTTTCTTTCTGAGGCGAGTACATAAATATCTAGTATACTTCCAACTCTCGATGTTGAAGTAATTTAAATTTGCAAATGAATAAAAGCCAGCACATCAAGCATTCAATTTTTGTGTTATCTTATGGAAAAATTTTAATTTCCTATATTGGCAGCACTGACTAATCCGAGTTGACCAAACCGTGATCATTCAATAAGTTAAGATGTAAGTAAGAACCAAATTTGGTTGTTGTAGCTTTTACAATTTGGGCGTGCATAGTAAGACACAAACATTCGGTATTACATACAGTGGAACTCAGTTATAACGAGATCCAAGGGACTGAAGAATAATGCTCATAATAACTGTTACTCGTTATGACTGTTACAGTAGGTGCATAGTATATACAGTCCAACCTCGATTTAGCGCAACCATTCGTTCAACACTGACATGGGCACTAAAAATGGGCTGGTGCTATATCGAACCCCCCTCATGAACTAGGTAATGAATATAAAATTTTCAAATAAAAATTATTTTATACGAAAAATATCAAACAATTATACGATTTGACCGTCTAGAAAATAGAAGGGAGTAAAAAACATACTTTCACACGGCAGTTACTTATTTTTCCTGTTGAAACATTATCCCATGACAGTTTTATCATGTACAAAGCGTCTTTCAAGGATAAATCGATTGAACAACTATAGTTAATGCTCACTACTATCTTTTTCACTTGACGTCTCTTATGGTGTGCCTTACAGCTCTTAGTAATACTTCCATCATGAGGTTGTAGAAATCCATTGCAATTGGGCGGTTGGAACTAAAGTCTCACATTACTCAGGTCCAAGGTTTTGAGACAAGGTGCGTTGTATAGAAGCATAAGTACGTCACGCTTCTTAATTTTCATCTCCTTGCTGAAATTTTATATCCACTCACAAAATTCAATAGTAGTCATCAGGGACACCAAGAGGGCAGGGATACCGGGGCAAAATCCCAGGGGCCCGATATTAGGATCGGTTATAATGTTTTCCTATCGCAGTACGCGGGTGCAAGGCACCAAAGGGTGGCGTTTTCTCCCTTTCTCATATTACCGTATTCACCTGAATCTAAGACGACCTTTTTTTCCAAATTTTCAGCTGTAAATATCAAGAGTCGTCTTACATTCGAATACGAAGTATATTTAAGCATTTAATCAATGGTTTTTACAACAAATGGTATATTAGAGTAAACAATTCACAACAGCAAATTCAAGTACGTACATAAAGAAGTGAAATAAACAAATAGTAATAACAATAAGAAAAACATGACGGGAATAATAATTATTTAGACTAATAATCATCGTCGACGATCATAACACAGACGACGTACTTTCATCTTGCACGTAATGTCAACCGCAATGTCAAAACAAATGAGAGCGGAAATCATCGGGATTCCCCTTTCAAACGACGCACCGCGATTCGCTAAGTGTGACAGTAATTTTGAGTTGTGCATTCTTGATTTAAATGCACAACCCTTAAGTTAAAATGACAGATCATGTTGAAGTACGTGGCACGAGTGCAAAGGGAAAGTTAACGAAGGAATTAGACGGAGCTAAGATACAAATTTTAAGCTGATCGTGATAAATTACGCCGAAAAAACTAATAACTGTGATGCGAGTAGAAAGTTCGGTGTATCTGAGGCAAATGTGCGTCGATGGAAACTCTCAAAACAGGAACTAGAAAAAGCCAAAGCCACAAGGAAGTCGCTCAGTGGTCCAAAATTAGGCCGATTTCATGGCACTGAAGAAGAAGTAGTCAAGTTTGTGTGCACCATGAGGAAGAACGGTATGCCTGTTTCGACTGAAAGTATTATACTTAAAGCTAATGAAATTACTAGAGGACTTAATATATCATTGCAAGAATTCAAGGCCAGCAGAAGTTGGTGCGTGAGAATGATGCGACGAAATAATTTTTCTTTACGGCCACGAACTTCGCTGTGTCAGAAATTGTCAGAAGACTATGTTGAAAAACTTCTCGCTTACCAGAAATACATAATTGGACTTAGAAAAACCAATAATTACCTTTTGAGCCAAATAGGAAATGCCGATGAAACTCCGGTTTTCTTCTACATGCCATCTAATTATACTGTGAACGAAAAAGGTACGAAGTCTGTCCTAATTAAAACTACAGGCAACGAAAAAATGCGAGTCATGGTAATGTTGGCGGTTTTAGCAGATGGGACTAAATTACCACCATATGTGATTCTAAAGCGGAAAACAATGCCTAAGAAACATTTGCCAAATGGAATAATAGGTGTCAAGAAAAGGGGTGGATGACTAAAGAACTAATGAGAGATTGGTTACATGTGGTGTGGAATAGACGGCCAGGAGCTTTACTGAAACAAAGAGCAATGCTTTCACTGGATGCATTCAAGGACACTTATCTCCTGAAATTAAAAACATAATGAGTGCGATGAATATTGATCTTATTGTAATACCTGGAGGAATGACATCGCAACTTCAAGTTTTAGATGTTGCTGTCAATAAGTGTTTTAAAAATAATTTACAGGTTTTGTATTCTGAGTGGTTACAGAGTGGAACTCACACTTTAACACCAAAAGGAAATCTTAAGAAACCTGAAGTTGCAATGCTCTGCCAATGGATCAAGGCATCGTGGCAACAAATAAATGCAAAAGTAATAGTGAAAGGATTTAAGAAATGCTGCTTATCTAATGCCATGGATGGGAGTGAGGATGATGTTTTGTGGGAGACTGATGATGAAGTTGAGAGTGATAAAGATAGTGAGCATGAGGAAAATAGTGAAGGTTGCATAGACAGTGATGATGACTAACACAATAAAATGATTTTATGCAGCACTTGGATTGAAATGTTTTTTTGTTGTCCTGAAATGAGTATATTCTTTCAATGTATTTACTTTATTTTTAATGTTATCTTAAAATGAATGCTACCATTTAATTTGTTTGAAAACCTGAATGGTTCTATTTGTGATGTGATCTTATGATTTTAAAATGTTAAAAGACAATGACATTCAAGAAAAGTATAAGAGAAAATAAATATTTCACAAGATTTATAATTTTTGTAGTCATGAAGGTCAATTTGAGCTTTTTTCTCTTTTGGAATCATCAAAATGGGGGGTCGTCTTAGATTCAGGGTCGTCTTGGATTCGGGTGAATATGGTATTTGTTGAATCGTACCCTTACGAAATCATGACCATTCAATAACAAACTTAATACTACGCTATTGTAATATACACTGTAATTTATACGTAAACATTATGAAGGAAAAAGTTACCTGTTGGCAAAAAATCAGGAGGAATCTATAGAAAATCCTAGAATGCAAACACAACGTTTCTTCTTTGACATCAGGTCAAGAGAATGGAGTATCGGTATGGCTCCTAGAAATGTAAATTTAATGAGAATTTATTAGTAAAAGTACTATAGAATCATCTGATCTCCCATTAATGTTGCCTGCTCCTTATTCACTTCATTAGTTATTGTACCATTTTTTGCTATTAGTTGCCCTATCAAAATAAGTAACTCATCCTCCATATTTTCATGTTTTGCGCCTTTATGTCGTTTCACATTTACTCTTGTTTGATTCACATGCTTATGTTTTTCACTCAGAATGTCTCCAACACAGCGCTAACTTATAGGTTTTATACTTATACGATTTATTTAAAGCTTTGCCTAAGTAGCTGTAGGGTTAAAACAAACACTTTTAATGCAAAACCGTATATTTATGGGTTCACAGATGTGGCATATGGTGGCTAATGGGGGTGGCATTTTACGAAGAGGTTCTCTATGTAATCATATTATGAAAGTTCTGTCCACAAGAATTTGTTGGCGCTGTGTGGGTGTGGTGCTGTATAGGGGGAGGGGGATGTTAAATCAAGGTTTGACTATACTTTTATAAGTTATATACAAATAAAAATTATGAAAAATAAAAATATCTTCAGATTACATTTTTAAAGATTTATATAATATAATTATATTCTAATTAATTCACATATAAAATCATGTCATTATACCAAAAGTCTTCTAATGCCATACATATTTATATTACCTATTTAAAAAATGTCTTGCCTATTGCTAACTGCTTACTTGTTTGTACAAATCAGGACAGTCAATCGTTCTTTGAATAGTTTTCCACCTTTACACTTTTCACCATTAAACATGCGGGGCAATCTGTAATACACATCAGCATTAAAAACGTCAATTTCACTGTAGCCATTTCTTAATTCTGGTCACATGTTTTCAACATAGCCTTCAGTCACTTCTTTGTTTAGATCGCTGGCATCACCTCTTATCTAACTGTAAACAATACATTTTCTTTTCTTAAATATATCAATCCACTCATTATTACACACAAAATCTGATTGTCCTAGTTGATGGGCAAGTTTTTCAGCTTGAAGTTTTAATATACGACCACTGTTTGGAATATTGAAATGGGAGTGGGGGCTTAATTCAGTAAATGCTGTTTGCGATCTGGTGATGCCGGGTACTCCAGTTAGCAGTTCATATTTCTCAAAAAATGAATATAAGGCTAGTTCATTCTTGGACGACTTTAATATCAGTTGGATTTTCTAAAAACCAATTCATACGATTTTTATCAAATTTCTTATAGTTATTTAAGTTGATGTTTATAATGATTCCACATAGTTCATATTTTTCAAAAGATAACTATAAGAATCTATCGCCCGGTACCAGATCAAAAACAGCATTTACTGAATTAAGCCTCACCCCCTCCCATGCAATTTTTTTTATTGCCATATAGAGTAAGGGCTATAGTTGATTGGCACTACACAGTTTTTTTGGCATCATCCTTAATAAGAGCAGAAAATAATAGTAATAATAATAACTTCTTTATTACAGGCTTTTACCCTCTTTTACCAATAAAAAAATAACGCATTCACAAAATTCAAGTAGATTTATATTTTAACCATTGATGCATGTCAAATCTTCAGTAAAGTTTATTACTTTCCAAGCTAAATGTCAGTATGTCTTTGAAAAAATTAAAATATTACATCATGTTTGGCAGTTAAGTCGTATCCCTGTTATGCTTGTGATTTGGATAAGAGATCGCTTTTTGTAATCGGTGTTAATTTCCACAATTGATTGAAATTTTTGTTTTGTGAGTTTTGTTACATATTTTGTTTAATGTATTTAGTCATATAAACGTTTGTTTATTCTTTCTTTGATATAAATCACATTTATAAGAGGGTGCCCAAGAACTATCGATAAAAACATGAATAAATGAGATATTTGGAATAGGTACTGTCTTTATTTTTAAATACAGCATTTACTTTCAGTTGTACCCGCCTTAATTAACTCAATACCTGAAAAAACATTTTATTTTCACTGTATATAGTGGCACATTGTGCATTATTATTTTGGCATGCCAAGTAATTATTTATTGGCAGTACCTGAGCTGGGAAGTTCCGCTTTGGTTCTGAGCATTCCGGTTCCGACCTTAAATTTTTCAACTCATTCCAAGTGATCAAAACAAGGAACAGTTCCAGAACTGTTCCTAGTTCTAAAAATATGTTTTTATTGATAACATTTTACATGAATTACAACTTTTTTCAATAACATAAAAAATGATGAATGTACTCATACCATAAAAGTAATGTGACCATAGGTCATCTTTTAAAATACAATTTTCTCTTTAATTTTTCCATACGTAGTAGTCAAGGGCGTTGTCAGAAAATTTTGCACGGGGGAGGATTAAACACAGAAATGCCTTTTACCCAGAGGCGGATGCAATTTTTTCCAACCCGGGAAAATTTTACTTAACCGGCCCCCATCTGACCACAAATCCACACCAATGAATCACTATAAATTATATTAACACTGTACTTAATATCCTCTTGAAATTAACTTAAAATATATTTTAAATGAATAATTTATTCCGTGCGTGATGATTGGCCTTTCCCTTGAAACTGTTTAAAATCTACTTTGATCGGCTAAATACTTTGACACAAATAATAAATATGTATTAATCTTTTATTCACCTTAATTTTCAGGAAATGATTAACATCCAATATAAATATTGCATAATATATTAAAAATAACCACCTTTAACAAACAACGACGGATGTTCTGGCACACGAAAACTTTTTTTCGAACAAAGTTTGGATGATTTTGGATGTACAGTCTATTGACCGAAAACTTTGGTTATGGTTAATTACATTGACGAAAATAGTCCTTCTGTTGTTGCTAATTGTCTTTCCTTTTCATCGAAATTAGTTTTTTGGAAGAAATCCTCTAAGAGCAGGAAGTGGCATTGCTTAAGGCTCTCTAATGCTTTTCTGTTGCTAAATGTTTTGTGATATCATATCTGCCACCATGGGAGACAGAAAACTCACCGTTACATTTATCGCAACAACAGTATCTTCTATTTTAGCTCTTTTCAGAAAAGGAAAATCTTTCGCCAAAAGTTCATTGAACTTACAAGTTCTCTTCCTGTTAGATTTTTTTCCATTCCTATAGGTTAAAGGAAAAAACTTGATTTAGAAAAGCTTTTAAATATTTTAAGTATTACCACACCTTATATGTTGCCAAAATAATAACTCACTGAAAAGTTAGTTACGTGAGAGCACTTGTCAATATCCCATCAAACTATTTTATTAAAAACCAAGCTTACACCAGGATTACTGACAGCTGGTAGCGAACGAGGTATAGGGAATCTACGACAAACTACAGTACCTAAAATCGACGGAGGAAGCCTTTACTTGGTGGAACTCCATCATAAAAGAATGAGAAGGATAACTTAGTAAGTTACTAAGTTATCCTTCTCATTCTTTTACGGTACCTAACCCCTCATGCATACTGCTGAAGAAGAAAGTGGTATCAAACTATAATGGAATTTTCAAAGGAAAAGTTAAAACCTAATGCGCAACAGTGGTTAAATATCAGAGCTACAAAGTTTGAATCAAACAATTCAACCAGCTCCCGCCCCTCCTTTTCACCCAGGGAATAGGAAAATATATGAAGAGATTACTTATTAACTGCTACTGCATCTTCCTGACACCTCCAAAAGAGACCTTATTGCCTTCACTCGCAATTCTTTACTAAATACCAGGCTACTGATTTGCTGACTAGTTCTGCAGTCATGAGGGTTTTCCCATTAAATCCCGAAGCATAAGGACAGCCAACCTCCTCTTTTGGATTAATATTACTGATGACTGCACCCATAATATAGACGAGGAGTCGTAAAGGTTGGCCTAACCATTCTTAAAAGGATATCTTCTGCTTCCAGCTTAGGTCATGTCCACTTAATAAATATGTTTGAGTAAGAATTGACGTAGGTTGTTTCTTTCAGGAATATGTTTACATAAACTCAAGAATATCCTAAACTTAGTGGCGCACACACGGGGGAGTCCACTGGGTCCGGACACCCCCTTGGAAAATTGTGATTTTTCTAAACTGTGGAAACATACATTGTTATTTTAAATTTGGGTTCATTAGCATCATCAGAAAGGAGTAGGAGACGGTTTGCCCCCTTTGTATAATAATTGATAATGCAATATGCGACATTTATATAACTTGCATACAACTTTTATGCCCCTTGAGACAATCTCCAGAAACTTCAAGCGTGAGAGAGAGAAAATGGTATTCAATGGGAGCGATGGCACCTATCGTTCTCCCAGACTTCTGTATACCTAAGAATCTTCTATCAATGCAACTCTCACTTTTCAAGGATATTTGTTTGCTTAGAACTAACCTGCAGCACAAATTTGAGATATTTTGTATCAAATGCGTCTAAGAGCGCATTTTGCTCAGCGTGTAGGAGGAGGTTTAGGGGTTAATTTTTTCTAGTGTTCAGAAATCTTGGGAGGGATGGGGTGATTGCCCCCTTTAAACCCCCCTGAATCCGCCTATGTGTTTTATTGTATTTTGCCTTGGTTGGGTGAAATGACGATTATTGATGGCGAAGTTTAGCGAGTTTCTATTGTACTTTTGTGACTGTTAGAAAGTGGGACATTTTCTGGATCGGGTGGGCAGCAGGACAGATTGTCAAAAAGTGGGACTGTCCCGCCTAAAGAGGGTCATCTGGTCACCTAGTAGTAGTAGTAATTAGGTTTTTAGGTGCGTCAACAGCTAAGGTTATTTTGCACCGTCAAATTCTCTTAGAGAAAATCAACATACATCACAACATCCATGCCCCAAGCGGGATTCGAACCCGCGATCTTTGGGTTAGAAGGCAGGTGCACTGCCTACCAATCTAACCCGACCGGCATCTGGTCACCTTAATCACTACGAGGATGGGGCTGCAAAGCGACGCATAGGCTGCATACCCTAGAACAGTGTTTCTCAACCGGTGGGACTTGAAAGCCGTCTAGGTGGGACCAGAGCCAGCTGAAGACATTTTGGCACCCCAATCAGTTAGACTTTTTGGCACCTTCTTTTTTATGTAGTTAACAGTCTCAGGCTAAACCTGATGGAATTTCTTCATATTGTCAAAATAAAAAAGATTTACTTGGTAATTCCACAAAAATTAATTTTTAAAAATAAATAAATAAATTTTTGTGGAGTTACCAAGTAAATCTTTTTTATTTCGACCTTTGCCTTTATGTCTACCAATTATTAATGTTCTACTTATCTTATATAATAAAATTGAATGTCTGCCCATCTGTCTGTTCCTTATACATTCCCACGCCCTTTGAGCTATCGGGACCAAACTTTGCAAATTGACTTAATATGACTCTGCGAGTAACATAGGGTACCCGGGATTTCCAAAATTGACCCGGGTTCGATTCCAGGAGACAATTTTATTTTCCCATAAGTTTACACGGGATTTTAGATTTTTCAGAGTGCAAAGTTTTTTTCATTCATTCACTAAGACACATAAATATGGACCAATTTTCTTCATTTTTGCTTTATTCGACGGCTAAAACTCAATACTATCTTATTCTTGTGATGTTTACATGTTACACGGTCAAATCATTCAGAAATAAATTGTTTTCGATATTTAGCGGATATTTCGTACTCTTTCCGGATGTTGTCAAGGCGACCGTAATTGTTGCCTCCGATTCAATTAGTGCCAATTAAACCTTCATATAGGTGAAAGAATAGCGTTATTCGCTTCGCACTTTGTTTAAGCATCGAAATTATTGCTGTAGCAATGTCAACATTTATACATAGCAACATAAATATTTACGGATAATTATTCAGTTAACTGCGTATGGGAAGCATTTCTAACGATTCAGTCAAAGCAGTTGAATCTTCCTATCATCGTTTGAATGCAGGAAACATCTCTTTGTAAGTAGAACCATTATATTATACATCCATAATGTTTATTAACGCAAATAGGCTCAAGCAAAAATTTTTAATTAAATGAGAATAGGGACACACGTTATTATTTTAAACACATTACGTGGTTATCTTCTCTTCATTGATATTCTACATAAGCGGTTGCATTGATTGTTATATAAAAAAGAAAGGACATATATTTGAATAAAGAGAAAATCATAAAAGTTCGCCCAATTCATAGGTATCAGAGATATCTCAGAATTGTTACTTTCTCCAATATACGTAGTATAGAGAAATTATTGTTTTCATGAAAAAATTCGAAATCGTGATTTCAACGGAAATACACGTTTTGAGGTGCGCAAAGGGAGAAATGATTGTATTACAATATAATACATAATTTTATTCGCCAAAGACGGTGGGAATAACCCGGGCATCGCCGGGTACTTTCAGCTAGTCTATGTATAAAAGTGAAACTCATATTATGTTTGTTTTTTATACAAATTCACACTTTTGAAGATATCGGCACCAAATTTCGCATATGTAGGTATATAATTTTACCCTGCGGGTAACATAGGTTACATGGCGATAAATTTTTTTGGAGATGAGGGGATGTTTAACTCAATAATTATTTTCCCATAAGTTTACACGTAATTTTTGATTTTTCACAGAGCAACATTTTCTTCATTCATCGAAATACCTGAATATGGACCGATTTTCTTCGTTTTTAAGCGCGTTTCGCATCCAGCGTGAGTGCCTATTGTCGTCGGTCTGCCCGTTCGTCCGTCCGTCCGTCCGCATGTTCGTTCTCGGTTTCTACGGAACGGATTTTCATGAAATTTGGTATTAAGGACTTACAATCGATGACAATAAGAAAGTCGCAAAAAGTAATGGCGCAAGACAATCAGGGGTACCACTTTACTGGTGATAAAAAACTCCGTAAAGTATTGCTCATATCAAAATATTTTTCGATTAAAAGTTGTAGAACTGGTAAAGTAGAGTATTTCCTTTCGTATACATTTTTATCGTAGGAGTCGCCGTTATCAAGAAAATCAAACAAGAATGTCTTAATTCGAGTAGAAAAATTTCTTGCATAGTTACTTCGTCATTGTTGTTAACATAATCTCACAAACAAACGTTTAATTTCCTTACGTGTGCATGCAGTATTTTTAAATAGGAAGAAAATGGATTATATATGACGAAGAAAAGAACTTTAAAACGCTATTTCCTTTACGTCAGTGGTTCTCAGGCAGATCTGCCATGCGACCCTCTCCGTGCGGTTGTTTGGTCGCCGCGACCCACCGATGACAACGGGAATTATTCTGATACGGTAGTTCAGTGGTAGAATATCCGCTTGGCAAGTAAAAGACCCGAGTTCGATACCCGGTCATAGCAGATTTTTTCACTTGTTTCCACATTTCCCAAAAGAAATTAGTCCATCAAAAATTCAGATATAGCCGTGTATTACAATAAAGATGAAAACGTGAGGACTAAGAAAATGAGCGAAGCTAGTATAACTCGCCGTATTTTTTTATTATTAAATTATATTTCTTATATTAAATATAAATATGCATATTAAAATTAACAAATGCTTAATTTTGAAGATTCCAACCGTCAATCAAACGTAAAAATTAGACTTATAACCTGTAAATTAAAATTGAAGGATTGATGGAATGAGGAAAAACTCAGTTGGCATAGCGAAGACTGCTCGCGACCCTCCCAAAATTGTCTCGCGACCCTACGTTTGAGAACCGCTGCCTTATGTACAGGTGTATCACGTCTTTCTAAAACTCCACTGCACGAAACGCGCCCATTCGTGATACGCTGTAAACTTTCCGAACTTGTTGCTTTATTCGACGGTTAAAACTGTGTACTATCTTATTCTTTCGATGTTCAGATGTTACACGGTCTTAAGTTTTAGATTCATCAAATCCATTGAAATTCAACAGGCACTTCCGCTAGTATCTAATATAATATTTAGTTTTTTAAACATTTCTAGGGGTGGGGGCAACTGCCCCCTCCCCTCCCTGCCGACGCCTATGGTGGTAGTGTATATGAAAGTATTGTATTCATGAAAATTACCGAATTCTAGATTTCAACGGAGATACACGTTTTAATGTCCCCTTAGTACAGGTACTCCTCGTTATATGCGAGTTCGAAAAATGCGATTTCATTTTAATGCGCTCAACTAATTTAGACCGATTTCAATTAATAGCGCTCGCTATAATGCGAATTGCTTGCTGGCCGATCGAGAGAGGCGGGGGCGGGGAGGAATAATGGCGAGTATTGTGCGGGAGGAGGCGGAATAGGAATGCCAGGGGAGAAGGGAACATTTGGCCCTAACCACGCAGCCTCTTCTGCACACACACACACACACTACTGGAAATCTTTGAGAAGATAAGGAAACCTTCAGTATTTCCTTGTTACTGTTGGAGTGTCTTTGCCCGTTAATATTATTGCACATTTATGTGATTTATTCCATTATTAGCCTTGAACTAATTCCATAATAATGAGTTGAAAAGGTAAAAAGCATCCTGCTAGTGGCAAGAAAGAATCAACAGATGAGAGAGCAATAAAATCAATAAATCTTGAATAAAAGTTAAATGTGATTCGTCTTTACGAAAGAAACGAGAAAACATGGGACAATGTTCGTGCCACAGGACAACGAACTCAATCTTATAAATATTTTAGTGTATGTGTGTGTATGTATGTTCTTTATACGTTTTTACACCGTTGAAGCTATCGAATTCAAAAGTTTCATGGGCCATCCTATGGACCAAAGGAAGAACTTGGTCTAGCTTTGCACACCGTGGGGTCTCTTATGCCCCAAGGGATCAACAAAATTCTATTTCCATAAGAATTCATGGGAAATGGTGTGGAGAAACCCCAAAATGCCATGCAGCCCTTCACTGATGTGGATATAAATATACCTAAATATTAACTTACGATCACGAGAAATGGATTATTTTACTCACGAAAGACTGAATATTTTAATTCTATTAATGTTTCGTGGTATTACATGCTAAATCGCTCGAAATTTTCCTTTAAGCGCAAAATTTATCGATTTAGATGACCATATTTCAGGCGGCAACAAAGTTAAATTTCTTAATTGTTGTCCTCTTCAAAGTTAGAGATATCCACGCCGTGGCGCGCCGTAGAGGAAGAATAGCTATAGTGCGTTTCCCGAAGTCGTGCGTTTCCCGAAGTCGTACGGTTCAGATTCGCAGTATTCCGTCCGCATTCGGGTTATTTCGCTTAGGCTACGACCCAATGTTGCCACATTTCGAATTTCGCTCATTTCAACAGCAGCTGTGGACGAGTGAAGTTCTGAGAGCAATCGTGTCAACAGCGCTCGTCAAGAATTTTTGAAAGGCGTGGGAAATTTAAGACCTCTTATTGGCTGACACTTTCTCCCCCTCACCCTACAAGTCTAACCGTAGACACGCCTCACCCGTACGATCTCTGGAAATTCAGTATAACTCCAAGATAAAGGGCACAAATGGATTCATGCCTAAATATAGTCTATGAATACTTTTAAAATGAGTCAAATGATTTTTAAGGAATATTAGAACATTGTTATCTTTTACCATTAACATTGAAAGATTTATCGCAACATAAATCGATACATCTACTTGCATTTGTTCGGTAACCAAGATGTTGTTTATTGTTTACGTTTTGGCTAATAGTATTGACATACTGCACATAATTTTATTGCCGCTTTAAAGGCTTCGGTGCATCTATCCATGTGAATATAAAGTAAGACGTTAATGCGTAATTATATTAATGGTAAAACTTTACAATACAACACATAAAATAGTAAATGTTAATGTAAGCATCGCTTGCGTAATTAAGGAATGGGGAACGTTTTCCCCGAACAATAAAAATCGTTTGCTACTTAAAAGAAAACTTTCCCGAGCGAAGCCGGGCGTTTCAGCTAGTTCTATATATTATTTAAACTTTGAAAGGTGCTTAAAATGCCAATAACTATAGCCATTACCTTGGGCCTATGTTACCCGCAGGGTGAAATTATGTACCTATGCGAGGTTTCGTGATTAGATATATCTTCCAAGGTGTAGATTTGTATAGCGGACAAACAAAAACAGAATTTCAGATTTATAGATATAGACCTAATGTAAGTTCCCGTTGAATTTCAACGGATTTAGTGAATCTACTTTCGCTGCCAATTCTAGGGGCGTATGCGGGATAAACAAAAACATTTTAGCCTACGGAAAACCTAACCAAATATAAAACTAATATGTAATACTAGTATAAGTGGCCGTCAGAATTGACGGGGATGATCGATTATTCTGAAATAAAATTGAGGCAGTCTTCTTTGACCTGAAATCATACCTCCTGCTGAGAGGGTCGCCTTCGATCCGAGCCAAGGTTCGAAACCCTCGCTTCGAGTATCTATTGTGCTTCAAAAGCTGACCTTAGTCCCCTCTTGGCAGGTATATTTGGTTTTTTTTCAGTGCGTGACAGAGGGAGCGACAAAGGGACAGAATAAGGCTTTCGTATATTACCGATGCATTAAAACGTTTTTTTACTATATCATAATGCTATCCTGCAAATTTCATCAAATTCGGTTCAGTCGTTTGCGAGATACATATTATTAAGCTCCAAAAAGCATTACACACAACGTTTGCTATAAGGCTTTTATTTATATGATGAAGATGGACAATACGATAGTGCTCGAAAGTATTCCCTCAACTTTCCCCCTCCCTTGTTCCCCTCTCAATCCATCTTCCTTTCTTATGCTTCCTCTCTCTCCCCCTCCCATCTTCCTCCCTTTCTGTCTCTCACCTATTTTGTTCCTTCTCTACTCCTCTCTCTCTGTCATCGACTCTGTCTTCCTCTCCCCATCCTATCTTCCTTTCTTTCCTTTATCGTCTTCCTTCCTATTCCTTTATTTCCTTCCACCCTTTTCCCCCTCTCTCTCCATCTCCCGTATCTCTCTCATCTTTCTCTTCTTCTTCTTCTTCTACTCTCTCTCTCTCGCCATTACCTCGCGTGGTCGAGTTTATACCACTCCAGGAAATTCAGCAATCGCCCTTGATTCCTTTAATGTAGTCCCTCAGAATCTCCGTAAGTCTCCGGCATAAAACAAGTTAATTATGTGAAGAGCGTCGGGCTAAAAAGGACAATTAAAGGATACGACGAAGGGAGATGGGATCAAGAGAGAGAGGGGGGGGGGGGGGGGGTTGAGGTTTCGGAAGAAATAAGGGGGAAAGGAGCGATCTGTGGAGTGGGGGGGGGAGGGGAGGGGGGAGAGGGGAAAGAGGCAGACTAAATGAGAAAAGCATTAGGAGAATATGAATAGGTTTGATTACGGGAAAGCTTGGGGAGGGAGAGAAGAAAGGAAGAGGTGGAAATAAGCGGATTTAAAATGTAGTTTGGTGCAAAGGGGCGTGTGGGCAATGTGTGCGAGGAAATGGAGGTTGCGGAATACGCCGTGGACCTTCGTCTCTTACCGATTATGTACACGTAAAATGGGAAAAGTGACGCAACTGTTGGTCGAGTGAATGATAAAAAAAAGAAGAGACGGCGTCACTCGTGGCTTCGTTGCCTCTCGAAGATGTTCCATTCCAAATTGCTCGGTTTCGAACGTGCGTCGTTTGAGAGAGCGCAATGCCAGTTTAGGAATCGGTTCCGATGATTCAAGTAGAAGTGTTTCTGGCTAATGTCGATGTAGCATTTGTTCGAATGCAGTTGCGCGTGAAAGGACTCAATTTGTTTAAAACCTTTTGTTGCAAGTAAGCTGCAAGAGAGCAGTAAGTCCCAAGGGTAAACTGGGAAAGTGTGAGGGAGGTCCGTCACTCGATTGAAAAAGGCTGATGTTGATGATGATATATGCAGTAATTGAGGTGGACGAAAAAAGAATTTGCATGGTTAGCCAT
Source organism: Uropetala carovei (assembly GCA_036926305.1). Taxonomy (NCBI): domain Eukaryota; kingdom Metazoa; phylum Arthropoda; class Insecta; order Odonata; family Petaluridae; genus Uropetala; species Uropetala carovei. The sequence goes on along the minus strand of JAXCHB010000062.1, from coordinate 1,718,821 downwards.
GGTTTTGAATGCTGAAATTAAGTTGATGGTATGATTCATGAACTTTATAAATTTTACATATAAGTTATATATGTGACTTATTTTATATATATATATATATATATATGTATGTGTGTGTGTGTGACTTTAGGCTCGTTTAACGTATGTAGGAATAAAATATGGACTACATATTTCATTATTTATCGAAGTTAATATGTTCTGTGTTAAAATACGCCATAGAAGGCTAACGACTAACCTGATATGAACTCCTTTTCTTATATGCAAATGGGAAAGCACCATCGGTAGCTCAACCTTATGCCACCGAAAAACATTTCCAGTTTAATATTTTTCGATACCTCGAAAAATAATGGAGACCAAAGACACTTCACTGTACGCAAGTCTTATTATTGTGATTGGAAACCAAACGTGAAAGCTTCCAACGCTAAGGCATTAGTGTTAATGAAATACCGGTAGCATTTAACGTTTACTGAATGGTGATAGGATGGTTTCTGACCACCTTAAGAAGTGGTATGCGGTCTCACCTCAAGCATTGTGTGTGTGTATATATATATGTGTATATATATATGTATGTATGTATGTATATGTATGTGTGTGTATATATATATATATATATATATATATATATATATATATATATATATATATAAAATAGCCGTTGAGTTTCATATGGTAAACCGTATTGTGTATAGTTGACAGAAATATAATATCGTAGGCGTTTGAAGAATCAAATAAATGAAAGACCAACACTGTTAAATTTCATGCGTATAAAATTCTAAATTTGAAATATTTTTTCCATCTTAATAGTTGCGATGTAACTGAATGAGGATTATGTACGTGGGAGAAAAGGAATTAACGCATGACTGTGCGTTTTAAGTTAGGTCTGGGGGAAGGAGGCAGAGAAGGGTTTCGAGCACAAGTGGGCAGAGGGTGGAAAAGGCAGTAGAGTGGAGGAGGATGGCTAGGAAGGGCAAAAGGGGAGGGGGGAGGGGATGGGAAGGGCAGCAAAGGAACGGCGAGGAAGGAGATGGGGGCTGGAAGCAACTCGAGCTCGGTGAAATATGTAGGCGAGATTTAGCGCGCATGAAACCCGCGTTCCTCCCTCGCCTGCTGCTTCTTCCTCCCTCCCCCTTCCCACCTTCCTTTCATCCTCTGCACCTCTCGCTGCTGCTTGAGAGAAGAGCGAGGGTAGGGAACGCGAGGAGCATGCCGTAATTAACGGCTGCGGCTCCATAAAAATGTACAGTTTCGGGGGGCTTCCATAGCGCGAGGACCTGAATTCTGTGGAACGCAAACTCCACCCACCCAGCACCTCTCTCTCCCTCCCTCCTCCATTCCACCCGGCACTCTCTTCCAAAGGCGCCCATTAATCTCCCTCCTCCTAATTTCCGCTCTTCCTCCACTACTTATAAATGTTTGACCTCTCTCTCTCTCTTCCCGTGCATCTCGACGCATTTTCCCTATCCGCCCTCCCTATTCTCCTCATTTCCCTTCTCCCTATTCTCCTCATTTCCCTTCTCCCTCTCTCCGCTTCACTCACGTTGTTATTTCACTCCATTCCGCTTCTCCGTCCCACTATACTCTACTCCCCCCTCTCCTTAGTCCTCTCTATCCATCTCTCTAACCACCTATTTCTCTCCGCCCATCTCTCCACTCCTCAAACTCTCTCCTCCTCCTCATTATTCATAATCTCCAACTCTCACGTACTCATTTAAGTTAGTGGAATTTTTATTTTTTCTCTGTCCATTATAAATTTTGGGCTATTGCGATCAGTTAAATAACTGTGAATGCAAATCGTGGTAATATCATGCCCAAATGAATGCGTGATTCGAAATGATATTCCATACAAATCTTTAGCTGTCCTGTGCGACTAATAATGACAGTTCGGCGAATTTAGTCTGCTGATTACCCTCTAACGCTTAATTTTGTCTCCATATCTCAAACACTTTCATTTTCGGATTACAAACCTATGTATTTATTCTTCATATAAAATGCAATTTAATTCCCTTACACGCTTTAATCGCGCGATAGCGTTGAATTCGTATAAACGTCGATTGCAAATACGCAAATGCCACTCCTGTACGAATGTCGAAGATCGCTCCGCGCCATTACAGGACGATCCGTACGCTGGGAAGCGATTCCAGCCCTCGACGTTGGTTTCCCATGCAGTCGGATTGGTCCGGTTTTAAATGCGAGAATATAATTGTATTTGACGTTCCATTCTCTCTCTCTTTTCCTTTCTTCTCATAAAGACGCAATTTCTGCGTTATATTCCTTTGTTGACAATAAAATAGCGACGAGTGTGAAAAACCGCGAGTGGGGAAGATGTTCCTCCGCACGAGGATTCCATCGTTGAATATTCATGAGCCAGTCTAAATGGTTTTAAAATAATCCCCTTCTCCACGATTCCCTTTTCCTTCCTCTTTCTTTTCTTCCAGTTCTCATCGACCGCCATCCTCCGCCTCCCCTCTCTCTCTCTCCCTCCCCCACCTCTCTCTCTCCCTCCCTCCCCCACCTCTCTCTCTCCCTCCCTCCCCCACCTCTCTCTCTCCCTCCCTCCCCCACCTCTCTCTCTCCCTCCCTCCCCCACCTCTCTCTCTCCCTCCCTCCCCCACCTCTCTCTCTCACCCCCTCCCTCCCCCACCTCTCTTCCTTCTACTCGCCTCCTCCTCTTCTTGCATTCACGGAATTGATTGCCTCTTTCTCTTCCACCGACTGCTTTCCTCGGTCACATTAACAAGCTGTTAATCCAATAGATATCTATATTTATTTTATTTTTCGATCCACGAATCGCGCTCTTAGTTTTATTTTGCATTATTATGTCGCCAACTCTGTCAATAAAATTTTATTAAGCTCCAACTTGTTTCGAATAGACGGCATGTTTTCAAAACCTCTGATGAGCTTTGCTGCAAACTATTCTTAATTACTTTCTCCTTACGAAATATACATTTCCCCGTCACCCAGAATAAAATAAAAGTTTGGTAAATATTATAGTGGTCATCGTTTATTAAGTAATGCATTTTTCACACACTCATGAAATCTTAAGTTAGAAGTATGTATGGGAAAAACATTTTTACGGTTGATTCGTAGTACAACTTACGACTCTAAATGCGTTCCTTAAAATCGCATCGTAAGTCGAATTATCGTAAATCGAATATCAATTTCCCATTTACTTAAATGTTATAATAGAGAGGTACGTTCCAGGACTTTGGAAAAAATATGTACCAAGCCGTATTTAGGCTATCAATTAATAGTTTATGAATCAATTAGTTTTATATATTGTATAATGAACATTTTTAAGACTTAAAACAATCAATAAATTAATACCTACAATGCGTACGAGTCGTATCGTCCAACTGAATATCGGCCGAAAATACGCACAAGAAAGTGGACTCGGAGCGCATTGGATGTCAAATATCGGATGTTGATTTAGAGGTATCAATGTATTAATGTCGTAAGTCGGGAATCGCCTGCATGTGGTGCGTGCTGAAAGTGTCGCACGGCAACCATGTTATGTTATTCCGTTTACGTATCTGCAAAATCGTCTCCAAGGTTTCGTTGCGTTTCCGCATACTTTCATGAACACTATGGTGAACGCGACAGAATAGGTTTTTTTCCCCTTATCGCTGGATTAGGACGCTTTGAGTTGATATGCTTTGATCTTCGATAATTACTTCCTCCATACACAGCATATAGGAAGCATTGTTCTCACGTAAATAATCGAATTTCAACGGAAATACACGTTTTGACTGACTACATACGTTTTCACCATTTTATCGATGTCTGCGTGTGTGATACGAATGTTGTGGGCGCTCTATGCTCAATAACTACTGATTAGATCAACACAAAACTTACATTTTTTCATAGAACGGCTTGTTTACGAGATACTTTCACTTTTCGCCTGATATTGTTAAAAACATGACAAAATTTAATGTAAAAAGTTTTATTAGAAAATCAACGTCTGATTAGATTTGAGCTGAAATTATACCCGTTTTCTACTCTTATGAAGCTTGACCTTGAAAATCCTATAGTCGTTTCACCAGCTAAAGTCTCTTGGCCTTGAAGCCAGTTAGCAGCTGCCAATAGGAGACGGTTTGTTTGGGAAGGTAGTGGGGAGGAACCCAGTCTCACTCCTACTCTCGAAGAGATCATATCGGGATGCGTTGCCATTAGAAATTGCGTAGTTTATCAGCTGAAGGCGAAAATCCGCACCGGTATCTGCTGTCCCGCACGAAAGTTGAGAGGGGCGATGGAAGGGGAAACGTTCGTGATTGGCTACTTGCTCTAAGTAAGCCAAGAGACTTTAGCTGGTGAACCGACTATAGTTGTATGCTTACTGCTGCAGCCAATGAAAGCTCGAGAGACTGCCGATGGGGAGGGGAGAAAGTCAGTCGGTCTCTCGCCATCGTGCTGTTCACATCGCTCCGAGCTCGACTGTGTTGCCAGATCTACCGCGTTTACGCCTTAGCGTTCGCATGCTACTTTCTTCAAGAGCGGATATCGGGCAAGAGCGTACTACTTTCCCGCGCCTCTCGGAAACTTCAAATGGTGGTGGAAGGGGATTGGCTATCCGCTGCGCCACGGTCAAGCTTCATAAGAGTAGAAAACGGGTATAGACAAACGGAATTGGTGTTTTTTGTCAGTTTTTGCCAAATATCTTTTATACTCCTTCATTAGTGTAAATATTTACTATAAACAAAATTGTGGACAGCATAATTTTCTATAACATTTTTTCATAAAATGGATTGTTTCAGAGACATTTCGACTACGCGTCTGAACGTGTATTAAGTGTATATGTATTCGGTTTCGGTCGATTTCTCTTTTAATTTTGCCTTTTTATGATAACTTTTGGAATTGTTGACAGTGATTGATTAACTGGGTAATCTTAATCCAGGTGAAAATTGTTTCAGTGCCATTTAAGCGTCACACGGTAAAACCTCACAACATAATTCGGAGCCTCTATGATTCGTAGTCTTCTTTAGGTGAAGCGGTAAGTGAAGAAGAAGAAAAAGTTAAGTTACACGAAGCCACCAGAAGATGTCTCCTCGATACTCTTATTAAATTCGCTAATTATGACGAGGTTCTCAACGTGCCGAGCCATTCCTAGGTGCCCGCTTTCCTCTGCACACATGAAGATGTTCATAATCCCTTATCCAATAATGCAAGTCTTGAAAATTTCGTTACTAATATTTCCGTTTGCAGTGCTGCCGAAAACGTTGTTAATGCCGTAACTAACGATAGCAATAACTCATTTGCTCCATGAAAATAATCATTGTTACCGGAACAGTGTTCAGACATCTTGTCTCTTATGACGAGATATGAGCCGTTTCTTTCCATCCAACTACCTCAACTCGAGCTTCTCTCCCTCCTCTGGTAGAAAAAAAGTATTAAAATCAGTTTGTTTTCTTTTCACAGAATTTGTTTCAAGCATTAATTTTAAAAAATTGCTAAATTTATTAAATTGCATAACTCATTGCGTCATTTCTCGTGATTTCTAACAATATTTTTATTCTTTTTCCCGCCTCCCTATCCCAGAATTTTTTAAGTGTCCACTGCATAAGAGAAAGAAGAGCAACGTTATAGAATAAAAAATTTCCGATTTATTCAAAAAAGACAATACATTTTGGGGAAGGACCGTCTACATCTGATTACATTTGTAGTTATTAACGTTTAACACATTAATTAAAGTTTATTTTGTTTAAAAAATCATTTATTTATTTATAATAATCATTTATTTAACACAAACAGGTTTCCCCAATTATATGTGTTGTAATACATTTTCTATGACAATCACAAACGAGCATGACCTCGGCCAGGATTTGAACCCGCGACCCTTGCAGTAGGAGTTAGACACAGGGTTGTTAAACGAAACCGAACCCAAAGAATAGTTTCGGTTCCGTACGAAACTATATCTTTTCTCTTGCCATTTAGTTTCGGTTCGTAACGAAACTGTATGTTCCGTGATGGGTTTAGTTCCGTTCCGGAACGAAATTGTTTAGTCGGAATGAAATATTTCGTTCCGGAACGGTTCCTTTTCTTGAATGGGTTCGGGTTCAAGTTGAGAGTTATTGGGAGATACGTTCAGTAGTTTCGTTCCAAGCAAACTGCACCATCATTCTGGTCGTGGGGCGGAGAAGAGAGCGAGGTACTCGCATAGAGTAGAAGCCCTTAGGGGCTAAATTAGGCTTAATTTTATTCTTCTAATGTAAGCCGTTTTAACATATTCAATATCTTCTTAGTTTTTTAGATCCATCCCCAATGGCCATCCGAAATTTCACTATTTTTTTAAATATCGTTTTTCCGGAAAAATTCGCACTAAATACAAACTAACCGATGAGCAAACTGACAAAAACTAAACTGAGGAGCCGGCTTCCTACGAGGAGCCAATGTGCGAAGCCGTCGCTTAACGGTACGGTTAGGGGCCGTCCATATATTACGTAAGACGTTTGGGGGGAGGGGGGTGCGGATGAGTCTTACGTTGTCTTACAAGGGGGGAGGAAGGGTCTACGATTGGTCTTACGTAAGATTTTACTTTAGCGAAAACGCAGTTTGCGTCCCAGAACAGCACTCTGATTGAAACGCATTTAACACCGCTAATGCGGCGCTCCAGCGATAGCAGGACTCGCTGTCAGTCGAAGCGGGCGCCGATGCTCTGCCACATGGGGGCGCTGCACTTTTATTGCTGAGCTTTCTTGTACCCCCACCCCGCTCCCTGAGTCCCACTCTGCATGACGCACATGCTGCAGGTTCCAAGCTGACGCGAGCCGCTACCGGCAGACAGGAGTGCTGCGCGATGGTACCGCGGGTTTAAATGACTTACCTTCGCTCGAATGATGGGGTCTAGAGCAGATCTCTATAAAAGGCTCTTTGAAGCTTTCAAGAATTGCTACCCAAGCAAAACTCCACAACAAGCCCAGGAGGAGGCAAATGTCATCTGGCGAAGAGCTAAAACTGAATTTGGGAAGGATGGTATGGCATTTGAAAAACACATTGACAGTAAAATTCAGCAACTGAATCAAGCTACGAAGAGGAAAGCTACTCTCAAGAGCTTTTTTGTGAAGGTAAGCATTGCGGATGACACATTTCAGACACGTTTTGCAATTACAGCCTGTCTCTGCATGCACGAATGTCTCGTAGAATGCCCCTCCGCATGTCTGGCCCATGTTTATTAGTTTTATTCGATGTCTAGGGGGCTCACCACAACAGGGGTGCCAATACGTCGACATGTCTTTATTTTTGTTTCGGTGCTCCAAAATCTATGGAAGGTTTTTATTACCTATTTTTTTATGTTGTGAAAAAAGTTTACCTTTATGTGACTGTTAGCCAAGTACGGCTTCTCACTGAAATAATAAACACTTGTTTATAAATAATAGGGGAATTATTTACTAGACCAGCTGACTACCACCCCTGAAAATTATCTAATACTCATTCGAAGTGAAACATCAGTAGTGGTGAGCTCGCGAGTGAAAAAAACCTCAGATTTCTTACGTAAGATTTAGGAGGGGGGGTCCCATTGGTTCTTATGTTTTCTTACATGGGGGAGAGGAGGGGGTCAAAAAGTAGCCTAAAACGTCTTACGTAATATATGGACGGTCCCTTACTACGGAGCGGGAGATGCGTCGACTACGCGTCGACGCCGGTCGTCTGCGCGCGGTAGCAACCGTCGACGGCGGCATTGAATGTGTTAATGATATGGCGATTTTTCCGCGAACACCCATTTTCCGTCAGCGAGAAAAACAATCCGTACGAGGTCGGCGTTCACTACTCACTGCGCACTCTACATCTTCCCGGTGGTGATATTAGGAACTAAGATCCCCTCCTATCCCCGACCTCCCCTCTCGCATCCCCCCCTCGCCCTCTCCTCTCGCCGTTAGACGCGAGTAAAAACCATTGAAAACTGGCTGGAACCAAAGTAGAAGGAGCCGGAACGAAACTATTTCATGTGCGAACCCGATCCGGAACGGTTGTTTCGTTCCATCGACATTTCGTTCCAGTTTCGTTCCGGTTCCACTTTCGTTCCACGACTTTGGTACCTTTTTCGGTTTGGTTCCTGTGAACCGTTCCTTGAACCGAAACCTATCTGGAACCGTTCCTCTTCAGTGGGTTCGGTTTCGTTTAACAACCCTGGTAAAAACCATTGAAAACTGGCTGGAACCAAAGCTGGAACCAAAGTAGAAGGAGCCGGAACGAAACCATTTCATGTGCGAACCCGATCCGGAACGGTTCAGTTTCGTTCCATCGACATTTCATTCCGAAGATTTCGTTCCGGTTCCACTTTCGTTCCACGACTTTGGTTTCTTTTTCGGTTTGGTTCCTGTGAACCGCTCCTTGAACCGAAACCTATCTGGAACCGTTCCTCTTCAGTGGGTTCGGCTTCGTTTAACAACCCTGGTTAGACACTCTAACCACCCCTCTACTAAGGCCAGCAAATCGTTGTGTTATTTTTGATTTTAATTCTTTGTATTCAATTTTGTTTGTGCAATAAAGTAATGCATTTACTATTAGAAACAGTAATGTAATGTAACAGTTGTTCGTAATAAGAAATCAAATATGATATGTGAATAATAACCGTCATATGAGATAATGTGATTATTAACATTCGTTGCTGGATTGTGAATGAATTTTCTTGTTTATATGAACCACGACTTGAAAATACGTAATTATATTCTATAATTCGGGCTTTTCACTAATACGGACTACCCCTTCCATATATGTATCTATTACTCCGAATTAGTGAGGTTTTAATTTATTTTGTAAACATATTTTGGTAAAAATTGATGGCGGTATTTTTAATCGCGAACATTTTGCGCAACAATCTGACCTTAGCAGTGGAATGCGCATCAATAATTTTTATCCATAACAACAAATAACAATTTTTACTTATTGTATTTATAGTGTGAAAAGTGACCAAGTATATTCCATTGTGAAAATTATACAAAAACTTTAAAAGTTACGAATGTAATTGCTTATAGTTATTATTCTAGATGACGCCGTTTTCGAGAGCACAACTTGTAAGTACCTACTATTACAATTATATTCCTTACTCTTCTATATGGAGAAAGTCATGTGTTAGACTCATCAGATTAAAAATACTATATGTAATTAATTTGCTGCTAGTGTTATATTAGAAAAGATTTTACTGTTTGCTCAAATCGTTTTGGAGAAATAAGCTAAGGATCTCACTTTCCGTGCTTCACGAATACCAGATACTTTAAGTGCCAATGGAAATCTGTTATCGGCCGGCCTCTGGCGTTCCTTCCTTCGTCATAAGTCATGCCAAAGAAGTCTGCTAAATCAAGTAATTCTTTCGGAAGTTCATCCAACAGTGTTTCAAAGCACCGAGAGTTACATCACTCGGTGGAACAAACGCTAAGCTGGTGCACGGCTAATTTCAAGTCCCTATTTCCAGTATTTGTAATCCCCTTTCCTGCAATGCCCTGTACACATTCTGCCCAAATGGGAAAAGCACAGCCGAGAATTTATGATAAATATATTGTTTTAGTATACGTATTATAAAAGTAATAAGTATACGTATATTAGTTACGTTCATAAGTATTTGAGTTCACTAATCGTTGGTGACGTAATTATGGGTGAAGGATGTTTGAGTGAAGCGTCCGAGGGTGAAACGTCCCGTGGGTAAAGCGCTTTGCGGGCGACTTCCGGACACCCTCCCCTCCCAATTCCTCTCCCCCTTTTCCCCCACCCACTCCTTCCCCTCCCCCTCTATACTCTAACCCCCTTCCCTTGCTCCAAAATCCCGATCTTTTCCACTTCTTCCCTGTTCGTATTTTTCTTGCCACGCGTCGTTTGCGAATGTCCTCACGCCACTCGAGCACTTTTTTTAGCTGCAGTAATTTCAGTCGCTAATAATGGAATGAGACGCGGTTTTCCATGTTAGCAAAAGGAAATCAACAGATACTCGAGGCCGTGGAAATCGCAGGTTGCGTCGCTCCCTCCTCTCCAGGTCTGCCTCCCTCAATCTATACGCCCTCTTCATTAGTTTGCCTTTATTTGTTTTATGTATGATGATTGTCACTTTTCCGTGTCATTCTATTGCCTTATTCTGTTTGCGTGACATGTGTTTCGATTGTGACGCCGACTGCGATGCTTTCGTCGCCCTCCCTCCTCCCTCTCACCCCTTCCTCCTCCCTCTCACCCCTCCCTCCTCCCTCTCACCCCTCCCTCCTCCCTCTCACTCCTCCCTCTCACTCCTCCCTCTCACTCCTCCCTCTCACGCCTCCCTCTCACTCCTCCCTCTCACTCCTCCCTCTCACTCCTCCCTCTCACTCCTCCCTCTCACCCCTCCCTCCCTCTCACCCCTTCCTCTCACTCCTCCCTCTCACCCCTCCCTCCCTCTCACCCCTCCCTCTCACCCCTCCCTCTCACTCCTCCCTCTCACCCCTCTCACCCCTCTCTCCCCTCCCTCCCCTCCCTCCCCTCCCTCCTCCTCTTCTTCCCTTTTACCAATGCCTTTCACCTCTGTTCCCTCTCCGACCGTATCTCGTCCGCTCTTAGAATAGAACCGTTGACCAATATCACCGAGTACATCTGTTCTGCACACGTGTCATTGCTTCCGAATGTTTATCTACGGCTCGGAGTGGATTTTTTCGGTCAAGTGGGAAATGGAACGCCCTGCGAACGACGACTTCGAGTCGAGTGGCCCTCGATCGCGTGTCGCGGTGAGCGGTTGATTTTGCCCCGGGGGGGCAGCAGACCATCTACTTACGCAATCTCTGTCGTTTCATTTTGCCACGAGGATTAGGGGCGAGCCTCGGAAAATTCATTAAATCATAACGAGGTCGTATTCTCGTGCTGGGTGCAGCTCGAATGAGGTTCTGTCCGTGGTGCTGTTCGAAAGAGGCACTTCCCTTGGTGCGGCGCCTTCAAATGCACAGATCCTCTTTTTCCAATGGAACGATCGCATTCTTTTCGTAGAAAGCGAATCGCGTGTTCGCCGATTTTTCTCGTTGGGCGATTTTGTCAGACCGACTAGATTTTGTACGCTCGCTTCTTTGGTGGAACGTATGAGTTCCACTGCCTGCTTCTGTAATCGATTCGCACTTTTTATCGTGAATATAGCACTTCGCTGCTGCCATTTTGGGAAGTTGATATTCTATATTCTAGCGTCGACCCTTGCTTTGAATACTTCCGCTGTGATACCATTCACTCCAGATGCTTTTCCATTCTTCATACTTTTGATTGCGTGTCTCGCCTCTTCCGGAAGGATATCTGGGACCTCTTCGGTGGGCATGTTTCCATCATCATTTACTTCAACATTTCCAAGAGGATCCTCATACAGCTTGGTGTAGAATTCTTGTACCCATTTTAAGATTAATTTCCTACCATGGGTTATTGATCCGTCTTCTAGCATCGAAGCAACCAGCTGTCTCTTTCCGATCGAGAGATGTTGCTTCATTTTCTTGTAGCTTCTATCGTTTTCTCGATTAGCTCATAGTTATATTTCTTCACATCTTCCTTGATGCACTTCCTTATGGTTTTGTTGAGTTCTGCAAAATGGATCATTTCATTAGGGTCATTAGAAATTTTCATTTTCCTTCTTTTTTCCATCAGCAGTCTTGTTTTTTCTGTTAACTTTTTCTGTGGCTTTGCGTAAGCTGTTCCGCCTATTTCATGAGCGGTTTCCTTGTGTATATGTATTAATTGTGCTTCAAAATCTTGGTCAGCGTATTGCAGTGTACAGCGAAGTAATTATGAGTGGGCATAGTGTGCGAATTGATAGGAACATTTTGATGAGAGAATGAGGCCGATGCTTAAGGAGTACTGCAACAACGGCTTACAGCATTGTACCAAGCCATTATTATCTCTTTCAAAGATGTAATGGGTCTCAAGTCACATGGAGTCTATTTAAAAAAGTAATGCAGGTGTCCTACTATGATTTCCATTTTAAAAAAATATAGGAATACCACCGCACCACTTTCAGTAATTCGCCTTACTTACTTTCTGGTTGGCCCTTATTATGCGTGTATTGGATTCGATATCACCTTTCGAATCACCAGATCGCAAAGAATCTAAATATTTTCCATGAAGATGGAGAGGAAGGGAGAGATAGAGCTTAGGGTATGGAGAAGGTGGTTTCCCCATTCTCTCCCCCCTCTTCCCCTCCTCTTCCCCCTCCTCTTCCCCTCTGCCACCCACCTCCAAGTCCCTCGGTCACATTCGGATTCAATATAACTGCCCCGAAGGATTCAGCGGATTTCCAGCAAGAGGGCATCTGCTCATCTTCTCTCCTTCCCTTTTCATCTCTTGCTGCTGTATTTCTCTCTCTCTCTCTCTGCTTACCGCCCTCCATTCTCCTCTCGCCCTCATCCATTCATTTCACCTACTACATGTCTCTCTCTTCCATTCTGTTTCCGTCCTCTCTTCACCTCTCTGCCATTCCAACCCCCTTCAAACCAACCCAACCCGCTACCCCATTCCAACCAAGTTTGAACTTCATTTATTGATTTATTTAATGTATCTTTGTAGCTTTCGTAGATTTATGCACCCCCTTCTTGCGAGGGTGTACCTATTTGATATTTTCTCTGTTTCTTTCCTCTATTTTTATTTTTCATTTCTTCTTTTATTGCGTTTTTAAAAAGAGAATTTCAGTAGATTTCACAGGTCCACGCACCTCTTATTGTCCGGGTGCTATCCTGTAGTTTCTTTGCTCTTTTATATTTCTTCCTTTTAGGCACCTATGTCTGTTTATCCCACACATTATAGTGCAATATGTGATGATTTGTTTAGTGGATCTTACTAGGTTTTTCACACCTACCTTCTAGGTGGATGTTTTCCTGCAATGGGTTTTCCCCCCGCGCAATTATATCGTCTTTACAGTATTGTATTACTATTATATTATTATTATTAAGTCTAGTATGTAATATTATATTTGTATCGTGACGAGGGGTTAGGTGGAAGACCTAGTCTCAATCGCGTCCCAAATAAAGACCATTAAAGACCAAATAAAGACCATATCTAATATAATCTAATCTAACCCCATACCGACTCCCTCCTATCCTTTTGCTTCTTCGCCGGGTTTTCCGTTCTTTAAGGCCTTCAACGCCCCTCTGATTCCGTCCCCAGAGATAGACAGAGGGCTACCGTGGGCCTCTGCCAAGAACACTAAAACGTGATTTTTATGGCTGGATAAGAAAGCGTCCGAGCCGCAGTGAAGTGGCGTGCTTGGCTGAGTGCGCGCCTCCGTGTGCTTGCTTTCCCTCGCCCTGGGGGTCGTATTTCTGCCGACCGCATTGCCCGAGCGGAAGGCTTAGATATCTTCGAACAGCCGGCAATCTTATTGCCTGATAACAAAGGAAATGAAAAAAAAACACTGAGATCCACGAATCTATTATCCGGATCTTCCTTTGACGTTTTAACTGAATATTTCATGCGCCGGGATGATAAACTGAAGGAATCGTGAAGAGTCCATATGAAGAAGTTTTCTGCTTGAATTAATATTTTTGCTCTCTTTACATTTGTACTTACATACTTACGAACGAACTTTTGGAACGCAACCCGTTCATTAGTCGAGGACCTACGCCGTAGGGGTCGGCAACCTATGGCACGCGTGCCAAAAGTGGCACGCCAGGGGATTTTGAATGGCACGCTAAAGAAAAAATTATACATTTACTATATATTTAGTAAAATCAAAGATCTTTGGAAATTTAGTGAACTAAAGTTGTATTTAATAGTAAGAGTAATAATTCATCTCTGATGTCTGCTTATTCTAATTCTGTAACACTGTTCTCACATAGTTCATGTGTTCTATCTCGCCGCCTCTGTGACCAACGAACACAAAATGCCGAATTTCCGACCGATTGGTACAAATGCAACCGTAATTCGGGGGTGATCAAATAACAAAATATTATCATTTAATTAAATTAAAATTTATGGCTGGCACGAGAGACCATATAGGTACTCACGTGAATTTGGCACGCCACTTGTGAAAGGTTGCCGACCCCTGAGTCCTACGGTATTTGTTTTCAAGCAAATAGATATCGCTATGTCTGCGCTAGTTAAATGAACGTTAATCATTGACTGTATTTTAGATCGAGTAAACCTTTTGCCGTGAGAGATATTTTTTTTAACGCGGAGAGTGGACCGTTGTTTTACTTTTCGTCCACTGGACGCCATCCTTACCTCTCGCTTACTCTTCAACGATGTCACGTAAATGGAAACACCGTGGAGGAAGAGGTTGGTGATTCCAAATCCTAATTCTCACTCAGTCACCGTTTCCCCTTCTTCCCAAACAATCTCTCTTCTCTTTCAAAATACTCTTGCTTTCGGATTTTCATTTCCTTTTTTCCTCTCTCAATCTCTCTCTCTCTCCCTCACCCTCCCCCTCCCTCCCCTCCCCTCTCTCCGTCTCCCCCCCTCTCCCCCCTCTCCCCGCCACATACTTATCCCGCTTCCTCCTCTCATATTTTCCTTCTGCTACGTATTTCTCTCTCCTCCCATTTTTTATCCTCCCGCCCCCTCTGTTTCTGAAAATGGCCGCAGGTGACGCGTGATCTGTCAGAGAATCTTCAAGGAGGCATCGATCCTCATATTAAACGATATAATGCGCTTTAAGAGATATTAATTTACGTTATGTGGAATACTCGAAAGGTTTTGACAAAGTGTCTCAAATAAGATTAACCTTAAAAATTATAAAATGAGATGTTGACCTACGTATGAGCGTCATTAAAGGTTTTTTCCTCGCTTAAGTAGGTTTCGACTGGAAGGAATTTGCGAAAGTGGGTTTCTTTCTAAGTATAAATTATTGTTCTTACAACATGTCGGCGATATCCGCTCGAAAGTTCGTAGCGAAACTCGGCTTGTTTTTCTATACCATTTTTGAGAAAGAAGAAGACATTCCGTGTATGTGCTATACTGCTTGCTGTCCAACAATTTGGTCTACGGCAGGGCAAAGATTTAAGTTTGGATGAATATTTTTAGTTTTATATACATACATACATACATATATATATATATATATATATATATATATATATATATATATATATATATATAGGGCAACTAGGTGTTGAAGGAAACCCAGTGAACACTTACCGGAAGTAGAGCCGCTGGGGTGTTGGAGAGACACATTTGTAGAGTTGTGTCTCTCTTGTGCTGACGAAGGGATCATCCCGAAAGCTCCAATAACTTCTAAAAATGTGTCTCTCCAACACCCCAGCGGCTCTACTTCCGGTAAGTGTTCGCTGGATTTCCTTCAACACCTAGTTGCCCTAAATATCCTTACTTACCTTTCCTCTTCCGTAGTATATATATATACACACAGGGCCGTGCCCAGACATTTTGCCGCCTGAGGCGAGATATAATATGGCGCCCCCTTAATTTTTTTTACTAATTGTAAGTAATTTTATTATATGTTAGTCGAAAACGATAGGAAATAATAAAAATCTATTTATTCAATTCCATAATCACTTATATTTATGAAAAATCTCAATTATACATAGTTTAATTTTCATAGCATTTGAGTCAGATTCTATTTTTAGATTTTCTTTGGGGTAAATGAAAAAATTATTTTCTTCGTGATCTAATTGCTTATGCTTATGCCGTAGTCTTAGTCTTTCTTCTGTAACAAACACTGGGTCAATTTCTAGTTCTTCCGCGATTTTTTCTGCTGCTACTATTATGTCGTTGAATCCTGTCCTGCGATAATCTTAAAAATAAATCAATAGTTTGATCAATGGCTTTCATACATTCTGAAAGGTCAAGTTTAGGGTTTTTAGTAATTTTGAGACAATGTTTGTTTTAAAAAGTAGCCTTCCTTTTGTGATATTCAACACCAGATAATATTTTATGGCCAACCATCGTCCGCTTTAGAAACTGTAAAATAGTAAGGTATGGCATCTTAACTTTTTATAAGAGTAATATTGAAAATATACTAACATTAACAATTATTTATAGTATTAATTGATATTTGTGCAACAAAATACATTTACTCCGTATTTTTGTGGTCTGTCTTAATTAAAAAGGGAAGCGATAATTTTGAAGTTATATAACTAATATATCTTTCATTCTACTATTTTCAAAAAAAAAATAACATAAAATATAAACACGCAAAGGTTTCCAATTAGCCCATAATCAAGAAACCCGAAATGCAATTTAGCTCATAAAATAACGCAAGTAGACAGGACTCAGATCTTCTGTTCGATTTATAAACATAAAAAACATGATGTTAGTCAGTCGCGCATTAAAAATTACTCTTTGCACCACCACCTATCAAGCAAAATTGTTTTATTTTTCAGTTTTTGTCGTGATTTTACCGAAAATAAAATTAATAAATATGGATTTAAAGTATACATGATTTTACTGCAAAAATAAATGAAAATGGTTTTCCTACGTCTCTCAATAAATGTTTAATATAATATGAAATACTGACACCTTTATAAACCCTGTTCCTTTCAGTAAAAGGTATTTCGTTGATCTGCTAGTAGAAAACGTAGAACGTATCACTTTCCTTCCTTCCTGAAATCGCACAAAATATTTATATCGAACTAATTTAAGACACAGGCCAACAGAGTGTCACCTAGCTCTTTCGCATTACTAAGTGAGAATGGTGAGAATGCAGCATTGGGTGCGCTTCATAGCAGATTGATATTCCCCAGAATGCTTAAGCATTATGAATATTCCAAGAAAAAACAATGAAACAGAAATATAAGACACGGAGGGACGCGAAGCCCTGCTGGGGGTTTTTGCCGCCTTGATCTAAGTAGACCTCGCCGTCACCAATATTTCTTGCCGATGGTCTCTTCGTTTTTCGCCCCAGGGGATATTCCCCCGAGGGCAATGCACTCTTTGACCATAGTTAGGCGCGGGATGGATGAGAGGCATGCATTCTCTTGGAGGGTGGGAGAAAGGTGATTAAGAAAGGAGAGGCCGGAAAGGAAAACGGGCATCACCCCCGCCTCCCTCGCCCTCTCGAAAGTTGATCAGTGGGAAACATTTTCAAGGGTTCCCAAGATCAAGGAGTCTTTGGAAACGTCATAGTTTCCAATCCCTTCTCCGCTTGTGTAAGGCTTTGTTTTTCCAAATGATATCTCCGGAAGTCTTCGCCTCGTTACCCGCTGAACAGTGTTTTGAGGTCGCATTTTTACTTATATTTTGAAGAAGAAAACACTAATTATTCGGTCGAAAACAAAATTATGTAGATATTTTCCAAATATTTGTTACTCAAATTTTCCGCCCCAAAAAATTCGGCGACCAAAGAGGTCGCTTGGTCTGCTTGTATGGTTTAGCCGGCCCTGGACTTAGAAAGTGAATTAACAAGTTAGGAAAGACAAATGGGCGCGTTTCGTGCAGCGGAGTATTAGAAAGAAATGATATACCTATACGGAAGGGTAATAGCGTTTTAAAGTTCATTTCATCATAATAAATAATACATTTTCTTCCTATTTTAAAATATTACATGCACACTTAAGGAAATGAAACATTTGTTTGTGAGATTGTTTATGTTAGCAACAATGAAAAGTAACCATGCAAGAAATTTTCACAAATCCAATTAAGACATTCTGGTTTGATTTTCTTGATAACGGCAACTCCTACGATTAAAATATTTAGGGAAAGAAATACTCTAATTTAATAGTTCTACAAGTTTTATTCGAAAATATTTTGATATAAGCAATACTTTACAACATATGACGGAAAGTTCATTCTTGTCAGCAGTAAAGTGGTACCCCTGATTCTCTTACGCCATTAATTTTTGCGATTTTCGTATCAACTTTGATTTAAGCCCTTAATATCAAATTTCATGAAAATCCGTTGGGTAGAAGCCGAGAACGAACATGCGGACGGGTGGGCGGACGGACGGACAGGCCGACGACAATAGGCGCTCACGCTGGAAGCGAAACGCACCTAAAAAGATGAACAGAATAAGAAACTTTATAATGTCTTCATCAAAATGGTACATATCCGAAGGTTGTACAGTCATTTCAAAAAGTCTAGCGACACGGCTCGGTCACGCCACACATAGGCCAGAGCTGAAAGTTCCGAATATGTTGGTACCCATAGCTTGAGGGGAGCAGGAGAGGGGAATGATAGGGAGGGGCGGAAGAATGAGGAGGTGGGTTTCGAAGCCTGGGTAGGCTTGCAGGGAGAAACGAACGGAATCAGAGCCTATGAGACAAATCCCATTCAACAGTGCGAGGGCATCCATTCCAACTCGGAAAAAAGGACTCTCTCAGAGGTTGCCTTCGCATGCCAAGGGTAACAAGGAAACCTCCGAGAGAAGGAGGCCTGTAAACGGTTCGAAGACCTCTGTGATGTCTTACAATTAGATAGGGAAAATAAATGAATATGCCGCGTCTAGAATGCTCTTGTGGAAATGATGCAATATTTTCACCTTTGTGGGCATTATTAATGCGAAATGCAAGGCTGCACTTCACTTCGGAAAGCGTAAAAAATCAATTGGCCAAGGGCAGAAATTATATAGTACTCCATAAATTACGATAACAAAAATGAGAGCTGTTGATTTAGTGGGGATTCTGAATGAGCATCTTCTGCCTTATGTCAGACAGATAGTGCCAGACGGTGAAGACGTGGTAGTAATACAAGATAATTCATCGTTAGATACGGCCGGTGTAACTCGACAAATTTTTTTCCAGAACTGGAATATCAATGTTCTGCCCTGGCCAGCTCGCTCGCTGGTATAAAATTTTTATTCCACTGTACTGTATCACTCAAGCGTCAAGAAATTGTCAGCACGAAAATTGCTTTTTCAGGAGAACATTAGGAAATATTTACGTCCTTTCTCCAATCAGTTTTACCAAAACTCTAATAAATGGAAATTTATCACATGTAGCACTTTTCTCACAAATAGTGGATACATTTTATATTGACTTTATTTAAATTTTCGAATAAAAATTTTATTCTAGCAGCATTTAATAGGCAATGAAAACAATGAAAGATTTAGTGTTTTATTTTAGTATTTAGTGAAGTCTCAGCCTGAGTCGATCACTCCTTGCATTCGACGGTTAATGAACCGTACTAAATTTTCACATATTTGTGGCCGTCGTCATATTGAGCCCCGGAGTTTCATAACATTCTCTTCAAGAGCGGCTGCCGTCCTCAGCTTTCCTTCCGTCCACTCATTCACCATTATACCCCATAAGTTCACAATGGGATTCAGATCCGGCGAGCAAGCTGGCCAGGGCAGAACATTGATATTCCAGTTCTGGAAAAAAATTATCGAGTTACGCCGGCCGTATCTAACGATGAATTATCTTGTATTACTGCCACGTCTTCACCGTCTGGCACTATCTGTCTGGCATAAGGCAGAAAATGCTCATTCAGGATCTCCACTAAATGAACAGCTCTCATTTTTGTTATCGTAATTTATGGAGTATTATTATATAATTTTTGCCCTTGGCCAATTGTTGATTTTTTACGCTTTCCGAAGTGAAGTGCAGCCTTCCATTTCGCATTATTAATGCCCACAAAGGTAAAAATATATCATCGTTTCCACAAGAGCATTCTAGACGCGGCATATTCATTTATTTTCCCTATCTAATTGTAAGACATCACAGAGGTCTTCGAACCGTTTACAGGCCTCCTTCTCTCGGAGGTTTTCTTGTTACCCTTGGCGTGCTAAGGCAACCTCTGAGAGAGTCCTTTTTTCCGAGTTGGAATGTATGCCTTTCCTTTGGTTCTTTACTTTTACACCGTCAAATGTAGACAGATAGGTTTTTTTGAAAGGCATTTCTTGTGAGTAGGCCAGTGCGTGTCCCTGTTGCAGTTTGGCGGTTTCGTGGAGGGCATTCCGAGTTCCTCTTGTATGCTGATACCTTTTATGGTCATAGTAAAGGCATTTTTCCCATTTTCCCCACCTCCCAGCACTTCATTATTGATTATTTAAAAGTCCAAAGTGACGTCGTCGTGACGTCTTCTGATATTGGCGGGAAATTTTCTGTCGATTTGGTCAGTCTACTTTGAGAGGTGAAAGTGTTCGGATGTGACGAAGGAAGCTTACGTGTTCTCCTTTCGAAGAGAAGGGGATGCAGTGTCTAAAGATATGTAAGTATTTTATGAACGTTTGGCAAATTTATTCGCCGAATTAAGGCAATATATAATCTTAAATAAATGTGATTTTGGTAAAATTATAATGTAATTTTGAAATTCTCGCGAGAATCAAAGCAGCTTTATAGTGTCTACAGAGAATTATTGCAATATAAGCTACATGAATGGTTTTCCTAGCCGTAAGTCTATTTAAGACGCATCTCTTATCGTGTTCAGCTATTACCAGTGAATTTTTTTCTCTTGCCATTACAGGTGATACGGAGGTGTGATTCCCGCCAATTTCTTCAATTTCCAATGTCAAACCTTTACCCTTTATTTCATTCGTCAACCCCAAAGTGCTTTTCATTTACCCCCTCTTGCACGTCCCTGTGTGGTGTCATGGTGATTCTGTGAGGAAGTGCCGTGTATATTTGAGTGTGAGGAATTTTTCTCATCGCTGGAGGAAAGGGATTTATTTCTTCTTCCACCGCTGGAACGTTTATACCACAGCAAAGGTAGGAAAGTTCGTACCTCTCATCTAAGGAATAAAATCCTCCATATCTCCCTTTAATTTCAGGTCTGGTTGACTCGCGTTTATGTCGTCGCAGACAAAGGTATCCGATTGATACGAAAATTAGTGTGCCCAGAATTTTCAATTTGGATATGACGTAATTATAAATGGGTTGAGTGAGTGTAAGCCTTTCGTTGAATATGGACGAATGAGTTTTATTATAGCAAGTAAAAGACGATTCGCCAGCTATATCCCGGCACCGAATTAAATGAATTCAACTCACAATCAGTTTCGTGCGGCGATATTTTATTTGGGGTAAGCTGGTTGACAGACACTTTACCTCTTAACTGCGTCGACTGCTTATACTCGTCAACCTTTGTTTTAAATGGATGCTTGTGAACTGCTTTTAAGCTTCGTAGTGTATTTATTTTCCTCTCAGCTAGTTACTCTAGCCGGTTACACAGGTTAAACTTACCTATTATATATTAACACCTATTGGTGCTCGAGTTGTATTATTTGATGTATGCTTGAACTTTTTCCTACAAAAATATTAGGTATTCTCCGTGATCGTGTTTATTTTGCACAGAGATATCGCTTTTACGAGTATTAGGCTTTCTTCTAAAAAGCGGAAATCTTTGGTTAATATTGACATTGTTGACATTTTAGCTGGCAAAAAATTAAACCTCCAATGAGTGTTGACTGCAGCAAAGGGATGGGACGAGACAAACTTGCAGACCAGTGCATCGTCACCTATTCTACTGCCAGGAAGACACTAAAAGTATTACGTGAAAATGTTTCACCATTTATTGGATATAACAATTTTATTGCAAATGTAATATACAAAAAACGTTAGTAATTGAGTCATCTAAATTTTGAGCTAGTGAATGCAAGGAGAGAAAAATACAGTGAAAGTAAACCAAAAGCAAAGAGGGCAAGACAACCATCTACAGAAACACCATTACGACCTACTCTACGTCTAATCAGTCGCATTCAGGAAGAAGGTGTGTTGTTTGCACCTCAAAAAAAATTAATAAATAAAGAAAAAAGAAGCAAGTTATTGGGCAAACAATGTGAGGGACCTTTATGTGTTGAACCATATTTCGAAAACTATAATACAAAACATTTTTTTAAATTTTGAACTTCTACTGGCTAAAATTAATGTATAATAATCATCGTCTCGCGTTCCCCTTCTGATATTCTTAAATACTTCCCTCCCTCTTACCCAAATATTTCTTTCGTGTTTTGAGTTATTCAAAAAAGAACAAGTTAGGAAAGTGTACAGCGTATGGAGTATTAGAAAGAAATGATATACCTGTACGTAGGGAAATAGCGTTTTAAAGTTCTTTTCTTCATCATAAATAGTCCATTTTCTTCCTATTTAATAATACTGCATGCACACGTAAGGAAACCAAAGTTATTTTGTGAGATTATTTTAGCAACAATGATGAAATAATCATGCAAGTAATATTCTTAGTTCAATTCGAATTGACTTTCTTGTATGATTTTCTTAATAACGGCTACTCCTACGATAATAATGTATAGGAAAAGAAATACTCTTCTTTACTAGTTCTGCAAGTTTTATTCGAAAAATATTTTGATATGAACAATACTTTACGAGATATGACGGAAAGTTCATTTTTATCACCAGTAAAGTGGTACCCCTGATTGTCTTACGCCATTAATTTTTGCGAATTTCTTGTCATCTTTGATTTTAAGCCCTTAATATCAAATTTCATGAAAATCCGTTGGGTAGAAGCCGAGAACGAACATGCGGACGGACGGGCGGACAGACCGACGACAATGGGCGCTCGCACTGGAGGCGAAACGCGCCTAAAAATTAAAATATCATAATTAGTCACCGAAATTCTTACGCGTTGTTTACTATCAAAGGGCTGCAGAAAAGAAGTAAATATATTATGGGCACATTGTAGCTAACTGAATACTTACGCTCTTGTCCCCTTCCGCGCCTCTCCTCTTTCCAACTAGTCTCCTTCCCCTCCTCTTTCCACCGAGAAACAGGACAAGAAAGAACACATGGGCCGCACGCATTCCGTCTGCTTCATCCTCGAAACCTTGAGAAGCTTACCGTGTGGACGCATATGGTGACTATATTTCGCCAGCTTGTTTATCCTCTCTTCTTGCAGTTTACCCCGCTATTCTCTCCAGCAATGAATGCGTTAAGATAAAAAGCTTGCCTCCTCTCTCGTCGCCTTCCTATTCTCTCTTCTTCTCGCACTTCACCAATGGCGATGAAGCACTCCCTATTCTACTTTCTCATACGAAGTATAGAGAAAGTAGTTTTCGCGAAAAAATTCGACCTCGAGATTTTTACTGAAGTATACGTTTTAGGTGTCGCTGAATCCGAAAAAGTGGTTTTCGCAATGCCGTCTGTCTGTCTGTTACTGGCTCTGGAGCCTATACGGTAGAGCGAAAATTAATGAAATCTCGTACTTAGGCATTTTATCATACTGAGCAGAGTATACATAGAAATGGTTAACATTACTCAATAATTAAGAGTAGTTTATTGTACGCATTTTTAACAATAATTCGATTTTCTCAAAAACGGCTCTAACGATTTTGATCAAATTTCGTACAGTTACTTGAGTTTACGTCTTCAATAATAATGTATAGTTCATATTTCTCAACAAGTTAGGAAAGTGTACAACGTATCACAAATGGGCGCGTTTCATGCAGTGGAGTGTTAGAAAGAAATCATATACCTGTACGTAAGGGAAATAGCGTTTTAAAGTTCTTTTCTTCATCATAAATAATCCATTTTCTTCCTATTTAAAAATACTTCTACTGAACCCTGGGGTGCCGTGAAGT
Source organism: Uropetala carovei (assembly GCA_036926305.1). Taxonomy (NCBI): domain Eukaryota; kingdom Metazoa; phylum Arthropoda; class Insecta; order Odonata; family Petaluridae; genus Uropetala; species Uropetala carovei. The sequence continues at coordinate 1,695,489 of JAXCHB010000062.1, read as the reverse complement.
GTTCTGAATGGTGTCGCAAAAAATATATTGTTTTCACATTTTTAGCCTCATTTTGCATCGTCGGCTTTCAAAAATGCAAACCAGAGTTAAGTCGACCTTCATTTCGTCGCAAAGGCACTTCGAAATGAAAGGAAATATGGAGATTGGAGTTAGGGGTTCAACTTCACCACGATTATTACTTATAGTGGATAGGGGAAAGGGGTGCCGCCATATTCTGAAAAGTCACCTAAGGGTGCCGCGACTCTAAAAAGGTTGGGAAACACTGCGATAGAGCTTAAACGGTAGAGCGAAAATCAATGAAATCTCGTACTTTTATCATAGGTACTGATCTGAAGCAGGGGCGCGCCTACTCGGGGTGCAGTGGGTGCAATGCACCCGGGCGCCAACTTGCCGGGGCGCTTCTCGTCCAAGTATTTGTATCTATACATTATTGGAATTCGACTTGGGAATGTTTCCTCCTTTGTCTGAGTGAAAAGGGAAAGTTGGAGATACTAAAATGACACAAAATCTTCCAGGCAAAATTTTTCCGATCCCTTGCGATACGCGGTCGCATGACTCAGGGTCGCTAGAACACGCATCAGTGGCGACCGAAAATGGGTTCACCGTAGGAGTCGCCAAGAGGTGTGGGCGCTACTCTGCTAATTTCTATCCCGACCCTAGCGAGGAGCTCCAGCTAAGGCGGCAATCCTTTCGTAAAGTACCATCGACCTTTACCACAAATCTTTTCCCTGGAAGAATACCAGGTGCCTACCCTTTTTCTCCCACTTACCGAGTCTTGGAAATCCCAAATCTGTTTTGAATCGGCTTGGTATAGCTTTTCCAAAAACTAACTTTCCTTACTCCTTAACTATGTTCCACCTACGTTAACGTTCATATTCGTTTCTAAATAGTACCAAATTCAAATACTGAAGCAATTTCTCCAAATAATGAGAGAATTATTGACATCTACTTCTTCATGGCATTTTTAAATATCTTAAAATGAAAATACGAAGTTGGGACTTTGACGTAGGAATGCATAAATAATTGAAGTTTTGTTTTCTTACTGTCAGAAGAAATATCGAATCTAATTTGGCTTGTAAATGAACAGAAATATAGGAATTTTTTAATGATCATTAAGTAACGGGACAGAGTATTCAATTATAATCAGATGTGCGGCGAGTTTTATAATTTTCCTTCAAGCAGATATTAAATGAAATGTTTATATTTATAGTTATGCAACTAATTTGTTCAATCATTTCGTTATGGGATACATCGACAGAAATGCATTAGCTTGTCTCCACACTCTATCGATGAAAAAAGCCGTCTATGATCATACCACGAAATTTCGCTAGTAGGGGGGCGCCACAGAGATATCTTGCACCCGGGCGCGAAACACCCTAGGCGCGGCCCTGATCAGAAGCTATGAAGACATGGTTGGCATTGCTTAATAATTAAGGGAAGTTTATTCTAGGCATTTTTAACATCAATTTGATTTTCTCAAAAACGGCTGTAACGATTTTGATCAAATTTCGTACAGTTACTTGAGTTTATGTCTTCAATAATACTACATAGTTCATATTTCTCAAAAATGAATATAAGGCTAGTTTATTCTAGGCAACTTCACAATAATTTCATTTTCTCAAAATCGACTCAAACGATTTTTATAAAATTTCGTAACGTTACTTGAGTATAGGTGTGCAATAACCTTTTTCTCAATGAATGTATATAAGGTTAGTTTATTCTTGGGCAACATTAACAAAAATTGGATTTTCTAAAAACCGGCTCATACGACGCATTAGTATATGAGAAAGTTTGTACAATGTATGTTGTACCGATTTTTTTATCTTCGTAGGAAGGTTGCCAGAATTTATTTCATCAGAGCCGAGATATACTACTGCGCCTTTATTTTTGTAACAAAGTCGTTCACTCAACCATGCATGGTTAGGTTGAGGGTTTCTTCTACGAATATGCTATTGTCCAACTCAATATGAAAACGAGTTTTTGCAGCATTGTTTAAAAAGGAATAAACGATATCGAAAAGATCATGAATATACATTGTGAGCCCGAGATATCATATTTTGACGCCCGGCCAATCAAACAAACAGCGCCCCCTTTTGCATATAAAAATTTCACAAACATACCGTTAATTTTTATGTTCAACTATACGCTTTGTTGTAATAAATACGAAATTGCCGCTTCGTTAATATGTGATTCACTTTGGAATACAAAAGAGATATTTGCAATAATGGATAGATACATAAAAGTCGTTTAAACTCTCTAACTATATTGACGCCTCGGGCGCGGGCTGGCCTTATGAATTTATTTTGATAGGTATTCATTTTTGTCAAATTTTGGCGCCCACCTTCGAGAGGCGCCTGAGGCGGTTGCCTCGCCGCCTCACCCATCGGAACGGCCCTGTATATATATATATGCTTAAGGAAAAGGAAAGGTGATTATATATATATATATATATATATATATAATAAAGAGAATATATTGGAAGCGTTATACGAGTGTGACGTAATATGATATTATAATCAGTGATATTATTCACTCTATTCTCTTTTCCATAAGTAACCGTGATGCTTACTTTTTACGGAACGCATTGGAAAAATTATCTCTAGATATGTATGTTCACGATATGCAAACCACCATCGTAACGATCCTTTCAAATGGATTAATTTTATATCAACTTCCTAATTAAATCTTAATGATTTCGTAATTGTTCATTCTTGTTTTCCTAGAACTATTCTGTCATTTTTTTGCGATTTACTTTAAATTCTCAATGAAAATTCATTGCAGCTTTTAAAAGCACATGGAGACACGAGGTTGTTTGAGGACCCTAATCCATTTATTTCAGTCGATTTCCTGGGGAATATAAAGATTTTAAAGAGAGAATAAGGACAATTTGCATATGGAGTTCCACCACACGAAGGACTTTTCAGTCGATTTCTTAGATTTTAAGTTGCACACATGTTACCTATTATCATGAACAGCATGCTCCAAATAAAAAATACTCTTATCTTATTGTTAGAAATGAACGCCATGGATAACAGTAAAAATCACAAAAGCCAAGGAAAACTGCTATTAAGATTGAAACAAAAGCAATCACTTCATAACCCCTTGTTCCATAAGTTATTGGTTAATAAATCGACGTACTGACTTCTATACTAAAATATTTTCATCGATTGTTTGTAAAAGCAAGCCGTAAAGGGTATCCTTAAATTACGTCACAGTGTATGGCAGTGGTGCCCAAACTTTTCTACATGGCGGGCCACATCGGTGGCTGCGAATCCTTCGGCGGAAATTCTTCTGCGGCCCGGATTACAGTTTAAATCGGAAGTTACCTATATATTCGGATGTGCTATGCAAGCAAAAATCGTGTCAAAATAATGTTTTTATGGTTAACATTTAAATATTGAAAGGTTTATTATCAAAAATTTCATAAAAATGTACAAATATGTCTGATAAAATATTCGGATTAGTTTTTAGCCATGGCTTCGCGGGACGCACAAAAATACTTCCCGGGCCGTAGGTTGGGCACCACTGGTGTTTGGGGTCTATAAATGGGGAGAGGGTTTTTTTTGAAAACGTATTTGGTTTGCTGGAAAAATAATAGAAACATATTTGTTATGAACATTTAATTTTGGAGTATGTTTAGTTAACTTTCATACGGGAAGATAGGCTTATGATTGGGAGGGAAGAAGGGATTGAAAAATTTGCGACATTTTAAAGGAGTGGATACAATATTTGTGATGTTATGTAACGAGGTGGGAGATAAAGAAGTCAGTTTTTTTGCTTGACACAAATTATGGATGGCCTCTAGAATTTCCATTACGAAACAATCCAATGTATCTCTCTATATGATAAGCGCACCATGCGTCACGCTACGCTCAACGCTAGCGCTATCGATTTTTCCTAGTGCAAGGATTTTTTCCTTCATTTATCAAAATACCTAAATGTGGACCGATTTTCGTCGTTTTTACTTTATTCAGAAACACGCAATTTGTTTCCAAATCTTGTGGATTTTTCGTACTCTTTCCCATTCAATTAGCGTCAATGAAGCCTTCAACATCCCGAATTCTTTTAGTTAAGGAACTCCATTTCTTCTCCTATTCTCCCAGCACTCCCTCACCTAAATTCCGTTATTCCCTAACCGATGACCTCCCTTCCCATTCCCATTGCGTACCTCTTTTGTTCCAACCACTTCACCCCGCGCACGTTTATTGCCTTTTACTTCTATTTACATCCCTCTCTCCTTCACCCCAATTCTTTCTTCCGCCCCTATATTTCATGCTGCTATAAAAAGCCTATATTTTTAATGCTCGTTATCTGACGATGGTGATTATTCAGCGAATCCGGTTGTTCTTCTATAGCAGGGGTCTCCAAACTTTTTTACTTGGTCATCAAATTTTATGCTCACGGGCTAGAGTATCAACAAGAAAATCTTTTTGGAAACATAGGCGCGCACAACAGTGACGTACGCAGAATTTTCCTAAGGGGGGAGGGGGGGGGAGGGGGGGGGGGGGGTTGGATCGAAATTCTGTTCTTAAGGAACAAAAATGAAACTCAATGTTTAAAAAACTGAAATAATATTTATATCATTATTAGTAATTAGTAACCAAAAAACGAGGGGTTATAAATGAGGATTATAGAAGTGAATTTTAAAGTGACAGAGCTAATATCGAACGGTTAATTAATTAATTTGTTTGTTTTACTTCTGACCCCCATTGCGTACACCACTGGCGCACAATATACAAATGTACGCTATTTTCGTATTAAAATGTGGTTTAGTGAATTGAGTAAATTACGATTTTTCCGGGAAAAATTTCAGCATGTCCAATCTAACTTTTATTTTTCCTTCACCGAATAAGAATCTAAATTAGACATAAATGGAGCATAACTATTTTATAAAGTAGAAAATATTCAGTCTTATTCCTGAAATTAAAATTACTTAAAGTAAAAACAAAAACAAAGTGAGATGACATGAAATAAATAGCGAAATTACGCTTTTTTCGTTTTCGTTAGTTATTTTGAAATTTTCGTTACGTTTCGCATAACGTTTTCCAACACTGTTTGATTGTTATATCTAGTAAAAAATGGCATGCTTATTACAGGCTCGAGGGCCACATTAATTGGGGACATAGGAGAGCCCTGTTCTATAGCGTTATGTGGAATAAGCTCAAGTGTTATTAAAATTGTGCTGTTTTCATTTTGGTTTTTATTTTAGCAACGCCACATATCCCCTTAAAAGAAGAATTTTCCCTGTTACTTTAAACTCATGGAAAACACTTTCGTGGAGTTCATACTTCTCTGGATGAGAAACTTGACTTGAAAATTATTTGTACCAACTTTAGTGCTGTAATTTTTGTAGAGCGTTCAATTAATGCGAAAAAATGAAAGCTCAGGAGAGAGTTTGAATAGGCAGAAATAGTGTAATTCATTTTGAGGAATTGACAACTGAAAATCCAAAACAGTGTCACAACTGAGAACCATCGAATATAACACATCCTCTAAGAAGAGTGGTTTGAGCATTTATTAAGATGCTTCTCTTTGTAATAGGGCTACTGTGAGTTTAAACTTGTCAATAAAAACAGGAGCCCTGCGATTGGTTCCACACAGGGCCGCTTTATCCAATGGGCAAAGTGGGAAAATTCCCAGGGCCCCTTGATATATTAAGGATCCCCGCTGCGTGAGCGTTGGTACCATGTGCTTAACCTTTAGATCGCGAAACAAAAATTATATACCACTCACTTGTACGCGGCGTATTTTTCACCTAAACAAATTACGTTTTAAATCGTGCTTTTTTTAATAATAAAATTTGATCCAATTTTAGTTATTTATACTCGTCAAGTATTCTAGTTTTAATAAAGAGACAATTAAGATCAAGATATGAAGTGGTTGACATAAACCAACGTAAATAAATATGAATTAGGCTAAAGACGTTAGATTTATGACGTGCGACACTTTCGTGTTTGTAGAAGTTTCGCACAGCCTGTTAAAATTCGTTTTAAGTCAAGAGAAGGGGGGCAAGGTCATACTTTGCCCAGGGCCCACTATTGCCTTAAAGTTCCGCAGGTATGGTAGTGAAAGAAAGAGCGGTGGTCGGTCGATGATAATGGGAAAATCTAAATATGAAAAACATTATTCGTAAAGAGCGAAAATGCGCAAAGAACCACGTCAATCGCATTCTTGGATTTTATAATTCGAAACAACCAAAAATTGCCATCGGTCATTTTAAGGTCCAGGTTGAAAACTTTCTAAGTAGATACAATCGACCGGAATAAAACTTTAGATTTACGTAAAGGTTTTCGTACGTAAGACGACTGCTGAAAGTGTAATGGAATCTCCCGAAAAGCGGACAGAGAAATAAGGCGCCAAAAATCGCTACGCCATCGAAGTAAAAGCGGTAAGCGAAGACAGAGGCGATTCGCTATTGCCAGCGGAAGAGTGGCATAATTTCTTTCGTTCCCTATTCTCCGCCATTATAACTCGACCGTAGGTGATGCTTCGTATCGAGTCTTAACTGCGTGGCTTACTTTGTAGCTAATGCCGGAAATTCTGCAAAAAGTAGCTTACTCGTTTTTACGATTAAGGTAATGAGAACCCGCGCAATAATTCCTCATTAATTAATTTAAGGAAATCCAGAGAGGCCTACATTTACTCGGGCCTTCCGTTCGCCTCCTCTCTCTCTCACATCGAATTCCACGATGGGACAGTCCTTCCGCGGGCGGGCTTCCCGACGAATAGACGACACCCTAATGCGACTCCGCGTCATACTAGCCGTCCCGCTAATAAAAAAACCTTCGTCGACTGGAATTCTCGGCTAGCTATTCCGTTCAAATTCCTCTCGGAGTGTTATGGAAAGCTTCGCCGCTTAGGTTTCAGCTGTTTCCATTACTGTTATCGCGTCCTCGAGCACCTCCCTGAACCGCAGCGAGGATTACGCGGGAGCTTTTAAAAAACCGTCGGCTTACGTTTAAATTAAAACGGCGAGTCCTTTACGGAGAACGATTTTGAACGGCGAGGAATCGAGAGAGAAGGGGAAGGAGGAACGTAAAAAGGGGAGAGGGGCGGGGGAGGCGGCGTCTTCCCCCCTCCCCTCCATCGCCTCCCCGTGGCCCTTGGCCTCAGCACCGTGTGACAGCGGAGGATTCAGCGCGTAAGTCAAGCTAAGTCCGCAGGCTTTGCCTCCAGAGTCATTTGATCCGCTTAAGAAAATTTGCGCTGATGGCGAGGATTTTGGAGAAGGGAAAATGTTTGGAAGGGCGCAGAAAGTGGGCGAGAGGCACGGAGGAGGAGAAAGGGAGGGAGGAAGGGAGGGAGGAAGGAGCAAAGAGCGGAGTTATGAGTTGAAGAGAAGAGAGGGATAGAGGAAGGGAGAAAAGACTTGGTTAATGCTGCATGGTCCATTATCACTGTATCATACAGTACATAAAATTAACTATGAGCGAATCGTCATACCGTCTTACACTACACTGTATCTCGAACTTCATTATATGTGCAGCTCAAAAATGAAATGTACCGGGGTTGCCATGGTTTCCCGACTCTGCTGCTTAATCTTATGCTAGAGCCAGTGAGAAAAGTGTCTGGCTCGACACGGGACTGATCGAGTCTTGCTTCGAATGATGTCGTGGCAAGGTAATTAGAACCGTGCCATTGATGGCGAATTTATATCGGACAACGAGACGGAAGCTCAAACTAAAGAAATATTCATCGAAGAGGAAAATGGCAGAAGCGCTAGGACCTTTCTCCGAAAACGCTTCTTATAAGGTGAAAATGCGCTTTAGACGATCAGGGCCGATATTATCTACCTGAGACACCGTTGTAACTGACAGTGAAAACTCAGTCTCGTCCATTAACTATAAACCTCGCATTTACAAAAACCAGATAATCTACATTTACGGTCTAATTGCTGTAGATTAATGCAAAATAAAATACAGGCACGGTATCTTTCATTTTTAATGAATAATCATACATCGCATTTTCCCAACAATATGATCTTCCATGGAGTTTATGTGGCAAATTGCATTATGCTACCGTTTACTTTAGCCTCTTACCAAAGTCTCAAACTCCAAAAGATTCTGTCTTTTTATACTATTTTTTATTAACTTCACTCAGATATGTATACAGTCAAACCTCGATTTAGCGCCACCATTTGTGTCATGGGCACTAAAGCGGGGGTGGCGCTATATCGAACCCCCCTCATGAACTAGGTAATGAATATAAAATTTTCAAATAAAAATTATTTTATACGAAAAATATCAAACAATTATACGATTTGACCGTCTAGAAAATAGAAGGGAGTAAAAAACATACTTTCACACGGCAGTTACTTATTTTTCCTGTTGAAACATTATCCCATGACAGTTTTATCATGTACAAAGCGTCTTTCAAGGATAAATCGATTGAACAACTATAGTTAATGCTCACTACTATCTTTTTCACTTGACGTCTCTTATGGTGTGCCTTACAGCTCTTAGTAATACTTCCATCATGAGGTTGTAGAAATCCATTGCAATTGGGCGGTTGGAACTAAAGTCTCACATTACTCAGGTCCAAGGTTTTGAGACAAGGTGCGTTGTATAGAAGCATAAGTACGTCACGCTTCTTAATTTTCATCTCCTTGCTGAAATTTTATATCCACTCACAAAATTCAATAGTAGTCATCAGGGACACCAAGAGGGCAGGGATACCGGGGCAAAATCCCAGGGGCCCGATATTAGGATCGGTTATAAGGTTTTCCTATCGCAGTACGCGGGTGCAAGGCACCAAAGGGTGGCGTTTTCTCCCTTTCTCATTTCCTATTCTCAGATCTCGATTTTAGTTTTCCTACCTCTACTCACTGCTTTTTATCACCCTGAAACTTCTCCCCACTCTCTCATTTTTCTCTCGACAGGGCACGGGCCTCCAAGCACTCCGAGTGTCGTCGTGCGATCATTTCTACAGAACAGAATTGTTTACTCCCTATTTTTTTAGAGATATGGTTGCTTTTCTTTCTTTATTGGTTATATTTTATAATATTGAGCTTAGAATATTTAAGTACACTTAATATTGCATATAAGGCTGACACGATGATGAATTCCATCAAATTAAACTTTAATATAAACACACGAATATGAGACACTTCCCGTCTGCCATTCTGTAATTTATAGTAAATGTGATAACCATTTATCCGGCAATAAATGGGAAACAATATTATTTGTTGAATCGTACCCTTACGAAATCACGACCATTCAATAACAAACTTAATACTACGCTATTGTAATATACACTGTAATTTATACGTAAACATTATGAAGGAAAAAGTTACCTGTTGGCAAAAAATCAGGAGGAATCTATAGAAAATCCTAGAATGCAAACACAGCGTTTCTTCTTTGACATCAGGTCAAGAGAATGGAGTATCGGTATGGCTCCTAGAAATGTAAATTTAATGAGAATTTATTAGTAAAAGTACTATAGAATCATCTGATCTCCCATTAATGTTGCCTGCTCCTTAATCATTTCATCAGTTATTGTACCGTTTTTTGCAATCACTTGCCCCATCCATGGCCGTCCCTAATGCATGGCGAATTGGGGCGACCGCCCCCTCCGGGCCCCGCGATTTCAGAGGCATCGCGCATTTATAATATATTTCCGCAAGGAAAGTCTAAATTTAATTTGGCGGTTAATGATAACGGGGCCCTGCATAGGTCGGTTTGATCTGGGCCCTGCACCTCTGTAGGGGCGGCCCTGTCTGGAACGATACGAAAAGTTCAAAGTAAATTATGAACTTCGTGTAAATAAAGAAACACAAGAACAACCAGATGTATGTACGTTTAGTTAAGCTAGGCAAAAATCAATCACGACGTTTGGCCAAATGTGAACGTCTAAATCAATTAAGTATAAATCGTTCTCCACATCTTAGCAATAAAATTCTTACCGACAAAAATAATTGCTTCACTGCTGACACCCATAAATTCGCCCATCAAATTTGTTGTTTACAAGAAATATTGTTATGAATTCCAGTTAAGAAACCTTTCTATTTAACCTAAATAATATGAACTTTTGAAATTGATTGGATTTTTTCTTAAACATCATCTATGTACAATGTTACTAACATTTTTCTGATAGACTATAAAAATACAGGAAATTTCCTATGAGTAGATGTAATTCATTACAAAGGTGAGCACTGCATCCTATGCCAGCTTTAGTTTCTCAGTGGAAAATTTTTATAAGTTTTATTAAAACGTTGAATTTCAATGACCTTTCAACTTAAATTTTTGGTAAATTGTTAAAAAAATTGTTGAGCATAAATTAATAAGTATTCACATGCAGAAAGAACGAGCAATTTTTTAAGCATGAGATGTGTTTTTTGGTAGCCAAATTGATAGATTTTATGGTGTGCATGACAGTGAAAAGTAATTAATTACAAATTATATTAAAACTCGATTTCGGTTGATAACTTACAGGTAGACTGAGCACCTCCAGTTTTATTTTTATTTTGTGTTAATAGCCTCGTGCTATTTTAAAAGTCCACGTATATTTTTATCATTTCAAGGCTAAATAATGTCATAGTTCAGCTATTGGAAAAGCATTTTAAAGGGGCTGCATAGAGCACAGCATAAAATCATAGTTTGACAAAGTTTTACCATTAAAAATTTCCGTATGAAAGTTTTATAACAATACTAGCTGAGATGCCCGGCTTCGCTCGAGAAGGAGTTTTCTTTTAAGTGGCAAACGGTTTTTATTGCTCGGGGCAAACGTTCCCCATTCCTTAATTACGCAAGCGATGCTTACATTAACATTAACTATTTTATGTATTGTATTGTAAAGTTTTACCATTAATATAATTACGCATTAACGTCTTACTTTATATTCACATGGATAGATGCACCGAAGCCTTTAAAGCGGCAATAAAATTATGTGCAGTATGTCAATACTATTAGCCAAAACGTAAACAATAAACAACATCTTGGTTACCGAACAAATGCAAGTAGATGTATCGACTTATGTTGCGATAAATCTTTCAATGTTAATGGTAAAAGATAACAATGTTCAAATATTCCTTAAAAATCATTTGACTATACTTTAAAAGTACTCCTTTATCTTGGCGTTAGCTATTCTTCCTCTACGGCGCGACACGGCGTGGATTTTCCTTGCATTAATCTTTACGTGGCTATCTCCCTTTGAAGATTTAGTTTTGTTGCCGCCTGGAAAATGGTCATCTAAACCGATAAATTTTGCGCTTCTAGGAAAATTTCGAGCGATTTAGCATGTAGTACCACGAAACACGAACAGAATTAAAATATTCAGTCTTTCGTGCGTAAAATAATCCATTTCCCATGATCGTAAGTTAATATTTAGTTATATTTATATCCACATCAGTGAAGGGCTGCATGGCATTTTGGGGTTTCTCCACACCATTTCCCATGAATTCTTATGGAAATAGAATTTTGTTGATCCCTTGGGGCATAATAGACCCCACGGTGTGCAAAGCTAGACCAAGTTCTTCCTTTGGTCCATAGGATGGCCCATGAAACTTTTGAATTCGATAGCTTCAACGGTGTAAAAACGTATAAAGAACATACACACACACACATACACTCTAAAATATTTATAAGATTAGCTACAATATAAATTTCAGTATTGAATAGTAATGTTTGTTTCAAGTAAACACATCACAGTTTGGTATCATTTTTATAATTATCAATTCATTTCACTAAAAGTATAAAATAAAAATGTTTAACAAACTTTTAAAAGTTATACTCATTTTATAAAGCGCACTGAAAAATATAAAACTAGCAGAACTGCCCGTAGAATTTCAAAGGATTCAGTGAATCTTAAACTTCGACCGTGTAGCATGTAAACATCGCAAGAATAAGATGGTACACAGTTGTAACCGTCGAATAAAGCAAAAATCAAGAAAACCTGTTCGCAATTACCCAATTAGATGAATGAAAGAAGAAAATCTTGCACTCTGAAAAATCGAAAATTTCGTGTAAACTTATTGGAAAATAATTATTGAATTAAGCTCCCCACACCCCCCCCCCCTCTCCCCCCCTCCCCCATCATATAGCCTATGTTATCCGCAGGATAAATTTATTTACCTATGCGAAGTTTTTTGACGATATCTTCAAAGGTTTGAAAATCACAATTTGTGGAAAACCTACGTCTAATTATTTAAGTTACTTAGGTAGTTTTAAAAAGAATTTGCTTTGCAATACTCTATGCCACATTTTGTATTTATTTCTTTGATAATTTAGTTTATATTAGGTATATATTATTTCTTTTAGTTAATTATAACAGAATTTCCCGTTAAATTTCAACGGATTTAGTGAAACTACTACAGCACAACATACAAACTCTTTAAAATATATATTAGATACTTTTAAAATTACATTTAGCTTTTCTTAACAATTAATCATATTTGCTTGTAACAATCCGTTTCCGAACGTATTGCATTCAAATATAACTATAATTGTATTTCCTATCATATCACTTTCGCCAAATCCAGCATCATTTCTTGTGTAATTATTCCTCGCTGAAATATTTACTTTTATGTCTTGAAAAAGCAACGTACAGTTGTCCATGACTGAACACTGACTGGTAAATGTACACCAGATACGTGAGCTTATTTACGTTAATAAACATTATAATGCAAAATATAATGATTTTACTTGCAAAATATGTAAGATTCCAGTATTCATTAGACGAAAGAAGGTTCAATTACTTTCATCAATAAGCACTTCCTGAATAATAATCAGTAACTATTTACGTTGCTATCCATAAACATCGATCGTTTCGTTGCTTAAACAAAATTGCGAAGCGAATAACGCTAAACTTTCGTCTATTTATAAGCTTCGTTGAAGCTAATTGAATCGGAGGTAACAATGACTGCCGCCTTGGCAACGCCCGGGAGGAGTACGAAAAATCCACAAAATTTCGAAACAAATAGCGTATTTCTGAAAACTTGGGCTGTGTAACATGTAAACTTCGCGGCAGTAAGATAGTATAGAGTTTTATTCGTCGAATAAAGCGAAAACGAAAAATATCGGTCCATATTTACGTATTTTAATGCTTGAAGGAAGAATACCTTGCAAGTCAAGAAATGGATTCATACGTGTTATCTTATGGAAAGATGTTAATCCCTTATGTTTGCAGCACTGATTAATCCCGGTTGACCAAACCTTGACCATTCACTATGTTAGGATGTAAGGAAGAATCGTACCAAATTTGGTTTTTTTTATCGTTTAGGAGGAAGTTCAATGAACAAACCAACAAACACACACTTCAAAATACATTATAGTAGACTGGTTGAAACGCCCGGCTTCGCTCGGGAAAGTTTTCTTTCAAGTGGCAAACGATTTTTATTGCTCGAGACAAACGTTCCCCATTCCTTAATTACGCATGCGATGCTTACATTAACATTTACCATTTTATGTGTTGTATTGTAAAGTTTTACCATTAATATAATTACGCAATAACGTCTTACTTAATATTCACATGGATAGACGCACCGAAGCCTTTAAAGCGGCAATAAAATTATGTGCAGTATGTCAATACTATTAGCCAAAATGTAAACAATAAACAACATCTTGGTTACCGAACAAATGTAAGTAGATGTATCGATTTATGTTGCGATAAATCTTTCAATGTTAATGGTAAAAGATAACAATGTTCTAATATTCCTTAAAAATCATTTGACTCACTTTAAAGGTATTCGTAAATTATATTTAGGCATGAATCCATTTGTACCTTTTATCTTGGCGTTAGCTATTTTCCTTGTATTAATCTTTACGTGTAGGTATATCTCCCTTTGAAGAGGACAACAATTAAGAAATTTAGCTTTGTTGCCACCTGAAAAATGGACTTCTAAACCGATAAATTTTGCGCTTAAAGGAAAATTTCGAGCGATTTAGCATGTAATACCACGAAACATGAACAGAATTAAAATATTCAGTCTTTCGTGCGTAAAATAATCCATTTCTCGTGATCGTAAGTTAATATTTAGGTATATTTATATCCACATCAGTGAAGGGCTGCATGGCATTTTGGGGTTCCTCTACACAATTTCTCAAGCATTCTTATAGAAATAGCCTTTTGTTGGCCCCATGGGGTAAAAGAGACCCCACGGTCTGCAAACCTAGACCAAGTTCTTCCTTTGGTTCATAGGATGGCCCATGAAACTTTTTGAATTCGATAGCTTCAACGATGTAAAAACATATAAAGAACAGTCATACACACACACTCTAAAATATTTATAAGATAGACTAATACAATTGATTGCAATCAATTTGTCTTACAAATCATAGTTTTTAAAAACACTGACATGGCATATGTTGATATCAAAGTCACGATTACTCAAATTATATAAATTCCATAAGCTCCCTTTTTTATGAGTTTCAATTCGTAAACTGCTAAACAGATTTTGATGAAATTTGGTATTGTAGAGTTTTACTAACATCTGTTAACCGTTTCCAAATTCGGTTTAAATCGATGTTTAGTACAAAAGTTAAAGGAAATAATTAAATTTAAAAACTACTAATAGTAAACAAATATCCAATGTAGGTATAAGGACAGGAAGTACAATTCTTCAAGTAGGTACCTTTTATAATTATATACGCAGGGATAACGTTCAACTGCTTCCACTACTTGATAATAACCTGATCGTCGTTTTTCGCTATTCTTTGTTCGTTTAATTTTCATCTAGAAACAGAAAATAAGGTGCTCGCACACAGGAATTGAAAAACGATTTTAAGTTAAAATTTTTCCCATATAAATGCATTGGACTCTCAACTTCGGCTACAGTAAGAGTTGTCATGGTAGCTTATAATTGGTATTGTCATACAATTGATAAAATCACGTATTTTTCTGATTCTAAACGCACTTTTATGCTAATTTGATCAGGATTCGGATTCCGTCTTCAATAAAAATAAACTTTGTTCTTTCCTTCATAGAACCACCCAAGTCTCGAGTTCGTACCATGTTTCTAAGTAATTTTAAAATTCAAATGAAAAATAAGCTGCACTCGTCCCTACTATGTTATTCAATTGGAGAAAATGAAAAAAGAAAATATTTTTTAAATTTAGAAAGGTACATCAAATCGATAGAAAAACATAACTACACCACTTAACTCTTTTATTCCGATTAAAATGACACCTTCCTCTTGTTCCTACGTGCTGTAGTTGATGAGCTATAAAAAACATACACGAATACATATATGCATACATATATACAAACAAACACTTTTCTTTATAGATATGTATAGATAGATGTATAGATTAGCTACAATATAAATTTCAGTATTGAATAGTAACGTTTGATGCAAATTAATACATCACAATTTGATCTCATTTTCATAATTATAAATTTATTTCACTAGAAAGTATAAAATTAAAATATTTAAAAAGCTTTTTTAAGTTATACTTATTTTATAAAGCGCAGTGAAAATATAAGATGAATTTTTCGGTTCAAGAAAATATTTACATCTTAAGAAAAATTATGAATAATCATGAATCTCTTTTTAAAAAACTATATGGCATATATTGATTACACAGGAATTTTTCAAACTACTTATGAGGTACTGAATAATTTACTCATCTTATATATAACTTTGGAAGTGTCCCCCCCCCCCCCCCTGTATCTCGAAAGCCGTTTGTCGTAGAGATATGCAGAAAACAGCGATTTGTTTCTACAAGCTAGGAGGTCCCTAGAAAACTATTTTCATTTTCATAAAGTCCCGGGTTCGAATCCAGGAGACAATGTTCCCATAAGTTCACACGGGATTTTCGATTTTTTAGAGTGCAAGGTTTTTCTACTTCATTCATTAAAATACCTAAATATTGACCGATTTTCGTTGTTTTTATTTATTCGACGGATAAAACTCAATACTATCTTATTCTTGTGATGCTTACATGTTACAAGGTCGATATTTTCAGAACTACGCAATTGTTTTCGAAATTTAGCGGATATTTCGTACTCTTTCCGGACGTTGCCAATGAAAGGAAATCAATTACTGTGTAGCATTAATATCCTCTCTAATATGACTTAAAATGCAGATTTCTGACCGACTTATGGGTTATTCTCCCGAATGGATGTGGAAAAGAGACGGAAGACTTATCACACAAGATTTTAAACAGAGCTAGAAAGATATGCTCTATTTTTGCCACCAATCTCACGGGTGTAAATCGGACAACGGTCAGGGGCAGAGTCCCTTTACTTAAAGAAACCTCTAGAGGAAGGAATTGCATTGAACTATATAATCATACGACTTCAATGTATAGTCCGATTAAATTGGTTACTAAAAATAATACTTTAAACCAGTGCTGGCAAACGAAAAAAAATCGATTCGTTACGTTTTTCGTTACGGTCAAAAAACAATTTCGTTTTTCGTTACGTTTAACGTTATAACAAAATAATTGCTTACAAAAAATGAGTACTTTTTATTTGATATTTATACCTCGTAAGTTTAAGTTTTTCATAAAGAATTATAGTTTAAAAAAATTTCTGAACATATGTTGCAGATAAGGAAAATTTTAAAGTTTTCTAAGGAGTGGGAACAGATTTCGTTATTTTTTTGGTCATGCATACAAATTAGGATTTTTATATCCAACATTTAATAATCAAAGTTAATTGCCTTAACCAACATTAAGTACAAAAATAATGTAATAATTATAATGAAATACTGCAATGCTCATGTCGCATCGTAGAATTTTTTATAAGTAACTTGCAAAGTACACCAGCAGTACCAATTATAATTCTTGCAACAGACCTAAAATTCGACGAAAATAAAGAAATTTGTCGAAATTTCAGGCTTTCCTCTCTGGGGTTTATTTTGGATAGCTTTCTTCCTTCTCTTATACCCTGTAAGAAATACATGCAAATCATCCATGGGTTTACAATATTGCATTTAATAACATTTAGATATTAACCAAAGGATTATTTTATTAAGTACATATATGAAAGAAGACAGCTTAAATAGTTAGACTGACGAACAAATGACACAGTTCAGGATCCAGGGGTGGAGAGGATGAGACAGTAACTTGGAGAGCTCCGAACTCTAAAAGAGGAACTTGAGTATAACTAGTAAGTGGAAAACCCCAATCCTAAAGAATATTGAAAACAATAGTTTGAAAGGACGATATACTGAGAGGGGGGACAGCGAATGTGAGACAAGGCCTTCACTATAAGCGGCACATACATTTAAGATCAGTGCTTTATCTTCCTCGTTTCTTCTCTTATGCTTCCTGAAGGAATCCTTACTTTCATAAATGTGGAAAAACCCAAAAGGACAATGGGTGATGGGCGGGGTAGGGCTCCTTTCGCGACAAGGCGGTAGAAATGGCTCAGCGGGTGACAAAGGGTTTTAGCCCACTTTCACTCACCCAGATGCCGTGTATGAATGTCCCTACAAGCTTTATAGCCAGCTAGAGCAAGTAGTAACGAATCTGTTAACGAAATAACAAAATTAAATTTTTGGTTTTCGTTATGTTTTTCGTTACAGCTTTTTGAAAAATTTCGTTAACGTTTTTCGTTACGTTAACTCAAAATTATTTAGTTTTTCGTTATTTCGTTACGTTACATGTAACGTTTTCCAGCACTGCTTTAAACTTTAGTATATATAGAATACGTAAATATTTACGGATAATTATTCAGTAAACTGCGTATGGGAAGCGTTTCTAACGATTTATTCAAAGCAGGTGAATCTTCATTTCATCGTTTGAATGCTTGAATCTTACATTTTATTAAGTAGAACCATTATATTATACATCTACTTATAATGCTTATTAACGCAAATAGTCTCACGCATAAATTTAAAATTAGATGAGAATAGGGACATACGTTATTTTTTTTGACACATTACGTGGTTATCTTCTCTTCATTGAGATAATGGAAGTGGAAAAATATACCTCTGTGGAGTTGTATTATCCATTATTTACATTCCTCTGTAAAATGTTCTTACCATTTCAATTACCCTTTTATTTTCCACTTGAATTCCAGTATTACATGCATTAAACGTTTAAATTGAGCTATTTCGAACTGTAGGCGGAAAATGATGAACAGAATAAGAAACTTTATAATGTTTCATTCAAAATGTTTCATAACCGAGGATTTTATATCAATACTTTATTATTTTTATCTCGAAAGGAATGAAAGCCTGCAGATCGAGATTCCATTTTTACATGTTATTTTATGGACAATGGAAAAGTTCGCAATCAATTACTGCGTAGCATTAATTTCCTTTCTAATATGAAATTTAAAATGAAGATTTCTGACTGACTACGCATAATAAATTGTCAATACGCACACACAGCCGTGCCCTCGCAGAGATTCGAACCCGCGAACCTTACCAATACCTGGAAAATACATTAGTATGGTTAAATGTGAATTATTGAGATCATCTTCTTTTACACACTCCTTAATTTTTGATAAATTCATTGAAAAAAACCGCGCAAATATTGCGCGGGTTCAGCTAGTATTTATAATAGCCGGATGTCCGTCCGTCCGTCCCATCCTGTATCTCAAAAGCCGTTCGTCGTAGAGATATGCGGTAAACGACGTTTTGTTTCTACAAGCTAGGAAGGCCCCTAGAAACATTTCTCATTTACATAAAGTCCCGGGTTCGAATCAAGGAGACAATTATATTTTCCCATAAGTTTTTACGGGATTTTTGTTTTTTCAGAGTGCAAGGTTTTTTCATTCATTCATTAAAACACGTAAATATGGACCGATTTTCTTTATTTTTGCTTTATTCGACGGCTAAAACTCAACACTATCTTATTCTTGCAATGTTTGCATGTTACACGGTCGAATCATTCAGAAATAGGCATTTGTTTTTGAAATTTTACAGATATTTCGTACTCTTTTCGGACGTTGTCAAGGCGACCGTCATTGTTGCCTCCGATTCAGTTAATGCCAGTTAAACCTTCAAATAGGTGAAAGAATAGCGTTATTCGCTTCGCACTTTGTTTAAGCATCGAAATTATTGCTGTAGCAATGTCAACATTTATACATAGCAACATAAATATTTACGGATAATTATTCAGTTAACTGCGTATGGGAAGCGTTTCTAACGATTCAGTCAAAGCAGTTGAATCTTCCTATCATCGTTTGAATGCAGGAAACATCTCTTTGTAAGTAGAACCATTATATTATACATCCAAGCATAAATTTAAAATTAAATGAGAATAGGGACACACGTTATTTTTTTAAACACATTACATGGTTATATTCTCTTTATTGATAATCTACATAAGCGGTTGCGTTGATTGTTATATAAAAAAGAAAGGACATATTTGAATAAAAAGAAAAACATAAAAGTTCGCGATCAATTACTTTGTAAGGAAATGCATTTTTAGAGTTAAATGTGAATTATTGAGATGAACTTATTTTACATACTTCATCATTTTTTATAAATCAATTGAAAATTCACCGCGCGAAGATTGCGCGGGATCAGTTAGTACATACTGAATTTTGAGACTTCAGCACGAATACTGATTTTCGTATGTATATATATATACATATATATATATATATATATCCGACCGCATCCGCAGAAAGTTACGCATAATCCGAACTGCAACTTTTCGTTCGAATATCCGCGGGTCGGATAAATTGCGGATATGCAGATCTCTAGAGAGGGGAGAAAGGAGCGATCGCCCAATTTCTTCAAGTTGTCCTTTTATAATCTAACTAGCTGAAACACCCGGCTTCGCTCGGGAAAGAGGGGCATACGATTTTTATTGTTCGGGGCAAACGTTCCCCATTCCTTAATTACGCGAGCGATGCTTACATTAACATTTACTATTTTATGTATTGCATTGTTCGCATTAACGTCTTACTTAATATTCACATGGATAGATGCGCCGAAGCCTTTAAAGCGGCAATAAAATTATGTGCAGTATGTCAATACTATTAGCCAAAACGTAAACAATAAACAACATCTTGGTTACCGAACAAATGTAAGTAGATGTATCGATTTATGTTGCGATAAATCTTACAATGTTAATGGTAAAAGATAACAATGTTCTGATATTCCTTAAAAATCATTTGACTCACTATAAAAATATTCATAGACTATATTTAGGCATATCTTGGCGTTAGCTATTCTTCCTCTACGGCGTGCCACGGCGTGGATTTTCCTTGCATTAGTCTTTACGTGTATATCTCCCTTCGAAGAGGACAACAATTAAGAAATTTAGCTTTATTGCCGCCACGAAAATGGTCATCTAAACCGATAAATTTTGCGCTTAAAGGAAAATTTCGAGCGATTTAGCATGTAAGACGACAAAACACGAACAGAATTAAAATATTCAGTCTTTCGTGCGTAAAATAATCCATTTCTCGTGATCGTAAGTTAACATTTAGTTATATTTATATCCACATCAGTGAAGTGCTGCATGGCATTTTGGGGTTTCTCCACACCATTTCTCATGAATTCTTATGGAAATAGAATTTTGTGGATCCCTTGGGGCATAAGAGACCCCACGGTGTGCAAAGCTAGACCAAGTTCTTCCTTTGGTCCATAGGATGGCCCATGAAACTTTTGAATTCGATAGATTCAACGGTGTAAAAACGTATAAAGTACATATATACACACACACATGCACCCTAAAATATTTATAAGATATATATATATAAATGACTTCGTCGTCGTCGGTGGGAAACTCTGTAATGCTATTTTTAACAAACTTTCCGAGTAGCTAGAAGATTGACATTTGGTAGGAATGTTGCTTCTTAAATTAGAAGTCATTTACGAAAAAAAAATTCCAAAATCGACTCGGGTTCGATTCCCGAGAATGATTTCCATTCCTCATAAGATAACATGGGAAAATCGATGTTTCGACCATCAACCTTATTTTATTTTGCTCATTAAAATTCGCATATTTGATCTACGATTTTCGGACTTGGACTGTATTAAAGAAAAATAAGTGGAGTTTCTTATTCTTATCATCTTTTATCGCTTTCGAATCTAAATCTTTCGAATTTAACGTTTTAATATCATATTTTGACAAAATTTAGCGTTTTTAACGTGAAGTTGCCTTGCCAACCGATTACATTGTTACACTCGAAATCCTATTACTCTCACGTATGCTCACGTTCTCTCCGGACCTCCATGGATCCTTCCGGCCCAATTCATAGGTATCAGAGATATCTCAGAATTAGTTTTTACTTTCTCCAATATACGTAGTACAGAGAAAGTATTGTTTTCTTTAACACGTTCAATGCGGACTACATCTTAAGATGTATTTCCGGCCAAGCCCGCATGTCGGCTACATCTTATGATGTTCGCTGTCGCTTCCCTTTCTCCTTATCCGAGTCCCGAAATCCCGGGATTCTTATGAAGGAAATCCCGGGATTTCGGGATTTACGAATATTTAATGTTAGTCATTTTTGTGCTGAGATTCGGTGTTTTAACATATCAATGGTTCAGTTCTATAGCGAGACTAATCTGAAAAAGGTGGCTGGCATTAATTTCAAAAATCAAAGTTTTTCTCATGGCCAACTCTATGTTGCATGTTCACGTGTTGGATCAAGCAAAAATTTGTTTATTTATGCTAATGAGGTAAAAACAAAAAATATTGTTTACAAGCAAGCCTTGAAGTAAATATTAAAACATATTTTTCTAATTTATAATGTCTTCATCCTTTGGTAAAGAATGCGCAAAAGGTGAAGTGATTGTATTACCATATAATACATAATTTTATTCGCCAAAGACGTCTGCCATAACCCGGGCATCGCCGGGTACTTTCAGCTAGTGATTTATATTTTTCATGTGATAACAATTTATATTTTGCAAGTTGTATGAGCTTTTGTTTAGAAATAAAGTTGCACAAAAACAGGTAAACGAAGAAATAATTTCATCCATTCCCTTCTATGATTATAATATTATTAAAGTCAAATCTCGCCAAACGCATTTACGTAATATTTAAGTACACATAACTACTACAAATAAATAGTAATATGTTCTGGTTATGTACCAGTATTGCTTCCTCGACATCTGGAAACCCTACGATAGGGTTTTCCGAAGTGGGGTACACTTACTCCTGAGGGTTTTTTTAAAGGCGCTAGGGAGTACTTGAGAAAATTGACGTAATGGCTCACATTTTGACACTGGACACTACAAATCAGCTTCTTCCACTTTGATGTTGTTATAAGTAGAATATATTTTACAATAAATTTCTTCACTATGTGTGCACATAAACAATACAGTATATTTTGTCACTAAAAACATACATGCATACGTAACAGTAAACTGCAACCTTATAAAAGTAAACTGCAACCTTATAAATGAGGGTGGTGGCTTAAGTATTTTGTTTTCTTCCGTCGACCAAATTACAAGACGTGTGTTACGGATTAAGTCATACAACCAGGTAAAACCAAACTGCCGAATATGAAATACGTGCAAACAAGCCAATATATGGCCCTTCGTTTTCCTCTTCTAATTTGAGTGGAAAAGAGAGGGAGAGAGAGGGAGGGCGATGTTCAATTATCAGAACTGAATAAATGAAAACGGACTTCCGAAAATAACGATCGCTAATAATTCGCTTCGATCACAGATGGCAATCTCGTAACACGCGTGCCATATCGGTGCTTTTTCACGCGAGCCCAAAAAACGGGTTTCCAAATCGCGTTCCAATTATCGCTATGCATGTACGACACTAAGAAAATAATTTTAGGCAATTTTTTTTATCATCTCCGCGTCGTCAGGTTCAATTCGATTCTCGTTCTTTGCGAGCAGATCGATGCAGATCCTCGCAAATGGCGTTTTTCCGTCCGATTGTTTTTCCGAAGCACTCTAGTAGTAATTGGATCTGGACGGAAGGGCGCCCCTTTCCGGCCTCTCTCGTTCGCCGTTTTGATGCTAGATGTCGCCACTAGTTAGCAGCCGCTCGTCCCTTTCCGGTCGAATTAATTTCAAAGCACTTTCATCCTTCAGCGCCCTCTATCTGCCCCTCCCCCTTTCCCCAGCTTGCCTTTTGTCCCACGACTCTCCAAGATCGGGAGAAATTTGATCCTGCGCGCGTAAAAAATAAATGACCATCCATCCCGGAGTTCATCTCGAAAAACTTTGAGATGCGAATTGGCTGTGACGCGCGAAGGGCACTGAAATTAGGAGGGTGGCCGTTTAATCGGTTGATTGGCCAGCACACGCCTGCCGCTTCTCTTTTGTTAGGCGAAAAAGGAGAGTGGGAAGGAGCGTGGCGAGCGATTGCTCACCCTTTGCTCGAAACAAATGAGATTCGATATCGCCTCGTTGGGTGGTGCGTGGGTGACTGAAATGTTATTTCCAGTCGCTGCCACGCCGATTGGTAAAAATGGTATTTATTTTGCGATAATATTTCCCGTGCTTTATTTGTCCTCGGGAAAATATTTTTTGCGATAGTATATATAATCCAATGGCTTTAGTAACGATCCGTGTAACGCCCATATCGAAAACCAAGGATATTTTCTCATTTGGCTTAATGTCGTTTAAAGGCAATGGAGAATTAATCTTTTGTGAATTTTTTTCAATTCATTCGCTAACCACACAGTTGTATTTCCTGAAACACGATGGCAAAGGCCGCGCGAGATTCTGTTTATTTACTCGAAAGATAAAGCCGACTTCGACCGCTTTGATTATTATTGAAAAAGTGCCCAACGAGGATGGCAGAGGGAAGTTATTACAACTTTAATTCTGCTGAATACATAACCACAAATGGGAAATTGCCATTCTTAGCGCGTAAAACTGCAACTTAGAAGGACTCGGCAAATGGCGTTTACTCAAAGCGCTAACAAAGGCATCATTCGCTTAGGGCGCAACCTAGCACATTGAAGAAACGACGAAAAGATTCTTCAATCGCCACGCAAAAGCACGTTTCAAAGACTGCGCAATTTATTTAATCGACAAGTAGCCCAAAGGGCTGCATCGAATTGCCGAGATTCCTCGAAGGCGAGTTCTCCTGAGTGCGAGAAAGGCGTTGTTAATTCGTTGCGGTGGCACTGTAAGATAACTTTTCTGTTTCATTTCTCGGAAGTGTGGCCATTGAGTCTCTTTTAAATAACACATAGCATTTTATTGGGATCGGAGCTCTTTTTTCTTTCTTCATACGTAGTACGTATAGGAGAAAATACTGTATTCGTGAAAAAGCCGAATTCGAGATATCAACGGAAATATACGTTTGGAGAGGTCAATAGAACAAACGCGTTTTGAATATTTCCTCAATTAGTAGATAACTCTCTACAACTTTTGTTTGTAAGATTTTCATAAAATCGATTTTTTAAAGAGATATTTTGATTTTTCGCCTGAATTTATGTCAAGTATGTACATCGCTAAGTCATACAAATTGATATAATGTTTTAATTATTGATACCGAAGAGTACGCTGACGGGGTTAATTTTACTTTCGTGTCGATATTTTATTATTCATAGCAACGGCTAAGAATTGTGTTTACATATTGTTTAAAAAATAATTTCACTACTTGGAGTATTTTTACTGATTTGGGAATATACACAAATGGCGTGGTGGTTTTCCGTTGCCTTCCACACTAGACACACGCACGCACGCGCACACAGAGAAGGGATGAGAGCAACCCGGTGCCTGCTTTTAGGAGATGAGCACCAAAGGAGTGAAACTCTCTTCCGAAGGACGGAGCGCTGATTTATGTTTTCTCGTCATTTTTCGTTTCCTCGTTGTCTCGTTCTCTTAGTTCGTGCACACACACAAATAAGGGGCCGGGAAACGTAAGAAAAAAGCCTACTTTCGCAGAATTTGTGCCTTTTGCCGCTTAGAAAAGCTGGCGAGGCCTTACCCACTACGCCACCGACACCCCGCTTAATGTTTATTCAATGTATTCAAAGTATTTTTCACTGGAAAAATTATTCATAGTGTTTAATAAATAGTCACAAGTGTAATTGCCTATAATTATTCTTGAGAACGCTGATGTCGAGAGCAGTCCTATTCGTTACTCTTTATGGAGGAAGTCATGTTCTAGACAGGTATTTCAGGATAGAATTACCTGTACTACTTATTTCGTCAACGGAAGCTGAAAATGTTAATTTTTAGCCCTAGAGATCTGCTAAGAGGTGTGCGTTCAGGGGCAGCACAGTTTTCCAAAACGTGCCATTGAGTGAGAAACTCTTATTTATAGCCATTTCTGTGTGAGAAACTCTTATTTATAGCAATTGCTCTTTTGGATAGCGCACAAAAGTGTAATTGAGATATTTCCTGCTAAAACCTCTCATCAAATCCATTTTGCTGACGAAATTGACTTTGCCCTTCGAATTTGAATACATCAGTGACTTCTTTTCATCATTTCGGGCAAAATCTCTTTCCTAATTAATACTAATAATAGCCCACCTCTGTCCGTCCGTTGGTTGGTCACGCGTCTGGTGGCGAATTATGGTTTAACGCAAATAACTCGAGAAAGAATCAAGATAGAAACTCTAAATTTGGCAGGAATGCTCGATTAAAATATTTTAATGTGACGACGAAAAGAAATCACTAAATATGTCCTGGTTTCGACTCCAAGAATAGACTTTTCTACTTGCAGACTTTCTTTCTTTTTGAGATAAAAATAGAAAGAATTAACTTACTATCTTCGGATATGAAGACTTTGAAGAATATAATAATAATCATGTTTCTTATTCTGTTCATGTTTTTCCACCTAGAGTTCGAAATCGCTCCTGCTAAATGTTAAATTCAGATAGTTTGGGAAAATCTTGCCATTTTAACGGGATGTTTCCTTGCCTACCAATTACATTGTTAGACCTCGAAATCCTATCCTATAGGGGAGACCGGGGCAAGTTGATACGTTTCTTGGTTTTTAATTTCTGAATTTTTTTGTTTCTATTTTTAAATTTTTTTAAAATCATGAAATTGTCTTATTTCCCCGTCTTTTGATTTAGCCTATTATAACTACTGAGATTAGAATAAGAAACCCATGAAAGCCTGTTTAGTTAGACAAGTCGAAACGCCTCAATTTGCCCCACCCTGGGGCAGGTTGATACAACAACAAGAAGCTTGAGCAAAAAATTGTTTTATTGAATAAAAATAATAATTTTGAGAGATAACAGCATAATGAGCAAAAAGATTGAAAAAATATGCTGCGTGTGTGTAAAAAATTACTTAAAATTGTTAATATCTTTCTTGAAAAAGTAATTTCAAAAGGAAATGAAAGTCAGTTAATCACTTTCACTGTCATCGGACAAAATCAACAGCTCCCGCGGTACTTCACCACGCTTCGTCTTTTTTATGTAATTCCGGACCATTTTCCTGTGAAAAACAAGAAAAAAATTGGAAGTAATAGGGGTAAGTTGATGCATAGTATCAACGTACCCCATTTTAAATGTATCAACTTGCCCCAAACGACGCCATTACCCTCAAACCTTGATACGCAAAAAGAGACAACACATAATCAATCAACAACAACGGAGTTTTCTTACCTTTGGACGCCCAAATAACACCTGAATCCGAAAGAATGTGAAAAGGTTTATCAAAGTATTCCAGGTGACTTCAAACAACAACAAAAATATTTACTTTACGTTACCAAAAACAGTTTTACTAGAATAACTTTGACACAATGACAGCCGCATCGCCAAACACACGTGCGAACTGGAGGCACCAGTGGAAGGCTTCTCCCCATCCACAGACACAAACCTACGCTTGCGCGTTGTCGCGCTACTCGCACTGTATCAACCTGCCCCTGTATCAACTTGCCCCGGTCTCCCCTATATAATTTTGGAAGTGTCCGTCCGTCCGTCCTCCCCGTATCTCAAAAGCCGGTTGTCTTAGAGATACGCGGTAAACTGAGTTTCGTTTGTACAAGCTAGGAGGTCCCTAGGAAACTTTTCATTTTCATAAATTCTCGAGTTGGAATCCAGGAGACAGTTATATTTTTCGATAAGTTTACACGGGATTTTCGATTTTTCAGAGTGCAAAGTTTTTTTCATTCATTCATCAAATTATGTAGATATGGACCAATTTTCTTCATTTTTGCTTTATTCGACGATTAAAACTCTATACTATCTTATTTTTGCCATGTTTGCATGTTACACTGTCGATATTTTAGAAATATGCAATTGTTTTTTAAATTTAGCGGATATTTCGTACTCTTTCCGGGCGTTGCCAAGGCGACCGTCATTGTTGCCTCCGATTCAATTAATGCCAATTAAACCTCCAACATATACGAAAGAAAAGTGTTATTCGCTTCGAACTGTTGTTTAAGCACCGAAATAATGAAGCATAACAAAGTAAATATTTAAGGATAAGTATTCTATTGACTGCGTATGGGAAGCGTTTCTAAGGATTTAATCAAGGCATTTCATCGTTTGAATGCTGGAATCTTACCTTTTTGTAAGTAAAACCATTATATTATACATCTACTAGTGTAATGCCCGTTGAAATATCAACGGAAGGATTATAGATAGATAGATTATTATTATTTTCATTTAAAATAATTAATATCCCACTTTCGCATGAAATATTTTGTCATATACAACATATCTAGTGAATATTCTTTTGCTCACGGGCTATCTTTAGTTAAACTTAAAATAGTTGCCTCTCTTTCCCTCCCTTTCCACCCCCCCCTTTCACACCCTCTTTCCCTCTCCCACCCTCTGTCTCCCTCCCCCTCCCCTATATCTTCTCCCCCTCTTTCCCCTTCACCCCTCTACTTCCCTCTCTTCCCCTACCTCTCGCTCCCCCCTCTACCTCTCTTTCCCCCCCTCTCTCTCGTATTAAAAGCATACAAAGCACGCTTACACCCATAAGGATTGATACAACAATAGGATTTTGAGGTCTAACAATATAATTGGTAGCCAAGGCAACATTCCGTTAAAATGGCAATATTTCCACAAAATATGTGAATTAAACGTATAACATGGGCGATTTCGAATTGTATGCGGAAAAAGATGAACAGAATAAGAAACTGTGTAATTTTTTCTTCAAAATGGTTCAGATCCGAAGATCGTAGGTTAATTCCTTCCAATTTTAATATCCAAAACACTAAATGCCTGCACATAAAAAAATTTATTTTTGCATGTTACCTTACGGAAAATGGAAATGTCTTCCTTGGAGTCGAACCCATTTACAAACCCAATCACCGGACAAGAAACTGATTGGCCGGTCTCGACATTTACAAACCCAATCTCCGGGCAACGGGGAGGGTTTCTTTGGTTCCGGGCGAGGCGAAGGGCGCGGTAGCGCCCGGAGACGACTACCAATTAAAAAAAGCGAGCCGAAGGCTCGTCAATATATCCTTTCAATGTTATATCCTCTCAAAAAAAATGGAGAGTATATTGGCGAGCCTTCGGCTCGCTTTGTTTTAGTGGGTAGTCGTCACCGGCAGCTCGCCCGGAACCAAAGAAACCCTCCACGTTGTCCGGAGATTGGGTTTGTAAATGTCGAGACCAGCCAATCAGTTTCGGTTAATGTTGTTTTAAAAATAAAATATCGTACATCCAACAATACCTCAATATATCCTTTCAGTGTTATATCCTCTCAAACAATCATAACAATACATGTTTATTTTTTAAGGTATTCCCGTTAACAGGAAAGTACCTCGGGAAGTTTGTTAAAACGCTCTATATCGGCCATCGTGAAAGCGTGACCAAGCAACCAACCAACAGACCTGGAGTATTATATTATAAAATAAGTAACTTCACCCGCGCAGAGCATCTGCGCGCTAGTCTAACTTTATTGCTCATTATTATAAATTTATTTATACTACACAATTTTCGATCTCTTGATTTGTAGATACAATAATTAGAGAGTCAAATGATCTTACGTGGCACACAATAACATTGTATTGCTGCAACTTCTGTTTTTAAAGTAGGTGCGTTATATCTTCTTAAGTCTAACATAAGTTCGGATATTCCATAAAAACAATTCTAACTTTTACTGTTGGATTAGATCCTATGAATTTGATTGTAAGACTCAGCAAACGGACTTATTTGTCGTAACATCGTATCTAATCTCTCCATTACAATTCGTAAACAGCCTTGGTTATTATCCATATGTGTGTTTGTTGCTTCACCCGAATCAAATATATACAGTTGTCCATACCCTGGTTTGTTCTGTTCGTTCGTGAACAGTGGAGAAACCTGATGATAAATTTGTCCATGAATACGAAAACAGTAGGGTCCTATTCCTGGAGGTGCTTTGATTTCGGCACCCATTGAAGCGAAAGCTAAAGCAGCGTTGTATTCTCTGATATGTTCTCGATAATTTTTAACTTCAGGTGAGTTTGTTGTTAATACTTCTTTTAGTAAATCAGGCGTTTCAGATAAATCTTCGAGGGAAACTTTTCCGTCGTGACAGCATTTGGTGTATGTTTTAGAAGTGTTGAGTTCATTAGGCCAGTAAAGTGCACCACAGTAATTCCAAGTCTGTCATATTTCTACAGTTATGTTCTTCAATGGCAACTTCAAGTTGAGAATTGTCTGCATCAGGTGCACGTTCATTTAATCTACGTCGTTTAGCTTGCCTTCTCTTGCGTAGTCGATTTTCTCTCGATTCCAAATTCAGATCAGCCCGTCTTCTTCTTTGTTTTTGATTACGTATTTCTCGTTGTTGTTCACCTTCGATGGCTCTTCGATCTCTGTCGGCTTGATTTCTTTCAGTTCTTCTTCGATTTGTTTCTTCAACAGATCGAATGGCTCGTTCCGCTCTTCTTCTCGCATTAGAATTAGCGTAACATGTTGCTCTTGAAGCCATTACTTTTATTCTGAGCAAAACAATTTAAATATTAATTTAATTAATTAATATGTAGTTGCATATAAACGGTATCTAAATCACGTTACTAGAGACATTGAGTAAATAAACATCAGACATTGTTTATTTGGTTGCAATATTAATACAGAAAAGTATTATCATGTATTACTTCTAAAATGGTAAATATTTTGTTTTTATTTAAATTGACGTATATAGAATGATATACATTTAAAAATAAATAATTACTGTTATTAATAATTTAACACGTAAGATTTGGCTAAATGCGATATACTCTGATGTACCTCTGCCGAAATGGTAAGTATAGTGTGATATAATCTACCATATAAGATTGTACGCAAATTAATTTTAAAAAGTAATGCCTACTTAATAATACTAATCTTTAATACAGATTTTACAA
Source organism: Uropetala carovei (assembly GCA_036926305.1). Taxonomy (NCBI): domain Eukaryota; kingdom Metazoa; phylum Arthropoda; class Insecta; order Odonata; family Petaluridae; genus Uropetala; species Uropetala carovei. The sequence goes on along the minus strand of JAXCHB010000062.1, from coordinate 1,665,418 downwards.
TACTATACTAACATTATGATACAAAGATCTGATATGTTTCAGTGACAGCTGTTTATATATCCTGTTGCTTAGCAATACAATGTTATTGTGTGCCACGTATTGCCTTAGCGTTTTACATATATAGATAGAAGCTTATTAACGCAAATAGGCTTACGCATAAATTTCAAATTAGATGAGAATTTTTTTTACACATTACATGGTTATCTTCTCTTCATTGATAATCTAAATAAACGGTTGAATTGATTGTCATATAAAAAGAAAGGACATATTATTCAAATTAAAGAAACAAAGAAAATTAAAACAAAAGTTCGCAATCAATTACTGCGTAGCATTAATTTCCTCTCTAATATGACTTTTAAAATGCAGATTTCTGACTGACTTCGCATAATAAATTGTGAATACGCGCACACAGCCGTGCCCTCACAGAGATTCGAACCCGCGAATCTTACCAATACCTGGAAAATGCACTAGTATATTTAAATGTTAATTATTGAGATAAACTTTTTTTACGCACTCCTTAATTTTTTTATAAATTAATTGAAAGGAAACCGCTCAAACATTTCGCGGGTTCAGCTAGTTATTATATAAATCCTTATAGGCATAAGCGTGCTTTGATGCTTTTAATACGAAACAGAGAGAGAGAGTGTGCGAGGGAGGGAGTGGGAGGAAGGGAGGGGAGGGAGAGGAGGGGAGGGGAGAGAGGGAGAAAGGGGGAGGAGGGGAGGGATGAAGAGGGAGGGAGAGGAAGGTAGAGAGGCAACTAATTGTTAGTTAAACTAAAGGTAGCCCGTCATATCTATATCTATATCTACAGTTCACCCTGCAAGCCACCGCAATGGTGTGTGGCAGGGGGTGCAATAGCACCAAGGTAAAGCGCATAATAATGAATAGTATCACTCTACGTCGGCTGATTTCTTTTCGTAACTTCTGTTCTGCTCAGCTGTCGTTCTAGGGAAAAACGAGCCTTTATACCTCTCAGTCTTACAGGCTATTTCTCTTATTTTACGAGGATGGTCCATTCTACCAATATAAGTTGGCGCTCTTATTATTTCTTCGACATCGCTGGAGAATATATGCGTTCTAAATCTTTCGAGAAGTTTTAACCTAGAGCGTGATCGGCGTTCAGTTAGTGATTCCCATCCTAAGTCCTGTATCAAGGCTGTAACACTTCTGTTTCTATCGTAACAATTTTTGACGAATCTAGCGGCTTTTCGCTGCACTCTTTCTAACTCTGAGATTGATCCTTTCACGTACGGATCCCATATGCTCGACGCGTACTCTAATAGCGGTCTTACTAACGAGAAGTAACATGTCTCTTTGACTTTTTCCTCACTTTTACCTACTATGCGTTTGATGAATCCTAGTTTCTGTTTAGCCTTCCCGCATATATTTCGTATGTGCATATCCCATGAGAGGTTACTTGTCCAAGTAACGCCTAAGTATTTGACGGAATCGGCTAGTTTTAGCTGGACGCCTTCAACAGTGTAATTCGTCGTGTCAATGCTTTTGTTTCCCCAGAATCTCATAAAGGAACACTTTCCTAAGTTCAATTCTAACTGCCACTCTTTACACCACTCGAGGATTGCATTTAAGTCGTCAGAAAGTAATAATTGATCATTAGGACTGTTAATCTCTCTGTAAACTACTGTATCATCCGCGAATAACTTGATTTTACTTTTAATAACCTTATCTAAGTCGTTTATATATAAAAGGAATAGTAGGGGGCCGATTACACTTCCCTGTAGAACGCCTGAGGCTAAGCTGACTGAATCTGATTTACATCCATCTATAACTACTATTTGTTCACGCTCATTAAGAAAGTCCCTGATCCACTCGATTATCTTTCGATTTATTCCACAGTCATTTAATTTCTTCACTAACTTACTGTGCGGAACTTTATCGAAAGCCTTCTTGAAGTCGAGGAAAACCGCATCTAACTGAGTCTTACGGTCTCCTGATCTTAGTATATCGTGAACGAACAGAGCGAGCTGTGTTTCACAAGATCGCGTCTTCCTGAAGCCAGGCTGATATTTACTTAGCAAGTTCTGGCTATCTAAGAAGTCCATCACGGAGCTAACGATAATGTGCTCGAGAACCTTGCAAGATAGGGAGGTAAGCGAAATTGGCCTGTAATTTTCTCTGTCATCTTTTTTCCCACCTTTGTGTAACGGCGTTATAAAGGCTAATTTCCATTCCTTAGGTACAACTTACTGAAAACTATTTCGAGATAAGATGCTATTTCCAGTGTTAACTCTTTGAATACTCTAGCTGGTATCTCTTCATTTTTTCCTTGCCTGGTTCGGGCGCCACGACCTTCGCTCTCACGTCTTCGGTAGTAAATACGCTCTGAAAAAATAAGTTTAACAAATTTCCTTTATCTGTGCTATCGCTAACTACCCCTTCTTGGTCGTTTATTAACGGGGCTACGGTTGGGCGTCGAACTTGAACTTCTCTAACATATGACCAAAAGCATTTGGGATTTTCACTTAGATGTTCACTAAGAGTTTTTCTTGAAGTCCGTTAGTGCTTTGCGCATAACCTTTTTGGTCTTAGTCCAACAATCTCTGTACTTAAGTGAAATTGAAATTACTTCCTCCTGTGACTTAGAGTTATTGATGCGTTTAAATTTGGAGTGAAGCTTTCTTTGGTGTCTGAGGGCACACCTAACCTGCCGATTATACCACCTTGGTTCCCCATTATCGCTAATAAATTTACTTGGTATATACGTATTAATACCCATTCTAATTTCTGATAGAAATGCTTTCCAAGTTTCCTCAACGTTTTTTGTGCTTGTCGATTTGCTGAAATCGCCGTAATCCTTGATGAGTTTCTCTTTGAAATCCTCAAAGTTAGCATTTTTATACATGTACACTTTCCGCTTAGGCTTGCGATATTTTGCGACAGTTATATCCAAAAGTACTCGAACTGATTGGTGATCACTGATTCCTTCTTCAACAGTTACTTCGGAAACACGCTCGGGGATGTTAACTGCTAGTAAATCTAATATATTGTTCGCTCTCGTAGGTTTTTTGACTACCTGGATAAGGGAATGTTTATTGAAGATGTCTATTAGCGCTTCGCATGACTCGCGATTCCTACCGGATGATATGAAGCTACAACTCTGCCAATTTATCGAGGGTAGATTGAAGTCTCCTCCTACTATGATAATGCTTTTACTATTCTTCTTCTTTAGTGAGTTTATTTGAGCCTCTAGATCGTATATTTCTTCTGCGTCTGAAGCTGGTGGCCTATAATATGCACATACATGAATGTTTCCCAAACCTTCACTGTTTATAGTACACCAAGTTCTTTCAATATTGTTTTCAGCAAACTTGACCGGAGAACTTATTAGTGTATTATTCACTGCTATAAACACCCCTCCGCCGCTCCTATTTGTCCTATGTCGTCTGTGAATAATATATCGTAAGGGGAAAATTTCACGGTCGTGAATATCCGAGGTTAGCCAACTCTCCGTGCCTATCACTATATCTGCCTCTGTTTGTTCTAGTAAATTCTGAAGTTCCGCAGCCTTATTCCTGATACTCCGGCAATTTAGAGTTAAAATTTTTAGTGAGTCACTTATGTGCCGCTTCGGAATTTTTTCAGCGATATGGAGGGTGCATCCCTCATTTCCAATAGCGGCTTTATTACTGATAGTATTATCGCATGGTTTATTGTGCCCTAAAGCCGACCTACATATTGATCTACGGTCAGAGTTAATAAATTTATTATGATAATTAGCGCAAGTGTTTAATTTCCCCATATATGACCTGCTCACTAACCTACTCTCTAATCTAAAAAAACTCTAATATGTTCGTATATCCTACCACCTACACTCTGTGCTGCCTCGGCGGTATAGTGAACTCCCGAGCGGTTAAGGGATACCTTGCACGATTCGGGAACCGGCCCGAGTTCACGAAATCTACTCCCATGCCCCCACAGAACTTCCAGAGTCTCCGGTTCAAGCCGAAATCGACGGGCATTTATACTAGTTCATTAATAAATTACTTTCGAACTGGCATTTTCTGAAGTTTTGCTGGATTCATTTTTCCGCATCGGTCGTCCGGATTTCATGTCCAAATCTATTTAAACTTCTAATAGGTAACGATATGAATAATACGTGCGAATACGACTACATTCATTAAGAAACTTTTTGAGGGAGTCCCCGAATAAATTAAGGACAAAATATAGCTACCGAAAATAAAACAATGTAATTTACTTATCCTCTGATTCTAGAAAAAGCTGTTTGCCCGGAAGACATCACACGAGGCTCTGAAAGCAATGAGACGCTCGTTAAAATATCTCATTCTCTTCCTCTCCTTCCCTCTCTTTCTCTCTCCCTCTCTCTCTCTAGATATTAGAATAATCTCGTCTTCGATTACATATTTGCTCTCCGCATGATAGAATCCTTTAAATGCATCTTAATTGACCCAAGTATTGAAGAAATTATCAATACCGTTGCTTTTGTTTCAACCATTCCTCCGGAGATCGTGAGTAAACTCCTATAGACAGGTGTTTGAGGAGGCCTCGTTTTGTCCGGATCTATTACTTAAATAATTGCAATGTGTATCAGTGAACTCTAAAGTCACTAAAGACATTCTATTGCTCTTTTTGTTTTATTTTCACCCGAAATCACTTCTTGCCGTTTGATTCGATGTTTCTTTTGATGAGAATTATTATATGAACTTTCTTCTCCATCAAATGAGCTGCCAAACACCTCGTCTCATCGTCGCGAATTTCATTTCATAGTCTTACGTATCGTGTTGTCCTTTTTGCGGTTATTGAGATCGGAGACCCCCAAATTGATTGCGGTCCCAGAAATTATTTTTTTGCAGACGTTAATTTTCAACGAAAAATGTTTTTATTTAACCCTAGCATTATTCTGAGGTCATTTTAAACTCTCTGGTTGCTATACGTATACTCCTATAACTCATTCATTTTCCATTATATAAACTTGAAATGTTTTCTTTAATACTTTTTGTACTTTGACATGTTAGCGCTGCCAAGGTGGTTATTTCTTGTAAAACATAGACGGAGTCTAATGTGACCGCAGAAGTGACATATGTCTGGATTTCTCGAATGAGGTTTTTCTTATCATTTGTTTAGGGCAAATGAAATTAGAGATTTTCATTTTCTAATTGTTTGTGGCCAAGAATAAAATAGTATTTGTGATACCATTGTTAGTGGTACAGATCAGAGGCGTGTCTGTCCTGGGAGAAGAAGGTTTTTTTGGAAACTTTTATAGAGTGGCAGTTAGGCGTCAAGATATCTCAGAAATTTTGAATGCTAATGCGATGTGTAACTACCATATAGCTTAGTATAAGAAATACATAAAGGTAATTAAAAATGAAACTGTGAAGGGATAAACAACGAAGGGTTGAGTGTTCTTGTATCACAATACTATTCGATTCATTCAAACACTGCTCTAACGATCTTGTTTAAAATTCACTCAGTTATGAAAATAAGTGTCATAAACAATACTAAATAAGCCATATTCCTCAAAACCAAACATATAACTTACAGCCTCATCAAAACATCGATTTTTACGAATAATTGCAATCCATCGCTTCCCAGTCCTCTCATATACGAGGTTAGCAGTATGATATTAATTCCAATTCTTCGCAGGAGATATTTTCCGCGGGTATGCTGTAGCATGCGAGGCATCCGGGCCTCCGAATAATGGGAGCCTCAGAGGTTCTCAATTATTCAAGTACCGAGTGTAAATATTGCAAAAACATTGACTAAAAATCACTTTCAAACTGATTTCTAATAAAGAAACACTCCGTAAAAGTTGTAATATTAAACTGTGGCCCTGTATATAGTTCGTTATTATAATATAAATATTAATATCGTGGGGCCCCCGTTGATATTCGCATCTAGGGCACTTTCAGTGCTTGTACGTACATGGGAAAGTTTTTGCAATGCATAATATTGTACTGATTCTTTAAATGTGTGATATATGTTCAATTGCTGCATTCCGTCATTATCGAAGTGCTCGACTATTCTACATAAGTTACTATAAAAGCTAATGCATTCGAATTCTTTTTTGTCTTTTAGTCTCAAAAACACCATAAATGTCGTAGGGTCAGAAATAATCCCAAAAGTAAAACACAAACGTTTATTGCAGAAGTAAAGCAAGAATTAATGCGCTTCAGTCTTCCTTTTACAAGTCATTCTAAGGTAGATTGTGATTCTCTATTATCTGTCCATACTAATTTTAAGCGCTGTTTATGTCTCCCAATTTCCCAAAAATTCTGTACACATCATGTTGTTTTCCTGAATTTATTTTCGATGGAAGAAATAATTATTCTGAAAATGTATAGCGATTTATAATAGAGAAAATCATAAAAACTTTTCTCCCTCGTTATCTCCCCCTTCCGCTTTGGAGGCGTTCTCCCCCTCTCCCCTCCCTTTCATTCTCTCCCCCCCTCTCCTCCCTTTCCTTCTCTCCCCCCCTCTCCTCCCTCCCCTCCCTCCCCTCCCTTTCATTCTCTCCCCCCCTCTCCTCCCTCCCTTTCATTCTCTCCCCCCCTCTCGTCCCTCCCCTTCTCTTCCCCTCCCATTTTATTTCCCCTCTCCTTCAATAGAATGGAGAGAAAGAGAGGGCGAGATAGATGGAGTTGAGACAAAAAAAGATGTTTTGCAGGGAAGGAGGGGAAAAATGGGAGAGCGAGACTCTCAGAGGATCCGCTAGAGGCGCTGGGGTCGGTGCGGAAGTGAATTCGAGTGTGGGCTGTAGCTAGTGTGTGTGTGTGTGTGTGTGTGTGCGCGCTCTGCGGATCTCTCCTTCCTTCCTCTTCGTTGGGGGCGGGATCGGGGGCATGATTACAAATTCCGGGTGGGGCGTCTGGTAATCCCCGAGAAGGGGTCCGGGGAATGCTCGTGCTGCCAACCAACCCCCTGCGCTCAAGCCCTCCTCCTCCCTCCACCCCTCCTCCTCCTCCTCCTCCTACAGCCCTCCTTGCGGCCGAAAGGGTGGCGTTTGGGGGGAGGAGGGAGAGAGGGGGAGGAGAAGGAGGGAAGAACAGAAGGACTTCCCTTCTCGGCTTACTCACCGCCGCGACTCTATTGCACTCGTAAAATAGGATTTGGAGTCTCCCTTACCGCGTAGGCCTAAGCCTTCGCCGCCTCAATTAAAGGCGCCTCCAACCTCTCTCCTCTCTCTCTCTTCTCTCTTCTCCTTCTCTCTCTATCCCTCTCTTCTCCTTCTCTCCATCTCTCTCTCTCTACTTTGTCTCCATCCTTTTTCCCCTAAAGTTTCTTGTTTTACTCGAATAGAGACCAGTTCGAACTCCGAGTAGATTAAAAATGACGCGATGGGAATATCGTGGCTTGACGCGAGTGAGGCTCATTACGGGAATTTCTCCCATTTCACGCATTCTCCATCAGGGTTGAATTTTTTCTATACGGTGGAAATATTTATTAACTAAAGGAAAATTACTTTTAGATACACAAATAAAAATTTAGACATTTTTCGGTTAATGTGTCGTGTATCGTTTTAAAAGTTTCTGTCTTTGCGCATTTATAGAGTTTCGCCGTAGCTTTGCATTGTAATGAAATTCGTTCGATTTCATTTCACTTTAAATAAATATCACCATTGTTTCTGATTTCAACTTACTTGCCGGAAATCGTTAACTAATCAATTATTATATTTTTGGTTAACCATTTCCATGTAATTTATTGACACTTATTCCTCAATCCGCACGTGATGGACTACTAGCGACAGCCTCGCAGTCATCAAATTCACATTGTATAGGTAAAAGTTATTTAAAGTGTTACAGCAATAAAATTTCAAAATTGTGAGTCATATCTGTAGCGCTTTAAGGCTGCTTCTGCAAAGAAACTACCTCAGATATCTGTCATTCAGCCTCAATATACTTCCTACTGGAATGGAAGATGCGAATGATACCGTATTTTTATTATTTTATTTGCATAATTTAAGAAATCTAATATAGCGCTCCAAAAATAAAATATGCCTGAAGTAAACGGCATCTAATTTTGCTCCACTAAGTTAAAATATTATGTTAAATTTATAGTAATTCCTATCGGTCTGACAGTCAGAATCCTTTTTCAATTTTATTGGTTGATTGCTCAGCCAATCAGAGATCTGGAGGCTTACTTTAGTTGCGTTAGCTGTTTACTGAATACGTACGGTTATATGTAGGTATAATATATTGAAAATTTTAAAGTTAGAACGCGGGTGGAGGTATGAAAATTCATTTTATATCGTGAAAATTTAAATATCGTTTGAAATCGTCCAAAAATTAATTTTAAGACGATTTTTTACGCGTATGCAAATCGAACATTACTAGATTTGAAATATTTTTTACAGTTGAATTATACGGTTTTATAGATATTTTTGAGTTTCAGTATTACGTTTTTTATAAAGTATTTTTTTAATCATAGGCATTTTAGGGAATTTTAAATAATAAACGTGATTTAAAAAAGTTTTAAGTTATTAATACTGTAACTAAATTTAATTCTTAATAAGAAAGGTAATTAAATATTTCCATAACTTAAACTAACAAATCTTTAGAATTTATTTGTTACTTTAATTTAAAATTTCCTTAAGTGTATAATTTGTGCCAGCCAAAAGTAGGCTTAATTTTATATGACCCGGTATTCTCACACGGTCAGCTGTATGTAGAACTTGTGATTTAAAAAATATTAATATAATGAATGGCAAAAAAAGATTTAATTGCTAATGTAGTGTTAAGGAAGTTTTCGAAGAAGAAAAACTGTCGAAAAAATGTATATTATGTATTTTTATTTACGAAAAATATTATAACATTTAATAAAATTATTTTTGAAGTTGCGTAGCAACGGGCAGTTCTCTAGTTATGTTGCCTAGGGTGGCAAAACTCCATACGTAGTCATAAAGTCTACCTCTTCCATACTTTCGCTCTCTCTCCACTTTCGTCCATCCAGCCATCTCTCTCTCTCTCTTTCTCCCTCTCCCAATTTCAACTCCTCTTTCTATGGCGCCTTCCTCTGCTTCTGCGGCATTGCAGTGTTACCAACGGTCGGAGTTATGTAGACGAGAAGAAAGGAAGGGAAGAGACGCCCCCTTACGAGTCCCCGGAGAAGGGAAGCATTCTGCTCATCAACGGATTTCCCTTCACACACTCATTCCTCCTCAGTTCAACCCTTCTTCTCTTTCCCTTATCCCCCTCCGCCCCCTCCCCCTCCAACCCCTCCCCCTCCCATCCTAGGACCGCGAGACGGAATGAGATCTCTCTTCGTAAGCCTATCATAAACTGAGCAGCATCCCTTACTCCACACCATTATTCCGACTGAAAACTCCCTTACACCCGCTTTACTCTTCTTCTATCAACTAACTTCCTATTGTCATCATCGTAGGTGGTCTGTCCGCTGACAGGTCTGCGCTGCTTATTGTTATTATCAGTAACGTTGCTATGTAAAATAAGATTGACGTTTTTCCAGCGTTGTTTTCGATGCTTAATCAAAAGTTCAAGGCGAATAACGCTATTCTTCCGTCTGTTTGAAGGCTTAATCGACGATAATTTAATCGGATGCAACAATGAGTGTCGCCTTGGCAACGCACGGAAAGAGTAAGAAAATCCACAAAATTTCGAAAAAGAATGGGTATTTATAAAAACTTTGATCGCGTGACACGTACCTATACATCGTAATAAGATAGTATAGATTTTTGCCGTCGATTAAAGCAAAAACGAAGAAAATAGGTCCATATTAACGTATTTTGATGAATGAAGGAAAAAAAAACCATGCACTATGGTGTGTGACTGATATTACTCTAACATAAAATATAAGTAGAATCTTCAAATACGCCTCTTTTCCGCCATCTTTTCTTTCCGTAATGTCAGATGCAGTTCGCCTGACTATTTATAATCTGTGCAATCCTTCGCTTGCTCATTTTTCATCCTATAAGTATTTCCATTTTGCCTTCGAAGATTTCCAGGTGTTTTATATAATTTTTCCTTAGCGTCAATGCTTCTCTACTCTACAGGGATATACTTCGTGCATTGCATATTATAAATTTATTTCGTAATTCTTCATTTATTTATTTTATTAGGGATTTGTTTCTCCTGAAAGAGTCTTTTGCTTTCGTTATTCTAATCCTTATTTCACAGGCGCATTTTTCGTCCTTTGTTATGTTGATTGCGATATATTTATATTCTGAAACTTGTTCTATTGGCTTTCCACCAATACTTACTTTCGGGTTTCTCCAATCTGACCTTCACCACTTGATTCATGTATGTATGAATACGGTCTTTTTTCCTTCCAATCAACGCCCACATCCTTTATTGTCCTCATCAACAATACCAGTTTACTTCTGCCAGTCTATGAAATATACGCAGCAATTTTTGCTAAACTAATAATCAGCTGGGTACAAAACTTTGTATTTAAGATTTTACATTTAAGATTTAAGATTTAAGATTCTTGATTTGAAAAGGTTTAAAATTAGTCAACCAAAAGTGGAGGTTTATTCTGGTCATTATACTGTTTGTTCCAAACATCTATTTTACAACTCAATTGATGTAAATAGTTATAATTATCAAAGTTATAGACAATATAATTTTTTACAACTTTCTGTGGAACATTTTTAACGAAATCGGTTGTTTAAGGGATATTTTGCTTTTCCATTTGAATTTATGTCAAGTACATCACTGTGATACAATTTTCTAATTGTTGATAGCGATGCGTACTCTGCCAAGGGTAATTTTAACTGCGTGTAGGTATTTTTTATCCATAGCAGCAGATAAATTTGTTTAATTATTTTTTTTAAATGTAAATATTATTGAAAGTGTTTATAAATTATTCAGGAGTGTAATTGCTGATAATAATTATTCCTGAGGACGCTGATGTCGAGAGAGAGAGAGAGAGCGAGCAATAATATTCATTACTCTGTATCAGAGCCCTGCATCGGGTGGCCGAACCCTAACCCCTGGCCGACCCGCTCCGACCACGGGTTACAGTCAGGATTATAAAATTTCGGGTCACCCGAAAAATATATAGGGAAAAACGCGTTTTATATTGAAATGGAACGATGAATTGAACATTTAAGGAGAAGAAAGGCATCAATTTGAATTTTCTTATTTCATTTTTTTTAAAATTCGGGGAACGGTGACTTTATCTCATTCGTTTTTCGACTTGTCAAATATGTCGGATCCGGGTAGACAGTCGGGTGCAGGGGAAAATGTGTTTTCGAGTTTGTGTTGCAGGGCTCCGCTCTGGATGGAGGTATACACGCATCAGATTTTTATTTAAAGATGATAGGGAGGGCATCCGTTCCTTGCGTAAACCGCATTCAGAGGACATAATTATGAAAAGGCAGTAAGTACGAAGGATCGTAAATATACAGATGTACAGTAGAAACCGGTTAACACGAAATGTTGGAGGCCGCCGTAAACATTTCGTGTTATCCGAATTTCGCGTTAAAAGCGCTGAGTGTAAAAATCTTCTATTTTAAGAAATGATAAAATTTATTTTTCGTTACTTTTCTAGTCAGTCATTAATTTATTGCTGCGCTAATAAAATTTATAAAATACTCTTTTTTATACATTTCCCTTCCTAAATGTAACTGCGTAATGCATTGCTGATGCTATTTTATTGTGGCGCAACAATTGAACAGGCAGCGTTTAAGGATTGACAGGGTTAGTAACTTTATTATTTCAGTCATTTTTCAAACTATTCCTTCTTTGCGGTCCTCGATGTTGGAGTTAATTTATTAAAATTTTAGTTCCATTATGAAAGTTAGTGGTAACGCTCTTCTTTGAAAACTGCGATTCATCTTCGTTTTCTCGCACAACATCGTCGTAACTCAGGGCGACATTTTGGGAAAATTGAGAAATAATGTCTCAACAATAAACACTTGTCAAGATATGAAGAAGAGCAGTTTTTTATGCTCTACGACAGTGTTTCCCAACCTTTTTAGAGTCGCGGCACCCTCGAGTGACTTTTCAGAATTTGGCGGCACCCCTCCCTGTCCACCATCAGTAATAATGGTGCTGAAGTTGAACCCCTAACTCGAATCTCCATATCTCCTTTCATTTCGAAGTGCCTTTGCGACGAAATGAAGGTCGACATAACTCTGGTTTTTATTTTTGAAAGCAGACGATGCAAAATGAGTCTTAAAAACGGAAAGCAGAATATTTTTTGCGGCACCCTTCAGAACACTTCACGGCACCCAGGTTGGGAAACACTGCTCTACGAATCAATGTCTGTTCGACAAGTCGGTTCTCTCAGCAAGCAATCAAGAGTTTGCAATAACATTTCGGATCATAAATAACACTCGCGCAATGACGGTTTATTAATTTTGTATTTTACCGCTCAACTGACACAATGTAAAGTAATAAATCGAGATCTGGTTTGAAGTGCAACTTTAAAATAGAAACGAAAATTTTTTCAAAAGGATGAAAATGAGACGATAGAGCGATTTAGATAGAAGTGGGAGGTAGGGTGGTTGGAGGGGCTTCGGAGGAGGGGGGGGGTGGGGTGGGGGGAGCGGTGGTTGGAGGGGGGGTGGGGTGGGGGGAAGCGGTGGTTGGAGGGGGGGGGGGAGCGGGATTGGAATGTGCGCAAACAAGAGAGGTGCGAGAAGAAAGGCTCTGTGAGATTGGGAAGTCGTGACGGAGAGGATTGGAAAATACTATGAAAGCTTGTGGGAAAGGAAAGGAGGGTTAGTAGGAGGGCGTGCGTGTGTGTGTGTGACGTGCTGGAGCATTGCGGGTCTCTTTCGGGTGGAGAGAGAGAGGGTAAGAAGGGGGGGGGGGGAGGGAGAGAGGGCAGCCTCTTCCGCTGAGCTGGTAGGATTAGTTAGGGAGTGTTCCGTGCATCTGAATTGGGGAGAGAGGTGGAGGGTGGGTTAGCAATGTATGCGGGGCGGCGTGGGGTTCGCTCTGAGTGAGGAAGAGAGATATGTAGATTGGAAAGCTCTCTTGTTTCCGAAGGGAAACCCTTCTGAAAACTTCACCGAACCCATATTCCCTCATCTCGCGCGCCCTTACAAATTAAGGGCAGAATTCGAAACGAAAAGACTTAAAGGTCGCTCTATTAGTTCGGAGGGGGATTTCTTCACCAAAGTATTTAGATTGAATAATTAACGGGTTGGTGAGATAGTCGGGGCTTTTAGTTTTTCCAGGCGATGTGTTGCGTTTTAACCAGTGATTCCCAAACTGCGTGTCGCAGCTGTTTTCAGAGCTGCCACGAATATTATTCGCCAAGTATACAAATGAACGATTTGGAAATGTTGATAGTTATGATGGCAATAATCATTCCTCTAATAATCGTATGTTTTAGTTCCGACGAACGGATGCGTCCAAACGGTGTTGGTACGCATGGCAATTAATGTACGTAAACCGCTGTTTCGAGGCTGGGCAACCGCGACATTCGGTTAATCTTTGAAAGGGTTTCGCGCATACAACAAGTCCGGGAAACACCGATTTTAAACAGTTAATTGGAGTTAAATTAATACGGCAGCTTGTGTTCATTTTTTCCGATCGCTATTTGGATGATAGCTAAAAAAAAATTACAAGTCTAAATAGGCGAAAAACTGGCGACGGTCGATCGATATGAAATACTTTGCCGTAAAAAAGTATGGTTTTCTTGTTTATCTTGCTCATGTATTCGTTTTTAATCTGTCTGTTTTTAATGCATGTTGTCACGTGGCAAATAAATCCATTACTAAATTGTCAATTTGTTGCGAAATATGTACTTGATATTATTTTTAATCAACTACTACTATTTACCGATAGATTGTTTACTTATGCGATAAAATTATTTATCGCATCTCTCAATTTAAAAAATGGTTTTATAGTTAATATTATATTGAGTCGAGAAAGAGTTAATCGGAGTAATTAAACATTTTGATTTCCCATACTTTTATATAAATAATTATTTTGATTTAAGTCATAAACCGAGTTCGCAAATTTCTTTTCCATTCCCTTCCAGCTGTATGTTTCTCCTACACAGCTATTCTCGTACAGTTCGCCTCTAAATCATATCTATTTATGTGAAGTTAATGGTCAAATAATCAATGCGAAACAAATCTCGCACGTAGTTTCGCTGAATCGGCAACAATTAGGTTTCTCCAGACGGCGAATGATTTTCTAATACAAAAACGTGCAATTTTCGAGTTCAAAAGAAATCTGCGTATCAATTATACGGTAGGAAAATGCATTTAAAATCTTTTAGGCATTCTTCGGTTCAGGCTCCAATGTTGCGCGATCAAATTAAGTAATTTTATAGTACAAATCGAAATATGTTGTACCAATTCCTGTCGTATTCAAACGGAGGAATTAAAGGGCCCTGCAATCGAAATCGGGACGCTATATCAAACGGCGATTACCCATAAACCTCTTTAAGGTGTCGGTCTATTTAAATCGAAATTATGGTTGAAATAAGCCGCTCTCGAATTATTATTCTTTGGGATATAATCGCAAGAGCAGAAATACTCAAAATACCAAATAGAATAGAATATAATGGAATAGAATAGAAAAATGACGAATAGCGAGAAAAGGAAGTGAATCCAGAATGAGTGAAGCTCTTTGAGGAGTAGATAACAAGATGGAATGTTAGGAAATGCAGCTTTTATGCGTCCAAAACATTAATAATAAGACAAGTTCACATTTGTAGAAATGAAGGTGATCAGAAATTTGGAATATTGCTTCCCCTATTAAGAACTTTTATATTAACCTAACGCGATACACAGAGTGTTTCAGAATTCAGTGCCGTAACTCACAGGATAGATGCTATGATAAAAACAAACAAAAATGTTCATAAAGTCATGGGCTCGATTTTGCTTCTTTTAAGAGATGGAGGGGTTTGAAGTCACCAAAAGCATGTGAAAATAAAATACAACGGCAGTAGTGTTAGAAGGCATTTATTTTTACCTAGACGTTTATAGTAGGTGTTCAGTGTGATTGCCATTCATCTGAACACATGCTTCTGCTCGTCGAAGGAGAGATTGGCGCACTCGCTCGAAAATTCCAGGCTGCCTGCGAACTGTGTGGCAAGAATCATGCACCCCCAGCTGTAGCTCTCGTATGGAGTTTACTTCAGTTTCATACACCAGACACTTCAAAAACCCCTAGAGGAGAAAGTCCACGGGATTTGGGTCTGGTGATCTTGGTGGCCATGCAACAGGACCTCCCCGTCCTATCCATCGTTGCGGATACCTCTTATTCAAGAATTGTCGGACACGAAGACTGAAGTGGGTCGGTACTCCATGTTGTGACCACATTTTCTGGCGTACAGTTAATGGTACATCCTCCAGCGTTACTGGCAATTCTTCTCTTAGAAACTGTACGTAGTCTTCGCCTGTGAGACGTTCCGGTAACACGTGTGGACCAAGAAGACGATCGCATACGATGACTGCCCAGACGTCGATTGAAAATTGCCGTTTGTGGCGCATACTTCTCGTTTGACGTGGGTTTTCTTCGGTCCAAATGTGTGCATTGTGTAAATTGAGTATCCCGATTCCTGTAAAGGACGCCTCGTCCGTAAGCATCACGCAAGTGGTGAAAAGAGGATCGGATGCAAGCTGACGCAGCAGCCATCCACAAAACTGTTGTCGCAGAGGGGCATCTGCTGGTAATAATGCTTGCACTCGCTGGAAGTGATATGGATAGAGCAGCTGCTCTCGTAAAGTCCTCCATAAACTCACATGCGAGATACCAATCGTGGAAGGCGTACGACGAGTGCTGATATTATGCTGCATTTCAACAGTGTGAAGAATACGCCCTTCCATGTCTGCTGCTCGAAGATGACGTTGACAGGCTGCATTGCTCCGTTGAGGGCGGAAAGTACCGTGTTCGCATAAGAGGCGATGGACAGACTGAAAAGTCCGCCTGTTTGGCTAACGTCTGTTTGGAAATCGTTCGGAATATCGCCGTCGTGCGGCTTCTGTGTTCCCTTGCATTTCACCATACACGGAATGCATGTCTGCGTACTCTTCAAAGGGGAACTCCATGTTGTTCTGGTGGATTACTGCCCGATACTACACAACTCACGTTGATGACTAACCAATGGGTTGGGTCAGCAGCGTGTTGTTTACAGACGAGGCGTACTTTACACGAAGCGGAATACTCAAGCCAACACGCATTGGCCGAAGAAAACCTCATCTATCTCTTAAGGGAAACGAAATAGGACCCATAGCTATATGAATATTTTTGTTTTTTTTTACCATATCATGTGAGTTACGGCACTGAATTCTGAAACACCATGTGTGTGTGTGTGTGTATAAACTTACGTAAGAGCAAAGGTGAATGAGAATATTTAGGGCAATTAGGTGTTGACGGAAACCCAGTGAGCACTTACCGGAAGGAGAGCCGCTGGAGTGTTGGATAGACACATTTGTAGAAGTTATTGGAACTTTCGGGATGATCCCTTCATCAGCACAAGAGAGATACAACCCTCTTGTGCTGACGAAGGGATCATCCCGAAAGCTCCAATAACTTCTACAAATGTGTCTCTCCAACACCCCAGCGGTAAGTGCTCACTGGGTTTCCTTCAAAACCTAGTTGCCCTAAATATCATTCTATATCGACCCTTCTTACAGAGGATATAGGATGAGGATATAGGATATATATATAGGAGGATACAAATTCTGGCCCAAACTACTATAGTTGGAGAGCTGAAATTTAATAGACAGGTGAAGGGAAAGAAATTATCGGAGGAAAAATTGCAAAATTGCAACAATGTTTATTTTCTTGTCAGTAAAAAATGATAAACAATTTTACTAACATTTCAGGGTTTAGGTACTTCTAAATGCACTATGAAGCTGAAATTTTTTCTAAAGGTAGAATTTGCCAAATAATGAAAACGGGAATATATAAATTTGAAAATTTTTATTCGTTCGGCGGTAATAAATTCTCAAATGTTTAACAAATTGACTAATATTTATGTACTTTCTTAAGGTCCAGGAAGCTGCAAATTTTAACAGAGTTAGGAAATAATGTTCCGGTGGTAAATAACATTGAAAATTTTAGAAATATTTATTGTTGTGGCTGTTAAAAATTAATAAAATTTAAACAATGAAATTCATATAAATGCACTTCTAGAGGTGCTACATTGATGAAATTTTGCATAAATCTGAGGTATTCGTAACAAATGATGAAAACCTATAAAAGTTTTATAATTATAAATTTTGGGGGTTGTTTATACCCCAATATTGACAATAAGGAAAAACACGTAAACCGGCAAGATGATGCAAATTGTTGCGTTTAAAAATTATATGTCGGCTCATACTCTTTACTTTAGGGTGAGAGAAAATGCATGCAGAATGCAAGCACACCTTCACTAGTGTGTGTGTGTATATATATATATAGGATATATATATAGGAGGATATTAATGTCTGGCCCAAGCTACAATAGTAGGAGAGCTGAAATTTAGTACATAGGTGAATTGAAAAAAATAATCGGAGGGATAATTGCAAAATTGTAAGAATGTTTATTTTCTTGATCGTTAAAAATTATAAACTATTTTACTAACATTTCATGGTTTAAGTACTAGTAAATGTGCTATGAAGTTGAAATTTTTTCTATAGGTAGATTTTGTCAAATAATGAAAACGGGATTATAGAAATTTGAAAATTTTTAATCCTTCGGCCGTAATAAATTCATAAATGTTAAATTGACTAATGTTTATCTACTTTCGACAGAGCCAGGAAGCTGGAAATTTTAACAACGTTGGGAAATAATGTTCCGGTGGTAAATAACATTGAAAATTTCATGAAAGTTTTATATTGTGGCTGTTAAAATTTAAAAAAATTAAACAATGAAATTATTATAAATGCACTTATAGAGGTGCTATATCGATGTAATTTTGCGTAAATATGAGGTATTCGTAAGAAATGCTAAAAACCTATAAATGTTTTATAATTATAAATTTCAGAGGTTGTTTTTACCCCAATATTGACCAATAGGAAAAACACGTAAATCGGCAAGAAGGTGTAAACTGTTGCGTTTGAAAATAATTTTTCTACTTTTATTTTTACTTTGAGGTTAGAGAAAATGCTTGCAGAATGCAAGCACACAATCACTAGTGTGTGTGTGTATATATACACATACACATGTATATATATATATATATATATATATATGTGTGTGTGTGTGTGTATATATAAAATGGTATATATACTTGGAAAGCTTCTAAGTGTAGACATGCTGAAGATAAAAGGGACAGATAGAGTGAAAAACGAGGAAGTACCATGAAGAATTGGAGAGAAGCGAACGATTATAGACTATCAAAAAGAGGAAGGCGAACTGGATTGGGCATTACCTGAGGAGAGAGTGCATGATTAAAGAAATGCTAGAAGGAAAACTGGATGAAAAAAGATAAAGAGGTAGGAAAAGGTTTCAGCTGATAGAGGACTTGAAAGGGAAAGAGAGCTATCAAGACATCAAGAAAACTGCGGAAAATAGGAGTATATGGAGAATCATGAATAATCACAGAACTGTCAACGGACAGACTACCTATGATATCATCATCATCATAGGTAGTCTGTCTATAGACACTTCCGTGATTATTCATGGTTACACATGGTTCTCCATATAGATACTCCTATTTTCCTCAATTTTCTTCATATCTTGATAGCTCTCTTTCCCTTTCAAGTCGTCTATCAGCTGAAACCTTTTCCTGCCTCTTTATCTTTTTTCATCCAGTTTTCCTTCTAGCATTTCTTTAATCATGCACTCTCCTCTTAGGTAATGCCCAATCCAGTTCGCCTTCCTCTTTTTGATAGTCTGTATAATCGTTCGCTTCTCTCCAATTCTTCATGGTACTTCCTCGTTTTTCACCCTATCTGTCCATTTTATCTTCAGCATTCTTCTCCATGTCCACAATTCGAAGCTTTCCAGTATTTAATATCATTTTTCCTTGGTGTCCATGTTTCTGCCCCATACAAAGCTATACTCCATACATAGCATTTTATCGACTTCTTGCGGATATCCTCCTTTATATTCCCCGTTAGTAGGAGTTTCTTTCTTCTGAAAGCGACTTTTGCTTTTGTTATTCTAGTACTGATTTCATCGGTACATTTTGCTTCTCTCGTTATGATGCTTACAAGGCATTTATAGTGTGCAACTTGTTCTAATGACTTTCCTCCAATGCTTATTTTCAAATTTTCTTCTTCTTTACTTGATATTCACATAACCTTGGATTTTTCTGTATTAATTTCCATACCGTATTTTCTTCCAGTTATCACTAGTCTATTTATCATTTTCTGGAATTCCTGTTCCTTTCTTGCTAGAAGTGCTTGATCATCCGCGTATTTCACTGTTCTTATAATCCTTCCTCCGATTTTGAAATCTTCCGTGCCTTCTAGCGCTTCCTGCATTAGCCTCTCTCCATATATATTGAATAGAATCGGCGATAGACAGCAGCCCTGTCTTACTCCTCTACCGATATGTACTTCGCTGGTGTCCGCATTCTCCAACCTGACCTTCACAACTTGATTCACATATAGATCCTGATAAGTCTCCTTTCTTTCCAGTCTAAACCTATATCCTTAAATATCCTCATCAGCAGTACCCAATTTACTCTATCAAAGGCCTTCTGCCAGTCGACGAAACATACGCAGCACTCCTGACTGTACTGTATTGCCATATCTGATATGATTCTCACTACACCGATAACATCTCTGGTTCCTCGTCCTTTTCTGAAGCCGAATTGATCTTCCCCTAGCATTTCTTCGGCCTTTTTCTCTAGTCTTTTATTAAGAATCTTCGTGATGATCTTCGAAATGTGTGACAGTAGGGATATAGTTCTGTAGTCTTTACACTGCATTGTCTTTGGCTTCTTCTTTAGAGGGATCATTGTTACATCTAAGAAATCCTGAGGCCACTCTCCCGAGTCGTAAATCATGTTAATTAATTTCGTAATCACTTTTAGTCCTTCCAATCCCATGACTCTAAGTACCTCTGCCGGTATTCCATCGCTGCCTGTAGCTTTTCCTTTCTTTAGTTCCAGTATCGCCTTTTGTACATCGCTTTTCATAATACTTGGTCCGAAGAAGTTGTCTTCTTTCATGCAATTCTCTTCTTCCAGTTCCATCTGTACCGATCTTGCCTGCTTTTTGTATAATTCCTTAATGTATTCTTCCCATACCTGTGCTACATCCTTTGGTTCTGCAACTATTTTTCCATCTGTATTAATAATTCCTTTACCACAAATCCCTTTAGGCTTCTTATCTTCTAACTCCAATGCCCTAGCGTACATCATATCGTACCGTCCTAACTTCTCCATCTGTTGTATTTCCACACATTTTTCTTTTATCCAAATTTCCCTAGCTTTATCTGTTACTCTTCTCAACTCATTGTTTATGCGTCTATAATTGGCTGTACCTTCTTCACTGTTAACATTTTTTCATTTTCTTCTCTCATCCATTTTCTCCAGCATTTCCTTAGCGATCCATGGTTTTCTGATTTTCTTCTCTTGTTTCCCAATCTCTTTATTCAAGGTATCTTTGATGCTGGCTTTCACTTCCTCCCATTCTGTATCCATGGTCTTCGGTTTGTTTTTCAAATTTCTAAGGCGATCTTCCAACTTCGTGCTGAATGAATGCTACTTTTCCTTCAGTTTTTCTAGTCCCAAGTCTGTCTATCTCTTCTCGTTTTCCTTATTTGTTTCAGCTTTGTAGTTACATCGAATATTAGAAGGATGTGATCTGAATCAATGTCTGCTCCTGGTAATGTCTTAGTATTTTTTATGCTGTTCCTGAATCTTTGTTTTACTAGGATGTAATCTATTTGGCATCTCATTCTATCTCCTGGGCTTTTCCATGTGTACAGCCTTCGTTTATGTTTTCTGAACCATGTATTAGTCACTACTAGGTCGTTATTAACACAAAATTCTACCAGGTTTTCTCCTCCTCGGTTTCTTTTCCCAAGTCCGTATTGACGGACAACATTTTCTTCTTGTCCTTCACCAACTATGCTGATCCAATCTCCCATTATTTACCTTTCCTCTTCTGTCTTCTTTATGAAGAAGACCTATCATATACCTATATATATAAATGTTGGTAGATAAGTTTTAAGACACCAGAAATTATATCAAATAACCCGTAAACGCCTGCATGTATTATAGCCATTCTTTCAATTTTAAAGAGAGCCACGCATAGAGACTCACATGTGTAATCACTGCGCAAAATAGCGACCCGAATTCGATTCCAAGGAAGTTTAATTCCCCCAATAAGATAAAATGGGCGGCGGGCCCGTCTCGAATTTCTGTCTCCTATGTCTCGTATAATTCGTAATTCTATGCTCTCGCAGACTTTTTTCTTGCAGATGTTGTCCTGTATCAGACTAAATTTATAAATCGATACCTTACGGATCATATAAGGGCAAGGGAGAGTAAAATAGGGATTTATTATTGTTGTATTGACCGAATTGACATCTCTTGACTGTGGCGCTGCAAATGGCAACGGCCACGTAACGAACTACGTCCTACTTTCAACCCTTAAGAATGATTCCGTCTCTTGAGGAATTTATGCGAAGGTTTGGAGACTAAGAAAAGACCGTAAAATGTTTAATTGACAGTAAAATCATTGAATCAAACCGTTGGGTAGGTGTTTCATCTTTACTCTATACACTTGCTAAAAGTTGTTTAAATAAAAAATGTTGTTTTTTATATATTTGTACTTGTTATATGATTTGAGAATTCACATAATTAGAATTTAATCTACTCATCAATATTTTAATCTTTATCTACCAAACGGCATGACGTTGAAGCCGCTCAGTTCCAAGATTGCTCACAGATGCCGTGGGTCTTGTTTTCATTAAAGAGCTTAAATGGAATACAATCTGGTTAAGCATTGGAAAGGGAAACAAAGAATCTTATTCTCAGAATGGTGGCAGAGAGAGTATTTTGACGCAAGTTAATTTCGAAAGAATTTCTTTATAAATGCAATGGAACCTATTGCTGAAGGAAAAGTTATAACGAGTCTGAAACACATAGTAATGATTCTGGTCGATGGTTGAAATACTGGTTAGTTTCCCCAATACATATTAAGGTAACTTCTCACTTTAAATTAACTGTTTATCAGTGAAAATATGTCACTGATAGAATGAGTCCTTTGCTACGAATCTCCCTCTGCCATTTCAAATGAAGTGGAAGGAGACGAGTTAACAGGCTAGATGGAATGTATAATTCTTTCGTTAAAAATAAGGGCTGGGAAGACATGACAAGGCGATTAGGTAAACCAGAATTTGTGGGAAAAAACGATCACAAGTTTAAATTAAAACTGAGAAGACGGAAATGTAATGTAACTAAATATTCATTTATAAATCGCGGGGTGTGGGAATGGAATATGTTTCTCTGAGAAACTCTTCAAACCATTCCCTAGAAATGTTAAAACTTTTAAAGATGAAGTTAGATATGTCAATGTAAAAGGTATTCGCTACTTGTAGTGTTAATTAAATTAAATCCAACACTGTTAATTTAAATTGTAAGACCAAGGGAGGTGGAGGACCGCTTGGTAGGGTGATGTACGGTGGGGACTTCGAGGGCCCCGGGACCGCCACGGTAGCCGTGAAGGCCTGCCATGAACCTCGAAATCTCTAAGCTCCCAAGGTTAAGTATATATAGTTTAGAAAAAATTGTATATCGTATAGAAAAATCTTGTACCGTATGGTATAAAATGTAATGTCTGTAACCTTTCCACCTGGCCAGGCGCCCAATTGCATTGTAAAAGCAATAATAATAATAATTGACAATCGGTGCAGCGGTTGCTCTGGTTTTTACCTTTGCATCTTTTGGAGACACAAAAGAAAAACTTGGATAATATTATGCGTCGATAATAACCGTTATGACTTTGCCGGAGATGTTGATAAAGTCTTGGCACGATGGTTGGGCACATGGCACAAAAAGCACAACTAAAACCTACTACCCATTCGACAAAAGCCATTCGCCCATAATACGTTTTTTAATGGGTTAGTTTAAATGGTATCTACCCGGCACTGTCCTTCGCCCGTGGGGAGTGGACGAGCGTATATATTTCTCCAGCCCTGATTGGGCCTATCTTTCTTTATCCGTGGGAAAGTCACTTCCTCGTAATTAACGCCCAGAGGTATTCGTTGCGGTTTTTCATGACTTAAGAATGAAATCCGTCTGAATTGCTGTTCTTAACGTTTTCATTTCTTAACATTATCAGCGATCGTTGTCGTGATTTTTCGTATATTATTTTCGATCGCGACAAGCATTTGATCGGGAATCTGATCGACCTGTCTTCATTTCTGATTCGCTTAACTAAGATTGTTCCAGCGAATATTTTATCACGTTTTTTGCGTTTATTTTTCACTCCCATTGCCTAAAGCTATTTTTGGCGCGTTGTCGAAAGCATGAAACTCAGTGGACAGTTTAATCTCGGAATTTACGATGCTGAGGACCGCCGCTCTTCCGAAATTCGACGCCGAAACAAAGGAGTGACGGAAAACAAGGAGACGAAACAAAACGGGGACGTATGGTGCATAGAGAGTGGTCGATGTAACTATTCGGAGCCAAGTGGATTGCTTTCCCATCCGCCCCATGAACTTAGATTACAAGCTTGTTCATCTCTCCAAAGCAATCGGGTGGAGGGCATAAAGTGGGAGGGAGGGAGGAGATGAAGGGGGCGGGAGGAGGGGGCGGGGGGAGGGGACGCAAAGCGAGACCGCCATCGTCCAAACGATTGGAGGGCCGCGATCGTTAGTCGAATCATCATTTGTCCGCACTCATGGCTCGGAAAATGGTCCAGTGGCGGGAGATTTATTATCTGGAGGGGAAAGGGAGGAGGACTTGTGGGTTTTTAGGACGGGGGAAGCAGGAGGGCGGGGGAGGGGAGCACAGATTGGCCGTGAAGGGGAGGGGAGTCGAAGGCAAGATTTTGAAATGGGATGGGTGGAATGTTAGTGTTCCATGTGACGTCCAAAAGGATCCATCCCTCTCCATCTGCCCCCTTCTCTCTCTCTCCCTCTCTGCTTCTCCCTCCCCCCCCTAGTGCGTAAGCTCTCCATTATGATGCTGATACACATCTGACTGTGTCTGAGTTGATGGGATGAGTTATATAGGAGGGTAGGGGGATGTGAGATGCGAGAGGGAGGGGGAGGAGGAGAGGGAGAGAGAAGAGGAAGAGGCTAGGCAAAGAGCGGGAGGAAGAGCGTGATGCTATGGGAAAAACAAAATGGATTTGCGAGGGAAAATAGAACGAAGATAAATAAAGGTTTTCTCAAAGAATGGAATAGTGTAGGTTCCCCACTTACGAACACCCGTACTTACAAACACCTGCGCTTACGAACGAAGCTCCATAATAAGGCATTATTAATATTTTAATAAATCGGGAATACAAGCGCCAACTTGGACATACGAATCAGCCATTTCTCTCCGCGACTGTTCGACACAGTAATCCGTTACACTCTAAATTCTAAGTTGCTTGCTCAGTCGACGATCGGAAGGATAATGAAAAACAAGTTAAATTTAAAACATAATTTTTTATATTATTATTCTTAGCAAATGTACAATATTTCGGTTTAATTTAGGGTTAAATAGGCTTTTGTGGACTGACGTTGGAACCTGACCACCATTTATAAAATATTGTCTATGGTTCCGAGTTCCGAACAAAAGACTTACGAACGAACTTTTGGAACGCAACCTGTTTGCAAGCCGAGGACCTGCTGTATTTATTTTTATGAAGATTCACTCTTTGTGTGTCTTTTATTTATCTATTTTGTACAAAAGTTTCATTATCATTCCTGACTTAATTATGAATGGTTTTTGTGCCTTGAATAAATAATGGAAGAGACGCATTTTATTGATCGCTGTCATTGTATTCGCCGGCTTTGTGGAATCGAGAACCAAAATCGCTCATGTAGGACTACAAGTGATATTGGAATGATGACTCGTTTAGCGTTTGGAACAGAAATTCCCACAATGGAGCATACTTACTTTTCTTAAGATAATCGATAGGTACCTAAGGATTAAGATGTCATTGTATTTACACTGATACGCTCGAAGTAAACCTTATGTGTGTTCTTAGAATATAAAAATACCTCTTCCAAACTCTAATTATACCAAGTGACCGGCGAAATCCTCTTCGGGGCTCTGTCTGAAAGTAAAGGGACGAAAATAACTAGAGTATCTCATATGTTTCTTGTAATTTGGCGCGAATATTGAAAATAGGGTGTGCTACAATAAACGGATTTGAGTAATTTACATTTGCGCATAATCAAACCTCGTTTCCACAATTTTATATAAAAATAGAAAAATTGCCAGGCGTTGCTTGGGGTAATGTTTTGAAATTGATATGACTATAAATGAAAACAATTATTATGAATGAAAAATTATTTCCTTGTTTGAAAAGTTCTATCTGGGAGTTTTTCTCATATTTTAATTTATAAAAATCTTAAGTTTTAGAAAATATTTTGAGTATTCTTAATAAAAATGAATATTGAACGCGGTTGATTCATTTGACACTACTTGATAGTAGACGATGTTTTTAGTTTTTCTTTCTGATGCGGGTACATATTGATTTAGTCCATTTCCAACTGTCGATGTTGCAACGTACAATTGTCCAACCGTATAGCATGTGAGATCAGTCCACGTGTAAAATAGTTTATCTCGTTGCCATGATATTTAGCATTTTCCATTATTAGAAACCTATTAAAATGCCTTTCTTCGTGGTCAGAAACTTAACTTTACGTTAAATCTGCTTAGATTCGAATTCCGCCTTCAAAATATAAAGCATAGCATTCTTTCAGCGTAATACGTATTTTTGTCTCGAGTTCGTATCTTCATTTTAAGTAATTTAAAATTGCAAAAGAATAAAAGCCTTCACTCAAAGCAATCGATTTTTACGTGTTATCTTATGGAAAAATCTCAATCACCTATATTGGCAGCACTGAATAACTGTGGTTGCGCAGACCTTCATCATTCACCAAGTTATGATTTATGTAAGAACCTTACAAAATTTGGTTTTGGTCTTACAGTTTGGACGTGTATAACGAGACACAAAAACTTTCGGAAATACACACACGCACGCACACGCACGCACACACACACACACTAGTTAGTGCGTGCTTGCATTCTACAAGCATTTTCATATTTTTAGCATTTTTACAATTTCAAAATATTCTTCTCAATCGATTTTGTACAAAAATATACTTATAACCGTGTCAAATTTCGAGTTTGTAGGTAATTTAGAAGTGCCATATAATTTCAATCCTCGTATGGGGAAATAATGGGGCAAAACAGCCCCTACAATTTCGAATTTTTACAATATCGTTTGTCTTCCTTTTGTTGTAACTAAAAGCCCACAATTCTGCCAAATTTCAAGTTTGTTTCTCATTAAGAAGTTCCTTATAATTTTCACATTCGTATGGTGCTGAACACCGCCCCTAAAAATTGGAATATTTGAAATATTTTATTTTATCTTCGGTTGCAACGAAATTTCTAGAATCGTGCAAAATTTCAAGTCTCTAGGTCATATGGAGCTGCATCAATTTTTTGTCCTCGTATGGAGCAGTACTCGGGCAAAACAGTCTCAAAAATGGGGATTCTATCAATATCAGATTTACCTACTTCATTCGACGTAGTTAAATTTAACGGCATTAAAATATAAGTCTCTGATTCACATTAGACGCTTACCCATATGAGAGCATTAAGCTGGTTGCCTAGGCAGCCAATTGTTGCCACCTAGAAGAATTACCATTTTTTCCGATAAAATCTATAAATTTTATTCTACTCAGATATGAATTCTGTCTTTAAAAAAAAGAAATTACAATTTATATCCTATCCGACAGTTTGTCTCTAGGCGAATCTTGAGGGGAAATAATTTCAAAATGCAAATGTAAAAACCTCTACACCAAATTACGTGTTTTCTTATGGGCGAAAAATGGAGCTAAAAGGGGACAGAATAGCCCCTCAAATTGAAATTTTCAAGGTTTTGAATTTTTTCCTTCGGTTGTGACCAAAAACCTATAATCCTACCAAATTTCAAGTTTCTAGCACATTTGGAAGTATGGGGCAATTGAGCAAAACAGCCCCTAACATTATGAATTTCTATACTCTCAGATTTTTTCCATCTGTTGTAACTAAAAACCCATAATTCTGCCAAATTTCAAGTTTGCATCTCATTAAGAAGTGCCTTATAATTATCACACTCGCATGGGGCCGAAAAGGGGCTAAGCCTCCCATTAAAAATTGGAATTTTTGCAATTTCACAGTTTTATCTTAGTTTGCCATGAAAATTCTATAATCGTGCCAAATTTCAAGTCTCTAGGTCCTATGCAGCTGCCTCGCATTTTTTGTTCTCGTATGGGGCCGAAGAGGGGCAAAACCGCCGCTTAAAAATGAGAATTTTTGTAATTTTATAATTTTACCTTAGGTTGCAATGAAATTTCTATAACCGTGGCAAATTTCAAGTCTCTGGGTCCTATGCAGCTGCATCGCCTTTTTTGTTCTCGAATTGGGCAATAATGGGGCAAAACAGCCCCAAAAATGAGGATTATATCAATATCGGATTTCCTTCATTAGGTATAGTTAAACATTAACAGCATTAAAATATAAGCCTCTGCTTCCCATTAAAAGCTTACCCATATGAAAGGATAGAGCTAGTTACCAAGGAAGCCTATTGTTAGACCCAGAAAAATTACCACTTTTTTGCGAGAAAAACTATATTTTTACGTTAATTCTACTCGGATTTGAATTCTGTCTTCAAAAATAAGAAACTACAATTTATATTCTATCCGACAGTTTAAGTCTCGTGTTCGTATCTTGATGGGAAGTAATTTTAAAATGTAAATATAAAAACCTCTGCACCAATTTACATGCTTTCTTTAGGGCAAAGAATGGTGCAAAAAGGGGCCAAAATAGCCCCGTAAAATAGGAATTTCGACAGTTTCGGATTTTTTCTTCGTTTGTGACCAAAAACCTATACTCCAACCGAATTTCAAGTTTCTACCACATCTGGAAGTGCCTCATAATTTTGTATCCTCCTATATATATCATCTGTCAGAAGCATCTATATATTATAGATATAGGAGGATACAAAATTATGAGGCACTTCCAGATGTGCTAGAAACTTGAAATTTGGTTTAGTTATAACAGAAAGACGAAATCCAATATCCTTAAAATTCGAAATGTTAGCAACCGTTTTGCAAAATAATTGTCCTATGCGACGAATAAAATTATAATGCACTTCTAAATGAGCTACAAAGTTGAAAATTGATACGGTTACTTGATTTTGGACACATTCGATTGGGAAAAATTCGAAATTGTAAAAATGATGAAATTTAAAAATGCTTGCAGAATGCAAGCACACATTAACTAGTATATACACACACACTAGTAGACAGTGCTTGCATTCTGCAAGCATTTTTAAATTTCATCATTTTTACAATTTCGAATTTTTCCCAATCGAATGTGTCCAAAATCAAGTAACCGTGCCAAATTTCAACTTTGTTGCTCATTTAGAAGTGTCTTATAGTTTTATTACACGTATGGGGCAAAACAGCCCCTAAGATTTTGAATTTTTACTATATCAGATATTTTTCTTTCTGTTGTAACAAAAAACACAATTCTGTCAAATTTCTAGTTTGTACCTCATTAAGAAGTGCCTTATAATGTTCACACTCGTATTGGGAAGAAATGGGGCAAAAGCGCACCTAAAAATTTGAATTTTTGCTATTTTTTAATTTTATCTACGGTTGCAACAATATTTCTATAATCATGCTGAATTTCAGGTCTCTAAGTCATATGGAGCTGCCTCAAAGTTTTTGTTCTCGTGTTGAACAATACTGGGGCAAAACAGCCCCAAAAATGGGGATTATATCAGTATCGGATTTCCTTCATTAGACGTAGTTTAACATTAATGGCATTAAAATATAACCCTCTGTTTCCCATTAAAAGCTTACCCTAGCCTATTGTTAGACCCAGAAAAATTACCTCTTTTTTGCGATAAAAACTATAAATTTACGCTAATTCTACTAGGATTTGAATTCTGTCTTCAAAAATAAGAAACTACAATTTATATCCTATCCGATAGTTTAAGTCTCCAGTTCGTATCTTGACGAGAAGTAATTTTAAAATGCAAATATAAAGAGCTCTACACCAATTTGCATGTTTTCTTATGGGCCTAAAATGGGGCAAAAAGGGACCAAAATAGCCCCTCAAAATAGGAATTCCGCCAGTTTCGGATTTTTTCCTTCGGTTGTGACCAAAAACCTATAATCCTACCAAATTTCAAGTTTCTAGCACATCTGGAAGTGCCTCATAATTTTGTATCCTCCTATATGATATGTATATCATATGTAAGAAGCGTCTATATAGTATAGATATCATGTGTAAGAAGCGTCTATATAGTATAGATATAGGAGGATACAAATTTATGAGGCACTTCCAGATGTGCTAGAAACTTGAAATTTGGTAGTATTATAGGCTTTTCGTCACAACCGAAGGAAAAAATTCAAAACATTCGAAATTCCAATTCTAAGGGGCTATTTTGTCCCCTTTTTGCACCATTTTTTGCCCATAAGAAAAAGAAAATCGGTGTAGAGGTTTTTATATTTACATTTTAAAATTATTTCCCTTCAAGGTTCGAACTCGGGACTTTATCTGTAGGAAAGGATATAAATTGTCGTTTCTTATTTTTGAAGACAGAATTCAAATCCCAGTAGAATTAGCGTAAATTTATAGTTTTTATCGCAAAAAAGTTGTAATTTTTCTGGGTCTAACAATAGACTTCCTAGGCAACAGCCTTAATGCTTTCATATGGGTAAGCTTTTAATGGGAATCAGAGGCTTATATTTTTATGCCTTTGCTGTTAAACTGTGCCTAATGAAGGAAATCCGATATTTATATAATTACTTTTTTTTGAGATTTTACCCCAGTATTGTTCCATACGAGAAAACAAATGATGAGGCAGCTCCATATAACCTAGAGACTTGAAATTTTGCACAAATATATAAATTTCGTTATAACCGAAGATAAAATAAAAAACTGCAAAAATTGCAATTTTTAGGGGCGAACATTTTGCGGTTTAGGTATTTCTATATGAGCTACAATGCTGAAATTTTTTCTAACGGTAGAATTTACCAAATAACGAAAACGGGAATTTAGAAATATGAAAATTTTTATTCGTTCGGCCGTAAAAAATTCTTAAATATTAAACAATTTGATTAATGTTTGTCTACTTTCTGAAGGTTCAGGAAGATGAAAATTTTAATCTAGGGAGGGAATGATGCTCCAGTGGTAACTAACATTAAAATTTTTAGAAAGGTTTATTATTGTGGCTGTTAAAAAGTCATAAAATTTATACAATTAAATTCATATAAATGCATTTCTAGATGTGCTACATCGATGATGTTTTGCACAAATATGAGGTATTCAAAACGGATGATGAGAACCTATAAAATGTTTATAATTATACATTTTAGGGGTTGTTTTTACCCCAATATTATCGAAAAAATACACGTAATTAGGTGCACAGGTGCAAAATTATGCGTTTGAAAATTAATTGTCGGCTTTTATTCTTTACATTAAGGTGAGAGAAAATGCTTGCAGAATGCAAGCACACATTCACTAGTGTATATATATAGGAGGATACAAAATTATGAGGCACTTCCAGATGTGCTAGAAACTTGAAATTTGGTAGGATTATAGGTTTTTGGTCACAACCGAAGGAAAAAATCCGAAACTGGCGAAGTTCCTATTTTGAGGGGCTATTTTGGTCCCTTTTTGCCCCATTTTAGGCCCATAAGAAAACATGCAAATTGGTGTAGAGGTCTTTATATTTGCATTTTAAAATTACTTCTCGTCAAGATACGAACTGGAGACTTAAACTATCGGATAGGATATAAATTGTAGTTTCTTATTTTTGAAGACAGAATTCAAATCCTAGTAGAATTAGCGTAAATTTATAGTTTTTATCGCAAAAAAGTGGTAATTTTTGTAGGTCTAACAATAGGCTTGCTAGGCAACCGGCTTAATTTTTCATATGGGTAAGTTTTTAATGGGAATCAGAGGCTTATTTTTTAATACCATTAATGTTAAACTACGACTAATGAAGGAAATCCGATACTGATATAATCCCCATTTTTGGGGCTGTTTTGCCCCAGTATTGCTCTAATCGAGAACAAAAACGGTGAGGCAGTTCCATATGACCTAGAGACTTGAAATTCAGCACGATTATAGAAATATTGTTGCAACCGAAGATAAAATAAAAATATAGCAAAAATTCAAATTTTTAGTTGCGGTTTTGCCCAATTTCTACCCAATACGAGTGTGAACATTATAAGGCACTTCTTAATGAGATACAAACTAGAAATTTGGCAGAATTATGGTTTTTTGTACACAAGAAGGATGAAATTCGATATTGTAAAACATCGAAATCTTAGCGGCTGTTTAGCCACATTATTGCCCTATGCGACGAATAAAATTATAAGGCATTTCTGAATGAGCAACAAACTTGAAATATGACAGGGTTATATGATTTTGTACGTAATCGAGTGCGAATAATTCTAGATAGTAAAAATGCTAACATTTAAAAATGCTTGCAGAATGTAAGCACATATTGCTGGTGTATATATATATATATATTTTGGGCAACTAGGTGTTGAAGGAAACCCAGTGAACACTTACCGGAAGTAGAGCCGCTGGGGTGTTGGAGAGACACATTTGTAGAGGTTAGAGCTTTCGGGATGATCCCTTCGTCAGCACAAGAGAGACACAACTATATATATATATATATATGTATATCATCTGTAAGAATCGTCTATATAGTATAGATATATAAAGATTGTTTAGTAAACCGTGACTTTTAACCTTTTTTATAGTCGGAATATCCTACAGTGGACGAAAGGTGAAAAATTTTAGTCACTTCTTTGAATGGCATCCCACAATGCAGCCAACTGCTTTCCTTAAACAAAAATTTGGAATATGAATAAATCCCCTGCAAGCCACTGAAATTGGTGTGTGGCAGGGGAAGATTATCTCCGACCCATCATATGGTTCTCCTGTAGTGCTGCTCTCTTATCGTCTTAGGAAAAAAAGGATCCCTTGTATCTATCGGCCCTAAAATCAATTTCTCGAATCTTGTCAGTTTGGTCATGGCGTCCTACCTAATTTGGGATCCTAACTTTATCAATAAAATAATTAATTTTTTGAAACTTGATATTCTATAAGCTGCTGATCGTAGGGACATATTGCTCGATGTTCGATGATTCCGAATCTCTGCGAGAAGATGTCCTCGCTTATTAATATATTGAGATTCATCCACGAATCGTCGAATTGACGGTTTTGAGATTATGATTCTAAAATCTCCCATAATATCTTTCTGCGACAGTTTAAATACTGCAGTCATAGTTATTTTAACAAGCGGTCGTTGTGCTTCATTTAATTTTTTTCTCCTTGAGATTTCTCAAACAATCCTTTTCATGATTTCGAGAATAGACGAGCTTTTAAATTCTGTATTACCAGAAATAATTTTTTCACTTTTAGCCGTTAGATAAGCACGAATTATTCTTTTTCTGTCTTAATTAGATCCTCTGTATTTTTTCTGGAGTTCGGTATACAAATATAGGGGACTACGTGACTCGCTGCGCTCACCAACACCCGTTTCACTCGATATAGGGACTTATCATTTTGCAATGAATATTAATACATTTGTCACTAATTTTCCAAAAGTTCTTTACGCAACATTTCTTGTGTAATTACGCTCTTTCTTACTTTTCCTTGTCCCTAGCTCTCTGAAATGTTGATTTTGACCTCTTGTATAAGCAAGAAACCTTTGAAAAGCCAACTTATATTTATGTCCATTATTGAACACTGGTTTTGGTAAATGTAAAACAGATGCGTGGGCCTGTTTGCGTTGATAAACATTTAAATATAGAAAAAGAAGATTTTACTTACAAAAAAGTATTCATATGATGAAAGAAGATTCAATTGCTTTGGTCAGTCGTTTTAAATGCTTCCCACACGCAGTTTCCTAAATAATTATCAGTAACTATGTATAAAGATTGACATTGTTGCAACGACAATTTCGATGCAAATATTCGAAGCGAATAACGCCATTCTTTCGTCTATTTGAAGGATAATTGACACATATTTAAGTATTTTAATGAATGAAGGAAACGATCGCTAGGGCGCTTATAATATAGAGTGATATAGAACTTGACGCTAAAATGATAATATTATACATATATAAGGATAAAAAAGAATGTGTGCTGCATATATGAGTAACTAATTTCTCTGAAGACTTATTATAAGTAATCCTTCCGAAATACTACTTTTAAGTTAGACGACTTATTGGACAGGTTTAAGTTTTTCTTATCAAAGAAATAAAACATTATCTATCATATTGCATTTGAAGCGACAGCTTTAATGCTTTCGAGTGTTGCTATATCTGGGTAAATTTGATGCGACTTCCGATAGAGGAATTTTCTCGCTTTGGGTAAATGTAAGAAACCCAGGTTATTATGCGCAATCCCCCCGCCAGACTCGTGGCGCCGGCCTACCGGTCAGAATGAGAACTACTGCCCGTGGCGACATTTACCCAACGGGTACTACTGGGTTATGCCGGACCCCTTTTGAAAAATAATTTTTTGCGATAACCCTTTCCCGGAAAAGACACTAAAACAAACTAAGAAAATGAGAAATTGTCAAAACTTTTTATTTACAAGTAACCGAGGATATTGGCGAGCCTTCGGCTCGCTTTCTTTTTAGATTATAATGCCTTTTATATCGGGTGTAGCCGTCTCCGGGCGCTATCGCGCCCTTCGCCTCTCTGGAACGAAACTATCCCACCCCATTGCCCGGTGATCGGGTGGGTAAATGTCGCCACATGCACAAGTTGGTCTGTGTAGACGTTGGATAAATGTCGCCACAGGCAATAGTTCTACTGCCGGCGCCATGAGTCTGGTGGGGGGATTTCGCATAGGTAAGGACCGAAACCCACAACTCTATTATTCGAGCAAAGGGGTTTTCGCTATTCTTTCCACTCGCGCAAGTGTAGATTGATAAAAGGTGTGATTTAAGATCCAAGGTTTTAAAAACACATTTTGTTTTTGAAAATAATCATGTTGTTTTTATTATGTTTCTTATGAATGAATTATATTTACGCAAAGCATGATGCTGAATTTTGGCCCATGCGTTGTTTCTAATTTCTCTTTACTACGCATAAAAGTTGTTTTGATGAACAAATCGCATTCGAGATAATAGGTAAAAGTGGAACGTTACTTACGATTGCAACGCTTTTAAGTAGTTGTCAGCTGTTCGTTAATATATTCTGCAATTACCCTTATTTGACACTTGCAGATGGATCTTTTATTCTATTTGGGAAATAAACACAAAACTTCTCAAATGCTGAGAAAAACACAATTGCCCATCTTTTAAAATTTACTTTCAGTGAATTTGCACTGATGACGGCTGCTTTTTAGCCGAAAGGCGCATATGGTTTTTTAATATAATTATTTCAGCTATAGTTCTTGAATATGCGAATGTTTTTGTGCACAGAAATGGGAAATTCTACGATTCCCTTCTGTTGGATTGATTGTTACTTTCTCCTTACGCTTTATAGGAGAAAGTGTTGTTTTCGTGAGAAAATCGAATTCGAGGTTTCAACGAAAATACACGTTTTTAAAGGTACCCGTTTTCAATATTTTCTCGCAATATCGGTGTGTGATTGATATTTTGCGGGCGAAATAACTCCATAACTACTAATTAAATCAGCGCAACATTTTCATTTTTACCAAAATCTCAAGGATTATTTAGATTTTGACTCAAATTGGTCCACCGGAAGTTGAGGTTTACTCTTTACCATTTTTCCGCTTTTGCCAATATCTCCTATTATGGCTTTATTAATGGAAATGTGTGTCGTTGTCATAGTTGTAGGCAATATAATTTTATAGGAGTTTTATTTGAAATATTTTTCCATAGAACGAATTGTTTCAGAAACATTTCGATTGCCCGGCTGAATTTGTTCAGCGCATTGATTGTCGCTTGGTGGCTGTTGTTATGACAGAGTTTTCGAATTGTTGAATGCAGGCGCTAATTTAAATCGCCAATAATTTGACTTTAGCGGCAGGATGCGTATCAATAATTCGTTTTTCGCAGAAATAAATCACATTTTTGTTTACTTATTGTGATTACAATGTGAAAATTGACTTAAAGTGTTTTTTATAGTGAACGTTGTACAAAATGTTTTTAAAATATTCACGAATATAATTGCTGATAGTTGTCCTTGAGAAAGAGAAAAATTTTAAGTAATGTTGCAAAGATATCCGTTACCATACACAGAGAAAGTCATGTGCTGGCCATATCAGATTTTCAGCGATTTTTTTTGCAAGTCGCTTAGGTATTCACTTTGTCTGTCCGTCCGTCCGTCCGACTGTGTAGAGGATATTTCTGAAACGGTTCAACCTAAAAAAACCAAATTTTCAGGATAAGTTGCTACATATGAGAGCTACATGTGGCAAGAATTTGGTAGACCGGGATCAGCTGCTGGAGGTTAATTATGCCCCATTATTGCCCCATAGGAAAAACACGTAAGTCAGTGATGATGTTTATATATTTTCCTTTTTAAGTTATTTCCCGTCAAGATTCTTATTCAGGAATTCCACTGTCAGAAAGTTTATAAATTGTATTTTATTATTTTTTAAGACGGAATTCAAATCCCTGTAGATTTAGCGTACATTTTTAGTTATTATCGAAAAAAATGGGAGTTTTTCTGGGTCTCAACAATCGACTACCACTAAACGGCGACCAATGGAAGAAATTTCTTTTTTTGTAAAGAAATATAATATCTGCCTTCGCAGTACATACTTTCGCAACTTCTTCTTGCGGAACGCGGTAGCTACTTTCCTGAAACGAGTGAAACGGAGAGAAAGGAAAAAAGTCATTAAAAAGGAATTGAATAACTTAATGACGGTTAGGTTATTAGAGTTTGGATAGTTATTTATTAATTGTTTGTGAACATTTAATATAAAATCATATTTAAAACGGTAAAAACAGTTTTAAAGCTTTAAGTAAACAAATTCATAGTCAATAGCCACTGATTTGCTCCCATTTCACTTCTGAGGTGGCGGATTAGCTGTCGTTTCATCTCTGCTTAATATGCTTTTTTTGGGTTTGCATTGTTTTATAATGGCTGTAGTTGATCAAACAATACCCATCATCAAACATTAGCGCGTTTTTCATTCTTCATGTGGTTATACTGCCAAGTATTCGGTTACTAGTAAAGCCGCGTTTAGTTTAGTTTTTAATTGTATTATAATTTTGAGCGTTTTCCTATTTGCCTCTGTAAAGTTTTAAAAAACATTTCTAAAGTAGCATCTCTGTGGAAATGTACACTCAAACATTTATCTTACCTTCGGAGATATAAGTAAAATATTAGAAAATTATTTAAAACATACCTCACTGAGTATTCGAAAGGTAATCTTTACGTTAAATTTCATTTTTTCGTCGTAAATGATCTATTCTTTTTCACTTACTAAGCGATTTGTCCGCAGGAAAGGAAAATTAACGTATTTACGTTCATTTGTATGCTATACCGTAGATAATCCATTTCCTTTCAATTACTATGCTGTGTGTGCAAAGTAAAGGAAATTAAACATATTTACATATTTGTAGAAGAGCTTGTTTACTTCAGTTGCTACGAAGGTTATTTTCTTTGACAACGATTGATAAATCCGTGCAAGAAATGTTCTAATTTCAAAATAAATTACGACTTCCTTGTTGGATTTTTCTCAAACTTTTACATTTACACTCAAATTTTAAATGGGCCTCAATCCGATCTTGTATATTTTTCAAACTTTATGAAAACAAATGACAGCAGCCTAGAAATCTACCCTCCGAGTTTCAACCGTCTATCTTTTACGGTTTCGTCACAATTTCAATTTAAGTACACCTATATTAAAAGTATTTTGCATCTAGGCACTCGGAAAATATCGTTATCCTGCAGGTAAATATATAAAAATTAAGGAAATTGGTGGGGTTAGGCGGGCCAGATGAAATCACTGCGCCGGCCGGATTTGGCCCGCGGGCCGTAGTATGGAGATCCTACAATAAGGAGATTCCTGGTCATCGAGCTTTCCGAAATGTATTTATGTACTTGCAAATGTATGTTCAAAGAAGCCGTAGATTATGGGTTTCCAACCTTTTCGATGTGGCGAGCACCAAGTTGTATCCTAAAGTATAAAAAAGCACCACTACACTTCCGCAAGAATAGTAATGGTAATGAATAAAACCAAACCAACCAATCATAGTTATCCTTAATTATCTTGAAAACGTTTAGAAATAAATCAACCGAGCAAATTAAATTATTGGTCCTAAGAAGTATTATGCATCGCATAAGAGCACTATCAGGCTTCCGAATAGCACAGCGGTGCTCCGGAGCACCAGATTGGGAACCCGTGCAGTAGATGAAGCGCCCCATAAATGCTGCCACCTCGGAAGCATTTATGGGGCGCTCTCTCAGTCGGCTCAGATCTGTTCTTTCGTAGCCACGCGCACGAGCATTTCCCGTGCACGTGATTTTCAACGTGGATTTCTGGAAAGGAGGGAATTAAATGACTCACACAAGACGTAAGATCTAATTATTATTTTACTTTTCAGTGTACACATGTGACTTGATCTTTTAATGGTTATACATCAACACTTCCTTCATCGTAAAAACAACCAAAATGACAAACTTTTTCCGAGATGATGAGATCGATCCCCAACCGAGAAAAGAGAGACAGAGAGAGAGAGATGATTAAAAAAAAGAAAACGTGACCACCGATGGAATCGCAAGTGACGAGGACTTATTTCGGAAATGCTCAAAGAAATTGTTTTCAACGAAATTAAAAAAATAACATTTTTATTTGAGTACAATATCCCACGTGAATGGAGGAAGTGATAAAATGGCGGCCACATCGAGTGTGGCCCTCGGATCTCCTCGCCACTTGCGTCCCGATGCGTCCGATTAGGAAGACCACTCATTAGAGCGAGTTTGAAATGACTAGTTCGTTACGAAAAACGCGATTGACTCGAAACATAAAAAAGTCCGTTCCCCGCTATAAACAAACGCGGTGGAATCGGATGAAACCGACGGCGAAGCGAGAGGAGGAATCTTCGCATGGCAAACGATCCTCGGTGTGACGACTTCGCTTCGGCCTCGGTTAATCTCTTTTTTATTTTTCTTTTTCGAGATCCATTTGACTGGTAGTTCAAAATAGATTGGAACTTCGCCCGAGACAAGTGAATGGGAAAAAATATTCAGTCTATATTATAGGTAATTATAGGTTATGTTACATACAGATAAATATTTATATTTATATATATATATATATATTTATATTTTAGTGTAGAAATTCGAATGCGAGACCCTCGAGAAAGACGGCCCCTTAATTCGGCCGATGCAATAAATGCTCAGCCGACCGGGTCACACCGCGGGTCCCATGCGTCGTACCTTAGCGTTATATACAAGACGCGCCTCGTTTTTATTTATACACTCGACACACGCAGTTAGAAAAAAATTGAACCACGCACACCCACGGATAAAAGCACACCGAAAAAACTTCAATCTCCACTCCGTCCGATTATAACATTATTTCAGATAAGTTTAGAGCTACCTATTGCTTCCGAGGAAGAGAAATAAGGTTCCCGTCGGGAGAAGGCCTCTCCCAGGCGGTCAGCTCCACGACACGGGGGTCTTCGCGGACCCTTAATCACCTCAGGGCCTATCTCGTACGATACCCTTCGCGTCCTTGGATACGCTGGGAAACCACAAGGCGACCGGAGACGAGGCGCGGCCGAGGAGGGGGGTCGAGGAGGCATTTTAGAGGGGAGGGGAGAATTGGGGGGAAGGGGGGGAGGAGACTCACTCCGAGTCTTCCTCTTCGCTCTCCTCTTCCTCCTCTTCGACGCCCCCTCCCGACGCCCCCTCCTCCTCTCAGACGGCCCCCCTGTCCACGGCGGCGTACTGACACGCCGAAAGGGAGGCGTTGGAACGCGGACTCATCGGAGAGTACGTCGCGAAGCCGGAGGAGTGCTGCTTCGCTTTCAGCCTCAAACTCGCGATACTCGAAGACATAGACGCGGAGCACGGCTCTGCCGCGGCCGCCCTGTGGTGGTACATGGCGTAGGGCGCCGCAGGGCCTCCGTACGGACACTGAGATGCCGCGGCTGCAGCAGCGGCCGCAGCTGCGGCAGCCGCCGCACCTGCCGCCGACGGTGCGGAGGGCGCGCTCGCGCTGAGGCTGGTGGCCATGGAAACGGAAGGAACGATCCCGGAGGCGGAAGCCGCAGCGGCCGCACCCGCGGCGTTGATGGAAGCGGCGGCCGCGGCGGCAGCGACGGCCGAAGGGCTGTTGAAGCAGTTGACGCCCCCGCTGCCCACCCCACCCACTCCTCCGACTCCTCCGACCCCTCCCATGCCTCCTCCGCCCACCGGAGGCCCCATGGCGTTGACGGCGGAATTGAGGCTCCAGGGGAAGGACTTTGCGGCTAAGGGAGATGGAACTTTAGCGGCCCAATTGTTGTAAGGGGAGGAATAGGAATAAAGGGAATCGGGGGCGTCGGCGAACGGCTGCATCAAACCGTTGAACTGCGATCCGAAGCCGTTCTTGAAATCGGCAGCGGCAGCCGCGGCGGCGTTCATGGCGTTCCTTTCCCTCTTGCGCCACTTGGCTCTGCGGTTCTTGAACCACACCTTCGAGTAGGAGAAAAAAGAGAAGTTTATTAAGGATGAGATTGAGACCAATCTTACATTTTTACATTTTAATTCTTTTTTCTAAAAATATATAAATCTTAGTCTTAGAGTTATAGAACCGTCCATGCCCTTCTGTCTTAATATTAGTTAATTGATTAAAAAATACACATTTGTAATGCCCTGCACCGATTTCTTATTGGGTTAAAAATGAAACAATGATTTTGGAAAACGAATTCGATTACTCCTCAGCAGCTGAATCTAGAACCACCAAACTTCCACTACGTCTACCTCTCGTATAGACTGCCATATCGTAAAAATTTGGCTTTTCGGAGCTGCAGAATTCCAGAGATACTGATAGAAGAGATGGACGGACGGATAGACAAACAGGCTATTTTATAAAAATCTAATATTGTTAGATGCTTAAATAACTTTACTACGCATATCACCGAATATATGGAAGCTTAAAAGTTTCATTACATTAGCGAAATAATGAAATTACAGTAGAGTCACGATTATCCGAGTCTCAAATATCCGAGGTTCCGTATTATCCGAGGTTGAAAAGTATTACTATGAATATTTGCAATTGAATAGTATCATGTCAGTGTGGCGACGGTAACATTTATTTATTAAATAAATTAATTTCATCGAAAGTTTTTCATTACTTATTTGTTTTATGATAACCATCCAAACCACCTGAGTTAACTTATCAGTATTTCAGAATCCATAATTATATGTATTTCTAAGATTCGATTTAATTATGTACACGATGAAACAACGAAGTTTATATTCATAGGTAAGAAAACGTTAATATCTCTCCAACGAGAAATGTAACGATGAATTTGAATCTGACAAATCTGAATGTCTCTCAATCAATAGTAATTAGAAATATTAAAATATCAACTTTGGATGTTTTGCAGGTAATTACTGTATTAAAGCTTGCCAACCTTGCAGCAGTTATCGTCGAATATGAATTATTTATACGTTGGCACTTGCCAATACTTCCGCAGATTAATTTACACGTAGATAATCGTTATTGTAAAAATATTGAAATGCCTACATTTAGATGATTATATGCATTACCGAAATTATATTATTGTGTCTATTTTCTAAGTTTGTCACACCCAAAATTACGGGGAGGGTGAGGAATAATAGGGGAAGAAGGAAAAATGTGATGAGAGGAAGGAGGTGCTGGGATTGAGAGGGAATGGGAAGCGTCATCATTTTCATTTATTACTTTTTATCCATTACTGTTACCTACCCGTCATTTTTTTTACGGGTAATTAGTGTGTGTTTGTCCGTCTGTTTGTTGGGAACGATGTATGGAGTTAAATAGGAGTATATATATATATATATAAACGTTTAGGAGTCGAGAAAGGTGTTTACAAATTGAACCGTACTTTCAGGATTACCTTAACCCATTTAAATTGTAGACTATTCTGCGGTCTATGGCAGCATCATGGTTCGACTCCAGAGAGTTTCATTCTCCATTTGATTAACACGAAGGTGGAGGATGATATACATTTAACGATGGAAGGAGGGAGAGAATGGGACGTGTTTTCATTTTCATTTAATACTTCATTTTCCCGTCATTTTGATGGGTAACTACACTGGTATAGTATCTATAGTAGATATCTATAAAGCAAAGTGTTTGTATTTTTTCCTACAACTTAGCAACTACAGCAACCAGTAGAAACAAGAGGAAGGTCATATTTTTAGAGCGTTAAGTGGTGTAGTGGGGGTTTCAAACCGATTTCATTGCCCTTTCTAATTTAAAAAATATTAATATAAACTACCATGACAACTCCCATTGTCGGCGAAGTTGAGAGTCCAATGTATTTATATGGGATAAATTTTAACGTAATATCGTTTTTCAATTTGTGTGCGATTTTGCTTTGTTTACATGGCAACCAAATATTTGTTGATTTTATTGGAATATTACTAAAAATGGTTTCAATGAAATTTTTATGTGGCGTTCAGTCCTCTAAAGCAAACTGTTTTTAAAACTACGTAAGTAACTTAAATAATTAGACGTATATTTTCCACAAATTGTGATGTCTTTACCTTTGAAGATATCGTCACGAAACTTCGTATAGGTATATAATGTTATCGCCATATAGGCTCCCTATATGGCGATAAAGAATTTGTGGGGAGGGAGAGCTCAATTCAATAATAATTTTCCCTTACGTTTACACGTAATTTTCGATTTTTCGCAATGCAAGATTTTATTCCTTCATTCATTTAAATAGGTAAATGCGGAGCGGTTTTCTTCATTTTTGCTTTATTGGACGGTTAAAACTGTGTACTATGTTATTTTTGCGATGTTTACATCTTACACGGTAGAAGTTTAAGATTCACTAAATCCGTTGAAATTCAACGGACACTTGCGCTAGTATTTCTATACAATCACAGTTGCTTTGTACTGTTATTTATTTAAATTCGACTAAAATAATGTTTCCGTGTATGGTTGCATCATATTTCCGTTCTTTTAACTATTAAACTTTTGGTTTCGGACTCATTTGCACGTACGCACATTCGCACAGTGACGCGCTTAGTCGTCAGCGGAGGAATTCCCAAAGTGCTTGGATTCGGCGCGATACAGGTGGCTCAGTCGAGTCGAGTGACGTTTGCCACGAGTGCCGTTTAAGATATCATAATCTCGTTATCGTTACGTACATACAAAAGTGGCTCTCTCAACCACCGTTTCATTTTTACACAAATTAAGCAACAGATAAATGATATCTTACGGCTATAAAACGCGTCGAAGTACATTTTGGAATGCATTTAAGGCATCGTGTCCAAAACGAATGAAGAATTTGAGTTGAAGTGATACAAATACAATGACAGCGCAGTAATGGAGACATAACATCGTTCCACCGACTGGATGTGTCGCTTTTACTCTTTCACGCATTATAAAGGCTCTCTGCAGTCGTTCCTTCTTTGCCGAAAGCTACGTGACTGCATGACTCCGAGGAGTCTCAGTTTACCTAATTAGGGCGACCATTTATAACCAAAAAACAGGTTTATGTTTGCTTTTCCTCGTTCTATCTCAACACTTGAGAATTTCACTCTGTAGCACGAATCCATTGAAGGAGTACTTAATATTCGAGGTTTGATTCGAAAACATTTCGATCTGCAAAAGCAATTTTCGATGACAATTTATTCTCTAAATAGGAGAGAAAAAATAGAAAAGTAAATAATGATACTGGTTTGCGGGACGATGACCTCACAGGGACATTTTGTCAACAAAAATTGCGCCTAAAAAAGAAGGAGAAACACACATGCACGCACAATCAGGATCCAGAAGAATATTTCCAGAGAAGCTTGCGTGATCTTAATTGTGCGTGTTTCTTCTTTTTTAGACGTAGTTTTTGTGACAACATGTCCCTGCAAGTCCGT
Organism: Uropetala carovei; assembly: GCA_036926305.1. Lineage (NCBI taxonomy): Eukaryota > Metazoa > Arthropoda > Insecta > Odonata > Petaluridae > Uropetala > Uropetala carovei. The sequence continues at coordinate 1,622,384 of JAXCHB010000062.1, read as the reverse complement.
CGTCCCGCAAACCAGTATTTGTTTTTATTATTTACGTTTTCTGTTTTTTCTCTCGTGTTTACTGAGTGAGTACTTTTCTGGTCGAATTGACCGTTTAGGAGTTTTACTTTACCTCATTCCAATCGCCGTAGTCTACACATTCTATCTTCAACAGTGACAATTCTCAATCAAACTTCACGGCCGAATCTCGCCATCGCTGATGCAGTTGCACTTGGTGCGAAGAAGAAGCACATAGTCCGCATTGCGCACTCCCGCTTCACCGTCCTCCCTCTGTTCATCTCTCTCTCTCCCTCAAACACTCCTCCCTCCCCCTCCCCTCCTCCCACGCCCCGACTCCCTCAAAAATGATCTCCTTTTGCCTTTTCTCGAAGCGAATGTAGCTATGATTGATGATACTCTCTCCCTCCCTCCCCCTCTGCCCCTACGACCCCCCTCCCCTCCCAACCAACCCCTTTCCTCTTCTCCTATCTATCCATCTTCCTTCTCCCCGCCTCATCATCTCTTCTGCCACGCCCTCTTCTTCCTCTTCTTCCTCCCCCTCTCCCCCCCTCCCCCCCTCCCCCCTCTCCCCCCCCCTTTCTTTTCAAACCGCTTCGCTTCTTCATCCATCTCTGTCCCGCCCAAAGGGAAATATATCGAGTGTGAATACCTGTGGACTGAGTATGAGTTATGGCCGCAACTCGAAAAGAATTTCTCCCTTGGATCGCGTGACCTCTTGGATTGATTTTTTCCTGTCTTTCCACGGAAGAGTGTTTTTTACCGATCTTCGCTCCTTTCGAATCCAGTTTTGAAAAGTGTGTGTAGTATGCGTGAGTGTGAGTGCGACAGAAGGAATACGCACGCTCCGTATGCTCAGAATACCTTCGCCTTAATATTCGGGTCATATACAGTAGAACTCGTTTATAACGAAAACTGGAAGCCTTAATTTGTTATAACCAATCCTCGTTATATTCGAGAATATCTAAGTTAAAATAAGAAAAAAACCGAATAATGTACAGGCCTTAGCCATCTTACGACTCTAATGCGTTCCTGAAAATCGCATCGTAAGTCGAATATCAATTTCCCATAGACATAAATAGATACGTTCTAGGACCTTGGAAAAATATGTACCAAGCCGTATTTAGGCTATCAATTAATAGTTTAAGAACCAACGTGTGTTATACATTTTAAAGACTTAAAGCAATGAATAAATATCGTCCAAATGAATATCGGCCGAAAATACGCTCAAGAAATAGCGCATCGGATGTCGAAGATCGTATGTCTGAAAGTACTATGTCTGATATCGATTTCAAGGTATCGATGTATCAATGTCGTAAGTCCGGGTTTATCGTAAGTCGAGAACAGCCTGTAAATCTCTTCGCCCCGTCGTTTTCTTATGCGTTGCCTAGCAATCGGCGAACATCATTTCATCGCTTCGAATACGCATTGTTTGCAAAGAGTAAAAAAAGTGAAATTTCGGAAACTTCAATTAAAGTAAATTTCTCCTTCAGTTGTGTGTAATATTTTGTGAACAAAGGTCTTAACAGCTGAGAAGACGGCTGAGATAGCCAAAATTAAACGATTTGCCTTTGCTCATGCTTCTTCTGATCATGAATTTCTAGTTTAGTGTAACTTTTGCCGTCATTACTTAAATATTATTCCTCATTTAATTATTTAAATTATAATATGTCTCGAGCACAAAATTGATTTTTTGATTTTTATTCAATAATACTCACTGCATAAATTAGCCTTCTCCTTCTGGACGAAACTTCGGATGCCATGTCAAAATCACAGTCCTCAACAGTTTTGCGTTTTGTGCATGATGAGGATATACATGAAAGGTTTATTGGATTTACAGACGTTAGTGCTGATAGAACTTCTAGTGCTCTATTTAATCATGTTGCCAATACAGTTCAAGAATTTGAAATTGAGGGAAAATTGGTTGGACACCCCTATGACAGGGCATGTGTAATGAGTGGACATGTAAATGGTTTACAGAGCAAAGTTATCAATACGTACCCTTGAACGCTTTTTACACATTGCTACGTTCATGTGTTAAATTTAGTTTTGAAACAGAGCCTTTCGAATATCTTACCCCGGACATACGATATTCGACATACGATTTCCGCTATTCGAGTCTACTTTCTAGTGCGTATTTTCGGCCAATATTCAGTTGGACGATACGACTCGTCCGCATTGTAGGTATTAATGTATTGATTGTTTTAACTCTTAAAAATGTTTATTATACAACTTTTGTACTAACTTGATCTGTATTATACAATATATAACTCGTTAGTTCTTTAACTATTAAAGTGCATCTCAATTTATAACATGTAATCCTATGGGAAATTGATACTTGACTTAGGAACGTTTAGTGTCGTCAGTTGGAAACGGATTGTAGTTTGTTGATATTCTGGAAGCTGTAAGTATAAATGTATCCACAGTACATACTTCCATTTTACCATTATGGTTTGTTCTTTCACATGCAATTTTAAACATATTTCATTTTACATGTAACCAATTTTTTATAAGAAAGCCATATTAAAAATTGAGCGACGTATTCTACATTTACGGAATAAATGCCAGAACACATTGAAGGAGTAGATATAATTCGCTCAATACCTGCAAGAAAGCAGTTTGCCATATTAGTGCACTAGTATTATAGTTCAGCTGTTTCCCCAGAGATGGCAGTTGGATTTTTTCATGATGTAGTACGGGTTGCATAAAACTTTTTTTTTTCCCCCTCCCTAGCCGCACACCCACCATCGAAGATCACGATACGCCACTGATATATATTACTGCCACTTCTCACCATCGCAAACCTACAAACAAATCGGCACAGTATACGTTGTGCAAACTTACTTTCTCGTATACTAATGCGTCGTTTAGTTGTTGCTGGAATGTACAGGGTTATATCGAGGAATCTACTGGAAACAAAGGCACAAACACAAAAAAATCTGATGTGACCAACTTTCTCCATATTTGGGATATAGATATTTAAATTATTATGAATAGCATTATGAGGCAAAATTATCATTTCGTATCGTAAAAGAATGCAGTCGCCCATTAATACAGTAAATTAGGAATATTTTGAATATGTTTACAGAATTCACCGCTACATGGTGGTGGCGCTGTATACTGGAAATTACGAAAAAAGTTGAATATCTCTGAAATGGATGGTTCTACGAAAATTTGTTTCAAACAAAACTCGGAAGAAATATTATTCTCTACAACTTTGGTCCTCACGAAGATTACTAATAATGACGTTTTTAAGGAGATATTTGACGGAAACCGAAAAAACCGATAATTTATTATAAATAATTCCTAAACAATAACTGCTGATTAGTTTTTTGGACAATAAAGGTCAACCGGAAATATTCTTGTTTCTCCGTTTTTACTTTCTCCATACGTAGTATGAGAAAGTATTGTGATAACGAAAAAAACGACTTCGAGATTTCAACGCACATACACGTTTTGGGGTCCCTAGAACACGTTTAAACTATTTTCGGAATGATATCTTTGTGTGTGTGTGTGTGTATGTGATTGTGGACGATCTAACTCAAAAAATACTTTCCATATCCTTACCAAAATTTATATATAATACTTTGGTATGGGCTCAAAGAACTGGTTAGTTTTTGGACAATAACGGGTAACCGGAAGTCGAGGTTTATTCGAAACCCTATTCGGTTTTTGCGATATTTCTCCGTTAAAACGTCATTATTGTATTTACAATTCTATACAAAGGTTATACAGAATGTAATTTCCTACAACTTTTATTTGAAACAATTTCCATAGCAGTTATGGTTTAGGAATTATTTATAAATAATCGGTTTTTTCGGTTTTCGTCAAATATCTCCTTAAAAACGTCGTTACTGGTAATCTTCGTGAGGATCAAAGTTGTAGAGAATAATATTCCTTCCAACTTTTGTTTGAAACAAATTTTTGTAGAACCACCTATTTTGGAGATATTTAACTTATTCTTAAAATTCCAGTTCACAGCGACACCACCTGTCGGAGAAAATGGAAAGTATTTTCTACCCAAGAATGGTACTTAAAGAGAATGACTGTATTCTTATTTCACAAAAAGTAATAATTTTACCTCAAAAGTTAACTTTGAAATATATATATTTTCTAAATAATTGGTCTATTATATATTTCGCGTCTTCAATGTGTCCTCTTCACTATAACATGCAATTTCGTATTTCTTTTTTTTGTTTACATAGTATCTGAATTCAAAGCGTCTGTCGCTTCTTTAAAATTATCTTGTGAGACATTGAGCTGAGGATATTTTTCAGTTGGTGTTTTTTGTTCTTTCTACTTTGTTTTTAATAAAGACTATTGAAAATGTTTTAAAATTTTTCTCTACTGTAATGGCTGATAAATATTTCTAAGAACGGCGATGTCAAGAGCAATCATATTCATTGCTCTGTATGGAGAATGTCATGTGTTGGCCACATCAGATTTTTTTACAAATATGTATCTCATTTAAAACTCAGTTTACGTAAATATTTGTTATTGCTAAAGTTAAGGAAAATGTAATTTTATCCAAGTTTTGTATGAAGCATTTTTTCATAAAATCGATAATATGATAAATGAAAAATCCTCCTCTAATAACCATAAAAATGATTTAAATAGGAAAGTACTCACATACTGGTATGGGGAGAATTACTCCAACGCCTGGGACCCTTCTCTTGCTCACACACGCACATATACCACCACAACCAACAGCAACACAGGAGTACTTCCTTTCTAACAAAATTGCCTAAATAGGCGTATTTCGGAATCAACGACTCCATCGTGAGAGTAGGCCGATCAAAAAAAAAAACTGATGTGGCCAACACATGACTTTCTCCATATTTGGGATATAGATATTTAAATTATTATGAATAGCATTATGAGGCAAAATTATCATTTCGTATCGTAAAAGAATGCAGTAGTCCTTATTGCCGTAAATTACGTACATTTTGAATGTCTACAGAATTCACCGCTACATGGTGGCGGCGCTGTATACTGGAAATTACGAAAAATGTTGAATATCTCCGAAATGGATGGTTCTACGAAAATTTGTTTCAAACAAAACTTGGAAGAAATATTATTCTCTACAACTTTGCTCCTTACGAAGATGACCAATAACGACGTTTTTAAGGAGATATTTGGCGGAAACCGAAAAAACCGATTATTTATAAATAATTCCTAAACAATAACTGCTATGGAAAATTGTTTGAAATGAAAGTTGTAGGAAATTACATTCTCTATAACATTTGTATAGAATTGTATATACAATAAGATGTTTTAACGGAGAAATATCGCAAAAACCGAATAGGGTTTCGAATAAACCTCGACTTCCGGTTACCCGTTATTGTCCAAAAACTAATCAGTTCTTTGAGCCCATACCAAAGTATTATATATAAATTTTGGTAAGGATATGGAAAGTATTTTTTGAGTTAGAGCGCCCACAATCACATACACACACACACACACACAAAGACATCATTCCGAAAATAGTTTAAACGTGTTCTAGGGACCCCAAAACGTGTATGTGCGTTGAAATCTCGAAGTCGTTTTTTTCGTGATCACAATACTTTCCCATTACTACGTATGGAGAAAGTAAAAACCCAATGGGGCTCATTATTCATTTTCTCCATAAAACCGAAAATTTAAGAGATATTTTGATTGCTATTCTAAATTTTTTAAATACGTCGCAATGTGATACAATTGTTTAAGTTGCTATGTTAAAATTTTGTAATTGTTGATAGCGCTGCCCAGGATAATTTTAATTGCGCATTAATATTTTGTTATACATAGAAACTGGTAACAATGTTTTTAAAATAAAGACTCTTGAAAATGTTTTTACGTAATTCACGAATGTATAATTGCTGGTAATTATTCCCGAGGACGCTGATGTCGAGAGCAATCAAATTTATTGCTCTGTTATATGGAGAAAGTCATTTGTTGGCTACATCAGATTTTTAAAAATTAAAAGCGGTTGTTCGTTCTCATTCGACATGGAGTTCGAATCTGTTTTCCGAAAATATAAATCTCATTCTATAGAATTCATATCTAAATTTTATACAATTACAAAATGAAAATTTATAATACTTTACACTGATTTATTGATTTTCTTATGTTATGAAACCAGCTCCGTAACTAGATATATTAGCGCCAGGGGCAAACTACTAAATATGCGCCCTCTACCCCTTCAAGTAATTATTTTCTCTTGTTTATTTAGTTACTATTTGGATTTTTGCGCCCCTTGCTTAGTTGCGCCCGGGGCAGATTCTCCGCTTGCCTCGCCCTGGTTACGGAAACAAAGGGGTCGAAAAAGACATCGAATTCTTCTCAGCAGCTGCTCCTAGTTACATCAAAATTTTACAATATCTAGCCATAATGTAGACAACAGCAACCAATAGAACACTCGATCATAAAAACTTCACTTCTTCAAGTTGCAGAATTCCAGAGACCATACCCGAAAAGGACGGACGGAATAACCGAATTTAGGAAAAATGAACTAACATTCTAAATATGTCACTCATTATTTAATGCTATACTTTTCTCGTAACAATGGTATTCGTGGAGTGCTTGGTTTTGGAGGAGGAGTAGGGGGAGGGGGAGCATGGGTGAGAGGAGGGGGAGGGAGGACGGGGGATGGAGGGTGATGGGAGAGGAGTAGGGGGAGGGGGAGCATGGGTGAGAGGAGGGGGGGGGGAGGACGGGGGAGGGAGGGTGATGGGAGAGGAGTTTTAAGGAGAAATGATAAATTTGAAGGGAAGGAGGAGGAGGTGGCAAAAGATGGGGCTAGTGAGGAGGAAATGGGGAGGAAAAGTGGTGTAAGAGGGCGTGGTTTTGCCCCGGGGGAGAATTAGACGTAGGAGCGCAAGTAGGGCGTCGGGGAGGTGGGGGATAGGGGGGAGGGGAGAGGGTGGGGTGGGGGGGGGGGAGGGAGAGGGGGAAGAGGGGGATGGGCTAAAGTGAGCTGTGGTCAGCGATGCGTCTAATTGCGAGAGGGGTCCCATCACCGATGAAGATAAATGAGTGTCGCCTCTTTGGTCACACAACGAATACACACAGAACGGCACTTGCCCTTGTGTTTCTTTCGCTCTATCCCTTTCCTTGCTATATTCTCTTGTCCTTTCTTCCATATTTAATCTGTTCCTCGCTTTTGTTTTTATTGTCAGTAACATTGCAAACCCTTGCTCACAAACGTATGCTGTAGTCAAGAGACAACGTTGCTCTTTTACTATATTTGGGTAAGCTTCAAACTGGCAGTTCCAAAATTCGACCAAATCCTTGCTGTATAAGTCGACTGCGAGTATTTCTTTGGCCCTCATATCAATTAGGTCGTCTTTTGCCTTATCTGCATCATCAATGCTCTCAAGAGCACAGATGAAAGGATTGCGAATCCATAAATCTGCTTTAACGTTTTCCAAGTAACTATGAAACGAATATTTCAGTGACATCAGATGTTCAATAATTTCTTGCTTGATGGATTCGGGCAAGGTACTATCAGCCCCTTCCTGAGCCAAAATAATTTCCTCTAGGACTAGCTTGGGTGAAGTACTGGATGCCATGAACCATGCTCTCTTCTGTTTCAACTCTTCAATCCCATCAGCAAGATTATCAGCGTGAATTTTTTGTAGGCGCTCGTTGAATTTGGCAGGCCGCATGTTATCTTCGCAGAATACTTTTCCGCAAAAAAGCATCGCACTTTCTGAGTTCTATCGCAATCAGTGATCTATGTGAATACCACTCCAACATAGTAACTCTTGTCGTATTTTCTCCTTTTGGACGTAAGGATCTACCAAAGTTATTTTCAATGGGTAGATTGTTTAGTCATCGCACATACAGTCAAAATTACGTAAAAAACAGCAGAAACCAAATTTTGATGACGTCTAGTTGTATCAAAATGTCAATATTACCAACTTAGAAAACTTCTGCACAAAAATTCGGCAGAATTCACTCAGAAAAGTTCGCGAAGCTCGCAACAGAAAGACAGAACTGTTAAACACTTCCAAATGTCGCGTGCATTGATAAACATGGTTGCTTTTGACATCAAATTACTCAAGAATGATTATCGACAATTACACCTGTGGATTATATTTAATCTAGTAGAATTGCCCGTCAAGTATGACGGGGATAAATAGCATTCTTTATCATCTGGAGGTGATAATGTTTAAACGTGATTATTTAATGTGAAATATTCATTTTAGATTTTCGAAACCTTCTCGCTACTTTCCCGTCAAATTCCTTAAGTTGCAGTAAATCTCAAGAAACGTTTCTGGATAAAACCTATCTACATTTGACCATGACTGAAACACACTTCCTTAACATAAATTCCTACCTTGTTCGAGTTTTATTCCTTAGGATTTATGCATTGTTTCTGTTACTTAAAAAATGTAAGCTATTTAGATCCTGGTTGCTATCAGATTATGTTTTCTGGAAAGCAATTTATGATTATCCCTTTCTTAATTGATGAAATTTACTGTTCATAGAAAGAAATAAATTCCGAATGGATTTATTTGAAAACACATTAAGTGAAAACATTCCATAGCACGCCTGTTTATATGAATGCAGTGTCTAATATGTTACCGAATTTTAAATTGAAAATAACATAAAGTAAATACTCCCATATAGTTTTAAAGCATAACTCCATATACGGTGGAAATCGTACTTAAGGTCCTCGAGTACAATCAGTATGTTCTCCTTCGTAAGTATCATAATCCTGATACTATATTGGGACTATTTATAAGTGATTTTAAATTAATATCAGTGGAATGAAATCGAAATTAATTATCATATTTACTAATAAATAAAATGAACTTCAATATACGCTGTAGCTAGATTTATAACCAAAACTTTCTTTTTATTTCCTTAAACTAGTCAAAGTTGGCAGCAAGGAGATTAGAATATAAAATAGGTTTTTCCGAGTAATTCCTGGAAAGAAGTCGAAAAAGCTTTGCGATTTTCCCAGTACCTGACACAAAATACGATTATATAAGAAATTAAGTTTTAGTTCCGATATAAATGCCGAGTAGGAGACAAATGTTGTCATCGGTTGGCAGTAACATAACATTTCCGGTTTCAAAGAAGAAAAATGTTTTTTCATGAACCACGCAGCTTGCGTATTTAACCTCTCCACCGAAATCTATCACGCCCAAGGCTCTTAAAATAATTTCATGGCGTAAGACTATGATCATCTAATAGGTGACGGAAAATATCTTTTGATAGCAACGGCAAATACTTATATTGAAAATTATAACTTAAAAAATTATGACGGGAATGTCATGAATGATAAGATCAGCTTCCCTTCTGTTGGACGATAGTGATATTCTGCAATCATCGTTCGTTTTCTCTGTACATATAGTTTTTCCGTGTTCATATGTTTAACCGAGTTATTATCTCATTCTCCGCGATTTTCTATATAAGCTGAAAGTTTTTCGTTTCTGTGAGCAGATTTTTTTCTAAAAAAAACTGAATATACGATGAAGTAAGGCAGCGTCCCAAGTCAAGAGGAAAAGAACCACGTTGCTTGATCTCTTTTGTCTGCATCCACTCCACTCTTAAAACAGACCCTCGAGGCCACTCGAGTCAAGTGGAGCCCACTCAACCTCTCTTGCTTCGTGTTAGGGAAAACGGATAAGACGTTCCACTTCGTAAACGATAATGTTCGAAACGCCAAGACTCGGGCTGAGAAGTTTCCCAGATTTACATTCGATTAATAATATACATTCACTCACAAATATCAAAGTGAAAAAGCCGAGCAATAGAGAGCCACATCATATCTTTTTATAAATGTGCGCCAAAGTTAATCGCAAAAATATTAAAAATAAATAAATACGAAGTATAAAACAAAAGGAGATAAAGTGCAAATACATTTTGCTCGATAATGACAAATAGTTAAGGGAAGGCGCTACTGCATTAATACGCCATTATCGCACGCAATTCGTTTATTGCAGAACCAATAAATATAATTTTACTTATTTTTAATTCTTCGTATGAATGAATGTCTCTAACAAGAAGAAAGGTTTCCTTAAGCGTTGAGTCCAATTGAGTGTTTTAAAGGTTTTTATTCGAATTTAAATTTTTAATTACGGCCACTAGATTAAGCTTCAATGTGAATTCTATCTTGTTAACAATTCAGTGGCGATTTTCCCAAAGAAACATGAAAAATGTTCATACAGTATATTGTTTTACCTTTTCAAACGTAATAATAAAATTGAAGAAATCCCAACACGCATTTTTTCATACCATACTATCCTAGAACAAATAATTTCAACCGTACCATTCTAATATTATCTTTTAACCCTAGCTGGTTTGAATTACAATTCTTCGGTGGAAACGTGACAAACTTTTTTGAAACCTAATTTCCTCCCATCGACAGATTAACAAGTTAGGAAAGTACTGCGAACGCAGATACTACAAGGCGATTTTTTTTACAAACAAATTAATTTATACCGTCGGTAATTGTTTAATATTAATGGCATTATGATATAGCCATCTGATTCCCATTAAAAGCTTACTTATATAAAAGCATCGAGCTCGTTGTCATGGTAGTCGATTGTTGAGACCCAGAAAAACTCACTTTTTTCCGTAAAAATATAATTTAAAGGGATTTGAATTCCTTCTTCAAAAATAAGAAAATAAAATTTTTGTGCTTTCCGACAGTTCAAGTCCTGAGACCGATTTTTGATGAGAAATAATTTAAAAAACAAAGTTATAAACTTCATTACCGATTTTCGTGCTTTTCTTATGGGACAAAATTAGCAACCAGCAGCTGATCCCAGTCCACCAAATTCTTGCCACATGTACATCTCATATGTAATAACTTATCCTGAAAGTTTTGTTCCTATTGGTTGATCCGGTTGAGAGATATCGCCTGCACAATCGGACGGAAGGACGGACGGGTGGATAAAGTGAATACGTAAGCGATTTGCAAAAATATCGCTAAAACGATACAGAATAGGTCGAACGAAATCCGGTTCACATTGGAGTGTCCCCGGTAGCGATAGGCACGAACACACGCACGCCCACACCTAATTCACATTATAAAATTCTCCAACCAGCATATTTTCTATAACTCCATTCCTTAAACGTTGTCATTTCTCCTGCTTTCTCCCACGAATCGCTCCCTTAAACACCGCTCCCAAAAAGTCAAATCCCAACTACCCCGCAGGGCCCTTCCCAGCTCCGCCCCCCGCAGCGTCTCAAAGTCATTTCCGCCCCTCGTGGTGGTCGTGCGGCTGTTGGGGGCAGTGGAGAAGGAAATTGATCTTTCCGAGGGGGCGGAAGAGAAAAGGGGTCCAGTCGGTCGAGAGAAACCTTACATGTAGGTGGTGCTTCTAATGTTGGAAAAGCTTCCTTTTCTCCCTCTGCCTAACACTTGATGCCAACCATCATCCCTTTCTCCTCTTCTCGGAAGGAATGGGAACTACAGCCTCCGGAGAGTGTCTATCTCTGCTCCATCCATCCCTCCTCACTCTCACCCTCCCTCTCTACCCCCTTTTTCCATCTCCACCCTCCCTCCCCCTCTCTCATCCTCCCTCTCTGAACTTTCCTCTTCTCCGGCACACCCATCTCTCCTTCGTGACAACCAAGTCGGAAATGCATGCTTATATTTATACTGGTAGACGGTGCTTGCATTCTACAAGAATTTCAGCCTATTCTGAATAATGGAGCAAAAACAACCCCTAAAATTTTAAATTTTAACAATGTTGGATTTCTCACATTGGTCGTAGTTTAATATTAATGGCAATATAATATAGCCTCTTATATATAAAATCATAGAGCTCGTTGCCATGGTAATACATTGTTTAAATCAAGAATATTCCCACTTTTTCAGATAAAAACTATATCTTTGCGCTAAATCTACACTGATTTGAATCCTGTCTTAAAAAATAAGAAACTACAATGTCTTAGCTTTTCGAAAGTTTAACTCACGAGTTGGGAACTTGCGTGGGGAATAATTTAAAAAGCAAATATAAAAACCTTTTCTTATAGACAATAATGGGGTAAAAACCGGCCCCGAAAATTGGAATTTCAACCATTTCAGTTGTGACAAAAAATTCGTAATCTTGCAAAATTTCGTCTTGAGCTCATCTGGAAGTGCCTCATAATTTCTATCCTATATATTTAGAATATATACATGTTTACGACGGGATTTTAATCCTATATATATATATAGAAAGACAACCAAATGTATACGTATATATTATGAAGGAAAAAGTTAACTTGTTGGCAAAAATCAGGAGGAACATTAGAGAAAGGCTAGAACGCAAACAGGGAAAGATGCATTTTCGATATATCAGGACAAGAGAATGGGCAACTCATTCTCCTTCGGAGGATGGATTGTTGCAAGGTTTCCCATAGTTTTTGACCGCGCCACCCCTTTTTATAAAGATCCCTATATCGCGAACCCCATAACCCCATCCTAAAAATAATATTTTCATGGATTATCTTTCTTACCTGAGTATAAATTATTATGTTGTAATCAATATATCGACATATTCACGAAATTTCTACTATGTATTTAAATTAAACAGTATCGATATTGTTATAATAAATTCAGTTATATGTAAGCTGTTAAATTTTTAAAAGTTCTTTGAGAAATTTTTCTGCAAAAACTGGGCACGTTTTTAACTTTTGACGAAAGACAAAAATAAAATTTGTATAAATTAATTTTAATAAAATCACGTATTATAGGGTGTATTTGAATTCCACCGACAAACTTCTAGGGCTTGTAGGTGGGTTTGAGGTATGATCCGAAAAATTAGTCGGAGTTGTCTGCGTCGCTTCATTACCGAGATACAGGCCGATGAATGTACCGGTGCCCCTGTAGGGTTTGCAACCATCCTCGCACCTCTGTCGCTGCTTGCAGTTGTGACTGCTATGCGCGGTTCGACGTGACTGATCTGGCCGCAGTGAACTGCACTCCTTAATTTCTTGATCAGTAGCCGGAAGTTATTAGGTTCATTTAATTAAATAAGACTCTTAGAGGGCAAGATACGCACTATCTTGACGTTCTATTGTACAAATAACATTGGATGGTAAAACGTGGCTTAAGATCCCTTATGTAATTAATGGAAGTCCCTTAGTGTACTTAGATGGTGAAAACGGACAGGAATGGGAAATTTAATCGTGCAAAGGTAATATGATATAATGATGATCAGACCTTTCAGTATTAACATGGAAACTACAGCAGCTGTTCAAAGTGTCGACCACCGACTTCATTGCACAGCCCACAACGACGCACCATTGATGGTCACACTCGCTCGAAAATACCAGATGTCTGTCATATGCTGTCGCATGCTTCCTGGATCCTGGGCAGGAGATCATCTTCTCGCTCTACTGGAGTCTCGTAGAAGAGACATGTGAGATGTCTCCAGACGAAAAAGTCAAGCGGATTTAGGCCTGGTGAGTGAGCAGGCCCAATCCACCGCGCAGTAAAAACAGAATTCAGGTCTTCTCGTGCATCCATGCTGAAATTTGCTGAGGCCCCGTCGTGCATGAACCACATCCTTCGGCGAACATCTAAGGGCATATCCTCCAGCAGTTCTTGCAGTTACTGCTCCAAAAAATCCTTGCAGCCTGGTCCTGTCAAGATTGGAGGAAGTACGTAGGGACCTATTAAAAATCATGAACAATATCACACCAGACATTGATGGAAAATTTTTGCTGATGGCCTTGTTATACTGTCGCATACGGGTTTTATTCGGCCCAAACATGGCTGTCATGGCTGCTGATAATATTATCTCGAGTGAAGAATGCCTCATCTGTGTATAGCACGATGCTGGGGATCCGGTGCTCTGCAGCACAGCGCTGGAAGAACCACTGAGTAAACTCCTGTCGCCTGGGGTAGTCTGCTGGGCTCATTGTCTGCATTTTTTTTGCAGATGATATGGGTGTAGCTTCTGCTCATGCACGATCTGCCAAACGGTAGTGTGAGATGCATGCATGTCGTGCCCAACTCGGCGCGTGTTAGTTGACGGTTCGTCAGCAACCATATCTAAGACCGCTTCCTCGAAGCGCGGACTGCGGACAGTCCTCCTACGTCTAAAATCATTCCTGTTGACCTTCAATGAGCCAGTCTCTCTTTGCCCTCGATTTATGGACGCAAACGTGCTGTGGTGCGGAAGTCGCCGATGAGGAAAGCGTCCCTGATACGGCCGCTGAGGCTTCCTGCCATATCCATCTGCTGCACCATACGCAAGGAGCATATCTGAAATTTCTTCCCACGTATACGCATCTATTGCTGAAGTCACTCATACACTAATGTAAACAACCTCGCAACAGAGACGTGGAGGCACGTGCCAGGCTAACAAGCTACTGATCGAGGTATCAAGGAGTGCAGTTCACTGCGGCCAGATCAGTCACGTCGAACCGCGCATAGCAGTCACAACTACAAGCTGCGACAGGCGCGAGGTAATGAAGTGACACAGACAACTCGGACTAATTTTTCGGATAATACCTCGAACCCACCAACAAGTCCTAGAAGTTTGTCTGTGGAATTTAAATACACCCTGTATGCAACAAACTGTGTGCTTGGGTGCAACGGCACGAAAAGACGGAAACCAATTTTTGAAAATCATCGAAAATCCGCTTCTGATAATCCGCGGATGATAAATTGTATCTGGTTTTGGAGAAAATAGTACATTCCAATTATTTATAACCTTGAAATGTACATTATAGAACATTAGGTATGTCTCTCAGGGATCGCTCTCCATAAACCCCAATTTCCTATTAGCCCTCGCCAACTACGGGTTAAGTCAGAAGCATAACCCCCGCGGTCGGCGAGGGACTACTATAAGTTTATTTTTCGAAAATTAGAATAATGAAGTTGACTTTGTTTCGTTTCAGCAGTGAATTTTCGGCGATCATAAGCAGACACGATAGCAAAGTTGTCACCGAGATATTTATGTTACCGAAAAGTCTTAATTTAACTCAAAGATCGGTTTAATGATGTCGTATCGCTCGCGAAGTGTTCTTTTTCAGGGCTAATGGATAACGCGTCTCACGGTGACTCATCCACCAAAGGCATTTGGCGCATTCGAGCGCCAGCTAGAGAGAGAGAGAGAGATGGCGCAGAGGGGGAAGGACGAGGGACGGATGAAAAAGGGTTCGGGGAAAGGAAAGCGTAAACGAACACTTGTTAAAATTGCGCCGAAAAAACCAGCAGCGGGAGAGATGCGGCGGCATAGGGACCGCTTTATTGAAAGGGGCGCCAAAATAGGGTCCCCCAAATGATGAGCGATCACTTCTTTGCGGGAAGAGACAGCTGCCTCCGGGGAGAGAAACTTCATCCCACCACCCCCCACCCACCCCCAACCGCCCCCCCCCCTCCTAGTTGCTCGCAACCGAGGGATGAATGGACGATGAAGGGACGCTCACGGATCGAGGTGCCGATGATATTGGCCCGAATATATTACGCCCCCCCTCCATGCTGAGGGACGGACATCGTGGGTTACGCGTCCTCTGGTACCCCTCCCCCCCCCCCTCATTTAGTCTACCCTCCCATTCCCTCTCCCAACTCGGAGCAACCTCTTTCGTGCCCCCCCGAAGCGATGAATATTAACTCGTGTCCCGTGACGTCACACGACTGTTGCTTTCTCTCTCTCTCTCTATTTCCTCTCCCTTCAACTGTTATATCTCCCATCCTCTCGTGCGAGGCAGCTCTGTGACGGATGACTCGGGAGCCTCGTGCGGACATGGGTGTGATGTGCCCTCTATTCTCCCTTCCTCCTCCTCCCTGCGCTCCTCTTACCTCTCCCTCCCTCCCTCCCCCCTTCCAGCCACCTCCCTTTTTCATTGCCCTCGTATTATTCTTTCTCCCCCTGGTAGAGGGCGTTGTAGGCTCAGCTAATCCGCGAGCCTTTTGATGGGCAACCATTCATCACGTTGAGGGAGACGGAGGAAGGGGAGTGGGAGAGAAGAAGGGATTGAGGAGGGCGGCGTGCAGCAGGAAGCGTGCGAGTGGTTTAGTTTTCTGCGTGTGTGTGTGTATTCCTCTCGCAACATGTATCATCCTGAGGTTTCTAAGGGAAATGTGCTTCCGAATGCGATTACGTGCGGCTGGTAAGAGACTGTACAAAAGCACCGTTCATTCGATTCTGTCGAGTCTTTCTTTAAATACCTATAGATACATACGTATACTTATAGTTTGGTGGTTATTTTTACGCGACTCGGCCTCGTTAACTATTTGACGCGGTGAAAATTCAAGTGTCCCAGATTTTGAAAGCGTATATTTAATTCACTGAATACAGTAAAATCTCGATGCAACATATCTCTAAGAAGCATGAATTTTTATACTGTAACTAGTGTATAATGAAAATACCCATAAGGAGTACAGAATTTTCTCTGAAAGCATCTCATTGGGGGATCGGCATTCTTTCGGGTCTGGTGCAAACCGAAACCGGCGATAATGGGAGTCTAACAAGCGATATAATACCTAAAAATTATGATTTTACCTCAGTGCTACTGTGAAAATACGAGAGGGATGACTGACCATCGATTATAAATCTTTTCTTTTTGTAATTTGGCTGAGTTCTGCAGATCTTTTCGTACTAAAGACAAAAGATGACTTCAAAATTGGTGTAAAACGACTTGAATGAGCAAGAATTGGTTGTAGTTGAGTCATTAACTGACGACAGCATACGTTGAAAACAGAAAAATCTTTTTTCGGGACCTCTGAAGTTCACACGTAGTATTGAAAATTACGTTAATTCGAAGTACGTTGTTTTGAAATATTTATACAGGAAAATTGGCGGGCATTAAAAAAGTGCGTTAATTTGAAACATACGTAATTGTGAAGTAGTGCGTTGTAGTGCGAGATTTCACTGTACTTCGAAGCCGTAGTTTAAGTAATTGCTTTTCGGTTTATCATCTCGGTCGATATTCCTTTTGTCCGCATAAGCTATGATATTTCTCCTTCCGACGGCCGGCATCCGAACGTAATTGCAACGCGTGATTCGATTTGTGTCCTCAGACACACGAGTATTAGGCCGAATCAGTCCGTTCAATCTCCCCCATTCGCTCACAATACACTTTACCTATCTCTTTCGGTCCGATTCGCTCCTTCGAGAGGTCGAACATTACGAGACCGAGCAATTTGTGCCATTTCGATCACGGGCACGGTATCGCGTGGCGTGATTGCGTATGTGTGTGTGCTGCGACACGGAGGGCGTGCAGATCAGGCGTAAGGAACACTAAAAAAATATCCTTGGTACTTAAGGTAGTCAGCGAGAGAGTGCTCTGGGTAAAAAGAGGCGGACGCGTAAAGGAGGAGTTTCCATTGCTCGGAATGGAAGCATTCGGCTAGCAGTTGCTGCCTTGTAATACGATGATGGACCTGTGTTTTATCCGAACATGAAAACAATTTTGATGTTTGTGGTTCTCTGTGCGGGCCGTTCCCGGTTACGACAAACCCGGACTTACGATATTAATATATTGATATCTCGAAATCGATATCGCACCCCAGACATACGATATTCGACATCCGATGTGCTATTCGAATTTACTGTCTTGCGCGTATTTTCGGTCGATATTCAGTCGGACGATACGACTCGTCCGCAGTGTAGGTATTAATTTATTGATTGTTTTAACTCTTCAAAATGTTTATTATACAGTATATGTATAACGCTCGTTGGTTCGTAAACTATTAATTTATAGCCTAAATACGGCTTGGTACATATTTTTCCCAAGGTCTTGAAACGTATCTCAATTCATAATGGGAAATTGATATTCGACTTACGATGCGATTTTCAGGAACGCATTAGAGTCGTTAGGAATATTTGATATAAAGGATTCTCATCTTCTCAAAATGATTATTATTAGTCAACAAGCGCTTCAATCATCTCCTTCCTTCCCGACTAAGCATTTAGTGACTACCGTCTTCCTGCCCCTATTAAAGTTAGAATACTGAAGAATATGGTCGAAAATCTGTACGCGAACAGCAGTAACTGAAATTAGTGGTTTCCCAAAATAAACAAAAGGTCCTAAATATAGCAGAAATAATATTCTGTTTACGACGATTTTAATATGTTATATTCTTCGTTGACACTTAATTACCGTAGTCTGTTGCAATTATATTATAAAACTGTTGAACATTGCACTTTCTTGATTACAGGTGGCAAATGCGATGGTGAAAGTTCAAAAAGTAACAGTGAACGATAAAAGGTTAGGAAATTTATTTGTTGAGTACATTAATAATAAAACATCTAGTAACGACAATAAGTATATTAGCTTTACGAGAAAAGATCCATTCTAGCGCCTCACTCTTCTAAAATAATTGTCAAGTATACATTGTAATTTATTCATATCAGCTTTAAACAGCAGATGAAACTGAAAGGAAAAGGACTAAGGAATTAAAGGAATGCAAAGGGGATCAAAAACCACTTCGGCTATATCCATCGATTGACAAAATTTATCTACTAAATTCATGTAATATATAAACGAAGAAGTCCCTCGCCAACCGCGGTTTTGAGTATCCGTAATTAAACAAGTTAGGAAAGTACTGCGAACGCAGATATTACAAGGCGATTTTTTTAGAAACAAATGAAATTTTTAATATTAATGGCCTTATATCATAGCCTTCTGATTCCCATTAAAAGTTTACCCATATTAAAGCATTGAGCTCGTTGTCATGGTAGTCGATTGTTGAGACCCTGAAAAACTCCCCCTTTTTCCGTTAAAAACTAAATTTACAGGAATTTGAATTCAGTCTTCAAAAATAAGAACCTACAATTTCTAAACTTTCCGACAGTTCAAATCCTGAGTTCGATTCTAGACGAGAAATAACTTAAAAAATCAAATATATAAACCTCATCTCCGATTTACGTGTTTTTCTTGTGGGGCAATAATGATGCAAAATTAGCCTCCAGCATCTTGTTACCATCCACCAAATTCTTACTGCCTGTAGCTCTCATATGTAGCAATTTATCCTGAAAATTTGGTTTCTCTAGGTTGAACCGTTTCAGAGATATCGCCTACAGAGTCGGTCGGATGGACAGACACATAAAGTGAATACATAAGCGATTTGTAAAAAAAATCGCTAAAAACTGTATCTGGTTTTACTAACTGAAATATTCAGTCTTGAGTATTTGCATTTCTCCATGCAGCGTTGTCTAGTTTGCTAATTTTACTAATATTAAAATTTATACTATTGAAGAAGCTACGTACTATTCCTAACAATGGAGATGCATATAGAAGAAAGGATTTTTATTTCCCGATAACATCACAAGTAAGTCATTAGAAGGAGGTTCTGGGAATATCGTGGGCGCGATGGTTTTGCCATCGTTTTTTAAAAAGCGTATGAGGCCGACAGTGATTCTTTTGATTTAAAAAGTATTTTATTTTGTATCTTTACATGAGAAACCCAGTTTCTAAGTATAGTTTTCAATATTGAACTCTACCTTATTGGGCTTTACGTATGTCTCTCAGAGATCACCCCACCAAATCCCCCAAATTTCCTATAAGACCTCGTCGCCATCCGCGGATTAAGTCAGGAACGTAACCTCCGCTTATAATCCTTTAGGAAGTGCTGCCATGAAAATGATGTCCCGGTCAGCGGCCTGCGGTGGCCGCTATCTCGAGCTGGTTTTGAATAGGTACGTATAGATAGACGGATACCTATGCGTCTTTATTTGGGTGACATTTTGACCAATCAGTCTCGTCTTTCATGTTGATTACGAAACGAAAAGCGCATTTTTTAACAACTTTTATATTAACTTACCGAGATATATAGTACATGTAGTATATGTAGGTAAGTTTTAAGACACCGCAAATAATGTCAAGTAACTCGAACGGCCATTCTTTCAATTTTGAATAGTGCCACACATAAAGACTCGTATGTGTAACCACCGTGCAAAATAACGATCCGAGTTCGATTCCAGGAACGTTTAATTCTCCGAATTGGATAACATGGGAGAATCGAATTTCTATCTCCTAAACTACAAGTCGTAATTATATGCTCTCAAAGGACTTTTTTGTTGCAAATGTTGTCCTCTATACGACTAAATTTATTAATCGATACCTTAAAGATCATATAATGGCAAAAGAGAGTAAAATATGAATTTATTATTGTTGGATTGGTTGAAATGGAGTCTCTTGATTACTACCAACCCTTAAAAATGATTCCGACTCTTGAAGAATGTTTGGATACGAAGAAAAGGCCGTACCATTTTTAATTGACCGTAAAATCATTGAATCAAACCATTTGGTTGGTGTTTCATCTTTATAGTACACTTTCTAAAAGTTGTTTAAATTAAAAAAGTTGTTTTTATATATACTTGCTATAGGTATGAAAATCAAATCAAACGATAGTTATCTTCAAAGAAATGAAATATAAGAGTCTGACACAAATTTATTCTTTGGAAATCCTTATTAAATACAGTACAGTATTGATGAGTAACGACTGTATATCCAAGCGAAGAAATGCCGACAATACGCTCTCTAATCGGCATTTCTTCGCTTCCCGTGGCTTCCCGTGAGCACGCGATATTTTCCTTAATGCTCGGGTTACAGAAGACCGCCAGTGGAGGGCGAAATGGAAAATAATGGAGAAGTCAGAAGGGGGAAGAACGGCACGCACAAACAAGGCTTAGTCACTCGCGACCTCAACCATATAGCAGCGATCTCTCCTTTGTCAGATCCTCCGATTCCTCCACTCCCCCTTTCTCCCGTTACCCTCACCATATTCCCATTTCTCCACCCCTCTCCCATCAAATACCATCCAATCTAAACACCCCCGCAGAGGGGACCCCGCATGGGGTGAGTCTCATTGGTCGTTCGGACCCCTTTTTAGCGTCGGAATCACAGCGGAAGATTGGATGAGAGAGCGAGTGGAGAGCTCTCTCCCCCCCTCCTTCTCCCCTCTCCCCCTCCTCCCCCCTCCTTCTCCCCCCTCCATCTCCCTCCCTCCATCGCCCCCCTCCATCTCCCCCCCTTCACTCCTACCCCTCCATCTTCCCTCTCTATTCCCCCCTACCACTCTCTCGGAAGATGGATGAAAACTCGAGTCAACCAACCAATGCGCACCTGATGGGCCGCCGTGAGCAGTCCTGACCAATAAGAAAGACGCTGCCATCCTCCGGTTATTGAATTTTCTTCCTTTTCTTTTATTGGATTTCGAAGAGGCTGATTCGACTCAATGCTAAAACACAAATCGATTTCAACAGAAAACGAACACATTTTCAAATGTTTGTCCTACTGTTGCATTTTATCTTTCCGTCTAAAGTAGAGAAATCCTGATGCTTGTACGATTATCTCAAAGTTTGTATGAAAATCCCCAAAGCTGTCACGTGGTAGTTTTATTACCTAGAACCGTTTACAATAATACCACGATTTACGTACTTATGCACTTACGAACTAGTGTTGGCGCGTCAGAAATTTGATTTACGACTTCAAAACTCGATTTTACTCAATTTCAGCCACTCCACATAACGCCATCATTTTAAGGAAAAAAGGGTGTGAATGTAATGATTATATTCCAAATTTCTTTCTCTGTCCTTTGTCTCCTCCCCCGCCGATACATCCTTTGCCCCCTGCACACTCTTGGACCACCTCTGCCTTCGCCCCCCCATCCCCTTTATCCCCCTCGCCCCTCCATCATTTATCCACCCCCCCCACCCCCTCTGTCTCATCCCCCTCCTCCACCCTCTCTCCTCCCTCTTCACCCCATCCCTACAATAACGAGCCGAACGTACGCTCCCTTCATTTCCACCCCAAATCATACACGTTGCTGTCAGAATCGTGTCTGAAAACGATCACACCCGATCCCTCGGAGTTTACGAAGTCGTTTGTGAAGAGAGAGAGAGAGGGAGGGAGAGAGAGGTGGGGGTGAGGGAGAGAGAGAGAGGGAGGGAGAGGAAGGAGTACAAGGAGGGAGAGAGATAGAGAGGGAGGAGAAGGAGAGAGGGAGGGGGGGGGGAGGAGTTTTTCCCATTCCACGTGTGCTGACAGTTGCAAAAGGAAACAGCACAGTAACTAGTTTTTGTTCCGAAATTCAGAGTCATGGGAGTGAACTATTCGAAAGCTTTCTTCTTATTATTCCCGTCTTGAACTTTTTTATGCTGTTGCTATAATTAGTCAGTTTCACCTGTTACCATGTGTCGAATGAACCTCATTACTTCACGGACGTTAGTTTTTTCCAACACTCGGTGAAAAAAGCATGAAGACTGTAAGGACGTCGAAGTACTTAACAGGAAACATTAAAGGAGAGAAAGTTGGCAGTAATTATAACAGCACTTTTATTGATTTAACATTTCTAGTTAAAAGCTATTTAAAATTGAAAGCTTAAAAGTGCCCAACATTTGTATGGAAACCCACCGCTGGCCCGTTATGACGCGGGATTTCCAGGGAGGAGTTGCTACCCTTGTTACAAGACAAACGCAGTCGTATTGTGCAATACAGCATATTCATAGAAATACGTACAATTATTTTTAGCATATCACCGAATATATGGAAGCTTAAAAGTTTCATTACATTAGCGAAATAATGAAATTACAGTAGAGTCACGATTATCCGAGTCTCAAATATCCGAGGTTCCGTATTATCCGAGGTTGAAAAGTATTACTATGAATATTTGCAATTGAATAGTATCATGTCAGTGTGGCGACGGTAACATTTATTTATTAAATAAATTAATTTCATCGAAAGTTTTTCATTACTTATTTGTTTTATGATAACCATCCAAACCACCTGAGTTAACTTATCAGTATTTCAGAATCCATAATTATATGTATTTCTAAGATTCGATTTAATTATGTACACGATGAAACAACGAAGTTTATATTCATAGGTAAGAAAACGTTAATATCTCTCCAACGAGAAATGTAACGATGAATTTGAATCTGACAAATCTGAATGTCTCTCAATCAATAGTAATTAGAAATATTAAAATATCAACTTTGGATGTTTTGCAGGTAATTACTGTATTAAAGCTTGCCAACCTTGCAGCAGTTATCGTCGAATATGAATTATTTATACGTTGGCACTTGCCAATACTTCCGCAGATTAATTTACACGTAGATAATCGTTATTGTAAAAATATTGAAATGCCTACATTTAGATGATTATATGCATTACCGAAATTATATTATTGTGTCTATTTTCTAAGTTTGTCACACCCAAAATTACGGGGAGGGTGAGGAATAATAGGGGAAGAAGGAAAAATGTGATGAGAGGAAGGAGGTGCTGGGATTGAGAGGGAATGGGAAGCGTCATCATTTTCATTTATTACTTTTTATCCATTACTATTACCTACCCGTCATTTTTTTTACGGGTAATTAGTGTGTGTTTGTCCGTCTGTTTGTTGGGAACGATGTATGGAGTTAAATAGGAGTATATATATATATATATAAACGTTTAGGAGTCGAGAAAGGTGTTTACAAATTGAACCGTACTTTCAGGATTACCTTAACCCATTTAAATTGTAGACTATTCTGCGGTCTATGGCAGCATCATGGTTCGACTCCAGAGAGTTTCATTCTCCATTTGATTAACACGGAGGTGGGTGTCGCATTTTTTAATTTGCATTTGAAAATTACTTACCGTATTAGCCCGAATATAAGGCGACTCCTTATTTTCCCAATGAGAAAATCCAAAAAAAGTAACTTCTTCATACTTAAGGACCCGAATATAAGGCGACTCCTTATTTTCCCAATGAGAAAATCCAAACAAGTTAGGAAAGTGTACAACGTACCACAAATGGGCGCGTTTCGTGTAATGGAGTATTAGAAAGAAACTATATACCTGTACGTGAGGGAAATAGCGTTTTAAAGTTCTTATATTCTTCAAAAATAAGCAATTTTCTTCCTATTTAATAATGTTGCATGCACGCGTCAGGAAATTAAACGTTTGTTTGTTAGATTGTTTATGATAGCAACAATGAAGAAGTAACCATAAAATAAATTTTCTAAGTTCAACTCGATTCAAGACATTCTCATTTGATTTTCTAGATAACGGCTACTCCTTCGATAAAAATGTATGGGAAAGAAAATACTTTTCTTTACTAGTTCTAAAACTTTTATTTGAAAAATATTTTGATATGAGCAATACTTTACGAGATATGACGAAAATTTAATTTTTTGTCACCAGTAAAGTGGTACCCCTGATCGGCGTACTTGATTCATTTTTGCGATTTTCTCCTTATATTTGATTGTAAGTACTTAA
Source organism: Uropetala carovei (assembly GCA_036926305.1). Taxonomy (NCBI): domain Eukaryota; kingdom Metazoa; phylum Arthropoda; class Insecta; order Odonata; family Petaluridae; genus Uropetala; species Uropetala carovei. The sequence goes on along the minus strand of JAXCHB010000062.1, from coordinate 1,598,246 downwards.
TATCAAATTTTATGAAAACCTGTTGCGTAGAAGCCGAGAACGAACATGCGGACGGACGGACAGACCGACGATAATAGGCGCTCACGCTGGAAGCGAAACGCGCCTAAAAAAGTAACTTTTTCATAATTAAGGACCCGAATATAAGGCCCGCACTTTCCTGAAAGACAATTTTTGAGAAAAACCACCTTATATTCGGGGTAATACGGTATATACGTCACACGCGCACGCACACGCGCACACACGCACGCACACACGCACGCACACACGCATATATGTAACCATGAGAATCCTTGCGAAATTTCAAGTCGAAAATGTTCTTTGTCAAAATTTCGGTAGGAGCGTAGTATCCTCAGAAAACGTGTTTAAAGGTGGCAATATGTGGCAACACTGTACTGGGAAAGGGTCGTTTACGATAATGGATCTAGAGCAGGGGTGGGCAATCTTTTCTGCGTGGAGGGCCGCATCGGTGTTTGCGAATTCTTCAGCGGGCCACATTGAAAGAAATGCTTAGGCGGGCCAGATTAGAGTTTAAATCGGAAATTGCTTAGATTCTTAGGCATCATACATAAGTAAAAAACAAGCGCAAACAAGGATTGTAGGGCTAAATTTTCAAAACTATGAACGCTTTATTGTCATAATTTTGCCATTAGTAATATAAAATTGTGTTAAATTTTACAGATTGCTTTTTCACCAATGCTTTGCGGGCCACGTTAAATGCTCTCGAGGGCCACATATGGCCCGCGGGCCACGGATTGCCAACCCTGATCTAGAATCTAAAATGACGACAATATTATGTTTATCATTATTTGTTTTCAATCTTTAAATACCTTAACTTTCTTTTATTTATTTCGGTTTTGTTTTTCTTTTCTTGATCTGTTTCCAATCTTTTATTTAAATGGATGTTTGTTGACATTTCACTGGTAAATAAATGAAATAAAAAGAAAAAAGAAAAAAATGAAAGCAAGTTAAGGAATTTAAAGATTGCAAGCAAATAATGATAAACATATTAGTGTCGTTATTTTAGACCCTAGAGTCGTTATCATAACTGACCCTTTCCCAGTACAGTGTTGCCACATATTGCCAACTTTAAACACGCTTTCTGAGGAAACTATGCGTCTACCGAAATTTTGGCAAAGAACGTTTTCGACCTAAAATTTCTCAAGGACGCGAATTCAACGTCTAAGGGAATGTAAATTCATTTATCTACGTCGATCTTGAAATACTCATAGAACCGGCCTAAAAATTTGTTTTAAACACAAATACTTTTTTGTAGTTTGAAATCATTCATCGTCAGGGACAACCGCATTGTTGCTGATTCAGCGCAAATACGTATATTAAATGCAGTCACACGTATGTGCAGACGGGACAAGGATCGTGATCACACAATTCTTTCAGAATTGTAGTAGACAGTAATATATTGACTAAAAAATGGCTTTCGTTTGCTATAAATGTTGGAACAATGGAATTGTGGAGTTGAAGCCGTGAAAGAGTTAGGAAATGTTGTCTAAATTACAATGAGTTTGATTCGGCATAAATTAGATTTTTAGAAGCCCGCTTTTGTACGGACGCTTTCATTAATATGCGAAATACCTGTGTGACCGCCCTCGCAGAAATCTAGATACTATTATTTATGAATAGGACCGAATCGTTCATCATAATTCATTATCGGTAGCGGAGACTTCTTCATTTTAAACCCAATTTGGAATGGAGTGAGTCCAAATCCCTTGGAATCCCCTTTCCCCCTGCTAGTCATAACTTCCTTATGCCTTCTTTCATCCTTGTCTCCTCTCAAAAGAGAATTCGACCTCGTGGCCAAGTTCTTCGTGACTGGAAAACGCTATTTCCAGATGGTCTCAACAGAGAGCGTTAGGGAGGCGCGTGATAGGAATTTCTCACCGCAACCCTGAGAAAGGAAGGAATATCTCTCCAGTCCACACTCATTTCCCTCCTTCCACGCCATGGAACTATATAAAACTTCTCCGTTATTAAGAGCGGAGGCTAAGTTGGCCTGAGAGTTTACCTCCTCTCCACATAGCACATATATAGATCGATTAATGGTCTGCAGCATTATGGCGTCCTAGAAAATATTCTTTCAGGCGTCGTATCGATAAATTTATTTTGAGGCGTCAGATATTTCTCGACGCGTCTTTGCAATCCACGTCAATCCGACCCTTTAAGATGGAAATATATTCGCCGTCTAGTGTGGAATGATGCCAAAATTAAGCAATTTTCTATTCGTCCGAGTTCATTCACCTACGCACCCATATTCATCCTTGCTCATTTACGCTATCGAGATAAGTGCTTCTAATTTCCAAGTAGGTACGTATCGCTAGGTGAGTCGTCTATGACCAATATATGAACATCGTTACTCGGTCATATAACGACGAAACTAAGACAAATTTTAAAGAAAAAAATCAATTTCAAGGTTATAATAGTTTCGCGAATAAAATGCGCTTAAAAAATCGTTCTCCCTCTTGTTAATGCATACATTTTCTTACTTCTTTGTTTTGCGTGCTGCCTAAAGATTAAGTACAGGCCGTTCCCAACATACGACTCTAATGCGCAGTGCCGTAACTATGGCGGGGCAAGCGGGGCAGCTGCCCCGGAAGAAACTCTGCAAGGGGCGCAAATAATCCAAATAGTAACTAAATAAACTAGAGAAAATAATTTCATGAAGGGGGAGAGAGCGCATATTTAGTAGCTTCTCCCTGGCGCCAAAATATCTAGTTACGGAGCTGCTAATGCGGGCCTGAAAATCGCATCGTAAGTCGAATTATCGTAAGTCGAATATCAATTTCCCATAGAGTTACATGTTATAAATTGAGATACGTTTCAGGACCACGGAAAAAATGTTTCGAGCCTTATTTAGGGTATAAATTAATTGTTTATTTTTAATCAATCAAGCAGTAAATTGATACCTGGAAACTAAATATCAGGCAAAAATACGCAAAAGAATGTATACTCGAATAGCGCATCGGATGTCGAATATCGTATGTCCGGGGCACGATATCGTATGTCGATTTCGAGGTATCAATGTATTAATGTCGTAAGTCCGGGTTTATCGTAAGTCGGGAACGGCCTGTATCTCTATTACAATCTCCATTTTTTCCACCCCATCTTAATTGGATTAATCCTTTCCATTCCCTTTCTTTCTCCCTCTACTTTGCCTTCCAGTCCCTCTCGCATGCATTCCCCACATCTCATACTAGCGAATGATGTTGAAAGTGTGGTTACGGATCCTACCACCGAAGGCGCCACTGCTGGCAGGTCCCACGCTTTCGATTTTAAATGGCGCCGCCCCGAAAATCTCCTCTCATTCCTTGGGATTCGATTTCCTTCGATCGATTATTGTGCTTTCACTCGATAACAATTGTTTCTCGACGCTCAAAAGCGCGGAATGTTACTGCAGAAATGCACGATTTTATACATTTCCTTCGAATATTTTTTATACCGATTAAAAAGTTATTTAAAATTTTCCAGATAACGAAGCCTTATCTCAGACAGCCCTATTATTCTGAAAAGTAGATTAATGAGATTATCTAAGTTGTATGAAAATGCCAAAAGAGTCGAATAAAATCAAGAATGTACATTTTCATAAGGTTTATCGTAGTTGAGCTCTTCTCGTGAAAAGCTTTGGGAGAATAATGGAGGACTAAAGGCCAAGATGGCGTCAAGAAAGGAAAACTCGGAAGATAGGATAAGAGAAGAAGAAGAAGAAGGGAAAGTGGTAGGAGAAGAAGGCAGCCACAGCAGATGGGGCTCGGGAAAAGGGTATGATGGTAATACCGGAATCGCTTAGAAATGATTCACTGGCGGAGGTTGCTAGAAGGCGTCCACTGAATATCCATGGTCAGGAAAAGATTCGAAAGGATGGAACGAGGAACAATAACATTATGGTGATATTTGGAGGAGCAATGCTCTATGATATTTTTTCGCATAATTCTCCAGAATCCAAAAAAAGACTAATAATCGTAATTACCCTCGCGTAGCGTCACGTGGCAAAAAGGTAGGGGGAAGAGAGAGGGAGGGAGGGAGTTGGGTTGAGGTAGGGGAATGGAGGGGCGGAGAGGGGGAAGGAGGGAGAATGTTGGGCCGTTGGATTTCATCTCGGAGCAATCGAAGCAGAGAGGAGAGAAGGGATTGATTGGAAAATGGCGTATCTACTCCTAAGATATCGACGCCTCCTAGACACATTGCAGGGGCGAAAAGGTAGTAGTCGCGAAGGGCGGGGAGAAGGAAGAGGGCTGAGTCTTTGCTAGGGAGTTCCAAGGGAATCTCCTCTAGGTGCGAAACACTTTTCAAAAAGGGAGATTTTTATATATGGAGAAGTGTCGGTGTAATGTTTTCAGCGGCTGTGGAATGCGTGGCAAAATGGATAAATGTTATTATTTGCTCTATATTATACCTAGGTAGGACCTTGTTCTATGTTGTATGTATATATGTTGAAAGGGAGGAGATTAAGGATATGAAACAATGTGAAGAAGCATATATTGAGTCTACATATGCGATTCAATTTGTTATTTTTTGTTTATTTTCAAAAATGAATTTACAAATCCTTTTTGTTATGATCATTTAAATTTTAATGATAAATGGCGAGAGTGGTTTCCGGGCTATATGGGCCTTCAACACTTGGCTCCTTCGGAGGGCTAAGGGCCCTTGGGCCCCGATTGATACGCTTCCGGCTGCTTATTCTAGCAGTCTAACCGAAGCTACTTATGTCTTTTTCGACGTCTTTCCATCCTTGCTTCACGCTCTCCTTCAGTTCCGTTAATCCCTTTCAAGGATTTTATTTGTCACTCGGAGCTTTTGTTTTTTTGATTTGCGATTTTAAAATTTAAGGGTTTGATAAATATTTTCTTTTCAACCAAAAACACTATTACTCAGTTTTTAGCTGACAATTGTATATTTAACATGCACAACAATTTTTGTTTCTGTTTATAGCGACGCTAAAATTTCTTTTACTGTTATTAGTTTATTGACATTTCAAAGGCGACATAAATTCGTGAGAAAATAATTGTATTGAGATTGATTCTGAATGATTATTGTTACACGACAATGTTTCTCGTGTCTATATATATTTATATATATCCCTTTTTAGATTATGTATCGTTAAACGGTGGTTAGTCGTGAGATGGCCGTTTGAAATAATCAATAGGTGGTAATTTTTATTCTTTCCATCATTTAGTACCTTTTAACTTTGATTTTGCTGAGACGATGGATCAAGATGTTATGTCCAAAACCAGCCATTTGATTTAGAAATTAATATAAATAGATTCAATCCAGAAACAAATACATCAACTTCTCATTTGAAAGTTAGATTAGGAGGTCGTTCAATTCCTTGTCAATAGAGACATGGCTGGCGCTTCTCGGACAGACAAACAGAACATTCATTGTAGTATAACGATTAATCTATTCTTTTTCCGAATCTTGTTTTCAATCAATTTCCTTTTTGAGCAGCAATAAATAAAATTTAATAAGGCGAAAAAAGTTGCATGCGTGCAGATTTCCAATAATTTTTCCTAAATTAAATTATCAAGTAGGTAAAACTGAAATTATAGTATTTTTTGCTATCTCCGATTTAATTATCATTGTATCCAAATACCAAAGAAAGCGTTTAAGCGACAGCTATAGGTACTTCTTTTACTCTGTATTTTACTTAAGAGAGGTTTTAGTCTTTCAATCAATAGTGGCAATTCATTCTATTACTTATCAACTGAAAAATAATAACCTAATTAGGTATATGCTAACGTCGGACATAGTATATTATGACATTAATATTTCTATCTATTTATCTATCGGGACTATCAGTTTTTCTAATAGACGTCCTAATTATTCAGTTATTGACAGAAGTGGAATATTTCGAACATTTCACACCTGACATTCAATATCTCTTTTATTTGCGAGTCCTTTTCGCATTTATCTCTACGAGTTGAAGTTTAAGTTTCGCTTTATTAATAATATCTGCTTCGTCGCATAAATGAACTACTTGCAAAGTGTCACCTTCCTCATCAATACCTCATTTACCTTAAAAATAAAAATCATGTCTTATTGGACGAACTGTGACAGTTTTGTGGTGAATGTAAAGGATTGAAAACATAGGTATTATGACGAAGGTTTATATGTGGCGACTAAATGTCCGGTAGCCTAATTGTTTGTTGATCTTTCACTTGTTGACATGAATTCGTCGTAAATATACGCAATTGTAAAATTTTGTTGGTGATGTTTATATATATATATATATATATATATATATAATTGGAAAGGTTTTTTGATTCTGCATTTTTCCTGCGAAGACGGTTAACCACACATATATGTATTGGGTATCACTGAATTCGTATTGAAACGGGGAATGTCCTAACGTGGCCCTTTTTTCAATTAATGTCTTATGAAACGATTAATTATTTTAAAATATCTTATTTTATGCGTGTTTAAGGGGTTGTCATTCTGCATTTTTCACACGGCTTAAATGTTTAGAGATTGTAGATGGAATGGAGTAACCACCAAAAAAAAATCGAAAATCTCATCCAAGTGTCCTGGGTTCGACTCAAAAAATTCCTAAAGATCCGTTTTTTCCCATTTAAAATGCATTGTGCCATTTTCGAAAATTATTTTCGGGCACTTACCGATAAGTTACAGAAATGAAATTTGGTACTTTCGTAGCTATGGTGGGTTACTACAATAATTCGAAGAGAACATTTCCTTAGGTACCCTCGGTTCGATTCCAGACCGTCCGGAATATTCCCCGTTTAATTACACGCAAAAATATTTAAACCACCATACCGTGTATACCATATGGAATAGAGAGCTGACATTTTTTGGAGTAGTGTAAAGTATAGAGTAAACTATAAAAACACTGAGACTTTTCACCTCGGTGTCCCGGGTTTGATTAGAAAAATTCCTAAATTTCCGAAAATTCGCCGCGCACGTTTTCGACTTTTTCTTAAAATGTCAACAACGATAACGAACACATGGATGTACTCACATTGTTAAGAAAATTACGGCATATTTCTCCATATCTTCATTCGAAGAAGAACTTAACAGAATCTGAATAACTCCAGCCGTTAATGAAATAAAAAATGATGTATCCTTACCCGACGAAAAAATTTATGTTGGTGTAATGGAAAAATGAGTCTCTATCGAATTTACGTTCTATTAGAGATACACTGAAAGTGTCTCCTATGAAGTAGACAAAGGATTAGGTCGACAGCACCTGAAGGATTCATTCCGATATCTTACTTCGTTCTCGAGATATTCGAATTTATATTTGGATAACGAGAAAGCGCGGCATATTTTTCGTGTTCTTTTGACTTTCTTAATATTCAGTATTTAACTTCATTCTAACGATCAGCAAATGGAATGAATTCGTGAAAACGGTAACTGTCCACATTAAATTTGTTAAAACATTAGCATTTTTAACAGAAGAGAAAGCTATTTATTCAACAAAACGCTCACACTATAAGAGCTTGAAGTGACGCCATGGTGAATGGTCTCCCCATTATATGAACGCTGACGGTTATTTCCCGCCCTGTCTCTCTCTCACCGGATATTTTTTGATTTTTTAAACCCGGGCAACGCCGGGCACTTCAGCTAGTGTATGTATGTGTGTATAAGAAATATAGATATGATAAAATTTTAGCTTCAATTTATTATTGCTTAAATGAATGTTCTGGCTGAGTATGTAGTGAACGACTGGTTAGTGAATGCAGTGAGAGCAGTCTACTCAGGAAGTAAGGCTCGCGTAAGAAGAAATGGTGTGCTGAGTGACTGGTTTAAGATTGAAAGTGGTGTTCAGCAAGGGAGTGTGATGTCTCCTTGGTTGTTTAATATGTTTATGGATAAATGTGTGAGGAAAGCCTGTGCAAATACGAATGGTCTGAGGATTGGGGAAGTGAATGTGCGGGTGCTGTTGTATGCTGATGATGCTGTGCTGTGCTTGTACCCACCTTGTTGTATGGTAGCGAAACGTGGGTGTGTCAGGAGAAACACATGGGCAAGGTGAATGCAGTTGGAATGGGTTATATGAGGAGCATGTGTGGGAAAACCAGGAGTACTTGCATGATGAATGAATGTGGAATGAATGAAACTTTAAGAGGTCAGTATGAAAGGGATGTGCTGCGATGGTTTGGGCATGTGGAGAGAATGGATGAGAACCGGGTGACTAAATTGATATATGATGGTAGAGTATGCGGATCAAAAGGGAGAGGAAGACCAAGGAAAAGCTGGCTGAACGTGGTGGAGGAGACTCTCAAGAAAAGAGAGATCAGAAGTTTAAAGAATGGAATGAAACGATGCGTGGATGTGTTTGAAGCGAAAGAAGTATGTAAGGATAGAAAGGTGTGGAGAAATATTGTGAATGGTAGAGGCATTTGGCTTGCTTACCCCGTAAGGGAACAGCGTGATTGGTATGTATGTTTTCTAGAACGAATGCTTCGTTAATTAGAGCAAGTAGCATATTATTTCTAGTAAAGTGATTGCGTGGTATGAGAGGAGTACACTATTTTAATATTCTACTATGAAACAAATCCTAAGTTAACTCCATGAAAATCCGTGGAGGCTACGGAGGGACAGACAATTTGGCTCTCAATATTAGGGTCGCTGGTTCGAATACCGTCGAGGGCTTGGTTGGTTTTGGTCGCATTCGATGTTGTTGTTGCGCTCATTATAAGAGTTTCCGTTTGTGAGATATATAAAACAATGAAATAAATGAGGTACTTATAGAAAAGAGCGCCCCTAAAATCTGAAGTTACGAACGCTAAATCTCCTGTGATATTGTAGATTGATTCCCTTTAGTGTTTTTCATACGTAGTAAAGGTAATACAATTTTGCAACTTGCTGGTGGTAATGCTCGGAATATCTCCTAATTTCACTGTAATTTTTACCAATGATTGCGAGTGATTAAGTCATTATGTATCGGTATCTAAAACGTGAATCTAATGCAAAATCAATGTCATTTAAATAAGGTTGAGTTGGGCTAGTTCCTTTAAAAAGTGTTTTTCTTGTCATTCGCAGTTAGTTATCCACGAACGCATACTAGACGGCCAAAAAAGTTATTTACAACGATAGGGACGGTAGCCATTATGTAATGAATGTAGAACCTCCTAATAACCATAAAAATTATTTAAGTAGGAAAATACTCACATAATGGTTTTGGGAAATTTACTCCGCGCCAGTGACCAAACTCAAGCAATCTCACACACTCCGGGTTTAGGTGGAATTACTCTCAACGTCAGGAACCCTTTTGTAATCACACACGCACAAAAACACTAAAGCCAACAACCACACACGGGTACTTCCTTTCTAAAAAATTGCCTAAATAGGCGTATTTGGAAATCAATGATTCCATCGTGAGAGTAGGTCGATTAAAAAATACATTTTTTAAAAAGGAAGTATGTACTCGTGTGTGATGTTTAGCTTGTGTGCGTGTGTGAGCAAAAACAGGCGTTGGAGTAATTCTCCCTAAACCCGGAGTGTGTGAGATTGCGCGTGTGTTTGGTCACTGGCGTGGAGTAAATTCCCCTAAACCAGTATGTGAGTATTTTCCTTTTTAACCCTTAGAGTGCCAGACGACTATATGTAGTCGTGCCAGAAGTGCCAGCGACTGCAGTGTAGTCCGTTTCTTTCTCAAATGATTCATGGTTATTGTTATTAGGAGGGTTCTCCATTCATTATTCTTCTTTAAGCATAGGGCTCATAATTTGTTTCCTTTAGACATTTTTGCTTTACAGAAAAATTATTAAGCAAAGAAAAACTAATGATAAGGCCGCTTTTATATAAAGTTTAAGAGCACACGCGCCGTGTAAGTGCAATAAACACGAAATGATTCTATAGTTGAGATGAATAAGGGGCGAAGTGAACACGAGAAGAAGCAAATATATTACTGCCACTATGACGAAATTGAAGGTTGACATATGATTTGGATTTTAACTTATGCTTGTGAGGAAAATAAGGAAAAATATCGGCTTCGTGGGTCAAGCTTACCTGAAGTTGAATTTATTAGTCAAGTTCATCTTTTAACTGACATCCGGGAATTTCAAAGGTCATTATTATTATAGGCAAAAAGCCTCTCGTGATAACATATCAATCATGAGGTCTTCACGTGGCTAAGAGAAGATGAGAGGAAGAGAAGAGGAGAGGAAGAGAAGAGGAGAGGAAGAGAAGAGGAGAGGAAGAGAAGAGGAGAGGAAGAGAAGAGGAGAGGAAGAGAAGAGGAGAGGAAGAGAAGAGGAGAGGAAGAGAAGATGAGAGGAAGAGAAGATGAGAGGAAGAGAAGAGGAGAGGAAGAGAAGAGGAGAGGAAGAGAAGAGGAGAGGAAGAGAAGAGGAGAGGAAGAGAAGAGGAGAGGAAGAGAAGATGAGAGGAAGAGAAGAGGAGAGGAAGAGAAGATGAGAGGAAGAGAAGAGGAGAGGAAGAGAAGAGGAGAGGAAGAGAAGAGGAGAGGAAGAGAAGATGAGAGGAAGAGAAGATGAGAGGAAGAGAAGATGAGAGGAAGAGAAGAGGAGAAGATGAGAGGAAGAGAAGAGGAGAGGAAGAGAAGATGAGAGGAAGAGAAGAGGAGAGGAAGAGGGGAGGAAAGAGAGAAGTCGGATGGGGCGCCGCCGTGAAGAAGGCCTCATTCTGGGAACGAGAGAATAGCCCCTCCTCACCAAACCTCCGGTACGTCTCCGAGAGAGCGCGTGTGCGACGGGGGTGGGGGAAAGAGGGAGGGGGGAGGGGGAGCGAAGCGGTATTGATCTGCGTGGGAGAGCCCCCCCTTCCCCCCTCCCTCCCCCCTCCCTCCCCCCCTCCCTCCCCCCCTCCCTCCCCCCTGTTTGTCGCCACTCTGCGAGTGTCGGCATTCGGCTTCGAGAGAGTTGTGCGTGTTTGCGGGCGAAGAGAGGAGAGGGGGAGGGCGGGGGTGGAGGAGGTGGGAGTCAAACCTCCTTCCCAACTGCTCTCCCTGCTAGACTCTCTCTTTGTCACTATCGGAAGCCATTTTCCTTCTCCATTTCTCCATTTTGCAGTTCCTCCGGTCTATAATCCCCCTCCACCCTTCCTTCCTTCCTCTCCTTCTCAATTCCCCTCCCTCCTTCCTTCCTCTCCTTCTCAATTCCCCTCTCTCAATCGCCACACTCACTGTCCTGCCGTCAATCTTAGACCATTGCCCTCCATCATCATCACGCCCTCGGACCACCATCTTACTTCGCTCACTCCATCCCATCGCCACACTTTCTAATCACTCCTCCTCTTCTCCAATTAGAGAAACAGTAACGTCATTATCGCGGTTTACTTCAACGCAAATTTCTTCTCTATCGGTAATGATGATGGTAAGTACCTGAGAAATTATTTCCATTCCAGTGGGCTATCATCTAACTCTCTCTCTTACCGCTCGTTCCTACTCACCATACCTCGACTTTATACATTTACCGCTACCGCCAATCCAGACAGTCTTAAGTCATCGGCAACTGGTCGCTACGGGAATATCCGCACGCCATCTAATCTACATCGCATATTCCCTTAAATGCTCCCTCAGCAGAAGCCCAAATTTATTACGTTTCGTGACATAAATCCAGCGGATGACGGAAAATGGCAGAAGACGCCATTAAAATCCCTTGCAAATCTGTGAATTCTTAAACGGGAAAGTAGAAAACCTAAAACGTTCTCATACAATCTCTTATTCTAACTAGCTAACCACCCCTCTACCAAGGCCGGCATTACATTGTGTTTCATATTTGGCTTCTACATTACACATCGTCTGTGTGTCCTGCCAAGGAAGTTCACGTACAGGGTGAATCGTATGCAAATAGGCATAAGCTCGAAAGTTAGGAATAATTTGGGAACAGGAAACAAATCTTTCATGAGAGGCAATGGAAACCGGGACATCCGATTGACGGACGAATATTCTACCACAGAACCATCGTAGCAGACTTATTATGCTGTGAAAGGGAGAATTAGTCTGACACGATAGTTCAATGGTAAGTGGAAGACCCGTGTTCGATTCTCGTTCGTGGCGGAGTTTTTCTTCTATTTCAAAATTATTCCCTATAAGGAGTGCTTTCTTATCCACAACTAATGGCGTTTAACGATATAATTTCAGAAAGAGGCCCATATGAACTTCCAGCTTCATCGGAGAATTTAATCAAAGTGTAAAGAAGTTTCATACGTTTGTTTGGAGGTTTTCGCAGCGTTTGGTTATGTGGGTTGATGCTTTCGAGAGGCACTGCGTGGGCGGCATTACTGCTCTCGACGTTTCGCCTTCGATGCGGAAGGCTTCTTCAGGAACCAAACCCAACCCAACTCACAAGTTTCATACGTGTTCCTGCTCTCATCTTCTCACTACCGAAAATCTGATTACGAAGGAAAAACAAAAATGTTTGTTACAATTAAGAGTAAGCAGGCGTTATCTTCTTCCCAAAATCTTTTATTTTATTTTGGAAATCAAGGTAGGTATTTATGTTTCCGCTCAAAAGTCACCTTCCAGCAGTAGTGTGTCGAATGGCTGTCGCGTGCGAATGACGCATCACGCCATTCGAAGGTGCAGTGCATCGCGAGAAACGAAATAATACGAGGATATGAAATCAAGGGATTTAGACGCGAGGTCTTTTGATCTTCGACCCCACCCTCTCCGCGCCCCTTTGCCATCGGATAAGGAGAAAAAATTAAACACTCCTCCCCTATTTGAATAACATTATGCCATTAAAATATAGTCCGGAATTTAACGGGACTAACTTAGTACCTATATGGGTAGGCGTAATACTAAATCCCCTGAGCGATACTATCCAAAGGAAACAAAAGCGATTTCCTCTCCCTCGCCAACCGATTTAATCCACTTCACCATTTAAATTCTGTGACAAATTTTCGGGAATTTCATTTGCAATATTTTTAAATTTCCTTACTTTCCCCGTCTGCCTCTGTGGTTTATGTCGGTTCTGAATTTCAATCTTTCTATTCGTGGATCGTAAGGCTATATTAAAAGCTGCGGACTATCAAATATTTAGTTTTTGCTTTCTGTGAAATTTCATTTACCTTACTAAAACATGAAAAACTTAATGTCGACCATTTTCCTCGTTTGCCGAAGAGGCGGCTTTTCATTTTTGACATTTTAATGTTTTTTATCGCTGTGATCAGAGGAAGAGAGAGAGAGAAAGAGGGAGAGGGAGAGGGGGGGAGGGAGGGAAAAGGAATGAGTGGGGTGGACGTGGAATTTTCGATCTTCTCTTGACCAAACAACTAACAACGGAAATAATGGAAGTGATTCGTATAAAATAACAGAAGAATATGTAAATTATAAGGGAACGTGTTATTATCAGTGCTCAATATTCCCAGTCTTATCACCTCCTTTTAATATTACTCCCTCTAATTCAGCGTTTCCTAACCTTTTGAACTCTGTGGACCACTTCAACCACCCTTCCAGGCCCTGCGGACCACCGCATTTCTTACACTAACCTACTTACTGTATCTACGTTTAAGAAAAGGGGTTACTTGGTTACGTACTATATTGGACTATTTTCATATATATTACGCATATTTCTGTCTGTTTGATGATCACCTGATTATTTTTTGTTTTATTCCAAGAATTATTGTCAAAATTTGCGCAGGAGTAAAATTTTTAAAATATGAAATAGTTTTACAAATGCCATTAATAACAATATTCAATACCTGTGATATTGTAAAACTAACTTAACGTTTCACACAAAAATTCCAACTAAATATGAGGTGCGACCTAAAAAACTATAGTTGGGAAACCTCCGCGGAACACCAACAAAACCTATGTGGACCACAGGTTGGGAAACGCTTTCCACGTGTACTCTATTTTTATCAGATTCCTCTCTCTTCCCTAATACATTTCTTCCAAGATCTCCTGCCTCATCCTTCCTCATATTACACATTCAGACCTCCGCCTTCTCCTCTGCAAATCCCTCCCACTATTTCCTACTCATATAGGTTTTCTATGAACTGACTTCTTCTATTCGTTCTCGTCGAGTGCTTTGTCCTTTGGAATACTTTCAGTTGCCTCCTCCATCTCCTCCCCCCCCCTCCCTCCACCTCCACCTCCTCAGCGATGCATTCTCTTTTGTTACGCTGGGCTGTGATCTGGGGGAGTTATTTTGCTGTGTCGTGAAATATATGTCCTTCCGACCGCGCTCCTTCCGAGACCGCCATTTCGGAAGGGTTCTTCGGTGGAAGGGGTTTCGAGTGCGTGTGTGCGGATGGGTGGGGGCGTGCGCGCGCGATGGAATGGGAGGGTCCGAGAGAGGTCGGCTGCTGCGTGTGGTTGCCTAGCGACGGAATGGAGCGGAGGAGAGGGGGAGGTTGCTTATGTGTCGCCGGGGAGAGGGGGGGGGGGGGGGGCGAGCACTTCGGCGCCTGCGTGGGGGCGCCCCTCCGCCCTTTTTGCCTCTCTTCGTCATGGCCGACCAGAGTAACGTGTCCTTAGTACGGAGCCTCTGTCGCCAATTCGAAGGTTTCTCTCGCGAAGATGCCTCCGTCAAATGAGCCGCTGCCAATATCATTCTCTATCCTCTGAAATGAGTGCCTTATCCTAGTGGGGAAAAGTGACTGCTTTGAATCTTTGAGGAGTATCTGCTTTTATTTTGTAACTAGTGGAATAGCCCGTCAAGAATGACGGGTAGTCATGATTAAATAATTAAATAAAAACTTCCCATTCTCCCTCACTCTTTCTCCCTATCCCGTTCTTTTCCCTCTCTCCCCATCTCTCCCTCCTATTCTCTCTCTCTCCCTTCCATTCTCCCTTTCTCCCTCTCTCGATGATAGCGAAAGACTATGTCCCTGTATCTGATACCGCCGGCGGTGCATATACTTTGACAGGCCACGCGGAATTACACTTCACACATAACCAAGCAAATTATATTATAGGATGTCTCTCTATACTATAATTTCGCTATTCTCATGTGCAAGATTAAAAAACGCGGAGCTAAAAAAATCGCGGTGAATTCACAAATGAATTGAGCGTAAGTTCGGTGGTTGGCTGTGTTCGAACCACCGAACTGACGTTCAGTAACTTACACGCTATGCGACCGCGGCCACCACCCAAAACTTACGGGGAGCGAAGAAATCCTAGGTATTTATATTACGCAAACGGAAATTTGTAAAATTCGAGTACATTATTACGGGCTGTTTTAATGAAATTTATTAAATCTCTCTATACCATAATTTCGATAGAAATAGAAAAACTTCTTATTTTATTTCGTTCTCGATATCTTCTCGAATATGTATTCACGTTGTCTTTGTCGCATTTCTTCACCCCTATTCATATCAGACGTGTGAAATAATATGATAAGATGTAAAATGCGCACCATAAGATGTAACAATATGTATGATACTAAACAATACAACAATAAACGACATAGAAAAACTTATTTTTCTTTTAGGGCTTTTCTGATTTATTATTGCCAGATCCCGTAAATCAGAAAAGCCATATAAGAAAAATAAGTTTTTCTATGTCGTTTATTGTTGTATTGTTTAGTATCATACATATTGTTACATCTTATGGTGCGCATTTTACATCTTATCATATTATTTCACACATGTCTGATATGAATAGGGGTGAAGAAATGCGACAAAGACAGCGTGAATACATATTCGAGAAGATATCGAGAACGAAATCGTGAGGCTTTGTTAGCATCAAGGCGTATAGCGAATATGAATGAAACACGGTTAGAACGAGTACTGGCTTCTCAACGAGTAGATAATATGAATGAAGTTAAGATAGAAAGCCGGCTAGCTATTAAACAACGGCGGCGACAAGTTATCGGATATGCTGGTGAAAGTGAGATTTTATTAATTGGTCCACCGTGTGTCAATATTGTGGTGCTTTGGCAGTTAGAGCTGAAAAAGGAAGAACTGTTGACAATTGCTGTCATAAAGGAAAGATAAAATTAATGCCTCTACTCCGAGTCTTTCAAGAAAATTTTGACTGAGAACACAGAGGACTTTAAATCTTTTCTAAAATATATCCGCTACTATAAAACGCTTTCGCATTAGCTTTGTTTAATGCGAGACAAGAAAATTTTAATGGACGAGTATCTGCTATTCGTGTAGTCGGTGATGTTTCAGCCAGAGCCAGTACAAGTATTCTGCCAATGCGGACTACGGATAAACTATGATATGGACAGTTCTATATTTATGATCTGTCTTTTCGTACGTCAGAGAACTGTGTGCAGTCCGTGTTGAGAATAATTACGCTGGTGATGGAAATAAATCTCTACGCCCAGAAATATAAAAATTTATACGAAGTTCACCAAGCAACGGGTTCTGAAGAGATACACCTTAAATTTGTACGGATAGCTTCTGATGACCAAAACCGATATAATATGCCAACAGTCACGGATGATGCAGCTATTATAGTAACAGGTCCAGAAGGAGACATTCCTGAGCATTGTGATTTTATCGTGTATCCTAAGCATCATCAGTATGGTAGCACTGTCATGTATAAAGGGTCGCCACACGTGGAACCGATTATGTTTCCGTATTTAGCACCTGGTGAAGACAGAGGCTACTCCTCTGATTTACGCTCTGAGTTTACGAATAGACGGGCGACAGCAGTTCAATATTATTGTTTTCGTCTGACTATAAGACCAAATATATTCAATCCGTGGCTTCTGTGTGGAAAACTAACGCAGCAGCACATCATTGACGGTTATGTCACAGTTGAATGGAACAGACTGAATTATTTTCGGGAGAATCAAAACCTGTTCAGAATAGAAACACTACAGGGATTGACTGATCATTTGACAAATAGTGTGGCGAATACCTCAGACAGAACACGACTGAGTATCGTGTGCATTCTCCCATCGTCTTTTGGAGGCGGTACAAGAGCCATGCATCAATTGTATCAGGATGCCATGGCGATTTCTCGTTCAAAAGGGCGTTCAGATTTATTCATAGCTTGGTGTGGCGGCGCAGCGCAGCAAAAACGGGGTTGGCCAGGGGCGGAGCCTCTAGCAAAGAATAATAAATGCCATATAAGGACGGTGGTATTTTGTCTAGTTCGATTCAAAGTCAAAGAGATATGTTTCCCATTTGAGTCATTGTCTCGGCATCTCCTCCAGATAACTTAAAGATCGATCGCCGTCCACGTTAGTGTCATAGGTTTTAGTGCTCCTTCTCTGTTTGACAAAGACACGGATAAATTTAGATTATTTCTCCTTTCCATTTAAAAAGTAATATATCCAACTGCGAAGTAAGGAATGGCTTTAAAAATAATTTTGATTTTATTTCTGCGGAAATTCGAATGCGTATCGCATTAGACCAAAAATTTTTCTACGACCTCCAGAAGATGAGGAAACAGGTGAAAAAATCTGCCATGACCGGGAATCGAACCCGGGCCTTCCACTTGCCGGGCGGATATTCTACCACTGAACTACCGTGGCAGACTAATTCTCCTGTTTCAGAACGGGAATATTCGATTCCCGGTCATGGCAGATTTTTTCACCTGTTTCCTCATCTCCCATCATAACAGCTTATGCCTGTCGCATACGGATCTTCAGATCATCCTTTCTATCAATTTACGACCTCCAGCCTATCACGTTTTCTGAAGAAAGGAATATGTGGTTGTTAAGAGTTTCCACACCGTGGCCAATTTCATTGTTGTTATTATTCGTTATTCGGCCGTATTTAAAGACCATATGTAGAGCATTTAGTCCATTTTCACGAACACAAACACCCATGCCCCCAACGGGATTCGAACGATGAATAGTAGTAAATAACTTGAATAGGAGGCGCTAGGTATGATAGAAACTCGCACCTAAAATGGAAAATATCAATCTGGCAACTTAAAACTTACGTGCAGATCCATGAAAGGACAGGAAGACCCAGATAATATCCCCAAGACCAATCAATTCAACCCAACCCAAGGTAACACTAAACTCGGTTCAGACCAGGGTTGCCAGATTTTGGTTTTGAATATACGGGACAGACAACCAAATTCTTCAATAAAATACTGGACAAATACGGGACACTTAAAAAATCTGAAAGTCTCTATTCTTATGCGTTAAAACAACTTATAGCGTCAATCTTTATTTTAATTAATAAACATTCAAGAAAAACAATATAAAGTTGTATAAAAACTTACGGAAGAGAAAAGGTAAATGAGGGTATTTAGGGCAACTAGGTGTTGAAGGAAACCCAGTGAGCACTTACCGGAAGGAGAGCCGCTGGGGTGTTGGAGAGACACATTTGTAGAAGTTATTGGAGCTTTCGTCAGCACAAGAGAGACACAACTCTCTCTTGTGCTGACGAAGGGATCATCCCGAAAGCTCCAATAACTTCTACAAATGTCTCTCCAACACCCCAGCGGCTCTCCTTCCGGTAAGTGCTCACTGGGTTTCCTTCAACACCTAGTTGCCTTAAATATAAAGTTGTATGTATATAGTGTAAAATTAATCTCTGGATTGAAAATACGGAACATTCAATTTTGAAAGGGGATGATAAAAAAATTAATTATTAATACAGGTTGGCTTATAATTAGGGAGTTTATATTGACGTTTAACATTGTAAGATTAATTAGAAAGGTGACAAATTATTAATACTAGTTGGCTTGCATTTGGCGGTTTGGCATTGTAATTAAAAGGGGGTAACATATCTAAAAGAAAAAGGAATGTATAGAGCAAAACAAATTGAAAGCACAAAATAATCGCACAACACAGCCACTTCCAATCTCTGACTGTTACCTCATATAGATATATGAGGGAGAAGCACTAAGCCTCGTTCATTTGGAACCAAAACTCGAAACAAAATGAATGAATGTGTGACTTTTGTTTCCTCCTGCAACTTTGTAGAAAAACGTCAGGAACCTTCTGTTGGTCTAGGTTCTAATTGAATCGACCAATAACATGCTATTATCAGGGAAGGGGGGAGCGAGGCAACTTTTTTCCTACTTTGGGGTGAGTTTTTAATTTTTACTACTAAGTGCTACAAGCAGGGAAAGGATAAACTGTCAGGCATAATTTGTGAATGCCCACATAAACCGAGAGGGTTACTATACGATACAAAGTAACCTGCCTTGATTACTTTTTGAAATTCAGTATGCTAGGATGACGTGAATACGGGACGTTTCTTATGTCCCGACAAACATTTCCGGGACAACGGGACAAGGCAATGAAATACGGGACAATCCTGTATAATGCGAGACGTCTGGAAACCCTAGTACAGACCAATTTTTCCTACGACTTTTTTCCTGAGTTTTGTTTGCATTAAAAATGCTAAATATTGTAGGTTATTATAAATTAGCTGAAAGTACCCAACGTTGGTCGGGAATTTTAAGAAACAAAAAAATACTGAGATTTATAAATTGGTAATTTAGTTTTTAGCCCCTTAATGAGAATTAATTTATGTAATTTTATTCTAATGATGTAAACTGTAACCTTTACATTCCAATTTGTTTAAAATCACTGCAGTTTTGAAAGATAATCTGCCATATTTAATCAAATTGACTACATTGTATCCAAACAGACAAAAATCTGCTCCTTGATCTCAGAAACCATCATGCAAAATTTGTTTACGACTTCTTAAGAGGTGTCCAGACTTATAGCAAACAGACAAAATAGTCATGACTTTTTCCCCATAAAAAAACAAAAATAATTATTTTATTGGCATGTAAGGCTCGTTGTTGACTGGGCAAAGTCTTTATTGTGCTGACGGAGGGATCATCCCGAAAGCTCAAACTACGTGTATATACGTATTTGTCTCTCGGACACCACAGCGCCTCTTCTTTGGCAAGTGTTTACTGGGTTTCCTTCACTCAGCGCCTAGTTGCCCTCGATATCCATATTTACCTCACCTCTCCACAAGCATTTATATCATCATCATCAGCCTTTTTCAATCCACTGACGGATGAAGGCCTCTCCTAGAATTTTCCAGTTTTCCCTGTCAACTGCCTCCCTCCTCCAAGTTTGCCCCAAGAACTTAACAAGCTCTCTGTCCCACCTGTCTTTCGGTCTTCTTTTCGGTCTCTTGATGTTTCTTGGGATCCATTCGATGACACTGGACGTCCAACGCTGGTCATTTCTTCTAGCAGTATGGCCCGCCCACTGCCATTTTAGCACCTTCACTCTTTTAATCACGTCACAGACTCCCGTCTTCTTTCTTACCCAGTCGTTCCTCTTACGGTCTCTTCGGGTGATCCCTAACAGGCCCTGTATCATTCTGGCGTTCATGGTCCATATATCGCATCCATATATCAAAAGAGTCAGAACACTTTGATCAAACAATCTCCTTTTTAGGAAGATTGGGGTATCTGATTTGAAGATGTTTGCATTCTTCTTTTCACTTTCACGTTGATTTATCCAAGAAACGATCCGTCGGTAGTGATGAGTTAAGTACATAGCTGATTCTGCTCCGTTGATATTTACTTATATATGCTTAAGAAAAAGGAAAGGCAGTGATGACGGCGGTAACAAGGTGTTGGAGGGAGCCCAGTGGACATTTACCAGAATTTGGACAGCCGCTAGGGATGTTGAAGAAACACGGGAAAGAACAGGAAAAACGAAACACAAAATTGAAAGTTTTTCGTGCCGGGGCGCTTCGTCAGCGAAATAGGGAGACCGACTCATATATATAGGAGGATACAAATTAATAGGCAGAGACTTGAAATTTGGTACTATTATAGGATTTTTTGTCACAACCGTTGGATAACATCCGAAATTGTTAAAATTTCAATTTTTAGAGATTGTTTTTACCACGTAAATCGCTGCAGAGACTTCCAGATGAGCTAGAAGCTTGAAAATTGCGACTACTATAGGTTTTTGGTCTCAATCATTGGAAAAATCCGAAAACTGTTAATTTTTAGTGGTTGATTTAACCACATGTATGTCCCATAGTAGATTAAAAATTATACGGCACTTACAGAAGAACTAGATTGCGGAAAGTAGGAGTATTTGGATAGCCCGTATAATTGTAAACTAATAATAATCACGTACCTGTCTATGGACAGAATACTTATGATGATTATGATAGCACTAGCGGAAATACCCATCGAAAATGGGGTTTAGAACAGTTCGGCGCGACCGATTCGGCACGACCGGTTCAACGACGGACTATTCGGCGATGTGACTATTCGGCGCCGGTCAGTTCGGCGCCAGCCTTGTTCCGCACGGCACAATTCCAATATATTTTGGAGGGAATGGCGTTATGATAACAATAATATTGCAACTATTAAGTTACTGAGTCTATTACGTAGAAATATAAATGACTATATTTAAAGTTAACTTTGGCTGTATATTTAAATAGTTTTATCGTTTATGATTTTATTTTACTATTATTATATATAGAAAATTCCTTTAAGATGTTGTCATTTATATAAATACTATTGTTTAACTTAATACATTACAAAGCTCCTCACGTAAATTGATTTAAAAGTTAAGCTGTTTTAAATATAACCATGTTTATTCAAACGTTATTGGTTCGGTGAAGTCAAATCAGCCGCGTTAACTTCATTGTTGTATACTGTGAACGTTTTCTTACGAAAGTAAATTTGAAAGTTAATATTTTAAAAATATAATAATTTTTATTTAAACAGTATTGGTTCGATGAAATCGAGTCAGCTAATTTAACTTAATAGTAAAATTTGTATTAAATTCACACTAATATAATTAATTAATTCTGAAAAATCATTATGCATATCATCCGGTGATTTTTCGTAGTATAATTTTTATCGTGTACTTTTTCGCACTAATGTTAATTTAAATCTATTTACCTTTAAATATAATCGTTTTTCTACGTGAGAGATTCGGTAACTTAATAGTTGTAATATTAATATTATCATGACGCCATTCTCTCCTAAATATATTGGAATTGTGCCATTCGGAACACGGCTGGCGCCGGACTGTCCGGTGCCGAATAATCCCATCGCCGAATGGTCCCGTCGCCGAACAGGTCGTGCCGAACTGTCCCTTTCCGTCAAAAACGACGGGTAGGCATGACAAAATAATTAAATTAAAACTTCCTAATCTTCAACACTTTTTCTCCCTCCCTCCCATTCTCCCTTTCTCTCTCTCTCTCTCTCTCCACGATAGCGAAATACTACGCCCCTGTATCTTATACCGCCGGTGGTGCATATACCTTGACAGGCCACGCGGCATTACACTTGACACGCAACCAAACTAATTATATTGGGCAGTGGTGGACAATCTTTCCTGCATGGTGGGTCGCGTTGGTGGAAATGAATCCTTCGGTGGGCCGCAATGGAAATTACCAATTGATTATAGTTAAATAGTAAGTTACCTAGAGATTCTTAGGCACCGTATGCGTGGAAATCAAGTTAGAATTAGCTTTTTAGATTTAATATTTCAATACTAAAAACCATGATAGAATTCAATCTTAGAAATATCTTTTAGAAAAAATCAAAAACAGCATTAAAGAGAACTTATTTGAATCGAGAAATATTTACTAAGAGGTCGCAATTCAACGTTATATATCTTATCAGATTTTGCTACACGGAAAATAATATTTGGTAGTTAATTAAAATGAATGAAAAAAGTTTTGAAAACTGTGAAACACTGGCGGTGGGCCTCCTAAAGTTACTTAGTGGGCCGTGTTCGGCCCGCGGGCCGCAGGTTAGTCACCCTTGATATAGGAGATAATATATGTGCTTGATTTTTCCAATGTTGACGATATGCAGCTGAATTTCTAGGAGAATTTCCCTGTCATGCAAATAATTCTCCGATGGGATAGTTTGCAGAAGCACGCACGATTCTTCATGTAACCGATTGTAATCTATTGATAATTAAAAGCTCTATAAGATCTACTTTTCCTCTCATTAAAAGTGACTGCAACGCAATTATATGGTGGAAATAACTTCTTGATATCGATTCAGATTTTCCCAACTGGAGAAGGGCAATGGATAACACTAAGCAATACGTGCAGCGGTCTAACAATAGCCTCCATAGACCCATAAGTAGCAATATCTGCACACGGTCGGATGAAGTACTTCGCGGCATTTGCTGCGCAGATTGCAAAGGATTTATTGAGAATTCGCATCTGATCGCGGACCATATCATCCGCTTATTATTAGGTATGAGATACTCATTGCGTGGCCATAACCGTTAGTCCCGTATAATTCCCGTGATTAACCGGAGAAATTTAATCTTTACCGCTAGATTGCGAGGGTAATCGAATTAAAAAGACCGATCTAACTCCATCGCTAAGCGTCGATAAACCTCGGAGTCACGGGTTTAATTATGGAACGGGTATTACGCCGGGTTTCGCACCCTCTAATGATATACGACTACTCCTTCCCGTCCGCTGCCAATTTCCCTCCTGTCAATCACCGAACGGACCGCGGTTCCGAATTATGCATGCCGTCACCCGGGGGCGTTCTCTCGTTGCTAGGCGTCACGTTTCACGAGGGAAAGCCTCGGAGAGCGAAAGCAACGTTTTAATAGTAAAAGGTGGCTCCATGGCGAACGCATTGTGCAGCATCAAAGAGCGGCTTGCCGTGAGCAGGAACGAGCACAACGCTCTCTATGTCGAGTACGGCGGCATCTTAAACCCTGATACAGCCAACGGGGGGGGGGGGGGGGGGGTGCAGCAGCCGCACACCCCAGTACTAGTTTTTTCGATGTTGTTCCATCAAAACTCTTTCTATTGGTTACACCTTTTGCAAGTGCATTCTTACATACATCTTCATTAGTTTGATGATAAATTAGAAATTTCAAACAGTGCTTTGCGGCATGAAATCTCTTATGGATTTGGGGTGCCACATAATCCCTTCTTGGTTTTTTAAGTACTTTTATTGAAATGATAATTTTCACTTCTGTAAATGTTTTATTACATTGTGTGTGTGTATATATATATGTTATGTATGGATTATATCATTGTATGGAGCAGAGACATGGATCCTTCGGAAAATGGACGTGAAATATTTGGAAAGCTTTGAAAGTGGGTATGGTGAAGGATGGAAAAGATAAGCTGGATAGCAGATAGGATAACAAATGAAGAAGTGCTA
The DNA here is from genome assembly GCA_036926305.1 of Uropetala carovei. Classification (NCBI taxonomy): domain Eukaryota; kingdom Metazoa; phylum Arthropoda; class Insecta; order Odonata; family Petaluridae; genus Uropetala; species Uropetala carovei. The sequence continues at coordinate 1,574,305 of JAXCHB010000062.1, read as the reverse complement.
CAGAGAGTGGATGAAAAAAGAAAAATACTACAGGAGATAAAGCAGAGGAAGACTAATTGGTTAGCACATATACTGAGAAGAGATGGTTTGTTGAAGGAAGTACATAATTGAAGGAAAAATAAAAGGAAGTGGTAGGAGAAGGATTCAAATTATTGATGAATTAAAAGAAGGAAGAAGTTGCGAACATTTGAAGAGTATTGCTAAGGATAGAAATAGATAGAGAGCACAGTTTTATTTGGAATAAAGGACCTGTCCTAGGACAGAGAACTATAATAACAATAACCGATTATTTGTAGGATATCGAAACTAATCCTTATAAAAATTCATACACTGAAATTCTCCAACAGGTAAATAAATTCTAGCCATAGAAATCGCCCTCCCTGATGGCGATTCACAATTCCTAAGCAACCGAAATGTATGTGCCATCCATATGTTACCAGCTCACAGGCCCTCACCGACCCCTCCCTTCCTTTAATCCCGCATTCGGGCCCTCCCCTCCCTCCCTCCCCCCTCTTCCATAGGACACGCGGCATTTACGCAAACACCGATGCGTCGTGTCCGGGATTCTGCGATTTTTCATCTCCTCCTCGGCGTTTGCCGCGGGATTTGAGATCGACTCATGGGTCACTCATTAAGGGGAAGGGGGAGGGGGGAGTTAGCGGGAGGAGAAGTGAGGGGAGGAGGAGTGGGACGGAGGACAGGGCGGACTCTCTAATCTTCAACGCGCAGCAGGGAATTGTACGAGCGGGAATGTAGGTTTGGCTGGCGTTAACGTCCATAGCTCTGGCGTCGTATGCTCCGCTGGCTTATAGAACCGTTGATGGCAAGCTATAGAGAGAGGGAGGTGGGTGGGTGGGGGGAGGGGGGGTGCGGTGAGATGGGAATGGAATGGAGTGCGGCCTAGGAGCTTGCTGATTGGTGGATACTAAGTCGTTTCCAGGGAGGGGGCAAGGGATATCTGGTAGGAATAAAACAAACGACGCGAAGCGCTGTTGATCAGTAGTGTCGTTTTACTATGGCCATTTTTAAATATATAAAATAGTTGAATAAAAAGAATCGAAGGCTGTGCGGGAGAGAAAGAGTAATTCCATTGCAGTTTTTCATCTGTACCGTAATTATTTGCGAGAAAAAACATTCACCAAAGTTATAAGAATGAGTAACTAAGCAGTGCTTCCTTGAATTGGAACGCGCTTCACTCTTGCAATAAGTTTTGATTGACTTTATTAGATGTCAAATGTTAAAAAAATTGTTCGTAGAAATAAATTCAATTAAATTTAATGATAATATGACAATTTTTTATATAAGATATGACGTTATGCTTAAGAAGACTATGCCAATTACACCATTAATACCCATCATGCAAATGGCTCGTTTTCAAAATAGGACATGCTAGAGCTGTTACATTTTCACACTCTTTGGCAAAGTCATGACTTAGCCTTTTATAAAAATATTTATGCATCTAATATGTAAATCAAAACCACCTTCAGGATATATATATATATATATATATCTTGCTAGCTGGAGTACCCGGCGTTGCCCGGGAACAGATGGAAAACGGCATTTATTGAATTAAGCACACCTCCCAATTTTTTTATCGCCATGTAGCCTATGTTACTCGCAGGGTAAAATTATATACCTATTCACAGTTTGTGTCGATATCTGCAGAGGTGTGGATTTGTATTGTGAACGGAAAAAACAGGATTTCAGATTTATAGATATACGAAGGACGTTATAATTTGACCTGGACTTTATTTCTTTAAATCTTATATTTAGTACAATGAGTTGATAAGATGTGTACATTATCATTATAATGTTAACAAAACAAAAAATAATGTTTTGTTGCCATAGTAACCCATGTCAAAACTAACAAAGATGGCACCTGTGTTTCTACTTCAGTGGAATAACGCATTTTTATTAAATTTCTCTGTAAGGAAGGCGTAAAAGGGACAGAAATTCATCGGAGACTTCAAGTACAGTATGACGAATCTTGTTTGTTACGATCTTCAGTGTTCAGACAGTACAGATCGTTCAAAGAGTATCATAAATGCGTGGAGAAGGAAGAATAACACAAAGTAAGATCAGCAACCACAGTCAATGATTTGACAATTACGCATGTTTATGGACTCGAACAGAGTGAAAAGCGAATATCAGTGCGCGAATTTGCGTTGCAAGTTAACGTTAATGCTGGTAGTGTTGTGACCTACTTCATAACAACCTTAGATACAGTTAAGTGGTGAGTACCCAAACAGTTGTAACCAGATCAAAAGGCTATGCGAATTCAAATTTCATGGATTCTGAATCAACGATTTATGATGGAGAAAGGGTTTAATTTTTGAATCGCATCTTAGCAACGGCTGATACATGGATCCATCACTTCACTTCAGAAAACAAACGTTCCAGTATGGAGTGGAGAGACAAAGTCTCCTCCGGCGGAAAATTCAAACACCGCGTTTTGGGATGCTCAAGGCATTATTCATGTGGATTTCCCGGAACAAGGTCATACAATTAATGCTGCTTATTACTCAGCTCTCGTAAAAACAGTCTGAAACCAGCTCTAAGGAAGAAATGACAAGGTCTTCTGTCCAAAGGATTTTGTTTTCTCCACGACAACGCCCGAAAAACTAGCAGAATCAGATGTATTCCGAAGGAGAGGAAGAGTACATAAAAAGTGACTGTATTATTATTGTGTTGGGTTACTTTTACGATTTATAAATAAATAAAGTCCAGGTCGAATTTGATCGATCCTCGTGTGTGTGTGTATATAAGGTGGCAACAAGGTGTTGGAGGAAGCCCAGTGGACACTTACCTAGATTGAAGAGCCGCTGGGGGTGCTGAGGACACACGAAAAACACGAAAATGCAAAAACGGCACAAATATGGAGCCTTCGGGCTGACGGAGAGACATATATGTCTCTCCGTCGCTGAAGAACGGCATCAGCCCGAAAGCTCCATATTTGTGTTGTTTTTGTGTTTTTCGTGTCTCTTCAGCACCTCCAGCGGCTCTCCAATCTAGGTAAGTGTCCACTGGGCTTCCTCCAACACCTTGTTGCCACCTTTATTATTACCTTTCCTTTTCCTTAAGCATTTGTATATATATATATATTTCCCTAATGTGGACATGGAGAAGAATGCTGAAGATAAAATGGACAGATAGGGTGAAAAATGAGGAAGTACTACGAAGAATAGGAGAGAAGCGAACGATTATACAGACTATCAGAAAGAGGAAGGCGAACTGGATTGGGCATTACCTGAGGAGAGAGTACATGATTAAAGAAGTGCTAGAAGGAAAACTGGATGGAAAAAGAGAAAGAGGTAGGAAAAGATTTCAACTGATAGACGACTTGAAAGGGAAAGAGAGCTATCAAGACACGAAGAAAACTGCGGAAAATAGGAGTGTATGTTTGTTACTATGGAAAATTCTATTATAAATACCATATCAACGAGATCAATGCCAATTTAATCAACCGCTTTCAATATTCGTCTTAATTAAGAATCCTCAAAATATATTCAAACACTAGATTTTTATAAATAAATTACAATAAAACTCTTCAAACAAAGATGTAATATTTTATTCAGATAATTGTCTTAATTTGCAGTCATGCCCTTTTAAAACATAACCCTGAGAAACTCCGGGTAAATTTGCTTGTTATATATAATATCCCCCCGAGGGCTGATTATGAAAGATAAAATAGCATCTCTTGTAAATGCTGAAATGGCGGACCAAATTTCTGAAAAGTCTAATTAAATTTTGGTTTATCCATATAAATTTTTAAATTTAGCAATTTTTATTGTAATTAAAAAAACTTCTAATAGGAGAAAGCGATAAATATTGAACTAATCTTTATGATCCCGTAATCAGCGAGAATGGAAGTATTGAAGAGAGGAAAAGGGGAAACGGAGCGGAATAAATGATGACGAAACCACAAAAAAAGTAGCCAGAAATAAGGTTTATAGGAAAAAGGGGAGAAATGGCGCTGCTCTCCGCTTTCCCTTGGGAACGCTTTATTTTATTCATATCCGAAGTCGTTATTCTCGGACCATTCATTAAATCCATTTGGCGGGAATCCCCTCTCATTGCTACGGCGAACCAATGAGGTGTGGCCGTCGAACGGGGAAAATAATGAGCGCGAGGCAGTGTGGGTAGAGGTACAAAAATCCCAGTTCCGACAAAATCCGCGAGAGGGAGCGCGTGATTAAAAAATAAAACTGCCGAAAAGCGCGCTCATCGCCGCTTAAGGATGGGTGTTAGCGGGAGAAATCCATGGGATTGGCGGGGAGCAGTTTTTATCCTCTTTCGCGGGCAGAGATACATGAGGTGAGGAGTATTAGTGTCGGTAATTCTGTAATTTTACGCCATGCGAAAGAGAGAGCGAGAGAGTCTGTGGATATTAAGGAGAGGAGGAGGAGAAGGGGAAGAGAGGTAAAGGGGCAGGAGAAGGGGATGGGAGGGGAGGGTATAGAGTCGAAATAAAAATACAAAGGAGTGGAGGGAAAAACTAGGAGAATAAGAGGTACATAGATGGTCGAACGAAGAGAGGATGATAAGCGAATGAGACAAAATAATTTGCGAATATGGCATAGGAAATAAAATATGAGAAAGAGGCGTGGACAGGGGCGTAACTACGGTTTTGGGGCTTCCACGCTAATCAAGTTTTTGGAGTCCCCATTTTTATTTAAAAAATATGAAATTATTAATCGTTTTGATTTTTATTGATTTTTTTCTACGCTTCGGTTCCAAAAATACAGTGGAACTTCTATAATTCTAACATCATAATGATAGGACAAAACAAATCCAAACACTCGAGACTGGTATATTCGTCTTCATTTCGAGCGATGAATATCTTTCATTCCCATAAGGATATTACTATTTCGAATATCTTTCGGTAGATGACAGGAAAAAATTCAAGTATTTTTGTGGGGCCTCAAAAATTTCGGGGTCGCCACGCACTGCGTGGGCCTGCGCCCCCGAAGTTGTTACGCGCCTGGGCGTGGAATGGGAAGCGTGTCGAAGAGGTGAACATTAAAGAGGATTAATGAAGAAGAGGAGAAAAGAAGAGAAACGTAGATTAAGGTTGTAAGGAGAGAATAACACAGCAAGTTTGGAGGAATGGGAAGAATAGGGCAAAGATGAGGAGATATGGGAGGCCAAATGGGAAGGGGTATGAGAAGTGGGAGAGGAAAGGTTTTTCTCCTCTTGGGTGCCACTCTTTACCGATATTCATAATTCGCGATCCTTCACGCGTGCCACCCTTAAACTCGTTTTGACCGTAACGCTTACAGAAAGCGGTTATTATTTTATAAGGAATCCTAAATATAATGCGGTATCATTAAAAACCAAAATAAAATTGAAATAAAAGTGAAATTATTTTAAAAATACATACTTTTCGTAATTACTCTCCGAAATATCGTGCCACTTAAAATATCTTCGCGTGCCACATCTTGGTACGCGTGCCATAGGTTGCCGAACCCTGGGTCAGAGGAAGGGATAGGGTAAGGGATAGGGGAAGAAATAGGGGAAGAGATAGAGGACACGATAGAGGAGGGAATAGGGGACGGGATAGAAAGAGATTAATAGGTGTGGTCGTTAATTTTGAGGCTCGAGTCATTCCATTGCGTACTAGTGGCGGCGATTACTTCATCACCAACATTATCTTTGCTAGAGCCAACTGTCAGTGCGGTCACGATCCCGGGACTCTGGATGCCGGAAAGCACCACGCCACTGCGCTACCTGGCGGGATGGGTCGAAAGCACGCCTTTTGTCGGAGGGAGGGTTGAGCCGCAGAAGATTTAAGTACTTTTTGGATGGAAGCGCATTACCGGGATCCGTGCGTTGAGCCTTTCATCCCTCCCTCCTTCCTCCCATTCCACTCTCTCTCTCTCTCTCCCTCCCTCCCTCCCTTTGGCTTCCTATTCCTCTCTCTCTCTCTCTCTCTCTCTCCTTCCTCCATTTCGCTTCCCATCTTTCCCATCCAACCGTATCAGCGCTTGTGAATCTCCGAGAGTGGCGAACGAGCGACATTCGTTAGACATCGCAGGCGCCTTAGGCCGCGGGAGAAAAGTGAATGAGAGCCGTATCGCTGGAAGGTTTTGCTTTCGTGAGGTTCTCTTCGTTTCCCTCATATGGTAATCAACTTTCATGACATTTTTCTGACGCTACGTTTATTTTAAACGCTGCATTAATGTGTAATATATTCTTTCGGTGTGTTTCTATCGTACACCAAAATCTTTTTAAATATTAAGAAATCGGTAATATTACTCTCGGAATAATAAAATAAATTATTAGTGTAACGTAAGTTAAAATAACTATTATATTTGAAAGATACCTTTATGTTTGCGTTGGCTCGCCGGCGTCCCGCCTACTTCCCCTCCATCCATCTCTTTCTCTTCTCCCCCTCTCTCTCCTTCTCGTGTACGGCTTGTAAAGCCCATCCGCGGCCCGGGATTACCACGAAACGTCGAGCGTTAATCGCTCATATCCATCGAAAGACTGGTAAGAAGGAAGGGAGGGAGGGAGGGAGAGAGGGAGGGAGGGAGAGAGGGCAAGGAGGTAAAGGAGAGAGAGAAGGAAAGAGTGGAGGAAGGAGATGAGGGAAAGATAATTAGGAGAGAAAGGAACGAAAGAGGATAGTGATGGAATGGGAGGGGGTGGAGGGGTGGAAGAGGAGGTATGATAGGAGTGGGTGAGATGGAACGAGGCGAGGGAGGCGGATTGCAGATCCGAAGCTTTCGATAGGCTCGATCCGCCGTAATCGTGGAGCATTAGTCCACCTTGTTTGCGGCCATGTCTGGTGCATTTCCACTTTCCTCTCCCTCTCTTCCGCGCGCACGAGCACACATACGCCCACACACGCTCACACACTCACACACATATAAATACATGCATAAACTCGCTTTGTCGTCCTCCCTCCCTCTAAACAGAAGGCTTCCCCTCTCCTTTATACGTAGCCACTCTGTACGCATGCGCATTCCGCTGCGAAAGTTATTTCCTAAAAAAAAAAGTTTCGTGAAGCATGTGGCCGAACGAGAACACGCACGCTCCTCCTCCAGGAAAATTGGGTCGAAACTCTTATTTCGGAATTATTGAAGGAAATGTCAGGTGAAGAATGAAGTGGATTGGAGGAGAGAGGAAAAACTTACGAATGGGAAGAAGAAAGGGGCGAGGAGGGAGGGGCGAGGAGGGAGTTGCGAGGAGGGAGTTGCGAGGAGAGAGGGCGAGTCAATAAGGAGGGTAGAATACGAGTGGAGCAATTAAGCTAATGAAAGATTTCGTATTTCTTTATTGTTGAGTGAAATTAGGAATGCGATGCGTTTTCCTCTAAGCCTTACGTCTTAATTCGTTAATTAAATGGAACATTAAAATAATAAGTTCAACTTTAGCCACCTTGAAATTTGCATATCGTTAATTCAAGCCACCTTCAAACTAATAATTGAGAAAACTTATTTCGCCATATTTAACAGATTTATGGAATCACTCCGTTTTCCGCTTCTTTTTTGCCCTTCTCATCTTTTGTCCCCTTTTCGATCATTTTACATCTATAAATTTACCGCTCATTTTATTTCTTAGTTTGAACTTTGGACTCGCATCCAAGCATATTATTGCAAAGTAGCCAGCGTTATTTGATCGTGATATTGTTATCATTCTTCTGATTTCTCCCACTCCGTGTCATTCTCTCCCTTTCTCCATCCCCTCTCATTCTCTTGCTCTTACAATCTTCCTCTGCATTTCTATTCCCCTCTTCAACTCTTTCTGTCCCCGTTTGATCTGTATCCAAACAACCTCTCCTTCCCTTCTCTCTCTCTGTATGTATATATATATATATATATATATATATATATATATATATAACTCCCTCTCTCTGTCTCTCTCCCTATCTTCTTCCATCCTTTTCTAATCTCAGGGTCCACGGACTGAGGCTCATCTGTGGGGATTTAGGTTGAGCACCGCGATTAAGGGGTGGGATCACTGCAAGTGAGAGGAAGGAAGGGGAGGGAGGGAGGCGGGCGAAAGGGGAGAGAGAGAAGGGGGCATCCCCAGGGCCAACAGAGTAGGGGGGAGGGGTATGTTTTTAAGGGGAGATGGGGAGGGGGGGGTTGGAGCCAGGGAGGCGTAGAGGGGGAGAGAGAGAGGAAGGGATGGAGAAGAGGGTAATGGACCTGGTGCGTTCCTTAAGAGTAAAAGGCGAAGTGATTCCAAGTCCTCTGATCCATGAAAGGGTTTTCGCGCTTGAGTGATTCTTCAATTAGGGTTCATTCTCTTAGGTGGAGCATAACGATTGGTTAAGGATTATGAATGGGTAGGTTGTGGTGTCTCTCCACCACGGCTGGCGGATATCCTTCCTGCCCAAGTATCCTTAGCGGCCAGCCGTGTAAGAACTTTCTGCTTGTAAGTGTGGTGGCGTATTGCAGGTGTGTGATTAAAGTCATTGCGAAGCGCGTTAGAAGAGGAATGGTGTCGCGATGATGATGGAACTTCACAATCGCTTAGGAGAGTTGACGTCGGGAAGGGAGTCGCACCGAGGGAAACAGCTATCGAACGAAAGTTTTTCCACGGCCGTAGATTTATTAAGAAATAACTTTGATTCTAGTATATTTTGAATTCGAATTGGGGTAGCAACATAGAAATAATGCGTAATTAATACATGTCGTGTATATAAACACCGCATATAAACGCGCGAGGATGAATTAGTTTTACTCGTAGTTTTGGTTGATATTTTCAACTTTAAAAGAAAATCCGAATATGCATTAATTCCTCCTTAACGAGAACAAACAGAGATTTCGGTTTTCGCCACTCGATTCGACATTCTGACTCGTTCTGCACGTTCTCTCGGTTTGTCCGTCGGTCTAATTCTATTATTGAACCGCTAATTACTATCCGCACCGGAATATGTATACGACTTTTGAGAGTACTAGAAGGTGATGGAAGGATGTGTAATAGAAATGGTCAGTAAAACGGTAGGGGAAGTGGTCGCGAAAAAAAAAGAAGCCTTGGGATACAGAGGAGGAGGCGATGGATGTGGATTAAAGAACAATTGTACGTTTTCTGGAAAACACAAGTTTTCTTTGATTCATTATGGAATCATGTTGATTTTGTTACAGAGGAAATTATTAAAATAATGAAGGAAAGGAGGGGAGGTGGAAAGAGGTGAATGCTAATCTTAGCGTCCAAAGCCCTCATCCTTGCTGCTCACAGATGGACGAACATTTTTGCCCGAGGACTGACAGACAAAGGGATTAAAAAAATGCTAAAACGACAAACTGTTATTTGAGCGGAAGGATGTGAGGAAGAAATGGAAAAGGGCATATTGAGGAATACATTTGAAACGGTAGGGATTGATAACTTCGGTCTAACTCAAAAACTATTCATCAGATCAGCATGAAATTCTATATTTGTGATTTCATATGTATTCTTAAGATTTGAAAAGATTTTGATAACAGTCTATCAACCGGAAGTAGCGGTTTAATTTTATAAAATTTTAGTTTTTCTTAAATATTTCTCTTAAAACTGAATTTTTGTTAACATATATATATATATATAAAAGTTGTAGATATTATTTTTTCTACAACTATTGTTTGAACTAAATTTTTGTATGAGGAATATTTCAAGAGATATTCAATTTTCTTCGAAATTGATGGTTAGTGGGCAGTTCGCATGTGTGGTAGCGACGGCAAAGGTGAATTTACAAAACAGTTTAATCGCTAGCGCTGAAGCGTGTAAGTTGAACTGTTCCTATCGCCGTATTTATTTGATTTTAGTTGACAACTTACATATGGAGAAAGTCATGTGTTGGGCACATCAATTTATTTAATAATAATGTGAATCAATTAATGGTGCAAATGACATCCCCATAAAAAACTATTCTATTAATGACGTACTTTACTATAGTCTTGCTTAATTGAAACATCTCCATCCTCCCCCTCTCCTTTTCTCCTTACCCTCTCTTCATTTAAACTGCTTTTGAAACACGGTAATTTTACGCTCGTAAGTTATACTATACGGTTTTACAACAGTAGGACTTCGAGCACGACAATGTCCTACGTCAACATATTTAGCGTTACAATGGCAAATTTAGTGCAAATTATGTGCATTAACTTAAAATGAGGATGATTTCGAATCGTAAACGAAAAAAGACGATAAAAAGAAGAATTTTTGATCATTATTCTTTAAAACGATCCGGGTCGTAAATTCATATGCCAATATTTCGAATTTATATAAGCAAACGAATGAAAACCTGCACGCCGAAAAGTGGAGTTTTTACGTGTTATCTTACGGAAAATAAAAATGATTCCTAAGATTCGAACCCGGGGCTTTATGAAAATCAAAATAGTTTTCTAGGGACCTCCTAGCTAGTAGAAACAAAACGCCGTTTCCCACGTACCTCTACGACGAACGGTTCTCGAGATATCTACATCTACATCTACATGATACCCTGCAAATCACCAGACTGGTGGGTGGCAGGGGGTGCAGCACACCAAGCCCTACCTAATAACGTCCCTCGTGGGAATCACTCTCCTGTTATGATCCCGTATGGTCCTTGGAAAAAACGAGCTCTGGTATCGCTCGGTCCTACAGTCGATCTCACGTATTTTATTCTCGTGATCGTGCCTGCCCATGTACGTAGGTGCCTCTAATATTCCTGAGACCTCCTCTAAGAGAACTTCCGACCTAAATTTCTCCAGAAGCCTTAACCTAGCGCTAATTCTGCGATCCTCTAGCGATATCCAATTCAACTCCTTCAAGAGTGATGTGACGCTTAATTTTTGCTCATATTTTTGCTTAACGAATCTGGCTGCTCTGCGTTGGATTCTTTCTAACTTAAGTATCTGTCCCTTTTCGTACGGGGACAGACAGACGGGCACTTGTAAAATTAGGTAAAGGAAAAATTACATAAAGGATTAAATGTATGTTGTACAATCGAAGTATTTTTGGAAATTCAGTGAAATCACGTTATATTTTTGTTATGAGTATCAATTCATTTCTTATAAAATGTGCTCATTCTTATTCTGTAAATCTGTTTTCACATAGTTCATGTGTCTGCCGTCTCTCTTTCCCTCTCTCATTTGTTTTAGAAGTTCATGCTCCTAAATGACATAACCGCCCACCGAAACGAAATCAACCTACGCCTCAAAGGTTCAGGGAAAAAGTTCTTGGCCTCTATTAAACCTAGAAGGCATTATAGTAATGCAAGGCTTATAAATATTTTCCACCAAACAAAGATGCCCGGTTTCGCCTTTCACATCATCATCAGGTGTATTGTTCTGGAAGGTAGTATTTGTTGCAAAATTATCAGTTTTTCGCCGGATATATGTACATAGACTATCCGTTACTTTAAAACATCGCGGTCAGTTATGGTGACATTGCAGTCTACATGCGTGCTCTGGAATTCGCACCTGGTGTAAGACATGGACACTGAGAAAAGATGTGAACAGGTTAGAGGCATTTGCTATGTGTGTATGGCGTAAGATGGAGAATGTTATTTGGACGAGGTTTTATTATGAGATGCATTAAAGGAAGGTGATAGTCATGAAAGGCTTCGAATGTTACTGATCGGACTTTATAAAATCCACCTGTAAGTAGAGAATAACCACATAGGAGTGATTGCTCCAGATATGAACGTTCTCTCCGACTGTGGCAGAACGGAGGCAATCAGGTCAGAGATGAATAGCGATTTTGGATAACCATAGCTCCGTAACCGTCGAAAATTGGACCGATGTTCATATAACACTTCTGAATGGGTATGTCCTAAGGAATAAGCTCCTTAAGTGTTCACATAAAGTATAATTAGCTATGCGATTCCGCCACAGTGTAACGAGTTAAATGGGAGAATAAGAAAACGCCCGTAACTAAATAATTTACGTTTATTTCTTGATCAAACCTTCGGGAATTACCTGACAACGCCACTTTCAAAATTAAAGCTGCTGACCATCTGTTATACATTGGAGAGAAGGGTTAGATTTCTTGAGTGTTCATTGTCTCAATTTGTCTAACATGGAGAAAAGTGTAGCACGTTATTAATTGGGGTATTAAATTATTTGGAAAAGAGTTTGGGACGTTTAAAAACGAAATTTAATTTTCTTGTCGTCGATTTAGAAATAGGTATCGAATCACTCCACAAATTAGTTTTCATGGAGATATTTTGACGAATTTTCCATGAAAGTCTTACGTCGTAGGTGATTTGCATTGCTATAGGTTTGGTGTAATTGCGTATTATAGACTGGTATTGTGAATTCACGTCCCATCTGCCCACATATTCACGAATTTTTGACACAATATTGAAGTTTAAACAATTCCTGGCTACAATAACTGTAACACATATGAACAGATATCCAATTATTCAGTGATATTGTGTTAGTGAATTCAGATATAGAAATTAAAATAGATAATTTTTAAAAAGATTTTAAATACACTTTGTGCGATAGTTTTTAGTTTTTTTTACAAAAGACAGAAAAATATAATTTATATAAATAATAAGCATTACTCTCGCTTCTTCTTAGAGGTTTGTTCGGGACTTTTTTGCTAATTGTCTTACATAAAATTCGCCTTTGAAACTATTTTATAAAGACTAGAAAATTTACGGAAAGAGAAATTCATTTATCAAAATTAATTCGGAATTTATCGAGTGTGAAGGCAGTGGACCATCCGTTCCTACTCGCGAATATAGCGAACGGCCATTCCGCAAAGCATTTAAGAGATTAATTGTGTTAAAATTAGAATTTGTACATATCATATATAAATTTGTTTTTACTTATGTCAACTGGTGAATCTGTAGGCATACCTACTCAAGGAGAAAGTGAAGAGAATTCCACTTACATAAATCTTCAATTGCTATGTTACCTCGAAATTTAATATAACTACTTATAGTGTGCTAAAGCCGCGAAGCAATACCGAAGGAAGGGCATAGCAACAGGTAAAGGTGACGAGATTGGTCATTTTGGCATGGTTTACGCGCGTAGAACGGAGCACACAATTTATAGGAAATGATATTGAAATTGATACTCTTAGCATAAAATATTATAACGTGAGTTCGCTGAATTTCCGAAAATACTTCGATTGTACAAAATACTGAATGTATATATAATACGTATAAATTATTTATCTTCTTTATCGCTTATTCTTTCGCATGTCAATCAAAATCACCACAGGTGCCATAAGTTTCCGACCCCTTTACGTTCCCGACTTACGACTCTAATCCGTTCCTGAAAATCGCATCGTAAGTCGAATATCAATTTCCCATTGACTTACTTGTTCGAAATTCAGATACGTTCCAGGACCTTGGAAAATACTATATCTACATAACCGTATTTATGCTATAAATTAGTAGTTTAAGAACAAATGAGTGCTATATATTGTATAATAAACATTTTTAAGGCTTAAAACAATCAATGAATTAATACCTACAATGCGGACGAGTCGTATCGTGCAACTGAATATACGCGCAAGAAAGTAGACATCTGATGTCGAATATCATACGTCCGGGTTAAGATATCGGATATAGATTTCGAGGTATCAATGTACCTATTAATGTCGTAAGTCGAAACATCGTAAGTCGGAAACCGCATGTATTAGTGAATGCTGGTATTATCTGCACAAGTCGTGAATGTGTGGCGGGCCGTATTCTGGCCCGCGAACAGTACGAATGTTGGTCAAGAAGAAGATTGTGGTTTTTTCTAGCGATCAGCGATGATTGACGGCACTTTCGGCCGAAGTTGCGTTGAGAGATAATATTTAAAACTCAACTTGTCGCTCGCGTTGTAGCGAAATTCTTCACTTCACTTGAAAGCGCCATCAGAGAGAGGGGGGAGGGGAGGGAGAGAGAGAGAGGAATACTATATAGTAGGGCCCTTTCTTTCTCCCCAACCACCTCTCGAGCCATCGTAGAAATTATGAAAATACAAGAGAAAGTTATTACCTTGACCAGGAATCGAACCGGGTCTTTCACTTCCACTGCTATACTAAATCAGTGGTAGAAGGTCCGTCCCTTCAAGTGGAAGGCACGGGTTCGATCCCCCCGGCCATGTTAAAAATTTTCTCCTACATTTTCAGACTGTCTTCGTGTGCAGCATATACCAGCCTGCATGGGATTCATGACAAGACATTTGGAAAAAGAATCCTGTTTATAGATTACGAGTTGGAGTGCCTGGCGTTGCGGATGGCAAACACTACATACTTATTGAAATAAGCACCCTCCAATTTTTTATTGCCATATAGCCTATGTTACTCGCAGGATAAAACTTTATGCCTAAGCGAAGTTTTGTGGCGATATCTTCAAAGGTGTGGATTTGTAAACAGAACAAACAAAAACAGAATTTCAGATTTATATAGATAGACTCAGTGTAAGTTCCCGTAGAAATTCAACTCTACTTTTGCTGCCAATTCTAAGGGCGTATGCGTTATATACAAAAACATTAGTTTACGAAAAACTGAAAATCACCTATAAAGTATACTTTTTCACTTAACTATTCTTAACAATTAACCAAATATGTTTGTAAACGACCCGTAAATGCAAATATTACGATAATTTAATTTCCTATCACATCACTTTCTGCAAATCCAGCTTGATTTCTTGTGTAATTATGCCTTTCTGAAAACGCAAGAATAACATAGTATAGAGTTTTTTCCGTCGAATAAAGCCAAAATAAAGAAAATTGGTCCATATTTAAGTATTTAGAAGTGAAGAGAAGGGAAAAAAACTTGCACAAATCGATAGGGTATCAGATTTACGGTAATACTTACAATTAAACTATATAAAAGCCCGTCAGTAGGACAGGCTATCTTTTTTGACATCGAGGATGAAGATCGGGCAGGCAGGCCTTCGACAAGCAAGACAGAGGAGAACATTTTGCGCATTAAGGACATCGTTCTCGCAAACAGGGGAGTAAAGCTTCGGGAAATTGCACATGAGATCAACTTGCCGAAAGTGCATGAAATTGTCCATGAAGTTCTTGGATTTCGGAAGGTGTGCTCCCGCTGGGTGCCCCGACAATTGACAGTGGAGCATAAGGCGACAGGCACTCATGGGGATGGGTTCGTTACAGTGAAGAAGGTGAGGATTTTCTCGACGGGATTGTGACTCGTGGTGAAACTTGGGTTCATCACATTACCCCAGAGGGTAAACAAGATTCCATGACCTGGAAACATCCACAATCTCCGGTGCGAAAAAAATTCAAAACTGTCCCCAGTGCTCGAAAAATCATGGCGACAGTGTTTTGGGATCGCCAAGGCATACTTTTCGTGGAATTCTTGGCACGGGGGTGCACAATCAATGCAGAACGTTATTGTGCAACATTGGACAAATTGAAATCCAACATTCGACGCAAACGTCCATGACTCCTGACACGCAGTGTGGTTTTGTTGCACGATAACGCTACTCCACACAGTGCTCGATCCACACGTCCTTCGTCATCGCTGGGAAACACTGCCGCACCCTCCCTATAGCCCAGACTTAGCGCCTTCAGACTACCAACGAACCAACCAACACTTGTCTATTATTATAAGAGACTAGCAGAGGTGCCCGTTGAATTTCAATGGATTTAGTGAATATAAAACTTGGTCCGTGTAACATGTAAACATCGCAAGAATAACAGCACAGTGTTTTAATCGTCCAATGAAGCAAAAATGAAGAAAACCGGTCCACATTTACCTATTTAGATGAACGAAGGAAGAAAATCTTGCACTGTGAAAAATAAAAAATTACGGTAAACTAATGGGAAAATAATTATTGAATTAATCTCTCTCCCACGCCAAATTTTTTTCGCCATATAGCCTATGTTACACGCGGGGTAAAATTATATACATATACGAAGTTTCGTGACGATATCTTCAAAACGAAAACTGTAAGAAAAACAAGCAAGAACACAATAAACAACAAAAAATGGATGAACAAAGGAACAAACGAAATTAATTTATTTGACGAAAGACGAAAAAGTAAATAGAGAACGTTTAAAAATCACAAGAGTGAATATTATCCTCCGACTATTAGCTCGATTCTCTCGTTCATCAGTTCTGTTACGAGAAAATTGCTTATATCAACAATACTTTGGAAACAATGAAACGATTTATCCAATAACAATTTGTGGAAAATCTACGTCTAATTATTTAAGTTACTTACGTAGTTTTAAAAACAGTTTGCTTTGGAGAACTCTACGCCACAGGGAAACATAATTAAAAACTATTTATTAGTGATATTTCAATTAAACTCAACAAATATTTGGTTGCCATGTCATCATCATAGGTAGTCTGTCCGTAGACAGGTCCGTGATTATTCTAGGTTAAACTTGGTCCTCCATATACTCCTATTTTCCGCAGTTTTCTTCATGTCTCGATAGCTCTCTTTCCCTTTCAAGTCGTCTACTAGCTGTAACCTTTGCCTACCTCTTTCTCTTTTTCCATCCAGTTTTCCTTCTAGCACTCTCACTCTCAGGTAATGCCCAATCCAGTTCGCCTTCCTCTTTCTGATAGTCTGTATAATCATTCGCTTCTCTCCTATTCTTCGTAGTACTTCCTCATTTTTCACCCTATCTATCAATTTTATCTTCAGCATTCTTCTCCATGTCCACAATTCGAAGCTTTCCAAGCATTTTATATCATTTTTCCTACAAAGCAATACTCCATAAATTTAATCAACTTCTTGCGGATATCCTCCTTTATATTCCGCGTTATTAGGAGTTTATTTCTTCTCGTTATGATGCTTACAAGGCATTTATAGTGTGCAACTTGTTCTAATGGCTTTCCTCCAATACTTATGTTCAAATTTTCTTCTTCTTTACTTTACATGACCTGGGATTTTTCTGTTTATTTCCGTTTTTACTTTCTCCATACGAAGTAATGGGAAAGTATTGTAATCACGAAAAAAATAGACCGAGATTTCAACGGAAATACACGTTTTGAGGTCCCTAGAACACGTATAGACTATTTTCGGAATGATGTCTGTGTGTGCGTGTATGTGATGGTGGGCACTCTAACTCAAGAAGTACATGCCATATCATTACCAAACATCGTATATAACACTTTAACATGAGCACAAAGAAGTTATTAGTTTTTGGACCATAACGGGTAACCGGAAGTCGAGGTTTATTCGAAACCCGATTCGGTTTTTGCGATATTTCTTCGTTAAAACATCGTTATTGTTTATACAATTCTGTACAAATGTTATAGAGAATGTAATTTTCTACAACTCTTATTGGAAACAATTTTCCATAGCAATTAATGTTTAGGAATTATTTATTAATAATCGGTTTTTTCGGTTTCCGTCAAATATCTCCTTAAACACATCGTCATTGGTAATCTTCGTGAGGACCAAAGTTGTAGAGAATAATATTTCTTGCATGTTTTGTTTGAAACAAATTTTCGTAGAGCCATCCATTTCGGAGATATTTTGCTTTTTCGTAATTTACAGTATACAGCGCCACCACTATGTAGCGGTGAATTCTGTAGACATATTCAAAATATACGTAATTTACGGCGATAAGGACGACTGTATTCTTTATCTATACGAAATGATAAGTTTGCCTCATAATGCTATTCATAATAATTTAAATATCTATACCCGAAATATGGAGAAAGTCGTGTAGGCCACATCAGATTTTTTCTACCTGGTATCACTAGTCTATTTATCGTTTTCTGGAATTCCTTTCCCTTTCTTGCTGGAAGTACTTGATCATCCGCGTATTTTGCTGTTCTTATAATTCTTCCTCCGATTTTGAAATCTTCCGTGCCTTCTAACGCTTCCTGCATTAGCCTCTCTCCATATATATTGAATAGAATCGGCGATAGACAACAGCCCTGTCTTACTCCTCTACCGATATGTACTCCGCTGGTGTCCGCATTTTCCAACCTGACCTTTACAACTTGATTCACATATAGATTCCTGATAAGTCTCCTGTCTTTCCAGTCTACACCTATATCCTTTAATATCCTCATCAGCAGTACCCAATTTACTCTATCAAAGGCCTTCTGCCAGTCGACGAAACATACGCAGCACTCCTGACTGTACTGTATTGCCATATCTGATATGATTCTCACTACACCGATAACATCTCTGGTTCCTCGTCCTTTTCTGAAGCCGAATTGATCTTCCCCTAGCATTTCTTCGGCCTTTTTCTCTAGTCTTTTATTAAGAATCCTCGTGATGATCTTCGAAATGTGTGACAGTAGGGATATCGTTCTGTAGTCTTTACACTGCATTGCCTTTGGCTTCTTCTTTAGGGGGATCATTGTTACATCTAGGAAATCCTGAGGCCACTCTCCCGAGTCGTAAATCTTGTTAATTAGTTTCGTAATCACTTTTAGTCCTTCCGATCCCATGACTTTAAGTACCTCTACCGGTATTCCATCGCTGCCTGTAGCTTTTCCTTTCTTTAGTTCCAGTATCGCCTTTTGTACTTCGCTTTTCATAATACTTGGTCCGAAGAAGTTGTCTTCTTTCATGCAATTCTCTTCTTCCAGTTCCATTTGTGCCGATCCTGCCTGCTTGTTGTATAGTTCCTTAATGTATTCTTCCCATACCTGTGCTACATCCTTTGGTTCTGCAACTATTTTTCCATCTGTGTTAATAATTCCTTCGCCACGAATCCCATTAGGCTTCTTATCTTCTAACTCCAGTACCCTAACGTACATCATATCGTACCGTCCTAACTTCGCCATCTGTTGTATTTCCTCACATTTTTCTTTTATCCAAATTTCCCTAGCTTTATCTGTTACCCTTCTCAACTCATTGTTTATGCGTCTATAATTGGCTGTACCTTCTTCACTCTTAACATTTTTCCATTTTCTTCTCTCATCCATTTTCTCCAGCATTTCCTTAGCGATCCATGATTTTCTGGTTTTCTTCTCTTGTTTCCCAATCTCTTTATTTAAGGTATCTTCGATGCTAGCTTTCACTTCCTCCCATTCTGTATCCTCGGTCTTCGGTTTGTTTTCCATATTTCTAAGGCGATCTTCCAATTTCGTGCTGAATGCTTCATTCTTTTCTTTCAGTTTTTCTAATTCCCAAGTGTCTTTCTCTTCTCGTTTTCCTTATTTATTTAAGCTTTGTAGTTACATCGACTATTGGAAGGATGTGATCTGAATCTATGTCCGCTCCTGGTAACAATGGCGTATCCAGGAGAGGGTTTTGGGGGTCATAACCCCCCTCCCCCCTCGAGTTCGGGTTCAAAACTCCCCCTTTGACAAATTCCTAGATACGCCACTGCCTTGTAATGTCTTAGCATTTTTTATGCTGTTCCCGAATCTTTGTTTTACTAGGATGTAATCTATTTGGCATCTCATTGTATTTCCTGGACTTTTCCATGTTTATGTTTTTTGAACCATGTATGTGTCACTACTAGGTCATTATTAAAGCAGAATTCTACCAGTTTTTCTCCTCCTAGGTTTATTTTTCCAAGTCCATATTGACCGACAGCATTTTCATCTTGTTTTTCTCCAACTATGCTGTTCCAATCTTCCATTATTATGCAGTTTACCTTTCCTCTTCCATCTTCTTCGTAAATCTCGTTCATTTTTTCATCTCCTCGATTTCTGCTTCTTTATGAGCGGACGTTGGCATATATACCTGGATTATCATGTCCACTGGGACTGCTTTTAGCTTTATTGCCATCAACCTATCTTTCGTTGCTGTTATTTTTGTCACACTCTTCATCATATCTTTCCCAAGTACGAGAGCTACTCCCCTTGCCCCACTATTTCCTCCAGAGTAAATTACCGTGAATTTTTCCGAGTCGAACTGCCCTTTTCCTTCCCATCTAGCTTCGCTCAGCCCTGTGACGTCAATCCTATTTCTTCTCATTTCTTGTTTTTTTCCCGAGTTCGTATCTTCATTTTAAGTAATTTAATTTTGCAAAAGAATAAAAGTCTGCACGTCAAGCAATGGATTTTTACGTGTTATCTCATGGGGAAAACTTACACCGCTATACTAGCAGCACTGACTAATACTGGTTGAGAAAACCTTGACCATTCACTAAGCTAGGATGTATGTAAGAGCTGTACCAAATATTGTGGTTCTAGGTCAGTGACCAAACCTTGACCGTTCACTAAGCTAACAAGAATTAAGTAAGACCCTCACCAATTTTGTTGCTCTAGATCAGGGTTAAAGTGGGGTACACGTTCCCCTTGGGGTACTTTTAAAGGCGTTAGGGGGTAATTGAGAAAATTTACGTAATGGCTGACATTATGATACTCCCAATCAGCTTTTACTGTTGTTATACAATATATTTTACGGAAAATTTCTTCATTATGTGTGCACATAAGCAATACAGTCAATTTTTACTTTCTCCTAGATACGTAGTAATGGGAAAGTATTGTGTTCACGAAAAAAATCGACTTCGAGATTTCAACGGAAATACACATTTTGAGGTCCCTAGAACACGTATAGTCTATTTTCAGAATGATGTCTGTGTGTGTGTGTGCGTGTGTGCTTGTGTGTTTGTGGACGCTCTAACTCAAGAAGTACGTAACATATCGTTACCAAACTTCATATATAACAATTTTGCATGAGCACAAAGAACTGATTAGTTTTTGGACAATAACGGTTGACCGGAAGTCGAGATTTATTCGAAACCCGATTCGGTTTTTGCAATATTTCTCCGAGAATACGTCATTATTGTATACATTGATAATTACAAAAAATGTAGAAAATATAATTTCCTACATCTTTTATTTCAAACAATTTTCCATAGCAGTTATTGTTTAGGAATTATTTATAAATAATAGGTTTTTCGGTTTCCGTCAAATATCTCCTTAAAAACATCGTTATTGGTAATCTTCGTGAGGACCAAAGTTGTAGAGAATAATATTTCTTGCAAGTTTTGTTTGAAACAAATTTTCGTAGAATTATCCATTTCGGAGATATTTTGCGTTTTCTTAATACCAATATACAGCGCCAGCACCATGTAGCGGTGAATTCTGTAGACATTCAAAATGTACGTAATTTACGGCAATGAGGACGACTGTATTCTTTATGATACGAAATAATAATTTTGCCTTATAATGCTATTCATAATAATTTAAATATCTATACCCCAAATATGGAGAAAGTCATGTGTTGGCCACATCAGATTTTTTCTCTAAAAATAATGAATCCATACATTACAGTAAACTACAGCCTTATCACTGAGGGCGGCGGCTTAAGTATGTTGTTTGCTTCTGTTGCACAAGGAGCAAGACATGTGTTACGGATAAATTCATAAAATAAAACCAGCTATAACTAAACGGACGAATCTAAAATACGTACAGATTTCGATTCTTCAGTGTCAGATATAAAGGAACATTTGGGAGGACTCATTGAGCAATTACGAGAATATTTTCCAGAAACGGACGATTCTAATAATTGGGAGCACAATGCATTTGATGTGGGTTTTTCGCCTCCACATCTAACAGGAAAAGAACAAGAAAGACTCATGGATATTTCTACTGACGGTGAATTGACAATTAAATTCTCGTGGGTATCTTTGATTTCTTTCTGGGGACAATTATCAAACGAGCACGGGAATTGGCTAAAAAAAAAGCAATCCCCCCTCAACGTGCATGTGAGAATTTGAATTTTCGTCTTTGTGTTCCATTAAGACAAAAATTCGTCAGAAATTGCATGTCGAACCTGACTTACGATTGAGACTTTCTTCAATCGAGCCAACGATTGATTCTTTATGTCATGAAAAACAGTCACATTCATCTCAGTAATTGTTATTTATTATATGTAAGCTCGTTCCTTTTTAAGTAAACCTATTTTGTGTAATACTTGTAGTATTATTTTATATGGGGGTACCTACTTCAATGGATTGATTAGTTTCAAAGGGGTGCGTGGCAAAAAAAGTTTGAGGAACCCTGCTCTAGATCTTATAGCTTGAGCGTGCATAATGAGACACACAAACAAACAAACAAACAAACAAAAATTCGGAAATCCTGATTGGTAGGATAATCCCCTTCCCTGCCATTTCCTCCCCAATATCTACGCATTCAAATGCATTTTCGGCGTACGTTTCAGAAGCTAATAATTCTACGTCCTTGTTCCTTTATTTTATTTTTCGCGTAAAGTGCATTCATGGGATACGACTACTTCTATCTCAAAGGGATAAGGGAAGCAGGCGATAAGAATCGATATTATGGGACCTAACTAGGCTCCCGCCATGATTGTGCTTGCCTTCCTCCACCATTGTTTCCTTCTTCCGACGATGCCATTGCTTTCTGACGTTTATCTTCCGATTATATTACCATTAACCGTGGTAATCTCTTCAAAATCTCAACACAAAGTTTAAATGTTTTCCGTCGCATTACTCTTTGGGTGTAATTAAAGCCAATCTACCTGAGCGTGTGCCTTTGAGAGATCTTCATTTCTCGTTCATTTTTACAGATCTTTCTCGGATTCTATTGTTTTTGTATCTAGGATACTCCACAACATTGTAGAGATAGCGAAGAGCGTGGCGCGTAGGATTGTAAAGGACGCTAGGGCTTTTTTATGTTGGATAATAAAGCAAGTATTATACCAGAAGGCGCAACATTTCCCGATAGTATTGTACAGGACGGTATTGATTCGAGACATGATAATCTCCTCCCAAGTAATTCGTCATTGAGCTGTATTAGCGACAAATTGAAAATCTTCGCGGTTCGAAAAAAGATGTCCGAGTGTGAACATTTCATCCGTAGTGTACATACACGCTGACACAGTAATAGTACATACGGCAAGTTGGCTAACTGAGTAAATTGATATTTTCTGGTGACTGCATAGTTTATAGAAGGGTATTCGATCGGTAGGGAGAGTCGATATACAAGTCAGCAATATATACGAAAGTTACGCAACACAGATTAGAAACGACGAAGTTAAGTCTGTGGTGACCTAGATTCGGATGGGAATGATACCAATGAATATGCGAAGAAAAATAATTATGAGCTAATCGAGAGAACGATGGAAAACAATTTGAAGCTACAGGAAAATGAAGCAACATCTCTCGGTTGGTAAGAGACAGGTGGTTGCTTTGATGGTAGAAGAGGGCTCGATAACCCATAGTAAGAAATTAATCCTAAAATGGGTACACGAATTTTACACTGAATTGTATGAGGATCCTCTAGCAAATGATGAAGTAAATGATGAAATAAATGATGAAGTAAACGATGAAGGAAATGAAGAAGGAAATATGCCCACCGAACAGGTTTCAGATATCCTTACGGAAGAGGTGAGACACAATCAGAAATATGAAGAATGGAAAAGCATCTGGAGTGGATGGTATCACAGGGGAAGTATTAAAAGCAACGGATAATCAAATGGAAACGATTCTCGCTAAGATTTTTACTTAGCGTCTGAGGAAGAAAAAGATACCAGAAACATGGAACCACGCATGTATTATACTACTCCACAAGAAAGGTTTCAAACAAGATTTAAATAACTACAGACCGATCAGCCTACTCCCAACAGTCTACAAAATATTCACCAAAATACTCACTATGCGCCTTCAAAACCATCTTGATTCTGCCCAACACAGAGAGCAAGCTGGATTTCGCAGTGTGTATAGCACGATGGACCACATCCAAGTTGTAAGAGAGGTAATCAGTAGGACTAACGAGTACGAATTACCTCTATGTATGTGCTTTATCGACTGTGATTAAGCATGCGAATCTATCCGAAATTCGTCGGTATAACGTGCACTGAGGAATCAAGTAGCAGAAGAAATTATATAATCTTGATCAAGAATATCTACGAAAATGCAACATCGTCTGTACAGCTGCGTGAAGAAACAGGCGCCTTTAAGACTGGGAAGAAAAAGGTATAAAGGTAAATGGAGAAAATCTGAGTCACCTGCACTTTGCAGATGATATCACTGTTCGCAGGAAGCCCAGAAGAGCTCCGTAGATGAACTGAAGAACTTGAGCAAGCAAGCCGAGATGCTGGACTTAAGATGCATCTCAATAAATCATAGGTTATGTACAACTCCTTCACAAATTCTGAGAAGATACATATCAACGGAGCAGAACTCGTAGAAGTAACCAGCTATGTTTACTTAGGTCAACTCATCACTACTGATGGTTCGCTTCTTGGAGAAATCAACCGGAGAGTGAAGATGGCATGGAGTGCTTTTGGCAAGAATGCAAAAATATCTAAAAAATCAAATATTCCAGTCTTCCTAAAAAGGAGATTGTACGTTCAATGTGTTCTGCCTCTTCTGGCATATGGATGTTAAATATGGACCACGAACGTCAGAATGATACAGCGCCTGCAAACAACACAGAGGAGCTTGGAGAGGTGTATGTTAGGAATCACCCGCAGAGACCGCAAGAGGAACGACTGGGTAAGAAATAAGACGGGAGTCTGTGACGTGATTAGAAGAGTGAAGGCGCTAAAATGGCCATATTGCTGGAGGAAATGACCAGCGTTGGACGTCCAGTGTCATCGAATGGATCCCAAGACACATCAAGAGACCGAAAGGCTGGTGAGATAGAGATCTTGTTAAGTTTTTGGGACCCACTTGGTGGTGGGAGGCAGTTGACAGGGAAAAAGGCCTCCCTCAGAAAGATTGGTTTGCACATTTTACTAATCTATGATCCCCTGGAGGGATTGAGGCGACATAATCACAGCCCTTTAGTATGAGAATGAAATTTGTTATTAATATAAAAATATCGCGAGTATTTATGTTAATTGCGGATTATATATCTTTATAAACAGTCCAGCATAACGTAAAACCTAAAGCATGTAATATATTGAAACCCTTAGGTGATACATACACCGCAGAGTGGGCGGAATCGCGAAAATAACTGGACAAAAGTCTTCAGTGAAACGATGTTTGCTGAAATTTATTTCTTTAATGAGATTTATTGGCTTTTTGATATCCACATACTTTGCAGCATAAATGTTACCCATTTCGGCCTCCCTGCATCATTCTGCCATACATTAAACGGATCCAAATGATCCCTAGTCATTTTGCACTTAATATTCTATGGACATTCTATGCTTTTTTGGTATTTTAATAACTTGATAAGTTAAATTTACAACCACGTATTTACAGCTATATATGGACATATTTTTACATAAATTCGTCGTAAACCGAGTCAAAACTAATTATGTTAACAGAATTTGATAGCTGTGGACTTCTTGTGAAAATATATTTCCTTTCTTCGACGGAAGTGGTCTTATTGAAGAAATAATAAGGTCAGAAATAATGAGTATTCGATGGAGCAGATCTTCATTAGTTGTGACTCGTGATAATTTTCGCGTAATATGCTCTCGGAAAAACTTGTAAAATTTATTGCGTGCCTCTTGAGCATCTTCTGCAAGTTGTCCAATGGGAATCATAAAGAGGTTTATTACATCAGCACCGTGTACTAGTACTTGGTGAATGCTAAAGGGCATATTATACCAGTTGTAATGTTGCAGTAAACATTCAACTCTTGTTTTTTTGGTTTTTACGCTGCATTCATGAAAAAATTTTCTTGAACGACCCATACTGCTACCTCCGCTAGACCCTGGTTCGTGACATACGACTTATGTAATCGGAATAGTTAACTGCGTATCAAGCCATGATGAATATTTAGTAAATAATTTGGTCGAACTTCTTTTACAGTTTTTCCATTTGTTGTGAAGGTCAGAAGAGTAGGTAAATACTGTTGACGAGATTTTTTCTTTCACATTTTCCGCAGCATCTTCTAAATTCATCTTTGACGTTATATATTTGCACAAAACTAGCCGCGACCGTGCTTGCAGTGGGTGTATTTGTCCACTTCTCTTCAATACCTCAAATAACTCCTTACGAGTGACAGCTGTAAAAATGGAATATTTTTACAAGCTGCAACTTGGTGCAAATACACGAAATGAAAGCTGAATATATCCGCCAATTAATTGCAAAAAACTACGGTTACTATTTTTTACTATTTTTTTAAAACTCTCGTCAAACTTTAAACAACGAATAAAATTTTACTTATACAACAAAAACGTAAGTCTGCTGTTTGAAACATGAAATAAATGTCTGTAATGAAAAGATATATTTTATTATATCGAACATACCTTCATTAACAGTCTCCATTGAAAACAAAATGTAAATACACTATCTATCAATTTTAAATCATCTCACTAATCGAGTGTTGAAACGTGACTGGGCCCCTTACAAGATAAAGGAGCTTGAATGCTAAAGTTTACATTGTTGTCAAATCGCCCCCGCCGGGTTACCGCAAGTAATATTTGCCTCTGAGCGTCCCTCAGTCAGACAGTAAGTATAAATGTTAATTATTGTTTCTGAAGACGTGAAAAAAAACACTTTTGTTCAGTTATTTTAGCGATTCCGCCCACTGTGCACCGGTCTCCCTTCGCGGCCTTCCAGGAGGTTGCGACCTATTGCTTGGGAACATTTGCATTGGGATTCAATAATACTTAAGGTCACAGAAGGACACCCTTACTTTCCAAAGAAATGAATGTGATATGAAACATTTCATCTTGTAAGACAAACCCAAAAAATGGGTCTAGTTTTCTTCTTGATGTACATGCTGAAATGAATGTGTACGTACGTACCGGAGAGGAGCAGGTGCAGCTGGCGAGGGAGCGAACGAGGCACAGGATTGGACACCGCAAGGGATAGGGGCGGAGCCAATGGTATGGAATGGAATTTTTAAATATTTTACGAAAAATTAGAATAGGAAGGAATACATATAAAATTAATATGAAACACCTTCGAATTTCATAAGATGCTCTAAACTTAAATCACATTTTCATCTTCATTTTAACGATGCCCATATTCTCCTCATTGATTATCAAACAAGAGCGTAGCTCTTTATCCGATTGCTTCTTAATCCCCTTTACTTTATCAGTTATGGATATTTTTGTAGTTGCGCATGCGCTCGAAAGTTTCAACGTGGAATTAATAATGAATCTCGACGTATGTTTTGCTCTTTGGCGGAATATAGCGGGTGACTATACGGAAATCTCGAAACGGTGAAAATCGCGATTTAAGTGCGACAGCTTCGACTGCACCCCATTAGTATCTCTCTATATTATAATCTTCTAAAGTCGTAACTAAGTTACGCGTGATCGGAAAATGACCAGTGTGCGCAGGCGCGTAGTTTCAGGACTCTCTCCCCGCCTAACGAGTGATCGGAAAATGACCGTTGTGCGCATGTGCAGTTATCCCAGCTCTGCCAGGCGAGGGGCAGCCGACAACGGTCACTATGATGTGGTTGCAGTAGATAAAGAGGAATGGAATAGATTAAGAAATCGAGAGAACAATAAAAGGTACAGGGCCAAAAGGAAGGCCATTAGTGAATGTAATTTAACAAAGGTTGATCACTTTGTCGATAATGACGTACATAATCGAGAAATTAGTGTAAATACAAACGAGAATTGACAGTTGCTTAAATGTCATTACGATACCCCGAATCTCTTTAAATACTGGAGATAATCATGAGTTACCTTTTATTCTTAACAGAAAACAATTCCCCGTACGGTTAGCCTTTGCTGTGACAATTAATAAATCTCAAGGCCAAACATTTAACCGAGTGGGCATTCACATCGATCAGAGTAAGCCAATATTTGGTCACGGTCAGCTATACATGGCCCTCTCTCTGTGTCGATCCATGGCCAGTCTCAAAATCAAAATTACAGGAGCTAAAAACAACATGGAAACTCACACAATTCAAAATATTGTTTACGATGAAGTATTAAGAAATCAATAGATAGTAGGGATGTACCGAATATTCGAAAACTATTCGGTAATCAGCCATTTTTCCACTATTCGGAATTCGGTAGTATTTGGAATTTGACAAAATGGATATTCGGTTTGGTTTTCGAATTCGGTTAAAATTTACCAAACATCAAATCGAATGATGAGCAGCAAAAATTGAAAATGAAATCATAAAATTAGTTAACTTCTAAAAATATTTAACTTTAATTACGATACAGACTGAAAAACACAAAATATTAAAAACGAGAAAGAATAAAAAAACTGATTCTCGAAAATATGGGAAAGGGAGGTAAATTTGATAACGAGCCAAAGCTTGAAAGCGAAATAAAATTCCAAGAACCGACACTCAAAGACAAGTATTTATTACTGAAGTGAAATGTTTTCCATCACATAGTAGCCACACAATAATGATCACACAAACATTAAAATTAAATATTTTTTCTATAATTAGGACACAATAAGGCACAGTAAAATTTCTAATTACCAAACACCGAAGGTTCTTTGTGGTATTGATTTAATAGGTATTTTGTAAACTTCCAACACTAATGATTTTACTGGAATCAATTTTACAAGTAGGTTTCTTTTATGTGAGTATTCGGTGGTTGAATATTCGGTATTCAGCAATACCAGTATTCGGTTATTTATTCGGTATTTTTTATTCGGCTGTAACAGAATTCGGTTACTTATTCGTTATTCGGCAATTTTGATATTCGGTGCATCCCTAATAGAGAGAGATATTTTCACCTCAGTGAAGGAGGAGGATGGGCAGCGAGGTCCCGAGGGATTGGTCCATATATACAAGTACGGTGAAAAACTGTAATAATTTTATAACTTAAATAATTGTGACTTTAGTACGTTGGCGTAGATAACATTTACATCAATACTCTGCAAGCCGCCAGAAGCGTCTGGCAAGGGGTGTCACAACACCAAGTGAACTCTAACTTATTCCTCTGTTGGACTGTCTTATCGCGTCTGGGAAAAAGGATCTGTAGTATTTCTCTGTTCTAGCGATTGTTTCGACATATTTTCTCCTGCACTCTGATCTAACATTACGTTCACTAACACTGATTGGCGGAGTAATAGTAATATATTGTTCAATCCGCTCACAATGGACGAAGGGAGCGCGCCGGGGGGTCGGGGTTGGCGAGCGCAGCGAGCAGGAGCAGAGCCCCTAGTATACATATATTTATGATGAGAGGCGTAAATAAGAGGAAGACTCACCCTGACCCTCGCCTCCGTCAGATTGGTCCACATGGCGATCTCCTCCCGCGTGCTCATGTCCGGGTAACGGTTCCTCGCGAACGTAGCTTCCAACTCCTGAAGTTGTTGCGAGGTGAAGTGAGTTCTCTGTCTCCTCTGACGCTTTTTCCCTTTGGCGCCCACGTCGGCCCCTTGGCCGCCTTTCCCTCCGCCGTCGTCTGCGCCGCCGTCCGCCGAATCTCCGCCCCCGCTGCCCCCGCAGCCGCCTCCGCCCGGGGAAGACTCGGATTTCACAATTAATCCTCCTCCGCTCCCCGTCGTCTCTGCGGATGAGAGTACGCGTGGTGCTGTGTCAATAAAAGAGAGAGAGAGAGACGGATGCGATAGATTGAGGTCGCCTCTGACGACGACGCCTCGCGCCTTAAACCCGCCGCACCCCAACAAACATGCCACACTAAAATCTCTACGGTGCGTGAATTTTTATACTTTATAATGAAAGTACGGTGTGCTGCAAATACCCATAAGGAGTACTTTCTCTGGAAGCATCTCATTGGGGGATCGGCATTCTTTCAGGTCTGGTGCAAACCGAAACCGGCGATAATGGGAAAATCTCTTCTTTTATGAATTTGGCTGAGTTCTGCAGATCTTTTCGTACTAAAGACAAAAGATGTCTTCAAAGTTGGTGTAAAACGACTTGAATGAGCATGAATTGGTTATACTTGAGTAATATACGGATGAAAGCATAGGTTAAAACAGTAAAAATCTTTTTTCGAGGACTCTGAATTTCATACGTAGTATTGAAAAGTACGTTAAGTTGAAGTACGCTATTGTGACGTATTTATACAGTATTTATACGGGAAAATTGGCGGGGATTAAAAAAGTACGTTAATTTGAAACATACGAAATCGTGAAGTACGTTGTAACGATATTTCACTGTATTCCCATAATTGGTGGGTGGCAAGGGATGCAAACGTTTGGCTTTGCATAACGCTTCGTTACTCTTGCGACATCAGTAGGGCGTAACTTTTGAAGGTTTCTCACAAAAATGGCTGTAAACCGAATGTGGAGAGTTGTGTCCTTTAACGAAATATCCTATTTTTGATGTCCTAATTTTGTATAATATATAGGAAGCCATAAGTATGCTTTTGCGCATCATATACATACAAAATACTGGTTAAAAAATCTGTAGCGTGCAGTTCATGAATTTCTCTATATAGAATAATGAATATGAATGCTCTCAGCGTTATTAAGACTAATTATGAACAATTGCAATACTAGTGAATAGTTTTAAAACACAATTCTCACAATGAAAATTATGTACTTCGAATCAATTCTAACGTTGAAAAAACAATAACTTAACAAAATTCTTCGCTCTTGCATTGGGTAACAAATTATCGATATTCGATTAAAATTATCATTGGCAGCATACGCATAGCTATTAACATTTAGAATATTTTATGGTAGCAACGGAAACAATTGTATCACTTAGTGACATACTATAAATTCAGACGAAAATACAAATATTTCTTAAACAATTAGGTTTATGAAAAAGTGTTTAAAATAAAACCTGTAGAAAATTACCTTTTATACAACTTTAATAATAAAATATATTTACATAGATTGAGTTTTAAACGGCAAAATTGATAGAATAAACCTCTACTTCCGGTTGACCAGTTTCAGGCGTAACCTTTTCGGTCCTTGAATTACTAATAACAATTTAAAATTTAACTTTTTTGATGATCTGATTGATAGTTACTGAATTAGAGCGCCCAAAAAATATTATCTCTTACACACACGCATGCATCAAACCATCGGCGTTACTTACTCTAACGCCATAAAAATCACCGAAAATCTCTCATAATTTCGGCTATAAAACCAGAAATTCGTTTTTCTATCGCTTACCTTTGACCAACTAACCGCTAGCGGTAAAACAACTTGAGGTTCATCACAACGAAATAGTAATCGAACACAAAGCAAGTTTCTATCGGGAGTAGGTAATTGCAGCCACGGTGTTTTTTATGAAGAACTGTTTCATTATGATTTGCGAAGACGTGTCCGGAATAATCTGTTTGTGGATATAAATCTTGTAAAGCAAGGAGTTTTCAACCGGTAGCACGCGTAATACCCCAAAGGGTACTACGCCAAGAGTCGTGAAGGGGTACGCGAAAAGTGTTAAAGGTTATGATTTGTCTTCTTACTTTGTCTTTCGTGCATGACTTCAGAATCGAAAGTTGCAATGTGACGGCTGAGAATAATGTCATAAATCAGAAAAATACGGCGTAAAATCATTGTTACATGGCAAAATGTAGATGAACAAGTAATAATATTTGCTTGCAAAATAAGGGTTATTCTATTGCAATAGACGAGATCAGTGGGAAAAATATATTGTGTATAGCTAGCCTTATTGGTCATTCCCCCTCCCTGCCTAGCATCAAACTCCTCGCATCACCCTCATATCCCTACCCAGTGTGTCACTTCAAACAGTAAGTCTCTCTACGTCGCTGACGAAGGGCTTCGGCCCGAAAAGCTGTAAAATTTGTGTTGTTTTTCTTGTGTTTCTGTTTTTCGTGTGTCTTCAGCATCCTCAGCGGCTCTCCAGTTTTGGTAAGTGTCCACTGGGCTGCCTCCGACACCTTGTTGCCACCTATATAATTACCTTTCCTTTTCCTTAAGATCATATAATGTACTATCTATCGTGGAATATGCATATTCGAAGGGTCGTAGGCTCAGCCATTAAGAAATTGGGCTTCGTAGGCAGAATATTAAGAAGTAGCACATAAACGTGTTATTTATCATTGGTCAGATCCCAGGTCGAATACGCTTCCAGCATATTGGATCCCTACGAAAAGGGACAGATACTTGAGTTGGAAAGAATCCAACGCAGAGCAGCCAGATTCGTTAAGAAAAAATATGAGCAAAAATTAAGCGTCACATCACTCTTGAAGGAGTTGAATTGGATATCGCTAGAGGATCGCAGAATTAGCGCTAGGTTAAGGCTTCTGGAGAAATTTAGGTCGGAAGTTCTCTCAGAGGAGGTCTCAGGAATATTAGAGGCACCTACTTAAATGGGCAGGCACGATCACGAGAATAAAATACGTGAGATCGACTGTAGGACAGAGCGATATCAGGGTTCGTTTTTCCCGAGGACCATACGAGATCATAACAGGAGAGTAATTCTCGCGAGAGAAGTTGTTATGTAGGCTTTGGTGCGGTGCACCCCCTGCCACCCACCAATCTTATGATTTGCAGGGTATTATGTACACGTAGATGTAGATACGTCGGGCAGTGAGGAGGGTTCACGGGATATTGGATATACTCCAACTAAAGGCTTACCCTTATAAAAGCATCGAGCTCGTTGCCATGGTAGTCGATTGTTGAGACCCAGAAAAACCCACTTTTTCCGATAAAATCTAATAATGTACCCTTAATCTAAAGAGATTTGAATTCCGTCTTCAAAAATAAGAAACTACAATTTCTATATTTTCTGATAGTTCAAGTCCTGAGTTCGAATATTGACTGGAAATAATTTAAAAAAGCAAATAAAGAAACTTCATCACCGATTTACTTGCCTTTCCTATGGGGCAATAATGGTGCAAAATTAGCCTTCAGCAGATGATCCTCGTCCACAAAATTCTTGACACACGTAGCTCTCACCTTACAACGAAAAGTACACAGTTTCTCAATTTGTAATATTTAAATGTACTTTTTTGAATAATTATAAGTAAATTTATAAAACGAAACCTAATAATATAGAAAATATAAAAGGACAAATTGTTTTGAAGATGAACCGATGAAATATAGCACCAGTCAGATAAACCGTAACCCTTTACGTTGCTCCAAGCGACGCGACTTATAGTTTATCACGGGGATCTTCGACCAGTCCATCGCGATCGACCGGTCGATCTTTGGCCCTTTTAAAGTCGATCGCTGAATCTCACCTCAGATCTATTATTTTTTTATTGAATCAAGTGAGAAATGTTGAGCCGATATACATTTTGAACTTTTTTTTATCGAGCTATTCAGATTTTATAATTCTTCAAAAATTAAGAGCAATTGGAATGCATAAACACAGATATCTCTCGATATCAGCGAGACACCAGCGTATCAATGTTTGTCGACCCTGAGCTAAGTGTAGCTCGGTGTTCGAATCTCGAATTATTGCAAAAGGTAAAAAGTTTGAGGCTAAATGCGACTTTCTGTGTATCTCGATTAAATAATTCAAGTTATGTTTTGGTGTTGATTTCTTTCCTCTGTATACTTATTTAATAACCTTTTCCTTCAACTTCTATTAGCGTAAAACTTAGTAATACATTGAATTATCCTGGTGGATAAAATTTTAATCAATTTTATTTTAATTCAAATATTCTCTTGTACAGAACGAAAACTGGAATAAAACTTTATTCGAGCTTGTTTAACTCGAATAAAGAATTGTTTGCGATTAAATTGGATTGGTGTGTTAAGCAGGACATTTCATGTTATGACGCTGGTTTCGATGTCTCTTAAAGTTTAGGAGAAATTTGCGCGGATCCCCCCTCCACCTCCCCTCCACCTCCCCTCCACCTCCCCTCCACCTCCACCTCCCCTGCTCAACCGCATTTCTCGTATCAAGGCTCACTCTGCTTGGTCGATCCTTGGTAAATTTCAAAACAAGTTAGGAAAGTGTACAGCATAACACAAATGGACGTTTCCTGCAATGGAGTAATTGAAAGAAATGATATACGTGTGCATAAGGGAAATAGTATTTTAAAGTTCTTTTCTTCAACACAAATAATACCATTTTCTTCCTATTTTAAAATATTGCATGCACACGTAAAGAAATTGAACGTATTTTCCTGAGATTGTTCATGTTAGCAACAATGATGAAGTAACCATGCAAGAAACTTTAAACTCGAATTAAGACATTCTTGTTTGATTTTCTCTATAACGGCTACTCCTACGGTAAAAATTTATGGAAAAATAAATACTCTAATTTACTAGTGCTACAAGTTTTACTTGGAAACTATTTAGATATGAGGTATATTTTATGAGATATGACGGAAAGTTCATATTTGTCACCAGTAAGTGGTACCCCTGATTGGCGTGATTCATTTAAGTGATTTTCTTATTATCTTTGATTGTAAGTCCTTAATATCAAATTTCATGAAAATCCGTTCTTTAGAACATGCGGACGGACGGACGGACGGACAGTCCGACGCTAATAGGCGCTCACACTGGAAGCGAAACGCGCTTAGTGGTTATATAGTATATCTTGGGTCTTGAAAGGTTGGAGACCCTTGGTTTATAACATCCTGTCCTTCGTTCCTCGAATTTTTTGCTCCGATTTCCATACCTCAAGGCAGGGAAATACGAAATAAGGCATGATTACTGTAGGCACAGCATGCAAATGTCGCCTAATACCCTAAAGCAGGGGTGCCCATTACGTCTCCCATGGGCGACCGGTCGTCCTTTAGGAGGGTCTATGTCGCCCACGCATCCAGGCATTAAGCTTATATGCCTGAGTAAGGAGTTCTATTTTCTATTCTATAATATGAAATTAATTGAATCAAAAACCAGAAATGTTCTCACTAATGAACGTCTCGAAGACTGTTAACTTCTCTCTTTTTCTAGTTACACGCCCAATTATCATTCACTAGCTGAAGATATGCAGTGTAAACGTGCCCATAATCGCGCAAATCAAGATTTCATTAAATTAATCAGTTGAATAATGTTGTTAGATGTATAATGTATAATAAACGCGTTTTGCGGTAAATTTGTATTTTAATTCTTGCTTAAAATCCCTTTTTATATATCGAAAAAATAAGTAGCCCGCAAGACAATTACCAGGATGAAAGTAGCGCATGATATGAAAAAGTTTGGGCACCCCTGCCCTAAAGGAATATTTTATAGCAAATACGTATTAACATACAATTCAAATGTTAATTTTTTTATATACGAGGGTGAGTCAGAAAGTATCCGCAATGTATTTTTAAATTTATGTTTTGTTGGCTGCACTGCTAATTGCATCCGCAACTTTAATAGTTGACCCTTTTAGTCATTTTAGTGTGATTTTGACCTTGAATGGTCAGTGATCGTGTCGTTGTAGCGGTGTTATAGTCGCACCACCATCTAAAGTCTCTTGGCCTTGAAAACGGGTCGTACGCCAGTTAGCAGCAGCCAATAGGAGACGGTTTGTTTGGGAAGGTAGTGCGGAGGAAACCAGTCTCACTCCTGCTCTCGAAGAGATCACATCGGGATGCGTTGCCATTAGAAATTGCGTAGTGTATCAGCTGAAGGCGAAAATCCGGAAGAGCTGGCAACGCGCACCGATATCTGCTGTCCCGCACGAAAGTTGAGAGGGGCGATGGAAGGGGAAACGTTCGTGATTGGCTACTTGCTCTAAGTAGGCCAAGAGCCTTCCGATGTTGAATCGACTATAACATGTTCAAAAACGGTCGCACAAGTGTCACAGATGAAGAACGATCGGGGCGCCCGTCCACGTCCGCTACTGATGAGAACATTGAACGAACCCACGCCATGATTCTGAATAACAGACGGATGACTACCGATGAAGTGGCATATCACCTGCAAATCAGTGATGGTTCTGTCCATGAAATCATCCACAACAGACTTGACTTTCATAAAGTCTGTGCGAGATCGGTTCCCAATCAACTCACAGAAGAGCACAAGCGCAACCGTTTGGACATCTGCCAACGCCCGCCCACACCAACCCTCCGGAAACTGCGCTTTGAGGTATTGGAGCATCCTTCGTACAGCCCTGACCTCGCCCCTTCGGATTATCACCTCTTTGGTCCACTCAAAGACGCTTTAAGATGCCACCGATTTGTCAGTGACCAAGAAGTGAAGGAAGCGGTGTATGCGTGGCTTTTCACTCGACCGAAAAGATTTTTTTCTGAGGGCATACAGAATCTTGTGAAACGTTGGACTAAGTGTGTTGAAAAGCAGGGAAACTATGTTGAAAAATTCTGCTCTTGTAAGTTCACTATTGTTTTTGTATTAATTAAAAAAAATACATTGCGGATACTTTCTGACTCTCCCTCGTATTTTAATAATTCTGTCTTTCTATCTGTCTGACTGTTCCTTTATGCAAACCCACATTTCTCAACCAATTCCGACCAAATTTGGCACGATTGTACGGGGCACCAAGGGGAAGGCCAACGCCGGGCTTTAGTGTCTGTCTGTCCGCTTGACTAAAAATGGCGGCCGATTTATACATTAAACTACGTTTATTTTCCCGAGTCCTGCTATTGATTTGAATCAAATTTGGTACGATTATGGAGGGCTCCTAGGAATAATTCATAGGTGGTTTATGCTTCTCTCTTCCCTTTTTATTCAAAATGCCCGGCCTATTGAATTCTTAAATATCATGTGTATCATCTAGAATTCCGATTGGATTTGAACCAAATTTCCCCGGGCAATGCCGGACATTTCTGCTAGTATTTTATAAATAGCTGCTTCTGACATAGTATGACGATACAAATTATGAGGCATTTCCAGATGAGCTAGAGCCCTGGAATTTGCAGGATTATAGGATTTTTGGCCACAACTAATGGGAAAAATTCGAACAATTTAAAATTTCAACTTTTAGGGTTTGATGTAACCCCATTATTGTCCCATAAGATATTTCCAGATGAGATAGAAGCTTGAAAGTTTGCACGTTTTTCGTCGCAACCGATGAGATAAATTCGAAATTGTTAAAATGTAATTTTTGAGTTTTTTCTTAACCCATTATTGAACCTAACAAGATTAATAATTATAATGAATGTACAGATAAGATTGAGACTTGGAATTTTGCACGATTATAGGTTTTTTGTCACAACCGATGGGAAAATTCAAAAACATTTAGTCCAAATTTTCGGAGTAAGTTTTACCACATTGTTCGTAATACAGTAAAATCTCGATACAACGTATCTCTACGGAGCATGAATATTTTTATACTTTATACTGAAAGTACGGTATACTGAAAATTATCTCTGAAAGCATCTCAGTGGGGGATCGGCATTATCGCAGGTCCGGCGCAAACCGAAACTGGCGATAATGAGTCTATCAAGAGATATATTACCTATAACTTCTGATTTTATCTCAGCGCTATTGTGAAAATAACGATATTTCAGCTCGGAAAATTCCTTCTTTTGGGATTTTGGCGAAATTCCGCAGATCTTTCCGTACTAAAGACAAAAGATGCCTTCAAAATTGGTGTAGACGACTTGAATGAGCAAGAATTGGTTATAGTTGAGTCATTTACGGATGAAAGCATACGTTAAAACCAGAAAAATCTTTTTTCGGGACCTCTGAATTTCATACGTAGTATTGAAAATTACGTTAAGTTGATGTACGTTATTTTGAAATATTTATACAATATTTATACGGGAAAATTGACGGGGATTAAAAAAAGTACGTCAATTTGAAATATACGTAATTGTGAAGTAGCTACGTTGTAACGTTGTAGCCTGATATGATTGCAGACTGCAAGCACCGCGTATAAGTTATAGATAAATAGCTCCTTCCGACATATGATGTAGGACGAGGATAAAAATTATAAGGTGCTTCCAAATGAAATTCCAATGGAATTTTGCACGATTATAGGTTTTCGGTCACAACCGAATGAAGTTCTTAAAATTCTAATTTTCAGGGGTTGTTTATAATCCATTATCTAGAATAGACTGAAATGCTTGCAGTACTGTCAACTGGTTTAATAAATGAAAATATGTACTTAATAAGAATATGTCAAAACTAATACTCTGCTTAACAAAGGTGTTTTATAGATTTTGCCATAGGCGACGTATCTCTTAAATAGTCCTCCTCTTATTGTTAGGTGCCACTCCCCGCCGCCGCTCCTCTTTCCCCAAACATCTCCTGCCCTCTGGCGGTCTTCCTGTGAAGATAACTGACTTGGCCTTGCTTATCGACCCTTTCCTCCGCCTCCCCCCCCCCCTTTCTTTCTACGCCCCTTTCTGGCATCTTCCCGCCCCCTCTCCGCCACGCCATTCCACTCTATCCTCAGCGCGCACACACACACACACACACACCTACAATCCAACTCTTCGCCGGCTGATCGATGGCATTCGACACGCCCATTCCTATATATATGATGTCGGCTTCTGTCATCTTTGAATTATTGTGCCGAGACTACTGCTGAGATGGATAAGAGTTGAAAAGTGACAGAGGAGAAAACAAGAAAAAATGACCCCCGTGTCATACGTAGGAAAAAGTAGAAAAGCATATTCCTTTTTCTTTTGCGAGGAAACAAGTATTTCAGTGAGTTTGATATCATTTTGGAGGCAAGAGAATATCACGGAAGAGTTGTTTCCGTCGACGATAGGGTAATGCTTAGCATATGCACATAATACGTCTACAAAAGCACCACGTCTCATATTCGGGTGAAATAGGAATTATATTCGACTCGTACGACTACGTCCAGCCAAAATTCCTTATTTCGACCCCATTGTCGTTCGGGGTCGTTCGACTTAACGGCTTATCGTATGTACCTTTATTGGCCGTCGCACCCGAACCTCACACTGACCGAGCCTCCGTTCTAAACACGCCATCCATCTAGGCCTCCCTCCTCCTCTCTCTCTCTCTCTCCTTCCTTCCATCCATCTCCTGCCTTTTCTCCTTCTCTTCCCCGTTTTATTTAATTTCTTTTATGTACAATATTGTCTGTGTCTTCCTCCCTCTCTATTTCCCCCTCTCCTGCTAAATTTCTTAATGTTTTCATTAAATTTCATTTTACTTTATTAACTTTTTTGTACATTTTTTCATTGCTAGGTTGACCAAGTCTGGCCTCTCCTAGGTTTTTATCACAAATACTTTCTTTTTTTATAGAAGTTTTCCGAATTTGTAATGGAATATTCTGTTTGTATGTTTTTCTGTTTGTTTACATTTAGGTTCTTTTCTGATATATTGTGCGTAGCTGTAGGTACATATAGAATCATTTATATATTTTGCATTATCTTTTATAACTGTAGACATAGGGTTAAATATAAGAAGGGACTATATAGTCTCAATTTCGCCCTTAATAAAGTCGTTTGTTTGTCAGTCTGTCTGTCCCCTCTCTCCTGCCGGTCGTAATGTAAACAATAAAGTACCGATTTAGGCCACTACTAATTAATCATTCAGCGGAATAATTTCTAGACGATATACTAAAGTGAGGATTTAGGTATGATATTTACATTAACAAATAAATGTGCCACTCGAATATTAACAACTACCAAAAATATATTGTGAGAGAATTTGTTCAGTATTAGCTGTCAAAATATATTTTCAAGTTGTCTAATTAAATTTCGCCGTCGGCCATCTTGCGTTTCTTACAGATCAACGTTTTTATTATAATAAATACTGAAAGTACCTACGGTATACTGAAATACACGTAAGATGTACAGCATTTTCTCTGGAAGCATCTCAGTAAGGCACAAACCGAAACCGGCGAGAATGAGTCTGTAACAAGAGAGATAATTCCTAAAACTTAAGATTTTATTTCAATGCTATTGTGAAAATATGAGAGGGTTAACTGATGATCGTGGGTTCCAAACTTTTCAGTTCGGAAAATCCCTTCTTTTGAGATTTTGGCGGAGTTACGCAGATGTTTACATACTAAAGACAAAATATGCCTTAAAATTGGTGTAAACGAATTGAATGAGAAAGAAATGGTTATGGTTGAGCCATTCACGGATGAAAGACCCAAAAAAATCTTTTTTCGGGACCTCTGAATTTCGTACGTAGTATTGAAAAGTACGCTAAGTTGAAGTACGCTATTGTGACGTATTTATACGGGAAAATTGACGGGGATTCATAAAAGTACGTTAATTTGAAACAAACGTAATTGTGAAGTACGTTGTAACGAGATTTCACTGTATGTATAAGAATTAAGTAAATGTACAAATTTCTTAAACATATTTCGATATTCATTCAAAAAATTGATTTAATTGAATTCTTATTTTTGTAAGGAAATTTCCCGAAACTGAAAAAAATTATATCACTCGCCGTTGAATTTGGTTAAATACTAAGTCAATATTTATGTAATTTTTCCAACTTATCAGTCCGATTACCTCAATTTTCTTCCAAGATTTTGAATTGTTTTCAATATTATTTTGCTTAGAATGTTTTGGTTTTGAAGATATTACGGAATTAATTTGCTGCAATTCGTTTTAAGGATCGATTCCATTTCCTACTTCATTTTGCTTCTCATCTTCCTGTTCCTGATCATAATCAGTTGGATACAATCGATCCCATAAAACTGGAAGGACCTCTGTCTTAGATAATCCGTCTCCTTTCATTTAATGTCTGCACACGAAAATTAATAAACGTATTTACCTAATTATATAGCTGATGTTGTATATTTTATTTAATACGAAGTGTTTTCCTTGAAAGCAATAAAAAACGTGAAAGGAATTTCGTAAGTTCAAAGCGAATTGGGATATTCTTAATAAAATTAATAATAATAATATCCTTGATAAATTTTCTCGAAGTGAGATTCGTACGATACACTTATTTTTTTTTATAGTCTCCGCGAGGAAGCGCCTAGAATGAATCCTAGAAATGAGCGTTGGAACTAAGAATGAGCACTATGAGCAGGAAGGCATGGAGTGAGTGGAAGGAGAGAGAGAGAGAGGATGGGAGTGTTTTATCGGAAGATGGAAGGGAAGAGAACTCTTGGATGCGAGGGAGTGTCGGGTGGAGGGGGGGGTTGGGTTGGGGTTGGAGGGGGAGAGACGAGGAAGGGGTGGCGAAGATGGGAAAGGCAGGAGAGGGAGGGGGGAGGGGCGGGGGAGCGGCGCAGCTGCTTTCCGCTTTGAATGTGGGACCCCATCCACACAACACACTGTCATTTCGTAGCTACGCTGCCGTTCGGATCGAGTGCTACGCCTCTCTGTCTCTCTTCCCATTTGTCTGACCATTTTCCTCTATCTTTCTCCACCAGCACGTCCCAAATCTCCTCCGTCTGCCGGAGCCTTGAATCTCTCCGGGTCGCTCCTGATGTTTTTCGCCCCCTCCTCTTTCCCTCCCTCCCTCTTAGTTCCCTCCATATTCCTCTCTCTCTTCCCCCTCCTTTCTTCTCCATTTTGAGACGCCTTCCACCCCTACGAACTTCTCATTGGCCGATTCCGCCGCTCTCGCTCCTTCTTCGACCGCGCCCTCTTCTTCTTGTTCTTCTTCCTCTCACTCCGACGCTCTCTTTCTATCCATGCGCGCACTATCGCTCTTCTCTCTCTCTCTCTCTCTCTCTCCATTTCCCTCTCACTTTGAATGCCATCTGTTTTCAGTTATTCCGCGCAGAATTTTCCAATCCCTTCTCTTAAAGGTACGATATTAGCCGCTGGTGCGTGTCGCTACTTTCTCTCTCGATTGCTCTTTCCGCTACTCATGGCTCGAGGATCGCTGGCCGTCGCGTCGCCTGTAAGTAAATGCTACGTTGACGAGAGCTTTCACTTTTTAAATGATGTATCTC
Organism: Uropetala carovei; assembly: GCA_036926305.1. NCBI lineage: Eukaryota > Metazoa > Arthropoda > Insecta > Odonata > Petaluridae > Uropetala > Uropetala carovei. Next base: position 1,533,016 of record JAXCHB010000062.1, on the reverse strand, counting down.
GTTGAGTTATTAGCTGCTGCAACGAGACGGAAGAACTTACCTTTCTGTGCGACTCGTTCGAGTCGGAGAAATTCCTCAAACTTCTAATTTTTGCAACACGAAAGAAAAATATGCTTTTATAAAATTTAAACTGTCATGTTTTCTAAACCAACGATATTTTTTTACAACGGAAATATTCCGCCAAAGCGGAATTTTTTTGTCGAGACGTAATAAAAACATGTTAGGAAAGTGTACAACGTATCTTAAATGGGCGCGTTTCGTGCAATGGAGTATTAGAAAGAAATTATATACCTGTACGTAAGGGAAGTTGCTTTTTAAAGTTCTTTTCTTCGTCATAAATAATCCATTTTCTTTCTATTTAATAATATTGCCTGCACACGTAAGGAAATTAAACGTTTGTTTGTGAGATTGTTTATGTTAGCAACAATGAATAAGTAGGTAACCATGCAAGGAATTTTTCAACTCGAATTAAGACATTCTTGTTTGATTTTATTGATACGGCTACTCCCGCTTTAAAAATGTATAGGAAAACAAATACTCTTCTTTACTACTTATACAACTTTTATTTGAAAGGTATTTTGATATGAATAATACTTAACGAGATATGACGAAAATTTCATTTTTATCACGAGTAAAGTGGTAGGTACCCTAATATCGAATTTCATGAAAATCCGTTCAGTAGAAACCGAGAACGAACATGTGGACGGACGGACAGACGGACGGACAGACCGATGATAATAGGCGCTCACGCTGGAAGCGAAACGCGCCTAAAAAACTGAAAGTTTTCTCTCTCTACTTTAAATTAAACACAACTGTCAGCCGCACGGTTTAATGCTGCTTCTACCTTTTGAAAAGATTGTATCTCACGATTCGATGCATTGGGAGTGAATTACAGCACTCGCCAAAGAATGAAATGCGATCGCATCGCTGTTCAGTGTAGTCGAAGAGCGAGTATCGAATCGACTTGAACTCGTTCGCCTCATGGGATCGCGCGCCACGCACGCACACCTGACACGCGAACTAACATAAGAGGGAAATAACACGCAAATAAATCAACGCCTTAACGATCTAAACACCCTTCATCCGGTAAAGTCCTTTGCTTTCCATCCGGCATTAGCGACGAGAACACATCCCTCGGTCTTTAGGATTACTTTTGATCCCAGAGTTTGCGGCCAAGTAATCCTGCGTCACGAAAGGCTTCAGGGCAAAAGGAATCGGAGGAGACGGAGTGGGGAGACCGTCTAGATTGAATGCGGCCCAAGGCGTGTGATGGGCCGAGTGAGAGACCAAGTAAGCGATCTGAAGAACGCTGATTTGAGTCGCGAGCGAAAAGAGAAAAAAAAACGAACGATTCCCGCGAATGCGCGCTTTTCTGCATTTCGAGAACGGTATAAATGGGAAAGCGATATTGCCCACTTTGTCTGGAAGGAAAGAGGCAATAGAAGAAATTGAATATACATACTATTAACTAGACAAAGTAAATGTTAAATTTTGAAGTTGATTGGAACTAAGAGGGCCGAACTGAGAGAGCTTTGTGTCCATAACAAAAATAAGGGTTAAATTAATTAATTTCTGTAACAAATTTCATTTCTTATGTTATGTGACAAAATGAAACACTTGCTCAATGGGAGATGTTGCACCATTCTTCCCTTATCATCCTATTTACGTATGGTATTAGCTATTTTGAGAATGTTGGTTCACACTCATACCTATAATGACGCAATATTTAGAGCCTCTTCTCTGAGTAATATGGATTGGAATTTGGATGGTTGTTTGTAGATTTCAGTTGGAGAGGATTCTCAGTGTTTATTTTTTAACTAGCATAATTGCCCGTCAATATGACGGGATATCTTTAGTTAACTTTAAAATAGTTGCCTCCCTCCCCCTCTTTCTCTTTCCCTCTCTCTCTCCTCCCTCTATCTCTCTCCTCCCTCTCTCTCTCTCCTCCCTCCCTCCCCCTCCATTCCACTCTCCTTCCCTTCTCCCCCTCACTCCCTCTCCCTCTCTCTTAAATGTAAGAAGAGACTATATAGTCTCAATTTCACCCTCAATAAAGTCATTTGTCTGTCTGTCTCCCTCCCTCCCTCTCCTCCTCCTCCCTCCCCCTCCCTTCCACCCTCTACTTCTCTTCTTCCCCCCTCCCCTCTCTCCCTCTCCCTCACTCCCTCTTTCTTCCTCTCTCCCCTTCCATTACCATCCCTCTCTCTCCCTCCCTAACTCGTATTAAAAGCATACAAAGCATGCTTACACCCACAAGGATTGATATAACAATAGGATTTTGAGATCTAACAATATAATTGGTAGCCAAGGCAACATTCCGTTAAAATGACAAGATTTCCACAAAATACGTGAATTAAACGTATAACATGAGCGATTTCGAATTGTATGCGGAAAAAGACGAACAGAATAAGAAACTTTGTAATTTTTTCTTCAAAATGGTTCAGATCCGAAGATCGTAGGTTAATTCCTTCTAATTTTAATTTCCAAAACACTAAATGCCTGCACATCAAAAAATTTATTTTTACATGTTACCTTACGGAAAATGGAAATGTCTTCCTTGGAGTCGAATCCAGGACTTTTTTGGAGCTTTATTTTCGTCATTACCTTAAAATATGTTAATCAAGCATCCTTGCCAAATTTCAATCTTCTACCTATTCAGGAAGTTTGTTAAAACGCTCTATATCGGCATCGTGAAAGCGTGACCAACCAACAGACCTGGGCTATTATAGTATAAAATAATGTTATAGAGTTCAACAAATCTATTTACTCTTGTTGAGTATTAGTCTAGTAGTTCTCAAATACATCGGATAAGGGATCAGTAAGCTGCTCAAACATGACTTTATCCCCTACAGTCTGGACGAAATTACTTTGGATTGGCGTTTGAGGCGGCTCGTGTGCGATGTTGCCAGCATGTGCATAACAGAAGCTCCCAAGCACGCGCGAAAACCGCGTTTCAAATATCTTTCCGACTGAGAGAGAGGGAGAATAGAAAGCGTCCCAAAACGTGACCATGTGAGAACCAATAGGAATGAAGGAGGTGGAGCGTCACTGGGCTGAACTTCATTCTCTCTCAGGCCTCCGTCGTGTCAACTTCGAGTTTCTCTGTGCTGTGTTGTCTTTTGTTTTGCGAGCCCACTGAAAGGTTCTTTCCAGTGTAGTAGATATGGCAACGCCGAGTTTGAGTTCTCTCCCCAGAAGACGTCCCCCCACCTCCTAGCAGCGGAGAGACCCGAGCTGTTCCGAGTACGTACGAAATGTCAGTCGCAAAGATATCTGAAACGGATAATGACATAGACAAAGTATTTTGTTTGCAGGGGACATAGCGGCATCGCAACGTGGTTGCTATTAGCAACACTTCCCTCCCCTCCGCCTGTGATTGGCTGTGAGGGAGGGGAGTCTTTCCCACCAACCCAACCCACCCCTCCTCTACCCCGAAGTGTCAATCCCAAAGTAATTTCTTCCATACTGTAGTAAGTCAGCAAATCTTTTATTTATTTCTACTGCAGTTATTCTACATATGTGGGACACTTTATATTTCTTTCAATTTAATTGTTGATAAACAATGAGTTGTACGTTTGATAATGTTGCTAAACACCTTTATTCAGCTGCGAATGAAAGAGTAATATTTTACCTCTAAAGTACTTTACGGCAGAAATTATATCTGTAATAAGATGGTATTTACCCTGCAGATTATTGTAAAGAGAATTTAAGTGGAATTATACATCAACAATGAATGTCACACAACCGCTCTTCATTCACCAACACTGGCACGTTTTTCCCTTCGTTCTACGATATCACAGATAATTGCCACAATACGTTTTACTGCCACACTTCTGTATGTTAGAGAACCTGACCACGTTCAGCGTCAATCTCTCGCATGTCTTGGAACTCAACTGTGGTTCTTTTCCGAGTGATGTTCACTGTTGAAAAGACGACGACGGCCACGACACATTCAAACCATTACATTATCTCACAGACTTTCTTGGCGTGCAAGACAGTGATGTGGTTTTATTTCACGTTTGTGACAGAAGATCAACCTCATCACCCTTCTTATTTCTTACCGTGTGCGGTTCTTCGTCTCTACCGACACCAGCATGTTTCTCACTTGATAGCATCCTGCATAACTCCAATTATTTACCTGCAAATAACTTCTCCAGTAGTGTGTCGGTATAATGAACGCATATCTGCAATCTGATGAATAATCTCCGAGTGGTAGTTTACCCCACGTCTATTGCACTAGTTTTTGAGATCTTTAACGTCACTGCTTTCGTCTAATGAAAACGAATAATACGGTGAGTGAAAAAGTATCCGCAATGTATTTATTTAAAGTAACACAAGAACAATATAGAATTCGCAAGTGCATCATTTTTTAACATAGTCCCCCTGCTTTTCAACACACTTGGTCCCGCTATGCACAAGGTTTTGTATGCCTTTCATTCTCTGGCGTTTGTTCTCCGGCTCATAGTGCTGGACCCACGCTTTGTCACCAGTGACAATCAGACTCAGGAACGCGTCACCTTCCTCTTGATACCGGTTCAAAAGTCTGTTACAAATGTCCAAACGGTTATGCCTGTGATGTTCAGTGAGTTTCTTGGGAACCCATCATGCACAAACTTTATGGAAGAAAAATCTGTTGTTGATGATTTCATAGGCCGAACCGTGACTAATCTGCTGGTGGTTTGCCACTTCATCGATAGTTACCCTTCTGTTGGAGAGAATCAGTACGCGGACTTATTCAATGTTGTCATCAGTCGTCGACGACACTTGTTCGGCAATTTTTGAACATGTCTATCCACTCGTACACGCTTCACTGTGGAAAAGCACTGCTGCCATACTGAGCTGATAGTCTTCGATGGATTTTCGCATCTGTTACACCTTCAGCTCACAGAAATCGAGTCACTGCACGCTGCTCTTCTTTGGTGCATGTGGTAAGCGGAGCGGCCGTGTTGACACTGCTACTGTAGAAAGTCAACTGCATGGCCAAGCTCAAATATGTCACTACAACAACAGCTTACTATTGCGCATGTATTCAGCAGTGGGGCCAATCTCAACAAAAGAATATAAGCACTTTGCGGACACTTATTGACTCGCCCTCGTATTTGTATTGTGAACAAATATTTTAAACTGCCAAGCTACATTTTGTGATACATCACTGATTATATGCTGAATTGTCGTTCTTGATAAGATTACATCCACAAATATAGATTTTTTCCGGACACGTCTCGCCAAAAATCATTATTTTGCACCTACTCACAAAATCACTGTAGATGAATGGACGACCGGAACGGGTAATTTCTTGCGTTCCTAAGAACTTGGCTGTAGCAGCTGGCTCTCTCTGAAGACGTTCGCTCTCTTAATGACATTCAGTTCGATGGAAGGCCCTTCCCAACTCTTCAAACGTAACAATGTTCTCATTAGCGGCCAGCTGATCGAGAGATTTAAGATGTCATTCTCAAAATACTATATAATATAATTTTTTTCGGCACGGAAACTGAATCACGGCGCACTAGACATGCGTAGTTGTTTTGTGTTAAAAAGTGTTCATCAGTCCATTCTGTTTTAATTGTCTGTATTATTGTTATAATTTCCTCCTCCAACTTTAATTCATTATGAGGGGTATAAAATATTTATTATATTCCGTAATACAAAAGCAAGGATCATGTGATAGACTCTGGAATTCACTCAAACAACCGTGTTAATTGACCTCCGGCAAAGACTCAGAACAACTCACACACAGTTTCACAAATATAGTAGCCGTTGTATAAGCTGTCGCACTGAGGACTGTTGGTCAAACGTCTGAAGGAGGTGAGACCCTAAATATCGGTCATGCATCGCAGAAAGAGGTATGAAGTTTTTCATCTTCTCACACAGTGAACCGGTTGTCTACATTCCTTCGGTGAGCGGCGATTTGACGGAGACGAAATTCAAATGCATATAGGTATGTCTCTAGATAGGTATCAGTTTAAGAATAAATTCGAACGCGTAAGTGTTGTCGAAAAAACTTCTTCGTTTTATGCTACCCTATGTTAACAGACGGCTTAGGGATGAAGCATATAGCGAACTCATATGGTTCCGAACTTAGGATAAATTTTCGTTACAATATTTACTTGTAATTTTAATGGAATAGGAAGGATTCTACGGTTCCATTCTATGCTTCAATCGGTCTGTTCAAAATGTGTCGGTGGGCCGTACGATGTGCCTTAAAAAAGATTGAAGCACTACTGTCCGTGATCACGTATCTGTCGGAAACCTGGACAGTGAAGAATAACTTTGCCCACAAACTTCGATTCGCATAGCGTTCAATTGAAAGGGCGATCCTGGGCCTTCCAGACAGGAACCGTAAAACGCACGCAAACATAGGTTTCCGATGTAATCTACCGTACGAATGAACTGAAATGGCCATCATACCTACACGATACGTAAAGTTGATGAAGAAGTAACAAAAACTTTTGGAATGGAGACTACATAGAGGACATTGAGACATTGGAAGAGCAAAGAAGAAGTGGGAGAGACCTACGTCCAACAGTGGAGTATTATAGGCTTAAGATGAAGAAAATTGATAGCTTTAATTTTTCCTCTACAGATCTATCAAGGGAATGAATTAATAACTGATATAGCATCCTTGACTCTACTCCTATGATTTGGTATTCGTTATGAATTGTCTCTTATAAATTTCCACCATCTTTTATAGGTACTCTTCGGTTATCCCGGACCCCTTTTGGAAAATAATTTTTTGCGATAACCCTTTCCCGGGGAAAACATTAAAACAAAATAAGAGAATGAGAACTTGTCAAAAAAAAATTATTTACAAGTAACGGAGGATATTGGCGAGCCTTCGGCTCGCTTTCTTTTTAGATTATAATGCCTTTTATATCGGGTGCAGCCGTCTCCGGGCGTTATCGCGCCCTTCGCCTCTCTGGAACGAAGCTATCCCTCACCTTTGGCCGGTGATCTGGTGGGTAAATGTCGTCATAGGCAGATCAGTCATGGATTTGCAAGCATTCGTTTTGCGTGAAAGTGTTTTCTCAAAATATTATTTTTCAAAAGGGGTCTGGGATAACCGAAGAGAACCATTATACATATTCTTGTCACTCTTTTAAAAGAAATTTTCGTCATATCTCGTCAAGTATTATTCATATCAAAATATCTTTCAAATAAAAGTTGTATAAGTAGTAAAGAAGAGTATTTATTTTCCTATACATTTTTAAAGCGGGAGTAGCCGTTATCAATAAAATCAAACAAGAATGTCTTAATTCGAGTTGAAAAATTTCTTACGTGGTTACTTCTTCATTGTTGCTAACATAAACAATCTCACAAACAAACGTTTAATTTCCTTACGTGTGCAGGCAATATTATTAAATAGAAAGAAAATGGATTATTTATGACGAAGAAAAGAACTTTAAAAAGCAACTTCCCTTACGTACACGTATACAGTTTCTTTCTAATACTCCATTGCACGAAAGGCGCCCATTTGTGTTACGTTGTACACTTTCCTAACTTGTTAACAGTTAGAACCACTATAGTGAATGTCAGTGAATCCGGTGAGGTTCATATGAATATGATGATGTATTGAAAATATTCTAAAGTGAAGTGAGATTAAAAAGGAATAGAAAAAGAATAGGAATCGAGTAATATTGTTTTAAGTGCGCAAGGTGAATTATATTATTATATAATTAGTGTTTCATCGAAGTTAGAGGAATAATTAGCATTTCATTTCCGGTTGATAAACACGCAAGCTTTTAAAATTACTGTATTTATTCTGAAAAATACATGGTCTACTCTTTTGTACTATTTTTTACTCTCATATTGTTTCATTTGTCCTCTTTTTTACTTTCTCGTATACGATGTACCTACATTGAGAAAGTAGGTATTGTAATCGCGAAAAAATTCGATCTCCAGATTTTGATGGAAATATACGTTTTACGTGTACCTGAGTCCGAAAAAGTTGTTTTTCCAATGCCGTCTGTCTGTCTTTCTGTGGGTCTGTCTGTCTCTCCGTCTGTAGGTCTCTAGATCCTAAACGGCAAAGCAAAAATGAATGAAATCTCGTACTTAGGCGCTTTATCATACAGAATAGAATCTATGGAGAAATGAATGAAATTGCACAATAATTAAGGGCCGTTTATTCTAGGCAATTTTAATAACAATTTTGTTTTCTCAAAAACGGCTCTAACGATTTTGACCAAACTTCCATGTTACTCAAATTTACGCCTGTAATGATACTACATAGTTCAAATTTGTCAGAAGATGACTATAAGGCTAGTTCATTCTAGGACAACTTTAATAACAATTGGATTTTCTAAGAAACTGCTCATACGATTTTCATCAAATTTCTTATAGTTATTTAAGTTGATGTTTATAATGATTCTACGTAGTTTATATTTTTCAGAAGCTAACTAAACGACGCATTAGTATATAAGAAAGTTTGTACAATATATAATAGTATATTGTACCGATTTTTGGCTATGGAGATCTGGCAACTCTACCCAAGTCTCAAGAAATAAAGCCAGTTTTCCTAATTAGTAATTCAGATTTTACAAGAAACGTTGATATAACTTGTTGAGCAAAGAAATTGTTGTATTTAACTATTACATACGAAGGAACTAATCTGTGATGGCTTGTTAGTAGATTCACCAAACAGACGCACTTCACTTAACAGGACCGATATTTCCTCGATGATAGACGAAGTGGATATAACAGAGAAAAACTACTATCCTATACAATTGAGATCTCTTAATGTGAAATATGGGTGGAAGGAAGGGCCGGCCCTAGAAATTGCGGGCCCAATTAGAAAACTTTTGGCGGGGCCCCTACATCTAAAAGGCGTAGTTTGAAAAAAAGAGATTTGGGAGGGGCGCAGCAAGCGAGGCCTTAAAAGACAGAGCCAGGGGGTGTGGCGGGGATCCCAGGCCGCCAACGCATTTCCTGCATTCTGAGAGCATCAGATGACCTCTCATGAGAACACTTGGGGATGGATAAATCTGAAAAGAATCATCACCAACAGATAGTTTGGAGCCCCTACACCAGGGATGGCGAACCTTCTATTGCCTGCGTGCCAGTATTACTGAAACTGTAGAATCTTTTCCGCCTTGCGTGCTGCCACAAAAAAGTCTCACTTTTCCTGCGTACCAACTAAATTAAATTCGTGATCAAGACATAAGAGACTGAAATTTGTAATCACAAAAATAATGTTTACAATAGTTAACTAAATAACACAAATGTTTTTGCGACACTAAATCAGTACGATAAATGTTTTGATTGGTTTTCGCCTTTCGTTGGCGTGCCAACCAAAATCGTCTTGCGTGCCACTTACGGCACGCGTGTCATAGGTTCGCCATCCCTGCCCTACACCATTTCGGGGCCCCCTTAGCCGCGGGGCCCGATTGGGTCCAATAGGTACAATTGGCCTAAGGCCGGCCCTGGTGGAAGAGATGAAGGGGAAGAGGTAGTTAAAAAACAATGTGAATCCCACTGATTAGGTTCCGGTAGCCATGTGATCGATTGGGGGTGATGGCATCGGCAGATCTTTTTCCAAACCGAAATGTGTCACAAAGTAGGACACTTTGCGTCTTACTTGAAATTAGAGTAGGACATAAGCCATTTTATCTTAAAGTAGGACGGCTGGCAACCTACAATTGACCCCCCTTTCAAAGATGCACTATGCTACTATGAAACCATTGTAGCGTGATATATATTTTCTCATACTTTCTCTGTCGCTGCAGCTTAAGGCTATTCACATGCTGTTTATAAACTTTACTTTCGATTGCACATAATTAGTGATAAGTTTAGATGATTCATTTGAAGAGGTTATTTTAGTTACGGAAAATTCGTGTTTGGCGGCTGTAGTGCATGGCGCGTTCTTTCTACAACTTTAAACTTCTGTGTCATTTATTGTCATGCATTAACTTTTAATGTTATGTCAAAAAAGAGATTTATTTGCATGTATTTAACAATTACGTGTTTGAGAAAATATTAAATGCATTTCGAAGTACATTGTGATTTTCATTTATATTTCGAATTAAATTTTCTGTTTTTGGGAAATGCAAAATCGAATTGTGCTAAACATGGGCATTGTTTCCTAGTTTAGGTTTTTAATGGGTATTAGAAAAAAGTTTTAGAACTAAAGCCTTTCATTCATGTAACCGTATAAATTTCTTTATTTCATAAAGTTACAAATTTATTTTCTAAATATAGCAACTCAGGTTCATAATAAAGTTATAGTTTTTCATAAATCTGGGGACCCCTGGAGCTCGGGGCCTCTGGAGCTCGGGACCCCATTACAAATGGCCCTGCTGCCCTCCTCTATTATGGCTTGGTTAGAGGGTCTGCTGTGCAGTAACAAAGTCTCAGGTTCGAATCCCGCCGAAGGAATGGATGTTTGTGATTGTCATGCCCGGTTAGATGCAAAACTTGACACGATAGTTTAAAATTTCGCCAGTTAATAATTATTATTTACATTATTACTATTTATTTAATTGATATAAATAGATCAGAAACAACTGTTACCGGCCATTTGCAACGAGAGTGATAAGAAAGGCGAACACGTACCACCGTGCTATAGGTAGGATTCGAACCTGCGACCCTAGCATCGGAAGCCAAAACTACAATTATTAACATTTCTTCGATATAACTATGATTAGAAACTCCGAAACATATGGCATGCTACAGTAATTTTTGAAAATCTCAGAGAAAATGAAACCGCACAAAAAATTCTTTTTTAAAATTAATTTGCTTTTTAGCTCGTGTTTTCTTCACATTGCTGTGAGAGTGCGTTTTACAGTGGCGCAGTATGACCAAGTCAAGTAAAACGGAGGCGGGTGTGATTGATAAACTGTGCGACATTACGAAGGGAAACTCTTTGTTAAGACTTAGACATTACCTATCCAATCCGAATCTGAAAAAGGAAAATGTTGTTATGGCAATAACTACATAATTGGCATAGTAGTAAATGGAAGCTCTACTATTGAACATTAAAGAGTTTTTCGTAGAATAGGTTTCCTCGCCTATAATTCTGCAATTTATTTGTCGTTAAGAGATGAACCTAAAAGGAGCCTTTTTTTAAAAATCAATGGCCGTAAACTATTTTGAGAGACCTCGAGAGACACATTTTGATCGAGTTTTCTTTCCGAGCACCATTCTCACTTAGGTATACCATTTTTATCTTAGTCTAATATTCCTTTCGAGTCGGCCAAAATCATTTGACGTACTCATCAGTTAAGTTTATTGCCAATCATTGACGTAACGTAATTAACGTAACGCAATTTTTAAAAAGCCTTCCTTCTTATTGTTAGTTGTCTTTGTATAAGCGGTAGGTAGGTTGTACTTATAAAGAGTAGCGGAACGAATAACTTGTTTTCATTCATTGCAATTTCAATTTTATCGAAATTAGAGAATGTGTATGAGTTTAGTTGTCTATTAGACATTAGCGTACTTGAAATAGAATGGCAAAGTAGAATATTCTAGCACAAATAAAGTTTTAGTCATTGTGCGTTTTCCTCTCCAATGTTCCATTTAATAATATATTGAAATCAAGAAAATGGAATTCGATAAATTAGATTTGTTGCCAATTTGTTACCAAACCAAGAAGAACCTTATTGAAAATCCACCCCAAGAGATAGTCACGAAAGTTAAGCATCTGTGACGGCGAAAGAAAGAGAGCGTGAGACAGACAGACAAACGACTTTATTAAGGACAAAATTGAGACTGCAAAGTCCCTTCTTACATTTAAACTAGAGAGAGAGACGCAGAACGATGAAGAAAGAGGCGAGGAATAATAGTGCGAAAGGAATTTTGGAGAGGATAGAAAGAGATGATCAAAATGAGAGGAGAAAGAGAGAGGGGGAGGGGGGAGGAGGGGAGGGGAGGGGGAGGGTGTGTTCCGACGCAAAGCGTGAAAAGTGAGGGACGTATGGGCGAAGGGAAAGGGTGCGGGTGGCCCACCGCTGTCTGATTTAGGGACTCACAGTCCCGATTTAACTTAGTCTCGCGTCCTATGCAGCGTCTCTTCTTCCTCGGAGGCAACGTTCAGAAAGTCACGGCTGCCAACATAATAACTCAGAAGTCGTAATGAAAACAATCTCTCGCCAAAGAAAAAATATCCTGCGAGAGAGAAAGGAAGAGCGGTAGGGGGGGAGGGGGGGAGAGAGAGAGATAGGAGAAGATTTGAGAGGAGAAAGATAGAGTAGGAGAGAGAGGGTGAGATAGAGATAGGAGAGAATAAGAATGAGAGGCGTTTTTTTGGTGATAAAAAGGGACGCCGAGAAGGCTTCTTTTACTTTTTACGACTTTCTGTAGATATAGCGAGGTTGTTAAAAAGCTCATTAAAGTTTTAGCGCCCTTTCCGTCTTTAGGCCTTAAAAATGGAGTTTTCTTTGTTTCACGACAAAGTGTTTTCGTAATTTAAATATTTGCGCGGTTTCCAGACTTCTTAACACGTAATTTTCGTGAAAATGAATATCTCTGTAAGAGATAACAATTTCCCACTGCTGTTACATATTACGGAATGTAAAAAAATAAATGCACAGCGCGCTAACTCTTTTAAAATTGTTAATCTAGAGGACAATTTTAGCTTTAATATTAGTTAATAGTCATAGCCGCGTAGGTATATAAGGACTGCGTTCCGCGTGAAGGCAGAGCGAAGCGTAGGTACGTTCTGAGGGTCTCGTTTTAAACTACATGCGAATAAAACCGAGTTTCTCTATTGGAATTGCGTCTGCGAAATCGTACTATTCGCAGATCTTGAAAAACTGTGTGTCCTATGAGACGCTAACCGAATTTCCGACGGCGAGAATATAACCGTCGCCTTCTGACCATTAAATGCCAAATTATTCTTCTATATAAACAAGCATGTTTTATTTATTCACGAATGGCTATAACCGCATCGAGGCAAATATAATTAGTAAACTTAAAAATTGTTTTTAGTCGCATTTCTTGGGAGAATATATATTGGTATTGTGCGTGGACGCTTTTAATTCAAAAGATTTTGGAATTTGTTTCAATGAAGTAATACCTATCATGGGAATGTAGACTGCAGTCGGTTGGGTTAGACTGGTAGATAGTGTGCCTGGCTTGTCAATCCAAAGGTCGCGGGTTCGAATCCCGCTTCGGGCATGGATGTTGTGATTCGTCTTGGGGTTTTCCCCCTACCTGCAGACAAGCCTAAAATTGGCTTTGCGGGGAAGGCATCCTTAAAAAAAACTTAAATAAAACCCGGCAACCGGTATTACGCCAGTCATGGCTGAATGATGTAACCCACATTTGTCATTTTATCCGATAATTATTATATAGCTGAACAAACTGATTGGTATAACCCAGACACCATGTTGTCTCGAGTTTCAGTATAAAAATCCGACACATGACTTTCTCCACACTTGTGTTATTCTTTATTTTGAAATATATGTATGCCTCAATAATTGTGACTATGAGATTTTATATATAGATATCTATAAAGAAAATGGTTTGTATGCATGTACGTATGTATCTATGTATGTTTTTTATAGCTCATCAACTACAGCACGTAGAAACAAGAGGAAGGTGTCATTTTAATCGAAATAAAGAGTTAAGTGGTGTAGTTAGGTTTTTATATCGATTTCATTGACCCTTCTAATTTTTTAAAATATTATATTTTTTCAATTTCTCCATTTGAATAACATAGGGATGAGTGCAGCTTATTTTTCATTTGAGTTTTAAAATTACTTAGAAACATGGTACGAACTCGAGACTTGGATGGTTCTATGACGGAAAGAAAAATGTTTATTTTTATTGAAGACAAAATCCGAATGAACGTTAAAATGCCTTTAGAATCATAAAAATACGTGATTTTATCAGTTTTATGACAATACCAATTATAAGCTACCATGACAACTCGCATTGTCGCCGAAGTTGACAGTCCAATGCATTTATATGGGAAAAAGTTTTACGTAAACTCATTTTTCAATTTCTGTATGCGATTTTGCTTTGTTTACATGGCAACCAAATAGTTGTTGATTTTAATTGAATCTTACTAATAAACTGGTGTAATACCCGTTGAAATATCAACGGAAGAATTATAGATAGATAGATTATTATTATTTTCATCTAAAATAATTAATATCACACTTTTACATATGAAATATTTTGCCATACACAACATTTCTAGTGAATATTCTGTTGTTGACGGGCTATCTTTAGTTAAACTTAAAATAGTCGCCTCTCTTTCCCTCCCTCTCTCCCCCCCCCCCCTCTCCCCCTTCCCCCATCTTACACTCTCACACCCTCTCTCCCTCCCCCTCTTCATTTCTCTCCCTTCCCCTCTTTCCCCCTCCCCCCTCTACTTCCCTCTCTCCCCCTCCCTCTCGCTCCCCCCTCTACTTCTCTCTCCCCCCCTCTCTCTCGTATTAAAAGCATTCAAAGCATGTTTATACCCATAAGGATTGAATTAACAATATGATATAGAGGTCTAACAATGGAATTGGTAGGCAAGGCAACATCCCGTTAAAATGCCAAGATTTCCTCAAACTGTGTGAATTAAACGTTTACGTTGAGAAATTCTAACTGTAGGAGGAGAAAGATGAACAAAATAGGAAACTTTATAATGTTTTCTTCAAAATGGTTTATATCCGAAGATTGTAGGTCAGTTCTTTCTAATTTTAATCTAAAAAAGAATGAAAGCCTGCACGTCGAAATGTCCCATTTTACGTGTTACCTTATGGCAAATGGAAATTATCATCTGGAGTCGAACCTGTGTCTTTGATCTCGAGTTCTATACATTAAAACTTTTTGTTGTTATATCATAATGCTATCCTGAAAATTTCATCAAATTCGGTTCAGTCGTTTGCGGGATATTAAGCTTCAAAAAGCATTACATGACAAAGTGATATTATGACACTGTCTTTTATATGTTAGATAGTTTTAAAGTGTATTTTCGTGTGGCGTAGAGTTTTCCAAAGCAAGCTGTTTTTAAAAGTACGTAAGTAGCTTAAATAATTAGACGTAGATATTCCACAAATTATGATTTCTTTACCTTTGAAGATATCATCACGAAACTTCGCATAGGTATATAATTTTATCCTGTGGGTAGCATAGGCTATATGGCGATAAAGAATTTGGGGGAGGGTGCTTAATTAAATAATTATTTTCTTATAAGTTTACATGTAATTCTCGATTTTTCAGTGTAAGGTTTTTTCCTTCATTCATAAAAATACCTAAATATTGACAGCTTTTCTTCATTTTTGCTTTATTGGACGGTTAAAACTGTGTACTATTTTATTCTTGCAATGTTTACATGTTACATCGTCGAAGTTTTAGATTCACTAAATCCGTAGAAATTCAACGGCCACTTCTGCTAGTATTCGATAATGCTGAAATATCAAGACTAGAAAATTACACTACTTGAATTTCATATCCCTACTATAGCTACCACAAAATACGAACAGTGAGTATGCGTATTAATTTCCTTATAAACATTAGTGCCTTATTTAGTATCAAAATTGAATGAAGGAACCCCTTGGCGGTTGTGTTAACCATTTTAAGATATTACGAGAGCCTCTGAAAACAATTGTTTTACCAGATATCCTAAACTATCATTGCGTCAACTCTCAATTATAACTCAAACAAAATATATTTAACCAGTTCATTACTTTGCCCGAAATAGAATAAATATTTTTTCTCGAAATATTTGTGCAGCATACTTTCTCATTTCATCAATTCTATATTCCTCAGAGGACGGATTCTTTCGAAAACAAATTGATGTTGCAAAAGAAATTCTTCAACTAACCACTGACGCTAAGCAATCAGTTACTACATAGATATAAAATCGATAAACGAAATTGTTCAAGGGTGAACATTTTAGGTCGCAAAACGATTAAAATTAGAAATATATCGTGTAAATACATAACCGCAAATAGAATTTTAGGGTATAATTATTATTTTATGCCTGATAATGCAACGGATATCCTTATTGTTGTCGGTATTTATTGTACATATTGTTTAAAGAGTTCTCAGCTAGAGAGTGTAGGTAAGAACTGATAAATTTAGAATTAATTAAATATCTCCTAAACGATGCAGTACACAGAAAAGATTTTCGAACAAAAGTTGTAGGACAGTGATGGCGAACCTATGGCACGCGTGTCAAAAGTGGCACGCAAGACGATTTTGGTTGGCACGCCATCGAAAGGCAAAAACCAATCAAAGCAGATATCGTACTGATTTAGTGCCCCAAAAACATTTGTGCTATTTAGTTATCTATTGTAACATTAGTTTTGTGGTTACAAACTTCAATCTTGATCACGAATTTAATTACGTTGGGCGCAAAAAAAATTAAGAAGTTTTTTGTGGCACGCGAGGCTGAAAAGATTCTACAATTTCAGTAATATTGGCGGCACGCGGGCAATAGAAGGTTCGCCATCACTGTCGTAGGAAATAAAACTTTCAATAACATTTATATTTATCAATACATACAAAAAAGGCATTATAACGAAGACATTTCACCAAAACTGGAAAAATCTCCAATATCGGTAAATCTATTATTTTGTCCAAAAACTAATCATCTCTTGTCCGTATGATGAAAATATTATATTTGAAATTTAGTACTGAAAGAGCAGATACTTTTCCAGTTAGAGCGCCAACAAAATTCCTACCACATGCCTACACACACATCATTCCGAAAAATAGTCAAAACGGGTTCTAGGGAACCTCTCAAAAAGTGTATTTCCTTTAAAATCTCAAAATCGATTTTTTTCATGAATACAATATAGGGAGAGGGGGGACTCCCTCTCTCTCCCCCCCCCCTCCCTTCCATTTTCTCTCTCTCCCATATTCTCTCCCTCCCTTTCTTATTCTCATTCTCTTAGCTGGATATTATGGTTTTAATTTTCCCCTGATTATAAAGACGATTATATATATATATATATATATATATATATATATATATATATATATATATATATATATATATCCCTTCCAACTGCCTCAGTTCACTGCCTCAAAGTCGGCGGAAGGGTGTAAACGGAGGCTAAAGGGCGAAGAACAGTGGTGTCCTCGGACACCGGTAGGTTCAACCATGCTGTGAAGTCTTTCTGCAATATCTCCGGCCAAAGTGAAAGAGGTACTCACCAACCCGCTCTGGGCCAGCGTGGTGTTTTAAGGCCCACAATCCCCCCATGACATGTACACCCATAAAAAACGGCCCTCATTCTCCGGAGGCTGGATTGCCTCTGACCGTGGCAGTGGTCAGGAACAAGGCAGGAAGGCAGAGGGTGCTAAGAATCCCCGGAGGTTAAACGCCCACTGCCACTCTTTCTCATCCTTACCCAATTCCTTTAACCTCAACCTAACTACCTTTAACTGCCGGACTTTGTCCAGTGAAGATAAACTTCAAGAGCTCCAAGAACAACTGGAGAAGATCAAGTGGGACATTTTAGGACTTAGTGAGGTGAGAAGAAAAGGTGAAGGCCTATTGGAGTTGAAGAGTGGAGATATTTTTTATTACAGGGGAACTGACACAGGAAGAACAGGAGGTGTTGGATTCATCATCAACAAAAAATTGAAGAATAATATCGTGGAAATGGAAAGTTCATCCGAGCGGGCAGCTAGACTAGTGCTTCAAATAAATAAAAGATATCAACTTCAACTAGTCCAAGTTTATGCGCCAACGTCATCATACTCGGATGAGGAAGTGGAAGATTTTTACCAAGAAGTTGGAGAACTGCACGACAAAGGAAGCTGCCATCTAAAAGTGGTCATGGGTGATTTCAATGCCAAGGTAGGAGAACAAAAGGAAGATGACAGCGCAGTTGGAAAATGGGGCTATGGAGACAGAAATGAACGAGGGGACCGCCTTGTAGACTTTGCTGAATGTACTAGTCTATATATAATGAACACTTTCTTCAAAAAGAATCCCAATAGAAAATGGACCTGGAAAGGACCCAATGGTACCAAAAACGAAATTGACTACATACTAGTAAATAAGAAGCAATTGGCTGAAGACTGTTCCGTCCTCAACCAGTTTAAAACTGGAAGCGACCATCGCTTGGTAAGATGCAGAATAAAATTCAACTCAAAGTTAGAAAGACAGAAGCTTATAAAGAAGAAGCCTAAGTCTATTATCAACACGCAGGTGCTAAAAGAACGAAAAGAAGAATTTCAGCTCCAACTGAAAAATCGATTCAGTGCACTGGAAGACCCAGAAGTTGAATCCCAATTTATAGAGATACTCAAGGAAACTGCTGAAGAAATAGGCGGAACAGTTAAAACAAAGCCAGAGAAAAAGTTGACTGAAAAAACAAGACTGCTGATGGAAAAAAGAAGGAAAATGTTAATTACTAATGATCCTAAAGAAATGATCCATTTTGCAGAACTAAACAAAACTATAAGGAAGTGCATCAAGGAAGATGTGAAAAAATATAATTATGAACTAATCGAGAAAGCCATAGAAAACAATAGAAGTTACAAGAAAATGAAGCAACATCTCTCGATCGGAAAGAGACAGCTGGTGGCCTTGATGCTAGAAGACGGCTCCATAACCCATAATAGGAAACTGATCCTGAAACGGGTACAAGAATTTTACACCAAGCTGTATGAGGATCCTCTAGGAAATGATGAAGTAAATGATGATGCAAACATGCCCACCGAAGAGGTCCCAGGTATCCTTCCGGAAGAGGTGAGACACGCAATCAGAAGTATGAAGAATGGAAAAGCATCTGGAATGGATGGTATCACAGCGGAAGTATTCAAAGCAATGGGGAATCATACGGAAACAATTCTCGCTAAGATTTTTAATTCCTGTCTGAGGAAGAAAAAGATACCAGAAACATGGAACCACGCATGTATTATCCTTCTGCACAAGAAAGGTTCCAAAGAAGACTTGAATAACTACAGACCGATCAGCCTACTCCCAACAGTCTACAAAATATTCACCAAAATACTCACTATGCGCCTTCAAAACCATCTTGATGCTGCCCAACCCAGAGAGCAAGCTGGATTTCGCAGTGGGTATAGCACGATGGACCACATCCAAGTCGTGAGAGAGGTAATCAGTCGGACCAACGAGTATGAATTACCTCTATGTATGTGCTTTATCGACTACGAGAAAGCATTCGACTCTGTCCGAACTTCGTCGGTGTTACGTGCACTAAAGAAACAAGGAGTAGAAGAAACGTACATAACCTTGATCAAGAATATCTACGAAAATGCGACAACATCTGTCCAGCTGCATGAAGAGACGAGTGCCTTTAAGGCCGAAAAGGGAGTGAGACAAGGAGATACTATGTCCCCTAAGTTATTTACAGCAGCTCTAGAGGAAGTATTCAAAAGGCTAGACTGGGAAGAAAAAGGCATAAAGGTAAATGGAGAATATCTGAGTCACCTGCGCTTTGCAGATGATATCATACTGTTCGCAGGAAGCCCAGAAGAGCTCCTTAGAAGAACTGAAGAGCTTGAGCAAGCAAGCCGAGAAGCTGGACTTAAGATGAATCTTAATAAAACAAAGGTTATGTACAACTCCTTCACAAATTCTGAGAAGATACATATCAACGGAGCAGAACTTGGAGAAGTAACCAGCTATGTTTACTTAGGTCAACTCATCACTACAGATGGTTCGCTTCTTGGAGAAATCAACCGGAGAGTGAAGATGGCATGGAGTGCTTTTGGCAAGAATGCGAACATCTTTAAATCAAATATTCCAGTCTTCCTAAAAAGGAGACTGTATGACCAATGTGTTCTGCCTGTTCTGACATATGGTTGTGAAACATGGACCATGAATGCCAGAATGATACAGCGCCTGCAAACAACACAGAGGGGCATGGAGAGATGCATGTTAGGGATCACCCGAAGAGATCGCAAGAGGAACGACTGGGTAAGAAAGAAGACGGGAGTCTGTGACGTGATTAGAAGAGTGAAGGTGTTAAAATGGCAGTGGGCAGGCCACATTGCTAGAAGAAATGACCAGCGTTGGACGTCCAGTGTCATCGAATGGATCCCAAGAAACATCAAGAGACCAAAAAGAAGACCGAAAGACAGGTGGGACAGAGAGCTTGTTAAGTTCTTGGGGCAAACTTGGAGGAGGGAGGCAGTTGACAGGGAAAACTGGAAGTGTCTGGGGGAGGCCTTCGTCCGTCAGTGGACTGAAAAAGGCTGATGATGATGATGATGATGATATATATATATATATATATATATATATATATATATATATATATATATATATATATATATATATAATCTAGATGTCGTTGTCATCCCTCTTTACCTCTCATGATATTCTCATTCTCCTCCCTCACCTCATTTTCCTTCACATTTCTCCCTTTCATTCTCCTATTAGGAATCTCCTTTTCTCTTTCTCCAATTGTTCTCTCTCTCTCTTTCATTCTCCCTTCCATTCAGCTCACTTTCATTCTCTTCGGTCACACCTTTAAATTTTTAAATTGCGTAGACATTTCATAATTCTTTGGACAGAAGCGATGGGAGATTTGAATTCCTCTCGATAATATACGAAACTATATAAAATCCGCCACATGGCGTATCACGTTGACGACGAAAGAGTTTTATGCAAAAATACGAAATATATTCTTGTTAAACTATTTTTACGGATCGATTCCAAAATCAAAGGTAAGAGAAGGAATTGTCTTTCTATTAGACGTATTTGAGTCTTGAGTTCCTGAGATCAATCTGAATAATTTTAATTTGCATATTCGTAATATTCTACACCCAGGCCCGCGTTTATAAAATGGAGAAAATAAACACTCCCGGAATCGATTATTTTATATACGATTTATGTGCAATATACGATTGCTTGATTAAAAGATGAAGAAGGCAATTAACGGCAGTATATCGCGGAAATATGTTCGAAATCATCGAAAGTGCTTTGGAGTTATTCCAATAAAAGTCTCGCCAAATCATTATTAGACAGGAGAGCGTTCCAGACAATCACACAAACACGTCTAGACTACTGTTATAATTCCGATTTTCATAGTTTTATGAATTGAACAACATCTTCAATGAGCGACAGTGTCATTGCTTACCTTTTAATGACGATAGTCGGAGTGTTAAAAAAGACAATGGTAGGATTTTATTTACTCTATGACAAGGATAGAAGCTGTTTTTAGAAGGAAGAGCGTAATTTCGCGTGAAGCAAGAGAAACTGTCGGATGGAGGCTTTTCTCCTTACCCTTTCGATCCCTGTTTCTGTTCCTCGCCGGGAAGGTCAGTTGAGGGTGCGTGGATGCGGCCGAGTGGGTCGCATGGTGGTGCGCGTGGTGATGGTGGTCCATGGGTGACATACCGTGGGCGGCTACTGCGGCTACGCTGTCCCTGAAGTCCCCCGCCTCTGCCCACACTGCGATCGTAGAGGAATGTTTGAGGATGGGGCGAGGAGGGAGACAGAACGAGAGGGTTCTTCCATTAGACACATTTTAAACGACACACTAAGAACGAGCGACAAATTGTATATCGAGAACATCGTTTTCGCCTAATAAAATAAGTGTCATTATCGAGAGATGCTCCCATAAATGTCGAAGAATAAAATGTTACCATTTCATGCTCTTCGCCGAGTTCATTCAACATCAAGCACATGGTTGCTTAAAAGAAAAGAAAGCGAACACTATTCGGTGTTTGCCAAGACCTTGTGTTGTCGTATCGACATAGTTTTTCATACCTGCTGCATTCAATGAGTGCTTCTTTGGTGAAATATTCCGGGGGTGCTTGGTAGCTTGTGAGCGCTATAGTCCTACGCCACGTAATATTTATGACACACCAAGGCTCAAAGATTATATATATATATATATATATATGTAATTCAAGGCTGAAATTTATTGCCCTCATTTACCAACAGCTCGTGAAGTCATCATTATTACGCTATACTCGCTAAAAGTAAACGCTTTTTGTCAGTTAAGGAGCAATTTAAGAGGTAAGATCATCTTCATCTAACGACAATTAAGTGTATTAATTTTTTAATGAATTTCCCTTCGTTCCTCTCCAATCAGGGTGGATTATTCCTCATTTGGTAGTTCACCGAAAATGGATTCTAAATTTAGATTCCTTTTTCGGTGAATTACTAATAAAGATGACTGATTTGTGTCCGAAATGCGAATATGCTATTTTAAAACATTATTGTGGCTATTGAATATACCTTAGGCAAGTATTTTTAAAATGCTTGTTTTTGAATTGTTTTTTCAGCCAGAAGACGAGTTAGATAATTTTGTGAAAGAATTGGTGTAGCATGTAACTTATATATATGTATGCATGTATTGTGCGCAAAATAATAGCATTTCTCGGGGAATATTTCAAACAAAATTTGTTAGTTTTTTAAAATCCCGAACCGAACAAACCAAATTCCGGTTAGGTACACGGTTCAGCAAAGAAAATGTTTGTTATCGGTTCGCGGTTCATCAAATTTGCGTGGTTCGGTTTTCTGCACAAACGCAACTGCTGATACATAAATATATAGTACAGTAATAAATGAGGAAAGTACCGCGAAAGCAGATATTATAAGGCGATTTTTTTACAAAAATAAATTTCTTTCATTGGTCTTTGTTTAATATTACTGACATTATAATTCCCATTAAAAACTTACCCATATAAAAGCATTGAGCTCGTTTTAATATCGAAAAAATGTGCTCTATAAATAATCTACTATAATATATTTTGAAGTGTGTGTTTGTGTATTTGTGTGTTTGTTCATGGAACTCCTTCTAAACGGTAAAAGCTAGAATAACCAAATTTTGTACGATTCTTCCTTACATCCTAATTTAGTGAATGGTCAAGGTTTGGTCAACCGGGATTAACCAGTGCTACCAATATAGGGGATTAGCATTTTTCCATAAGATAACACGTATGAATCCATTACTTGACTTGCAAGGTATTTTTCCTTCAAGCATTAAAATACGTAAATATGGTCCGATATTTTTCGTTTTTGCTTTATTCGACGAGTAAAACTCTATACTATCTTATTCCTGCGAAGTTTACATGTTACACGATCGAAGTTTTCAGAAATACACTATTTGTTTAGAAATTTTGTGGATTTTTCGTACCCCTCCCGGGCGTTGCCAAGGCGGCCGTCATTGTTACCTCCGATTCAATTAGCTTCAATGAAGCTTACAGATAGACGAAAGTTTAGCGTTATTCGCTTCGCACTTTAGTTTAAGCAACGAAACGATCGATGTTTATGGATAGCAACGTAAATAGATACTGATTACTATTCGGGAAGCGTTTATTGATGAAAGTAATTGAACCTTCTTTCGTCTATTGAATACTGGAATCTTATTTTTGTAAGTAAAATCATTATATTATACATTATAATGTTTATTAACGTAAACAAGCTCACGTATCTGGTGTTTATTTACCGGAGTCAGTGTTCAATCATGGACAAGTGTACGTTGCTTTTTCACGGATTTCTTGCTTACAAGACATAAATGTAAATATTTCAGTTAGGCATAATTACACAAGAAATGAAGCTGGATTTGGCGAAAGTGATATATATGATAGGAAAATACAATTATAGTTATATTTGAATGCAATACGTTCGGAAACGGATTGTTACAAGAAAATATGATTAATTGTTAAGAAAAGCTAATTGTAATTTAAAAAGTATCTACTATATAGGTATTTTAAAGAGTTTGTATGTTGTGCTGTAGTGGCTTCACTAAATCCGTTGGAATTCAACGGGAAATTTTGCTAGTTGCTCATAAATGAATGAATAAATATAAACTCTATGAATATTTTATATGTAGAATAAAGATAATATAATAAAAACATTTAATTCACCGACTATGGCGGTATTGAGAAGATGGTGAGGGTGGCAGTGATGTAGTAGAATAGATTAGAGAGGTATGTGGTCATCCTGAGGATCTTTCCGGAAAAGTGACGTAGGTACAAGAAAAAGATGGTGCAGTTGGGATGTTCTTAAAAAAACTCATTATTGACGTTTGCTTTGTCTTTCGTTGCAAATCCCTATGCGTCTCCTTGTAAGGGGCTGTAAGAGCCTCCAATCTACTATAAGAAAACGCTTGATGTCTTTGTCGCGGCCTGACCGGACGGTCTCATCAGTTAGTTATGCAAACTGGCTGGTAGATGGCAGCACTTGCCAGTACAATTAGTGCTGCCCCTCCACTGTAACTAATTGCGGCCGCACCTATATTCATTTACGTAAATTGGATGGATGGTAAATACATAATATAATAATAACAATACAATTTATTTCAGCGTTGGCATATACATTTGCATGGTTTCGTCACTTACGTACATATTAACGGGGAGCCCAACTTAAAAATATAAATACGAAACAAATACCATTTAAATCATGTTTTAAAATTTAAGAACATTAAAAGAAACCAATTAACATTTAAATGATTTGTTATAGATAACAATAGAAAAAACAATCACATTTTAATTTCTGGTTGCCAATATTTAGCAATTTCTTCTAAAATTAATTGTTATTTTAATACGAGAACTAAATTAGATTAACATTTTGAACAAGTAACGCAGTGAATTTCGAAAGATTTTATTTGAATAATACTTTTGTTGAACTTTATTATGTCTTCTGAACTAAAATTAAGAATTCGTGTCTGCGGTTCCATGGGTAAAATGTAAACACTACCGATACACTCACGTAATTAATTACGTTAGAAAAGTAAAACATTTTACTACATTATTTAAAATCGATTCGTTCGAATATCTCAATCTATTATTCAATTAATTACGATGGAAAACACAATTAAGATCAATAATTTTATATCTATTTAGAGTAATAATAGGTATTCTTATTTAGGTTCTCCTGTTATTATGTTGACATAAAAACTCATATTCCGCGTAATCAATATTTACTCATCACTACGACACGCTATTTTGTGATTGTTGGTTGTTTATTTAGCAACTGAATAGAAAGCGTCAGTCGCCATCATCAGAGACATTGAGCTTTAGGAGATTATTCGTTGGTTGGTTTTGGTTAGTTTGTTGTTTTCATTTGCTTTCGTTTCGTGTCCATTTTTTGTGTTCTTTGTTTGTTTTCTTTGTTTTCGTTCTTAGTTGTTCATTTTGTAGTCTATGTTTATATTCTTTGGTTGTGCTCTTGATTTTTGTTCCTTGATTACTTATTTGTCGGTTTACACCTTTTATGCCGGCTATTGGTTACAGTTTAATTCATTTCTTTTTTCTTGGTGGTTTTTACATTGAACTTATATTCTTTGGTTGTACTCTTAATTTATGTTCCACGATTATTTATTTGTCGGTTTACATCCTTTTCTGCCGACTATTGGGTAGCGTTTAATTCATTTCTTTTTTCGTGGTGGTTTTTGTAGTTTTCGTATTGGTTCGTTTCGTGTTCTTTCCACTTTATTTCAACACTCCTAATGTAGTTTACAGAAAGGAGAGGAGAAGTTTTAGTATGTATCATTTTCTCAAGCTGTCTTCTAAGCGGGAAAAAGTATAACTATTTGCAGTCCGAAATGCACCCGGGCGAAGCCGGGTACGAAAAGCTAGTCCTCTTTTAAATTTTATACTACTCTCCATCAAAGGGTCCATTTCAATCACCTTGTCAGCCTTAGACATGTCAAAAATCTCTGCCAGTGTCTTAAGCGACAATTGAGGCTTTGGCGTCACATCGCTGTTTTCATTTGAGCGTACGAGTTCCACAGGGTCCTCCTCGGTCAACTCTTCTATCTAAGATTCGAGAAGTTCCTCCACCTCACTTTCTTTGAGATCGTCGAAACCCTCTCCTCCCACATCATGTGTCAAACTAACAATCTTCCGCACCTCCTCTTCTACCGACGAGATGCATTTGAGGTCTTTCACCGCATCAGGAAACAGCACGCATTTCATCAAGAGATTCCTTTATATTTGTGATGCGGTCAGCGACGGTATACTTTTTCCAACAATCTTTGACTGACATAGAAGAATCGCTCTCCATCTGGTCGAGAATTCTCGCAAGTGTGCGGCGGGTATATAATACGACTTAAATGTCGCGATGAGACCTTGATCCATCGGTTGGAGAAGAGAGGTGTTATTGGGTGGTAGGAAGACTACCTCCACGTTTGGGTGGGCGAACTGCAGGCTTTCAGAATGCCCTGGAGCATTGTCTATTATCAGAAGGACCTTGAATGCTAGGTTCTTGGCTGCAAGATACTTCTTCACTTCATGTATGAAGCACTTGTTAAACCATTCCAAAAACAGCTCAGCAGTCATCCATGCCCTCCAGTTAGCGCGCCAGAACACTAGGAGATGATCCTTATTTTTTCCTTTGAGGGTCCTGGGGTTCATCTATAAATATCTATATAGTGATGTGTATGTATGTATGTACGAGTATATATGTATGTATGCATGCTTTTTATAGCTCAGCAACTGCAGGGCGTAGAAAGTAGAGGAGGGTGTCATTTTAATCGGAATAAAGAGTTAATGGTGGAGTCAGATTTTTGTATCGATTTGATAATCCTTTCTAATTTGAAAAAAAAAATTTCTTTTTTCGTTTTCTCCCTTTGAATAATATAGGGATGAGTGCAGCTCAAACGGTTAAAACTGTGTACTATCTTATTATTGCGATGTTTACATGTTACACGGTCGAAGTTTTAGATTCCCTAAATCCGTTGAAATTCAGCGGGCACTTCTGCTAGTCTATAGATATCTATAAGGTGTTTGTATGTATGTGTTTTTTTATAACTCAGCAACCACAGCATGTAGAAACAAGAGGAAGATATCATTTTAACCGGAAGTGGTGTAATCAGGTTTTTATACCGATTTGATTCACCTTTAATTTAAAAAATATTTTCTTTTTTCATTTTCTCCATTTGAATAACATAGGGATGAGTGCAACTTATTTTTTATTTGAATTTTAAAATCACTTATAAACATGGTACGAACATGAGTCTTGGACTGTTCTATGCAGGAAAGAACAAAGTTTTTTTTATTAAAGACAGAATCCGAACCCTGTTCGAATTAGCGTAAAAATGAGTTTAGAATCAGAAAAATACGTGATTTTATCAGTTTTATGAGAATACCAATTATAAGCTACCATGACAATTCCCATTGCCGCATAACAATAAGTTGATAGTCTTATGCATTTATATGGGAAAATAATATATATATATATATATATATATATATATATATATATATATATATAAATCGTTTTTCAATTTCTGTGTGCGATTTTGCTTTGTTTACATGGTAACCAAATATTTGTTGATTTTAATTGAAATATTATTAATAAAGGGTTTTAATGATATTTTCGTGTAGTGTGCAGTTTTCCAAAGCAAGCTTTTTCTAAAAGTGCGTAAGTAACTTAAATAATTAGACTTAGATTTTCCACAAATTGTGATTGGAGAAATCGTTTTATTGTTTCCAAAGTATTGTTAAGTTTAGTTTAAGTTGGTGTGGGTGATTTTCTGCTGCAAAATGGTTAGCCAATGCCCCTTCTGCCACTAGTTTTACATTGTGGAGATTAAAGCATCTTTTGAAATTTTCAAACCAACCTTTGCTGGCTTGTAAACTGGGAGAAGCCGCGTTTACCCCCAGAAGCATCATGGAGATGATAGTAGAGACGCTTGCCTTTTTTCCTTATCACAGTTCACTTCCATTTTCAATCATGTTAATCAACGACTTCAAAAATTAATCATTGATCATTTTCTCAAAAAAATGATTTCCAAAGAAACTCTTATAACTATAAACTAGGGGGCTCCGTCCCCTGTGCGCTCCGCGGAGTTGGTAGTGCGAGGTTCAAATTAACCGTTTTAGGTAGGTACATTGTAATGATTTCGATAGTTCTCCTTTTTTCCGATTGGAAATCATTGAATGGGATGAAAATACAAAATATTTTTTGTGTCGAACACGTGACTTTCTGCAAATTACGACAATATATTCTTTTAAGTTATTGAATGAAATCAATGGAATGATAATTTGTGCTGTTAAGCCATGTTTAAACATGTCAAATAAACGTCATTACAGTGTAGATTATTCAGTCCTATATAAAAGCATAGGTCTTTTAGTGGAGCCAATAATTGCCGTAGCCATGTGAATTCGCCTACGAACTACAGAGGGACAAGTGTATATGCTGGAAATGTAATATGGACTTGCAGAGAAACTATCCGCGAATAATCGAAACCGAGAATTTTAAATAGGTATACAAAAAGACAGTCCGCGAATAATCAAAACCGCGAACGTTAAATCCGCGAATGTCGATGGTTTATTGTAATAATTTTGTTAACACATAATTTCTTGCAGATATTATCTATAGCACGTAAATGACTTTTTGTACAGATCTACGACATTTACTTAGAAAAATAGCTGCTTTCAAGTTTGAATAATGCGACAATATCAGCCGTTTTAAATCTATTCGCTTCTTTCAAATAAATATTTTTGTACAACTTTCAGATAAAGCGAGGTCCCATAGGGTCAATCAATATTTTGGAGAAAATATGGAAGTAAACATGTCAATAATGTGTAGCTAATTTGGTAATTCCTGAGACATTATCAAGGTTCATATGACATCTATGACGTCACGTTATCATCATTCATTCGTATTTATTGCGATTTACAATATAAAATAACCTACAGTTATTATCTAAACGCCGGCTCCACACATGCGTTGTTCGTACACGAATATTTGATGTTCGCGGGAATGTACGCAAGTGCGGATAGAATGTTCGTGTTCGTGTACGAATAATCGGTGTTTGTGCCGAATAGCGAACATGTTTCCGTCTCGAGTCGGTAAATGAGCACACATCAAAGTCCACGAACATTCGCTGTGACTCACCTCTTTGCCCCTCCACACTTCGTTTACGAACATTGTATTAATTTCTGTGTGAAATAACCTGATGTAACCTTTGTTAAGTGCTGTTTTCTTGTATCTCGTGCTAGTGTCTTGTTTGAAAAGAAGTTGTTGTACCATTTCGGTGGAGTTAGAAAAGTATAAATTGAGTGGACAAATGAAGCTGTATTCCAGTTTCTAGAAGCCTTCGAAATGGAACCCTGCATCTGGAACCCAGTTCAAGATCTTCATAAAAACCGAAACGAGGTTGCAGATGCATTCTTTTCTTTTCTTCTTTTCATTTTTAGAAAGACATTAGAAAATAAGCTGCAGTCGCAACAATAGTGTCGTCGTCAGAGCTCATATTCGTACGAACACTGGTTACGTTCCCGCAACTTGTCACATATAATGAATAATCGGTATCAAAGGATGAATATGAAATCATATAACATATGAAAAATATATATTTTATGCGCGCAGTATAAAAGGCATGCTATATTTTCCTATGTGTAATATTAATTGTATAAATTCAGTTATTAGTTTTTATTAATCAACTTATTTTGTAAAATTTTTTCATGCAGAGGCTCGCTTAGTAAATTCGGCGTCCATAGCCTGAGCCACACTCGGTACACTCTCAATTCGTTTGACTATATAACTCATTTTTTGAATATAAATAAACAACTACCGCATTGCTCGATATCTAATCACAAACTGGTATAATTTCGTCACCTTAATCAAGAAAGACATTATGGAAAACTACTGTAGAAAACGAATATAATCAACACTTTTCTCAACAGACCTGTTAAGAGTTTAATTTAATAAAAAAACTACTAAAACTCGGTTGACATCAACGATTTTTATAGTATTTGCCATTACGCCATTGAATGCCGAATCGCATAAAAACGAATCGCCACAACACACGCATTCCGAGGATTTCGTATGCATATTAATTAAGGAACCCTTTAAAAGTGAATCCACGTTCTCGGAAGACGCGTTCGATGAAGTTTACGTGGGAGAGAGACGCATGTAGAAACGCCCTTGTCGTCTCTCAATGACTTTAGGAAGGGTACAATCCAAAAGGTCACGACCTGCGTTTCTTCATTTGTCTCTACGACGGCCCCCAGAGTACACTTCCTTCAACTAATCCTTTACTAATAAAATCACACGTGTGCGCATGCTTAATGCCCTTGCGCAAGGATAATCGATGCTTGTAGATAATGGATGCTTACGTGTGAGTGATAAGGGAATGTTTGATCGATGAAAGTTGTGCCGGATTGATATGGATGACAGAGGGTGTAATAACAGGGAGGCTGTGAAATATTATTAAGACATAAATTAGGTTGAGCGCTCATTGCTCGGTAATGGAGCGAAAATTTTTCCCTTTTAAAGAGGGAGAGAGAAGGTTGTAGAGGGAACGGTGGATGGAGAGGGGAGGGAGGGAAGGAAGGAGTGTATCCCACGGGACAGCTGTGGGCGTTACAGTGGAGCACCTCTGAAAAGAGAAGGGTGTGGGGATAGTTTGGGGTCTAGAAATGGGGTGGTTGTGGGTGTGGTGGTGGGGGGTGGGGGGGGTAGGGGGTCGAAGAATAGGGAATCTTCTCCTCCTCGCTACATTTCGCTCTTCGACACGAACAAACATGGTGCACGATGCTTCTCGTGGAATGCTAAGTTTAGGAAAGAGGAATGCTACTTTAAAGAGTCGCTTTTTCGATCTTTGATACTTCTCGGCGGGAATAAAACCGTGCTTGAGTTCCAAAATTGGGAAATTACTTTCGGAGATCCCTCCGCGAGCCAATAATAGACTTTAACAATAGCAGTTGTCATGGCGATGAATTGAATAACTGCGTGAAAATCACGGAAACTCGTCGTAAAATGTAATTTTTTCCTATTTTGAATAAGATTTGAATTTCTACGATATGGAAATTCATTTCCATAGTTTTTTAGTTAACTGTGAAAATCCCGCTTCGATATCTCATTTTTAGGCGCGTTTTGCTTCCAGCGTGAGCGCCTATTATCGTCGGTCTGTCCGTCCGTCCGTCCTCGGCTTCTACCAAACGGATTTTAATGAAATTTGATATTAAGGACTTACAATGAAATATAATAGGAAAATCGCAAAAATGAATCACGTACGTC
The DNA here is from genome assembly GCA_036926305.1 of Uropetala carovei. Taxonomy (NCBI): domain Eukaryota; kingdom Metazoa; phylum Arthropoda; class Insecta; order Odonata; family Petaluridae; genus Uropetala; species Uropetala carovei. Next base: position 1,502,175 of record JAXCHB010000062.1, on the reverse strand, counting down.
AATCAGGGGTACCACTTTACTGGGGACAAATATTAAATTTTCGTCATATCTCGTTAAGTATTCGGCATATCAAAATATTTTTCAAATAAAGTTGTAGAACTAGTAAAGAGGAGTATTTCCTTTCCTATACATTTTTATCGTAGGAGTAGCCGTTACCGAGAAAATCAAATGAGAATGTCTTAATTGGAGTTGAACTTACAATTAGAAATTTTCTTGCATGGTTAATTCTTCATTGTTGCTAACATAAACAATCTCACAAACAAACGTTTAATTTAATTACGTGTGCATGCACTATTTTTAAATAGGAAGAAAATGGATTATTTATGATGAAGAAAAGAACTTTAAAACGCAATTTCCCTTACGTACAGGTATATAATTTCTTTCTAATACACCATTGCACATTTGTGATATGTTGTACACTTTCCTAACTTGTTAAGGTATTTTAAAATGCTAAAGAAAAAATCGGTACAACATACATTGTACAAACTTTCTCATATACTAATGCGTCGTTTAGTTATCTTTAGAAAAATAAGAACTACGTAGAATTTTTATAACTATTAACTTAATTAACTATATGAAATTTGATGAAAATCGAATCAGCCGTTTTTTAGCAAGTCCAATTTTTGTTAAAGTTGCCCAAGAATAAACTACCCTTATATACATTTGTTGAGAAATGTGAAGTATGTATTATTACTGCAGACGTAAACATAAGTAACGGTACGGAATTATATCAAAATCGTTACAGCCGTTTTTGGGAAAATGAAATTATTGTTCAAGTTGCCCAGAAAAAACTAGCATTATATTCATTTTTTGAGAAATATGAACAATTGGTATTATTGAAGACATAAACTCAAGTAACTGTACGAAACTTGATCAAAATCGTTAGAGCCGTTTCTGAGAATATCAAATTATTGTTAAAGTTGCCTACAATAAACTAGCCTTATATTCATTTTTTTGAGAAATATGAACTATACCGTATTATTGAAGACGTAAACTCCAGTAACTGTACGAAATTTGATCAAAATCATTAGAGCCGTTTTTGAGAAAATCATATTGTTGTTAAAAATGCGTAGAATAAACTTCCCTTAATTATGAACAAATGTCAACCATTTCTTCATAGCTTATGCTCTGTAAGATAAAATGCCTAAGTATGAGATTTCATTCATTTTAGCTCTACTCTTTAGGCTCCAGAGCCAGTAACAGACAGTCAGACAGACAGACGGCATTGGGAAAACTATTTTTTCGGTTTCAGCGACACCTAAAACCTATATTTCCGTAAAAATCTCGAGTTCGAATTTTTTCGCGATAACAATAGGTACTTTCTGAATATACTTCGTATATGAGAAGGTATAAGGCTTGCTCGCTTCGTTTCAGCTCTGCCCATGCTATTCAAATGGAGAAAATATATGCTCCTGGAGTCAAACTCAGGACAACTATGTACACGACGAGCAGTTTCAAATTGAGAAGTTGACGAGCCAAGTGATGCCTGAAAGTTTGATTGAAAAAGATTTTAAACTTTTTAGTTATTTGGCGGTTTTCCTTATTCTCCCATCTAACTCCATAGAGCCTGACCGGATTTCTTAACTCATTACATAATGAGATCATTATATATTAATAAGACGATGCTTTTATCGTTCAAATCGCGGAATTATTTCCGTTCTGATTTTTATTGCCTACATCAAACGCACTCGATCTTAAACCTCCATCCTAATATACTAGCTGAAAGTACCCGGCGATGCCCGGGTTATGCCAGACGTCTTTGGCGAATAAAATTATGTATTATATGGTAATACAATCATTTCTTCCTTTGCGCACCTCAAAACGTGTATTTCCGTTGAAATCTCGATTTCGAATTTTTTCATGAAAACATTACTTTCTCTATACTACGTATATTGGAGAAAGTAAAAACTAATTCTGAGATATCTCTGATACCTATGAATTGGGCCGGGAGGGTCCATGGAGGTCCGGAGAGAACGTGAGCATACGTGAGAGTAATAGGATTTCGAGTTTAACAATGTAATCGGTTGGCAAGGCAACTTCCCGTTAAAAACGCTAAATTTTGTCAAAATATGATATTATAACGTTAAATTCGAAAGATTTAGATTCGAAAGCGATAAAAAACGATAAGAATAAGAAACTGCATTTATTTTTCTTTAATACAGTCCGAAAATCGTAGGTAAAATTAGTGAATTTTAACAAGCAAAATAAAATAAGTTTGCCGGTCGAAATATCGATTTTTCCATTTTATCATATGAGGAAAGGAAATCATTCTCGGAAATCGAACCCGGTTCGATTTTGGAATTTTTTTTTCGTAAATGGTTTCTACTTTAAGAACCGAACATTTCTACCAAATGTCAATCTTTTAGCTACGCGGAAAGTTTGTTAAAAATAGCATTACAGGGTTCTGATTTCCCACTGACGACGAAGTCAGTTTTATATATTAGATAACGAAGGGAGTTATTTGATTAATTCAAAGTTAATTAATGGATATGAATGATCCGAAGATCCTTATGCGAAAGGCATAAGCTGTGATGATGGGAAATGTGGAAACGTGAAAAAATCTTCTATGACCGGCAATCGTACCCGGGTTTTCCACTTGCCGGGCGGATATTCTACCACTGAACTACTATTCTTTGATGTCAAGGCCATACGGCCTTGTTTCATGTATCTCCTTGAGGACATCTTTTGGGGCTGATTGATACTAGCATTGCTAGCTTGCTCCCAAACTAAGAAAATATTCCTGTTCTGAAACGGGTATTAGTCTGCTTCGGTAGCTCAATGGTAGAACAACCGCCCTGCAAGTGGGAGACCCTGGTTCAATTGTCAGTTGCTGCCAAACTAAAAAGTATTCCCCTTCTGAAACAGTGAAGTTGGTCTGCTACGGTAGTTCAGTGGTAGAATAACCGGCCTGCAAGTGGGAGACCCGGGTTCGATCCCCGGTCATAGCAGATTTTTTCACCTGTTTCCATAATTCAAAATGGAAATTTTGGATCCGAAGCTTGTGTCATGATGTTCATATTTCCCGAAAACTTTTTCAGTGAATTTTTAAATTAAAGTGTTTCACAAAAACTTTTAATTCACAATTGACTTAATTTTCGAGCTTCACAGATTCAGCGATTTTCGAATTTTTAAAAATCAATTGGAGACTAATTTGGATTTTGAATATACATAATATGTAAGTATGGCGATAATTGTACACCACCCATTCCATTTCTTTTATTTAATGCGAAACGACTGGCATTAAAAAAGCAATTGGTAAAACTAATATTTAATATTATAGGCATTATTCAATGTTATGCGCAATGACGTTCGTCAAATTTTTCATTTAAATTTCGTTATTCCAATTTGCATTTTTAGGATTATCTTAAACGAGGTCTTTTTTTCGTCTAATTAACAGTATTAACTCAAACTCAATATTTCCGATTATATATTTCCTGCCATACTTTAGCTTTTTGGTGCATATTTAACGACGAATACAGCGAACGTCACTTTCCATTTACACGCTTAAGATAAAGTTTAAAATTGTAATCACGGTGTGATCATCACACAGAATTAAGTTCAAACTATCCCTGTAAGACTCCAATTCCTTAAGTTTCCCTGCTATTCCCCCTCTCCACGCATTCTTTATCTTCATTTCTGCCTTGCTACTTGCTCTCTCTCTCTCTCTCCACAGATTGCTCTTGCTCTTCCCACCCCATTTAACCCTCTCCCCATTTAACCCTCTCCCCCTTCACCCTCTCTCCTCCCCCTATATCCTACTCCCCCTATATCCTACCCCCCCTATATCCCTCTCCCCCTACACCCCTTACTCCATTCACCCCCTATATCCCTCCCCCCATTTACCCCTCTCTCTCCCCCTTCCCTCATAGGTTCACCACTCTCCCTTCCACTCCCCATTCCAGTGTCTCCATAAGGTTCTCTTCTTGCGAAACTACCGCTCATAAACTCAGCTACGGTTCATTGACGGGACGCTGTACATCATTCGAAACTTCTTCCTAGAGTCCCTCCCTCCTCCCCTCTCTCTCTACCTCTCTCCCTCTCTCCATCCCCCTCCATTCATCAAATCCGTCTCCCCCCTCTCCTCCCATTATTCTCCACCCGACGCAACCTGGAGTAGGACAGTTTTTCCCACGTTGGCTGATTAGTTTTCCTTTCCATGTTCTTGCATTTGTGCTTTCCTTTCATTGCTGGATATATGTTTCAAGTCGACTGGATACACCCTTCATGTTCCTTCAATTCGCCGGAAAAACCTCCACTAGCGCACTTAAAATCGATATAATTTATTCTAAAAATATACTTTAAGGAAATACGAGAGAAAAAAGAGAGAGGGGGGGGGGAAGAGAGAGAGAGGGAGGGAGAGAGGGAGGGAGAGAGGGAGGGAGAGAGGGAGGGAGAGGGGGAGAGGGAGAGAGAGGGAGAGAGACGGAGAGAGAAAGAAAGAGAGAAAGAAAATATTGCTAAGACCCAAATTCACAGAGAAACACTAATTCATCCAACCGACCTTAATGTTTCCATAATCAAGTGATCTTTGAAACATTGTCAACAAAAAATTGAAAAACTACTTTGTGGAAATAAAAATTTCATCCGAGAGAGCAAGTAGATTACTGCTTAGACCGTATAAATAGATACTATCCACCACAATCAGGTAAAGTCTACGTGCTAACTTCAAAATATACGAGTGAGGAAGTGGAGGATTTTTATCAAGAAAATGGAGAATTGCAAGACAAAGGAAGCTCCCATCTAAAAGTGGTCATGGGTGATTTCAATGCCAAGGTAGGAGAACAAAAGGAAGACGACAGCGCAGTTGGAAAATGTGGCTATGGAGACAGAAACGAACGAGGGGACCGACTTGTTGATTTTGCTGAATGGACTAGTCTATATATATAATGAACACCTTCTTCAAGAAGAGTCCCAATAGAAGATGGACATCGAAGGGACCCAACGGCATCATAAACGAAATTGACTACATGGTAGTCAATAAAAAAACATGTCGCTGAAGACTGTTCTGTCCTCAACTAGTTAAAATTGGAGGCGACAATCGATTGGTAAAATATAGAATAAAATTCAATTACAATTTGGGATGACAAAAGCATTTAGAGATACATAAGTCTATTATTAACAATCAGTTGTTAAAGAATGCAGAATCCTAAATAATAAGGAAAATAAGTTCACCGAAGACGTTCCAGATATTGTTACAGAAGAGGCAACGTCGGCTGTCCAACTACATAAAGAAACAACTGTCTTTAAGACCGAAATGGGCGTGAGGCAAGACTATACCATTTACCCTAAATTATTTATAGCAGCTCTAGAGGAAATATTTAAAACGCTGGAACGGGAAGAAAAAGGCATAATGGTAAATGGAGAGCATCTTAGTCACCTGCGCTTTGCTACTGTTTTCGCTGCTATTCGCTGGAAGTCCTGAAGAGCTCCGTAGAAGTTATGAAGAGCTGAAGCAGGCAAGCCGAGAATCTGGACTTAAGATAAATCTTAATAAAAGAAATGTCACTCCTTTACAAACCCTGAGAAGATATTTATTAAAGGAGCAGAATTCGAAGAAAGCTACGCTTACATGGTTCACCTCATCACTATCGACGTACCACTTCTTTTGGAAATCAGCAGGAGAGAAGATATCATTACAGTCCACCTAAAAAGGATATTATATGGTATTGCGAGGTGCGGAATAGATAATTCAGAATGGGGAATGATGGAGGCTGTTGAATGTAATCGGGTGTTATTCGCTACTCACTTTGGAAAAGGCACATGAACGCAGGGAAAAAACCTCGTCGATCGGAGGAAGGCGTGCCCGCAAGTGGGGGAAAGTGGAGCCAGGGGCGTGGCGGAGGGGTGGCGGCGTGATGAGATAGTATACGCAAGACACTCCTCGCACGGACGAGGGTTCATGCCAGCGATGCCCTTCATGGGTCGGGACGTGACCGAAACCCTGTGAGAGAGGAGCTGAAGAACAGGTGTTGCGTTGTCGTGGGAAGAGAAACGGAGTTTATGAGAGGTGCGGGTGAGAGAGGGGAACGGAGGAGAGGGGATGATGTAGGCAGGGAAATGTGACACTTTCAGATAGGATGATCGCTTCCGCAGGGCTCCGACTAATACTTCGGTCGCTAACGGTGAAGAGAGTGTGAGATAGAGCCGAGTGTGCCTTTGGAGTCTGTTTACCCTTTTTAATCGCATATATAAGTCATTCTCTCTTTGAGATAAATATATTTACAATTAGTTCATACTACCGTAAAAATTTTTTCCTTAATTATAACTAATTTAATCAAAAAAGCAATGTTAAATGGCGACGCAGTGTTATACACGGTAAACTCCCGATTGACGAACGCTATGCGTTCCTGAAGAGTAGTTCGTAAACCGAAAGTTCGTAAATCGGGAGAGATTTTCCCATTAATGCAATGTTAAAATCGTGGGATGCGTTCGAAAACCAATTTTCCCTCCTGCAAGCGAAAGAAAAAGGAGAACGGGACAAATTATAATAGATTTTAATGAATGCTTTTCAATAATAACTTATTCATTCGTTGAATTTGGCGTCATTCTCCATATTAAGCGGAGGTTTGGGATAGAGTTCTTATTTGTGTGTGGGAATATTCGCAGGCGTGATGATGTGGAAGAAGAGAACTTTTAACATTCAAATATCGGAAAAGTGGTGCTACAGAGGAATGAAAACGCATCCAAGGAAGTCTGACGCGAATTTTCAGACACAAAGCAATGAAAAAATCTTTTAAACGCCCTTGAAAGGGTCCAGCAACACTTCATTTAGATATACCAGAAATAAATGTTACTTTTTCCTACAATGTTTTAAAATGATGGTAGTAATTTGAGTTGACTGAATTCAAGTTCGTACAATCGAATTTTGAGGTCGTAAGTCGAATTTGTGGTGTAAAAATTCTTGTTCGTAAGACCAAAAGTTCGTAAACCGAATGTTCGTAAAGGTCACTTTTCATTTGCGGAGAGGGGAATCGGAGTCGTCAGTTTCAGTGTGGAACACGAGACGAGCTGAGAAACAGCTGTGAGCATCGGCGTAATATGTAGGTAGGTACAGTAGAACAGTGCAGTTGTTTTCAAACAACACGTTATTCTGTGCAAGTGAGATTTTCGCGTTTTGAACCACTTTTATTTTTAGTGAAGTAAACATTCGGTTTGCATCAAAAGTGAGAATTACCGCTGTTCAACATGAGTACAAAGTGAAAACGAAATTGCAAAGCAATTTAACATTCCTTTACCAACCTTATCAAAGGTGTTAAAAAACCAGAAGATATAGAAGACGCTTCTGAAGCTGGAATGGCGCTAAAAAGAAGAAAACGTGCACGTGGTGCAAAGCATAAAGATATCGAAGAAAGGCTATTGGAATGGTTCCACCAGATGCGGGCATCGAATTTACCAATATCGGGTCCCCTACTGCAAGAAAAGGCTGATTGTTTCGCACTGCGCCTTGGTATCAGTGATGTTAAGTGTAGCAATGGTTGGCTGCAGCGCTTTAAAGAGCGAAACAACTTAGTCTCGTTTGATATCAGCGGTGAATCTGGAGGAGTTGTTAAGGAGGAAACCCTAGATTGGTTGGATCTGTGCAACTAATTCTTGACGAATATGGAACAAAAGACATTTTCAACATGGATGAGACAGGAGTGTTTTACAATTTGCTTCCCAATAAAACACTTGCTGTTCGTGGTGAAACCCCTTAGTCATCGGCAAGTCTTCTCGGCCAAGATGTTTTAATAAAGGAGTAACCACTCTCCCTTGTGAGTACGAATCAAACAAAACAGCTTTGCTTACCGCTAAAAATTTTCAGTCATGGATTCTAAAATTGGATAGAAGAATGCTCATGCAGAAAAGAAAAATTCTGATGATCCTGGATGACTGTGCTACACATTGTATTGGGGCGCTTAACTTGTCAAATATTAGATTGCTCTTTCTGCTTCCAAACACCACAAGTTTGTTAATTCAACTGATTTTCATTCTTTCCGAATTAAGTTGTTTTTCTTTTATTTTTATATTCATGAATATATTAATTTTATATAAATACTTGTGTAAAATTAAAGTTTAATTAGAGAAAATTATGAAACCAATTTAGAAAGCCGATTTTGACATGTTCATTTCACAAACCTCCTTATTACAAATCTCGTTATTACAAAGTGAGAGAACTTAGGTCCCTTGAAGTTTGTATTAACTAGGTTTTCTTGTATATATACTTGCGGAAGAGGAAAGGTAAATAAGGATATTTAGGGCAACTAGGTGTTGAAGGAAACCCAGTGAGCACTTACCGGAAGGAGAACCGCTGAGGTGTCGGAGAGACACATTTGTAGACGTTGTTTGAGCTTTCGGCAGCACAAGAGAGACGCAAACTTATATATATAAGTATATATATATATATGAAATGAAAATTTTAAGTCTCTCGTAGTTGGTACAAACGAGGTTGTGCTGTACTTTTATAGGACAGGGATGAGATGGTACAATTTTCGAACGAGGACCTGTTGTGAACAGCAAGAACGAAGTTTTTCTTGTCGTATCCGCCCATGCAGTTTAGCGCGGGAGAGAAATCGGTCATTTCGGTCAGCAAGACTGGAGTGTAATTCCGAGGGTCAACAGTAAGCGGGAGTGGGGGGGGGAGGGGGGGGGGGGAGAGGGAAGAGAGGACAAGGGTGCGAATGCTGGGCGGAGAGAGTCGATTGGGGAGGGAGAGGGGAAGGGGGGTGGGCGGGAGGGGACGGGGAAGCGTCCGAACCTTTGACACCAGCGACTAATTGGCAGTGGGATGCCCTGTCGCCAGGAAGAGGAAACAAGGCGCTGACAAACGGTCGCCAGGGAGATCTATCCCTCCTAAGGATTAATCTTGGATTATCCCACCTCGGCAACGCTAGTATTTCATCTAATAAGTAAGTTATTGCTAGAATAATCACAGTCCTGGTTCTCCTAATTTTTCTTTAAAAGCGAAAAGCATTGGCCGTAGTTTAATATTAATGACATTATAATATAGCCCTCAGATTCCCATTAAATGCTTACCCATACAAAAGCATTGAGGTCGTTGCCGTGCTAGTCGATTGTTGAGACCCAGAAAAAGTTTTTTCCGATGAAAACTATTAATTCACGCTAATTCTACTCGGATTTGAATTCTGTCTTCATAAATAATAAATTACAAATTCTAAACTTTCCGACAGTTCAAATCATGAGTTTGAATCTTGACGGGAAATAATTTAAAAAAGCAAATATATAAATTTCATCGTCGATTTACGGGCAATAATGGGGCAAAAACACACCTAAATTTAAAATTTCTGCAATTTCCTTCGGTTGTGATCAAAAACCTATAATCTTGAAAATTATCAAACCTATAGCTCATCAGTAAGTGCCTCATAATTTGTATCGACCTATACACACACACACACACACACATATATATATATACACACACACTACGGAAGAGGAAAGGTAAGTAAGGATATTTAGGGCAACTAGGTGTTGAAGGAAACCCAGTGAACACTTACCAGGAGAGCCGCTGGGGTGTTGGAGAGACACATTTGTAGAGGTGATGACGAAGGGATCATCCCGAAAGCTCTGACCTCTACAAATATATATATATATATACATACACACACACGTATAATTTATGCAAAACCATTCATTACTAACTCAAAATATCAATAACGGAATTTAAAAATGTTCGGATGAAACTTCAATGTGTAGTTATCGTAATAAGAGATCCTAGAAATCGTAAGCGTAAAGAAAAACTGATGATAAGACATCGGGAATGTAGCACAGAAGGCGTGATGTATCGTGGAAGGGGAATACATACTATACGGTTTATTTCTGAATATTGAGCGTGATAGATAAGGCGGCAAAAACATTGTTTTCGAAAATTTTCATCCGTATTGCGAAATAATTGCAGTTGAGGGAGGACGGAGAGAGTTAGACAGTTGTACTCGCTTTATTGGATTTGATTTAGCCTTCAATAGACATCTGCGTAGTGCCGAGGAACCTCGAATTGCTTCGTTACGCCGCTTTCAGGACCATTCTGTAGCATTTCTTTTTGGAAATGTAGCCCCGGGTGACTTCTACGGGCGTTGGAAATAATTTGTCTTCTTCTGCTACCTCTCACAATTCGTATAACCCTCTTCCGACCCTTCCTAAACCTCATCTCTCCCCCCCCCTCTCCCCAGCCACCCTTCCTAACCCCTAACCCTCCCCCTCCCTCCCTTTCCAAGCCCTCCCCCGCCCCTCCTACTCCCCCTCATCTCCCTTACGACGCCGTGGCTCCGTCCTTCGGTAGAATTGTCCTATTTACAAGTTTGAACACATTTGTGGCCACTTAACTCGCGTCAGTTTCACTGTTGCAGTACTTCGACATGGATGACACGGTGGAGAAGAGAATTGCAGAGTAATTTGTTGATTCGGGTGAGGAAATCGCTCTCGGAAACACTTGTTATGGTGAAAAGAACTTTCCAGGAGAGGGGCTATCTGTCTTCTGTAATTTTTCCGATAATAACAATAAGTTTTTAAGCGGTGCTGAAAGCATCAAATATGAATCTCGCTCGAGAAGGTCAAATCGGGAGCTGTCAATGAACACAGAGGGCATAAGGTGAAAACTGTAACGGTAACATATTATGCAAGAGTTCTGCATACCAAAGAGGAATATCGCAGCTAATGTAGAAAGGGAGGAAGGTCAATGCGCTGAGGGAGGGAGGGAGAGGGAGGGAGGGAGAGAGGGTGAGAGAGAGAGGGAGGGGGAGAGAGGGAGGGAGGGAGTGAGAGGGAGAGAGGAAGAGAGGGGGAGATGGAGAGAGGAAGAGAGAGGGAGATGGAGAGAGGGAGGGGGAGAGGGGAGAGAGGGAGAGAGAGAGAGTGGGGGAGAGTGGGGGAGAGAGAGAGGGAGGGAGAGAGAGGGGGGGGAGTGGTGGGGAGAGAGGGAGAGGGGGGAGGGAGAGGGGGAGTGGGAGAGAGAGGGGGAGTGGGAGAGAGAGGGGGGAAGAGGGAGGGGGGAAGAGGGAGGGGAGGGGGAGAGGGAATCCAGGAGACAATTATATTTTCCCATAAGTTTACACGGGATTTTCGATTTTTCAGAGTGCAAAGTTTTTTCCTTGATTCATTAAAACACGTAAATATGTACCGATTTTCTTCGTTTTTGCCTTATTCGACGGCTAAAACTTCATAATATCTTAAACGGTCGAATCATTCAGAAATATTCTTTTTCGAAATTTTACCGATATTTCGTACTCTTTCCGGACGTTGTCAAGGCGACCGTCATTGTTCCCTCCGATTCAATTAATGCCAATTATACCTTCAAATAGGTGAAAGAATAGCGTTATTCGCTTCGCAGTTTAAGCATCGAAATTATTGCTTTAGCAGTGCCAACATTTATACATAACAACATAAATATTTACGGATAAATATTCAGTTAACTGCGTATGGGAAGCGTTCCTAACGATTCAATCAAAGCAGTTGAATCTTCCTATCATCGTTTGAATGTTGTAATCTTATCTCTTTGTAAGTAGAACTATTATATTATACATAAACAAGTAATGATTATAAAAATAAATTTTTATAAATAACTTTTATATTTTAACATTTATTATACGATCGAATCTTTACTCCCGTTGATATTTCAATGGGCTTAACGCTAGTAAGGTTTTAAAGGAGAAATATAAGACTCTGATTCCCATTAAAAGGTTACCCATATGAAAGCATTAAGCCTGTTGCCTAGGTAGCTGATTGTTGGACCCAGAAAAATTACCACTTTTTTGCGATAAAAACTATAAATTTACGCTAATTCTACTCGGATTGAAATTCTGTCTTCAAAAATAAGAAACTACAATTTATATCCTATCCGATAATTTGTCTCGAGTTCGTATCTTGACGGGAAATAATTTTAAAATGCAAATATAAAAACCTCTACACCAATTTACGTTTTCTTATGGGCCAAAAATGGGGCAAAAAGAGGCCAAAATAGCCCCTCAAAGTGGGGATTTCGACAGTTTCGGATTTTGTCCTTCGGCTGTGACCAAAAACCTATAATCCTACCAAATTTCAAGATTGTAGCAGATCTGGAAGTGCCTCAGTTTTGTATCTTGCCGAAGTGGTTACAAACCGCTATATATACCTACATCCTACATATATATATATATATATATATATATATATATATATCAGCATCAACAGCGTTTATCAGTCCACTGACGGATGAAGGCCTCCCCCAGACTCTTCCAGTTTTCCCTGTCAATTGCCTCTTATGTATTATATGGTAATACAATCATTTCTGCCTTTGCGCACCTCAAAACGTGTATTTACGTTGAAATCTCGATTTCTAATTTTTTCATGAAAACAATACTTTCTCTGTACTACGTATATTGGAGAAAGTAAAACCTAATTCTTTGATATCTCTGATACCTTTGAATTGGGCCGGGAGGGTCCATGGAGGTCCGGAGAGAACGTGAGCATACGTGAGAGTAATAGGATTTCGAGTTTAACAATGTAATCGGTTGGCAAGGCAATTTCCCGTTAAAAACGCTAAATTTTGTCAAAATAAGCGATAAAAGACGATAAGAATAACAAACTGCATTTCTTTTTCTTTAATACAGTCCGAAAATCGTAGGTAAAATTAGTGAATTTTAACAAGCAAAATAAAATAAGGTTGCAGGTCGAAATATCGATTTTTCCATGTTATCTTATGAGGAATGGAAATCATTTTCGGAATTCGAACCCTGTTCGATTTTGGATTTTTTTTCGTAAATGGCTTCCACTTTAAGAACCGAACATTCTTTCCAAATGTCAATCTTTTAGCTACTCGGAAAGTTTGTTAAAAATAGCATTACAGAGTTCTGATATCCCACTGACGACGACGACGACGCGAATGCTGTCCGCCGTGCGTAAAAGGTTGCCGACCCCTGTTCTGTGTTATTAATATTCCAATTTTAAAGGGTCTTTTTGCCTCATTATTCAGAATAGGCTCAAATCCCATGAGAATGTGTGTGTATATGTATGTATGTAAGTATGTATGTATGCATGCATGTAATTATGCAGGGCCGTGCTGATGGGTGAGGCGGCCCTCGAAGGGAGGCGCCAAAATTTGACAAAAATGAAAACCTATCAAAATAAATTCATAAGGACAGCGAGGCCAGGTGGCGCCATATTATATCTCGCCTCAGGCGGCAAAATGTCTGTATGTATGTATGTGTGAGCGAAAATGCTGCTGTATTTGAATATATGTAAGTAGTATATTTTGAGTGGGTTCTGAGTTGTTAATATTTGAATAAGGGAGAAGAATGTAGGGGGAGTGGTAGGCAAGTGTGGTATTGGTTCGAGAAAGAGAAATGAGTTGCTAGGTGATGGAGTGTTAGGTCTGGAAACAAACCTTTCCTCTTTTTCCCCTCCCTATACTTCTCTTCCCCCCGTTACAGTTGGTCACGTCCTCCCAAGTAATGAATTGCTCTAGGAAGTATGAGCTTATCCCACGTGTCACCTACCCTTCTTGGCCACACCCCCGCTCTATCTATCCTCCTCGTTTCCGCTCCCCTACTACTTCTCTATGCTTTACGCATCCGTTTGTCTACCATACTTTTGCTCTCCATGCGCTTCCCAACCACATAACCACATCCTTCCGCACCATTGCATTTGTCCCTAATCGTATATGCACCGCAACTGGACCCTGAGTTAGTTGATGATCGACAGCTTTGAGGGCCCATCATGATTCTTTGGTTGATCTTATTTTATATTATCGTACACGCAGTCTTAGAAATAAATATCGGATATTCGATTCATCCAATAAGACTAACAGATTTCGGAACTTCGGTTTTTTTTCATATGATAAAAGTATCGGTATTATTGACTTGAAATTGTATTCGCAAATTGAATTCAAATTATAGGCGCGGCATTGATCCTGTAAATCCTTATTCATTTATATGACGTAAGGAAAAATAAAGTATTTCAATTACAAATATCCTTTTATACATAATCATTGTTTTAAAATTAGGAAAATTGTATGTGAATCCGGTGAGATCTGTATTATATTTTATCGTTGATTACGTGGATAGAGAGCTTTCTTCGAATGTCCTGGTGGATTTATCTACGAAAGTCTATATGATCCATCGGAGAAAGCTGTTTTATGAATGTCAATACGATTAGTAATTATTCCGTCGCTAGAGCCTCGTTTGTTTTATACCGGGAAGTGCCACATGAAGGGGAGTTTAACGTTTCAATTAGGCAGAGGCCTCATAGATAAGTTAGCCTTGTATTACGCCTTCATCATTCTATACACACACACACACACACTAGTTAATGTGTGCTTGCATTCTGCAAGCACTTTCTCTCATCTTAATATAAATTGTAAGAGCCGACCGACAAATAATTTTTAAACGCAACAATATGCACCTCTGCGCCGATTTACGTGTTTTTCTTTTTGAACAATGTTGGAATACAAACAACCCCTAAAATTTGTAATTATAAAACTTTTATAGGTTTTTATCATTTGTTACCACATTTATGCAAAATTTCGTCAATGTAACACCTCCAGAAGTGCATTTATATATATTAAATTGTTTTAATTTATGAATTTTTAACAGCCACAATATAAACTTTTCTGAAATTTTCAATGTTAAATACCGCTGGAACACAATTCCCTAACATTATGAAATTTTTCAGCTCCCTATCTCGACCGAATGTATATAAACATTAGTCAATTTGTTTAACATTTACGAATTTTTAAAGACCAAATAAATAAACATTTTTAAATTTCTATAATCATGCTTTCGTTATTTGGTAAATTCTACCGTTAGAAAAAAATTTCAGCATTGTAGGACATTTAGAAATACATAAATCATGAAATGTTTATAATTTTTAACGGCCAAGAAAATGAACATCGTTGTAATTTTCGATTTCTTCTGACGGATGTACCACTAGACCTACTTATGTATCAAATTTCAAGTTTCTAGCAAATATGGAAGTGCCTCATAATTTTGTATCCTCCTCTATATATATGTATATGATATACAAAACTATAACTTAAACTAAAATTAAAAGCCGAAAAATAATTTTCAAACGCAAAAGTTTGCATCTCTGCGCCAAATTACGCGTTTTTCTGTTTTGAAAATTTTGGGATAAAAACAATCCTTAAAATATATAATTATAAACATTTTATAGTTTTTCATCATTGTTACGAATACGCCACATTTCTGTAAAATTTCATCTATGTAGAACCTCAAGGAGTGCATTTTTTTATAAATTTAATTGTTTAAATTTTATGAATTTTTACAGCCACATTAATATACTTTTCGGTAATTTTCAATGTTAGTTACCACCGGAACATAATTCCCTACCTTGGTTAATATTTTCAGCTTCCTGCACATTTAGAAAGTACATAAACTTTAGTCAATTTGTTTAACATTTAAGAATTTTTTACGGCCGAACGAATAAAATTTTTCAAATTTCTATTATCCCGTCTTCATTATTTGACAAATTCTACCATTTAAAAAAATTTTAGCTTCATAGCACATGTAGAAGTACCTAAACCATGAAATGTTAGTAAAATTGTTTATAATTTTTAACGGCCAAAAAATAAACCTTGCAATTTTTCCTCCCATTATTTTTTTCGATTCACCTATGTATTAAAGTTCAGCTCTCCAACTATTGTAGTTTGGGCTGGACATTTGTTTCCTCCTGTATTCTATATCCTAAGTAAGGCCCGTCAATATATAATGATATCCTATATCCTAAGTAAGGCCCGTCAATATATAATGATATATATATATCATCATTAGCGTTTTTCAATCCACTGACGTATGATGGCCTCCCCCAGACTCTTCCAGTTTTCCCTGTCAACTGCCTCCCTCGTCCAAGTTTGCTCCAAGAACTTAACAAGCTCTCTGTCCCACCTGTATTTCGGTCTCTTGATGTTTCTTGCGATCCATTCGATGACATTGGACGTCCAACGCTGGTCATTTCTTCTAGCAATGTGGCCCGCCCACTGCCATTTTAGCGCCTTCACTCTTTTAATCACGTCACAGACTCCCGTCTTCTTTCTTACCCAGTTGATCCCCTTGCGGTCTCTTCGGGTGATCCCTAGCATACATCTCTCCATGCCCCTCTGTGTTGTTTGCAGGCGCTGTATCATTCTGGCATTCATGGTCCATGTTTCACAACCATATGTCAGAACAGGCATAACACATTGGTCATACAGTCTCCTTTTTTGGAAGACTGGAATATTTGATTTAAAGATGTTAGCATTTTTGCCAAAAGCACTCCATGCCATCTTCACTCTCCGGTTGATTTCTCGAGGAAGCGAACCATCAGTAGTGATGAGTTGACCTAAGTAAACATAGCTGGTTACTTCTCCGAGTTCTGCTCCGTTGATATGTATCTTCTCAGAATTTGTGAAGGAGTTGTACATAACCTTTGTTTTATTAAGATTCATTTTAAGTCCAGCTTCTCTTTATACTTCTGATTGCGTGTCTCACCTCTTCCGGAAGTATATCATGGACCTCTTCGGTAGGCATATTTCCTTCATTTACTTCATCATATGCTAGAGGATCCTCATACAATTTGTTGTAGAATTCTTGTACCCGTTTCAGGATTAATTTCCTACTATGGGTTATGGAGCCGTCTTCTAGCATCAAGGCTACCAGCTATCTCTTTCCGATCGAGAGATGTTTCTTCATTTTCTTGTTGCTTCTATTTTTTTCTATCATTTTCTCGATTAGCTCATAGTTATATTTCTTCACATCATCCTTGATGCACTTCCTTATATGGATCATTTCATTAGGATCATTAGTAATTTGTATTTTCATTATTTTTCCATCAGCAGTCTTGTTTTTTCGGTTAACTTTTTTTCTGACTTTGTTTTAAGTGTTCCGCCTATTTCTTGCGCGGTTTCCTTGAGTATCTCTATTAATTGTGATTCAACTTCTTGGTCTTCCAGCGCACTGAATCGATTTTTCAGTTGGAGCTGAAATTCTTCTTTTCGTTATTTAGCACCTGCGTGTTGATAATAGACTTAGGCTTCTTTATAAGCTTCTGTCTTTGTAACTTTGAGTTGAATTTTATTCTGCATCTTACTAAGCGATGGTCGCTTCCAGTTTTAAACTGGTTGAGGACGGAACAGTCTTCAGCCAATTGCTTCTTATTTACTAGTATGTAGTCAATTTCGTTTTTGGTACCATTGGGTCCTTTCCAGGTCCATTTTCTATTGGGATTCTTTTTGAAGAAAGTGTTCATTATATATAGACTAGTACATTCAGCAAAGTCTACAAGTCGGTCCCCTCGTTCGTTTCTGTCTCCATAGCCCCATTTTCCAACTGCGCTGTCGTTTTCCTTTTGTTCTCCTACCTTCGCATTAAAATCACCCATGACCACTTTTAGATGGGAGCTTCCTTTGTCGTGCAGTTCTCCAACTTCTTGGTAGAAATCTTCCACTTCCTCATCCGAGTATGATGATGTTGGCGCATAAACTTGGACTATTTGAAGTTGATATCTTTTATTTATTTGAAGCACTAGTCTAGCTGCCCGCTCGGATGAACTTTACATTTCCACGATATTATTCTTCAATTTTTGTTGACGATGAATCTAGCTCTTCCTGTTCTTTCTGTGTCAGTTCCCCTCTAATGGAAAAGATGTCCACTCTTCAACTCCAATAGGCCTTCACCTTTTCTTCTCACCTCACTAAGCCCTAAAATGTCCCACTTGATCTTCTTCAATTGTTCGTGGAGCTCTTGAAGTCTATCTTCGCTGGACAAAGTAGTTAGGTTGAGGTTAAAGGAATTGGGTAAGGATGAGAAAGAGTGGCAGTTGTTGTTGTTGGATTTATAATATTATTTTATTAAAACTATTTAAACCGTTTTCAGGTTATCGGTATTATCATTTTTTTTTGAAGTTTAAGACTAAACAAGTATTTAGTCTAATTTTATGGTAGTGAATAATTTAATCAACATATGCCATACACCTTTTTACTTTCTTATACGAAGTATCGAGAAAGTATTGTTTTCGCGAAAAAATTCGACCTCGAGATTTTTACGGAAATATACGTTTTAGGTGTCGCTGAATCCGAAAAAGTGGTTTTCGCAATGCCGTCTGTCTGTCTGTGGATCTCTAGAGCCTAAACGGTAGAGCGAAAATGAATGAAATCTCGTACTTAGGCATTTTATCATACTGAGCAGAGTATACATAGAAATGGTTGACATTGCTCAATAATTAAAAGTACATAGTTTATTCTACGCATTTTTAACAACAATCCGATTTTCTCGAAAACGGCTCTAACGATTTTGATCAAATTTCGTACAGTTACTTGAGTTTACGTCTTCAATAATGCTGTATAGTTCATATTTCTCAAAAAATGAATATAAGGCTAGTTTATTCTAGGCAACTTTAAGAATATTTCGATTTTCTCATAAACGGCTATAGCGATTTTGATCAAATTTCGTACAGTTACTTGAGTATACATCTACAATAGCACTACGTATTTTATTTTTCTCAATGAATGAATATAAGGCGAGTTTATTCTTGGGCAACCTTACCAAAAATTGGATTTTCTAAAAACAGGCTCATACGATTTTCATTTTCTAAAGATAACTAAACGACACATTTGCACCCATATATGAGAAAGTTTGTACAATGTATGTTGTACCGATTTTTTAAAGAGATTCATGGTCATATACAATGAAAAATTTCATTAAAAGCCTGATATTTTGTTGAACCCAAAAATTTATTTTATATTTTTCAGTGTTCTTTATAAGAGAAAAAGAGTATAAATGAAAAAAGGTTTACCTAAAATTTTATTTTCTTAATTTAATCCTCCAAAAAGTGCAATAATGGCATCGAATAAAGCTTGTGATTTTGTCCCCAAGAGAGTGCACAATTCAATTACACCGAACGATAAAGCAGAAATCTTAGGTTGAAGGAATTGGAAAGATTTAAAATCGGGAGAGAAATTCTGCTATGACCGGGAGTCGAACCAGGATCTTCCACTATCCGGGCGGATAATCGTCCACTGATCTATCATAGCGGACTATTACTCCCATTTCAGAATACAAATGTCTTTTCTTTGGTTTAATAGTAATAATTTGTAAACAAATACACTATCAGATATTTAATATGTTCTTAGCACGTTTAAAAATGCGCTTATGGTTTCCCATTGGCGTCTGTCTGAACACTTTCTTAAATTGAAATTGTGACGAAACAGTAAAAGATGGAGATGAAACTTGGATGGAAATTTTTGAATGCTTCCATTTGGCTTTCTTTACATTTGATTTTTGAAAAATATATAAGTTCGGATTCAAGTCCATTAATTTTTACTTTCTCCATACGTAGTATGCGCAAGTATTGTGTTCACGAAAAAAATCGACCACGAGATTTTAACGGAAATACACGTTTTGAAGTTCCTATAGTCTGTCTCACGTTAAGAGGTCAGTACAGCGCTTATGGAGCGCGTGTTTGCCAACTCTCCCCCCCCCCCCCCCTCTCCCTGTCTCCCTTTCCTCCTGCTAATTTTGCCAAATTTGGCAACATGGCTGAGGGAGAGGAGGAGGGAGCTACGGGCGAATTACATTGGAAAGAGGGTGAGAGAAACAGCCCTATCTCTCCCGTACTGATTTCTTAACGTAAGACCGACTATAGAACACGTTTAGACTATTTTCGGAATGATGTCTATGTGTGCGTGCGTGCGTGTGTGTGTGTGCGTGCGTGTGTGTAT